>OX451401.1:10180030-11646392 GCA_949629135.1 Eremobia ochroleuca | reverse complement strand
CTAGTTTGCGCTAGCACCAGCTATCATCCATCACCTTAACAGACCGATCTCGACTTTTTTTGAAGTGAAACCTTGTTTAGCGGCGTTGTACACTTTTTTTGTAATGGGTATAAAATGTTAAACTCGCGTCAGGACACGTGACCTGATCGAAAATTGGTAAGACGGATGGAGAGTAGACAGCCGGCGCGGCGTAGGAGTGGAAGTATCCCCCTCTCTTTCTATGGCGCGGCGAAAATGTATGCCTGCGCCTGCTGTTTCGTTTAGGCGGCGCAGGGCGCTTGCGCGAATGTTCGTGTGTGTTTAAACTTTTTAACGTAATATAAATTGTCATGTTTGTGTACGGTAGCGCAATAAATAAATATTGTATTCTACCACATAAATGATAGTACTTTTATACTGATAATCAAAGCAATTCGTGCAAAATTATTCCCTAACCATTCCAAAATATCAAAAATGCACAACCACTCCCGGAGTGCGACAGTCGTTTTTTTAAAAATTAAAAATTAATTATTGTATCACTTACTGCCACTAAGTGAATGCGTGGTGAAATTATAAAGTGCGACAGCATGGCCCGCGTTGTTGTGTGCGGTGATTCTCAGCTGATAGTGTGTTGCTGGTGTCAGGCCGGGAACGCTGAAGACTCGCTCTGTGGCTTGCACGCTGTTTGATACCAATCGCCACTGCGAAGGAAAATATTCATCGTTACAGCCGAAAGACGTCCACTACTGGACATAGGGGTCCCCCAATCACCTCCATTTCGACCGGTTTTGTGCTTCTCGCATCCAACGGGTTCCTGCGGCCTTCGCAAGGTCGTCAGTTGACCTTGTGACTTAGCGTTGGAAGGCCTCCCGCCTTGTAACGCTACGTCTTCCGGTACGCGGTCGCCACTCCAGAACCTTTCGGCCCCATCGGCCATCTGTTCTGCGAGCAATGTGCCCTGCTCACTGCCACTTAAGTTTGGCAATTCATCGGGCTATGTCGGTTACCTTGGTTCTCCTGCGGATCTTTTCATTTCTGATTCGATCACGCAGGGAAATTTAAAGCATAGCTCTCCAAGGAAAATATTATTAAGCATTATTTGCTAAATTGTTTTTATATAGTCTGTACCCATCTATATTCTCCAGAATTGATAAAGAATTGCATTTTGCCAAAAAAGTAGTCAAAAAACGCCTTGAATTACCGCATAGTGGGAGGAGCAGCAATCCCACACAAAGATGGTAGAACAAGAAGTTAGTCAGCTAATGAAATACAACAATATTGATTTTACAACTGTCTGTAGAGAGAGTGTACATCGGATTCACCCCTGTTCTCATCTAAAATAAGGACTCATTAAAATACATACCTGCGATTGGCTTATTTCTCGATATTCTATGACGAAGTACAGAATCCCGCAGCCGCCGTCTCCCCACGAGTCCAGCCACACAGTAACCGTCGTTGTGTTCAGAGTTATCATCTGGGAGTGCTTCGGTTTCACAGGAACTGGAATACAAACACTTCTTGTTACTATGTCATTCTAGCTTGGAAGCAATCAATTTAGATTGTCATTAGCATGACATTAGGTATTTATTTGTGGTGTAAATCAAATGAAAATTCATGGACATGATACATTAAGAGATCTATCTGGTCAAGGGATTCCTTTAAGTAACGTTTACATTTTGCAGCAGTTTACTGGCTAAACGAAAGAGATCTTAGTTTTTGTTAAAACTAAATTTTACAAGCCATCTTTACGGGCAAAATTGACAAATATTAACAGTTGTGTTACTAACCAGTGCCCTTGGTATATGCGTGTACAATGTCACAAGGCAATCCAGTGCCGATGCGGTTGAAAGCAGTGATGTACAACTGGTACCGGGTTCCGCACCACAGGTTTGGTAGTACGTGTTCAGATGTGCCCGCTTCTACTTGCAACTCTTCCCAGTCACCGTGCTCTCGCTTGTAGTTGATGACATATCCTAGAAAATGGAAGTGATGTGAACTTCCATTGTTCATGAAATGACGGGTAGAAAATCGACTTAATGACACGGTTAGTCCATTTGCTTGTCTCTTTATTATATCTACAATGTAATGTAACGAGGTTGATCAGTCAGGAAAATTAATTGTTTATCAAATGATTTTATGCCAATTTGCCGTGTTGTAGCCATTTCAAAATCAAAATCAAAATCAAAAGTCATTTATTCAAACTAGGTTGAGAATCAGCACTTTTCGAACGTCAAAATTACAAAAGACAGTCCCCCAAAACTTCACCTTTTGTTTCTTCTGAACGTCTTCTTGTCTCCTGCTGCAGTTGTGGGCCCCATGACATGTTTGCATGTTATGGTCTGTGTATTGACACGGTCCAGGTGCAACGCAAATCTACTTGGTGCAACCATGTGACTAAGGGATATTTTACCTAGTATTGGACTGCCACCATCACCCTGGTCGCTCCATTGAAGATGCAGGGAATCCGCGTAAGAGTCCACAACAGCCAGTACAGGAGGCTGTGGAGGCACCTTCACTTCCACACTGTAGGTGACCTCGTCTCGTCCGTGGACGTTCTCAACCGAACACGTGTAGTTCCCACTGTCCAGGTACTGCGTCATGCTGTGTCAATGGTGTGAAGGGATATGTTGAAAATTAAGTACAAAATGAGGTGAACCGGAACCGGAAGTTTATGTAACATGAGATAAGAAGAGAAAATACCGTTTCATGAGAAGATTCAGGATATAAGTAAGTTAGACATCAAAATCTTAAGGGAATTGATACACAGTTTATGTGACATTTAAATGATCTCTTCAAAGAACTAACGCCAGCTGAAATAGTTACCTGATAATTAAAGATCCGTCACTCGTAACGTTTTTTCTCAGTGTTGACTCTAAAGTAGCCCCATTCATACTCCACGTTGTAGACGGAGTGGGTACTCCGACCTTGTTGCATGGCAACGATATGTTCTCCTTCCAAGGAGTCACGATGCTGCGGCTAAAAGACGTGATCCGAGCTGGCACTGTCAAGAAACGGGCTTTATTTTGAATAGAAGAAAATGAACACCAGTAACCTAATCTGGCGTAGAAGAGACAGTAGGAAATGACAGTTTTATTTTTGAAGAAAAGACAAGGCCCAGTGAGCCTCCAGACTACGAAAAGAGCAAAACAGCTGGAGGAGCATAGAAAATGTGACGCAAAAGATTATGCCTAGAAAGTATGATGGATTATAGACTAACCTGATTCAGAAGGTAGCACTGTGACAACTCGAGTTGCCTCCCCTTCTCCAAGCCTCGTAGAAGCTGATACCCAGAACTGGTGAGTGGCCCGCGGTGGTGACCGCGATGTCTCGTGGGATAACGTGCTTGGTGACAGCATGCGTTTGTGGGTACCCTCCTAAAGAAATATAGAATTGACAATGAGCAACGCATAAATTTCCAGCTTTTGAGTCTCCTACATTCTTTTAGGATAACGGGCATGAAGGACGGTTTAGAAAGATGCATCGTTAAGAACAAAAGATACGAAATAAAATGCAGGCAATACGAAACAGTGCGAATTGGAAAATGTGGTATAATCTGCGAAGTTCGTTTTTGGTTGGATTTTGGATAGATGCAGATAAAAAGAAATAAGTACTGAATGCAGGACATTTTGCATGCGTTTGTGGAAAATCTATGGCGGAAGGTAGCCTTGATTGTCTGTGAAGTAAAGCGTTTACCTTGTATAGGAGTGAGTATTGGGCAAGGTAGATTTTCAAGTAGAATGAAGTACCTACTTATCTAATGGTGTCGAATTAATGGTGGGTTGCTTAAGTCTGTGAGGTGTAACTCTAACAGATTTAAAAAGAGTGTGAAAAGAATAGTTACTTTAGTGTGAGAGAAAGTGGAGTGACGGATAAGAAAGTGTGCTGAAATGTTTTGGTCATGTACAGAGGTCAAGTAAAGGACGATTACCAAAAGGAATTTATAGGGCAAATGTGAAATGCCCTGGTAGGGTACACTAACCTTATTGGCGGTGTCCTTAAAAAAGTTCAGGTGCGTAGAACTCGCAACCGGTTCGCATGTATGAAAAGATGAATGAATGTGGAAGAAGCAAAAGGGATCGCAGCACGATGCGTTCTGTAGGTCTTCCTACCCGCATGAGAGAGTAGCATGTTGTATGTATGTTTTAGATCCGAATGATTAGAAGCAGCATGTATTCATTTACAGAGAACCCTACGAGCCGAAATGTCGATTTCCAATATTGCATTTGTAAACGATTTTGAACAGCTTTAGAATCTTACCAACGTTTTAAAATCGTAAGAAGTCAATTCACGGTATATTGTTTAGCCAGTGATCCCCTACCACTGACAATGCGTGAAGGTGAGTTTGACGTTTAGAGAAAATGTTTGCCAGAAAAAGCCATTCATCCTACTTCGAATTGAGTATAAGAAAACAAACCTCTCTTCCATCTTCTATGACGCTCATGTAAAGGGTGTATCCAACGAGTACGCCATTTGGTGCAGCAGGTGGTAGCCATGACACTAAGATCTTGTTACGTGATGATACAACTGCTTTGATATCAGCGGGCGCAGATGGTACTGTGAGGAGAGCAGTGACTTATATTAATATCTTTATTTGCATTCCATAATATTTAAAGATCTTATAACGGCTTAGGTACAATTACGGACCCTGTAGAGCACAGCAAAACGTATATTTATTTTTTAATAGGTATGTAAAAGACTTCTCAGATTATGTTTTTTTTTTTTTCTGAGATCGCGTCTCTTTTCTCTAGGGGCCTTTTTTAATATTTAGATTACGCTTTCTTCATGTACATACATACTCCAGCACATCAAGCTACCAGAAACTGTAAAATTTTCCCAATCAACTTTGAATCTTATACTTTAGCGATAAAGTTGAAAATCTATTAAAGAAATCTGACAGATTGTAGTAGCTTGATGTGCTGGCGTCTGTACATACTCCAGCACATCAAGCTACCCGAAACTGTAAAATTTTCCTAATCAACTTTGAATCTTATGCTCCAGCGATAAAGTTGAAAATCTATTAAAGTTCAACAGATTGTAGTACCTTGATGTGCTGGCGTCTGTACATAAAAGAGTCCATATTGCGGTTTAGCCAAGCGGTAGAAACCATACGGACATGGACTGGACATGTCTGTTTTTACGAGACCCGTCTTTGCTAAACTTTTGAGAAGACATAAAGTGAGATTGAATAATTAGCTTACCATCTTCCTCTGTATGACAATAAACCGGAGCGGCCCTGACCCCATCGCCAGCCGCAGTAAACGCACACACCGTAACTGAATAATTTGTGAATCTTCTGAGCCCCGATAACGTTGTATGTTGTCCTGATATTTGCTTTGTCACCGCTTCTTCATTCCCTGAAATCGAAGTTACTTCAGGATTCCGAAGTAAAGAAAACTGAACTGAAGTAGATGAATTGGAAAAAGAAATGGAAAAGCATGTAAGAATTGATTTTAGAATCATAGATAGTTTACATTCAATTGCCACTTACTCGACTATATACTGAACGGTTTTGTAGTCTAAGTATTATCTGAGATTCTGAATTGTAGTATAGAATATGCAATGAAATCGTGATGCTTACCATACCAATCCGTGACAGGTGCGTATGTCACTCTGTATCCTTGTAAGACTCCGTTGCGTCCTCTTAGAGGCGGTGGCTCCCATGCTACTCTGACCGATTGAGAACTTAGTGCTGTGCATTGCAATGCTCCTGGTGGTAGGCTTGGAACTGTAATGGGAGAAAAGCAAGTTAAAAGAAATATACAACGTGTAACGTTAAATGCGCAAAACCTGAAAATAGTTTGATCAGAATAACGAGCAGAATTAATTGAACCACTTTTTAATATAGATCACATTTTTTTAAAAAGCTTCATTAAAAATGTTGCCGTGTCTATTTATTAATAGGTCAAGCAAGCCAATGTCAGCGCGGCGCAGTGGCCCGGTGACGACTCCTCCCTCGATAAAGCGTCGTCCTGCGACTGGCCATTCTGATCGTTTCTTGCGTCTGCACGCAAGAAACGATCAGAATGGCCAGTAAAACTAAAACAGCACATAAAACCTTTAAAAAAATTTTAATGACTTATTTCCTCTCTGAAATAGGTCAATTGAATTAAAAATCAGTTGGGGTGTCTGAGGTGTTGCGCATTTAACGTTACACGTTGTATAGAAGAAAATGTTGTGATATTAAAATCTTCTATTTTTAGAGTTATGCAGTTCATCGTCTTCCTTAATCTAGAGCTTAGATTTGCTGCCGTGTTACTTGAAAGAATTGTGTAAAGCTCACAGTCGAACTCGATTTACGTATCCGCTTTCTTACTTCTTACTTTCAGTTGTCGGAGTTCGTGTGAAAGATAAAACTCTGTTTTCATTACAATAGCGGGTTCGATTCCCGCAGGGAACAAATATTTGTATGACCTACAAGTAGTTGTTCCGGGTCTGGCTGTTTGTGTATGTGAGTTTAAATGTTTGTAAACGCACCCACAATACAGGAGAAATTCCTAGTGTGGGGCAACGTTATTCATCTACCTAGCCTTTTCCCAACTATGTTGGGGTCGGCTTCCAGTCTAACCGGATGCAGCTGAATACCAGTATTTTACATGGAGCGACTGCCTATCTGACCTCCACAACCCAGTTACTGGGTAATACGATACTCCTTGGTAAGACTGGTTGTCAGACTTTCAGGCTTCTGACTCTACCCGTAACGACTGTCAAAGATCTACGAATGACAGCCGGGACCAACGGCTTAACGTGATTTCCGAGGCACGGAGGGGTCTCGGTACGTAAATATGGGCACCCATCCACAGACCAACCGCGGCAAGCGTAGCTTAACCTGGTCGATCGACCTGTGGAGCAAAAAAAAAAAAAAAAACTCTACGACGTGGTTACGCAGAAGCATTGCTGCTTGTGCATTTGGGAACTGAATCTACTCTTCATTCTGAGTTAGTGCAGCTGTCGAAGAATCAACTCACCATCTTCCATGGTAGTAGCGGTTGTAGGGGGCGAGGCAGGGCCCGCTCCCCTGCTGTTATACGCCTGCACCACTACAGCATACGCGGCGTGTTTCTGTAAGCCTGACAGCGTAGTCCTAGCGCGGTTGGTGCCAGCTCCTTCCACAGTGCGTACCGTGTAGGAGGCACCGCCGGGCCCGCTAGCGCTTAGAACTGTGCTATTGCTGTTAAGCTAAAGAAAAAAAGATAGAAAAATGTTTATTCAGCACAAACAAGATCCACATAAAAAAAAAACCTGTCAAGTGCGAGTCGGACTCGCGCACTGAGGGTTCCGTACAAATTTGTAGGTTCGTAACTATAAATGAGGAGGTAACATGCAAACAGGCTTAAGTCACAATAATGTAAATTTTCGGAATACTGAAAAAATCTTTAGAGAAACAGAATCTCTACAGTTTTTTCAGTATTCTGAAAATTTACATTATTGTGACTTAAGCCTGTTTGCATGTTACCTCCTCAAATATACGGTTTTCGGATTTTTCCTTTACTTTTGATACTTGTGTTACTGCTGCTTGTGTTACTTGTTGACAAATTTCATGATTCTAGGTCCACGGGAAGTACCCTATAAATTTTGACTCCCTTGAGACTGTCAAAATATAGGTTTTTTGCGGCATAAACGGCCGTGTCTTTATTTTACGTTAACTAAGAAGTTTGATTTTTTCACAGCTTCAAGGGATTGTAGACTTGAGTATATGGTTTTAATTTCAAATCAATACCTCCACGCGTTCCCGAGATAAAGGGTCTTGACAGATAGACAAACAGACGGACAACAAAGTGATCCTATAAGGGTTCCGTTTTTTCCTTTTGAGGTACGGAACCCTAAAAAGAGAAGAAGTATCCAAACTAATACAAAGTAGCCAAACTCCTCATATCCAACAAATAAATGCACAAAAAGAGAAACGAATGCGGAAAACTATTGATGAGCTTAAAGTTATTTTCGGAAATAATGATTTACGTGTATGTGCTAACAACAATACTTAACGGACAAGAAATTGTACAGCCTTTATCAATGCTTTCGGAATTTTCGATCATAATAAAATTTATGCAGGCACAAAACATTATTTTTAATGTAACGAATAATATGTGCGCATAATTATGTGCGGATAAAATAAACTGAATAAACCCACGGTGGCTTTGTACAAAAATTGCCGGAAAACCAAAAGCTCCGATAATGTTGAGAACTTTTCTAAAATGATTGACTAAAACGGTGAAAATGATGTAACGAATTTCCCGTTGAACTCAGAGCTTCTAAAAAAAAATATACTAAGAAACTCACCTCTTGAAATCCCACGTAGTAACCCAGTATGTTTCCGTTCCATAGGTCTCTTTGTGGTGGTTCCCAGCTAACGATGAGTTCTGTAGAACTTTTCGCTTCTACTCTCACGTCCAATGGTGGTCCACTGGGAACTACAGAAAAAAAACAAAATTATATTTTCAGTGTCTATAAATATTTTATGAGAGCAAGAGTAAAATCTAATAGGAAGACTAGCAATAGATATTCTTAGCAATAGATATAACTTTGAAGGCAGTCGACGGTCTCTTGTATTTGGACGGTTACATACTTTCTTCAGTCGTAGTAACTTGTATCAGCTGACTTGGCTCGCTCTGTCCCAGTCTGTTCTCTGCGATGATTCTGAGGTGGTACGACGTCGCTGGTTGAAGATTCTGAACGCTTGCTGAGGTTACACTGCCCGGAACTATCACTTTCTGAGGAGTTGTTGGCCATGAATCTGTTCAAAATGAGCAAAAAAAGAGGATATAAGTAATAGATACATTCTTTCGTTAGTCTCAAAAGCTTTAGTTCCAAGATGTAGGATTAATTAATTAATTTATTTATTAAAACTTTATGCAAAAGTAAAAAAAAGTACTGTACAAAGGCGGACTTAATGCCGGAGGCATTTTCTATCAGTCAACCTTAGGGTGATGCAGAGATAAAATATGGTAGGTGCAACATAAGACTATATAATACAAGAAATGACTATAAAATACAAGAATTAATAACACAGAAAACAAAGAGAAGCTTATTATTTTAATTAGTTGTCGTCTTTAAAATAATAAAAGAACAGTGACGGGAAAATAGCTTGTTGGTATAAGAACAAACAAATTCACCTGGAGCTTCCTTATATTGTACAATGTAGTTGATGATAGGACTGTTGCCAGCATACGGTTGTGTCCACGATATTTGTATCGCACGAGACTGCTGGTCTATTATCCTTATGTTTTTTGGCATTTCCGGAACCTGAAACACAAGATACTCTATCACCATTTCTTTTTCTTGGGAAGACTTGTCAGTAAAATATGTTTTGCCGAATTACAGAACAATATTAAAAGTACTTTTGTTTCATTTAAGGCCGATTTTTCAATCTTCAGACAACTTTTATCCGAAGAATAAATATGGTGGTTTGATATTTATTTTCTACTAGCTGCGCCCCGCGGTTTCACCCGCATAAGTCTCGATCCCGTAGGAATATCGGGATAAAAAGTATTCTATGTGTTAATCCTGGTTATAAACTATCTGTGCGCCATATTTCATCAAAATTGATCCAGTCGTTTGAGCGTGAAGAAGTAACAAACATACACACACACTCACAAACTTTCGCCTTTATAATATTAGTGTGATGCAAAAGCTCTTAAACCGCAAAATTATTCCTCAGGTAAAAGTTATCTGGTAATTGAAAATTTTGGCCGTTAAAATATTAGGCGTTCTCACCTCCTGCACAACCAGATGTATGAGCATTTCATCCTGTCCATAGGCGTTGGACGCTCGACACGTCAGGGCGCCGGTGTCCTGTCGATACGTCTGCAGGATGCTCAACTCAGACACTAAGCCATCGTCCAACACCTGTTCTCGAATTGTGTATCTGGAAAACACATCGTAATTGGAAGCCTCATGTTGACATGACACCGTTTTTAGGGTTCCGTAGTCAACAAGGAAACCTTATAGTTTTGCCGCGTCCGTCTGTCCGTCCGTCCGCAGCTTAGCTCAGATACTACTAGAAAGCTATCTTTTTTTAATTAAATCACGCCCACAAAGTGGTAAAATAAAATCATCAAAAAAACTTTTTTTAGGGTACCACCTGCATCTACACGTAAAGTGGGGATGTTTTTTTTTTCTCGTCTATCCCATAGTGTGGGGGTATCGTTGGATAGGTCTTTTAAAAATAATGCGGTTTTGTGAAAACAATTTTTCGATTTAGGGATCCGTTTGTGAAATATTAAGCTTTAAATTGCAAATTTTGTTAGAGTCAAGTGCCCTGCCAGCTAAATGGTTGTTACTGGAGATGTGAAAAAAATCACGGTAGTAGTATACCCATATAAAGAAGTTAAAAGGCAAACTATCACAGCTAAGTAGGCTTTACAAGTTTACGAATAATAATCGACCCACTTACATTTGTAGTTGCAATGTACGGGGGAACATGATTTGCAACTACAACGTTAAGTTTGTTCTTGGAATAAATTCATTCCAACTATGAAACCCTTCATTGTGCGTGGCCGACACGCCCTCGGCCGGTTTTGGTTATATTCAAGGAATGGCAAAAAAGTAAAGAAATTGCGTTACTTTACTTATTCTTACTATCTACCGAAAAAGTCACTAAAATATTTTTTCTCGGAGAATACTAATTTTTCACCGGAGTTCCTGTTTTTGGACCCTCTAATTCCTATACTTTTTCCAAATAGTTTTCAATTTCTTCTTCAGTTTGGATGACTCTGTAGTCGCAAATCTAGGCATTTGATAAAAAACTTAACAGCTTACATTTCGCAAATTTAGGCATTAGGTCAATTTCTCCATATACCTACGTCTCTTACCTCTGATCCAAATGGTGTGCGATAGTATGATGATGGGGGCTTCTCCAGCTAACCTCCAAGGGCGCGTCTCCTGATGCTGCACACTGCAGGTGAGCCGCCTCTCCAGCCGTCACTTGTACTGTTTTACTCTTCATCGGGAATCTGGCTGGTGCTGCAAGTCGATAGAGAATGTTCTGATCAGTTCACATTTTATATTTGAAATTTTGACATTAATTAGTGATTTGAGCTCTGTTGATGACAATTTAAACATATTTGGCGAAAGTGTGTGTAGGAAGGTACTATAAGTATCTACCTATACCTTTGCCTCTAAAAAATACGGGTTTGATATATGCTATGTTATGTTTGGATTAGCTGTCACTGTGCCTAAAAGTGTAAACTATCAATAAAACCATATTTTTCAACGAACAGTAACAAAATACCAACAAGTATCACTTCATTCACTTACATACTCCATGCAAAGTAAGACATTTTCATGGTGTATGTAACCAGGACACATTACGTTCGCTTTGCATTACATTAGGCCAGGGTAAAGGTTCCTTTCCCTAAAGAGTTCCCTGTTCATTGTGTACCTTAGAAACATTAACTTACTCCATAAAAATAAAATGTGAATAAAGCTGCAAATTCTATTATTAAAAAAAAAAAAAAAAACTATTATCCAAAGCGGAGACCTAGTTAATTTAATGATGAAAATATTTATCTGTGCAAAGAATCCTAAGCAATCTGTATGTCAAGGTCTAGAAATAGGTAGCCTCCAAATGAACTTAGGATATTATAAACACAAGGCAGGTACACAATCAACTTACCTAATCGACCTCGATCGTGCCTTGTTTCAGTAACTAAAATACTGAGAAAATAAGAATTTGGCAGATAAAAGCCTACCTTTAACCAATACATCATATACGATAGTTTTTGGGGAATTTGTCTTGATTTCTTCCCATCTGCTCGTTCTACCCCAAGACATGTGAAATTGAGTTTAACCATACAGTGCATGATTTTTCTTATCGGCTTAAAAAAATACATTAGCCTGCAAATGTGATGCCATTTCTCGAAAAAATATTTAGAAAAATCATAATAGAAACGTATGTTTTTGTGCATGGCACATCATGCATGTTAATATGTGTTACGTAGTATCAATGAAATTACAAGATTACACGTAAAATGAGAAATATGAACATGAAATTACCTCTACTAATTATTTCGACCCTGAATATTCTATCATTTTAATTTTATCATTTTTTTGCGATTATTATACGCCGCTCGTTAATTGCATTCAAAGTACCTACTGATTTGAAGAAAACATAAATAAATGTTTATCTACAGATCTATCATAAATATATGGTACTAAATTCGAAACTCAAATACATAATTGTTAATCTTGTCAACACTAGATCACGCTACTTGGATCGATATATTTTAAAATATAAGACATTTTTCGGTATGTCCCACATGTGGGACACTATGCACTATAGGGTCAAAAAAGTATTCAAGTTATAGAGGCATATCAGTATAAAACCTTATTCAACATTATATTATTATAAAATATGAGTAGCCCGTCAGTGTACTTCAGTATTTGTTTTTGTTAGAAACATGTATATTGTTCCGTTTTTCATATTGGCAAGACATCAAGAGTTGCGGCTGGGCACAGAGATTGCCTAACCCCACTCTACTCGATATTCTCTTTGAGTGCGGTAGAAGTGAGGAAAAAATATTTCCATAAAGGCAGGCTCGTTATATCGTGCTTTTGTAGGCCCAATGTTATTTATTGGCCAGTACCTTGTTTACCAAACCCTCATATTTTTAAGATTTACCGCTCGTTTTAAATATTACTGACCCATTTGGGACACAATGCAGAAAATCTGTATAATTTTTTTCGGAGCACGGGGGTGAAACCGTTTTAAATCCATTTGTTTAGGTTCAAGTGAACGTAGGCAAACTTTGTTCATGTGTAAATCCTGGTGAACCTTGTGTCAAACCGAAATAAACAAGCGGGAAATACGATTACCGCTAGAAGCGGAACTGTTTACAAACTGTTCGCGGACGTGACGGATTTTGGAGACGCCGTCCGCCACAATCGAACAAAGTTTTACTGGTGTTTGTACAATCTACGATTGGTTAACGGTAACATAAATACCCATCTTCGTTGGGTGAAGATACTGTGTTTTCAGCTCGAATAAGTTCGATTTAAACAATCATAAATAACAGCAGCTTTGTAGGCTTCACGGCGGACGATATTTCATGATATTTGCTTTCCAGCAAAACCCAATATCGGCGAATACAAACACGTACACCGCGGACTTATTCTATTGGAAGCCAACTGTCTCGTTTTCCAATAAAGAGGAGACGTATTGCGACGTACGGTCATTGAGTTTTCTGCTCAGACGCGCTCGACTCGCGCTGCCGACTGCCGACAATCGAATAACTACAAATACATCGTCGCCTTTATTGTATCCACACTACGGCCAAGTGGATGCTCTTTAATTGTTACCTACCTACCGGAGATACAGAATCAGCACCCCACTTGCGTAACACAATGTCAATCACGAAATGAATCATTTTGAAGTATACTGCTAATCCATTTCTTCAAGTGTTCGAAAAATGTCTTCTCAGCAATGTAAATAGCGCAATGAATGTTGTTGGACTATCAAAATGAAAACCATTGCTGCTGTTAGTGTGTTACGAAATTTCCTCGCTGGTGCCATAGAGCGCTTTGATTCAATATAACCATACAACAAGCAATCTCTTTAAAGTAAATAGCATGTCTAAACATGTGTTTCAATGCACAAAATTAGCACTACTGCAGCACAGCTAATTGAGAAAGTATCTTCGCCTCCACTTAAAGTTTTCATAAAAGTTAGCAATTCCTAATGTAAGTCCAACCGCCAAACGATCTAAATTAAGTTTAAAAGTACTGACAGCAGCATCAGGGACTTGGCAAAGTGGTGAGGAAATGGACTTTCTTTAATTTTATATATATAGAATCATAGATACGTACAATAATGCTGGCAGCTGAGCAATTTGAGCGAGTTATCGGCGGGTCGCCTCGCGGAATTCTATAGAATTGAATAAAGTGACGAAGGTATGGTTGGAAGCAATATTTATTGGAGTGCTCTATATTTGATTGTTTTACTGGCGCTTTCTCAAAGCATTTACAGTCTACTCAGTGCCGCCGTTTGATCTACGCTGAGCCTGAAACGTGTATTAATTTGAACCTTCTCTGGTACCTAAACTCTACCATTTATATCTCTCTACCCACTTACTTAAATTGACAATAGTATTTTGCTTCTTCCATGCCATTTCATTCCTTTCCATATTGAAAAAGACGTAGAATTTTATAAAAAATAAGTTCCAAACCCATTATTTCCCGTTAGGAGACAATGCGTTCTTAACATTTATTTTACTAAGGACAGCTCCGTTTCTCCGCAACAAAACAATAATGACGCAAAAGAATTTTCATTTGAGTACGGCCCGGCTTGTCCCGGCGAAACTCATCGCGACGGATCCTCCATCAAGACATTCCACAACTTTTCACAGACCTTCGACAAAAAGATGCTTCCTTTCTTTTATGCACTGTACGTATAGCTAGGGATATGATCCTCGCGGTAAGAATTCTATTTCCTTCGCCAAATTGACCGACCGAATTTGAAAAAGATTGTAATCACGGAGTTCTGTGGATCACACAATTTATCGCTATGGAAATCTTTAATAAGTATTAAAACTTCAGATATTATTGAAATCCGATATTAAATTTTCGTAATGGAGTGACAATGGATTATTTTTTATTAATTAGGAAAAGAAAAAGTCAGTTGGCTTGTACTTACCGTTGACTTTTAAGAAGATGAGCTTGCTTAATCCAGCGCCTATGTCGTTTCTTGCTTCACAAAGATAATGTCCCTCGCTGTCTTTGGCCACTCGCTCAAACACGAGCGAGCCATTCTCCAGGACCCTTGAGCTCCCTTCAAACATGAAGTCTTTGTATTCGCCAGGAGTGTTACCTGTTTGAAATTTGACCCAGTTGTTATGTCAATGTTTCGTGGATAGCAAAAGTGGAGATTCCAGCAAAACGTGTTGAGACAGTTTCAGAGACTTGCTAAACTTGTTTTAGACTGGAGAGAGGAAAATCAAAGCACTTTTGTATACAATCACAAGACCAAACCTAATAATGAAAAAGTTTAAAAACCTTTCTAAACAAGATTACGAACTATCTATGTTGTTTACAACTTACCAACGGCCTTCTTCCACGTTATCGTTGGTTTTGGGTAACCATCAGCTTGACATTGCAACGTTACGTCCTGGCCTGCAGCTACCGCCACATCGTTGGGTTCCAAGCGCCATCGAGGTGGCACTGAAAATGCATTAGTTATAATTTCACCCGCAGAATACGAGTATATAAGTGAATCTATTAAGAATAATATCATTACCATTGACTGTTAGCGGTATGGTGTATCGTTCTGAACCCGCAACATTGGAAGCGATGCACGTGTAATTGCCGCTGTGAAGCGATGTAACCTGCTCTATCACTAACGATGCGCTGTACTCATCCATTCTTCGTGTTATTATACCACTAGGCGCGTAAGGCGATGACGTCACGGGCTGCCCGTTCTTCTCCCATCGAAATGCGACCGGCAAATCACCCTCTAAGATCTGGCAAGATATTGCGGCTCTCATACCTTCCCGTAATAAATTTGTCAGCGCCGGTATGGGCAAGATTTTTGGCTGAACTGCAAAAAAGAAATATCTTGTTAAATTTTTTCGTGGATGTGTAAAAATAATATTTGGGAACTCGATTTTGTACTAAAGCTTCTGTTGAAGTTGTTGTTTGTTTTTCACATGTATCAGTACCTACATTCATAAAGGAAATAAAACGAAGTCCACGAAAAATACCTTGAACATTTGACACTTTGGTGAGACAGAGATGGCTAAAAGCCTATCTCGTACTTGCAATCTACACACCGAGTGCCTACCAACCCTACGAATTAGGATTGAACATTATTCACCCAAAGTTATTAAGGTTTCAATTTTAACGCTCAATTTGGCCACGTAGACACTTAATTTCGTCATTTATTTTTTACGTAGGTTAACTGTTAATTAAAATCTTAAAGCCACGTTCTTGCCTCGATTTTGTGGACCTCATTTCGGAGGGTTGCTTGTGAAGATTCCATTTTTTTTTTAAATATTTTTTTATTTTATTGCCCTATTAACTAGGGAAAGCTGGAAGTTTACGCCCCGTGGATGCCGCGGTAATGGTAAACGTGCTAACTTTAATGAATTACGGATGAGTAACTCCACCCCTCTTGAATTCGTGATTTTATGACGCATTAAATCTTAGTGAAGAAAATGAGAAAGTTTATGGTCTGACTTCTATTCTAAGTAGTGTTAAGGGCGAAGGAAAATTAAGGATTTAAAATAACACCCATTTAAATATTTTTCCGAGAAAATTCTATAATACCAAGGTACAGTTGAAGTTTTCTTTTTTCAAGGAACTGTTTATGTGTCAGTACTTAACGTTAATCTCACAACCGTACCGAGGTTCGACGAAAATCTTGTATGTAACACATTTCCACGAGAATTTGAATGAATTCTGCATACAAACTTTTCTAGCAACGTGAAATGGCGGCACCACTCAATTACGCCATTTGTATCGCCTAGTTCCTGGTATCGACAGTTCTCTAACTTAATATTTGCACTTCGGCGTCTACGGTGGCGTGGTGTTGACTGTAATGGCTGCCTGAGACGTATACGTGCCAGCATCTGCATCTATATTAAGATATACATATGTGTTGTTGGTGTAAAATTTCTGCTAGCTGTTCGGGAAGTTTATTCGGACTAATATCGCGCTCGCATTTCATTATCAGACGAATCTTATGTTCTGGTTTTATTGCATGTAAAGTCAAGGAAATTGTCCAAACAATGAAATCACAACCGTCAGTCTTTATCAGTAGTAGAAAATACTAGCGTATTAACAAGTATGCTAAGCGATACATATTCCTGACTGCTAGCTTTTTATCGCACAGTCAATTGAATACTGGCTGTTCTGTCTTTTGTGGTTTTTGACCTTAAAAATGTACAGATTCTCAGCCTATTTTTTATAATATTTCCGCTTAATATTTCTTTGACTTTGTTTAACAATATTCGGCATTCGGGGTTAACATTCATCAAATGATTGACACTCACCTAGTATTTGAACTTCAACGTCTCGTCTCGCGGCATGTCGTTGTCTGTTGGCTGCTTGGCAAGTGTAGGTGCCAGCATCCTCGCCTCTTTGTGTCTGTTCCACGATCAGCGTGCCGTTGGGAAACACCTTCTGTCTTCGATTCAGGGGGAGATTTTGACCGTCTGTTGGATAAAATGTGTTGTTTGAGGATCGTGTTAATAGCTGATTACAATTACCTCTTTATTTTGTATGCGAGGTAAGAATAGAATAGAATTAATCTTTATTATGTACACCATACCTATGGAATCTAGGTAGTGGGTATCAACTTATGTAAGTAGTCAATGTAATTTCACCGAAAATGTGATAAATATTTTATGTTTCATCTAAACAACAAACAGAATGGTAAATAATTTTGCGTTCAGACATTCTGAGCTTCACTGTAGATCCTAGCTTCATCATCTGCCTAGCCTTTTCCCAACTATGTTGGGGTCGGCTTCCAGTCTAACCGGATGCAGCTGAATACCAGTATTTTACATGGAGCGACTGCCTATCTGACCTCCACAACACAGTTACTGGGTTATACGATACCCCTAGGTAAGACTGGTTGTCAGACTTTCGGGCTTCTGACTACCCATAACGACTGTCAAAGATCCACGAATGACAGCCGGGACCAACGGCTTAACGTGCTTTCCGAGGCACGGAGGGGTCTCGGTATGTAAAGATGGTCACCCATCCACAGACCAACCGCGGCAAGCGTAGCTTAACCTGATCGATCGACCTGTGCGGCTGTTATTATTTAGCCACGGGCCCCTCTTATCCTAGCTTACTGAAGAAAAATGGGTACTTATGTGTCGTGTCAGAGAACCAAGGATATATGTACACACAAAGTAAGAAATAAGTTAACTTATCAGAACTTATTGTTTACTTAGCGAACAAACTTAACATGGGATACACAGCTACGGGCGATATCAAAGCAAATCGTGCACCTGGTTGCCTTCCGGATCACTAATATTTATCTAAGAAGCATAAAGGGAGTCATTCAAATCAGGGATACATATTTGTGAACATTTCAGTAACATAAATGTTATAAGTTTTATGAACCAACTTCCGTTTGCCGTCATTACCGTAAAGTTTGATAAAGTAATTTAAAATTTTAATACTTTCAGGAGTTGGACGAATGAGTTGACCAGTTTCAGGGTAACGGAAAGCCTTTCAGTCGGCACTTGAATAAGTTTTTGTTTGTATAATAATTAGTAATCGATATTTGTACGAAAGGGCTCAGCTATGAATGTATCCCACTCCATCTTGTTGGCATTGTTAGTCAGAGAAGGGATCACATTGGGATCTACCAATAAAAAAATTACCATAGTAAAAGTCTTATGGTTTCCGAGTTTTTTGATGTTTAATGTTATTTTGGAGAATCTCTGCTTTTGATCAGAATGAAAACGTTTTTTTTATTTTCATCTTGAATCATCCGACTATCGATTGAATACAAGAAAGTTACAGATATCATCTTTTAAATACCTAAAATTTAGGTTCAAACTTAAAATTTTCACAAAAAAAAATATTACCTTATTTTTGATCGGCCCTGGTGAAATTTTTTTTTATTGGTAGGTCATTTTTTTATTGGTAGATCCCAATGTGGCCCATCAGCAGGTAAAAGGTAATCCATGACTTTTCGGACACCCAGTATTTCCGGAAACCTTGGTTGTATTGGATCAGTATCTGAGCAATTGTGCTAGGAATTAGTCCAATAAATAGGTATATATAGCTGGATTTAATAATGCAATATTATTAATAGTTTCTGGAATACATTAATCTGGCACTCACCTTCGCAGATTTGCGCAAGATGACAGTACGTAGGTGTACCAAACAATAATACACCGCCCTTTTTATCGAATGCACTAGAGTACTAGCCCACTAGGTAGGTAAACCTTTACAAGAATTATTTTTAACTACATATCTAAAGTACCAATTTAAAAAGCTTTTTAAATACCGACAGTTTTGAACTTAACTCTGCATGTTGCATAATTCTAACTGGAATCAGAGTGCCAAGTGAAATTTTCTAATTTAAAATAGTTGGGGCAAAACCACGTCTGGTTTAGCGAGCTCTCCCGAAAGTTCGACGGTGACGGCACCAAATAAAATTTCAACAGTTGCTAGTGGAGAAGCAAGTTTAGTGAAATGTGCACTGCTTCGGATATGTCCAATTTTAAATTTAAATATCGGAATTCTGAACTAGGTCAACGTTTAGCGTACCTATTTAAAATGTTAGTGCTTGCTTTACAAATATGTAGCGGTCTGCAATCTAAGTGGACGTGTCTTAGACTTTAGATAGAATACACAAGAGTATTGTAAGTAAATAGATTGTGTGCTCATGCAATTTATAAGACGGTACTATCCAGCTTCTATATTCCCTTGTGATATAGACAGGGGATCTTAATACATTGAAGCATCATTATCTGCCTGCCTTTTCCCAACTATGTTGAGGTCGGCTTCCAGTCTAACCGGATGCAGCTGAATACAATTATTTTACATGGAGCGACTGCCTATCTGACCTCCACAACCCAGTTACGTGGTAATACGATACCCCTTGGCAAGACTGGTTGTCAGACTTTCGGGCTACTGACGACCCGTAACGACTGTCAAAGATCCATGAATGACAACCGGGACCAACGGCTTAACGTGCTTTCCGAGGCACGGAGGGGTCTTGGTATGTGAAGATGGTCACCCATCCACGGACCAACCGCGGCAAGCGTAGCTTAACCTGACTGATCGACCCGTGCGGCTGCTATAACTTAGCCACAAGCCGCCATAATACATTGAATCATAAGTAAGACTATTTTGCAAACAAATGATTTCAATGCTATTACCTATACGAGGGCTGCCTTTTAAGTTGTGTCGTTTGAAATAAGTATAGACGATCTAATAGATTATTACCATTTATTGTTTTTCAAAGAATTCTCCGCGATATTTTTACTTTTGCATGCGTTCGAACCGGTTTTTAACCGACTTCAAAAAGGAGGAGGTTATCTATTCGGATGTTTATATATACATTTTTTTTTTTTTTAATAGGAACCGAGGGGTGAATCGGGAAAAACTTTTAAATGAATTTTAATGTTGATGTAATATAGTTTGTTGCCAACAAGTACACATAATCGTTAATTATAATATATCAAACACATTGAAGATCTTTTTGGCAAAAAACAATATTATTTCAATGTTAAAATCCATTTTAAAATTTCGTCCCGATTCACCACTGCATTCCTATTCACCCCGTTTTATTGTATCTTTGCATTGTGTGTACCTATACATAAATTCGATTTCTTAGTATTGTATAATTGCGTATCACAGGTGTGTACTTGCTATAAAACTGCCATTTACTGGGTACGATGTGCCCTGGCGGCTGAGAGTACATATGTCATGCTCACTCTGATGTCTCGTTGGTGGTGGCATGTGTGTTGGATCATTAAGTTCCCTTCAAAATGGTTGAGCTGAATGGTGCTGATCCATACGTCATGTTCGTGAACGGGCGCCGCCAGTAGGGACTGGTCATCTCTTAGCTGCCACGGCTTATTTTAATTTATGAATTGTTTTATGTTTTTTTTATAACGAACACTTTTAACGTGTACATCTTTCTACATTGTTCTCACATATATAATTACAACATGAACGATGTAACCAATATACAAGGTGTAACTTAAATAACGCACAACCTCTTAAAGGGTCATTGTACTCATCATTATGAACAACTTTTACTATGAGACCAAACCTGAAATCGCGAAAAAAAAATCAGCTGTTCCCTATATTTTGACGAGTTATGCGAACATAAATGTAGGGAACAGCTGATTTTTTTTTCGAGATTTCAGGTTTGGTCCCATAGTAAAAGTTGTTCATAATGATAAGTACAATGACCCCTTAAGAGGTTGTGCGTTATTTAAGTTACACCTTGTATTGTAACAATTTTATGATTTAAAAGAGTTTCCGTGGAGTTTCTTGCCCGTTTTTCTCCATAGGTACCTAGTACGCTTTGGAATGGGCCGCTAGCTTCATCTTCCTGTCTGAACGACCCTTTGACAATTCAAAAGTGCCTGTAATTGGTTTATTTGAAATTAATGCTTTGAGTTTGAGTTTGTAGGTACTAAAGATCGCAGGTCAGCTTAATGAGAGTGCCCACTCTATGGAGAGATAAGGCCCGTTGTTGACAAGGGTCCGAAAGAGGGAAAATTACGAGGGAGTGACCGAAGAGTCTTAATTTGATCTTTTCTAGTAATACTGGTAAAGGAGAGGCGGGTTTATGGGCTTAACAATTTTATTTTAAGTGAAATTCATTGGGATCCTATATTTTATGAGAAACTTCATCTACCTACTCGAAAGTGTTAGTCTGAGTATTATCAATTCATTTGGCGTGTTTGTGTTAGATAGACTCTCAGATATATTATTATTTCAGACAGGCCTGTTAGTCTAGTGGTCAGTGGCCCTGACTGCTATACGCAAGGTCGTGGGTTCGATTCCCACCCAGGACAAATGTTTGTGTGATGAGCACGACCATTTGTTCTGTGTCTGGGTGCAATTTATCTATAATATGTATGTATTTAGAAATATATATGTATGTTTATCAGTTGTCTAGTACTCATAGCACAAGCTCTGCTTAGTTTGGGACAAGATGGCGTTGTGTGAAAGTTGTGGAATATTATTATTATTTCAGTCCTGCAGCCGGACGATTCTTTAAAAATCTCAACGTGAGAACTTAGGTGAAGTGAGCGGGAAGTGAGCTCTGACATTCCGTATTGGTAGGTAGTGACACTATAAGTGCTCACTTCACTTATGATTTCACGGTGAGATTTTTACAGAATCGACCGGCAGTACCTTTCGGTAAAAAAGAAGCCTTATTTATTTCTGATAAATTTACTACACCTAGTTTCGGACTCATTTACTGAATAAAATACTAGCCTAAGCCTTAAATTGTACCGATCCTGAAATAATACGTTCCTATAGAAAATGTATGACAAAATAGGCTTATTCATATACACATACACACCTTATTCCCATGGGGGTGGGCAGAAACTATAGAATGCCACCTGCCGTGCGATTCTCTAACCATCTCACCGTGAAAGCTTGGATGAAGTGAGCGTGGAGTGAGTTGTCATTCGCTAGGGATTAACACTATTAAGTGTTCACTTCACTAATGATTTCACGGTGAGATTTTTAAAGAATCGACATGCTGTTTATCCATACATACTCCTATTGCATCGTTTACGTGAATACACGGACATACACGCACGCCGGTTGCGAGTACTACGCATCTGACCTTTCTGAAGAACATCATCAATAAGGTCATAATAATATAGAAAGTCTGTTTGTAATTGTGCAGTTTACTGTAGACTTCTAACATTTGAATTCTGGGGTAAGCTTTCCTTGAAATACAAAACTAACAGGCTTTTAAGGATTATATTCCGCGTTTATTATTTTAACTTTACTTTCCTAGCATTCAGAGCCCTTTATTTCCCAAAGACGTTACTATAAAGAATTAAAGAACCTTTTTATAGCAGGTTGGAACTTCGACGGGAAATTTAAACAAGAAATAAAAAAAAAATATTCAGAGACCGCTCTGTTTTTTTTTATCGGGCTCTAAACATACAAAACACGTAAATACATAATTAATCATGTTAATTATATTAGGTACAAATTAGAAACATACTATGCCCAATTTCCGCATTTCCACAAGGTACCTATTTAATTCCCTGCTCCAAGATACATATTTGATGCTATTGTAAGCCGTAGCTAAGGAAAACAAGAGAAGAATAACTTGTTGTTAGATTTGTCCTTAATTGGATGATGCGAAGGTGTCTAGTCTATTAGATTGAGTCACGCAATTTTCTCTGCGACCGGGAAATAAACAGGGAAAATATAACGAACAAATTTCCAAGCCAAGTTTTATATACAGACTTTACAAATAAACAAAGAAAACATATTGGACGCGGCGTATTTTTACGTTTTTATCTGGATGCTTCCGTATCCGTGGCGCGCGTTGAACAAGGAATGAATGTGGCGAAATTAAAAGTAGGTAATGTAGCTGCTATTACGACTGATAAATTTACATATAATAAAATAGTAACGAAATCAAAAATGTAGATAAATTCAATATTAAAAAAAAAAAAAATTGGTACGAGGTGTGCGAACGAGTCTGATGTAGAAAATATAGTTTTTAGAATTTTTGTCCGTTTGTCTGGATGTATGTTCCGGATTGGCGCAAAAACGGCTGAACGGATTTAAATGAAATTTGGCAGACAGATAGTTTATAACCTGGATTAGCACATAAGGTACTTTTAATCCCGTCCGTTACTGTGAGATATTTTTTGACATCCACGTAGCCGAAGCCGCGACCGAAAGCATAGTTTGATTTATAAATGAACACTGTAGTTAAGTATTCCTATAGAAAATTGTTTTAAATGCGATAATGATAGTTATCTAATAAATAATATAAGCTTACTTATACCTTAATTCACATTGGCGCTGATTATCTGGTTCATAGGTCGTGGGTTCGATTCCCACCCAGGACAAATGTTTGTGTGTTGAGCACGATCATTTGTTCTGTGTCTGGGTGTAATTTATCTATAATATGTATGTATTTAGAAATATATATGTATGTTTATCAGTTGTCTAGTACTCATAGCACAAGCTCTGCTTAGTTTGGGACAAGATGGCGTTGTGTGAAAGTTGTGGAATATTATTATTATTATTATTATTATAAACTAAACTTTTAAGGTCAGTGCATCTTTGAGATCGCTTTTCAAGCGTTGATATAATATTGAGTTTACCGTCTAGGTCACATTGTAAAATGCAATCAATGTATCGAGTAGGTACTGTGTTAACTGCTTTAACTAATTCCTGACATAGTAGTAACAAAATAAACGAGAAAAGACACATCGCTTCTCACGTCCGAACTCAGGAAGATAATCTAATAATATAGTTATTTCGTTTCACCTTCTGCCCGTATCTAAGAACCTGTTGCTAAAGAACATACATAGTAGATACTCACAGCCTCCCCGGGGCCTTAATTCGATACTGTTTGAATAAAGTGTCGTTCGTTTCGTCGTAAATGTCCTGTTTTATTTAGGAGACATTGAGGATATTTAGGAGACCTATTTTTGTTCGAAGATCATGGCGACAAATAATGTTTTTCTAGGCTTTGTCTCTAAGTTAGGTATAGTTGTTTGGGATAAGTGTGTTTATGGTATCAATTGTTTAAGGTTAGTGATGCTTTTTGTTGTTTGGCTTATTGGTTTGATTTTGAGTAAATAATCTGAAAATATAATGTACAGCACGCGTAGCATGACCATTGGCCACTATATCTAGAAACGGGTTTTGTCGACGGAAGAATAGACAAAATGATATATTTCTTTAGAAATCCGTCATTTCTGTCGACAAAACCCGTTTTTATGGTGGTCATGCTACGCGTGCAGAAGTCAATAAGTAATCAATTACGAAACAAATCGATGAAATTAATGGATCA
Source organism: Eremobia ochroleuca (assembly GCA_949629135.1). NCBI lineage: Eukaryota > Metazoa > Arthropoda > Insecta > Lepidoptera > Noctuidae > Eremobia > Eremobia ochroleuca. The sequence goes on along the minus strand of OX451401.1, from coordinate 11,621,938 downwards.
GCAAAAGTATACGTCGGAGAGAGAAACAACTGTTAAGTAGGAAAGGATATACGTAGGTGAAGGTAATGTTTGGAACACAAAAACTGGTAATTAGGTGGTAGAAAAACTTGTTGGGAATGATTTATGAACCCTAGAATATAAGAACCTGTTTGCAATTGTAATTTGTAGTAAAAATGTAGGAACGTAAAGCCAGAATTTCAATCAAAATTCTGTCTTGCGATCCTTCATAAGTTTTGATAAAAAAGTTGATTTACAATTCTGTGAAATTCATTTATTCGATTTCATCGAAGCCTAGCTTTTTCTGAAAAGATTCTTTATTAATATTTTGTATTACAAAAATATATAAAATATTTCAATAGAAAAAAAGAACGTTTTCCAGTAAAATACACGAAGCCTATTTAATTTGCCTATTTTATTTTATTTTTTGTAGTAGGTAGGTACTTAGCTTACTTACTAACTTATTTAAATACATTTTACTATTAAGTAGGCATAATAGTAACACATCTCATATAGAAGATGTCAGGGACATCGACGCGCAAACTTATAACCATAAATTCAGCATGTCGATTCTGTAAAAATCTCACCGTGAAAACTTGCGTGGAGTGAGCTGTCAGTGTCATCCCACTGATGCTAGGATTGACTAAGCAAACATTTACAATCATAATCGAGATTCTAATAACATTTTTCATGGTAATTCTATTAATCATTTTATATAATTTCAATACTAGTATTTTAGTTGTGTAAACGTTACTATTTTGTGGGGTTCTAAAATAAAATATCTAGCAAAACAGAAACTTAGTCAGAACATCAATATTGTTATTTTTCTTTTGTTTTCCTAGACTAGTCCTTATATATAAGGACTATTATTTTTTCTTTGATTAAAACCACACAGATTAGTAAGGTTTTGACAATTAAAAAAAATAAAAATAAAATAGATAAGTTTATTGACACAAAAACAAAAAAACTAGTTATAAAATGATAAATAGAATTTGCATAAAGCATATTATTAAAATCTCGATTATGATTGTAAATGTTTGCTTGGCCAATCCCTAGTACCAGGTGGGATGACAGTGACAGCTCACTCCACGCTCACTTCAGCTAAGTTTTCACGGTGAGATGGTTACAGAATCGCACTGCAGCACATAATTCTAGACCTTTTGATATTTTCTGAATGGAAAATGGTTGTGTTGCTAGTTATATTAAATTGACTGTTAAAGATCATAAGTACTTATCTGACATTATATTGTAAAGATGTTCGTAATAAATACTTTCCGAGGACAAATGTAAAAGAAAATCATTTCCACAGAAGCCTCGGCGTGACAATTCAATTTCTGTACGAGAGGCTCCGACGAAAATTATGTCAATTTCGTATCATTAGCGCAGTCAGGGTTGCCACCCTTGTAAGTAACAATTGTCCGTATTTATGCAAAATGGAACCACACGACAAATTTAGGTTTTTAGTTTTTTTGAAGAATACTTATTTAAAAGCGGTCTAAATTCTTATACAAAAAAGAACCACGTGATTTTTCCCTTGGAAACAAGGTATACTAAAAGCAGAACAGAACCAACAGCACCAACAAACATTACATATAAAGCAAAACCGAACCACAGCCCAACGGGACTCGATTGTTCAAAAAAATAAACGATATTACTACTATGTAATTTTATACAAAACAGATCCACGCATACTTAGTACCATTATACATTACACATTTTTCTATTATTAACAATTATTTTTAATACACCAACTGGAACCAAGTTTCTGTGGTATCGTTCTGTGTAAAATAAATTCATAATTTAATTGCTTATCTTTTTTGCTAAATGAAACCACAAGCATTCGATTCTATCATGTGTAAATAAATATTGTAAAACAGTAGAACCACTAGTATGAGGACAGAATCGTAACATAAAGATAGTTTTGATGTTAAAAGCATTCTTGCATTCTCATCCCACCTTGAAAAAAATAACACAAAAATTTTTGATACCTGGACATAGTTACCTACCTAATGACAGAGATTTTTCCCATATTGAAACGGCAATGAAGAAATATCCGAGACTATACACGCCCATTGATTATGTGCAGGTTATGAAAGATTGCAAGAAAAAGAACCCGCTTACAGTTACAGTTATGGCAAAATCTGATTTTCTGGGAACTTCTAAGGTTGAAAAAATGATTATTAACAGAAAACGTGGTGTTAATAAAGAATGTATTAATTGGCTACAAACTCGGGAAATATACCTGAAAAGGGACTCACCAAACTCAATTTATATTAAAACAGATTTCCTTGGTAGTTCTGTGGAAGTGAATATAGGGAGAGCTCCTGTTCGCGGCAGACCAGCTGTCATCTTGACGGAACATTTAGTTCCTCTATGGCCATCAGGAAAGTCAGTATCACCAGCGAAACTAGCCCATATTCAGTCCATACTACATCTCATTCCACAAGATGCACAAAGTTTTTATAATAGTCTCATTTGTGATGATGCAATAGAAGACGACATAGATGCTCTAGACACGGTGGATTTCGAAATCCAATTTGATGACAACGTCGACTAAACGCTCTCTTTATGTATTGTTTTATATTTTTTTGTGAATTAAAGCTTTATTACGATAATATAAGTACATAGTTTCATTTATATTAGCAAATCCCTTGGTTGTGGTTCTTTTTTGTATATGAGAAATCCTATAAATTACTAAATGTAAAAAGGAACCACATGCACATTTTCTTAATTATCTAGAAAGTTTAGTAGTATTCAGAGCAAATTTAAATACACATACATAAATAAGTTATTTATCAATAAATTTAAATTAAATAAATAGTAATTTTACTTCATCTAAAAGAGCTGCACATATTTTTGTAAATCCTTTAATATCTCAGAAGTGCGCGTTTGCTGGATGGTTTCTTTTTGCATAAATACGGACAATTTAGACACTTATCTTGATGTAGAAAATGAAATCTTTGCCACAAAAACTATACCTACGTGTAAATAACGTAACTTAGATTGTAAACATTGTTGAATATAAATGCTTGGTATATAGCGAGGCAGTTTTTGATGCTTATTATATTTTCGTACAAAGGTGAAATAATTTTATCTGTACGAAGATCACTTATTAAAATTGTAAATTGGTACATACAGAATTACGTTCTGAAACGATTCTTTCGTTTTTAATGTTATTGTGCTTAACCGTGGGTATAAATATTTATGTTGTAGATATTTAAAGGGGGGCTTGTGGCTAATTAATAACAGCCGCAAGGTTCGATCGATCAGGTTAAGCTAAGCTTGCCGCGGTTGGTTCGTGGATGGGAGACCATCTGTACATGCCAAGACCCCTCCGTGCCTCGGAAGGCACGTTAAGCCATTGGTTCCGGCTGTCATTCGTGGATCTTTGACAGTCGTTACGGGTAGTCAGAAGCCCGAAAGTCTGACAACTAGTCTTACCTAGAGGTATCGTATTACCCAGTAACTGGGTTGTGGAGGTCAGATAGACAGTCGCTCCATGTAAAATACTGGTATTCAGAAAAAAAAAAAAACTATTTCAAACTGGCAACCCTAGCAAATATTGAATCATTCTGGAAACAAGACTTTTATAAGTTCAATGTCTTTTTAGTACTTTCATTTTCCATATTTACTGCTCTCGAGGGAAATATTATATCTCATAAATAATTATTACGTGCTTACTGTTATAGAATAGAATACTCTTCATTAGGTACACCATATAAATTACAGACATAATCTAGAAATTTTACAAAGGGTGACACAATGGGCGGTCTTATCGCTAAGAGCGACCTTTTAAAGACAATCTTTGGATGGATTATAGGTACCTACTTATTATTTTCAATGATTTTACTTTCCTATTTCTTTTTACAAAATTGACTAAATTTGTGATAGTTTTTTTTTGAGGATAATAGGTAAAGGAGCTATATGTAAGACCTGCAGTGCGATTCTGTAACCATCTCACCGTGAAAACTTAAGTGAAGTGAGCGTGGAGTGAGCTGTCAGTGTCATGCCACCTAATACAAGGGATTGACCATTTTAAAGCTAATTCTTTTGATAATTTAATATCATTTTAAAGCCCGTATTTTAGCTGTCAAAAGATTACTATTTTGTGTGATTTTAAAATAAAATCGTCAAACAGAAACTCAGTCAGAGTCTCAGTGTTGTTTTTTCGTCTTATTTTCTAGTCTGGTCGTTATATAACCTGAGGTGCGAGCGCGTCACGCACGAACAATAATTAAAATAAAACATTCACAGCTGCTAGACTGATGAAATTGTTTGTTATTATTAATATTATTATTGTAAAATCTAGATTATGATTGTAAATGTATGCTTGGTCAATCTTTAGTGTCAGGTGGGATGACACTGACAGCTCACTCCACGCTCACTTCACCTAAGCTTTCACGGTGAGATGGTTACAGAATCGCACTGCTGTAACTCGTAAGTCGCAGCCATTTCCACAGGGCCACCACTGCTCCTGTGTATTTACTTATATCGTATCTTATGAACCAGAAATATAATAAAATTTGGTCTTAAAATGTTTACCATCACTCTTACCTATTAAATTAGGTTAGAAACTGTCGACGAACGCTCTTGTATCAGCATTTCTGTCAGTCAGCATAGTAAACACAAACGATAGAGCACTAAATAATAAAGTTCCCTCGTAAAACGCATCCAGATAAACGGCAGAGCGTATCAAATAAGGAAATAGTAGCAGTACAGTAAATAAAGCGCATCATCATCAAACTGCGGTGTCTTCCGAACGAGATCGGGAGTGCTGCCAGAACGCGCGTTAAATCAGCGGGTTTTGGCAAAGAGTCGACGCAAAGCATGTTATACTCAGCTTGAATAACCTAATAAATGCTCCTTTCATATCTATTGGGTAAGATTTCCTGCTATTTCGAAGGAGTTATGGGTCAATTATATTCACTGTAGTTTGGATTGTCGACATATTGTTGACGTCATTACTGTTTTTTCATCCTAATGTTGACTGGCACTTACCTACACGTCTTATAACGCAAGGTTTTTTGCTTTACGACTAAAGATTGATTAAATTGACTCATGTTTTTAAAGTATTTGATATTATATAATTAGTATGTAAATTTTGAAATGTCATTCATAAATTAAGAAAATGTACTTAAAAAAATTTATATTGTATTAAAAAAATACATCATCTGCCTAACCTTTTCCGAACTATGTTGGGGTCGGTTTCCAGTCTAATCGGATGCAGCTGAATACCAGTATTTTACATGGAGCGACTGCCTATCTGACCTCCACAACCCAGTTACTGGGTTGTGGAGATACGATACCCCTTGGTAAGACTAGTTAAAAAAAAACATATTTTCTTAAAATAGCGTTTCAAGCGAATCTATAATTATATTGATGAGGATATTAATTGGACTGTAAACTAAAATTTACTGACAAGAAATTTGCTAACTAGACACATTTAATTTAAATATTTGTATACCGGCAACGGTAGTAGTACCTATGTATATATGTGAAGCTATTTCATATTAAGTACTTAATTTACCATTCGATCAGAAATCAATGTGATGATGGTGAACATTACCTTGCTATATATTCTGTAGACCAATGTGGCAGTTAGGTAGTTTCAACCTTCGTGATGTTTCAATTTACTAGACGCTTTTGTCGAAAGTGTTAATTAACAGTAGCAATTACGAGCTTGGTTATACAAGGTGTAATTTAAATATCGCAAAACCTCATAAGGAGTTATTGTACTCATCATTATGAACAACTTTTACTATGGGACCAAACCTAGAATCGTGAAAAAAAAATCAACTTTTCCCTACATTTATGTTCGCAAAACTCGTCAAAATGTAGGGAATAGCTGATTTTTTTTTCCCAACTATGTTAGGATCGGCTTCCAGTCTAGCCGGATGCAGCTGCATACCAGTATTTTACATGGATCGACTCCCTATCTGACCTCCACAACCCAGTTACTGGGTAATATGATACCCCTTGGTAAGACTGGTTGTCAGACTTTCGGGCTTCTGACTACCCGTAACGACTGTCAAAGATCCACGAATGACAGCCGGGACCGACGACTTGACGTGCTTTCCGAGGCACGGAGGGGTCTCGGAATGTAAAGATGGTCACCCATCCACAGACCAACCGCGGCAAGCGTATCTTAACCTGATCGATCGACCTGTGCAGCTGTTATTATTTAGCCACGGGCCCCTCGGATATCTTTAAATTACACCTTGTATATCTTTTAGAAAATATACAACGGTTTTCTAAGAGAAGTGAAACTACAAAGTAAAATCACAAACCACCTGTTCATATAATTAGCGAGACAAGAAAAGAAGCGACCGGAATGCAAAATGTTTATAGCAAAAAGGAAAGTAAGGCTCTCAAAGTTAACCGTTGCACGTACAAACTTACACCATAGACTTGCTCTAGTAAAAAACTGAGAAGTTCACAAACTTTCAAGCGAAGTTAACAGTTTTGAAGTCCGGTAAATCGTTTCATAACCCCACCTTGTTCGGTGTACGAGCAGTGAATAAGTTAGGAGAAGGTCTTCGACATCTAAATGAACGCCTAAATAAAAGCGGGCCGTTGGATTTTTAACTTTTGGCGTTAAGCCGAGCGTTGAAAATCCAACACAGCCTGTAGACTGAAAATCGGTGATAAAAAGCTTACCTCTTTCCCAGGTGATTGACTCAATAGGGTAGCCGGCGACCGGACACTTGATATTCAGGTCGCTGCCGGCCACGGCTGTGACTTTGGGCATCTCTCTTATGTACGGAAGCCCATACACGTTGACCCTCGCAGCATGAAGCGCTTTCCCCGCAGTGTTGGAAGCGACGCAAGCGTACTCGCCGCCATCTTGCTCTGTGACGCGGCTGATGTTCAAATGGCTCACAACGTCATCTTGCAGCGTCACGTGCTGCCCGACTACGAACCTAAATGCGAGATTATGTTGGTGTCTGAATATAGAGAAAAAGAGAACATTTGCAAGTGCTGTTAAAATTGTTACTAGCTAATTGTGTAGGAAAGTGGTGAAGGATGAGATTGTACCGAAACTATCAATAAAAAAGTTCTACTTTCGTAAAAATGTGACCCTCTTCGTTTTACAGCTGTCATTAAACTGTTTACTTTCGAGATAAACGTATGAATCCTACTGAAATCCGATCAAAACACGCTAAAAACTTTTATGACAGAATTGTCAACAGCACGTGTATACCGATGGCTGACAAAAGTTTGTCAGTAGAAATTTTATTGCTACATCATGTTTTGATTACTTTTGATGTCGGAGCAAAATTGCCAGCTAAAACTTTGTCAATTTTAAAGCCTTGTTTAGCCTACTTCATCGTCTGTACTGGACAAACAAAAATACTGGATTGAATAGGTGATTGTGCAGACAGCACATCAAGCTACTACAATTTGTCAAATTTCTTTAATAGATTTTCAACTTTATCCCTAAAGCATAAGGATCAAAGTTGATTGGAAAAAGACTGTTTTGGGTAACTTGATGTGCTGGCGTCTGTACACTAACAATACAAACTTTAATAAATATTATACCTCCTTACTTAGTTACATTCTCATCATTGCGTAGTTTATAATAGCGGCGCCGGTATGCGCTTTTCACTACGCTACGAGCTACGGCGTAGCTCTTTGCTACGAGCTGTATTGTAGCACTGTGCTACGATCGCGTGATCGCCACGCTTTCGTGCTTTGAAACATTTTCCTTTGTTTGATGATTTCAAGACCATTCATTTAATGAGTTTCTAAGTGAAATATGTTTATATAAACCCTAATTTTATTAATAGTTTATTACACATTATAAAAATATTAATTAGGTAGATATCTACTACTGTTTTTAACTTCCGCATACGTGGTTAACTTACCTCGAGTTAGTGGGAATAGGAAAACCATCAAGCAACCACGTGAACTGTGGAGGAGGATGCCCCATAGCCACACACTTCAAGGACACACTCGGTCCTGGCTGCAACGTTTGTTCGGAGAACCAATATACCAGCTCCGGTTTAGATTCTGCAACAAATAAGATAAATATATCTTCTTTTCCACGAATTGTTTAATCTATTGGTAGAACACTCGATTTCACTGAAACTATATTTCAAGCTAACTGGGTTATTCTTTTAAAATACTGAAAAGCTATTGAGGCGGTAGGTTATATTTTGTAGCAGAAGATATATTTGTCGTCGCAAGCGATATCAAGACGACAAAATAATCAAAATGCTGCTTCCGGTTGATTTCATAATATTGGTCAAACCGGAACTTAATTCTCATTGGTTGATCGGTTAGTACAGTGAACGCCGTGAGGTGGCGCTATAACTTCGCGCCATTTTCTATACGTGGACAGAGCCGATTGGAGAGCAGGTGGCATTCGTCTTGCGGAGCGCACGCCGGATGGTTGAGTGCATACAGTCGGAACTGTCATGTTCACCGTACAAACCTTTGTTTCTTACTACTCATAAAGTGATTGTAAATTACCGAATAAACGTGACTGTGATTTGTGCTTCAAACTACGTTTTACTGGTTACCCGAGTACCCACCTTCCTCATGGAACCCGTACCAAGAAATGATGATGATGGGCCTGTTATCGCTACGCCCACGCTCGCGCCGACATATTTAATATTTTCTTAACAAGTTTTGGAGAAACTAAACTTTTATATCGTTGTAATATTATACCGTTGTTAGTTATCTGTGGGTGTGGCAGTACTTTTGCTTATAGCGTTTTTGTTATAATAAGTTAAATTGCTTATTAAAAAACTCGAGTATCCCTGTACCTTAGTCAAAGGGGACTTCATTTAGCATTTGTTAGAAATATTCCTTTTTCTTTCGTACAAACAACCCCATTAACTGGTGAGTATTAAAAACAAAGGCTAAGTTTATTATCTCGGGGAGAAAGGGGAAAGAATAATAACCCCCTCAGTCTACGTCAGAATAAACTGTGCGATGCAGTAGGTGCAGTGGGTTCCGTCTGATTAATATTCAGTTCTTTGGACGTTCAGGGAACGCCGTTATCTAACTTGTGTAGAATATGAACGTATTTTTTCATTTTTACGTGCGCTTTGTCCGTCTAGTCTCGAGATATTACTCATTTTGAATCTCAGTGATTAATTTTCCTGTTGTCGAAAGTGATTTCATTCGAGTAAAGGTCGATTGAACACTTCTTCATTTTTTGGTTCGTTTCTGTTCCTGTCGCCTCCGTTTATTCTTTACATTTGTTTGTTGTGAAATCAAAACAATGAGAGCTTCATTCTGCTCTATATAAAGTTAAAGCAGCTAGTTTCCATATCAAGTAAGCTGTATAAGTAGTTAAGGTTGGTATTACCGAGACAGACAGACGGGCGGACGGGCAAATCCGTCCGGCCGTCTGTACGGCACGCCCGCTCCGCCCGGGCATAATTTTTCCACCTCGAATGATAAAGCAGGCGCGGCTCAGTTGCGCTATATAAAACTTTTACAATTGGATTAGATTATAGGGACTTAGATCTGTTTGTTAAGCTTAAAACTTTGTTTTGGAAAATTGTTTGTTAAACAACATCGGTACATTGTTCTGCTTGTACTAATTTGTTGGTTTGCAAGGGGCGTTTTTGACGTAAAACATTACAATTGAGAGCCCTGCTGTACGTGTTTTGTTAAAGTGCTTATTCATCAATCAATTAGCAAAAAATACAAGTAAATACTTCCTATATACGTTATTCATGTGCATCCATTTAGGATGAATGTCACCAAAATGACTTTTCCTTTTTAATTGAAATTCACACAAAAAAAAAATAAACAATGAATGGGCCAGAAAAGTTGACGTCTAACAAAAAGGAGAATATCCCAAATGAATTGGACGTTTCGTGAGGCGTATCCTCCGGATTACTCTTTGACCTTTATTTCAAAAATTCATGCTCGCGAACACATGTCTCTCGTTAATTTTTTTGATTGTGCTTCATAATTAAAGGGAGATCCGACATTCTTTAATCCATTCATCCTTTATAAAAAAAAGGTGAGAATGCGCGTTAAGCTTGTACCTTGTAATATCTTCATTATCATAGTCCTTTTTGTTTACTCCTAGATAAAACAATCTACATAATTTATATGCATAACATTTCTTTGCATAATTCAGAACCGTAGAAAGGAAAGCGGGGTCCATTAGTATTCTAATACAGTGCAATAAGTGTCTACTTAGTTCCGGAGTTTAAACTGGCTATTCAGTGGCTCCAAACTTAATGGTTTTGTATTTTACTCTACTGGTTTTAGAATCCGACAGTGTTTGTTTTTGGTGTTCGGTTTGTAGTTCCATTTGGGACGTGCATCCATGTCTGTCGGTCTTAATGATCTCATTAGTACACAACCAACTATTTTTATATGTAGTTGTAGGTAGAAGTAGTTATTTACCTATTTAGAATTGTTCTTCAAAACAAAATTGAGGCTTTTTAATCTTAACTCAGGTTCGTCCGGTGTATTCTTAAAATGTCATCGTGAAAACTGAGGTGAAGTCATTTCACTTGATGGTAAGGATTGACACTATACATACTTGTATTCACAACTCACTTCAAGCTAGATTCACCTAAGTTTTCACCGTGAGGTTTGTACAGAATAGATTGACTGATTTGGATTTGACTCCCGTGAAACTATTGTAAGAGTTTATATGTCGGTCTCACGGAAACTTTGTATTTTAAGGCCTAATTATGCTGGCATCAGAAATTCTAATGGAAAAACCCAAATAAAACAATTTTTTCCATGCCTCCGTTAAAAGCTTTTCGTTAAGATCTTATTCGTAGTGTATGAACGTATTTGCTAAATTTGATCAAACATAATTTTGTGAACAGACAAATTATTGAAACTTCTATCTGTTCTCACAGACCGTTGCACAAATGTATAATTAGACAAATGTATAAATTGCTTTCGTGCTTAATGCTTATACAAACTAGCATCGTTTCGCCGCAGTGTGGGAATCCTTATAAGTGGCGCAATAAACTGTGTATTAAAATTATGTGTAGTTCGCTATACCTCTGGGTTCCACATAAAATGTAATAACGCAGAAGGGTTCCATCCCTTCATTAGAGACCACATTAAATTGCGACATTTATTCGGTTACTCTTAGTTGCCCGTTCGGGGTCCAACCTTAATGGTTAGTTTTAAAACCACTTCGATTTTGTATACGAAACTCTGTAGAAGTTGTTATTTATGGGGTTTTGTTATCTGCTGACAATACGGTTTTAGTTACCTATTTTAATATAGAGCACCCGGAAATGAAACGGACGTATAATTTAAAACCGTCATTAGTTACTTTGGGTGTGTGATCATTGTGAGATATAGGATAATACGACTGACCGTAATTTTCCCAAACCCGCACCCTTATGTAAGCTCACGGCTAAAACTTTTCTACATTAAAGTTTTTAATGTATTCGGTTTACCCAATATCCAATAATTGCAGAAATATCGCCCTTATCGACGCCATTTTCCCGAAACTTAAGGTAAACAAAGCAATTATAGCGAAGTCTCAACAATTCGCATAAATTCTATTAGTCTGTGATGCACAAAGCGAACGCACGGCAGGTAGGCATGATTGTCGGCGCACAATAGTTTACCTGCCGTTAGACGCGTCTGTGAACTTGCCCGACGCTATCAATAGATTCGAGATAAAAGACCGCTTTGTATAGGTATATTGTACCTGAGTGTTAATAAGATCGGGTTTATTATATTCATGGTGGAGCAAGATTACACATTCCCGTTCGCAAAATACACGCTTGGACCTAGAGTGACGTCAGCTCGATATACAATACAAGATTTGATATTAATCAGATATGATTGTGAGAAGACCGTAGTAAATATTTAAGAACAGTTAAGATACTTTTCAAAAGCGTACCAGCTGTTTATGAGTTTATTAAAGCATAAAACGTATCGTATGTTAGAAGTCACCGTTAGAAAAATAGAAGAAAGAAAAAAGATGCTTTACTTTCACAAAAACACGTCAATTTAAAAAAAAAAGAGAAGTTAGCTAGAATACAAAAAAAAAAAAACAAAACAAACAAAGAAATCTAGTTAGAAAATTTTGCATCATACAGTATTACAAATAAAAAAAAAAACGAAAGGTAAGCCTTTCTGTTTTATTTTTTTAGCGAGAAATGTATAACTAACAAACATAAGCACACATTTTTTAAAGTTCCGTACTCAAAGTGTGTCAACGCAACCCTATTTATTAGCTTCCGCTGTCCGTCTGCCGCGATCGGTCCGTCCGTCTGACTGTGAGCTGGATGTATTTTAGGAACCGTAATAGGTAGACGGTTGAAATTTTCATATAGTGTGTATTTGTATTGCCGTTATAAGAAGAAATAAAAATAAAATAAAGTGAAAATTAAAGGAGGTCTCCATATAAGAGTCGTGTTTATTTCGGCGCGTTTTGCCTTGGGGTACGAAACCCTTCGTGTGCGAGTCTGACTCGCACTTGGCCGGTTTTCGTTTCGCATTCACAATAGGTATTGGTTATATTAGGTACACAATAGTTCGCCTGACACTTGTAGGTATTACGTTTCTGTAAAATTTCGTCGCCTTTGAGAAGATATGATGGAAGATTCTTTGAATGTTGAACTTATCTACTATGAATATTGAACGAATACTAGGTAGAGGAATATTATGTGGGTACTTTTGGGTAACAGCTGCTAGGTACAACATTATATGGATACAGTAAAGTATATACAGTACATACGTACTGCTGGTAAATAATGTTTAGTGGCTTTAGCAAGAACAGAAGAGGCTTAAACTTTTTCAGGAATCCGTACCTTGTAGTGAACTTCAGCAAGTTTGTGTTATCTAGAGAAGCTGTAAAGAGGCTCTAGGGAAGCTAGAACAATGTCTACCTAAGTGGAACAGACAGACGACTAGGTTTAACATTGGACTTCAAGGGTAGTTTTGAACTTTATCCAAGCAAAAGCAAAGACCTATTTGCTTTGCATAGAAAACTCACCTTATTAAGCTAACAGGGCGGTTAAGATTAAAGGTATCTTTAGTCTTGCCAAGTTCGACAAGCAGGTTACACCAACAGGTAAAATAGATCAAAATCTACTGATAATCTATATAAATAAAGTTAAAAAAAAAGTCGGGTCAGTTATACCATTTCTAAGTCAAGAACGGCGGGATAGATTTTCACGATCTTTATTTTGTTGGATTTGTCTACACCCCGAATAGTAGAATAACTATTAAAAGATGGGAAAAATTTACGAAGAAAAACTCAATGCGCTATGAAGCGAGCTATGCTCGGAGTCACTTTCAAGGATAAAATCAGGAATGAAATTATCTGGAAAAGAACCGGAGTTACCGACAGCTTGAAGAGTAAGCAAACTGAAGTGGCAGTGGGCTGGCCATGTCTATCGAAGGACCGATGGCCGGTGGAGCAGACGAGTGGAGACCGCATAGCGGCAAGCGTAGTGTGGGACGCCCCCCAGCTAAATGGACGACGACCTATCTATGAATAGCTAGCAATAATTCATAAACCAATGTGTAGTAGATGCGGTTTTTCAATCACAAAAAACCCAATACCAGACCATTCTAAAACGCAGCGTTTTATCAATAAGCTTTTAGTGGTTCAGAGTCATTCCTCCCTGCCTGGTCGGGTTTACTTCGCGCCGTAACAAATGAGGCTTGTTAACAGAAGGTCAGCTACTTGGATAATATATAGGAACCAAGTCCCTCCATACACTTGTGGGTACATCGACTTTAAAGCTCCTGATTTTTGCTTGACTTTCCTTTTTCCGATCTCATCGTTCTGTTTCTGAGTTAAGACTTAAGAAGGCCGTCGAATCCAAATTCTTAAGGGTCTTTTGCAAGGAATTTATTTATTTCTAAGTTTGTTAAATGGGATCAAAGAGCTAAGTTTTGAGAAATGCGAATTTTCTCCGAGTCCGGTCAAGGAAAACGATTTTGTTTGGGATTTATTTTTTATCGTTTCTTTTTGGTAGGATTTGAGACGTTGATGGTTATTTATAGAATGAAAATTGGTATCAGAATTTTATAGTATAGACTTTTTCTCTTCTTCTTTTTTTTATTTTAGGTGATTTTTTTTTTACAGGATAGTTTTCTTTCTGACTGAACAACGTCTACTTTATTCACTCAAACACGAGGTAGGAAATAATTTATCTTAGGTTCTCATAGCAACATTTATTTCTCACGTAAGTCTTTACCCATCAGTTAATAAATAAATACATAATAATGAGTCCATGTCTTTAACTCTTACCACACATGCTGGGTTTGCCAGGTCCATTAAGTTCTTGAAAAAGAGATTTTCCTACACAAGGAAAACAAAATAATGAAAAAAAAATCGGCATAGAAATAAGTGGTTGGGTGTAACGTCACGGCCCTACTTATTCTGAGCCCGTGAAGAGCAACGACACCAAATAGCGGGGAACGAATTAATAATGAAACAAAGCGGCTTATATTTCGCGGTGGGGGCGGGGAAAACCGACCTTATGAGCTGCGAGATACGATCTTAATTGGTAGTGGCGCGGTTAGTATTTAGTGCGGCGGTTGGATGCGCCCGCGGCAGCTGCCTGCGTCACTGAAGCTCTTTGTTTGAGCTGAAGAGCTGACTCTAATAGCTTGCACCGGATCCGCGCTTAAAAATGGACTTTTAAATATTTTATGAAGAAGTCGGGCGGATGGATAAAAAGTTTAAAATTTACATATCTACCGTATGCACTCTTGTATAGAAAGTAATGTGAAAATACTCAACGTAAATATAGAACTAAGTTGCTGTTTTTATTATATTGAGACGTTCATTCTATGTCGCTAGGATTGCGGCGGGCGGAAACTTCCATAACTAAAAAAGGTGTCCCTTTCATAAAATCTCACGTAGAAAACTTTGGAATTTCGTTTCAATCTACGAGAATATCATCATTTAGATATATGAGGGTAAACATTTTTATTTTTCAGTTGGGTTGCACTGTGATGTTAAAGTCTATAGATAACAACGAACAGTGGAAGATAAAATGAATGCTGTGTGATTGTACAAGGAAAAACTCCTAGCATTAGATAAATCACTCGGAAGTAAACAAATTGATGAAGAAAAATGACGGCACGGTTGGCGCAGTGGTTAAGCGATTGACTGCTGCGCTGCGTGTCGCGGGTTCGATTCCCGCACGGAACAAATATTTGTATGACCTACATGTATTTGTTCCGAGTCTGGGTGTTTTTCTATCTATTATATGTATGTATTTACAAAAAAAAATGTATATAAGTAGTTTATCAGCCATCTTGTTACCATAACACAAGCATTAGGTTGCTTAGCTTGGGACAAATGGTGCTGTGTGAAATGTCCAGGGATTTATTATTATTATTATTATTATTAAATTAAAAGGATCTGCTAGCGAAGGTTAATTTATAAAGCAGTTTAATGAATTTGATCAGACAGCTCCGTGGCACATCCAAGAGCTGTGCACGATGGACATTTCTAGATGTGGTACTATATTATGTCTGCATATTTTTGCCTCAGTTCATCGTCCAAATACATTTAACCTGCCCAAATTGGCCTGCCATAAACTTTCGCAGTAAATATTTGTTTTGTTTTCCTCCTAAGATTATAAATGCGTGGCGTCCAAACATTTGGTAAAAACGCGCTTTAGTATCGTATCGGGGCCACGTCAAAACTTTCGGCTTTGTTACCTTCTGTTTATGATAAAGTTGGGAGCTGACACCGGCAGTAAGTGGAAAAGTTATATAGAACCCTTGTTTATTTCAGATAGTTGTGGAGGCACACTAGATAATTTGTTGAGCAAATTACCACCTCGTCCACGCGTTGGTTTAATAAAATACGAGTTGTAACTCAGCGAAGTTTTTAAATTAATTGTTGTGGTGCCAAGTGGGAAATATCAAGAACATTTATTATGTAACAACTGAAAAATACGGCACTGTGAGGTAGCTTTTCCTTGAGTTAAATTTATTTTGCCTTAGCGTTGACTACTTGGTAGAGAAATCCCAGCCAAGGAAAATCTGGGATCAACTTATTTAGTTAAGTACATGAAATGTCTCAGATGGTTTTCATACCTTGCGAGTCGTAAGGGTTTGAAATGGGCTGTATGTTAGCAAGTTGACGTAAACTCGCCAGTTAGGTATTCTCTAGACAGCTACATAATTAATTCACGTAGTTCAGTACCATAGTCCAAAGTCACGATGATAAAATGGCTGTTATTATACAACGCATGTCGCGTACAAAATCTACTGTAGTCTTACGCAGACAGTTACTCTACTTGCAACAATAACAACCGGTCGATTCTGTAAAAATCTCACCGTGAAATCATAAGTGAAGTGAGCACTTAATAGTGTTAATCCATAGCATTAGGGAATGACAGAGCTCACTTCTCGTTCACTTCACCTATGTTCTCGCGGTTCTCATGTTCAGATTCAGACAAAGCCGCCTTAGTAGGTACGAGACTTTTTTTTTGTCTGTTCCAAAAGTATCTGATGCAAATGTAAACAAATGGATCTGAAAAATAGGCATCCACAGCGGATGCCAATTTGTTGTGCCACTAACAAATTGAGTATTTCAATTTGATTATTTGAATAATGAACCTTGAAATTCTAATTTTTAATTACCTTAGAGATGTTTTTCATTTTGAGGTTAATTTTATAACCGCAATTCACTTCAATGATTTATCAATTACGATTTAATTACGTTATTCAAATAATAATTGATGGAAAAGGGCTGAGACATAAAATTGAAAACTTCTAAATACAGATGATGTTACTCTTTTCCTTTAGTGAGTGGTTGCGTAAGAATTTAACCTGAACAAGCTTTTTTACACTTTCATCGGATACCTACTTTCTGAACAGATCATACTTGCATGATTATTTAGCTGAAATCACGCTGACATTGAATACCACCCCACATCTTGTTGCAATACTGTATAGCTTCCTCTAAACGATAAAAACATCTGAATATCTAAAATATTGTCTAAGTTACCTCTAGTGCCGGTAAAGTTCCAGTCAGCATCGTGTGTGTGAGTGCTGCGAGCGTACGGAGTGCGCCGCGAGCGGTTGCCGGGAGAACGCAACCGGCCCTCGGACACTGCAAACATACGGCCTTTTTACTCAAGGAAACTTCGCTATACTTAGAAGTAAAGTTCAAAAAGTCATGGATGCTTTTAGTTTTTCCTCATTTCTTCGACATTTTAGGGAAGCAACTTTTGCACGTTGATCTGTTGTGAGTGTATCCCATAAAAAAATATACCTATAATGCAAGAACAATATATTTTGTCAAAATCACGTTATTGTGGCTCTATACTTTAGGTCGATCGGTCAAGCTGTCTGATTTGTCAAATCATTTCGTCAAACAACCACATTACTTCTAATAAACAGCCGAAATCTTGTCTGCAAAAGCAGAAGAAAGAAATAATGCCGTGGTTATCCAATGTCTAAGATAGATAGATAGATAAAGCATTTATTTGGCGCACACAAAAGACAGAACAACACACAAAAGTACAATAAGATTATAACCAGTTACATCAATTAAATAGATAAAAACAAGGTGCCGATATAAAAACAAGTAGAAAATCACACACATCGAAATAAAAATGACACCATGACAAATGTTAAATCACGTAAATACACAGTGCGGTGTGCGTCTCAAGGTTGTGCCAAATGGGAGTCCAGCTCAGCATGTGTCAGGCAAATATACCTGACGTTGATATTCTGCTGGATCCCTGCAGTGACACACGGACGCTAAGCAGACGAGATAAGTTGATGTTGTGACAGCGTTATGAGTGAAATAATGTAAGTATACCCGACAATTTAATTATGTATTATATAGTAAAGTTTTGCATTGTGAAAGATTCTTGTGCGTAGGTGTGTTAATATTGTATTTTGATTATATGTGTATTGTATAATGTGTATGTAATAATATTGTAATTATAGAAGCGTAGGTGCGAATAAAATAAACCGAACGATTTGGCTAGAGTAAAATTAAATACGTATACTAAAAAATATTAATAAATATATATTTAAAAAAAAAATATAGGTAAATAACGTGTCAGTATTATTACTAATATACCTATTATCTAACAAAAGATCCACAACACTACTCAATTACTATACCTTTGTTCACAGGTTGTGACCACGTGATACGCTAAGGATAAATTTAGGATGCTGCATTGTGTACTTTAACAGATAAATTTACGGGACGTTTAAATTACCAATGAATGGATAACAGTCCATTAAATGTTCTAACTTTTCTTTTACTTTCAAGCAAGCGCCCTTTAGAAACTTTTCTGCTAAAACAATAAAAGTTCAAGGTATTCTTATAAGAGAAAAGTTATCCAATCAATTTTTTTATTACAACTCTTTTAACTTGTAGAAATTGGGTTACGAAAGTGAGCAGATTTTTATCCTATTATAATCTAATAAAATTTCAAGGGAACAGCTGAAATCCAATTACTGTAAAAGTGTAACTGTAACGAACATTTTTTTGCTAAGCTTGAAACATAATAACACAATTTCTTACCATCTATTAAGTATTCGGAAACTCCATAAGCCTGATCCTTCGTATTACTGACAAAACACTGATAAACTCCCTGGTCGTCCTTCTGTGAATTTTTGATATGTAGTCTTAGGCCGTCTTCAGAAATCTTGAATCTTTCATTCGGTTTCACAACTTTCGCGTCATGCACCCAGTAGACAAGCTCGATTGGATGCCCCGACACTTTGCATTCAAACGTGACGTCGGCATTCGTTTTCGTTCGCACGACTTCGGGTTTTATTCGGACGGAGATAGGTTCTGTTAAAGAGCAAAATATGTTAGAACGAAGTAATACATTATTTTGTGAGTGATAAAATTTTACGATTAGTCCAATTAGGACTGTAATACGGAAGGAATCGTGCTCAGGAAAAGGAAACTGTTTACATAAATTAAGGGGATATATTTCTCACGTATTGTAGCTGGGGATATACGTTGTGTTTGTTGCGTATTTTTTCCTCCTTTGAAAATAAAAAGGCACAAAATACGCAAGCATTTATTTTATTATTCACTAGTGAAGTTTGTAATAAATACCTCTTCGAACGTAAATAATAAGACAGACAGAGCATGTATTGAAATTACAGGTTTCATAACCAGCTTTTGTACTTTTATGGCAGTGGTTATAGATGGTTATAGATATTGAAATAGAGGCAATCTCGAGCTCTAAACCGTTGAGTACCGTTGTAACTGAAATATACGCCAATTGTAACGTGTAATAACACTAACTGAACGTGCTGAACTGAAATCTAACCTCCGCACAACGATACAAATTTATTTCTAGGAGTTCTGGTAAACAAAGGTACAAAAGCTTTGTAGTTTTCGGGCTTAGGTAGATTTATTTGTTTAATAAATGCATAGTAAGAAGTTTATTTATTTAATCTCACAATCAATGGTGAGAGTGCTTATAGTGCTTATTGCTTTAAGCTATAAGGTTTACAATTTGAATATTGTGTGTCTGTGTTTTTCTCCTGTTTTATTTATTCTGCTGGTTTTAAATAAAGAATACTCTATGTGTCTATTAAATCTCTATGTTGATTGGCGTAGAAAGCATAAACTTTCCATTGGGCGTGGGTTCTCTAGCAAAAGGAGTGGCTGGTGCTTAGCCCTCCACACCCGTATTATCTGTGTTTATGTGTGTTTATATATACATGCATAAACTACAGAACGCCACTGCACTGCTACGGTCCTTAGATAATCTTTTTGCTTCGCTTATGTTCATGGTCACACACGTTCGCCGTTTGCGATTACTACTACTAATAACTACAAGTATAATTAATTAAAGTCTTATGTATTATAGGTAGCTATAATGTCTTTTCCGTTCAGTCTAGAAAACCAACCTGTGACAATAAGCGTGAAATGCACGGACTCTCCTCCAACGGTGTTGTTGAGCCAGCAGACAAACCGGCCAGCGTCTTCACGCCGCACAGCTTGCAGGCTCAGCAGACCGCTACCAAGGAGCCGTGCCCGAGGCCATAGAGAAGTCTTCTCTATGGGGATCAGCTCCTCGTGGTGTTCGCGAAACCACCTGAGAAGCGGATGAGAAAAATGAAAACATACGAAGAACGCACTGTAAACAAAGGAAAAAGTGAAGAAGGGTGTGTATTGGTGTGTTTTTCAGCTTTGTCAAACTTAATTTACTGCAATCAAAGTCATTTACGAGTATTTTAACTAGAACATGAGCAGGCATTTTTGAAAATCAATGAAAATAGAATTGATGAAAGACAAAAAGAATAAAGATAGGTATATATTGTTTCTTCCTTTCTCATTCCTAATATAGCCTCCACTCCAGACAGTCTTAAAACAGGGTTTTAAAACAGCTCATAAACACGAAAGTTCAGTACTTAGAGCTAAGTACCAAAAGATACATCATAGGTACCTACGCAAGGCTCAAGTTATACATTTCCAATATAAGCTGACTTCTCACTGTACGAAAACCTATACAATGCGAGGTCATTTAAAACTGGGTATTAATAATTTGTTATGTAGCCGTGTGTACCTAAAGGTTACAGAACCATGAATTTATATCTTAGTAGATATCTAATGTAGTTAGTATTCTGATTGAAAAGGGTACATTCAAGAAGCTGACGATGTCAATAGTTAACAAGTTGTGACAAATGACTCATTGTCACAAGACACATAATGGCATGTTTCGCACGGCCTTTATATGCCCACGATGTTATATCGATTTGTCATCCCATACAAATAGTTGCTAGCGATTCTTTTACTGTTATTTTGAACATAGGTACTGTAAAGCGTGCATGACTTTAGGATGCAACCTCCGCGATTCTGTTAAAAGTTGATGGAATAATTACGGGACAACAAAAAACAGAACACAAACCAAAAACACAAACACGAAACAAAGCATTATTTGTTATTAAGAAGATTACAAAAAACAGTATGAGTTAGCTTAGCAAGCTGTCACTGATGATGTCGTGGTATAAAAAGCTAAAAACTTAAAATAATTAAAGTAATCATTATTATTTTAATTCCAAATATATGTTTTATTAATGTACCGCTCCCACAAAGACTGACACTTGGTTTAGACGGAGGCCAGCTTTGCTTTACCTTCGCAAAGTGAGTTTGGTTGACACAATTGGTTCGGCTGATGATTGAGCACCAATGTCAATATGGACTAGTATTAATCAATATTAATACTAGTCCATATTGACATTGGTGCTCCGAAAAACTCCGTCATTTAGAATCAATATTCTAAATGACGGATTTTCTGACTTTCCCATTCTCTGTCTCCATAACGTTCGTTGAAGCTTTATAAGGCTTAAGTATATTTCACCCCTTTTGGCATCATCGACACGCCAATTCACATCTGAATTGGTGGTTAGGTATCAGCTTGGAAGAGCTGACAGATATGTAAATACATAAATAACTACCTGAACCCCGCGGTTTCACCCACGTAAGTCTCAATTCTGTGGGAATTTTGGGATAAAAGTATCCTATGTGTTAATCAAGTCTTGTCTACCAATGAAGAAATTTTCATTTAAATCCGTTCAGTTGTTTTAGAGTGAAAGCGTGACAGTACTAGTTTAGATGTAAAATATTGTAGACAAAAATAAAGGAATTATCCAAGTTGTTTTTTTCTCCTCGCTTTTTATTGAAATCGGTATCCTTAGCATTGTCGTGTGTTAAGAATGTTTACCGTAGTTACTTTTGTTCGAAAATTCCGATAAGTATCCTTCACATGCAAAGCGTCATAAAAACTTATTTTCGTACAATGGCAGTCTTCGAAATTTTCAAAGGGAAACGTAATCACATAAACTTTTGTGCGAAAATATATTTATAAAGAGGAATAATCCCTCTGTATTTACATCGATCTGTATCTGTATCAAGGATAATGTAATTGCATACATAAATTAATAAAGATGATATCAATCCAAAATGTTACTGTGCCAATGTTGAGGGTATTTATAGTTATTAGTTTATAGGAATTAAATGATACTGCATCGTTTTAATAAATAACAACATGCTCTTGAACTTTGGATAGTTTTATGATGTTCATCGGTATGCCTATAGTTTGGTTGGCTACTTAAGTAACCCAGCAATATCGTAATTATTTAGAGTAGGTACCTTTATGATTATGATATTCATCATTTACTTTCTATAGAATAGAATAGAATAGAATACTCTTTATTATGTACACCATATCGATTACAGACATAAATATAACAACAACACTACAATACTTACAGTCTGAACAGTCTTATAGGGAATGTTTATACAAAGAATAAAATCTGTCTGATAGTTTTTTGCGTGACGGTGGAACATACTCTCAGAAAAACAGACAAAAATTATATTTTTGCCATTAGAACCGTTCCCAGACAAAGATTAATAAACAAATTAAAAAAAATATGTACTGTTTTGACTTCGGTACGATTTTATTATATGTATGGATAATCCACTCGTGTAGGTGATCGTGTAGGGTACTACGGATAAAAGTATTGGAATATTCAATACTCGTATATAGGATTTCAAGGAGCAATATCTATCAAATACCGGAAGTCCTTTAAGAGATGCGCAGACATTTTTTCCAACGAAGTAATGGGAAATATTCGTAATGCCGTTTCAAGTATTTTATAACCCTTGACATAGTTTATGTGGAGGGAAATTTGTTTAGGGTTGAATTTCAGACCCAGGGGTTGAAGTAGAGCAACTTATTTCGGGTCTGTCCAGCTAATGTTACGCGAAAGAGACCGTCGCATAGTTTCAGCTTTCAACTCGTTTCAGAACACTATTACATGTCGACAAAAGCTTTGTAAATACGGTCTAATATCCTATGCGCAAATTCACGGAAATGAAATGGCTATGTGGCGCGAAATCTTCAATGTTCTCCAAGTTAGGTTCCCTTTTAGAAATAGTTTTGAAAGGAGTTGAAATGCACCGAGACATTTGCATTCTAAAAGGTTCCACGAACTATGGCTGGATATGAAAGTTTATGGCGTATTCAGCTCGCCACGGTAATTCTTTGAAAACATAAAATGTTATCAGTTCACTGAAGTAGTTCGTGAACTTTTATGTAGTCTATAACTCTCAGAGGTTCTCAAATCACCTGATATTTTATAATGATTTAGTTATTAGTTTCTGGCATGGGATGTTAATTATTTTTGTTACAGCTACGGACTACTGAAGAGTTTCGAAAATGTTGACGTTATAATGAATATTTTTTTATTATTTTTACTTCTCACAATAATTATAAAATGGTCATTAAATTACCTTTTAGAATGCAAATGTCTCGGTGCATTTCAACTCCTTTCAAAACTATTTCTAAAAGGGAACCTAACTTGGAGAACATTGAATATTTCGTGCCACATAGCCATTTCACGTGACCAGAGGGCTGGCCTATTTTTTGGCCAAAGAATCAGCATTGCCATACAACGTGGCAATGCTGACAGCATTTTGGGCTCGTTTCCTATTGACAGCGATACGGACGAATTTTTTGACGCCCTTTGATTACGAGTTTTTGCCCTCCTTTTTATATACTTTTACATATTATTATCATTATTTTAGGACTGTTAGCTTTTTAAACTATGTAAATACTTAATTATAAATACTAAATATAATAAATAGCGATATACCTAAATAGAAACAAACTTTTCGTTAGTGTAGGCACTAGTCGCAACTACGTTTAAAAGACAAATACCAAGTGAAGGAAGTTCTGGCCGCCACCGTCCTATGAGTTCGTTTTGCGCGGTTATTTGACTAAACATGACCAAGTTTGGCCGCTGAAACTTGGCAACATTTACTCGTGTGTACTTAATTCTCAGGTAGGTACGTAACTAGAGTCCGGAGTGACCTGGGTAGGTATTCATTTATGTTGTTTCAGCGTATGTTCGGTTGGTTGCGAAATTCTATAAATTATGTCGGTATTGTGTATGTAGTAAGACCGTAAGATAGCGACTCAAAGCTGCTTTAAAACCGGTGACCCTTTCTTACTGGTCTCCCACACACTAAGGTCTAAATGGCAATGTAAGAGCGGTCTAAACGATAACATTATGAAAATCTATTTAAATTACATTCCATTTTGCTATCCAGAGACGAGCTAAGTACAACAGCAACATAGATAGAGCTATATTTCCAAGGGTATAATGCAATTTACCGGGTTTTGCGGGCTAAATTGCTCCTTGGCAGTTAAAACGAATCACGTCGCATGGGGATTATAAAATTGCGGTTAAATCTCGACGCGAGATCAAAACGCGTTGACGACGAAATAAAACGGTCAGCGTGACCGTGTCGTGCGTATCGGCAGATTTAAGGGATTTCAACTGTGACACGTTGTTTTCCGACCAAACGCTTGTAGGTATTGGTATAAAATGTCAGCTTCATTTTAGATGACGAAGAGCTGAGGGATTTCAGCAATAGCATCGAAATGTTACAGAAAATATTTATTAAAATGGTTTCGGCCTTTATATTAATACATTGAAGCGACCAGCACTTTTCCAGGAAATGGCAGAAATATTAAATTTCATTTGAATGGAGCGCATGAGCTAAATTTTGCAAATATAATTTTATTGAATTGAAAATCCACGAATAATAGATGCAATCATGAATTATTTAGGTACGATTTGATTGAAACAATTTAATGGTCACGTTACGAACCGCGATTTCTAACAACAATAGTTGGATGAAGTTGATTTCCAAACTTTCCAAATTTCCAATTAGCAGTTAGTTAAATAACATTATACCAAATTTCAACAGAATTTAATCAATTTGTTCCCAGAAATTACGTACAAAATAAATAATTGTTGTATAAACTTTATTATTATTATTATTATTTGTGTGTATTTTGCTTGTTTTTTTAGTCTTAAGTTATGTTGTGTTTTGTTATAATTATGTTATTTTAGTATGTTGATTATTCTTTTTTTATAAAAAATGACTAATTATGTGAAGGAGTGTACACCTTTTTAAGAAGATCTCATGTAAAATTTACCAAAAATCACACCAATAGATGAATAAATAAATAGACTATTACCAGCGAGTAAAGCTTAGGATTATGGTACAGAGCATACTTTATCCCTGAAACCTTTTAAACGAATCAGCAGCCGATGGCCATTACGCGCTCACAAGACCTATTTCTGAGGTAAAAACTAGGTCTTTAGCCTCTTTGCGCCGCGGCCGTGACGCCAGTCTCCACGACTCCGTTGTTTGCTTACTGAAGCGATACCTTTTAGCTAGAGGATACAGCCGCAGAAAATGTTGCTGTATTTTTTTTCTATGTCGAAGATAATTATACAGGGTTACTTTTTGTGTTTTCAAAATGGCGGGTATTTTATTAATTTTTTAAAGAGCTACGTTTTATAGTTTATGCTAGTTTAGTATTATACTGGGATAGTATAAAATCTAATAAAGCCAAGTTTGGTATCATAGAGATACGAAGGTATTTTGTGCTTTGTGCGCTACATTTTGAAAACTATTTTTCAGGAATATGTGAGAAGTACGTATTAATAAGTATACCTTTATAAAGAAATAAAAAATAAATATTATCAACAACGAAAAAAAATGCAGTCGGTTGTTATGTATTGCTTGTTGTCGACAAGCTATTTGGTACACGAACAGCTTACTTGCAACTGCTATTGGCTGAGAATTCAATTCTTTTACATCACTCTTGCTACCTCGATGTCACCTCCATGTAAAACAAATACGTGCTAATAGATACGTATGCACATGCCAGGTATCTAGGAAAACCCCCGAGCAGCCCACGATGTATCGCAGTGAGGTATCTTCGGGATGTAATTACTCAAATAGTTATGTAGTGTGTTAGTTATGTACACTATAAAAAATACACGAAGAGTGATTATAATTTTCTTACATTTTTCGCAATTTTCAGGGTTGTATGTTGATCAAATTTATGATGTGTGACCGTAACGCAACCATTAAAATCCGCAATACAACCTCTAAGTTAACATTTAAATTTAACGGGCTACCTTAGCGTCATATTCCTCTTAAGGCAGGTCTCTGTAGGTACTTAACTGTAGCTAGGCACCGGACACGCATGCCAGGTGAGAGAGGGAACACCGGGGTGGTTTTTAGTCAGTAAGAGTCTGACAGACCCCGCCGCCCGCCCCAGGGCGGCGGACATCCATGAGGATTTTCCACCCCGAAACAAAAAAAAAAAAAGGTCTCTGTAGGTACTTACCTGTAGCTAGGTACCGGCCACGCATGCGCGGCACACGGCAGCCGGACGTCCTGGCCGGCCTGTATGCGGCGCGTGCGCGGCTCTATCGCCATCCGCGGCCTCACGCCGCCTTTTGGTTCTGTCACAATTATGTGACCTGGTAGAACAAAGTTAATACATATTAGATAAACAAAAGATTTTTAAGCTATTGCATAGCTTTTATCTCGGGCTTTGAGCGCGGCGACCGAATCAAGACTCCGACCGGCACAGCGTTGAAAGCCGTGCATCGTCTAACGTCGTGTCAGTTCGGCAGACTTCGGCACGGTGCTTGTGTGCGTGCGACTAGACGCATGCGTGTAGACTGTACGAAGCTCGCACGGATCGAGACGAGCTGCAATTTGTTTTCTTATCGCTCACCACGCTCAAAAATATTGCATAAATATTATAAGTGCATAAGCTATGCAATAGCTTTACCGCGGCAGTCCCCGAGTGCCACACGTATTTTTTTTTTTTTTGTTTGGTTTATTTGGATAATATATTTAGCTGTAAAGTGAAAAGTAGAACATTAAAATAGCTCTGGAAATACAGTCTTATCGATAAAAGCAAGTTCTTTTAGTCCACATATTCATGAGATCAAATGGGCAATTAGGCATGAATAAGTTACGCTACGATTACGCTCGGACTGATTTTTCCATCGCCAGAACACTTTTATTCGAGAAATAAAATTGACTTTTGACAGTTTTTGTATGAAATAACTGTCAAAATTACAAAATTATTCCTCGAATAAAGTTATCAGATGATTGAAAAATCAGCCCTAAGGACGACAATTGCATTAATTGAATGATTCTTATGGTATTCATAAATAATAGTCTCCTGAGTAGCCACATTAGGTATTCAAACTCGTGAACCGGTACAGGAATACATTGTAAGGTTTTTCAAGCTTACACTTTTAATCTCTAACAATTCTTTATTAAAACATTTCTACATAATAAGTTTAGGGCTGATTTTTCCATCGCCACAAATTCATGAGATCAAATGGGAAATTAGGCATTCATAAGTTTCTCTACGATTACGCTCTAGAATTAAGGACTGATTTTTCCATCGCCAGACAAATTTTATTCGAGCAATAAAATTGACGTTTGACAGTTTTTGTATGAAATAACTGTCAAAATGATTTCTCGAATAAAGCTGTCAGATGATTCAAAATCAGTCCTTAGTAAAATAAAGTAACTCACCAAAATATTGACTAGTGTATAAGGTCCCGGTGATCCGGTCACGTACGCGGCACCGGAACGCGTTGTGCCGATCTCGCGGACTCACTCCGCTTATGTACAGCGAGCCGTCGTCTAGTCGCTGGTACTTAGACCCTAAAGCAAACGTAAATTTGTTGTTAACGCAACATTACACATTTTTTTTTATAAAAAACGTTGCCCCGCACTTGGAATTTCTCCTGTATTGTGGGTGCGTTTACAAACATTTAAAGTCACATACACAAACAGCCAGACCCGGAACAATTACTTGTAGGTCATACAAATATTTGTTCCGTGCGGGAATCGAACCCGCGACACGCAGCGCAGCAGTCAATCGCTTAACCACTGCGCCAACCGTGCCGTCAAAACAATTAGTCAAAAACATTAGGTACACAGAATAAAAAACGAAGTGGACCGCTGGACTTATAAATGGTATTCAATCAACAAAATTACATTGAATAAACGTGGTTATTGATGTTTCTCTGTGTAAGAAGACTCCTTTGCCCTGAATTAGGACCTTAGCAACGTATAAAATGATGGTATTTTTTTATATGGATATTTCTAGGAAAACTTTATAAAATTCTTCGTGGAATTAGTACAGGGATTACAATATCTACAATATCTTATATACATATATGATTTGAAATAAGATAATTCAACAAGTTTAATAAACAATAACCAAATATATTGTATACCAGAAAACTTCCTGAAAGTATGTAGATTGCGTTAGTGAGATTTGATCGCAAGTTCTATGACAATTCCAGTGTTCGGGATGCTACAACATTGAACATGATCGTGGCGTGATGTAAAATATCCTGTCCTATGCGTTCCTCAAAAAATTTTTTTTGTGATCCGATCCGTGTTCAAACAAACCACAATATTCAGCAATTCCTAAAAGTCCAGACATAATCTTGAAGACCATGTAGATCGATGTCTGAGATGCTTTATTATATAGGTATAGATTTGAGGATGTGGTGCTATTTTCTAATGAGTAGGAAAATTCCCTTTATTTAATTATGTGTAATTTTGTATTAGAATAATATGAAGGAATGAAAGAAGTACCGGGTTGAGAAAAATCCTTTATTTATAAGTAAATGTTTTCTAAGAAACCATTTTTGAATAATCGTGAACCCACATTACACGGGTGAAATTATTTTATATGAGACGTTCAACTTCCTTTTTAACACCTCAATATATTTTTCATGAAAATAAGATTCCGGATGAAAATGTAATTGCGTGTGTCGTCGGCTGACAAGTGTTTTGATGAGAAAAGGAACAATTTCCTTTTGGCGCGACATTCTTAGATGGTATCAGAATTATTTTTTGGCGGGAAAACTGGAATTGTCCCATATCTTGTATAAATGGACTGAATGGTCCATATAGAAACGTGACTATCACTATATTATTCACAATCGACTATATCAAATAAATTATCATATGAATATCACGTACTTAATGTAAATCAGTACTCGATATCTATAATAGTTATGTTATAAAGACATGTAAATCAAATTGACGACCACAAAAGCACGCTTTATTATGCCCATTTAACTGATTAATGCAGGGTCATTGTATATTATACCACTTTCAAATAGAATTGGATTGGTTATAGTCGATTTATACAATGGATGCGATTATTGCATGAGGTCAAATGAAAATTCAATACATAGAAATGTCGTAAAGGAATTTTCGTAAAATTCTACAAATGTGGTCTAGTAAGTCTTCTATTTATGGGAATTTCATTCAGTCGTTAGTGTGCATACACACGAGCGTCTCGCGTTGCCGACAGAGGCAACAGCAACCATCGACGCGTGTCGGCGACAGCCGTCAACACGTGTCGGTGGCAGCCGCCGACGCGTCGTTGGCTGCCGCTGACAGCGTGGCGCTAGTGTATTTAGATACGTGCCTCTGTCGTCGACGCGTGTCGCTCGTGTGTATAAAGTTGTAGATTAATGAGGTGTGATAACTTTTACCACTGGGTATGGCGATATAGTGTACCTATAAAAATGTGATTTTATGGTCATGCTATCAAAGACCGTTCCCAGTATTATAAAGAAGGAAAATTGCTACCATTTGGTCCCTGTGTAGTGTCTTTTCTGGACTAATAAATTCCACGTTTCTTCTCGACATATTTATGTTTCTTAATTTTGAATTAATGTGCAAATTTAAAGATAATTTACCTAAATGATGCGGCGCATTGATATGGTTTTCAGTGAACTAGTAGGTGATGTTGTGCCGCGGGGTAATTGCGTACCACGTACTACACTATCAGTGGCAATGGATTTCATTTTGATAGTACCACAACATTTATTGCGTTACTGACCACATTTTTCGGACATATGAAGCAATGGATAAAAAAATATATATATTATATACATCTATATGATGCAGATTGAGAGATTGGTAGTATGTTACGCAATTAGGGTGCCAGTCGGCACACTGTAATTGAAACACGCGCCGAAGCACCACCGCGTTTCCCGCCATCACATACTCGTCTCCCATGGTATTGATCAATATAAAGAAGTTTTACCTAAATGATGCGGCACATTGATCTGGTCGTCAGTGAACCAGTCGGTGCTGCTGACCCGGTCGGCGCAGTGTGCTGGGACCACGCACCGGAGCACCGCCGCGTTTCCCGCCATCACGTACTCGTCCGGCACATGGATCTCCCATGGTATGTTGAGTGCTGCAGATAAAAAGTTAGGTTACTGTTTTTGTAAGGAGTTTTAAAACTATTGAACGGCTGTCTAGCTGAAAACAGCAGGGTAATTGCGTAACACACTATCAGTAGCAATAACTTTCATTTTGACAGTTCAACAACATTCATTACGTTATTTACGTTGTTGACCATAGACATTTTTCGAACGTACGACGCAATGGATTAGCAAAATCCTTCAAAATTATTCAGATTGAGATTGATAGTGCGTCAATAATTTCATTTGTAAAGACAATTTTTGTTTTCTTAGGGCTGATTTTTCAATTGACAGATATTTTTTATTCGTGGAATAAATTTGACGTCTGACAGATTTTGTTTGGAAGAACTGGAACAACTGTCAATAATTCAAAATTATTTCTCCGATAAAATTATCTGGTTTTGGAAAAATCAGCCATAAGTTACATAGATATCTCTTTAAATCTTTTTATTGATAAAAAAAATAGAAAGTTAAATTTCAAAATCAAATTGAACCTTTCATATGTACAGACGCCAGCACATCAAGCTACCCGAAACTGTCAAATTTTCTCAACCAACTTTGAGCCTTATGCTTTAGCGATAAAGTTGAAAATCTATTAAAGAAATTTGACAGATTGTAGTAGCTTGAAGTGCTGGCGTCTGTACATATAAGAATAATAATAATAATAACCATCAGCAACTTGCTCTGAAATACAGCCTTGTGGAATCGGAGGTGCCGTACTACAGGTATGTGACCGACCCAGTTCTCGAAAATCGAAATATAACATTGTACTGGGATCGATGCCTCATCACTGACAGGACTATTGTTAGCAATAAGCCTGATATAGTGGTGGTGGATCGATCAAAGCGGCGCGCAATGATTGTTGACATAACCGTCCCGCATGATGAGAATCTCGTGAAAGCCGAGAAATATAAACAAATCAAGTTGGCTCATATTATCACTTGGCTCGCGAGGTTGTCAACATGTGGGATGTGAACTCAGCGATCATCGTGCCGTTAGTCGTGACAGCCAATAGCCAAGAGCCACGACCAACACCTGAGTAGGCTCTCGTTGGGCAGCTGGATCAAGGGGTTGATTCAGAAAGCTCGCATTGTCAGGAGGTTCCTCTCTTTGGAGCCCTGACCGTCAGTAGCTTGGACCCTGTTCCCGATACCGGTGAGCTACTATTTTTTATATGTTTTTTTAATTTTTTTATTTATTTATTATATTTGGGAAAACAAACAGTAGTATATTAGGCGTGAACATATTTGTCTTAACATTAAATTTAACAAATATACTACGCACCACATTTTCCACAGATTACCATATTATATAATAAAAAAAACACAACACAACAAAACAAACTGTAAGCAAACGTTAACTGTAGCAGGGCTAAAATAATGGAAACAAGTTTAAAGAAAAAAGATAAGCAATATTGTATCAAAGAGGTAACAATAAAAAAAAAAAAAAAATTATCCGTGATGGGTACACATACAGGTCTAGTGTAGCCTAAAAATTATGCAAAAACTATGAGTCTAAATACAGACTATAAGTCTTTTTTTAATCTTTTTGTTTATAAAAATATTTAAAAATGTAATTTATAAGTATTGAAATGAAATGATGGTGATAGATAATATATAATAAGTTATTATTTTCTCTTCCAGAAATGTACACTTAATAGTGATGAAAACTAGCTTAAGAATAGTTTCCTTATACACCATATAGTACCTAATTACTACCTACCTACTTACGTATTCCTACCTATTTCTCGGAATTCCATTCTGTTTAGCAAAACATTTTTGTTTCTGAAAGGTGAAAAACTATTCGCAATTCAGTAGCAAGCGTTTAAGACTGTAAAGAACAACGAAAAATAAGGTTAATTAAAGTGTCACAGAGTCTCAGATAAATCGACTACTTGATACCCTCATCTTGTTGAAGAAAAAACCTAATCCACTACTCTAGACATCTTGTCAACAAGTTTTCTTAAATTTTCTGAATGAAGGCTATTTTTAGCAAAGGAACGTAGTTATATAAAACAGAAATGTTGGAAAATCAATATCTGCCTTGCGTTCTACCAACCCTGTTAAGGTCGGCGTCTAGTCTAACCGGATGTAGCTGAATACCAGTGCATTACATGGAGCGGCTGCCTATCTGACCTCCACAACCAAGTTACTGGGTAATACAATGCCCCTTAACGACTGTCAAAGAACGAAAAATAACAGCCGGGACCAACGCCTTCACGCGTTTTCCGCTGCAAAAATTAGGCTTTTATTTAATACTTTCATTATTCAAGCTTAACATTACGACAATCGGATTCAAAAATTTCTGTCCGTAATTATTATAGGTCAGATCTCGGCAAAAGAGTAGGCCACAATTAAAAGAATGCTGACTACGTTTTATCTCAGTAATCCCTTTTAACACAAACGGCAAATTTCTTCGCAGAGCCCTAATTGCGGATTTCAAATCGCTTTCATGTACGCTTCATTTAGTTTATTTCCCATGAATTGTTACCAGGACACGGTACATTTTATCTAGAGTACGCTCAATTAACGTTTTCGTTAACTAATAGTAGGTAAAAAGGTATTGCCTATGTATTTCCTCGATCGGTCATAATTGGAATAATGTTCAAACGTAATGAAAATAAATTAAAAGTTCGGTAATAACTCACCTCATTCATTTGGATCACAACGACTTAATAATTATTTTTTGGTTTAGACATGTACCTTATTAAATTTCATAAAACAATAGACTATATTCTTTTTTCAAACTTTAAGCCTGCTATTCCTGTGTGCCAGTTATTTGGTTTTGTTTTGGTATTCGAATTTTTTTTTTCAAATTTTATTTCTTTTTCCGAATACGATTAGGTGTCTATGATAGGGTCTGTGATGGGTGAATATAAAGCTACAATTACATTGATGTATTTTATACACCAATGTATAATTGGGTTTAATTAATCAAACAACCATGAAATGAAATGTTGGCAATATGCAATCTAATTTGTAAATCAATTTTAGTATTCACAATTAACGATTCACCATATGTTCCGCAGACTACTTCTATAGCAAAATTGATACTGGAAATATAAATTGCCATATGAATTAATAATTTAACGTTGGGAACATTCCGTTAATGTAATAATGTTGGAGTATTTTATGAGCAAACAGAACTGCATTTCCGCAATTAATTAGTCTGTGTTTCCAAGATGAGGTTAGAGATGCCTAGCTGAGATTAGGATCTCGACTCGAGTTGTGGTTAACCGAGACGCAAAACAAGTATTTAGCTTTACTCTAGTTTGTTAGAATACCTACGCTGGATTTTATACAGAAAATAGCAAACAGTGCTGCCGGTCGATTCTGTAAAAATCTCACCGTGAAATCATAAGTGAAGTGAGCACTTAATAGTGTTAATCCCTAGCGAATGAGAGCTCACTCCACGCTCACTTCAGCTTTCACGGTGAGATGGTTACAGAATCGCACGGCAGTTCTGTTATTTGGTGAAGTAAACTTGAGACTTATTGAACTGTAGGTTCCTCGAGCCAATTTTCTGGTCAAGTGCAAGACGAACTCGCGAGGAGTGCAATAAGTTTTATACAATTTGTCTCCGTAACATTTAGTTTTTCACTGAATATGAGATTAATATTTCGAATTTTCGCTTTATTAAGCTGGCACTTACTTTACTGTCCTTTTAGCACATTTAACTGTAGTTATTAAATTAAGGTGACAAGGAACTTTGAGAAAGCATAAACATAACGTGATAACTTGAGAAATCTATGCATAATGTGAGAAATACTTACACTCTTATTCCAAAAAAAAAGGATACATGAAGATAACCTTTTTGTTTCCATCATTGTAGAGTATTTAAAAAAAAAAAACCGTTGTTCACTTACCAGCGTGTACATGAATGTTTTTGGACAGCACTGCAAACCCGCTTTTAAGCCTCAGTCGGCACCGGTACGTGGTGGCGTGCACATCTCTCCTGAAGTGCTCCGGGGGGAAGGGAGGCAGCTCCAGGGAACCATTGGCCAGCACCCGGCGGAGACCCGCCAGGGAACTGGCCACCGTGTTGTCTGGGAGCAGCCAGTCCAGCTGGGAGAAGAAAAAAGATTGGTTAAAGTAGAAATAGGAATTGTTGTTTTATAAATTGTCCAAATCTGAGTTTTTAAAGTCGTCAGATTTAGGGAATGCCACAATTTCATCATCAGGTTTGCCTATTTAAGTCATTATAGGTTACACTAAAATCAACGGCTCTGAATATTACTTTATTTATGGGCCTTTTTGAAATCTGAAAGTGGACTCCTGACCACGGGGCTCATATCTAAATTTTTCAAATATAATTTCCATATTCTCTCATTATGCCGCACCTATTAAAGCTATATTTGCATATGCTTGCTCAAAAACCTTTAGCTCCCATACTACCAAGCTCATCATTACCGTAATAGTACGGAGAATATTTGTAATGATAAACTCCCTCAATGTCAATATCGGAAAATAAATTCACATCCGTTCCCTGCGTCCCCGTACTCAAAGGCACCGCATTATTTGCTCTCGACGTAACGTGGTCATAAAATATACCTGGTACGCAAAGGAATAAATGAAGCCAATAAAAACATTCAATTCCTCGGGCAATCATAACAAGCGGTGGCTTCTGAGAAGCCGTGATGTTACCCTTTACATGTAATGTAATGTCAAATAAATCGGAAAATAAGACTTACACTCGTTTATATTACAGTAACATGAATTGGGGCGAAACGGGGATTAAATGTCCCGTGTCTTTATGTTTGAGGGCAAAATGGAGATTATGTTTATGTGAAAAAGGGAATCCTGTTTTAATTTTATCTTTTTGTCACATCATATGATGTTAGTTAACATTTGAATTTCTTAGATCTTTTTGAGATTCGACTTTCAGATTCCTTTACGAGAATGTTTAATTGATTAACCTGTTAGTTAAATTAAGAGAGCAAAAAGTTACTCCAATTTCATTTGACATCGTCGTAAGACTTAGTGAAGATAAATGGAGTTCTAGTGATCTTAACAAATATAAAGCTTTCAGGTTGATTAATTTTACACTTGGATCTTTAGGTACGTACTTTGCCTTTGTTCTGATGTGGATACATACATACATGAACTCATACCTTCTTCCCATTGGGTTAGGCAAAAATTACAGAATGCCTCCTGCTACGATCATACATACTCCTTTTCCTTCGTTTACATCTGGTCATACACGCATGCGTATTGCGAGTACTACGCACCTATTTTTACTGAAGAACATCACCAATATTATGTCCTTCTAGGACATTCCCGGCGTTTTCACACACGTTTGCCTTGTATTTTGTCAGTCGCCAACTTGACCAAACCATCTAAGCATACTATTTTTCAATTACATACTTAACTAGGCATACAGTGGCCTCCAAAAGTTACTTGACATTTTTCCAGTTCAGCTTTAATGGCACGTTAGGATTTAAAATTTTAAAAACATAGTCAGGTACTCCGGAGGGATTACTTGATTATTTTTCATGATAATTCAAACGTTGAATTAGTCAATAATAACGTTATAGCAGTTCAGATATTTGGATCACTAGATCATTGATCATTTGTATGTATAATGTGGTGTGTCAAAACTGAAGTGGAAAAATTTCAACTAACTTTTGGAAGCCACTGTACAAAATTTACATGCTTAACTAGTGTAAGTTTTGTTTTCTCACCATCTGTACCTTCTTGATCAATAAACAATTTATTATTATTATTAAATCTTGTGAGTTTCTATTTACACAAAGAGAATAGCATACCAACTATCAACCTTCTAATAAAGAGTTTTGGTTTATGGCAGCTAAAGCTATAAAAACTTTCCGTTATTTTGAAATGGTCATTGACGCGCATACCTACTGAAGCAATTTAGCACATTATTCCAGAACACCGAGCGTAGAAATTTTTCGTCGCCTATCAAAAACAAAAATCTGCTGTTTCATAGAAAAGTGGTGAAAATGTATGGGACGGTTTTTTTTTTTTTTAACCTAATATACATTTCTGCGCAGGACTGTTAACAATCATGTACCAAATCTCAGCCATCTTGTATGTCTATAGAAAGTTTGCGTCTCTTTGAAAGTAACACTCCTGCCTAGCAGTGCGATTCTGTAACCATTTCACCGTAAAAACTTAGGTGAAGTGAGTGTGGAGTGAGCTGTCAACTGATATTAGG
This sequence comes from Eremobia ochroleuca, assembly GCA_949629135.1. Taxonomy (NCBI): domain Eukaryota; kingdom Metazoa; phylum Arthropoda; class Insecta; order Lepidoptera; family Noctuidae; genus Eremobia; species Eremobia ochroleuca. Next base: position 11,585,719 of record OX451401.1, on the reverse strand, counting down.
GATTGACCAAGCATATATTTACAATCATAATAGAGATTTTAATAATATTTTTTAGGCCAATTCTATTAAATAATTTTATATAATTACAAAGCCAGTAATAATTTAATAATTTTAATTGTCAAAACATTACTACTTTGTGGGGTTTTAATCTAGGAAAAAAAGAAAAAAAAAAACAACAAAATTGATATTCTGACTAAGTTTCTGCTTTGCTATTTTATTTTAAAACCCCACAAAATACTTAGTAATGTTTTGACAACTGAATTACTAGTTTTGAAATTATATAATCAATGGAATTAGACTAAAAATATTATTAAAATCTCGATTATGATGGTAAATGTTTGCTTAGTCAATCCCTAGCATCAGTGACACTGACACTGACACCTCATTCCCAGCTCACTCCACGCAAGTTTTCACGGTAAGATTTTTACAGAATCGACATGCTGTCCTGAAATTCAAATCTCTCACGTATAAAAAACGAAAGTTAAGACACAGCGGTTTTCGTGACAGTTAATACGAGGGCGGGTCAATAAGTCCGTGACTTTTTGAATTTCTGACCTCTTTACTGAAAAAGCAACACTACTCCTGTCAACAGGCATCTGTCAGTTGACTCCTATCAAAATTTGAACTTACTGCGTCAGTTAGTTTGTGTTTGACAGCTATCTTTATCAGACTACCCAGTAATTTGAGGAAAAAATGGAAAAAAGTGAATTTCGTGTGCTTATTAAGCATTATTTTTTGCGAAAAAAAACCATTACCGAGACCAAGGCTAAGCTTGATAAATATTATGGGGACTCTGCACCATCGATTTCAATGGTAAAAAAGTGGTTTACTGAATTTCGTTGTGGCCGTACAAGCACTGAAGATGCCGAACGTCCTGGACGCCCAGTTGAGGTCTCTATACCCGAAACAATCGAAAAAATTCACGATATGGTGTTGGCCGACCGAAGATTGAAAGTGCAAGAGATTGTGGAAGCCGTAGGGATCTCGCATGGCTCAGTCGTTTCAATTTTGAATGATCACTTGGGCATGAGAAAGCTTTCCGCAAGATGGGTGCCGCGTTTGCTCACAGTCGACCACAAACGCAATCGTGTAACAACTTCACAGGAAGGTTTGGCGTTGTTTAATCGCAATATGGAGGAGTTTTTGCGCCGTTTTGTAACCGTGGACGAAACATGGATCCATCACAACACACCAGAGACCAAACAACAGTCAAAACAGTGGGTTTCTAAGGGTGAATCGGCGCCAAAGAAGGCCAAGGTGGGTTTGTCAGCCAATAAAGTTATGGCGACTGTTTTTTGGGATGCACGTGGGATAATCCACATTGACTACCTTCAAAAGGGAAGAACAATCAATGGGGAATATTATGCCAACTTATTGGACCGCTTCAATGACGATTTGAAAAAAAACCGACCTCATTTGGCCAAGAAAAAAGTTCTTTTCCACCAAGACAATGCAAGGGTGCACACATGTGCAGTTGCCATGGCAAAAATCCATGAATTGGGCTATGAATTGCTCCCTCATCCACCCTATTCTCCAGATTTGGCTCCGAGTGACTACTTCTTGTTCCCAAACCTGAAGAAATGGCTTGGTGGAAAAAGATTTGACTCCAATGATGAAGTCATCTCGCAAACAAAGGCCTATTTTGAGGACCTCGACAAATCATATTTTTTGGAAGGGATAAAAAAATTGGAGAAGCGTTGGACAAAGTGTATAGAGCTCAAGGGAGACTACGTTGAAAAATAAAATTATTTATTTATCAAAAAATCTGTGTTTTATTCCAAAAGTCACGGACTTATTGACCCGCCCTCGTACGATACAACGTGATATTTATACCTCTCGGGGGCATGTTCGGGGTAGCTATAAGCTACGAATTCACGTCCCTTGAGAGTGTTTCTCGTATCACGGAGTTTTTGCATTCCCAGCCGGGTTTTTTAAGTAAATATGTATGTATGATACTTTGATGCTCTGTTGTCGTGTTCTAACTTGACTATTTTTTTCTAAATATATACGTAGTTTTGGCCTCAGAATGTCTTATTTAAAGCCACGTTACAAGCGGTTTGCTAAGCCATCTTGAATTTGAGTCAGTGAACATCATAGGTATTCAATATCGTGGTAGTTGTGTTTTCAGAATCATCTGTGGACCATACGTGATACGTAACAGGGGGGTACCTATTTGTATGTCTGTCATAATATTATATAGCATTTATTCACCTTGAAAATGCTGGGCAAGCATTAATCGTGGTTTTCCATACCAAACACGCATCGTTAGATAACGTCCCTCTAGTGACTATAAGGGGAACTCCATTGCAGCGTGTTGCTCAGGTGAAGTACCTAGGACATGTTATTACGGATGAGTTAGGGCAGAAGTGGGAGGGACGCCATATGAGGAGCGATGCCACACATTCCTTATCTCGCGATGTAATTGAGATAGCTCTTTACTTTGTATTGGAAATAACTACTTATCGACGCTGTCGTCGTAACAAGTCAGTGCCTTTTCGGCTGCCCTTGAGTACGTTACGCATTGTTAAGAAATATTTTTTTCTGCGTTTATTCGATGAAAATTTTGATTATATTGTGTTTTAATGAATGTCATAAGTAGAGAAGAGATAAGTTAAACTAAGTACCTGATTTAGTGTATTGTTTAGCTTGTTTTTAAAATGATAAAAATATTTTTGTATCATTGTATATACTGAGTAATATTGTAACTCTATGGCATCCTGGTCCTGGAGTGGAGACCGCGTATCGGCAAGCGTAGTGTGGGACGCCCCCCAGCTAGATGGATGGACGACCTAAAGAAGGTGGCTGGGGTGGACTGGATGCGGAAGGCGGAGGACAGGGTGTTGTGGCGCAGTCTGGGAGAGGCCTATGTCCAGCAGTGGACTGCGATAGGCTGAGTTGATTGATTGATTGATGGCATCCATCCTCCAAAATGAGGAGAGACACCACGGCTTACATGATGTGTGTTTTTACTGGTTCCGGTTCAGTAGGAGATGAGCCTGATTCTATTAAGGATGAAAATAATAATGTGCGTTGAGTGTTGGGAAAATTATTTTCGAACAAAGAAGAAAACTGATTAGATCAAATGTGGTGTATGCCTAAAATGGCTACATAAGACATGTATAATGTATTTTCCCCATTACAATGATTGTAGGAGGGAAATAGTACGCAAAAAAATTTAATCATATAAAATAATATGTATGGCATCTATCCGTCGTGTTACGGCATCTCTCCCACATAGTGTGGGAGAGATGGCATTTTGAAACTTATGATGTTTGAATTTCTAGATTTCTGTTTTTTTGAGATAATGTGGTAAATTGATTTTTTCCGCATAGTGTATGAATGTAACTTTTCTGCAAAAAATAAACGATTTAATTATATTGATTTTTTTTTCTTACAAAATTGCACACTTGCAAAAACTATGGCGTCTCGACTTTTACCCTATGTGATGATGGAGATTTGGGCGTGGGGCGTTGGCGGTTCAGTGCAATATGTTAGCATGCAGGTTTGCCCGTAGGCTCGGTGTTGGTAGGCCTACCTACACGTGCATCTTGTGGGTGAATTATACCCAGAGGGCTCACAACGTCCTACGCGCTCAGTATAATAATGGATTTAGGATGTTGATGGGGCTTCCGCGCTTCTGTAGTGCTTCGCAGATGTTCGCGGAAGCCCGTGTTGACGATTTTCATGCCATAATGAGGAAGAGGGCGGCGTCAACAATGGGTAGGTTGCGCGGAAGCTCCAACAGCATCCTTATGATATTTCTTGAAAAGGTGGACAGCCCCTTTATTAGGCACTGGCTGCAGAGGCACGTGCCAACATGTATCCAGCCTCGTAGTTATTAGTTGTCGTTAGGTTTGTTTGTAAGTTTTACTAACATAGTTTTAAGTCGTTATGAATACTATAGGTGTGGTTTGTGTGTAATTTTATAATTTTATGTGTGATCCGCAATAAACGATATATTATTGTTATTATTAAACCATGAGGTGAACTATAAGACTTGTGGCTAAGTAATAACAGTCGATCGATCAGGTTAAGCTACGCTTGCCGCGGTTGGTCCATGGATGGGTGACCATCTTTACGTACCAAGACCCCTCCGTGCCTTGGAAAGCACGTTACGCCGTTGGTCCCGGCTATCATTCGTGGATCTTTGACAGTCGTTACGGGTGTCAGAAACCCGAAACTGACAACCTGTCTATCAAGCAAGGGGTATCGTATTACCTAGATACTGGTTTGTGGAGGTCAGATAGACAGTCGCTCCATGTAAAATACTGGTATTCAGCTGCATCCAGTCAGACTGGAAGCCGACCCCAACATAGTTGGGAATAGGCTAGGCAGATGATGAATGAGGTGGACCATAAACTTTCTACAAAAATAGCCATTTTTCAAAGCATTAAAGTCGTTTAACATTATTAATCAATCTCACTGCTCTAACGCGACGGGTGAAGGTATAAAATATGTACCACGATCGTTTGCGGTGCGTTTCAGGCAAATTTGCATTTTTCCGTGCCATTTAACGCGGCTCGCCGAACAGCCCGCCGACCGGCCCGTCGACAAACACTCGTTGTTAAATTCACCCAATATAATTCACTGATTTCATGCTGACATGAACAGTGATTGCTTGAAGATATATAAAATTGGTTAACTTGGCTGTATTGTCAAAAATGGATGTCCACCACAAAGTGTCATTCCACCAAAAAGAAGGATCTTTTTGGTGAAAGTGGAGATAGGTACCTAGGTTCTGTGGTAATGAGCCAAACTGTTCAGTGCTAATGTGATCTCGTATTTTACGACATTTAGCTAGCAGTAGTAGTAATCTACGTTTGTCAAAAAATATGCCAACCTTCAAACTTTCTTCTTGTATAAAAAAAAATAAGAATGTGAAAAATAATACCTTTGATTAATTATTATCTTTCTTTTTCTAAAATAACAGTAGTCCAAGTTACTCCCGAGAATATCTGCTATCTTCCAGTGACAGTCGCATCAAAATAGGCCCGCCGTTTTGGAGATTAACCAAACAAACAGACAGACAGAAAAACAAAAAAAAGTTACCGTACGACGATATACCGTACTTATATTCTTTCATATGCATTTTGTAAAAGCTGTTATTTTCACATTACAAACAGACACTTTAATTTCATTTATTTGTATGTATAGATATGTAGTCAGGTTACACGTTTACGTAAACGACAGTAACTTAACATTCATCAAAGCCTTAATCCCTACGAAACCACGAAGCACAAAGACGTTGCCTTTATAAAATTCTGAGGTCTTGTTTTCCAGAAAAAAAAAATGAGCTTTACAAATTATCCTAGCTTCAAAAATCGTTATAGTCAGGTTTCTCATTTGATACCTACGGGCGAAGCCTTTACAAGCACCGTATACTTACCCATTACCTAACCTCCGGGAAGATAATAGCCGATACTCTGGGTGGTTTTCTGTCATTTACAGCACCAACTTTCCTATCTTCCCTGCTGTAGAAAAGGCAACATCGGCGTAGCGCCGTTGTAAAAATAATAATACAGCGCATGTTGTCGGAAAATGGAGGTTAAAACTAAGCATGGTATAGAAAATAATATACAGGGTTACTGGTAACTCGACGTATTCCTTGCAGGACATCATAGTAGGGTTAAAATGCAACAAATTAAGCCACCAAATGTTCTACCGAAGTTCAGTAGTTTTTGAGTTAGTAAGGGTTTTAGATTTTTTGTGAAAAATCCCAGATTAAATTATTTGAAGCCAATTTGAAAATTATTCACGGGGCGGCTGTACTGAAATTGGAGTTATTATCATAGTTGACGCCGTAGCGGATCGTTTTTAATAATTAAAAGTTCAAAATGACTAAAACTTTGGTGAAGATCACTAATCAAACATTTTTTGTTTGTAATTTTTGCTATTACTTCATACAAAATGTTGTCTTAGCACAAAAAAAAAATACTACACCAGGTTCACAAATTATTAGTAAAATATCCTTGTCTTATCAGCTATCCAAAAAGGTATGATTGTCAATACTTTTGCGTGTGTGACAGGGAAAGATAGAAGTTTTATGGGGAGCAGGTAAAATTGCGAGAAATTAAAAAATTAAAATATTAAATTGTATTATTCGTAGTTTTTACCTGCGTTTGAATTCCAAACACTCGGCAAGCTTTATGATTGGTCACTATTGTTCCCTCGGTACGAGACAGGGTGCGACTTCACAAAATCTGGTCGTCAGCGTTAGTTAGTTACAACTCTACGTTGCGCAAATTCGTGTTTTGTTATCTGGCTATATCCCTGACTGTTGCCCCATATCTTGCTTTTGTGTTGTGCTGTGCGTTCATAAGTGCTGACTATGGCTGCATATTCTAATCAAGAATACGCTGACATATTGTACTGTTACGGACTTTGTGACGGTAACGCTGCTGAGGCGCGAAGATCATATCAACTGCGCTTTCCAAACCGCCGACTCCCCCACGTTAGTGTCTTCGGATCGACTTATCGGCGATTATCTGAAACTGGCAGTGTTCAAAGAAGCAGGCAAATTGACACTGGTCGTTCTCGGAGATACACGGCTGAGGACGAGGAGCTGATTCTTCAACGTTTTATTGACGAGCCCAACATATCTACAAACATCGTAGCGCGTGAGCTTGGTATGTCACAGTGGAAAGTCTGGTCTGTAGTTCACTTGTCAGGCCGACATCCATACCACTACCAACCCGTGCAGTCATTAGAAGAGGGAGATCCGCAGAGACGGCTTGAATTTTGTCGTTTCATGCTAAATGCCGATGCCGAAAGTGAAAACTTTTTGAAAAACATTCTGTGGACCGATGAGTCATGTTTTGACCGTGATGGTATCACAAATTACCACAATTTACATTACTGGGCACCGAAGGGAGAAGGAAACCCTAAGAAACTGAAACCAACCGCATCGCAGCGTAAGTTCTCGCTTAATGTTTGGATGGGTATTATCGACGATAAGTTAATAGGCCCACATATTTTACCCCGAACATTAAATGGGGAACTTTATGAAGATTTCCTAAGAAATCATTTAGCAGCACTGCTCACGGATGTACCCGAAGAAAGAAGGGCAAACATGATATACCAACATGACGGATGTCCAGCCCACTTCCGCATCACAATTCGACAATTGCTGGATGAAAACTATCCAAACCGATGGATTGGGCGCGGTGGGCCGATTCCGTGGCCTGCACGAAGCCCTGATCTGACGCCGCTAGACTTTTACGTCTGGGGTCATATGAAAGACCTAGTTTATGTGACCCCCGTAAATTCAATTGAAGAACTAAGGGAGAGAATAACAGATGCGGTGGACCAGATAAGGACCACAATCACATCAAGAATCACAAAAACCGAAGTGAGGAAGCGAATAAGAGCATGTATTCGAAACCGAGGGCAGCACTTCGAACAAGACGTGTGAAATACATGTTATTAAAGACCACAAATTGATATTGATTAAAAATAATAATAATTTTCACGAAATTGTTTAATTTGATTTTCCGAATAAACACCTTCTTGTACTAAATCAAAAACGATTTTCATAATGCAGTCCAAGACTTTGTATTAACTTTCATACCTTTTTGGATAGCTGACAAGACAAGGATATTTTACTAATAATTTGTGAACCTGGTGTAGTATTTTTTTTTGTGCTAAGACAACATTTTGTATGAAGTAATAGCAAAAATTACAAAAAAAAAAATGTTTGATTAGTGATCTTCACCAAAGTTTTAGTCATTTTGAACTTTTAATTATTAAAAACGATCCGCTACGGCGTCAACTATGATAATAACTCCAATTTCAGTACAGCCGCCCCGTGAATAATTTTCAAATTGGCTTCAAATAATTTAATCTGGGATTTTTCACAAAAAATCTAAAACCCTTACTAACTCAAAAACTACTGAACTTCGGTAGAACATTTGGTGGCTTAATTTGTTGCATTTTAACCCTACTATGATGTCCTGCATGGAATACGTCGAGTTACCAGTAACCCTGTAGAAGATACTGGAGATCCCGAGGCAAGATAATACGCTTATAATCTTGCCTCAGGATCTCCTGTATTTTCTACTAAAAAAATGTAAATTTTTGTTTTAGACAAAAAGATACGTTATTGATACAAATAAACGGAAGAAAGTAATTAATTTAATTGAATTCTGGCAACATTTTTGGATTTCTTAATAAGAAAAAAAAAAGTCTTTCGAATAAAAAAATAAACAAATCAACGAGCCACTCCAAAACGTTACCTATTTACGTAGGACATTATATTCTTTCTTAGAAAAGAAAGTTTAAACCTTATTTAATTAAAACCGAAGCTTTTATTCAAAGCACGTTTCATTACGTAAAAGACAAATTCTTCCTAATTAATTAAATAATTTCTAGAGCGGGGTTTATTTTTACGTTTTTCTCTCCTAATGATGTTTTGTGTCGTTGGCTAGATCACCGTCGCCGACGAGGCGGTTCCTGAATATTTTAAGAGGCTCAACATTTGCTAACTGACGTGAAGCCCCGACTAGTATATTTTGTTTGGTGTCCTAATACTGGATTTAGTTATTTAGTGAGCCTTGGTAATGTTATAAGTCTGTATTAATGACTTATGTTTTAAAGCGACCGCTTATCAGAATTAAGTTTAGGTCTTGGTATTGTGCTGTTGATATTAATTTTCACAGCTTACCGTTTTAATAAGTAAACGGTACTTATCTTCGTAAACTAGTTTTTGAGATAGCTGATGGATATTTTTAGTTTTCTCTAGACCTTAACACCCGGTTTTTGAAGAGGTTTTTGAGAATATGAAGTTGAGAAATTGTCAAATTCTTACTTAAGGTGATTCCTTCAATGTGGGCTACATTGAAGGAATCGCCTTAAGGGAGTGACTGTGATAGAGAAGTAGGGAAGAAATATACATGTAATAAGCAAAATAGATTGAGATAACGGCAGGAGAATGTTACTTTTACTGCTAGCCTGCATCATCCCACTGCTGGGCAAAGACCTCTTCCCATGACTTCCAGCTCTTTCGATTCAGGACTACAGTAGACCACTGGTCATGAAGGCTTTGTGACGGTACAAAGGAGGAAGCGCCGACAGAGTAGGTGTAAGAACCGCTGCGGCAAGGCTCCTACGGAGCCCAACGAAAAACTGCGTGCTGCGAAGCCGCATACCGCGGTGTATATTTCCCGTCTCCACTACACCACCGACGCGGAAGACATCGTGAAGTACGTGCACCAAAGGCTGAAGTACGCGCCGAGAGTGCAGCTGCTGGAGTCGCATCGCAACGTAAACTTTAAGGCGTTTGTGTTGCGGATACCAACTTGCTACCTGCATCAGGTGATGGAAGAAAGCTTTTGGCCACAGGATGTGGTATTCGCCGCTTTCGCGGACAAGTGCCACCGGAGCGCACAAAGACAGTGCAACTAAGTGATACTAACATAGTTTTTAAGTTTTATTTACTAACACAATTGTTATATTGTTATATGTATACTTAAGTTAAGGTATATCTATGGGTCTTTGTTACCTGAAAATAAATGGTTTTATTATTATTGTTTGTTTTCTTCAACTCGTTCTGCCATTTTCTACGGGGTCTACCGCGAAGCCTTCTAGTAGGAGAAGAATGAATTAAAAAACTGTATGTAATTCTCTTTTTCTTTAACTTTACTTTTAAAACCAAACACACCTTTATTTCCACCCACCTTACCTTACCTAAAGCTATTATATACTGTGGTTTTAAATAAGAGTCTAAAAAACACTAAAACAGATTCACTTAACTTAAACAGAAGCTGCCGTGCGATTCTGTAACCATGTCACGATGAAAGCTTGGGTGAAGTGAGCGTGGAGTGAGCTGTCATTCGCTAGGGATTAATACTATTAAGTGCTCACTTCACTTATGATTTCACGGTGAGATTTTTACAGAATCGACCGGCTGGTGTTTATTTGAAGGGTGTCAAAATAGATCCATAATCCTTGTTTTCATTAAAAAGTATCGCACCGGGTTTATACGGGGCGTTGGACATGTTGACGTCGAATTTTACCTTTAACAACTTTATTGCGAAGGTAAAAACGTATTTTAATGATTTTCTACACTAATTGTATCTTTCTCTACCTAATTTTTATGACAAGCATTAAATAGATTAATGAAATACTGAGATTTTTAGGGTTCCGTACCCAAAGGGTAAAACAGGACCCTATTACTAAGACTCCGCTGTCCGTCCGTCCGTCTGTCACCAGGCTGTATCTCATGAACCGTAATAGTTAGACAGTTGAAATTTTTCACGAGATGACGTATTTCTGTTGCCGCTATAAGAAAAAAATACTAAAAAACAGAATAAAATATTTTTTTAAGTTGGCTCCCATACAACAAACGTGATTTTTTTGCCGTTTTTATAGATAATGGTACAGAACTCTTCATGCGAGAATCCGACTCGCACTTGGCCGGTTTTTTCGTCGTTTTTCTTTATATTCTCTGGTATAGAAAGAAATATGTCACTTTATTTTTTCTCAGTAGCCTTGATTAAAATATACAAGCTAACAATGAAATAATTATATCATGTGAAAGTAATAAAAAATAAAAGGAAAAGAGAGGAGCACATTGGGCATCGAAAAATTCGTTCGTATCGCTGTCAATGGGATAAGTGTCCATAAAGCTTGCAGCATTACCACACGCACGGATGACAATGCTGATTTTTCGGGCCCTCTGGTCACGTGAAAAGTCGACCAACCGCTTGGCGATATCCCAAAATACTTGATGAGCACTTAGTTCACTTTGTTTAGTTGTATTATAAAACATATCTACTTATTCGTTACTAAAAGTAGGTAATAGGTAACACGGGCTGGTGTCCGTAACTACACGTCAATGCGCGTATTTTGCGTACTTTTTGTTACTAAAAGTAAATCAAAGAAACTAAAAGTTTACAAATAAAGGGCTATCCATTGTTTGAGTGACAATGACAAGTTTAAAGTTAAATCTGTTCTATCTTAAAAAACTTCATTGGGTATATTATAGGTAGGTATGTATTTGCACTGTATAAGAGGACCTCATTACTTCCAGCTCTCCTCCATTCCAATAATACCTCGATCTCTCTCCACACATCACTTGCTACGAATCCTTTTTCAATTTGTCTAAGGGGCGATACTTTGCTAAGAGTGGCATCACACATGTGCTCTGTTCCGCAAGAATAATCTAAGCTTACTTAACAAAAGATTTTTACAGATATATATACACGTGAGAATTGTGAGGCATTCATCGGAAAGTTACAGAGCGTTTTTGAGTTTTAATTTTGGAGAAATGCATTCGGGGTTGAGATAGGTCCTCTACAGCTCTCAAACGAAGTCTTCGATGGAAAATCTAGAGGGTGTTTGGCAGAACGTTGAACATACGAAAATGGTGGATAGGTGGGGTCATCTGCTAATTACTCAGTCCTAATTTATTTGGCCCTGGCCCCCTGAATATTTTAAAAAATTGTTTTGCTTTTTTCTAGTTTCACCACTTTCTTAACTCTAAAGTGTAATTTTTATTAAAAATGGGTAAAATAGGCAATATATTTTTTTAAAATCTTTACATCTTAACACTTTAAAGTTAAAAAAGTGGTGAAACTAGAAGATAGCAAAAAAAAAAAAAAATAATATCCAATGGGCTAGGGCCAAATAAATTAGGACTGAGTACGTAGCAGATGACCCCACCTATCCACCATTTTCGTATGTTCAACGTTCTGCCAAACATCCTATACTACTATTAATAAAGCTGCACCCTATACTATTAATAAAGCTGAACACTTTGTTTGTTTTTTATTTGTTTGAACGCGCTAATGGTAGGTACTGGCAGTCGGATTTGATAAATTATTTTTGTTTCTGATAGACCATTTCTTGAGGAAGGCTAGATGTTGCGCTAGCTATGCTACGCTTAGACTCTTAGGAGCTGACTAAAAAGAAAAAAAAAAGTAAGAGAGAATGCTAAACAAAGTAATGGTGCGGGTAGGCGATGCGATGCGACGGGGTGGGTCGGGGAGCAAGAAAGTTCACGAAGACGAAAGCGCGGACAGAACCTGCGCCCTAATTGCGTAGCACACTATTACACAATTTGAATCATTTTGAAGCATATTGCTAATCCATTGCTCCATATGTTTGAAAATTTCTATATTTATTTCTGTAATTTATATGGTGGACATAATAAAGAGTATTCTATTCTATTCTATTCTATTCTAGTAGGCCTACTAGTCGTATCTGCCGGGCTCCTCTCAGCGATCCAAACTCTACACGAAACGATAAAAACGTACAGTCAGAATGAAAAAAAATTGACGAATTAAAAATAATTTAATCACCATGCTTAAGTGGCTATTTTCCAAGCCATGTTCCACAAAAAATCACAGAGGCGGCGCTGTCCTTCACCGTTAAACAAATACAACTTTAGTTTTTTAAAGAAAAGAAGTAGTCTTTTTTTAAAGACGAGGGCCAGTGCCGTCTGTGATCTGACAGTCTTTGTTTTTCAACGTATAATCTACTACATTCCAGCCGACGAGAGAATGCGTTCTTTACCTGTCATTTTCATAATAAAAACGAATACGTGTTTATTAGCTACTAGAATTATCGCACTGACAAGTGTCAGGAACGCATTCTCTCGACGGTTGAACTGTAGGCATATTTTTTATTTATTAATATGATATCATTTGTTTTTGTCCAATACCTATAAAATCAAACGACACTCAATTCCAAAACGCCAACGCCATTGATACCCATGAATGATATTTGATATCTATTTAAAATGAATCTTTAGGCAATTTAGTCATGATTGCAATTTTATACCGATACCAATGTTTTATTCTATTGAAATCGCTTCAGTGCATACTGTGAAAACATCAATGAAACTTAATACGGGTAATGTGTGCTATTGATATGAAAGGTCCCATGAAATTCGTTTCGATATAATTAGTGAAAATTCTAAAAATCATTGCGTCATCAGTTATACTCACTCATAAACGATAAACTAACTTTCAAATGACTTGCTATTTAGGGTCATTTACAGTAACAGCCCCGGGGTTCGGATTTGTGTCCGGCACGCCCCCTATTATGTGGGACTTGTTTTCTAAACTAATATTATTATATAGAGAAAAGATTTGATTTTTGTATGTTTCTTTGTTACGCTAATATGGCTGAACTGATGGAATTTGGCACATGGGCAGACCATGGCCTGGATTAGAACATTGAATTATTTTTATTCCGATATTCCCACGGGATCGAGACTTATGCGGGTGAAACCGCAGAATGCAGCCAGTAGGTAATATTACTGCCAAAATGTGAACGTACTTATACACCTCTGTCGCCTTTGAAATAGGTTAGATTTAAGAATAATCATAGAACACGTGTCGTCGATTGTACATACTTGTGTAAACAATTCATTTATCAGTGAATTACGACTAATCTTTCAAGCAACGCAATCATTTATTGAACAAGGAGAAGTGGCCTCAATGCATCCGCTCGAGAAGTCGAGGTACACTCGCACAGACAAGTTTCAGTGAATAATTGGCTCCTTGAGTGTACAGGTAAGAGGCGTGCACGAACTTCTTGTGGCCTGTCTCCTTATGTTGGGTTACGTTCTGTTCGAAGATTGAACAATCCTATCTCTACCTTTATTGGATTACATTTTACTTTTACGTGTTGTCTGTTCCAAAAGAATCAAATAAAAGTGCAAATAGCTTCAATTTATCACACTAATAATATAAAGGCGAAAGTTTGTGAGTGTGTGTGTGTTTGTATGTTTGTTACTTCTTCACGCTCAAACAGCTGGACCAATTGTGATAACATTTGGCACACAGATAGTTTATAACCAGGATTAATACATAGAATACTTTTTATCCCGATATTCCTACGGGATCGAGACTTATGCGGGTGAAACCGCAGGGCGCAGCTAGTTGTCAAAAAACATGTTATAGGTGTTTTTAAATTAGAATTTCTGGTTTATAATTTCAAATGAAAGCACTTGATTTATATGTGGCACTGCAAATTGGCATGGTACGTTTTCTGATCCATTTGTTTAGATTTGCATCAGATACTTTTGGAACAGTTGTTGTACTGGCAGTTCAGTTTTTGAGGAACGTGTTCGGGGAACGTCTACCCCTATCATCATCTGCCTAGCCTTTTCCCAACTACCTTGGGGTCGGTTTCCAGTCTAACCGTATACAGCTGAATACCAGTATTTTACATGGAGCGACTACCTGTCTGACCACCAAAACCCAGTTACTGGGTAATACGATACCCCTAAGGTAAACTACTACCGCCACACCTATATACAACGTGTAACTAAATGCGCAAAACCTGTAAATAGTTTGATCAGAATAACGAGCAGAATTAATTGAACCACTTTCTAATATAGGTCACACTTTTCAAAAAATCTTCAATAAAAACGTTGCCGTGTCTATTTATTAATAGGTCAAGCAACCCAATGTCAGCGCGGCGCAGCGGTATGGTGACGACTCCTCCCTCGATAAAGCGTCGTCGCAGACGGAAGAAACGATCAGAATGGCCAGTAAAACTAAAACAGCACATAAAACCTTGACCATTTTTTTAATTACTTATTTTCTCTCTGAAATAGGTCAATTGAATTAAAAATCAGTTGGGGTGTCTGAGGTTTTGCGCATTTAACGTTACACGTTGTATATCAAACGGCAAACAGTGTTGCTGTACTTCGGGTTTGACTCTTCAAACCCTAGTATTCTTACCCATAGACTATAGAGGCAGCTGCGATACTTTTGGTACTGCGGAATAGCCTTTTATAGGCCATCACTCATCATCAGGTGGCTAGCATGACTGTTTACTACAATATAGTGAAAGAAAGAAGAAAGAATACTTAATATTTAGTAATGTAAAAATAATTGGACTATAATAACTTTAAGAACATTTTTACTTCATTTCCTTATAGCTTTCGATCAAGTTCAGGTCAAGATTGAACTACCTTTATTGACTTTCTTTATAATACTTTGACGAAGATATCTTGTTTTTTATTTTTCATGATGGAATAACAAGTTGAAAAGAAGGAAGAAAAACAAGGAGATTGTCTTGGAACGGTACCAAACGGAAAGTGATGTAAGATCGGTGACGAGATTTTTTAGATTTAATTCATTTTCGGTAGTGGATTTGAACGTTATAGTAATAAATATCCGAACGGGTCAATCGATCGGGTTAAGCTACGTTTGCCACGGTCAGTCCGTAGATGGGTGACCGTCTTTACATACCAAGACCAAGACCCCGCATCGAAAGGCACGTTAAGCCGTTGGGCCCGGATGAGTAATGAAATAAGTATGCAACTATTCTATCCAACGCCAGTTTTTCAAGCGAATAGTTAAAACCTATTTATATATTTTTTCTAGTTTTTTTTTTTTAAATTATCATTGTCCTCTCAACCAAAGCACCTGCCATCTAATCTCTTCACCACCCTTGGTTCACTGGTAGAGAATGCCTAAGGCATTAAGTCCGCCTTTGTGCCTTTTGTGCGAAAAGTTTAAATAAATAAATAAATATTTAAGAACTGATAATTATTGTATTTTTTATTCATGCCCCATTAAATTTTCTTGTCGCATCGA
The DNA here is from genome assembly GCA_949629135.1 of Eremobia ochroleuca. Classification (NCBI taxonomy): domain Eukaryota; kingdom Metazoa; phylum Arthropoda; class Insecta; order Lepidoptera; family Noctuidae; genus Eremobia; species Eremobia ochroleuca. The sequence continues at coordinate 11,570,168 of OX451401.1, read as the reverse complement.
GCGACTTTGTCAAACAAATCACATAAATACTTCCCGCAACTACACACACATTCCAGCACGTCCCTCGATCAACATTTATCATCTATCAACATGGCAGAAAAAACCCGAAATCCCTTTAATAAGATTTGTTTCTTTTAAGGCATCCAACACAATTCATCATGGGTATTCCATTCCCGGGGAACAAAAAGAGAACATAAAGGAATCATCCCTTTGAAACTTACAAGTTTTATATTTTTCTTTGTACTTCTAGCTTTGATGGAAGTTCGGCTTTGTTTGGAAGGACTGGCCGGCCGTAAAGAGTTCAAGAAACCCGCCCTCGGCATTAACTGGGGGAGGTTTTCTTCCCTTCTATGGAAGCTAAATAACAAAACAAGAAATGACTTGCTGAATGAAGTTGTGATATCAATGGAGACGGAGCTTATTTCTGGCTGAATGTGTCGTCTTGTGTTTGCATAAGATGAAAGGTTGAATGAGTTATGTGGCTTTGTGTTGAATTAATGATAAATAAGGTAGAGTTTCAGTAGGTAAAAGGCAATTTGAAACTAGTCAAGTTAATGGTGGTGATTCCAAAAAATTAAGTGCAAGTAGTGGTTCTATGCACCAAGAAATCAGGTTGCCGCACAATGAAAAATCTAGCTTTGTGTAAAATATAAAAGTTTAGTATACAAGCTAACACTAAAAAAACTATGTATATTATATCACTATCACTACATAGTATAAAACAAAGTCGCTTCCCTGTCTGTCTGTCCCTATATATGCTTAGATCTTTAAAACTATGCAACGGATTTTGATGCGGTTTTTTTTAATAGATAGAGTAATTCAAGAGAAAGGTTTATATGTATAATACATGCATAATATAGTAGAGAAACACTGATAATTTTAGCTGGCTGAACCCGTCGAGATAGATCAAAATAATGTCCTACAGTATTGTACACCTTAAAAAGGTCTACAAAAAAGTCCGCGATGGTATATGTCTATCTCTTAGGGATAACCCACAATAACCATTTTTTATCCTATACTTTTTACGAGAAATAATGGCTCTAAAATGATCAGTGTTCCTCCATTGCACCCGTGCGAAGCCGGGGCGGGTCGCTAGTACCCCCCCTATATTCAGTATGGAATGTATTTAGTTTTTTGCTATATTTAAGTTTTGTGTATTTTTGTGTATTAATGAGTCCTTGTTACTTGATGAATAAATGAATTATTATATTAAAAAAAATATATATATATATAACGAAAAAGGCAGGAGCTCATTGGGCATCAAAAAATTCGTCCGCATCGCAGTCAATGGGATAAGTGCCCAAAAGGCTTGGAGGAATAACACGTTGGATGGCAATGCTGATTCTTTGGGCTAAAAATAGGCCAGCCCTCTGGTCAAAAGTTTAGTTGTTTACAAAGTAAATATCTGAAGACCAATTCTCGTTATTAAAAACGTCCAAAATCTCGTCGCAATCTCTTCTTAGCGACAGTCACTTTCAAAAACTTGTCAAAAATGTTAGGAAATTAGAGGTATTTTTGATAGATTGAGACTCAGATCAGACTGAACGTCCTTAAAATTACGGAAATTTCCTTCTCTAATTTCTTGTTCTTTCGAATATTAACCTGTCACTCCATATTTATTTTTTGCTCATTTACTTGGCAATGGTACCTGAATATTTTATATTCATGTTGATTTCAATTCAAACTCTAAAAGCTTTTTTTTAACACAAAACCATTTTTACTTTATTATGCATTGAGCCGCACAGGTCGATCGATCAGGTTAAGCTACGCTTGCCGCGGCTGGTCTGTGGATGGATGACCATCTTTACATACCGGGACTCCTCCGTGCCTCGGAAAGCACGTTAAGCCGTTGGTCACGGCTGTCATTCGTGGATCTTTGACAGTCGTTACGAGTAGTCAGGAGCCCGAAAGTCTGACAAATAGGCAGCCGCTCCATGTAAAATACTGGTATTCAGCTGCATCCGGTTAGACTGGAAGCCAACCCCAACATAGTTGAGAAAAAGGCTAGGCAGATGATGATGCAAAGAGATAATCCTTGAGCGTAGGCGATCTTCAAATATTGTTTACGAGCAGCTGTGGGGCAGTAATGGCTTAAGCATCACCTTTAGGTACCCCGCTGCTCGTATTACGACGTTTGAAGGTATTAGAACTCTGACGCATGCTGTCCATTCAAAGAAATAAGTATATTGTCCTTTAGTCTCCTATTACGTCTCCCACGTGTAGGTAGACTTACTCACCCAAATCTATAAATACATTCTTGTTTATCCCGTATTTACGTAGATTTGCCTACTAAAAGTTTGTCAGTAAAACATCACGCCTACGGTATCTAGGGATTACAAGGAGGCCTTTGAACACCTTTTGCTTGTGAAGATGGGTTGTATTAAGTCTCACGTATATTATCTACCTACTGAATGTACAAAAATATTTTTTAAAAGCGAAACAAAAACATGAGCCCTTTGTTCTCATCGACCCACTTACTCGTTTAATTTTATTGACCATGAAAACAAGTGAAAAACTAAACGAGTGAAATACAGACTACAAAGATATTGATAAGCTGCGTAGTTTAGCGAAAAAATTCAATTTTTCGCGAGACGATACGAACATATTTCATAAGATCAACCAAAGAAATGGACCTGGTATCAACGTAGAAATTCTTGGACGATTTGTCGAAGAAAAATTGAAATAAGTTCCCTATTTGCATTAGGAGATTGCGACGTGGATCCTTTGCAAATAGAAGTGGAGAAAACTACTCGACCGATGATGTCCTCTATAGCCGACCTCTCTTACATCAATCTGTATATTGCCTGATAGAACGAATATGGCCTTACTACTCAATACTTCAAAATGTTTTTCATGTTTACCTGCCCGTAGCTACTTTATATAGGTATCTAAAGTATTATTTGAAGAACGTTGGCTTGTTAATCTGAAGCATATTGAAATTGAGAATTAACGATTTCTTTGAAAGCTTATACAGGGTTACTGGTAACTCGACGTATTCCTTGCAGGACATCATAGTAGGGTTAAAATGCAACAAATTAAGCCACCAAATGTTCTACCGAAGTTCAGTAGTTTTTGAGTTAGTAAGGGTTTTAGATTTTTTGTGAAAAATCCCAGATTAAATTATTTGAAGCCAATTTGAAAATTATTCACGGGGCGGCTGTACTGAAATTGGAGTTATTATCATAGTTGACGCCGTAGCGGATCGTTTTTAATAATTAAAAGTTCAAAATGACTAAAACTTTGGTGAAGATCACTAATCAAACATTTTTTTTTTTGTAATTTTTGCTATTACTTCATACAAAATGTTGTCTTAGCACAACAAAAAAATACTACACCAGGTTCACAAATTATTAGTAAAATATCCTTGTCTTATCAGCTATCCAAAAAGGTATGAAAGTTAATACAAAGTCTTGGACTGCATTATGAAAATCGTTTTTGATTTAGTACAAGAAGGTGTTTATTCGGAAAATCAAATTAAACAATTTCGTGAAAATTATTATTATTTTTAATCAATATCAATTTGTGGTCTTTAAGAACATGTATTTCACACGTCTTGTTCGAAGTGCTGCCCTCGGTTTCGAATACATGCTCTTATTCGCTTCCTCACTTCGGTTTTTGTGATTCTTGATGTGATTGTGGTCCTCATCTGGTCCACCGCATCTGTTATTCTCTCCCTTAGTTCTTCAATTGAATTTACGGGGGTCACATAAACTAGGTCTTTCATATGACCCCAGACGTAAAAGTCTAGCGGCGTCAGATCAGGGCTTCGTGCAGGCCACGGAATCGGCCCACCGCGCCCAATCCATCGGTTTGGATAGTTTTCATCCAGCAATTGTCGAATTGTGATGCGGAAGTGGGCTGGACATCCGTCATGTTGGTATATCATGTTTGCCCTTCTTTCTTCGGGTACATCCGTGAGCAGTGCTGCTAAATGATTTCTTAGGAAATCTTCATAAAGTTCCCCATTTAATGTTCGGGGTAAAATATGTGGGCCTATTAACTTATCGTCGATAATACCCATCCAAACATTAAGCGAGAACTTACGCTGCGATGCGGTTGGTTTCAGTTTCTTAGGGTTTCCTTCTCCCTTCGGTGCCCAGTACTGTAAATTGTGGTAATTTGTGATACCATCACGGTCAAAACATGACTCATCGGTCCACAGAATGTTTTTCAAAAAGTTTTCACTTTCGGCATCGGCATATAGCATGAAACGACAAAATTCAAGCCGTCTCTGCGGATCTCCCTCTTCTAATGACTGCACGGGTTGGTAGTGGTATGGATGTCGGCCTGACAAGTGAACTACAGACCAGACTTTCTACTGTGACATACCAAGCTCACGCGCTACGATGTTTGTAGATATGTTGGGCTCGTCAATAAAACGTTGAAGAATCAGCTCCTCGTCCTCAGCCGTGTATCTCCGAGAACGACCAGTGTCAATTTGCCTGCTTCTTTGAACACTGCCAGTTTCAGATAATCGCCGATAAGTCGATCCGAAGACACTAACGTGGTGGAGTCGGCGGTTTGGAAAGCGCAGTTGATATGATCTTCGCGCCTCAGCAGCGTTACCGTCACAAAGTCCGTAACAGTACAATATGTCAGCGTATTCTTGATTAGAATATGCAGCCATAGTCAGCACTTATGAACGCACAGCACAACACAAGAGCAAGATATGGAGCAACAGTCAGGGATATAGCCAGATAACAAAACACGAACTTGCGCAACGTAGAGTTGTAACTAACTAACGCTGACGACCAGATTTTGTGAAGTCGCACCCTGTCTCGTACCGAGGGAACAATTAGTGACCAATCATAAAGCTTGCCGAGTGTTTGGAATTCAAACGCAGGTAAAAACTACGAATAATACGACGGTCGACCTATTGTTCTAGAACAATAGGTCGACCGTCTCGCAATTTTACCTGCTCCCCATAAAACTTCTATCTTTCCCTGTCACACACGCAAAAGTATTGACAATCATACCTTTTTGGATAGCTGATAAGACAAGGATATTTTACTAATAATTTGTACACCTGGTGTAGTATTTTTTTTGTGCTAAGACAACATTTTGTATGAAGTAATAGCAAAAATTACAAAAAAAAAAAATGTTTGATTAGTGATCTTCACCAAAGTTTTAGTCATTTTGAACTTTTAATTATTAAAAACGATCCGCTACGGCGTCAACTATGATAATAACTCCAATTTCAGTACAGCCGCCCCGTGAATAATTTTCAAATTGGCTTCAAATAATTTAATCTGGGATTTTTCACAAAAAATCTAAAACCCGTACTAACTCAAAAACTACTGAACTTCGGTAGAACATTTGGTGGCTTAATTTGTTGCATTTTAACCCTACTATGATGTCCTGCAAGGAATACGTCGAGTTACCAGTAACCCTGTATATGCCCGTATTTAGACCCGTATACAAGTTGTAATACTTGTTTAAAACAAATCTTGTAAAAGACTTCTTAAAAATATGTCTTATATACAACATGGTTCATACATGTGTTGTCGTTGTTTCAGACATGTCTTGTTACCTATTTCGTCCATCTTTTTTTTGACAAGTTTTCTAAAATTTTCTATACGTTAAACGTAGAATGTAACATGCTTTATACCTTGGTGCAATGCAAGGTTATAATATGTAATTTATGCTAATGTGGATTTAATCATTCCGCTAAACATTTGTCTTTTTTAAAACCAAATTATTATAAGTTACAAGTAAAAACTGTAATATAGGTAGCATTGATTTTGATTGATTGATTGAAATTTGCTTCTCACTCGAAACACGGTTAGAATATTACGTTCATAAATTTCTTGCGTAATTTGTTCAAGAAATCAAAAAGCTTTTAGGTAAGTAGTAGAAATTCAAAGTTTTCTTGTTATTAAAACAAAGTTTTAAACTTAATACGATTCTTATTATACAACTGAATTTGAAATTAAAACAGGAACAGTGTTTAAACGTGCCTTGAATTTTATATAAAATGTTCATGAAAATTAATGCCACAGACTATATTGTTAATCAACATAATATTTTAGGTACATTCTGGGAAACTAATTGTTAAGCAAATTATCTACCAACTTCAATTGTTTGTATATTAAAACCACGACTGCCATTCTTTGAGAGTTGATTTATGAAATGGCTATAACACAGAAAATTGATGTAGGGTGTCAATTTGCTTAACAATAATTTTTATTTGGAAGTACCTAGTCTATACCCCCCCCCCCCCCCTAGTCTATAAACGCCTGTTGCTGTTGCGTCTGCGGTTATATACCTAGCTTTTTTTACCTAGCCACATTTGGGTATATAAAAAGAAAAAAGTTACGAAGATAGATTTGATTCTTGAAGAAGGAATCCAAAAACGACACGATTATTGATGGCAAGTCCTCTTGAAAACGCTAGAAAGAGAAATAATATAAGTAACATCAAAATGGCGCACGATTTATTTCACTTTGACTTCAGTTTGAGTGCAATGTTGCAGTTTTTAACGCAGTACGGTATAGTTGCACGTGACTGCGAGCTGTAACGACCTGCTTCTGGAATCGGCTGCAGCTCTATATTTCTCGTAAAAGTAAAGTGTTTACGACACAGCCAATTTCGAGAAAAATACTGAACAGTCGGAAATAATAATGGGTGGATAAATAAGTAGATAATTTTACTGAAGAAGACGCTCATTTCGATAATGTATGCTATGACTAGGGGAATATGATACAAAATGGGCGGAGTCTATACTTATACATACACAACTCACGCCTGAAATCCCCAAAGAGTTAGGCAGAGGTGTACCCATAGTACTCGTACACCCACATTTCGCCAATACTTGGCCCTACCTGGTAAACGACCCCAAGATCTCATGTGCAACAGTAGCGCTTCCGCTAGACTAACGATGCAGTCATACCTAGCAGTGGGTATAGCAAGGCAGTCAATGATGGTGACAACGATAGCCAAGCAAAGTATGAATGCCGTGCCTATAATAAAATTTAATACAGCGTTTTATAGTTGGAAATCTGAAGCATTGCCCGCAGTCACTTAAAAATCAACCGTTGGTAATCTGCCTTTTGAATGTGTGTAGATCTATGTTTTTGATCTGTGTTTTGTTTTTTTTTCTTTGTTTTACCTGTTATTTAACAGTATCAAGCTCTTGTTTCCATTTAACGCCACTTTAATGTCAAATGAACCACTCACAATTCTCAGTAATGAGAAAGTATAGTTTAAATTGCGCATATGGTTGCCTTCAGCAGAAATTCTATGGAAACAAAATTGATAGGATCAATTTAAGGAGAAAGACGGCGGCTTCCAAAACTTTTGCAATTACACTCGTCGTCTCGCGTCGTTCCAGTTAAACAATGAAGTTTAATACAACATTGAGAAGTCCTTATCAACAGAACGAATTGTTTTCGAACGTTTTTACAATATTAAGCCCATCGTCGACGACGACGCTCCTCAAATGTAATCAGTTACAAACACACTCATTGGTGATTGAACAATGAGTATCCCAAATGGCACAGCATTAGTATTAAGACGCGTCGTGTGCGTGAACGACAATATTACGACGTAACTTTTTTGTAAATGTGTAAGCACCATATATCTATCATTTATGATTAACTAGCTGTGCCCCGCGATTTCACCCGCATAAGTGTCGCTCCCGTGGGAATATCGGGATAAAAAGTATTCTATGTGTTAATCCCGGTTATAAAATATATGTGTACCAAATTTAATTCAAATCCGTTCAGGCGTTTGAGCGTGAAGAAGTAACAAACATACGAACACACGCACTCACAAACTTTCGCTTTTATAATATTAGTGTGATTTACCTGTCATTGCTTTATTTTTAATAGTTTTTAGCTATTGTGGTATAATAATTTTATTCTAGATATATTGTCTTCACATATAATTATGTAATTTTAATGTACAGACGTCAGCACATCAAGCTACTATAATCTGTCAGATTTCTTTAACCTTTTGACCGCCACGGACGGCTATAGCCGACAAACGAAAACGTGCCAAATACGCCGCCGACGTCTAAAGCCGTCAAGAAAACGACATTTTTTAAGTACAAAATAAATCTTTTCTAATTTAGTACATTTATTTTGTACTTAAAAAATGTCGTTTTCTTGACGGCTGTAGACGTCGGTGGCGTGTTTGGCACGTTTTCGTTTGTCGGCTATAGCCGTTCGTGGCGGTCAAAAGGTTAATAGATTTTCAACTTTATGGTTAAAGCATACGGTTCAAAATTTGACAGTTTCGGGTAGCTTGATGTGCTGGCGTACACAAAATATTGTATAACATTTTGAAAGAGTTTACGGTGGATTTTCTTGCCCATTCTTCTCCAAACGCAGCCTTTTGGAAGGGGCGACTGGAATCAATTTTTTTTTAAATATTTCATAAATTTTGACGTTCAAAAGTAGATACCTTTTATGTGTCTATTTGAAATAAATGATTTGACTTTGACGATGGGTCTTACAGTTTCCAATTAAGAGCTGTATATGACTTTAGAAACGTTAATTAATACCTAGTTTATTTGCACTTAGACTAAGAAGGAGATCGCGTAATAAGTTGCTGAACGAATAAGTAAGTTGTAAGATACGACTTTCAAGAAACGCGCTGAAAACACTATCTGACGTGTAAATATAAACCCAAGCAGTGTATTCGTCCAAGTGTGGAATAAGTTGTTAACTAAGATATTGTACGACTGTTTAAAGTTGTGATATCATCTGTTTTATAAGGAAACGTTAACGGTGCTGTAAAAACTTTGGTTTACTGTGTAACGTTCTTGCGAAAAACAATTGAAATCATTTTTTTTCACTGGCTTTAAGAACGTTCTCCAACATTGGGATTGCAGTTAACCACTAATTAACGTACTGTAAAAAAAATACCTTGTTTTATGTAGTCAGTCAGAGAAAATCGTTAAGCATATTGACTACCAACTTAAATTGTCTGTATATTCAAATCAGAACTGTAATTTTTTTAAGTTATATGAAATGGTTATAGTATAAGCACAGCAAATTGTCGTAGGGCGTTAGCTTGCTTTACTATTAATTTTCCTGACTGTACTTATGTCATCATCATCTGCTTTGCCTTTTCCCAACTATGTTGGGGTCGGCTTTCAGTCTAACCGAATGCAGCTGAATACCAGTATTTTACATGGAGCGACTGACTATCTGACCTCTACAACCTAGTATCTAGGCAATACGATACCCCTTGCTTGGTAAGACTGGTTGTCAGACTTTCGGGCTTCTGACGACCCGTAACGACTGTCAAAGATCCACGAATGACAGCCGGGACCAACAGCTTAACGTGCTTTCCGAGGCTCGGAGGCGTCTTGGTACGTGAAGATGGTCACCCATCCACGGACCAACCGCGGCAAGCGTAGCTTAACCTGATCGATTGACCCGTAGGGCTGTTAATACTTAGCCGCAAGCCCCTCTCCTGACTGTACTTATGTGTTATGCTTAAATAGGTTGTCATACAACAAATTTTCCATTTCAAGACTGTGTCATAAAATATACTTATCAACAAGATATAAACTGTTTTTATTACATGTATACCAAAAGTAATACGAAGGTACTCGTATCTTATATTGCATGCACATGTAATGAACGCATATAACACTTTGCTTGTTGACTGTACCTATTCGTGTAATATTATCTGCATACGTCGCCTTCGTTGAGAATGTCATTTGCGTAATGAAGCTAAGGAAATATGAAAACTGTCTGGAGCTTTGTACTAATTTCAATTACAAAGGGTTTGCAGAGCAATGTGCTCTTATTACTGAGGAGTATTTTTTATTTGCGGTTTGTATTCTCATTTGTTTATTCAAACTGAATAAGGTAATACTAAAAGCAACACTAAATACTAGTGCAATTATTATAAAACAATATAAGGATCTGCAACGTTTCATGCTTCTAGCACATTCATGCACCCAGCAGAATAGGACGTGCGTTGTCTGTCAGTGAATGAATTTAAGATAAATACAAAGCAGTTACGTCTATGAGTAGGGATGCTGAAATGTACGTTGGGTGTACCCTGGATACACCGTCACTCTTCTGCCTTGCTCACTGGTTAATATTTATATCACCGTATAAGATATTCTTTTAATTACAGTTCGTGCCGAAATCGGACAATAGTTTATTATTTCGATCGGATGTATATCTCAAAATCTCAAAATTTATAGCATGAAATATTACCCTACGTAGTGTTTACGCGTACTGCAACGCGAGGAAGCTCGCAATGCATTTGGAGATTACGAATCGATTCCGACGAACAATGACTAAAATATCGGCATTGGTCTTTGTTTCAAAACAACCGGTATTATCGGAACAGTTCAGTTCGAGTATTTTAATGGTAACGGTTCAATTTCTTAAAAGCTCCATCGTACTTCATTAGTTTTCCTCCGACATCTGCGACCCGCATTCATGATTGTTTGGCCCGCGACTCATGCTCTGCATTGCCTGCCACGCTTTTACACCCTCTTCATTAGTAAAGTTGTATTTTCAGATTTTACGGCCATCGTTTCGTATTTTTTTTAGCTCTTTGTTTTAGAATATAAAACAGAAATGAATGTAACTGAAAGTAAAGAACATTTGGAGATAGTAGGTCTCCGTTTTTATTTGAGAATTTTATGATGAGATCCTAACGCGAGAAAGATTTTATGAGGCATTATTGAATTGATATTCCGTGGTAAAAAGTGTCTGCCTATTTCAATTCGAAGGCCGTCTTTTAGAGGGAGAAAAAAAAATATGACGGTCAATAAGACCCATTACTATCAAAGTTTGTTTTCAGCATTAATATACAACGTGTAACGTTAAATGCGCAAAACCTGAAAATAGTTTGATCAGAATAACGGGCAGAACCAATTGAACCACTTTTTAATATAGGTCACAGTTTTCAAAAAATCTTCATTAAAAACGTTGCCGTGTCTATTTATTAATAGGTCAAGCAAGCCAATGTCAGCGTGGCGCAGCGGCGCGGTGACGACCACTCCCTCGGTAAAGCGTCGTCGCAGACGCAAGAAACGATCAGAATGGCTAGTAAAACTAAAACAGCACATAAAACCTTTACAATTTTTTTAATGACTTATTTTCTCTCTGAAATAGGTCAATTGAATTAAGAATCAGTTGGGGTGTCTGAGGTTTTGCGCATTTAACGTTACACGTTGTATATGGATGGTAGAACACCTACACTAACCCATTCCCTGTCTCATTAACATAGAACGGAATCTTGGGTGCTATTACTATCAAAAGTATGGATATGAACAAAAATTCCCGGAAATCGGTACTGTGACCAAAAATTCTCAGGAATCGGTACTTTGGTTACGGATTATTAAAACATTAAAACATTACTAGAACAGACGATTATTCTACTTATATACTTAGAACGTTTTTCTCTACACATATAATTAATATTTCACTCAATATACATATTTTATCGGGAAATAGTTTTTTTTTAATAAGTAAATGAAATAATCATTTAATACTGAACGCACGCCATTTCTTTCGCTCTTGCGGGCCGGCAAATGGTGCCGCTCTGTGCGAACGAGATGGCAAATATCTACTCTCTCACCCGTATAGAACGTGCACCGTCGGCTACCTTTTACTACTTCGAGAGCTTACTAACCCGTAAGAATAATAACTTCAATTAGACTTTTTGGATGTAAATTGAACAACAAAATGTTGGTAGAAATATTTATCTATTGTTAAAAGAAAGATATTCTATGTAATTGAGCTATTTTGTTCCGAAAATAAAATCGGATTTATGTTGGTAATGTTAATTATTTTCTGTTGCACTTTTAAAAATGACCCTTTCTTTCCATTGGTAAGTCTTTACTGTTTAAATGCTTAATACTATTGAATAAATGTATTTCCCAAACAAACGCGATTTGTACACATTTTAAATATTAATAAATATTTTTTCGAGCAATACCGGAATCCTGAGATTATCGTCATATCCATATTATCCATATTAGTGATATCGTCTCAAACATCACCCAAATTTCTCAAACAAGCACGATTTTAACACCTTTTTAATAATATTAAATATTTTTTTAAGCAATCCCGGATACCCGGGATTATCGTCATATCCATATTTATTTATTTTTTTATTTATTTTTTAGGAAAACTTACAGCTAAACAGATACCGATATATTAGTGATATCGTCTCAAACATCACCCAAGTTCCGATCAATGCTCATGAATCACATATACTTCATGTTGATTGTTTAACTATTGTCTCCATGTTGTGGACAGTAAACCTGTTAAAGTATTCCATTCGTTTACTGTTTTGCTTACCAGTACTAAGCGAAATGGCCGTCAAATAATATTTACATTGAAAAGTTAGGGAATTAATTGTAGAATTCTGGCAGGCTCCACATTGAACAGGTAGCATCCCGGGGGAACGTTTGCAGCCAAATTCCGGCAAACTCCACCAAACTCCGGCTGAATGTGAAAACTTTGCGGGAAATTCTCGCAACCGACCAGTTTTTGCTTTAATTCGTATAACTAAAGACCCGTAAAGATTCTTTGATTAAGAACCATTGATTACAATTCTGGTAGTTTTAATGAAATTTCTGGAAACTTGACCGTCTATTTCATAGTTTGGACGGAACTATAAAATGAAACAGTAATAGTACATACTAAGATTACGTAGTTAAGGTCATAATAGGCACTTAGAAGCCATGTTTTCTCCTTTATGGGGCAATCAATGTCAACACCTGATACAGCCTAACTGAAGCCATGTCGTGCCATAACAATAAGGTGTTTATTGTTTGCCATGAAGGGTGATTGGCGTTATAATAATAATTATATCGATCCCCGATTGCTGCGAAAATATTATTAGGTTGCTTTTGGCCGCGGTACCGCTCGCGTGGATGTCGGAAAATATCCCACGGGAACGTACTACCAGAATCAAAAGTTTTCCATGTTTTATCTTTGTGCGAAATTTCATCCAAATTCGTTCAGCCGGTTTTGTGCAATTCCGGAACAAACATCAGACAAACAGGCAAAAACTCTAAAAACTATTTTGTCACGTTCCCACACCTCGTATCGATATTTTTTTTTAAACATTGATGTTACCGCTTTGATTTCGTTACTATTATAAATTATACCTATGTTTAGATGTGGATATACCAGAAAAAAATAATTTTGACACTTATCCCATGTATAAAAAGGATTTTGCAATGTTTTTTTTTCTTACTAAGCAGCATCTGCGATCCTGCATAACATCTCAGTGAGCGCAACTCACTAAGCACAAACCAACACGAACAAAACGTTCCCATTACGTATATCTTTATTTCCCTGTTGGGTCTGTGACCGTAAACTTCCGAACTCTGTCGAATGGAAAAAGTTTATTTATATTTGAGTTGGGGAAGCTGGTTTGTGAATACTAAATCAGGTTGGTACAGGATGCGAAGCTGCGCGTTATATTTCATCCAATGATATGCGATTCTTGGAAATACCTGGAAGCTAAATACACGTACAGGCATTGGGGATTACGTATTTGCTTACATATTCGGGGAATAAAAAATCGTGAAAAGCCAGTTGATTTGGACGACTTTTTGTTGTGTTGACAGTAGCAGAAGACTTCAGTGAAACGGTACCTATGACGTGATTTTTAGACCAAGGAATCAGCGTTGCCGTCCAACTTGGTAATGCTGCCAGCTTTTTGGGCACTTATCCTATTGACAGCGATGCAGACGAATTTTTTGATGCCCAATGAGCTCTTCCCTTTTTTACTATATACTTGCACATTATGTATTCATTTTATTGTTAGCTTGAATACAGTTTTAAGTTTAATTTTTATTTACAGAATAATCAAATCAAATCAAAATCAAAATGTTTATTTCGGATAATAAAAAATCCATATTGTGTTAGTAAATACAATATTTTAAAAAACTATGTTAGTACACGTAATATATCAAAATTAAATTAAAATGAAAACGAAAAAATTAATAATTAGAATTAAATTAAAAATTATCTTAACATTAAAATCAAAGTTAAAATAAATATTAAAATCAAAATTATATCAAAATCAAAATCACAATCAAAATAAATTTGAAAAATAAAGTTGACGTGATTCAGCTTATTAAAAGTTGTTTTGTTAAAAGTCAAATATCACATTTTACAGAATTTTTCACAAAGTTAAATAAAACTATAGAGCTATTAAATTAAACTGTATTTTTACACGCTTCTCTTAAATATATTGCGCAATGTATTTTATCGCGACCATCCATCCCCAAACAAAAGCTATTCTGCCCAAAAACATCGTAGTAGAGCTGCGAGCTAAATTCAATTTTTTAAAAGTGGAAAGTTTCACAGCGGTTTTATTGTATAGAAAAAATCAAACAAAAATAGGAGGGAAATATCCATTTAACATAACATAATATCACACCTCTAACCCCCGAAGGGTTAGGCAGAGTTGTAAAATGATAAATGATTTATTTTCTGTAAGTAGGTTTGTACAAACACTTTTACGTGTCAATCATATTTTTTTTAAACTAGATGAGGTCGGCATTTGATGCAAACAAACTCAGAGGTCACAGTCTATTTTAAGGTCCAGAAATAATCTTGGTCAGATCATGTGAAGACCATCATGTAGATTGGTGTCTGAAATGGTCTTTTGAGTTAAGAACCACACAGATTGAGCGGACCTGTCCAGTCAGTGCACACATTTGTCAAAAATCGTGCAGCTCAACTCAGAAATTGTAGAATAGAATAGAATAGAATAGAATACTCTTTATTATGTACGCCCACATCTCACCTAATATGATTATGTCCCATGTAACAGGGGCGATCCTCTTTCCATCAACCGAGCACAACACCAGACCAAACCAGAAAAAACCCAATTATACTTTGCTGGATCTGGGAATCGAACCCAGGCCCACATGCTCAGCATCAGCCCTTGCGACCAATATACCAAACAAAAATCGAAGAGAAATATCCATATATAAGTCGTATATAATAATATATAAAAGCATACAATAAGTAAATGGGTCAAGTTGACACGAATATCTCACGTCGACGCGATAGAATATCCGCCCGAAAAGGATTTTGTTTATTCTTTTGCGAAAGAATTACGAGGGAGGAAACAAATTGGGAAATATTTCGTTTAGTCGCCCACTGTCTTCAATTTGTTATTGCGTCTCACTCCATTAGTTACACGCTCCTCGTTTGATTCCTACGTTACAAAGGAACGTTATTATGCAATATGAACTTATTCACAATGAAACGTAATACCAAAACCGAACTTCTGATCTTTTTGTTTGGATCGGTAATTCGGGTTCTGAATCTGAACCCAAAGGGTGCGAATGGGACCCTATTACTACGGCTAACGGGTCCCTTGTCAATCCGCCAGTGCGTTACTGGGCTAAATCGTTTGAACCACAATAGGTAGACACTTGAAATTTTCACATAGTTGTACTATGGCCGCTATAACAACAAATGATAAAAATATGTGGCGTTAAATATTGTACGGTGATACGGAACCCTTCGTGTGCGAGTCCGACTCGCATTTAGCCGCTTTTTTTATTACGATGTTTTTGCGGTAAGTGGGCGAGTTCGCATTTGTTCAGCGCGAAACAATTACACGGTACCTCGTTTATCTTTATCGGCAAAAGCTAGGGATGACTAATGGGCATACCTGACGATAAGTGATTACGGTCCCGCGGAGAAAATGATAATGATTTACCTTATCTGCTAAACTCTTTGCCATTTTTACTTTTTACGGCGGAAAAATATAATTTGCGTCAGGGCTCTGAACCGGTTTAAAAAGAGCGGTTA
Source organism: Eremobia ochroleuca (assembly GCA_949629135.1). Taxonomy (NCBI): domain Eukaryota; kingdom Metazoa; phylum Arthropoda; class Insecta; order Lepidoptera; family Noctuidae; genus Eremobia; species Eremobia ochroleuca. The sequence goes on along the minus strand of OX451401.1, from coordinate 11,554,404 downwards.
ATTTCGATGAAATACCGGTAAATATATCGTTCCCTCATTAACCGGTTAAACAAGTGAACTGTTCATATGTAACCCAAATAACAAAGGTTACCGGTTACATAAGCACAAACGGTTTTGACACCCAAATTAACCGGTTAATTCCGTAAGTCGCAAATATTTTTCGTCTACTTTTTTAACACTTCCAACAAGTTATAGTGACATTAGTACATTTAGTACCCCAGAAAACATTAGGAAAAAAAATGTTTGATCTGAGGACGTCAAATACAACCGGAGAACTTAAATGGTGCGGGTAGATTCATGTTGCGACTTGCTTAGTTAGGGGGCGGGGGGTGTTTAACCGGTTAATTTTCACTTTCAAAACCAAAATTCATGAAAAACCGGTTTCCCGCAAAAACCGGTAAAAACCGGTAAAGTGCAAACCTGAACCTAAATCGATTTCGGTTTGGGGTCAATGACCGTAACCGGTTAAGAATTTCAACCGGTTTCCGAGCCCTGATTTGCGTAGTAAAATTAGGTGTGCGGTTAAATGTGCTTTTCTCTGCTCTAGAGTTGAAATAAATAATTTAAGATTGTTGCTTTTACAGCCAATTTTCGTTTTAATTTCATTACGTTATTAAGTTTAAAATGACAACGGCGTTGTCTAAGTTGGAATCCCGGTATTATTTCTTAAATTAGTTTACCAATGTAAAATAGGACTCATTATTTACAGACGTCATGTTAAAATAAGTAATTTGCGTTGTAAACTTTTTGAAATAGGACAAAAATATGAGGAATCTTCGTAAATGTACCCGCAGTAGCGAAAAAAAAGAAATACACATACTCTCTTCGCTACTGAACACGTTTAATTTATCTGGTAAAACAACCCGAATATAAAAAAGGTATAAAAGTGATATCAAAAAGTAGAAAAAATACAACTTGCAGGAATCTTGTCACATTAATCTGACGGGCTTATAAATGATAAATGATTTATTTTCTGTAAGTAGGTTTGTACAAACACTTTTACATGTCAATAAATTAAAGAATACATTACATACATTACATGTATAAAAATTAAAGAGAAGAAAAAAATACTTTAGGTTTTCGTCCCTTAAATTATATTTTAAGACTCATAAGGTTACGCGACGAGATAAAACGCGGTTGCAACCGAATTCTCACTACATCCACGAAACAAAAATTAAGCCGCGTCTAAAAGCAGCCCTGAATATTTATTAAATTACAAATATAACACATTCATATAGACTCATCCCAAGGCGAATATTACTCGTATAAGTCATAATGTCTAACTCAATAAAATAAAATGACCCGTAAGCAAAATTACAAAAGTCTCATAAAAGACATAAAAGTCTCTATCCAACTCAAAAACTCAAAAGCAAAACTCCATAGAAGTAATAAATGTCATTACTTAATGACGACAAAATGACACAAAAAGATTTTCTAAACTACTTTACAGCTCATGACGGGACAACGATCACTGGTAGTATAGGTTATTTGAAATTATAAGTCTAGAAAAAAAAAAACACTTTTATCGTTATTACACATCGATACCTATCTCCTCTGTAGAGTTTTGCTAGCTAATTTATTTTAACCCCCGTACCTATATAGGGTGATACTTAAACACATGATTCTACTCATCATTACAAACAACTTTTACTATCGGACCAAATACGAAATCGCGAAAAAAAAATCAGCTGTTCCCTACATTTATGTTCGTACGAGTCGTCAAAATGTAGGGAACAGCTGTTTTTTTTTTCGCGATTTCGGATTTGGTCCGATAGTAAAAGTTGTTTGTAATGATGAGTAGAATCATGTGTTTAAGTATCGATCACTAATTACCAGTCACCCTATATAATTCGAACGAAAAAGTTTCGCACTAAAATAGGATACCCTCAATTGGCCTCACCTGATAGTCTCCTCTGGTGGCACAACTCAGCAGGGCCCCGGTGTCGTTGGTGAAGTCGACATGGTGCGGCGGCTCCAGGATGCTGGGGGCCCGCCGCGGCTCAGGGGACGCTCGCACTGCTGTAACAAGAGAATAGATAACGTTAGGACTAGGGACTATATAAAGTTTAGCGTTAGAGCGTCGACATCGACGAAGTTAAGTGTACGGGTTGTGTGACCACGATACAAGTAATGTCAACGTTGAGAGAAGATGATGTCAGCTAGTCAGAGGTGGATGATGTCAAGAGAAACGACCTTTACTAGCGAGTGTCTTTAATTCACTGATCATACACGATTTACATGAAATGATGAAATATTAAATGTAGGTCGCGCATGATGTATGCTATGCTATGTCATCTAAAATTAATTACGTATATAAAATAAATGTACGTTTGTCCGTACATTAAGGGTTTTCGAGATTTTTTCACGCAGTACACAAAACAGAAATACAGATGGCAAATAAAGTGGGCGTAAACAATTATCGCCATCAACCAAATACACTATGTTTTTCACTTGGTTGCGTTGTTGGTTACGCGCTTATAAGGAAAACGTACACTTTTTTTTGGCGTCATGTATATTTATTTTCCTTTTCTACCATTCATTTAAGCGCATTTTTTTTTTATTAGAACTGTATTTGGTTTGCCGTAAGCCTGGTCTCTCGTGCACGAGAGCGTGGGTTTCAATACGGAAGTACTAATATGACTTTATCAATTCAAACATACGTTTTGAGTCTATTTTGGACTTTACTGAGCAGGTTTCCTCTCGATGTTTTTCTTTACCGATGTGAAGAAAAACATCGTGAAGAAAGCATCGTGAAGGAAGCTGGACTTATAGTTAATATAAGTCTGAAATCCAATCCGTCTTGAGCAAGTGTAGTGATCAACGCTCGTGCCTTCTCTATATGAAGAGGTCTTTGATAGAAAAACCGTGCCCAGACATTGAAACTTTATATAAAAGAAAAGTACCTATAGTTAACTTCGAATTACCGCAAAAACCATCACAATGAAGCAGAATTCTCTACAATACCCTCCATTTGTTTCTTTGAACAAACTACCCAAGTTGCAGTAACCTAAGCTCAGTTAAGTACATTTGTAAAATGATAAAATCGGCTTAAACGACTCCCGCATTTCATAGCACGAGTCGGCTTGCACTTAACTTATAGATTTTATCTATGCAAATTTAAACTAGTTCCTTGGCTAGGTAAAATGGCACAATGGGGGCTTAAGGCAATCTTGCACGCTGTCACGTAGTGTGCGGGTACGTCGTGTTGGCCTTAATAGAATAAGGTCCCAAAGTTCGCATTAAAGCGGTGGGTAGTCTCGCACTGCGTCCACTCATTTGAGGATGTGAAAATTGTAATAGATCCCTCGGGCGGGATCTGCGTGAATGTGACGTGCCGGGAGAGTCCTAACAACTTTTTTGTTGTGTAGATTCTGAGGACACGTCCAGTCCATGACGGCACGGTTGGCGCACTGGTTATGCGATTGACTGCTGCGCCGCGTGTCGCGGGTTCGATTCCCGCACGGGACAAATATTTTTATGACCTACAAGTAGTTGTTTCGGGTCTGGCTGTTTGTGTATGTGAGTTTAAATGTTTGTAAACGCATCCACAATACAGGAGAAATTCGTAGTGTGGAGCAGGGTTTTTTTTGGAGTTTTTTTTTTAAAAGAAAAAAGTCCAAACATCGTTCGGACGTTTCATTAGGTGCATAGAATCCTGAACGCTGCTAGACAAAAGTTTGGACATTTCATTAGGTCACAAAATATCATACGGTCAAACAGCTTTCAGTGAATGTCAGTTCAGCTAGTTTACATAGTAAAACGAGAGTGCTTTCTGACTGAACTCAGTGCAAACATAACATAGGGAACACTCAGTACCTATCCAGTAATTTGACACCGATGTGAAATTATTAACAGACACTACAGTCTAGCGTTACCGGATTAATTGGATATTTGGAAGCATACCGATTGCAGGCAGGTAAGAGCAATTCAATTTGTTCGTTTGTAATCAAACATTAACTCGGAATTGAAATTTGAAAGTGACGGGGACGAGCTTTGGTAAATAATTTGATAAACTTTTATGAATGTTTAGCTTTTTCTTTCCAAAATAAACAATTAATAAAGTAAAATACAATGAAGAAAGTTTAAATAATCCTGATAGCGGGTTCACTGAGAAAATCAATAACATTAAAGTTTTTCGTATATACAACGTGTAACGTTAGATGCGCAAAACCTGAAAATAGTTTGATCAGAATAACGAGCAGAATTAATTGAACCACTTTTTAATTTACGTCACATTTTTCAAAAATCTTATCAAAAACGTTGCCGTGTCTATTTATTAATAGGTCAAGCAACCCAATGTCAGCGCGGCGCAGCGGCCCGGTGACGACTCCTCCCTCGATAAAGCATCGTCGCAGACGCAAGAAACGATCAGAATGGCCAGTAAAACTAAAACAGCACATAAAACCTTTACAATTTTTTTATTGACTTATTTTCTCTCTGAAATAGGTCAATTGATTTAAAAATCAGTTGGGGTGTCTGAGGTTTTTCGCATTTAACGTTAAACGTTGTATTTTTTTAAACTTACGTTAAAGTAGGTAAAACATTGCGAGAAAACCTCGACTTAATTAATTGTGCTTTGAGAGAAATGCAATCTTTTTATCCGTCAGTTAAATTGTGAAATGAGAAAGTAATTATTATCATTGATTTCCATTCAACAAAATTGTGGATTATCAGTTTCAGTTCTTCTCCGCGTGGTATTTCCATATTGTTTGTAAATAAACTGAAACGTATTACCGGCCAGCCCGACTTGTTTGCTGTCAGTACTCAAAGAAATAAAACCTTTTTACCGATGAACCTCGATACTGCAGACTGATATACAATGGTACCTGTTAACGTATATTCTTGTATACAATGGCCCACTCAGAGGCGGTCACAAGCCGCAACGTTCGATTTCCGTTTAATTTCGCGACAAACGCGACTGCCTGCCTGTCTCTCTGTCTGTCTTCATATACAGCTATAGGCGTTCCATTGGCGTCGCAGTTGACTAATCGTGTTATAATGAATGAATTGAAGCGAATAGAGACGCCAGGGGACTATTATGGGAGAATATGCGCGAGGATTAGTTTGTTTATTTATCGGTGGTTGGTTCGACTTACGGCTTTACGATTTTAGCTGTGGGATTTCAAGTTTATTTTAGTTTACGTAAGTACGTGTTCATAAATGTTTGTTTCATTGGAAGCACAGAAACATGCTTACAGACGTTCTTTCAAATGGAAAGAACTTCTTCTTCTTTCTCTCTTTCGATGACAAATGTAATAATATAGATATTTGCTAGAACTATTAGCTAATGACACTGATATATCACTGTTAAATGCTTAGGACAATTCAGATCGCGTTACTAATACGAGCATATTTTACTTTACTTCACTATAGTATACCATTCATTTAATTAAATTAACGTAAATAAACCAGCACAATAAACACACAAGCCTGTAATAAACATACTGTCACCAAACAAACTGGTGTTCAAACAGCCAGTATGTGTATAGACGGAAGCTGCACAGACAGCCCGTATCTGCATCCGAAGCTATTTCAACCCCTGCCTGCACACTCCGGCAGAGGCCTGCATCTGGCTACACCACCGACACATTACAATAAGGAAGTTACTTCAATCACCTGTGACGTTATAGGGTAGATGGTGGAACAGTGTTGAGTTAGGCTTTAGTTTCTATTAAAAGCCGAGTAGGTATATACTGCATTATATTGGAAAATGCTACACTCTCATAGGTACATGCTTGTATTTTTGTATTTTTAAATTCGAAATTCTATCTATATTCTCCGAAGAATCGACAAATATCTGTGAAAATAGACAAAGCAATCTTTTTTTTGGTTCATCAGGTGAATGCTACAGATACATGAACTGAAATTTTGTATTACATTTTGTTAATAACATAGCAAGGTAGTGTGTATTACTAATATCATAAGGATCAAAGTCTAATTTAAAGTTTCTTTTTTTTACAATCTGTCATTTTATCTCATTTCTAAGATAGTGGTTTCTACGGTGGTTATGCTACGCGTGCTGATGTATGCCAATACAATGATATTAATCTGCGACTACTACCAATGTTACTGATAAAGTCTAGGTTTTGATGATATTCCATATGCATCATATGCATGCTGTGGTCTCCTATAAGTGTATACACACCCACTTAATACCTGCCGTGCGATTCTGTAACCATCTCACCGTGAAAGCTTGGGTGAAGTGAGCGTGGAGTGAGCTGTCATTCGCTAGGGATTAACACTATTAAGTGCTCACTTCACTTATGATTTCACGGTGAGATTTTTACAGAATCGACCGGCTGATGTTACCCTTTATTTGTGTGATGCATTGTGTACAGTGGCCTCCAAAAGATAGTTGACATTTTTCCAGTTCAGCTTTAATGGCACATTAGGAATTTAAATAAAAAAAAATAATCAAGTACTCCTAAGAGATTACTTGATTATTTTTTATGATAATTCAAAAGTTGAATTAGTCAATAATAACGTTATAGCAGCTCAGATATTTGGATCACTAGATCATTGATCATTTGTATAATGTGGTGTGTCAAAGCTGAAGTGGAAAAATGTCAACTAACTTTTGGAGGCCACTGTAGGTATATCTTTTGTTGGAGATCCTACACACGGAGACTGACTAGAACTAACAAATCGTCTATAGTCCTGATAGAATGTAGGTATTATAATTTGCATTGTAATAAAAAAGACTATTGAAAAAACAAAAAAAAATGTATTGTAGAACCAACCATCTGCTATACAGAACTTTTTACCTTTTCTCTCCATAGCCGTAATTTGTAAGCGCAATCAGTTTTATAGTCTACTACTTTTTGCAATACAAATTAATTGAAAATGTTCCTTCTCTAATTACGCCATTTATAAAACAGAGATCACAGGGAAGAGAATGGAACGCACGTTGCAATGTTTTCTTATACATTTGTTTTGCTTGCTCGTAATGTTAGGCAGGTACTGAGTTTGCTTAGTAACAAGGAATCTAGAGCTTAGGAAGTAGTTTGTTTTTTCTTTTTAATGTAGGTAAAGCTTGTGCAACTCCTTTACGTTTGTTTTTGATTTCAGATAGCTTTGTGGTTCGGATATAGGTAGCAATTATTCGGAGTAGGTGTATCTGACTTTGAATTCATTGCAGTCTTTCACGAGATCGAATAGCAATAAAGTATCGTTTTGATAAGAAATAATTACAAAGTTTGGTTATTTTTATTCCTTACTGTCACCTAAAATACAATGAACTCAAAACCGCAGTCAGGCCATCTATAGAATGCGTTCCTGGCATCTATCAATGCGACAATTCTAGTAGCTAATAAAGATCAAATTCGCAAGAAACGTACCTATTAATTTGTAAGAAACTGACAGGTGTCAAGAACGCACATTCTCTCGTCGGCCGCACTGTAGCCTGTAAAATCTAACTACAGTTAATTAAACATGATTACAAAACGCAAAAAAATGTCAAGTTAACATGAATTCTCTTACAAAGTTCTGCCAAAAACACCAACCAATTTCGCAGATAATTTCGTCCGACAACCACATAAATCAGCATTCGGATTTGTAAGAGTTCCACGCTCACCTTTTACAAAGGAACCAAGTAATGTAAGCGCACTATAAAATGTCATCATAAAATAGATAGAACATTATTTATTAAGGGTTGAACGAAGATTAAAATCATTGGGAAGCTATTCATAGTGCTTATCTTGAGATATTGGATCTTGGTACCTAATGTTGATAGTTAGGTACATGTACCAAGTATCCTTGCCTGAAGGTTCATCATCATCTGCCTAGCCTTTTCCCAACTATGTTGGGGTTGACTTCCAGTCTAACCGGATGCAGCTGAATACCAGTATTTTACAAGGAGCGACTGCCTATCTGACCTCCACAACCCAGTTACTGGGTAATACGATACCCCTTGGTAAGATTGGTTGTCAGACTTTCGGGCTTCTGACTACCCGTAATGACTGTCGAAGATCTACTAATGACAGCCGGGACCAACGGCTTAATGTGCTTTCCGAGGCACGGAGGATTCCCAGTATGTAAAGATGGTCACCCATCCACGGACTTACCGCGGCAAGCGTAGCTTAACCTGATCGATCGACCTGTGCGGCTGTTATTATTTAGCCACGGGCCTCTCCTTTTTTCCTTATAAGTATGATTCAAATAATAATTGTTCAGCAAAGACCCTTTAAATCTAAAGATAACTTAGCATAATTATTATTCGCAGGTAATAGTTTAATTGGCCAACAGGTAGATATTATAAATTTACTCAAAAAGCGTTTGGCAAAATGGCTCCAGCAAAATTCTCAGTGAAACTTACTTCCATTATCTTTAAGTCCTAATAGCTCTTGAAGGTTTAAGTTACTTACCTATTAAAATTAAATTGGGTACGTGAGGCAATTTCTTGTACTAGGGATTCGTGATATTAAATTAAATATAATTTTTGTCAGGTATAGGTAACTTATCTCACTTATCTATGTATGTAGTGTTTGGGATTTCCAGGAAAACTTCACTTTAGCACCAAACCGTTTATTTAAATAAAAAATATACACCTTTCTCCTTAAACACGTCTTTTCCGTTTTTTTAGAAATCGCCATCTCCTTTTTACTCGTTCCTTTCACTCGTTCCCTCACTCATACAATCACTCGTTCATAAACATATTTTTTAATCGTTTAGAAACGTGTACAGCCTAACACTTAATAATTACACATTTTAATAATTAATCCTACATCTATAAATCTATATATGTATACTAATAATAAAGCTGAATAGTTTGTTTGTTTAAACGCGCTAATCTCGGAAACTATCAGTCGGATTTGAAAAAAAATATTTTTGATAGCCCTACGAGTATTCTTGAGGAAAGCTAGATGCTATTTAACATCACGCCACTATCCTCAAGAGTCGAAAAAAAAAGAAAAGAAGTCAGAAAGAACACTTAGCAAAGACAAAGTAGTATAGAATGCGACGCGGTGGGTCGGGGGTCGAAATATCACGCGTACGAACTCGTGAGCAGAAGCTAGTGTATTATATAATTTTAACTACAGTCAGAGTACGTGGGGAGTAGAGGGGCTTGTGGCTAATTACTAACGTCGACCGATCAGGTTAAGCTATGCTTGCCGCGGTTGGTCCGTGGATGGGTGACCATCTACACATACCAAGACCCCTCCGTGGCTCGGAAAGCATGTTAAGCCGTTGGTCCCAGCTGTCATTCGTGGATCTTTCACAGTCGTTACGGGTCGTCAGTAGCCCGAAAGTCTGACAACCAGTCTTACCAAGGGGTATCGTATTACCCAGTAACTGGGTTGTGGAGGTCAAATAGGCAGTCGCTCCATGTAAAATACTGGTATTCAGCTGCATCCGGTTAGACTGGAAGCCGACACCAACATAGTTGGGAAAAAGCTAGGCAGATGATGAATGTTCTTGAAATCTCCTTTGACGAAAGTATAAAAGCGGACGAAATTTCCTGCCACGTTTCATAACGCTTACAACATCGTAGGCATACACATCGAAATACTGGATCTTTCAAGAGAACACATCAGACTGTTGTTACTTCACGAATACCGATTGGGAAATTCAGCAGCGGATGCGGCAAGAAACATATGTAAATCGATGGGAGATTCTACGGTCACTTATCGCAGAGCTAAAAATTTATTTGATAAATTCAACATGGGAGACTACAGTTTAAAAGATTCACCTCACCGGCCCTGTAGCTCAGAGTGACATAGAACGAGTAGGCACCTACGTGTTGGTGAACAAGTATCTAGAACAAGTAAGTAGGTATATATATATACCATAGATGCCTGATGATAATGTCAATAATCACCCAAATAAGCATGCATTTTACGATAATATACATTTATCCATTACCCAGAAAACAATAAACAATTATCATAATTGCTTGTGTTGAGCCAAATTCGGAATAATTTATTCACATTAATATGGAAAGCACATGAATATGTAAATTAAATAAAAGACACAAAAACCGGTATGAAATGGAAACCGTCTAATTAGTAACTATTGCATTATAGAGGCTATGGAAAATAAATGTTCATTTGCTATCAAAACATCGCTTTATAAAGCGACGGTCGTTCAGCAATGAAGCGTTTTAATGGTGAAGTTACAGCCGAATAACTTCATTCAATGCAGCCACGAATAGACGTAGACCATCGCTTTTCTTGAAAAGTCGTAAAATACTAGTGTGGCTGCAACGTTCGCCTTGCGATTATGACTTTCGTTACGTTTTGGAGTGAATTGCAGGGGAAAACTCTGGTAATGGATCCATAGTTATGTTACTAGCAAACTACAACAAAAGTAATAGGTATCTAAGATACATGTGTCGGTCGATTCTATAAAAATCTCACCGTGAAATCATAAGTGAAGTGAGCAGTGTCAATAGTGTTAATCCCTAATGACAGCTCAATCCACGCTCATTTCACCCAAGTTTTCACGGTGAGATGGTTACAGAATCGCACGGGTGTTGGGATTACAGGGAAAATTTCCGTATTTTTAAAAAAAACGTTCGCATTCCCTCGTTCTAATCTTAGTTTTAATCTGTCAAAAAGACTAGTAAGTCGGTACTTTTCATACTTTTTGACAAGTTTTTGGCATTGAGCCTCGCTGCGACTAGATTTTGAACGTTTTTAATTACGGGAATTGACCTTCTGGTACATAAACTGGCAGTCGTAGAAACCAACATTTTTCTGCTAGTCGCGTCCGGGATACCTAACATGAAATTTTTGTCCGATATGCCTCCGTTTTATGTGTGCTTTGCAATTCAAACTCAGGTTGGTGAGAACATCATCTGCCTAGCCTTTTCGCAACTATGTTGGGTTCGGCTTCCAGTCTAACCGGATGCAGCTGAATACCAGTATTTTACATGGAGCGACTGCCTATCTGACCTCCACAACCAAGTTACTGGGTAATAAGATACCCCTTGGTAAGACTGGTTGTCAGACTTTCGGGCTTCTGACTACCCGTAACGACAGTCAAAGATCCACAAATGACAGCTGGGACCAACGGCTTAACGTGCTTTCCGAGGCACGGAGGGGTCTCGGTATGTAAAGATGGTAACCCATCCATAGGCCAACCGCGGCATGAGTAGCTTAACCTAATCCAACGACCTGTGCGGCTGTTATTATTTAGCCACGGACCCCTCTAGTGAGAACCCTCTGGTGAGAACGCGTAGATTCATTTACTTAAACCTACCGAATGCTTAATTGCAACCAAAGTTAGTCGTAATTTCTAGAAGCATTTACTATGTTTGTGTGTAGGATTATTTGAACAAGTTCATAGCTTCGTATATCTTAGATTACTTAAGCACTTTGAGTGCATATAAACTGTAGTTCCTAGTTATATAGTGCAGCGCTGCATAAAGCGGAATGTAGCGGTTTGTCCTAATGTAGCGCTTTATTGGTTCCACATATAATCTGAGCGGTTACCATGTTGATCATTTTGGTTTATGCTTTGAATTAAAAAATTAAATGTTTTTATTTGTATAATTATACCCACATTTTTTATTAAAATTATTTTGTAGTACTAGTATGAGGGGCCCGTGGCTAAATAATAACAGCCGCACAGGTTGATCGATAAGGTTAAGCCACGCTTGCCGCGGTTGGTCTGTGGATGGGTGACCATTTTTACATACCGAGACCCCTCCGTGCCTCGGAAAGCACGTTAAGCCGTTGGTCCCGGCTGTCATTCGTAGATCTTTGACAGTCCTTACGGGTAGTCAGAAGCCCGAAAGTCTGAGAACCAGTCTTACCTAGGGGTATCGTATTGCCCAGTAACTGGGTTGTGGAGGTCAGATAGGCAGTCGCTCCATGTAAAATACTGGTATTCAGCTGCATCCGGTTAGACTGGAAGCCGACCCCAATATAGTTGGGAAAAGGCTAGGCAGATGATGAACTACAGTCAGAGTAGGCACCTACGCGCTGGTACTAAATTTGTTTATAGTTGTGTACTTAAACTACTTGAAATTAGAGGATAAAGAATGGCTTCTTGCCTCCTCATTAGAAACCAGACAAGTCAGTAAATAAGCTCAAATATGTATTTAAACTATAGCTAATCCGAGGAGACACGTAATGTGTAACTTTTTCTAAAGACCTTCCTGAAAAGAGAACATATCAATGCTCCCAAAACGCCCCATGCTATTCAAAACACGAAATAGTGCATTGTAAATATGGCGCTGCATAAAGCTGTAGGAGTGCTGCATACTTCATCCCTTCAGCGGCAACTGGCAGGGCTGATTGCCTCCATTCAACATTTCAGCTCGTTGTGATTCTCAACATAAGCTCTTATAATCCTCGTATTTGACAGTAACGAAACAGTTTTCCAGGAAACTTTTGTTTACATTAAATCTATCATGTACTGTGGGTGGTTTTTATTTACGATTTCTCTCATGCAAACTTCTTGGTTAAAACCACATGGAATAAAATTTTCAACAGTGAAAATGAGCTAAGTAAATTATTGTCATAATATGTGCCTTATATTATTATGTCCTTCGCTAGCGTAAAGAATGAAATCCCAGAACCTACAGTATTTAATTATTATGTTTGAGTCTGAACGTAGTTAAACATTGTGGCGAATGTTCGTGTCATGATTTCCATATAATAAGATTATATTTTATTTTTATTAATAAGATTAGTGGTGATTTTAAATACTAAAATTAAAATTCAAAGTATGTAATTTGCCTTTGATTTTAAAATTATCTCATTTTACAGTTACCGTAAAAGAAAGGAAGGCCAATTCTCGAAAATATAGTCGTAGTCTCATCTCGGCGACATGCAAATGTCAAAAACTTGTCAAAAATGTAGGGAAATTAGAGTTATTTTTAAAAGATTGAGACTCAACCTTCTTAAAATTACGAGAGTATCCTTTCCGCACCCTAATTATGTAACACACTATTGCTCTCACTTTGAATCATTTTGAAGCATATTGCTAATCCATTGCTTCATATGTTCAAAAAATTGGTCTGCTCAACAACGTAAATAACGCAATGAATATTGTTGAACTGTCAAAATGAAACCCATTGCTACTGATAGTGTGTTACGCAATTATCCTGCTGGTTCTTAACGGAACTTTTTGGAAACATGATGTTTGAAGTACCGCCGTTTCTAAGTCCTTTCTCTTCGAGCTCTTCGAGCTTCGAAACCTAAAGGTTGTCTTGTTGTATTGATATTATATTGAGTACCTAATAAAATTGTTTGATATATCAAGTTTGTATCTGAGGACCTTTTCCGATATAAACATTTCTGTATTTATGCTGGAAAAGGTATGTTCATTTCATTAACTTCAGTATTTATAATACACACAAAACTGCTCATGGAGAATTTGACTGTTGTTTTTCTTTTTCTCTAAGCAACGCATCGCTTGATTGAGGATAACGCTAAAGAGGAATTACGCTCCTCATAACATATCATATCACGTTTCCGTTTCCTTTTGCTAAATTACATTATATTTAGTTTATAGATTTATGATATTAATTTGCTGGGAATGCTCTCTTTGATATCTTTTAATGCGAAATGTGGGGTTTTTCGATTTATTTCTCCGATTTCGGTAACTGATTAATGTGTTTTCGTTATCGTTTCAAAGAAAACCGTGAGAAAATCACACGTTTCTACATTATATGCCTAACGTGGTACATGGCGACTATATGTTTCCAGGTACGTTGAAATGACGTAATATAGGTATGTACTGGCATCGTGTTGCATCGATAAGGTATATGCCAACGTATCACAGTGATTGATTTTCAATTAGGTTAGTATCTGTTTCACTGTGTAGCTGATATCTTATAGAGTTTATACCTAGGTAGTATCCTTACTAGCATGATTCAAGCAATATTGCTACTGATCGGAATGGTTCAATTAGTTATTAGGTTGAAAAAGTATTAGTAGCTTTTTTTTATCTAATTTTGTTTAGGGGCTTTTATCAAAGATATGTCAGCCCCATCGTACCCTTTTACATTAATTAGCTTACCTAAAAACTATTAATTTATGGTGTCTAGTTTATAAAGACGATGATATTTCATATTTTAAGCTCTATTACAATAGTACCCATCCAAGCAACATCGATGGAACGCACTACCCTCATAATACAAAAACATCTATTCAAAGTTGTCTATAAGTCTATTGAAAGGGTGGAGTTGCGTGAAGTGAGTCGCGGTGATTGCTCATTAGTAGCACAATAGATCGAGCTACAATACTCCTATAAGTACACTATAAGTATACGTAAGTACGGCTTATAAGCGAACCTTTTCGGACGGGCGCCGGGCGAACATTTTCAACCAACAATACAGACGAATTATTAGGAACATCCTTTCTAAAATGCAACAATAAGATGGAAATTAGAACTGGGATTTTGACTGTATTGTGTAAAGCAATTAGATTTGGAATTCCGTAGTCATCTTTCATGATTTTGGGGGCTTCGTCTTACAGCATTACTAATGAAAAGAAGAAAGTCATTCAAGTTAAAGTGTTCAAATTCTATGCTTGAATTTTCTCGACATTACGCAAAAGTACCATCAAAATCGTGTAGTTTTATTACTAATGAACTAAATATTCTAAACTAATAAACAAAATGCTGATTCTATTAACTAGTACAGTAATGTGTATCGATAAGTAAATGTACAATTTATGTACGCACATATGTATAAACAGTAAAGACGAAAGGAACAGAAATATACGTACAAAGGTGATGCTTATTTATAAGGAAATCTCTTCCAGCATACCTGCGATAGGATAGTACATAAAAAGAAATGGAGACAAAAATGACGATGTTATTGATAGAGCTGGTATTTACATCCTTCAGTTATACATATTACACAATTTGCACGAACTATGCAAGTATATAGCCTCCTGAGTCCGCCATATTTATACCTCAAAATGTCGGAAAGACCGGTTGTCCTTAATAACGGACAAAGTGGGAGATGGCCCTAAGTCCTGAGATTATACAACATTTGAATTCTCATTGGCTGACTAAATCAGGTGTAGTAGCGCCGATTTTTAATCGAAAAACTAATATGTGTGTCAGGAAGTACGTTCACTTATTACAAATGTATATCAAGACTTTATGACTTACGATAATATGTCCGTTACAATGACCTCAGGGATTCCGGAGGATAGGTATATACCGAAAATAAACACGAGGCCACATCTCGGGGCCTTGCCTCTATCATGGCATAAAGTAAACTCGCAGGTTCACCAACGTGTAATTATTTGGCTTGGCAAAATACAGAGAGGTGGAATATGCGGGACCGACAAACCAAGTTTTAACAGTGCGGTGCGAAGAACAAGTAGGAATCGCTGAACATCCAGATACTTCACACTACACTGCCAATTTTTCAGAGAACCAATTATATGAAGTGTGTGTAATGTGCCGCGGCATTCCTCCAGTCTCTATGATAAATCTTTTACAGTTCATGCAGTATGATTACGAAATGTTTTTCTCATGTCAATAAGATGTGCCCAATCTTTGTCCATTTTTAAATTATGGTATAAAAAGACTATCCTCTCCTTAAACGATTTTTTTTTTGTTTTATGATCTATATTATTTATTTATACAGATAAGTATATGTTTTAGGTATGTATTTATTGGTTGTATATATGTAAATGGTACACCACAGACTACCTGCAGTATTGTTTCTCCTTTCGCCCTTAATCCAACCAAAGGTTATCTTTAAAATATCGCTTTTAGCGATAAGACCACCCATTGTGTCACCCCTTGTAAAATTTAGAACAAGTGCACATAATAAAGAGTAAGCTATCTATACAACGTGTAACGTTAAATGCGCAAAACCTGAAAATAGTTTGATCAGAATAACGAGCAGAATTAATTGAACCACTTTTTAATATAGGTCACATTTTTCAAAAAATCTTCATTAAAAACGTTGCCGTGTCTATTTATTAATAGGTCAAGCAAGCCAATGTCAGCGCGGCGCAGCGGCCCGGTGACGACTCCTCCCTCGATAACGCGTCGTCGCAGACGCAAGAAACGATCAGAATGGCCAGTAAAAATAAAACAGCACATAAAACCTTTACAATTTTTTTAATGACTTATTTTCTCTGTGAAATAGGTCAATTGAATTAAAAATCAGATGGGGTGTCTGAGGTTTTGCGCATTTAACGTTACACATTGTATATCTATTATTGAAGCCTAGCCTAATAGTAAGCTCTTTGTGAAGGACCTCGTCCAGAGAAGTACTACCATTGCACCTATTTCTAGCACCAAGCACCGTTGCTTTAGGTGCAGGTGTAAAATCACAGGCATTTGTCTCTGTTATTGCAACGCATCTGCCATGCCTCAAGTATTGCTGATATCCATAGACGATCATTTACGATCAGTGTTAGGTCGTCATTTTTCTTGAAATCCATCATCTACTAAGCCTTTTCCTAACGATGTTGAGGTCAGCTTCCAGTCTAACCGAATTTAGCTGAATACCAGTATATTACATTGACTGCCTGATTTTCACTTCTTCACCACTCCTTCTTGACATCAAATAAAATAAGACAAAACCTACCCTTAAGGTCTAGTATTAGTCTAGGACCAGTTTATGGTAAGTAATGAAACGTGATATAAGTTGCCAGATTTTCTGCGAACCGTCTCAATATCGCAGGCAATAATAAGTTAGAAGGCATCTTCGATTTGTAAAAGAATAAGTCAACCCGAAACTATATTATGTTAATACAAAACGGGAAAGGTAATATTGTATTCAGATATAGATAATGCCTTGGGCCGAAATTCAAAGAAATTGCCTGCCACATATCAAACGTGATTATGTCGGATGAGCAGTTTAAAGGCCATTTGTGGCAATATTCGGCGTTCTTAATGGAATATGAGGCTTCCAATCGCCTTTATCAAGTTTTGTTCGGAATATTCTATGTACGCAGCTTTGGTCACATTGAATTTCGTGTGTCTTAGAATAAGGTGGTCTTTTTATGATGTTGGGTGACCGAAAAATTAAGCTTGATGTCATTTTAGATTAGTGAAAGGAACAGGACGGGGATAATAATATAAAGAGACGCTCGTTCGAGTTAAGCTAAGCTTTCTCTTGTATTGTTGTGTTAAAAAGGTTCATATAACTAATATTTGTCAGTATTTTAATACATTAACAATGCGCTAATAGGCGTTAGGCGTCCCTTAAAAACTAGACGAACTGTATGTGGGAGAAACGTTACTTTTATTTAAAAATATTAACGTAATTTTTCGAGTAACTTCCGGTTCAATAAGTTGTTCGGTTGACTACTCGCCCCCACCCACTGACAAGCAAGCCAGTTTAAAAGAGCGCGCAAGTGTCTCGACCGGTCAGACTTGGTTCGACTACAGACTCAGCAGGACAATTCTGAACGGTCAGGTATGTTTTATTTTAATAGCTCTTAATAAATATGTAATTATTGAAATTGAAACTCTATATTGTTTTGCTGTAATAATGTTATATTGCTACATCATTTCTTTGTGGAAATAATAAGCCACTGTGTTGTTCTAATAATAATAATTATAAAATATGATATAATTTACTCATTAGTTTTATTCCATCTATTTTTACTCCCACATCAGAAGCGGGATCGAGTGCCCATATATTAACACGTTTTTATTTGTTTGTTTGAGGGTCAGAACGATGTCAAATTACGAGCACAACGACTCTGCCAAGGTGCCTGAAACCCTGGATGCCGCTTCCAACAAAGAGTTGGCATCTCCGATCCTCGGCGCACGGAATAGATGGCAGCGGCTGCAAGAAAACTTGGACAATCAACCTGATCCCAGCACCAGTAGGAATAGTCCTCTGTCAAACTCGACTACTGCAGTACCAGAAAATCAGGGCGGTAACCTTGTTTCTATTGACTTTATGAAATCTATGATGAAGGAAATGATGAGTACATTTCTTCAGGCTACAAATATTGCCCCTACGTCAGAAGTTTTACATCCATTGCCACGTACAAGAAATTTAGATAATATCTATCTACCCTCTTTTGATCCCGATGATCGCACAGATACCATTCAAGTTTGGTGTCGTCATGTCGATGATTTGATGTCTGAATATCAACTTAACGAGCGTGAAATTGTGAACCTTGCCAGGAAAAACTTAAAAGGACGTGCCGCTGATTGGGCCCGTCGCAACTATACCACGCTGACGAATTGGGAAGATATCAAATCTAACCTCATCCAAACTTTTGCAGATGAAACCCGATACTACGATGATTTAATCGCCTTCATGGAGTATACAAGCGACAAGGCTAACAGCTTAGCTGAGTACGCATCTCATAAATGGGAGCTTGCGAAAAAGGTTGTTGGCGTTAAGGTGACCGAGCTGCATTTGGTGGACGCCGTGATATCAGGTGTGTTGGACTTTCATATTAGATCAGATTTGTTACGATTGACGCCTAAAACGTTGCCTAAATTGATACAAAATCTAAATTCTTATAAACGTAAACATCCAGTTCATGATTCCGCTGATCACAATATTCCTGCTAAAAAGACCAAATATAACTCGCAAGATTATAAGTTTAGGCGTTGTCAAAAATGCTTTAAGGTGGGTCATTTGCAAAGAGACTGTCGTAACCGTAAGGATACAGATACTACTAGTATCACCACTAATCAATCGCATAAGGACCCCAGTAAAAATGACCAAACTAAGGATATGTCAACTGGTGTCACCCCTAAAACTCGCGTAGTATGTACCTTTTGTCAAAAGTCGGGTCATAAGTTTGAAAATTGCTTTAAACGCTTAAATTCAAAACCGAAATCTGAAAAATCAGTTAATTCTTTAACAGTCGCTAACAACCGTTCCACGATTGCCAAAATCGATGATCGCGACTTTTCCTGTCTTATAGACAGCGGCGCTGAATGCTCATTAATGCGTGAAAGTATTGGGGATTGCACTAGTGGCAAGATATCTTTTACAACTACAATGTTACGCGGAGTTGGAGAAAATTCATTTTGTTCTACTCGTATCAAAACTAGTCGAGTCTGTATTGATGGCCTGAATTTGGAGCTGGAGCTTGTTTTGGTTCCCGATCACTATATTCAATATGACATTCTTTTGGGTCAGAATCTTTTTGACATTCCTGGCATACAAGTAGTGTTATCTAATTATGAAACCAAAATCTCTAAAACCTCTTATAACATTAATTTTGTTGAAAAAATTGATTTAGAAACCTGTATTGATACTGATGTTGATTCGATTTCAAGAGATCACTTACTTAATTTATTAAAATCGTATTTAGATCTTTTCACATCGGGGAATTCTGTAACACAAATAAATACAGGAGAACTAACTATTAAATTAAAGAACCCAGATAAAACCGTTCAAAGACGCCCATATCGGCTTGCCCCCATCGAGCGAGAGAATGTAAAAAAGATTATACAGGATTTAAGAGACAATGGAATCATTCGTGATAGTAACTCCCCTTTTTCAAGTCCTATTCTGTTGGTCAAAAAAAAAGATGGTAGCGAAAGGCTATGTGTTGACTACAGAGAACTTAATAGTAATACTGTAAGAGATCATTACCCTCTCCCACTAATCGATGACCATATTGGTAAACTCGTGAATGCCAAATTCTTCACAGTTCTTGATATGGCCGCAGGCTTTCATCAAATACCTATAGCTCCTAACTCCACTGAAAAGACTGCATTTGTCACACCTGATGGGCAATACGAGTTTTTACGTATGCCTTTTGGATTGTGTAATGCACCATCAGTTTTTCAGAGGGCCATCAATGCGGCTCTAAAAATGTATGTTGATGTGTTCGTGTTGATCTATATCGATGATGTGATTGTCTTCTCCAACTCGGTGCATGAAGGTCTTGATAATTTGAGAAAAGTTCTTGATTCTTTAAAATGTGCTGGCTTTTCCTTAAATATAAAAAAATGTAAATTTCTCAAAACAGAAATTGAATATTTAGGTCGAATAATTTCTAATGGGACTGTTAGACCTAGTCCTGGGAAAGTACAAGCACTTATAAAATCTCCTGTCCCTCAGACAGTGAAACAGGTACGCCAATTTTGCGGCCTTGCGGGGTATTTTAGAAAATTTATACCAAACTTTTCTCAAACGATGAGCCCCTTATATGATTTAACTAGAACCAATACCAAGTGGAGCTGGACATCAAACCATGATTCAGCAAGAGAAAAAATTATTCAGCATCTCTCTTCGGAACCAACGTTGTCTTTATTCGATCCAACTAAATCTATTGAACTTCATACTGATGCCAGTTCCTCTGGTTTTGGCGCTGTGTTGTTTCAAAAACACGATACTCGGCTTAAAGTCGTAGAGTACTTCAGTATGCGCACCACCGACACCGAAAAACGGTACCATTCGTACGAGCTTGAAACTTTGGCAGTGGTTAAAGCCATAAAACATTTCAGGCACTACCTGTTCGGCAGAAGCTTTAAGCTCGTGACGGATTGTAATTCGCTAAAAGCATCTAGGAATAAAAAAGAGCTTTTGCCCCGTGTTCATCGATGGTGGGCATACTTACAATCATTCGACTTTGAAATTGAATATCGAAAAGGAGAGCGCATACCTCATGTAGATTTTCTCAGTAGAAACCCTGCAATTCTCAACATAAATCACGTTTTAAATTATAGTGATTGGTTAGAAACTGAACAGCAGAATGACTTGGAAACCAGGAATTTGATAGATTCCATTCAAAATTCCACTATAGATAAAAATTTAGCTTCTAGTTACGAAATCTTTGATAACTTACTGTATCGAATTTATAGCACAAAAGATAACAAAACGAAGAAGTCTTTATTTGTTCCCAAATCTTATAGATGGCACATAATTCAGTTATACCATGACTCTCTTAAGCACTTAGGCTGGGAGAAAACCTTAGAAAAAATACGTGAACAGTTTTGGTTTCCAAACATGTCCAGAAATGTTCGTAGATATGTTGAAAATTGTCTCACTTGTAAAATTAACAAGAGCCAATCTGGTTCTCGTCAAGTTACCCTGCATCCTATTGATAAAGTACCTGTACCTTTTCATACTGTACATATGGATACCACAGGCAAACTAACTGGTAACAAACTCAAAAAACAATATGCCGTAGTTTTTATTGATGCCTTTTCTAAGTATTGTTTTTTAAAACCTGTGACTAACCTTACTGCAAATGCTACTGTAAACTGTCTTAAAGATCTGGTCTGTACTTTTGGAACCCCCAAAAGAATAATTTGTGATCAAGCGGCGTCGTACACAGGAAAAGAACTGCGAAACTTTTGCCAAAACTGGTCTATCGAATTACACTTTATTGCAACTGGTGTCAGTCGTGCAAATGGCCAGGTCGAAAGACTAATGAAAGTCCTAACTGACTGTTTCACGGTAGTCGAGAATACTACCCGGAGAAGCTGGAAGGATGCTGTCGGGGAAGTCCAACTTGCAATCAATTGCACGTTTAATAAAACCACTGGACAAACTCCCTTTCAGCTTCTCATGGGTTGCAATCGGTCGCCTCCAGCCATTTCTGCTCTTGTAAATGATATTGAACGCTTGGACCTTGATGCTTGTCGAGAAGTAGCAAAACGTCGCATAGACGAACGGGCGGTGATACAAAAAAATCAGTTTGACAAAAACAAAGCCAAAATTGTCCCGTTTAAACTCGGTGATATTGTTTTAATAAAGCAAAATCCACGCGCTATTATGAAACTTGACAGTAAGTATAAAGGTCCTTGCGTTATAACTAATATTCATGATAACGAACGATACACTGTAAAAGTTCATAATACTGGAAATGATTTGTATGTTTCTCATGAAAATCTGAGACTTGTTTCTCCTGATTTGGGAACTGAGCTCACAGAATCACTAGATTCTGGAGATTAGTAACTTATTGTCTAGTACGAATCCATTACATACTGGCCAGGTGTTGGATGAGTGCTTGGTAATGAGTATGCTAAATTCGGCCGTGTCCTTAAGGGACTGTTTACCGAGGCCATATTATTTATGCCGCGCCTTCGATAAGGCTTTTTACCGAGGCAATGTTTGACGTGTTTTATGCCGCGCCTTAGATAAGGCTTTTTACCGAGGCAATCATTTTTTTTTTTTTCACATTTTTAGGCTGTGCCTTTATGTAAGGCTTTTACCGAGGCCATCTTATTATGATTTTGTATCTGAATTATAAATTATATTAGAAATTATGTTATTGTGTTCCAATGGATGATTAACCATAAGAGCCATGTAATTTAATTGATATTCACGAGCCATAATGGCTGCTCGTCAGAATGGCCGTGTGGGAGAAACGTTACTTTTATTTAAAAATATTAACGTAATTTTTCGAGTAACTTCCGGTTCAATAAGTTGTTCGGTTGACTACTCGCCCCCACCCACTGACAAGCAAGCCAGTTTAAAAGAGCGCGCAAGTGTCTCGACCGGTCAGACTTGGTTCGACTACAGACTCAGCAGGACAATTCTGAACGGTCAGGTATGTTTTATTTTAATAGCTCTTAATAAATATGTAATTATTGAAATTGAAACTCTATATTGTTTTGCTGTAATAATGTTATATTGCTACATCATTTCTTTGTGGAAATAATAAGCCACTGTGTTGTTCTAATAATAATAATTATAAAATATGATATAATTTACTCATTAGTTTTATTCCATCTATTTTTACTCCCACATGTAATCTTTGTAGTGAAACTTGTAGTGAGACTTTTTTGTAGTGAAATCAATCAAAGCTGACTCCACCCAAAAAGAACGGGAGGAATGATTCGAGTTTATGGCAATTCGTTGCTGTCCGGAAAATGTAGTAGTTGCAAAATCGTCCACGTATACCTATATATATATAGGCAGCCTACTAATATCAACTATTAAAAATAAATCATTCGGCAGTATAACATAATATAATCAATTTCTTATCAAACAAGAACTACTACACAATTTTCGAATAATATGAATTCAGAATAAGCTAAGAACATAAAAACAAAATATTTTTTCATAGAATCCTAATGTTCATATTTTAGCATGTTATGAGCACCTGTTGCCTATACTTTATGTGTGATAGATGATCTTTTAAGGGACCTATTAGTCATAACGTAGTCTTGGTTAGTGCTTTAAGCGTTAGACATTAACAAAATTCGGCATAACTTTAGCATCAGAAAAGAAAGATAGAATGAAAATTAACGTTCACTAAGATTTACATAGTTTGGCAAATTTATAGCATTTCTTAATTCATTCATTCACTAACAGATAACGCACTGTCTAAACTGCTGGATCTATTATAGAAACATGAGAAAGTATTTTAGAAAATGCATCCCCTGGAGAATTTAAGTATTGGATAAAAGTTTTTGTATGGCTCAGAGGTAGCCAGTTACTTACAGTTGAGTTGTTGGTTGTGAGTTGACGAAAACCACAGACTTCACGATAATTTAGTTTATTCGTTAAAGTTACACGAAAGTTCCGTTGGATGCTAATCCGCGGTTATAGCGCTACGGCAGCTATTGGTCAACTAAATAATTATAATTATAAAAGTAAATAAAACGAGTAGCGAAAAGTAGGTCGCGGCGTTAGCAATTTGCTTGTACGTGAACCGTACATGCTCCCGAGGGAAAAGTGGGATGAGCATCCATTACAAAGCAAATAATAATGTAAGAAAAGTGTAAAGTAAACAATTAAAGTTAAACAGTAAACAATAGTAAATGTGTAACTGTAAAAAATGTATAAGTATAGGTATAACACTCAATTTAATTCGTCAAAGTGAAATGCTTTCCTCGGCTGTCTTGCTTCGCTGTAAACGGGCTCCGCTGCTGTCGAATGTATTTCTTGTAGCTCGATGTCCCCTCCAAAGTTATCCTTTCCTCTAGGTATCACTCCTCTTTTGGCAGAGAGTGTTTTGACGCCTTTCTTGTTTTGCACCATCGCTTAATGATAATATAGAGGGCAAGCACAGCGATTCCTCCCAACAACAAAGAAGTAACCGAGTAGAGATAGATGTCGTGACTTGACATGTCGGACGGCTTCGGCAAAATTTCTTTTGTTTTCTGAAATTCCAACTGCTGGTCTATTTTTCTTATTTCTACTGCAGTTGGCGTTTCTTGTTCTGTTATATTTAATTTTGCATTCTTCCAACCGAGGTTAAAGATGTTGTTAATTGTTGAATTTATGGTTGGTATTTCTATATCTGGTTCCATGTTAAAGCTACTTTCCAGCTGATTGTGTGTAAATATTGTGGCGTCCTTTTTCTGCAGTAAGCACTTTGATTTCAAGGAAATCACTCCAGTCCCGTCAATGACCGCTGGCGTAACTTGATCGTTACATATGACGCGCATCAGCTGTTTTCCACACAATGTAAATAGCCACATGTTCGATTGATGAAGCTTTGTCCAGGTTTCTTTGCATGTTACGTCATTGAGGATGCATGATAATGACTCCTGTTGGTTGAAGACTTGGGCTTCACATGGGGCTTCTTTATCGTGCATGTTGTAGACAGGATTACGAGAGACACAAATGAATTCATCTTCTCCGTATGGAGTACATTGGCGCATGTCTTGGTCTTCCATTGTTATGTAAGAGTTTTTTACAAAGTTGATTGCGATGAAGCTTGAACTTGGTTGTACGAGTTTTAAATGTCCTTGTCTAAGGAACGGTATTGCTATGACTCGATATATCTTGTAGTCTTCATCGCTCAGCAAGGGGATGCGTATTTCGAATAACATATAGTTGTTTGTAATTCGAGCCTTCACATGGATCAGGTCATAGATGTTTTCCAAATCCCTTTGAATGTCCTTTACAGGTAACGACAATCCCTGTGGCAACCTTCCGGATATTATGTTTAGCTGTTCGATCAGTTGGTTGGCGGGAAATAGATGAGTATCTAAATGCCCTCTGTAAATGTTGGCGAGAGCATTTATCAGCATTTCCAATATACGATTTAAATCACCTAAAATCAGAGTTGACGTCACGGCAGCGGAATTTATGTCATTCATCGTGAATAGCATTTGCGCCTTCTTCGCTATTTTTGTGATTTTGCTGCAAGTTTGGTTCATGTAGACGCGCAATGTTTTGAATTGTTCATCCATAAAGGCAGTGTTTCTTTTTATAATGTTGTTTTCAGCCTCTACAATTAATGTTTGGTTTTTCATAAGTTGTAATAGGTAGTCATCATTTGATTGTAGATTCTGTATGTCTCTTTCGTACTTTTCGGCGAAGTCTGCGTCGAGCACTCCGAAGAGAGTTCTTGCTAATTTCCCAACTCCATCAAAGTAACCTCGTTTCGGTCTTGAGTGCTGAGTGAGCAGCATAGAGTTGTAGTCGGCTAGGTGACTCAGTTCATGACGTAGGTGGCCGACAATTGTTTCACAAGGCGTGTACTCATGTGATATTCTTTGGCATAGTTTATCTATTTGGTTCACATAATCATTGATCCGATCAGTTGCTTGCCAATATAACGTTAAGTTGTAGTAAACCAATAGGGTCCATTCGTCATGTATTAGTTGCATTTTCCCAGCTTCATCGAAGTAAATAGGATGATTGCTCGGTATAGGTGTAACCTTCAAGTTTTTTGTAGTTGGCGCTGACTGTGCAAATCCTGTCATTGCTAGTATGGATAGGAGAATAAGTGACAGCCAATTATTCTTGTTTTTTGTTGTGCCTCCCCGTTTTTTAGTTTCCGGAGTAGGTGTTCTTTTCTCTTCGTTTACCCTTGGTTCTTCTAGTTTCAGCGGTAATGGTGAAAGTTTAGTTATTGGTCGTTTGAGGGACCCGTTCCTAGTTTTCAAGGTAACAACCCGTACTCGACCATCGGCGCCTGGATGTAGTTCCTGAACTCTTCCTATAGCCCAGCGGCCAGGAGGTAAGTGTTCATCTTTTACTAATACTAGGCTTCCTTGTTTCAGGTTTTCTTTTGGGTGCTGCCATTTGCTTCGGATTTGCAGTTGATGTAGGTATTCGTTTGACCAGCGCTTCCAGATGTGCACGTTCATTTGTTCAACAAGCCTCCATCTATTTCTAAGATCGTGCTCAGCAAAATCTTGATCTTCTTGTGGTAGTGACAGTAGGGGGCCGCCAATGAGGAAGTGACCGGGAGTTAGATAATCCAGGTCTTCGACATCCTCTGTTAATGGGCACAGCGGTCGAGAGTTAAGACAGGCTTCAATTTGATTTAGTAAAGTAGTGAATTGTTCGAAAGTAAGCTTCTGTTCCCCCAGTACTCGATGTAGGTGATATTTCATGGCTTTAACGGCAGCCTCCCACAGGCCTCCAGCTGTTGGCCAAAGTGGTGCATTGAAATGCCACTCAATTTGTAAGTGGCTCATCTCATCAAAGAATTCAGAAGTCTTAAACGTATTGTGTTGTTCAAATTCCTGTTGAAGTAGTTTTGCTGCGCCCACGAAATTCGTTCCGTTGTCGGAGAATACGTGTCGCGGTGTACCCCTGCGGGCACACATCCTTTTGAATGCGGCGAGGAACGTTTGCGTAGTCAGGTCCGACACCAATTCCAAATGCACAGCTTTGGTCACCATGCATATGAAAATTGCTATGTAAGCCTTGCAAGTTTTAACTCCTCTTCCTTTGTTGATTTTTACATCAACATGTCCGGTATAGTCGACGCCCGTATTTGTGAACGGTCTTGATGGGGTTACACGTTCCTTTGGCAAGTCTGCCATCAGTTGGACGTTTCGGTTTGGTTTGAAACGATGACATCGAACGCATTGCCGAAGTTCCTTCTTGACTGTTCTGCTACCTCCAATGACCCAAAATTTTTGACGTAAATGGGCCAAAGTGAGCCGGGCGCCTCCGTGGAGAGTGTCGCGATGAGCCTCTTGAATAATAAGCTCCGTTAATCTTCCTGCAGCCGGAAGAATAATAGGGTGTTTAGCTTCGGGAGATAAAGTTGAGTAGCCTAGTCGCCCTTTCACACGCAGTATTCCACTGTCGTCAAGAAATGGGGTTAACTTTAGCAAGTTGCTTTTTGTTGATATTGGTCGATTTTTCTTTAAACATTCAATTTCGTCGCCATAGTTTTCGTTTTGAACGTTTTTGATGACCAATTCTGTTGCGCCCATAATTTCTTGTGGTGACAAACACATAACCACCCTTTCGTTACTGCAGTCGGCTAAGTTATTGTTTAAGTTTAGTGTGCGTTTCTGCTTACGAATGTTGCTCAGTCGTAAAATCCATCCTAGCACTCGTATTACGCGTTTATAATTGCTGTTTTTATTCAGTAATGTATCAATTATGTCACACTTATTGTACGCGACTGCGCAGCAGTTTATTTCTTGCAACTCAGCGTTTGTTGTGTAGTTCAGGCGATTGTCTTGATGGATTTTTGGCATGTTTGTTTTTAACCAATCTGGTCCATTCCACCAAAGTTTAAATTCTAGGAGTTGAAAAGGTGTGAGCCCTCGAGTTGCACAGTCAGCAGGATTTTCTTCTGACTTCACATAGTTCCAGCAGTTTGCCGAGATAATGCTGTTTATTTGTTTCACTCTGTTAGCTACATATTTCTCCCATCGGTTTATATCGCCCTGCAACCAGGCTAAAACGACCTTGGAGTCGCTCCAGCACCTTAAATGTAGGTTTTTATTGCAGAGAGTGTTCTGAACCTTTTCCAGCAGTCTGGCTAGTAAAACGGCACCGCAAAGTTCCATTCTAGGTACGGTTATCCTATTACTAATTGGTGCAACCTTTGTTTTTGCCGTAATTAGTGTAGTCTTGTATTCTCCGGCTTGATTTTTCACTCGGCTATAAATGACGCACGCGTAAGCTTTTTCGCTTGCGTCGCAAAACCCGTGTATCTCTAGATTGTTTTCTTGACATTGTAACCATCGTGGTATGGAAAGCTTGCTTAGCAACGGGATATCTTTTCTCATCGTTTCCCATTCCGTAGCGAGATCGTCGGGTAAGCGTTCATCCCAGTTGATTTTGCTTATCCAGATTTTCTGGAATAGAAGTTTGGTTTTTATTGTCAGTGGCGATAGTAATCCAAGTGGGTCATATAGCTTGCTTATTTCGCTCAGTAGTATGCGTTTTGTCAGTTTTTCCTTGATTGGTAGATCCCATTGGTATGTGAAGCTATCGCTGTCTTGATTCCACCTCATGCCCAACATTTTTGAGTTTGTTGTTTGTTCTGGGCTAAAGTCGATGTTCGTATTGCGGCTCTTTTGATCATCTCGCAAGTCTTCCAAAATAAGCGGTTCGTTTGCTTTCCATTTTCTCAAGTTAAATCCTCCTTTTTTCAGCAACTCAATTAGCTGTGTGACCAGTGTTTTCGATGCATCGACAGTATCCTGCCCGTAAACCAAATCATCCATGTAGAAGTAGTTTTTCAGGACGTTTCCAGCCTCCGGGTAGGTACCCTTTTCATCATCTGCAAGTTTATGTAGAGTGCGCATTGCCAGATAAGGTGCACTTTTCATTCCGTAAGTTACTGTGCCCAACTGCCAATCTTGTAGAGGTTCGTTAGGGGAAGATCTCCAGATTATAGTTTGCAAATGTTGTTGGTTTTTGTTCAGCCAGATGAACCGATAAAGTTTTTCTACATCCGCCGTGAAGACGTATTTGTACGTTCTCCAATTAATTAGTAGTGTCAGTATATCCTTTTGTAAGTTCGGACCGCAGTACATGTTATCGTTGAGACTGCTGACCCCTTTTGTCTTGTACGACGCGTTGAACACTACTCTTAGTTTTGTTGTAGTGGACTCCGCTCTCAACACGCCATGGTGAGGTAGGTAGACTTGGCCCCTACTTTCTCCTGTGACAGGTTTCATGTGTCCCATAGCGATGTATTCGTTCATAAAACGCTTGTACTCGTAACTGAGCTCTTTGTTTTTTAGCATTTTCCTTTCCAGTTGAAGGAACTGTGCTAATGCTTGTGACCTTGCATTTTTTAAGTTTGTTTCGAAGTTAGGCTTCATAGGCATTTGTACCACATATTGTCCGTTTGCCAATCTTGTGGTAGTTGCGTTATAATATGCCTCACAGTGCTGTTCCTCACTAGTTGATGATGACTTGTCTGGAATTTCCTCGGTTTCCCAAAATCTTGCCATGTTTTCGAAATCGTTAAGTGTTACCAAGCAGTTGAATGTCTTCACATTCCCGCATAGAATCCAGCCCACTTTAGTTTGTTGAGCTACTGGGTAGCTCTTATCACTCCTGATGACGCCGTTTAGGATAAGTTCTGAGTAGATGTCAGCGCCCAAGAGCAGATCGATCGGACCTGACAGGTTGAACTGTGGATCCGCTAGTTTTAAGTTTTCCAAATAGTCCCAGTTGCTGATTGAAAACGATGCGGTAGGTAAGTTGCTTATGAGTTTTCTCATAATTAATGCTTCAAAGTTGAATTTGTAGTCTGAATGTATTGACTGGCATTCTAAGTTCATTGCCCCTTTGCAGTTGCCGCTAAGGGTTCCAACACCCGATACAACAGCGCTCACTTTACGTCGCTGTAATCGGAGACGCTGTGCCGCGTTTTCCGTTATTAGGCTCACTTGGGAGCCTTGGTCAAGTAGACCTCTCAAGTTGATGAAGTTTCCATCAATTGTTTTGACTTTCAGAAGTACAGTTGTTAACAACACTTCCTTTTCTTCGTTCGTTATGTTGTTGACCCCATAAGAAGTCGACGGGGTCGCCGATGGGATATCCTCCCTTGTTGCTTGTTTGTTGCTAGATAATTCAGTTTCAGCTTCATGCATAAGTGTGTGGTGTGCCTTATGACACAGTTTACACGTCTTTCGTGATTTGCATTGTTTTTCTCCGTGGCTGAATAGGCAGTTTTTGCAAATATGCAAGTTGCGAACTGCGTCATTCCGTTTGTTTGTGTCCATAGCCAGGAATTGTTCGCAATTCATCAAAACGTGATTAGTTTTGCATATTGGGCATGTTTTTGCTGTTGTGAAGAAGGCTTTTGGTGAGTTTTGTGACTTGTTAAAGTGCGATGACCCCTGCGTTTTATTCTTGTAGTTGTTATTGCGGTTTTCTGATCCCTTATGATGCTGCTTTTCCGATTTCCATGGTTTGTTTGTTGATGTTAATTTTTGGCTACTTCCCTGCAGAGCTTCCAGTGACATGAATTTTGATTCTAAAAACTCGGCGAACTCTTCCAGGTCGGGAAATTCCCTTGGCTGTTTGATCTCCTTTATATATTCGTTATACGTAACGCTATCCAGTTTTTGAATCAATAGGTGAACCACGATCGGATCCCAATTGGTGATGTCTAGCCCGATGTTTTTGAGCCCGTTCAAGCACTCCATCATGACGTCGTGAAGCTTCCGTATGCTTGCAGCGGTTGGTTGCTGAATACCTGGCTGATTCAGGAGCGTGTTCATGTATGATGTGAATAACAGCCGTTTGTTATCGTAGCGGTGGGTCAGCATCTCCCAGCAGGATGCATAGTTCTCAGCACTGATGCCAAGATGCTGAACCAGTTTCTCCGCCTCACCCTTCAGTTTTGTTTTCAAGTGTTGCATTTTTTGAGCCTTCGAAAGTGTCGGATTGTTGTGTACACTTTCGAGGTAGAGGTCTCTAAAAGTCATCCACTGGTTATAGTTTCCATGAAATTCCGGTATTTGAATTTTAGGCGTAGATTTCTCATAATGTGCATTGTTCCAGATGTTGTGTTGTAGTTTCCTTTTCAGGTCATCATAAAGGTTTTCTGCTGTGTTGTATTTCTGTTGGTAAATTGAGTCCTCCTCTTGCAGTATGTAGTCTAGTTCCCAATTTGCCTTTTCGATATGCTCCCATTTAGTTTTCAGGGCGCTTAAGTTGTCTTCTAATTCCCATTTTTCCATCGGTACCGCCGATGCTATTTTTATCTTCTCAACAGTGCGTTCGAACGCTCTAAAGTTGCAGTATTGTTGACGCAAAAGATCTTGTTGCTTTTCCGTCGACTCGCTTGTTCCCCGAGGAGGTACGTGGAATTTTATATCGTCGAAAGTAAATTCCATACCTTGCTTAGGCGTAGCAGGTGGTTGGTCCGTCTTACTAGTAGATGCAGACGGCAATTCCGATTTACGTTTCAACATGTCTTGCAGCACTTCTTCATACATCTTCTTCGTACTGTTGAAAATGCCGTCGTTGAAGTATTGAAGGTCTGTTGCTCCAGACTCTTCCAGTAGTTGATGGTTGTGAACAAACTTCTCCCAGTTCTTGTTCAGCCGAGAAAGACGCTCCTCCAGGTACGCCAAGTTCTTCCTGGTGGGACTGTCTTTCTTGTAGTTGATGCAAATAAGCTTCAAGTCTCTGAAGAGACTTTCTTGACGGCTTATCAGTTCCGTTACACTCTGAACCATGGTTGTTAGTTATTGGTTTGACCGTGGGTGCAGTAGAGTTGTATCACCGCAGGTACTAGTTCACCAAAGTTGCGAAGTTTCCGCAAGTTTTGGATATTAAGTGCGTCAGTACCCCGCTAACGCGATCCACTCCTCTGGGACACCAGCTAGACCGATTCGCTAACGTTAACAGAGTAAATATGCACCTGTTATATCCGGCTCGAAGGACCACTTTTATGTATGGCTCAGAGGTAGCCAGTTACTTACAGTTGAGTTGTTGGTTGTGAGTTGACGAAAACCACAGACTTCACGATAATTTAGTTTATTCGTTAAAGTTACACGAAAGTTCCGTTGGATGCTAATCCGCGGTTATAGCGCTACGGCAGCTATTGGTCAACTAAATAATTATAATTATAAAAGTAAATAAAACGAGTAGCGAAAAGTAGGTCGCGGCGTTAGCAATTTGCTTGTACGTGAACCGTACAGTTTTCATGGAAGTTGTTATTATTTATTTTTCTGATGCGAAATCCCATCGGGTGCACGACTTATTATACAATTAATTTAAAGTCAAGCAACAAAATTAAGTATTTTTTACCCTACCTTTTTTCAGCCTATCTAGGATATTTCGAAGTTAATTTCGGTACTAACTTTCGATTTTAAACATTTAAGCTAAGGTTGGATCATGGCTTACAGGAGATTAATTTTTTATTAACTTTCCAACTTTTGTGGAAGTTATAGGCTAGGAAGTTATAGTACGTAATTTAGCTCAGCTTGGAAAGTCACCTACACATAAGTAAAGTTTTTTTAAACTAATTTAAAAAGATGAAAAATGTATCATATGAGTTAGAAATTGTTGGACTCTTAAGACTAAATACAACATCATAATGATACATCATGGCTTCATATTTTTGTGTATTTAGTCTTTATTATGTACAGACGCCAGCACATCAAGCTACCCGAAACTGTCAGATTTTCCCAATCAACTTTGAACCTTATGCTTTAGCAATAAAGTTGAAAATCTATTAAAGAAATTTGACAGATTGTAGTAGCTTGATGTGCTGGCGTCTGTACAATCAATCTGCCTAGCCTTTTCCCAACTATATTGAGGTCGGGTTCCAGTCTAACCGGATGCAGCTGAATACCAGTATCCCACATGGAGTAACTGCCTGTCTGACCTCCACAACCCAGTTACTGGATTATACGACACTTCTTGGTAAGACTGGTTGTCAGAGTTTTAGGCATTAGGTTCAAGATTAATTGCAAAAAAAATGTCAATTTCGGGTAGCTTGATGTGCTGGCGTCTGTAAAATTACTCACATTGAAGCTGTGTTCAGGCGCCAGCACATCAAGCTACTACAATCGGTCAAATTTCATTAATAGATTTTAAACTTTATCGCTAAAGCATAAAGTTCAAAGTAGATTAGGAAAAGTAGATTAGGAAAATTTTACAGTTTCTGGTAGCTTGATGTGCTGGCGCCTGTCCATACATCACGACTATAGTACACTCACATTTCGCTAGTTATGTTTAAGTCTCATGTAATACTCGTAGTGGGCGAGCCTATTACACAAAGTACATAGTACAGACGCCAGCACATCAAGGTACTACAATCTGTCAAATTTATTTAATAGACTTTCAACTTTATTGCTACAGCATTAGGTTCAAAGTTGATTGTGAAAATTTGACAGTTTCGGGTAGCTTGATGTGCTGATGGCGTCTGTACAAAGTTCATATTGAAAATTATAAACTAGTATTATTAGTTAGGAACCTATCCTCTCCTTGGTATAAGCAGCACTACTTCTTTCCAGAAGGTATTCTTTTCAAAACTACGCTTAAACCGGATAAATTGGTAAAGTCTTTAACAGTTATTAAAAAAATAATCTGTGGCAGATGAGGTGGTTATTTCCAAGTTCATCCCTAGGTAATAAGTAATACGGGCTGGTGTCCGTAATCCACGTCAATGCGCGTATTTTGCGTACGGGTGGGAAAATCGATCATTCGATCCACCCCAGCTCCTCAAGGAAGGCCAGCAACGCCTTGATGTTACTGACCGTCTCACGTAGGGTACCTGTGCTACCGCAGTATTTAGCCCTGTACGTGGCGACCACCGGGCAGAAGTTCATCCCTAATAATAACTATTATAGTCTGGTGGTATTCGAAGTATGACGATAAAAGCAAAGAGCTAAGCAGTCAGGTGCCTACGGAATGCCATCAGCACGATATTGCGAGACGCGCCCGGAGGCGGTGCGGGCGTTCCACCTCTCATCTCCACATATTTTTCCAATAATCTATTTTTATATTCTTTTTTACTAAATATTTTAAACTAAATACGTGAAGGAAATGTCTAAGTACCTACTATATTGAAGTGTTTTAGTCATAGTGCCAAGTTTATTTTATTAATTCATGAAATTTGTTTACTAAAGGTTATTTCTCAACGATTTATGTTCTTTCTAATGCTTACATTTAATTTTATTCAATATACAACGTGTAAAGTTAAATGCGCAAAACCTGAAAACAGTTTAATCAGAATAACGAGCAGAATTAATTGAACCGCTTTTTAATATAGGTCACATTTTTCAAAAAATCTTCATTAAAAACGTTGCCGTGTCTATTTATTAATAGGTCAAGCAAGCCAATGTCAGCGCGGCGCAGCGGCCCGGTGACGACTCCTCCCTCGTTAAAGCGTCGTCACAGACGCAAGAAACGATCAGAATGGCCAGTAAAACTAAAACAGCACATAAAACTTTTACAATTTTTTTTAATGACATATTTTCTGTCTGAAATATGTCAATTGAATTAAAAATGAGTTGGGGTGTGTGACGTTTAATATTGTAAGTACTGGTTTTTACCAGTACCTACAATTACAAGTATGATAATTAAATATTCAAGCTTCTCTCCCTAAGCCCGTATATTTCCTAAACCGTTTTATTAACTAATTTTCCATTTGTAATTCTTCTGACCTAACTCTCATTTTAAAATTCCAAATCGTTCCTCGCTTTAATTAATAAATAATTAGCAACAATATATAAACAAACAGCTATTTGCATTTCTAAAAGGGTTGTAGAAACGCAAATAAATTCTCACATAAAAAACTCGACCTGAATTTGCTTAATTGGCGAAGTTAATTACCTCGCAGAGTCGCAGCCAACACTTGCCAAAGTAAAGCATAAAATCGCTATAGAAGAAAAACAAAGATACCTCGATAGCTGTAAACTACCTACAACGGTTGTTTTTTAAACAGATTTGTGTAAATGAAATGCGTAATCAGATTTTTGTAAATTAGTTTACACGCTCAAAAAACCATGTGTACCTAACGACATGAAGACTTCAAGGATATTAATTGCTGTATTTTGCTGAGAACATCCGTGGTTAGACCTGAGCTAGAGCAATCTACAACGAATTATATAGAACATACATTTATTTTAACTGCTGTGCGGTAGTTGGTCGTTTCCCTTTTGCATGGGAATGTAGTAACCGCTACGGATTTTGTAATTGCAAAACATTGTCACAACCGTTTCATTTTCACAGCTGTTTTAATGTTAGAAAAGAGCCATGCCTTTTAAGATAAATACGTTGGACAAAGGCAAGGCAAGCAAAGTCAGCAGCCATACTGCACACTGGCTAGTATTTTATTATATTATTCTCATGAAATATCTCACGCCGACTAGAAAACGTATTGTTAAATGTATGCGACACTCTTCATAGAACTAATATTTATGAGGTTTTCAAACAAAAATTACAAATATAGATCTTGGTTCCACTTGGTTGGACCGTCAACGTTTGTTTTTTTTGCAAAGTTTCGACGCAAACAGATTTGGGTGTATAAAGTTACACAGTCGATCGAGTCTGCGTAACGGTTCGGTATTGATAACGTGAGAGCTGCTATTTCAGGCTTATGACCGCCATTAGTTTGTTTTGTGAACCATTGGTGAACTGCCTGAGCACCCTACTGTATACCTATCTACGTTTAAAACGACAGCGATGTCGAAAAATATATTCGAAACTCGAATCTAGTACACATCATGAAAGATTAAAATCTCAAAAATAGATTAAGTACCTAGCAAAAAATATTAGTTTGAGGAATTTTAACACAAATTCAAAACTTAAATACATGAGTATTATTACAACTTAGGAATATCACTTTCCTACTTTATCTTAGCTAATATTATAAAGAGAAAATATTTGATTTTTTGCATGTTTTTTTTTTACGGTTTCACGCTAAACCGGCTGAACGGATTTTGATGAATTTTGGCACATGGGTAGACCATAACCTGGAAAAGGACATAGGCTACTTTCATCCCGGATCATATACGAAGTTTCGAGCAACAGCTAGTTGCTAAATAATATGATATTCAATAGAATCAGTAATAACCCTACAGAGCATGATTTTTCTTATCGGCTTACAAAAATACATTAGCCTGCAAATATGATGCCGTTTCTCGAAAAAATATTTAAAAAAATCATAATTCAATAGAAACGTATCTTTTTGATATAACCCACATATGGCAATATAAATCATGCAATATAATGAGAATCTGTGTTACGTAGTATCAATGAAATTACAATATTACACGTAAAATGACAAATATGAACATGAACTTACCTCTAGGTACTAATTATTTCGACACTGAAAAATTCAAAATTATCATTTTTTTGCGATTACTATACGCCGCTCGTTAATCGTATTAAAAGTACCTACCGATTTGAAGAAAACATAAATAAATGTTTATTCAGATCTATTCAAAATATCTGGTACTAAATTCGAAACTCAAATACATAATAATTAATCTAGTCAACACTAGGTCACGCTACTT
Organism: Eremobia ochroleuca; assembly: GCA_949629135.1. Lineage (NCBI taxonomy): Eukaryota > Metazoa > Arthropoda > Insecta > Lepidoptera > Noctuidae > Eremobia > Eremobia ochroleuca. The sequence goes on along the minus strand of OX451401.1, from coordinate 11,518,404 downwards.
GGGTCGATTTTTAAAATATAAGACATTTCTCGGTATGTCCCATATGTGGGACAATATGCGCTGTAGGGTTAAGAGTATGCATTACCCAATTATGAGACATGCTAGATTACCTAAGTATCGTCATCATATCAAGGACCCTTACAAACAAAAAAAAAAAAACAAATTTAGTGCTTGCAAAACTTGCGCATTTGCTTTGTTTTCGGTCTGCGAAAGTATGACTATGTTTCTTAACTTCACAAGGAACTCAAGTGGCTCCCGATCCGCCTTCGCAGGAACATTCCGATTTTATGTCTCTTCTTCTTCTTACACAACCTGTCTGATCCTGCGTGAGCAATTTTCTTATGCTCGCCCTAGCGACACACTGTGTAGACCACACCTTAGATCGCTCCTTAAATACCATCCCCATAAAACACGCTACCATACTTATTTCTTCTCTTTTCGTGCTGTAAGCTTGTGGAACTCACTTCAATCTAGCGTTCGAGATTTAAAATCATTCTCTCATTTCAAATAGCGAGTAAAAGAGCTTAACCTTTCCTCTTTACGATGAGAATTTGTATGTACGTTTATTTATTTTAGCAATATGAATTTATTTAAGAATATGTTCTTTTTTGCATTATAAGTAGGTATATTTAATATTTTAGTTTAGACGTACATTCTGCATTTCTTCTTTCGCATGTAGAAAAAATTTGTCAAAAAATAGGCAATGCCTTTGTACTCGAAATACTTATATATATCGTATTTGTATCTATTTTTCTGTGTGCGTGCGTGTGTGTATGTGTGTGTGTGTGTGTGTGTGTGTGTGTGTGTGTGTGTGTGTGTGTGTGTGTGTGTGTGTGGGTGTGTGTGTGTGTGTGTGTGTGGGTGTGTGTGTGTGGGTGTGTGTGTGTGTGTGTGTCCACCGTTTAAAAATATGTTGCTTAAATAACGTGGTTAATGTAATTGGTTTATTTATATATATATAGAAAGATAGATTAGGTAGGCTTAATACATTTGTGTCTGTGAAACAATGGGAATACACATACAAAAATTTCAACCCAATCGGTCAAGCCGTTTAGAAGTTATGTAAAAAGTAGCCTATGTTTTCAGGGATAATGTCGGCTTCTAATGGTAAAACAATTTTTCAAATCGGTCCAGTAGTTTCGGAGCCTATTCAATACAAACAATCAAATCTTTCCTCTTTATAATATTAGTGTAGATAAAATAAATAATCATAACACCTAACTAACAAGGTCCAGCAGAAATCAATGGTTTCTCATTAGTTAGGTCACATATCATCTACATAATAACTAAATACTACTGTGCTGTATTTAGTAATTATGTAGGCGATATGTAATTACATACATCTAACGCTTATCTGTGTATAGATATGTATTATTATGTGCATTCATTAGACACGTACAGACAGTGCCATCCACGAAGACGCGTCCCACTCTTATTTTTATTACTTTCTGTATAAGTGTGCAACATTCCGCTAATATTTTATTTTTGTCAATACACAGTATTAACTTTTTAGTGGGTAATTATTGAGTATCGTCAAAACTAAAACACATGCCGAATTAACTGGCGAAAACCACTAACGATTAGGAAGAGAGTGGGGCGCGTCTTCGTGGATGGCACTGTCTATATCATGTTCCAAGCCTGTTATATATTAATGTGCAAACACATACGTTATTATACTACGTAGGTCTAGAAGTCACAAACGCGACTGCTGATCATCGTTTCTCAGGTTGAGTATAGTGTTATTAGGATTTTCTATCAGAATTTTCTCAATAGCAGTCCGAACTTGGGATTTATGGTTGGTTAAACACATATAACAAAACACAATGGGCGTATAACAAAACAAGGTTTATCTTTAGACACCATCGAGGCATTTTTAAATTTCGAACCTATAATCCAACATAGTTAAAGTTCGAAATACAGTAACTGGCTCGAAGGCTAGGTCTAAAGTTAGAACTCATTTTGTAATAAAATGGAGTAGGTTCATCCTCTATTACAATATGGGACTTAACTGGCGAAATCTGTGTAGGTATACCTCTGCCTACCCCTGAGTTTGGAATACAGACGTGACATCACGTTATTCATTCGACACATATCGCATGAAACGAAACGTGCTTAACCTTCATACATGTATGTATATCTGTAACCACGGCGTGATACTGAACCGCTGTTAAATCACGTTGCCAAGTGGTTGTTGAGTAATAAATCTAAAAAGAAACGGATTTGCTTCCTCGATTTATAATGTTAGCTTATTTTCTTCGCGTTATAAGCGCATAATGGAATGAAATCCACGCTTAGATATCAAGTCTGCCAAATATGTAAACAAATGGCCATTTGGCCCTTTGGCTTTTGTTAACATATTTGGCAGTTTACATTTAGTTACAAAGATTTATTTAAAGAGCGAACTTACTAAAAAAGTTATTGAGCTATCTCTTTTCAGATTGTTCATGAGTAAAGGCCTGTCAAAAACACAGAATAATAAAAGGTATAACAACTGCCATCTCATTATTATACTGTGCTGGAAAGTGACAGTTATGGCAGAAAATCCGTTGTAAAATAAAGAAAGATGAGTAAAAAAGAATGATTATAATAAAAACTCAAATACTGCTTTTCACGCTTCGCCAGATGCAATATCTTAGCTCACGGTCTTCTTCTTCTTCTTCTTCCTGCCCTTGTCCCATTTTATTTGGGGTCGGCGCAACACGTTTCTTTCTTCCATTCTTCCCTGTTAGACGTCATGGCATCATTTACTCCTTTCTCTTTCATATCATTCCTCACACCATCCATCCATCTTTTCTTTGGCCTTCCTCTCCCTCTCCATCCATCTACATTCATATTCATCACTCTTTTCGTTACATGCGTTTCATCCCTCCTCATTACATGTCCATACCAAGAAAAACAATTAGCTTACTTAGCTCACGGTCTATATCTGAATAAAAAATTTCAAACACGAACTGCAATCTCTGTATCTGCTTTTAAAATACACAAATTAAGTTTTTAAGGTCAGTTCTGAGCTGCATATATGTATTTTGAGATAACACATTCAAGTTGTACGAGAATACGAGATAATGACTAGATTCAATACACAGTTTCCATATGTGCTAGCACTGGAATTAACAATCAGCGCAGTGACCGCTTAGGTCGCGCGTGGTCAACGCACCGCGCCTTGCCGTGTCGTGCCGCGTCGCGCCGCGCCGAGCGAAGCACTCAATCGAGAACCGGTAGCTCTCATTCGCCAAATTACTACTGTTGCCGCTTTTGAGCCCTGAATTCCATAAAATGCCTTCACGTCATCATTTTTCTACGTGATAAACCTAATAGATTGACATCGTTTGTAGAAAAATATTATATCTGTTCGCTTTACGCTTGTTCAGCCGATGGCGATGTAAAAAAAGGATTTATGACGAATAATTTACTTCAAAGCGAAATAATAAAATTTAACGTAATACAGACAAAACTGCAAAACAACAGAGAGCCAAATTAACTACTTAAAAGTAAAGACATTCATTTACCGTAATCTTGAAAGTCAGTTTCAGGTGAATTAATGAGTCTTTGGCGACAATTTACAAGATTTAATTAGGTAGGTAGAACAGCTATGCTGAAGTGAAAATGACGAATAATTTTCTAGCATAATAATTTCAGTTTCACAATTTAATACAATGGCTTCTTGAGAAGTTGAACAGCAGATTCAAGAAGGGTTGCTAAAATGTCGCTTACACAGCCACTCGTGTCACAAACACATTCAATAGGTAATCCTTCTCTTTATGAAAATATATTCAGGTTACAGAGTATAGTCACGTGAATGTAAATTTTCATGATATAGTGTAGATGAATCTGCTACGCCGTAGCGTTGCTACGGCGTAGATGCTCTACAAACAATGTTGCTACACAATTTCAACGAGTTAATAAGCGTTTACGCAGGTATGTTGCAGCTTTCCATGTTAATATTGATAATATTACGAGGTGTATATTTTTCTTTTCTCTTTTAATATTGTTCAGTTACTTTAGTCATGAAAATCAGAACCGTGAGTTCTTCTAGAAAGTTGCTTTGAGCATAGAGAAAGTTTCGGACATTCTTCATATAGTTAAAAAAATTGCTACGCGTCGAATTCGGATGTTATAAATACAATTTCAATGAGGACGTCTCTTCCTCATACCAAGGTATTATTATAATTCGTTAAAATCTAAATTAACTGCTGCTGTATTGTCTCTTTTTAATCTATCTTATCTTGTGTCATCTTACGTCACAGATAATTTAAATAAACGTAGCACGTCTTCGCTTCATGTCAAAAACGCCATTTTACCCGAAGCTACCATGAGTCAAGATCACGGTTTCAGTGCCTCAACACACGTACTTTAATCTTTACAACATTCCAGACAAAATTAATCTGCAGTACTAAGACTGTAGATAACTCTGTCTTAAAGAATATAAGCGAAGAACGTGACTCCTGATAGTGCGTCTCTCTATCTTGGGAAAAGTCCTAGGATTTCGTGAGTTGTGTGGTGCTCATTTTAATAAAATCTTCTGAAGGTTGTATGTTCTACTGCTAAGTTGACGTAGGAGGGATGTGTATCTACTTATCGTATATATGAACTTTGATCCAAATACATGTACGTACCTAGGTATGTAAATATATTATGTATTTGTAATATCTATAGACTCCAGCACATCAAGCTACCCGAAACTGTCAAATTTTCCCAATCAACTTTGAAACTAATACTTTAACAATAAAGTTGAAAATCTATTAATGACATTTGACAGATTGTAGTAGCTTGACCCTTTATAAGGTTGTGCGTTATTTAAGTTACAGCTTGTATATTTTTTGTTTGGGTGACATGTTTGTGTTATTTTGTCTCAGAAAAATATAATGTAATAAACTAAAGTATCTTATTTATTTTTACTGCTACTACTCGTAATAACCAGTTCTAACTTAGTAATTATAAAGTGCCCAGAAAACTGGCAGCATTGTCACGTTGAATGGCAATGCTAATTCTTTGTCCAAAGAACGAGCCAGCTCTCTGGTCACGTGAAGTGTCGATTAGTAGGCGAGAAATTTCCTTAAAATGGAGGTACTATTAATTAAAAGAATGTAATATTTATTAAAGTTTTCATTACACTTTGTAGGACACTTAACGCCCCTCGACGTAATAACAATAAAACTTCTATTGTGTCTCATTTGGTCTACTTCACAATGTGTTAATCATATTGTTATCAACAGCAGTATTGTTTACCTTAGAATTTCATTTTCCTAACTTTGTCTTTAATGTCTTTACAAACAAGCTTAAACCCCACAGAGACCATCAATCCATCAAATCCTACCTTCATAAGAACAAAAAGTTTTATTAAATAACACAAATGTTTAATTTCCGAATGAAAGTAAATATCGTGATATTCAGAATGGGTAAAAATATTTACTGAAACAAGAAATTCTTGCGTAATGAAACTTGTTGTACGGCTGAAAGATTACTTTGATTATATTTTAATTTACACTACAGCAATCAAATTTCATGATAGGTATTAATTTAAATTCTTCTGTAAAATAAATGAGGTTTATTTATTTTCCAGTGTTTATTGTTAGCATTGCCAGAAGAGAAAATAAACATGAAAACTTTAATACAAGTTTACTGTTTCAACAACGGGATATTGGCGTTTTATTATTATTAAGAAGGCTTTTATTATTATAAGATCTGCCTTCTGTTGGCCACTCTTGTTTTTATAGGTAACATCTAAAACATATAATACAAACGCTAGATTACTAAGGCCGAGATCTATAAACGTTACTTAGCCCGTGCTTAAACTAAGCGTTATTTCGGTTACTTTCGCACAACTGTCAAACTATACTTGCAATTTAGAGACAGGAACGTGTTTAAGTTAAAGCACGAGCTAAGTAACGTTTATACATATATCTAAAAACTACATAACAATAAAAAATGTTTTTTTTTTGGGGTTAGTATCGCAGAATAGAACAGAATAGAATAGAATACTCTTTATTATGTAAACCATATAAATTACAGACATAAATATAGAAATTTTACAAAGGGTGACACAATTTAGCCGCAGCTAGTGTAGTTACTTCAAGTATGACTTTTTGAAATCTATTTTCGTATTTAGATATTGATACCCATCACGTATGTGAAATTTACACGAAAAAAAGATAGAAGAAGAGAAGAGAAGAAAGAAAAAGTGTTTTTTTCGTAAGCTGCAATATCTGCGGTGGTTGACCCCAAAAAATCATATATTATTCGTACGTTGGTTATGGTCGGTACAAAGATTATCGAGACTACTGAAACCGTTCTATTGAATGCTAAAAATAAAACAAAAAGCGATCCCTAATCGATCTGCCAAACGTAGGGAACATGGAATTTCCCCCTTTGAACTTTTATCGGAAGACTTATTCAGCGATTTCAGGTGAATACGAATTTTAATAAGACCAGCTTTTCACCTGACCGCATACGGAAATCCTTTCTAACTAAAGTCAGTTTAAGGCGTATAGTTCGTGTAACATGCTCTAACGACTTCCGTTGCCTAGCAACGTAAGCCAGTGGCGACCTGTGGCTATTATGTTGCTCCAGTTACTGACAAATTGTGGTCATTCATTGTTGATTCATTTTTGGATAACGTAAGTCTTGAACTATGTTAACTTATACACAAACATCTTTGTTATAATTATTCTTCGTATATGCTAGTCGTGTGTGGTTGGTACGATTAATTATCATTGAAATAATTAGTCGTCGGCCTCGTGGTCGCAATGGCTACTGATGACCGTAAGATCGTGGGTTCCATTCTCAGGTCGGACAGACCGTTATTGGACTTCTCCATGAGGTATTCCTTAGTAGTAGCCCGGGATCAGGATTAAGCAAAATGTGGATGTACTATATGTACCTAGACATCTGCTTAGGCTTTCGGGGATTTTAGTCGTGATGTTACGTTATGTTTTATGTGGTTATAGAAATCAGCATCAGCTATACCATAATCATTCTCTTGTCCTTAAGGCTCGTGCAGACTGGCGCGACTTGTCGCACGACGTGGCGCGGGGCGAATCGGCGATATTATCGCGCTGCAACACCTTTCACACTAGAGCGACGCGAATCGCGGCCGCTACCGCGATTTCGCCGTGTCGCCATACAAAAGGAACATTTTGTAAGGCGTCGCGACCGCTGCGCGAATATCGCCAGGATATCGCCTCGTCGCCATACAAAATTTTCCTATTGGAGTCGCGGCGCAACCATGTTGCGGCGAAAGGTCGCCCCTGTGTGAATTGTCGCGCGCATTTCCATAGAAATTGTTCTACGGATATGTATATCGCAGAATCGCGTCGCGCCGTCGCGTCGCGCCTGTCTGTACGAGCCTTTATTCCAATTTATTTGGGGTCAGCGCCGCATGTCCTCTTATTTGTTACTTCTCAATTCATTTTCATCTCAATAGTCACGCCCTTTCTAGGTATAAAATATTTACCAAAAAAAATGGTAAAAGATTAAATTCTAGTGTCAGCTTAGAAAATAAAGAAATTAAGTCAGATTTTAGTGATAAACTGTTTTAACTCCTTTTATTAAAGCTAATTATTTATAGTAAACTTTTATTTGTCTCTTTTACGAACATTAAACAAAAAGGGCTCATTGTTAAATTCAATGTTCCAAAGGCTGGAGCCGAAAGTTACGAAGTATTTTTCTTTTAAATTTCCTATTACTTACGTTTAATTTCCTGGTCTTGTTTGCTCCTCGGATAAAATGACTGCCGTAAAGTATTTTTTATGACTATTTTTATAGGCTTGAAGTTTTAACTTTTTGAACAATGTTAAATTGAGAAGGTAAGAAAAGTAAGAAGTTATTAATTCTGCCTCGTTGGTCTAGTGGCCGGAAATGCTGCTGCTGAGAGGTCCTGAGTTTGATTCCCAGGTCGGGTAAAGTGTTATGTTTTTTTATCTGGGATTTCTTAGTAGCGGCCCGGAGTCTGGATTTGTGTCCAGTTGATGGCAATAGTTTCCCCCCTATTGCATGGGGCTTAAACAAAACCTTTGGGGAATCAAGGCGTCAATCAATCAACTCAGCCTATCGCAATCCACTGCTGGACATAGGCCTATCCCAGACTGCGCCACAACACCCTGTCCTCCGCCTTCCGCATCCAGTCTACCCCAGCCACAATCAAGGCGTGATTATATGTTAATCCTGAAGAATTTGTGAAGGTCTCTTTGGACTATTCATATGCAAATTGTCAACAGCTGGTCGATTCTGATAAAATCTCACCGTGATAACTAAGGTGAAGTGAGCTTAGAGTGAGCTGTAAGTCATACTGATGCCAGGCATTGACACTATTGACGACTCACTCCACGCTCACTTCACAAAAGTTTTCACGGTGAGATGGTTACAGAATCGCACGGCTAATGGTTTTTTGTACCTATAAGGAACCCTGAAAGTGGTTCGTGGGCCACTGTAAAAGAAAACCATGAAAGTTGAAAAGGAAATTGTGTTGCTATTGATTGCTTGCTCCGTTACCTTTCATGTTCGACGTTTACACTTTATTGTTTAAGGCTTTAGGGCATTGACAATATCGATATTTTTCAGAGATTGTAATAGTTCACGTGAAATATAAATGTTGTGTATGAATTCGTTCAAATCGACCAATAATAATAATAATAATTTTCCACAACTTTCACACAACGCCATCTAGTCCCAAACTAAGCAGAGCTTGTGCTATGAGTACTAGACAACTGATAAACATACATATATATTTCTAAATACATACATATTATAAATAAATTAAACCCAAACAAAGAACAAATGATCGTGCTCATCGCACAAACAATTGTCCTAGGTGGGAATAGAACCCACGACCTTGCGTATAGTAGTCAGGGCCACTGACCACTAGACCATCATCATCTGCCTAGCCTTTTCCCAACTATGTTGGAGTCGGCTTCCAGTCTAACCGGATGCAGCTGCATACCAGTATTTTACATGGAGCGACTGCCTATCTGACCTCCACGGCCCAGTTACCCCTAGGTAAGACTGGTTGTCAGACTCGGGCTTCTGACTACCCGGAACGACTGTCAAAGGTCTACGAATGACAGCCGAGACCAACGGCTTGACGTACTTTCCGAGGCACGGAGGGGTCTCGCTATGTAAAGATGGTCACCCATCCACAGACTTACCACGGCAAGCGTAGCTTAACCTGATCGATCGACCTGTGCGGCTGTTATTATTTAGCCACGGGCCCCTCCACTAGACCAACAGGTAATATTAAGTAATTTTTCATCATCATCGGCCTACAGTTGTCCACTGCTGGATATAGGCGTCTCCAACTGCACGCTATTTAGCTCGATTCTCGGCAACTCTGATCCAGCTGCTATCTGCTACCCTACAAAGGTCGTCGCTCCAACTATCCTGAGCGCGTCCTACCTTAATTTTGCGGATTCGCGGTCTCTACTCAAGAACACGTCTACCACAACGACTGCTTTGGTTCTGTCATCTCATTCCAGTTTCTATCCCTCAGAGAAACTTCAAGCATATCTTGTTCCACAGCTCGCCGAGCGACCTTGAATTTACATCCTAGCCGTACTGTGAGTGTTCATGTTTCAGCTCCGTAAGTCATAACAGGCAGGACGCACTGATTGAAGACTTCAGTCTTTAGGATTTGCGAAATACGCGGCGAGAGTCAGGCAAGTAATTTTTGGTTTTTATAAAAACTAGGTGAGTTTTTAGCGTGAGAGTGTCAAAATCGAAATTTTGAGAAATCAAGAATAGTGGTGTATGTGTGGTCCGATCGTAGAAATGGCCATATCGTCACCTGACTGGCCATTTCATTACGCAGCTATTTCATGACGTCGCTGCTTATACCACGATATTATTGATCTCGATTTTAGAGAAAGCGAAAACTGAACGCCCATTCCCGTGATTACAAAAATGCACAAAATCTAGTCGTAATCTCATCTCAAAGACAGTCAATGTCAAAAGCTTGTCAAAACTGTAACTAAATTAAAGGTATTTTTGACAGATTGAGACTGAGATTACAAATCGCACGTTCTTAAAAATACGGGAATTGCCCCCCTGTAGTCTCAGTGGTAACGGCCGCGCCTTACGCGTTGCAGGTCGTGGGTTCAAACCCAAGCAGGGAATTTACTTTGTGGTGAAGGAAAACATCGTGAAGAAACCGGTATGTCCTAGAACAAAAAAAATCTAAGACATGTGACATCTACCAACCCGCACTCGGGCTCACGTGATGGATTACGTCTTACTTATTATTATTATTACTGTGAATTGAATTGAATTGAATTTGTAGTGTGTGTATGTAATGTGACTGTGTGAGTGTATTATTTCTATTATGAGTCAATGACACTCGAATTAAATGATTTTATAATTATTTATTTTATTATTATTATTTATTTACTCTCTCTCTTTCACTGAGAGAAGGCTTTTATCCCAACAGTGGGCGCATTATAGGCTGCTTGTGATGACTTTTTGGATACAAATGTTAGTTTAGGTGGACATGACTAAACTGAGGCACGTTTGAAGCCATGAAAGTATGATTATGTAAAACACACTCTCGACAGACGCACTCTCCGCTGTGCCGCAATTACTCGCGGCAGCGGAGTTACGCCCCGGCGTTTTGTCTCCTCGCGCCACTCTCATATTTGGGCGAGGACTTTAGCCTCCAGATCCCATGTTGGTAATCTGGCAAGGAGGCTCGCCGCCTCACCGGATACCGCGGTATCCCCGGACTTAATCGTTAACTAAAATCTGTTTTTTTAAATGGACGTTAATGGACGAATATTTTCGACCGACCAATTTTATACGAGTGCACGAAAAATGTTTCAACGTTTTCATATTTTTACCTCTTGTAAACTGTTTTTATTTCTGGTTCAGTTCATTAATCAAACTGAGTCCCAAATAAATGTTATATGAAAAATATTTTACAAAATTTGCGAATTCTTATTAATAGGAAATGTATTAATAATGGATCCAATTCCTACTGGTGTATACTACATATATTGGTTTTTAAACTTTAGCAGCCAACGAAAACATAAAAAAATGATGGAATTGTAAAGTCCGGGAATTAACAGCAACTTACAGTGTGTAGCCATTTCCACTGTTTCAAACGTAGTTGCATATTTCAAAATTGTCGGTTCAAGATTTCAAAACTCCAAACATGTCTTATTTCTGATACCTTATTAAAATAAAAAATAAAAACAAACTGTGTAAAAAATAACTCGCTCAGCAGCTCTAATACAAGAGAAGCCGACAGTGATTTGTAGTGCAATTCTGTCAAAATCTCACCGTGATAACTCGGGTGAAGTGAGCTTAAAGTGAGGAGTCATTAGTGTCGATCTCTAGCATCCGAAGGAATAACAACTCACTTCACCTAACTTCTCACGGTGATATTCTAACAGAATCGACCGGTAGGGCCCTGTTTAACGAAACGAACATCATTAATCATCTTCCAAGGAGGCTTTCAGACATAATAACTTATAATTACGCTTGTAGTCAGTTTAAGCCTTTCGAATTTCTCTTCTCTACACGCAAATGGATATCATTTGTCTGCCGTTTTCAGTCTGATCCCGGCTTTAGGACGTTGTATCAATTTGCCAGTCATCCTTTCATTCTTAGATAACAAAGATTGTTGTTTTGCATCTAAGACTTTAAGACGGTCCTAACTAGCCGACTTCCAAAAAGGAGTTATGTATTCAATGAATATTTTTATCCGTAAAGAAAAAAAAATGTAGACCTTTGGCAATCGTTACGGGTAGTCAGAAGCCAGAAACTCCGACAACCCGTCTTACCAAAAGGTATCATCGTATTGCCCAATAACTGAGTTGTGGAGGTCAGATAGGCATTCGCTCCATGTAAAATAATGGTAGACTCTAGTTAGACTGGAAGCTAAAAAGGCTAGGTACCTAGATGAGAATATAGGAAATACAGAATTTAATGACTTTCAATGCTGAAAAAGCCTGTCAAACTAATTTAAGTAATTCACATGTACTTTTAGTGATCCGTAGACATTGTATTATTATGTCACCTGCGTCGACCACTAAGTCAGTAACTATTTTTAATAACCTTCCAGTTGATATAAGCAGCTGTGTAACGAAAACCTCCTTTAAAAAGAAATTACATAAGTATGTCTTTAATATATATTGTCAGGGCCTCACTGTTGCGAATATTTAAAGAAAAAATAAAATAGCACCTTTGTCTGATTTAATATTGAATGCAATAGTTTTTAAGTATTTTCTTTTTGTTTTATTTTGTTTAACATTTAGTTTTTTTCAGATTTTGTTTGAAAAAGTGTCACTAAAAAATATATATATTTAAATAGAAATGTAAAACGGAGCTACGTCTGCCAACAAACTGCTTTGCAGTTTGGCAGAGGTAAGAAATATGTACTGTAAAGTATTATTGGGAATAAACACTTTTTCATTTTTTTTTTTTCAAATACCTACCTATTCTTCCTAAGCCCGCTGTTGGTTGTCAGTATGCGGACGATAGTCTATGGCATGCTTTTTTCCTCTAAATCTATATCTATACCAATAATAAAGCTGAAGAGTTTGTTTGCTAGAACACGCTAATGTCAGGAACTGCCCATCGGATGAAAAAAATCTTCTTGCATTTGATAGTCCAAGTCTTTAGGAAGGCTATATGCTATTTAACATCAGCATAGGACCCTAAAAGCCGAGCAAAAAGGCTAAGCAAAAACGAAATTGAGAAATAGCGCGGGCAGGCGAAGCGAGTCAGGGGAACAAGAAATTTCGCGCAGACGAAGTCGCGTGCAGAAGCTAGTTACTTCATATGGGAATGCTCCCCACACTATCTCGCATTAAAAAATAAGATAAAAATAGTTTTCGTTTAATTCAGGAAAATACCTACATTCAATTCAAAAAAGAACACAAGTTATCAATTTGTCATCTTAATTTTGAAGTATGAAATGAAAGGACATTGCTCTGCGCCCAAACATTGTTCGCCTTGGAACCAAGAGTGTAGGAAAATTATGTGTTGTATTGTCGATCATTAGTAAGCTCCTATAAGATCTTATTTTTATAGCGGACTAGCTGCAGAATAGACATATTAAAAAAAAAATCAGATTTTGAGGTTATAATCATGAGTGATTTTTAAGAAACTGAGAAACAAAATCATAAGACACTTAGCTATTTTTAGTACCTACGTAGATAATTAAGTACCTATGCAATTTTTTTGTAAAGCCTAAGAGTATGTAAGTGCAACGTTTGAATGCATTGAATCTAATTAACACAAGTACCTGTATTCTTAGCATTGGTTTAGGAATGAGATAAAATGTTTGTGTGTATTTGCAATCGATTGGGCATCCCTAATCTTTTTATGACATTTGGCAAAGAAGGCGATTAATGTTATTAGTCGCGTATAATAGTTACTTTATAATGTTCATTTTGGCATGCAGCTAGTCCGTGTTATAAAGGTATTTGCAAATAATATTATAAAATAGACAATTAATTATCCTGTATGTCCGATACTTGTGTTGCACAGGGCCATTCTGGACAATGTCCTTTATTATTAGGTCATCCCACTTCCAGTGTCATATTTTTTATTTCCAATATTTATGTATTGCGCAATGGTATGCAATAGTTAATACATGTCTTGTCTTGTACAATCATGTTAGTTTAATTTGGTGTGTTGTATTGTCAAGACGTGCATTGATTTAAAATGGAAGATTTTAAAAAATCTATTAATGTAGTGGAGCAACGTATATTTCTAAAGTTTTGTGCTTTACTCAACTACTCTGGAGGAGTTGCGCACAACTTACTGGTAAAGTGTGTTGGTCGTAACGCCTTAAATAAAAGAACCGTACAGCGATGGCTTGAAATGTACAAACAAGGAAGAACCACAGCTGAAGATGAGCCGCGAGCACCTCGATCATTATCATCGACTAGATTAGAAGCAAGGGACAAAATCAAGGAAGCACTTCGTCAGTCACGTAGGGTCAGTGTCAGTGATCTCTCCACTCAACTTAACATTCCTCATTCCACTATACATAGAGTACTCACGGAGGATTTATGTCTGGTCAATAAAAGTGCAGTGTGGGTGCCCCACACTCTGAAAAAGGGACAGAAGGAGTTTCGTTATGAAACTGCGCGTAGCCATTTATCGTGGTATCGCCGTAAGAAAAATATACTTAATAGATTCATATGCCTTGATGAAACTTGGGTCGAATTTTATACTCCTCGTCAAAGACATCAGTCACGATGTTGGGTAGAACCAGGCACTTCAGCTGAACATTTACCACGTGCAGAGCTACATGAACGAAAAATACTACTAATAGTAGCTATGGATGTCAGAGGCATTGCTTTTTGGAGAACTTATGATGAAAATACAACTATGACTGGAGAGCGATATAAGTCATTTTTAGAAGAAAATATTCCTATTTGGGCAGACGAACATCATATAACGAGTCCTATAATTTTACATGATAACGCCAGACCTCACAAATCAAAAATAGTTCAGAATTTAATTGAAGATAAAGGATGGATTGAAATTATTCAGCCGCCATATTCCCCGGATATGAATCCTTGTGATTTCAATTGTTTATATATATATAGTATAGTAGTCAGTTTTTGTAAAATAATAATAATAAAAAAATATGACACTGGAAGTGGGATGGCCTAATACATTCAAATTAAATAATTCTCAAAATCTCAAGTCAAAGTAAATGTCAAATAAATTAAACATTCAAAAAACTATGAACCATTGGGAGCGGCTAGATGTGTTACGAAGATAAATGACAAAACAGTCTCGTTGTCCGAATTCACATCTCTGCTTAATCTTCTGACCCGCATGTCAGACAAATTGTATCATTATTATTAATCGACGAAATACTACTTCTATTTACACACTGTTGGTCTATTCTGAAAAATCTCACCATGAAAACTTAGGTTATGTGAGATTGAAGTGAGGTTTCATTCCAGATGATGCCTAGATGCTAGGATTGACACTCACGTCAAGCTCACTTCACCTAAGTATTCAAGGTGAGAGTTTTACTCAATATGTCGGCTGTTCTATGTAACGAAACTAGAGCTTAAACAAAGTGAAATTGAATATGGCAGTTTATGATACAAATTATTATAAGCGCTCCGTTTATAGATTCAACGATATGCATTTCAAATTCCACGAAATACCTTTGTTTTCACGTGAAATTAATATTCAAAATTTCTGAATCAATTGACGAAATAAATGTTTGATGTTCGCTTGAAATCAAACCATTTTCCAGAAACATAGATCTATTTACAAAAGTAGAACAAAAAAAATGTTTATTTTTAACTGCAAAAATATTACGTTTACTGAAACCCTACATGATTGTATTTATTTCGTTTGGGAAAACAAACGCCAGTTTAGTAAACAGGCATTGACAAAAAGTACAATGTGTGTCCACATACATATACAACAGTAT
The DNA here is from genome assembly GCA_949629135.1 of Eremobia ochroleuca. Lineage (NCBI taxonomy): Eukaryota > Metazoa > Arthropoda > Insecta > Lepidoptera > Noctuidae > Eremobia > Eremobia ochroleuca. Next base: position 11,503,007 of record OX451401.1, on the reverse strand, counting down.
GTTTAGTATATGCGAAACCCGAAACACGTGTCTAGTATTTTTTATGTAAAAAATTTATGTACAAAATTTCAAAACTGTATCATGAAAAATGACCCAATCAACTTTGAACCTTAGGCTTTAGCGCTAAAGTTGAAAATCTATTAAAGAAATCTGTCAGATTGTAGTAGCTTGATGTGCTGGCGTCTGTACTTAGTGTCGCTCGGTGTCCAACTTGTCTTAATTTGTGTTGGTGTCAAACTTTGTCCACCTATTTTAAATATTTTTGGGACAAAATGTAACATGGTGTAAAAATTATTGGAATCGATTCAGTTACTTATTCTGAACAAACTTTATTCAGGTTTGCAATATAATAGGTGTGCAAGTAGAAACTCGGCTTTTTTTTGTCAAGTTTAACTTTATTGAAAATATGCTATTCAAAAAGATTAATAATCGAAATAGTCGCCATTACTGTCTATGACCTTTTGCCATCTATTGGGTAGCTGATGAATGTCTTAGTGGTTTTGAAGCAAAATAGTCATCAAGTCATTTTCGCACATCTTCAATTTTCGTGAAATGCTGGTCTTTTAAATATGACAACATCGATCTGAATAAGTGATAATCGGATGGCGCTAAGTCTGGAGAATACGCCGCATGATGGCCGACTTCCCAGCCTAAGGAGAAGATGAGTTCCCGAGTTGATTTCGCTGTATGTGAACGAGCGTTGTCGTGCAGCAACATAACTTTTCGTGTTCCTTGGCCTGTAAATGGTCTTTTTTCCTCCAGAGCATTACTTAATTTGATCAATTGGGCCTTGTAACGTTCAGGCGTAACAGTCTGACCAGGTTCTAAAAGCTCGTAGTAAATGACTCCTTTCCAATCCCACCAAACACACAGTAACACTTTGCGGGTGTGAATATTCGTTTTTGCAACTGAGGTTGATGGCTGGCCTGGATCAACCCATACTTTTTGCGTTTTCGATTATCATAGGAAATCCATTTTTCATCACCCGTAATGATTTTATGCAAAACATTCTTTTTTTTATATCGGGTAAGCAAATTAATACAGATGTCAACTCTTCGATCTTTGTTGTCTTCCGTTAATTCGTGAGGGACCCGTTTTCCTTCTTTCTGTATCTTTCCCATTGCATGCAATCGAAGTGATATTGTTTGGTGAGTAACCCCTAACTGTTTTGCAAGCTGTTCTTGAGTTTGACAGGGATTTTCGTCTAGTAAAGCTTGAATTTCTATATCTTTAAATTTTTTTGCTGCACCTGGACGTGGATCGACTTCAAGACTAAAATTTCCATCACGAAATCTTGCAAACCACTTTTTTACTGTTGAATGACTCACATAATGTTCACCCAAAGTAGAATTAATCAATTCCATAGCTTGAGCTGCATTTTTTCCCATTTGAAAACAGAATAGAATGCAATGGCGTAAATGTTGTTTACCAATTTCCATCTTTTGAAAATGTCACATACAGAATAACAACTTGTAAATGACTGAAACCTATTGGCATAAAAAGAACGATGAATAAGCTACACGTATTCAAAATGGCGGACGAATCAGATGCGTTCAAGATGTTTTTGAATGCAATCAACTTCAGAGCCGAGTTTCTACTTGCACACCTATTACTAAAAATAATTTTGTATAAGACAGATAGGTACGGTCAGCGACAAAAGTCGATAGACATGCTAATGACAATGACATGCTAATTTTATACATAACGTAAATTGAAAAAAAAAAATTCGATATACTGTATTTCAGTATTTCATATTAAGAGTAAGAGTCTAAACTATAATACGAGTATAAAGAGAAAATATTTAGTTTTTTTGTATGTTAGTTTGTTACGCTTTCACGCTGAAACGGCTGAACGGATTGGGATGAAATTTGGCACATGGATCACCATAACCTGGATTAGGACATAAAATACTTTTTAGCTCGATATCCCTACGAGATCGAGACTTATGCAGGTGAAACCGCGGGGCGCAGATAGTATTAAACAAAAAATCAAAATCTCTTTTAATTAAATATTTACCTCAAAAATTACAATTATGAAATCTGGAGTGTTAATTACACATTCGTAAAAGAAAATAAACCCACTGACCTAAAAACATTGAACAACTCGATAGAATCCCGCAAGCCATATGTCTTCGTCATCCCCGATTTCCTGGACTATCTATCATAGTATACCAATACAAACGGTCATGTGATGCCTTCAAGGGCCTCCATTCCTAACCCACTTTTCTTTGAGATTTCGCGCACTATTGATTAACACCGAAGGGATTTTCATGTATCCCTTTGCTTACAGTTATTTGTTGCGTGTAGACATGGTGCCAAGAATAAGATTCTTTTTTAACCGACTTCAAAAAAGAGGAGGTTCTCAATTCGATTGTATTTTTTTTCATGTTTGTTTTCTCAAAATTCCGAATCGGAAACCGATTTTGTTTGAAAGGGTATATTTGTAGGGTGGTCCCATATAAATTTGGTCAAGTTCTGATGAGTGCGAGCGAAGGGCGGGAGTAAAGGGCAGGCGTTTTGGGGGACTGTCACCGACTTCCAAAATTAACATTATATTTCACTTTGTAGTGTTTTTTTTTTTGGAAGTTGGTTGTTTTTTTTTTGCAATATTTTTTTTTTCTTCTAATTTCAAATTCACCTTCAAAATTACCCTTCATTTAAGATGACTTTGAGATTACTCATATCTTGAGAACAGCAGCCTTTGTACCAATTAAAATATTTACCTATACTTCGGAAGTCTATCCTTACGCCAAAAATGTGGCCATAGAGTAATCTTTTATTCTTATCTATGTTTACTAAGGTAAAAGGTACTTTCTTTAGTAACACCAAAGACTATTTGAAAAGTCCCATTTTTCAACAATGGAATGTAGTAATCCTCCAAAATCAATTTCAGCCATGGCGACCTATCTCCGCAGAGACCAGCCTTCGGCGCGGGAGATGTTATAGTGCACAAGTGTGTGCGCAGACACAGGCGCACTCACTCTTCCGTCACTTTCATAGTCCGATGGCAATTCGATACGACTGGAGAGAGGGCAAGCGCAGGTCCAACGGCTTTCCGAGGCACGGGAATATCACACGGCCAACTTCCAAACTCCGGGATATTATTAGGAAATGAAACAATAGAATCCTGGTCGTGCGTTCAATCCTGATCAAAATATCCACCCAAAAATACCACTGTACTACTTCCAACCCTAATATTATACCGGAAAAGTTTTAATTGAAGTTTATTTAATAGCTTGTAGGTACGTATGTAACTAATACACCTGGGTAGTTAAAACTTTACTTATGTTTGCTCCGCAGTCGGATAAACGATATCGCTACAGATATACGTAGAATTTAATTCACTAATGGACGGTTTAAAAGGTTCAAGTTGAGCAAGTAAACTGGATGGTGTAAACCGTGGCATAGTTCCCTATAGCGACTTATTGGCAACTAAGTCGCCCGCACTTTTCCTAAGGGCGGTGTACTCATGAGCGCTTTTTTTGGCGTCCCCAAGCATTTGTTTTACTTTCGTGGGTTGACTTTTGTGGGTTTACTGGACACTCTTCACTTAAATTAGCAAAATTTAGGGAACAGCTTATTTTATTTTCACGATATCAGGGTTGGTTCCATAGTAAAAGTTGTTTATAATGATAAGTACATACAATGAACCGTTTTCAGGTTTTCAGTTATTTCATGTACATCTTGTATATGGCAAAAAGTGATTGTCATACGTTTTTGTTCCATATGCGTTTCAACTTTTAAAACCTTGACATGTCCAGCCCATCACCTGCTGCTAATTCTGGTATGGCCCTGGGGCCATATTACGAAGTATTAATGCCATCATGATTCCATTCCGAAAAAGGGATGGAGACATCGGTCATCTATAGCTTCGTCTCTTTCTTACACTGGAATTATGATAGCATTAAACCGTCATAATACGGCACCTGTTCTATTTTTAAAAAGGTGTTAAATTAGCGCTCCTGTACAACAAGGGGAATCGTACTTTAGAAAACCGCGTCTTGAGTCCCGCGTGCGAAAGCCCTACGTTGTTTATGTACGCCTGCTCGGTGACCGCAAGGATTATACAGAGCCCTTCCTGCTAATTGAAGTTTTTCGTAATTAAAAGTGCCTCTTAATACAACCGCCACATAAAGTTAAAACATAGCGATATTAAAAACGTAAGAATAATTTTTTATTTTGTTGCGTTGACTTAATCCTCACCATAAATACGTTCCATTAATTAGTATAATGACTTTAGCAATTCATTTTTAAGTGGGAGTTTTTGTAGATTACGCAATAAAGTAACGGTTAAATACGGTAATCTGTATGAGCTGCGGGTTAACTTAGCCACTGAAATACTCTTGTGTTTTTGAGATAACCACAATGTAGAACCCTGAAACAGATAGGAGGATGAATTAAACACGAGAAATAGTCCTAGAAAGTGGGCCATCTTTAGCTCTATAGGTACTGAAATATTTGAATATTTCAAGACCTTTGCCAAGCCTTTATAAGCAGTTGAACAAAGAGCAGGTACTTCATTACAGAGACTTCAACATTCTTACTTGGTAGACTAGTCTGGAATACAGTCACGTGCAAAAATATGTGAAAAAGCAAAGATCGAGAAATAGTTTCTGAACTGCATTAAACTCAGTATAATTTTCCTCGTTGGTCTAGGGATCGCAAGCGCTATTACTAAGTATGAGGTCCAGAGGGGTAATAAATTGCGTAACAGACTCATAATAGGAATTGCTTTCATTTTGACAGTTCAACAACATTGATTGCATTATTTACGTTGTCGAGCAGACAAATTTGCCCAACATATGGTGCAATGGATTAGCAATATGCTTCAAAATGATTCAAATTGAGAGTTATACCGTGCTGGGTTCAGTTCTTAGGTCAGGCAAAGTGTAATTGGGTTTTTTTCATCAGGAATTTCTCAGTTGCTACTGAGAAATTGCTGCTGTCCGGAGTTTAGATTTGTGTCCGGTTATTGACAATAGGCTCGCCCCCTATTACATGGGGGTTAAACAAAACTGGCAAAATGTAGGTGTACTAAGGTACACCTCTGTCTAACTCTAGGGGGATTACAGGCGTTATATTATGTTATGTAATGTTATCATTTTTTGCACTTGAATGTACAGACGCCAGCACATCAAGTTACCCGAAACTGTCAAATTTCCCCAATCATCCTTGAACCGTCTTAAAATAATAGTAATAATATGTACCTACAAGTATATAAAAAGGAGGGCAAATAATAAAAAAAATCGTCCGCATCACTGTCAAAAGGAAATGTGCCCAAAAGGCTGGCAGCATTGCCACGTTGTATGGCAATGCTGATTCTTTGACCTGCAATGCTTTTCTGCTAGCTTTTTAAATTATGTAAATACTTAATAAAGGATAAAATATCCTCACGTGGAAAAAAACCTTGAACCTAATGCTTTAGCGATAAAGTTGAAAATCTATTAACGAAATTTGACAGATTGTTGTAGCTTGATGTTCTGGCGTCTGTACATTCACTTTATAAAAACCACATTTGGTTTATTGAAACTCGTTTGAGTAATAACATTCCAAGTCGCGGGAAGGATTCATCGACGGACCGTTTTTACGAGTGTTCGTTCATCGGCACAACGTTCTTTGGCGCACACTTTATTGACAAATCATAGTTTTGGCAAATCGAATTTCGATTTGACGCGTCTAGTCAGTTGAATGTACGAATAGTTCACGAACTAATTTCGTTTTGATTACTTCCCTGGAACAGCTCTGATACTTATTAATTTTTACAATACAATAAACTATCAAGTTGTATTGGCAATGATCTTAAATCAAAATACAACAGTAGAAGGCTCGTTTAGTTTGGTTTTTTTTTATGTTAGCCTACACTGCCACTTCTGAACAAATGCCTCCCCTAAATCTATCCAAGCACCCTTTTCCAGGGCCACGTCGATCCACAAATTTAAAAGAGCTGAAAGTCTTATTTTCTTTTCTTGTTTCTAGCATCAGTAGGTAAGTATTGGATGTTTTCCCCGATAATTGTCAATTAGTTCGCATCGGCATTGCGTCTATAAAATCTGCGTAAATAGCTCTGATTTTACGAGTATTGTCGCTTTTATTGTTCAAACTTTTATTATACTATATTTTCTTATCTTCCGAGTGAGACATTTCCGTGAAATCTACAAAAAAACAAATAAAGTTGTCTTCGGATTATAGGCACATTTTCGTGGATAGAAAATTTTAAAATGAAATTGTGCTCCCCAAAACTCTTACAAACTTTACCATTAAAACTATACCTATTTAAAAAAATGCTGAAGAAGTCCACGCTAAACGAAAACAAAGTTGTTTAGTAGTAAATAAGAATGGCGGTCGGGTGGCGTGTAATGGGCCGTTCATGTCGAACTGTACTTGTTTACTGCCAGTGTAGACGCAACTTTATTAAAGATACGGACCAGCTGGCTACTGGGAAATATGGCCACGGGTTTGTTTGTGATGCCCAATTAAGTGTTTCATTGGTACCATTGATGGTATTAGAGGAGAAAAAGATGAAAGGATATCAAACGACGAGGCTTATTTTTTTTTTGGTCATTTTCATAAACTTTGGCATGGATTGGGCCTATGGATCTAAATATACGAAACAAACAGACTGTTTTGCATATATAAATGTAGAAAGACCAGTGAAAGAACATAAAACATTATTTAAAAAATTGAGATTCCTACAACAAGTCTCTCGTTTAAACAAGATTTCCAGACTGTAATCAGCCCTCAACAACTTTTCCTAAGACTTTAAGTAAACATTTCCCAAGCTGACATAATAAACTCAATCTCTCCATCTTCCAATTTCCTTACGAGATAAATGCTTAACCCGCTAAAATAAAGCGCCAATCAAAATTCTAATATCCGCGACTCTCGTCTGTGTCATCCGCATCGCAGCGTATAAAAACCGTTCGGCTGCCGCGCTGTAGCGGTCCAGATTGAAATAACCGAGCCCAGAAATGGGTCAACGATCTCTTAAGTAATTGTTCGATGGAAGCTATTGGTTTCAAGCTTACCGCACTCAAACGTACACCCGAACTCCGCTGAACCAGAATTATTATACCGCTTTCACAACGCTAAAATTTTTTTACATTAAAAATGCTTACCACCGCTGTGGTAGCTAGGTTTCCCGTTTCCTTATCCCTCGCTAACTAAAGACTAAAGTTTTACAGCGAACACAAGCTAAGATTTCTTGCTTATTCCACTCTTTGTAAAGCTTTGTCCAAACTTGCAGTTGGCTCAGTTTCGTTCAAAAACCTATACATTTGTCGTAAGCACGTGTTACTCTTATATATAAGCCGTCGCAAATTGGCGCCATTTCAAAGTTAAGACATGTGAGGACGTAATATATGGACGCGTCCACTTTCAGAGCTAAGACAATGCCGGAGATTGGAACATTTCCAGCCGATAACTCAAATGAGGTCAAACTCGTCTTAACTTTTTCGTTTTTATACATTTCTACTGTGGACCTATTGAATTTTTTATACTTGTAACTCTGACATCATTTTATGAGATGTTCTCATCATATTTCAGCTTATCTGTAAATTGAGCTTGTAAAATATGTTACCAAAGCTCGTCTTGTTTCTAATCTGCATGCATATGAGTGCATAAAACCTACTTAACATACGTGAACCAGGGAATGGCAAGCAATATTCTTGCAAAGTTGCTGAACTGTGCACGGGTGGAATTGCATACTACGTCAACATACAGTCCTCAAAAGTGATGCATCACTGGTTCCACAATCTTGCATTGTTTTAAAAATCGTATGAAGTATGGAGCCAATAAAATTCGTGACTAATAGTTTGTGAGTGTGGTAAGATTTCTACTAAGTAAGAAGTCAGTATAAAACAGTTTCCACTTTCCAATAACCGAATGAATGGTTTTTCTCTTGTACAAAAACAGTATTCAAATTGTTTCTTTAAACTGTAGGTTTCAAGTCAGTTGCCATTCAATGAAATCAATTCTGAATTAGCCGTGTATCCAAATACCCAAAAACAAAAATTAATATATCAACCCAACAGTTCCATTACTCGTGACGTTCACATATTCGTTTGACCGCACTAATTTGCGATACAAATGGCATACCTTTGTCACCGCTCCTGACCCTACCTGGCACCTGCGATGAAAGGGCCGAAAAATCCCTGTCAAAATGTACGCGCTAAAGGTCCCATGTAACAGGCTTTAATAGAATAATGGGCGTCAACCAGCCTGCTTTATTTGGGTACAATTCTGAATTATATTTTCGTTGCCCAAATTGGGTTTTCGAAAATGTATGGCTAGTGATGGCTTGTTTAGTTAAGCTTGTGGTCGAGTTCTGGAGTTTTGGGTTACATATTGTAAACTTTTCTTTCTTTTCTAGTCTTTTGAAGCGAGTTGCTTTCTTATGAAGAAAGGTCAAACTTCTAAAATCAGTGTATTGTCAATTAAACTTTTTCATCAGCTACCTAAAGCCTTGTTCAGTCAAGGATTGAGTCGGTCTCAAGTTTTACCAGTTGGGACTGAATATCTAAATTGCTCACATAGCAACTTCCATCTGACTTCCACAACCCAATAACCGAGCAATATTTATATTGATATTCTAAGGCAAGACAATCCCGAAAGTCTGACAAAATAATGATTTTGTCCAGACTTTCGGACTCCTGAATACAGTAACATAAAAAAAAAACAAATAAAAACTATTTATTTTATTTTAGTAATAGGCCATCGGTCCACCTTGTGGGAGAACTTCCAATGCTTTTCCGGTATGCGGTCGAAACTCCAGAACCTTTCGACCACTTCGGCCATCTCTCAATTTGATGTTAAGACTCAAAAAATACACGGTGCTCTCCCGCGCCTAATTTGATCCAAAACTTTAAACTGGGGTCTACATAGTATCTTTGTTTTCCTCATAACAACCACCACATTTTAATATTCAACCTTAACAACACGTAAACACCCAAAAAAATAAACTTTACTACATCATATAGCTACTGTTATATGGGTCGCGTTTATAAGAAAAGTTTTGCCCTTTGAATATTGTATAGGGCACGACATTATAAATACAGAGCACAATTTAACTTGGAGCATGAAACTGCCGCTCGATGAGAATAATTGTACGTAATTAGAAACACAGAGTAAATTAGTACAGAGGGTTGAGATATTATCAAAGCAAAGCGACGCGAGATATGGTGAGCCTAAGGACCTAATCTATGGCTGTATTCAGAACCTCTAAACTGCGAAACTGGAAATATCGTATCAGAATACCTCATTTATATAAGAAAGAAAGAAAAAAAGTTTATTCTGCAAAAACAAAACGCACGTTACAAATACAATAAAAAATAAAATAATAAAAAAAAAGACATAAAATATACAACGTACTCAAAAGCCTCGTACTCAAGCTATACAATATAGATCATTTTGTCCAATTACTTGATGTCAGGGCCAGGGACCAAAGACAACACACATTAATTGACATTGAAAATACATACATTAATCAAGATGCGCATTAAGAAGCGCTTTTAATTTAATTTTTCTGCAACTAAAAATCATCAAACATCGCCACCATCATCCTCTAAACCTTATCCTAATCTATTTGAGGCCAGCGGAATATTTATTTATTAATTTATTTAATACTTCAAGCACATAATTGTACAGAGGCCGACTTTATACCCACTTTCATACATCTGTCTCAGCATATTGCTCACAATCCATCTGTCTTTTCTTTAGGCTCTTTGTTTTCATATAACCCAATGACTCTTTATCATCACGATTCTCCTGCCCTTAGGTATACCAATTTATTTGGGGTCGGCGTAACATATATTTTTCTTCCACACTTCTCTATTAGTCGTTATCTCGGTAGTCACTCATTTTTCGTAAATGGGTATTCTGTATGTCTGTTACTCTGTGTCGAAAAAGTCAAACCAAAGTCATTGGTGACTCTAATTAATGTTATTTAGCTCTTCTACACATCATTTACTTTGAATCTGTTTGTCAATGATGTTGTCTTACATACAAAAGCACCTACTTACATAAATAGGTATGTCGTGTTATACGGACATATAGAGAGGTAATTAAGGATTGCCGTAATATTATATATCGCTTTATTGGGGTCGTTAGCAGTTTCATTTTCCGTTATGTTACAGATATTATAAGCTCGTATATTCTTAATGTATTAATCTTACTTCGGCCGTAGTAGGGCCGCTTACATATGACATAAAACATATATAATTTAACGTATATCTTTATTGTATATCTTTATGATTAAATATATAACAGTCATGCTTAATATCATAAACATAAAATCCAGTTATGTTACTCAACTCAAAACATGATTAAATCCAACCAACATGAAAGAGATATTGAAACAAAAACAATTGCCAGTCATAAAATCTTCAATAAACATACAGAGAGATAAAGGAAACATGGTTACATGACGGAAATACCAAAGAGTTCGGAATAAAGTTGATATAAACGTTACATTTGTTAAAATAAAGATACGTCACATGGAAAACAATGTCAGGAGAAAGAATACGACTATATTATCATTCATCGATATACAAAGGAACTAGGGAGTAAATTCTGTAGTTCGGCGAAAGATGGGAACATCGGGAATGTTCTTGAATGCTCCGAGATTGCGTGGCTTTGACGTCTGCCTGTATGATAACAGGCTCTCAGACTTATCTCCGGTGTATATTCGTCTTTTGTGACACATTATTGTTTGCTCGAGTTTTTTTTTATGAAAACGTGTTGTTAGTACTCGTAAATATGTGTTTTTTGTTATGGATAACATTTAGCGTTTTAATAAAATTCCGACATATACAGCGTGTAACGGAAAGGGGGTATCAGCCCTGAAGGAGGTGAATGTGCTCATGAAACTCAACAACTTTCCCCAAAGAACATAGGTCGAACTATGAAAAAAAAATTTGGCCCTCCCTTACAAAACTGACTACCAGCTGATTGATTTACTATGGGAGAGCCAAATTTTTTTTTCATATTTCGACCTATGTTCTTTGGGGAAAGTTGTTGAGTTTCATGAGCACATTCACCTCCTTCAGGGTTGATACCCCCTTTCCGTTACACGCTGTATATATATTTTTTTGAAGAATCTGCAACTGCTTCGCTCAAAGGTAGGTACTGTAATTCCAGATTATTAATCTCGGGAGCAGTGGGCTAAGTGGCTTGGATTATAAAGCATTAGAGCATCAACTAACTATAAACATTAAACCAATGCCTTGACGTCCGTCAAATGTCCGGTTAAGCGAAATTCGGGCTGCATCATTTTGACAGTTGTTGAAATGACGTCATAAATAACTATAATAAGTAATTATAACTATAACCAAACCCTTGACAGCCATCGAATTTCCGGTTAAGTTTAATTCGGGTTGCATAATTTTAAGAATTGTTACAATCGTTAAAATGGCGTCACAAATAACGATAATATTAACCGCTCAACTTCAGGCAGTTAAGGGCTAGAGTTACGGTTTCTGTCATCATTTTTTTAGATTTTGGCATTGAATTCCTTTTTAATTTTGTCCCATGCTTGTTTTTTTTTGTTGTCTGTGCTAGTCTCGTCTGTTTTTTGCACATCAAAAATGTGTTTTTCTGCAAGGATTTATTTTGTAATCTAATGACTTCTAGGTTGCTAAAAGTAACATTTCAGTGCAGTCATCGTATTTGTTCCATAAGCACAATCAGTCTTTATAGTTTCCACTGCTGGGACACAGGCTTCCTCTCGGTGTGAGGGAGTTGGCCGTAACGTGATCCACCACGCGGGCCCAGTGCGGGTTGGTAGATGTCACAAGTCTTCGAATTTTTAGCTCTATGACATGCCGGATTCCTCACAATGTTTTCCTTCAACGACAAAATAAAACGACAGAATATTATGATCGTAATACATTATGCACATAACAACTTTGTACAATATTTTGACAAATAAATGTATTCTATCCTATTCTAAAGCCAATCTTAGCCGAACGTCACTGACTTAAACACCAATGTACCAATACAGAACGGTTACTGTATTTTATATCTTGCTGTGATTCTTTTCCTAAAGCTTTTTTTTTTTTTTGTGAGCGTTTCATACGTACGAAAATGCTGGGAACCTAGTAAACTAGTACATTAGTTCAACTTGAATTAAGTTTTTGAATTACTTAATGCTCGTTCTGTAATACAAAATGGAAATTGGATAAGTATTAAGTTTGTGCTAAAAAAATATCGACACGCAGTCGTACGTAGTTACAATGTTAAACACGAGCAACTGCAACCAGAAAATGTAAGACTAAAGCGCAAAGAAGAAAATGTAATAACCCAGAGAGATGATAAAGTTTTATAACTCTTGATCCCCAGTTTTAAGCTGAACTTATAATAACCATGTTGTAACTTTCAAAGCAGAAAATCTAAAAACATATACGCATTGTTATTGCAAATCCATCGAAGATAGAATTTTGATCGACACAACCACATATACTATCCCACACGTCCGAATTCAATACCTGCTTCGTTCCAAATCATTCCAAGTAGTAACTTCACCTACACTCGTCTCTGTCAAACGTCTCTGACTCCGAATGTACAGACGCCTGCACATCAAGCTACCCGAAACTGTCCGATTTTCCCAATCAACTTTGAACCTTATGCTTTAGCGATAAAGTTGAAAATCTATTACAGAAATCTGACAGGTTGTAGTAACTTGATGTGCTGGCGTCTGTACAAGCACAGACGTACAGACAGAACTGGAGCACGTTGTTTTATTTTTGCACCAGACAGCGGGAGATCTACAACCAGGCGTGGACATTAAAATTCAGAAGTTGGCACCACGGTTCGTACCTTAATTGAATGCAGACCAGGTAAACACAATAAATTAAACTTCAACGTAGCGATGATTTATAGACAGGTCGCCACTCGCCAGACACATTTTAGTATCAATTAAGTATACTTTTTATTGAACAATTTTTAATTGAAATACGTTTTATTAATACGCCGAAGGGTCTTTTCTGGGATAAGCCTAATTGATTTGGACGACGGATATTTATACCGAAATTTGGAACAGTTTAAAAATAAGCCCCGTTTAATATCGTTACGGATGTGAATTAAGTTCAAAATTAGAGTAAAATTAAACACAAAGGAGGAAGCTACAGTACAAGGGAGCTACAAATGTTTTGTTTCAACTTCCGAAGTCAAACAGTTAATGTAAACAAACTTACAAAGTCCTCAGCTTGTTTCTGACCCAACGTTAAGAAAGCTCATGTGACTTAAATTATTAATTTAAACAAACAAAGCGTGGAAGTTGAAACAATCAGGAGCAAACTGAAGATAGAGTAGCGCTATCAGTTGTACGGAGCAACTTCGGAACTTCCCTTTACGAGTCGCCAGCTAAACATTTCCTCTTCTTAATGAATTTAAGAAACTGCTTGTGGAACTGAACGTCTTGTTTATTTCACTGAAAATTATAAGTTGGATCGCACTCCTGCGTCTTGTTTTAAAATAACTGTTTCGAAGCAAGCTTTAGTTGTATACAAACGCCTGTAAACGATCTTTATAACTTGTTTCAACATCTCCAGTGCTCCGAATAACTTATCTGGCAGATGTTTTAATACAAATTCTTCTCAGTTTTTTTTCTTATTTATATGTGAGAAAATGCATGTCCGGACACTGAAAAATGTCCTTACTCCGGAAAAGCGTTACGAAAACACAAAAGACTCTCCCCAAACTTAAACCAAACAGAAAAACAAACATAATGGCAAATTTATTAGGTTCAATTTGGTTTTATTGGCTAATTCATTGGCGGTGGATGGCTGTCCGGGATCTTAGGGGCTTTGCAGAAATATTTGGCAAATCCCTGATGTACGGGACCACGGGCCCCGTAGTAAGTCTCACTTTGCTGTTCAAACGCCATTTTATTACGTCGAGTTTTACATATAAATAGACTCCTGTGAGGAATTACTTTTTTATTAGCCATAAAATTCTGCAGTATTTGATAAGGGAACTAACTTATTACTTATGTTAATATGGTGCGTGTGAGCGCAATAAATATAATTCGTACCTGCAAGAAAACTACTACCAAATAATATAGAAACATAAAGTGATATCAGCAACGAAGTAAAACTAAGCGTTTCACATTTCTTTAAGTAAAAAAAAAGGATTTTTCAGTTTATTGTGTCAGTCTTTTTATAGCTGAATTAAGCCGTGTTAAAGAATCGTAAACTTTTCAGATGAAAGCAGCAGGTCATTGTTGCTTTAAAATCGTTTCGTATAAACTGGACATAAAACGGATTAACTTTAATCTCTAAGGAAATTGGAGTGTTCATAGGATTGTACTTAAAAAAAGCAATTATTTTAAGTTAGTATAAACACTTGGGACCTGGATAACTTGTTCGCTGTTGGTAGTCACATACTTTAATGAAGTCATCTTCATTCTCGTACCTTTATGCCACTTTCTTTAGGGTCGGCGCAACATGTCTTTTTTTGCCATACTTCTTTAGACATATTATGATTTAATGAAGTAACGTCTACAATGCCCTTATCGTCGTTATTGTATGGGCATGTAATGATAATAATAATAATAATGCTTTATTTCCAACTTTACAATTTAGCAGAATATCACTATGTAGAACAGACTATATAAACCTAAAAATTGTAAGAATACCACTGAGTTTAAACCTCTGGCATCCGAGCTAAGATTAAACTTGTGTTATAGGTGTCAGGGCTCTCATTTTGAACATTTACCAAGATAATATAAAGAAGATTCGGAGTTACATAGTGATTAGTGTCACTAGCGATTGTCGGAGCAAGCAGTATAGATAGTATAATACAAAAACAAAAGAATAGAAATCATCTTCCTGGTATGGACACGTGATGCCGAGGAATGAGGAATATGTCGTGAGGAAGGTTTTGAGTATGAATGTGGCTTTACAAGTAGGGGACCAAGACCGAATAAACATCGGGTGGATTGTGTGAAAGATGCTATGGCTAGAAAGGGTGTGACTTCTGAGATGAAGGCTAATAGTGGACTGTGGAAACAGAATACATGTCGCGCCGATACCAAATAATTAAAAAAAAAAACCCCTTTGTAAAGTCAGAGACTACCAAATTAAGTTATCCGTACAATATTCAAATCACAGCTGTAATTCTTTGACAGTTGTATGAAATGGCTATTACACATCGAATTGAAATAGTGTGTCAATTCGATAAACGATTAATTTCTCTGGCTGTACCTATCTTATTTAAAATGGTACCTATTACAAAGTCTTCTCAAGTAATTCACACAAAATCCTGCGGAAAACCCAGTAACCTATTCACACCGCAGCCCAATACAATAAAATCCCTAAAGGTAGATTTACATTTACAAGCTCCCAACACCTTTTCTAATCAAGGTAAGGTTTAACATTAACAAAGGGTTATAGTTAACCGTTATTCATAGTTCGTGTAGGCCAAGAATCAGCGTATTGTTTATACCACCAGACTAATTAGTCTTGCCACGCTCCCATTGTGATCTTGAAATAACAACGCAATCTGAATGGCGGATTTAATGGCTCGTTAGTTCATGCACGGGGGTGTGTGAGAGGAATGGCTGATCGAGGTAGAAGGAGTGAGAGCATCGTTAATATTTATCTGTGGTTTTGGAATCGAATGATTGTAATTCTGTTAAAGTTTGTTTTTGTTAGTTGTGCACTAAATGCAGTGAGTATTTACGTAATACACTATAAATAGCCATAGCTTTAATTTCGACAGTTCAACAACAATCATTGCGTTATTTACGTTGTTGAGCAGACAAACTTTTCGAACATATGAGGCAATGGATTAACAACACAACAATAAATTAATATAGGTACTCCAAAATTATTCAGATTGAGGTGCAGGGGTGGGGGAGGGGGGGGGGGGGGGGGTGCGTAACCGATTCGAAATCATAATCACTTTTTGTTTAACAATATACATTGCGTTGATCTACTTGTCAGGCAGACGAATTTCCCAGGTAAATGAAGCATTGGATATTGTTGTTGTAACAAAATGGCAGCGATTATTTAGAGTTAGTTTCGCCAATGAGTTGTAGTGGAATACATTTTTTAATAATT
This sequence comes from Eremobia ochroleuca, assembly GCA_949629135.1. Lineage (NCBI taxonomy): Eukaryota > Metazoa > Arthropoda > Insecta > Lepidoptera > Noctuidae > Eremobia > Eremobia ochroleuca. Next base: position 11,486,953 of record OX451401.1, on the reverse strand, counting down.
AAATATATTCCGTTGCCAGAGCTAGGTACCAGATTCCATTTAAATCAGTTCAGTCGTTTCAGCATGATTGCTGAACATCGGATTCATAGTATTACAGAGCACGCTTCGGAAAGCAATATTGATATTAACGTCTCGCTTCGACGATTACTTTAGGTAATCTCCCTTGTAAAATAGTTTTCAGAAAATGATTAAAAGTCTGCTCTATTTATATTTATTAAAATAGTTAACAGCCGGGCGATTCTGTAACCATCTCACCGTGAAAACTTGGGTGGAGTGAGCGTGGAGTGAACTCTCATTAGGGATTAACACTATTGACACTGCTCACTTCAAGCTCACTTATTAATAATAATAATAATAAAACTTTATTTCGGACTACAGTATCCATAGTTTTGTTAGTATTTTAGTGTTAGTAACAATGATGATGCTTAGGTATTAGATTAGTATTGTTATTATCTTAATAATAATAATAAATAAACATTACAAACATTATTATAAACATTTTTTATTATTTCACGGTGAGATTTTTACAGAATCGACCGGCTGGTATTCGCATTTCAGGTATCGTCTATTCAAACTTATGTTTCAAATTAATATTATTTCAAGTTACACAAATATGAACTTTATTGGGATTAAGTTGATCTATGGGAAGTTATTTTTCTTAATATTTGTAAAGTAGATTTCATAAAATAAATATAGATTCTGTTTTATTTTTATTGGTAGGTATGTAAGCCACATAACGTTAAACACTTTATATAAATACTATACGACTTATCTTCTTTCTTCTTTTTTTTAGTGCAACCCAATACGCTTGGTGTATGAAAAAAACATTAGTTCCGGAAATTGCACACATGCGTAACGGAAAATAAGATACATGCCTTTGTAGACTTCTCAATCCAAAGTTAAAATAAAAAGCGATAATTTTATAGCATAAGTTCAAACTACTAATATAACAACAATTTTAGATGCTCAAACGAAAATCTCGCTCGCAATACCGGATGCGTCTCAAAGGACTAAATCTTACTGTTGGATACTCATAAAAAATCAAACAAAATAACGCACCAATAGATAACTCATAAATAATATTCATACAGATATTCCAACCATGTAGGTACATTTTTACCCTTTTACAAGTTATACAAAATTATTTATTTTCACGCGAAAAATGCGTACTTTTTTAATAAATGCGAACCTCAACCGACACGTATCTAATTTTGGGACGAATAATGGAGTTCTTTTTACGTGTAAACGCTTTTTATGTACCTACACATGTACGTGTTACGCCCCCGATTACCCCGGCTAGGACGTGCGCTCATCACTTCTTTAAATTTAAAATAAAACCTTCTTTTGTTTAATTATTTCTATTTTTGAATGTTTAATTTAGTTTTCGTGCGACTCGTATATTTGATCGTTTGTTTTTGTGTACTTTCGTTGTAGGTGCTATCTACGTTAAAACATTGCATTTTTTTTTGCTAGGTTGTTTTTTTTTTTTCAAAACTATTTATAAAAATTTATAAGGCTTTCGTTAAGGAGAAAACCCCAGAGTAGCTCGCAAAATTCATTATATTTATATTTTTTTACGTTTTTTTTGCAAGTTGCAGGCTAGTGCCAGATTGTATGTTGAACAAAATATGATACGAGAGCCTAAGAAGTATGTATTTGCAGAATTATAATCATTAAAAGGATCAATACAACCCTCTACGTTCTTGAAATCCTATTGAATGACTATTTCATAAAATATCAATAAATAGGATTATGTATCAATACTCCTATAAAACTGGATACCTATCAGCTTTTGGAATTATTCAGAGCGGTAGTAATTTAGCATACAAATGCTATTACTCTTATAAATATAGCGAAATGTGAATTATTTATTGAACATAAATGTATTTCATATTAATAAATACCAACAGTATTATTTTTACGTTCGGTACCGAATAAATATTGAGCAACTTATATTATGTAAGTAAGTACAGACGCCAGCACATCAAGCTACCCGAAACTCTCAAATTTTCCCAATCAACCTGTAACCTTATATTTTGGCGATAAAGTTGAAAATCTATTGAAGAAAATTGAGAGATTGTAGTAGCTTGATGTTTTGGCGTCTATACCTAATTATTTCTGGCTGGGTGTTCAATAAAAAATAAATATTAAATAGGTACATCTGATTTTTAGACCATTTTCTATTTTTTTTTGAATTTGTCGACAGGCCTACATTGTCCTCTCATACCTGTTAACACTGTAATTTGAAAACATTGTAAAAGCCAATCATTTAAACAAAAGTAACCGTGTAGTTTCTTGCCAGCTCTTCTCCATAGGAAACGACCAATTGGAACCGTTCACCTAGCTTCTGACATTTCATAAGTGCCAATGAAGGTTTATGTGAAATAAAATATTTTGATATTTACAGATCTACATACTTTTAAGCATTAACGCAAATTTGGGCACCGTCAACGCCAAATCTGCCGCTTAACCCCCTTAATCAAAAAATAATTCCTAGCGATAACATCGTAGCCTAATGAAAACAGTCTTACCATCCATTTACCCGAAATTGATTAAGCGAATAAAATTACTCGATTTTTTGTTATCATTAGGCAAGACAAAGTTTTAACGATCCGCGTCGAGGCACGTTGAGGTCGGGTCTTTGATAAAAATCCTCGCCATTTTTAATTACGGATCGGCGTCATTGTCGGGTCCCGACGTATTCTCGATGGAGCGTGATCGACGGCAGCCATACTGCGAGATATTACTAGCTGCGACACAGACTAATTGATTGCAGTGTCTCGTAATACGGACTTTTACTCTTTAATCAGCTTCTTTATGTGATGACTGTGATGAGGCATATAGTTTAGGTTGTATTTTGATGTTCAGTTAGGGTGGGGCAGCTGATTCCGCTCTGCTGTGGTATGGTATTAAAAATGATCGGATTTTCTAGTCCTGAAATGGAATGAGTAATTAACCAGAAGTGAAAAAAATATTTAAAATATTCGGCAAAAAGACGAAAAAAAATGGACTATTTTTCTGCGTCTGACGATCTTTGTTGGCTATACAAATTAGTACGTACGCAATAAATTATGAATTAATTATATCGATATTTAGATGTCACTCTTTGGTCTGGTACAAATAAGTACCATACAGTCGGTACCCAGTATGGACACGAAAAAAGCTTTAATACAATAAAAAGCCTATAAAATCACGTACCAGCAATACCTAAACGATGCCAATAAAAACAAATATTCCAAAAAGGAACGTTGAAGTATTCATTCCAATTCATTAAAATTAAGTACAGGGAAACTAAAGTACCAATAGATGAAGTAAACACGATTTATTTTGTACTCGATAAACAAGATTACCTGTTACCGATTGTATAATATTGTTACAATTATTAAGAAACAAATGAACATCGTATTCTGTGTAAAACAATATGAGTATATACATTTTGTATACGAAACATGTTCAGAATTTATATTAGATGGAAATTATAATGTCACTGGCTCGTATATGATTGTCGAAATTACTCTAACGAATGGGTAGAATCCAGAATACAGCTTATCGTATGTTCCTGCTAAGTAAAATGTTTATTATTTTGTGTATATTGTTACAATTAATATATCTATAACGTACGTATAATTTATAACGTTTGAATTTAATAAGAGCGTCATACGCAATTTAAATTACAAAAATTTTGGCTTGCTCCCAAGCCTTTCCCTTAGAATTTACCTGGAACAATTACACCTTTAAATTGCCAGAACATTTTTTTCAACAATGTAGGCTAATTTTGAAATATAAGGGTAAACTTCCGGTCTTGTTAGTGAAGGGTTTCACTTAATCCACGCTTTTTGTACCTTAAAAACTGGAACAAATAACGAATGTTTCAAAAACCCGTTGTTGTGTTCAGTTTTGCAACAAAAATGTGTGGCAAATACTTTTTAATATATTTTCTTTAGAACAACTTTTACATTTGTTTTCAATATCAGGAATTGGATATTATTTTACAAAGTTTCCAAGTAAAGCCACTAGGTTTATCAAAAAAATTGTGCATATTTAGTTACAATATAGGTAATTACTTGAAAAAAAAATTACAGTCATAACGGGGCGCCAATTACGTAATTTATATATTTTTGCTGGCTATGTGCATGACTTTCAGACGTAAATAGCTAAACATACTTTCTTTCTTCCTTAACTCTAGTTACATTTAAATTCAATAACGCCACACTTTAGATGCATCCCTTCTACTCGTACGTCAACACATTGCTATTCAAACACATTAAGCGCCATTCCCAATTCACCCCACAACGCCACACAGGTACATCCTTCCTCATTACCAACACTTTAAATAACAAGGAAACTCAAATATACGACTAATAATAGGGATGTAAAAGGAATATAAATGATCCTTAAAGCAGATATTTGCGCGCGATACGCCGCCGGTCGGCGCCACCAGGCTGGGACAGATAGGGCACGTAGCGCCACTCAACCTACCCACCTCTTGAGGTAAGGAGGAACTCCTACACAGGAATAAGTTTTGGATAATTCGCACAAAGGAGAGAATTTTGTATGTTCTAGCGGCTACCGCACGAAATGGATAGCAAATATTTTTAAGGCGACTGGAAATGTTATTGCTTCCTTGGGCGAGTGGAGTAGCGCTTGCGGTGGCTACTACTAAGCATAAAGTCTTGGGTTCGTTTCCCAGGTTGGCAAAGTGTTATTGGGTTTTTCCATTAACAATTCTCAGTAGCAGTACGGAGTTTGGATTTGATGGGAACAGGCTCGCCCCTATCCTGCCAGGGTCGCGGGTTGTTCGAAAGAGTTACCATAGCCCTGGCACAGGCAACTGAAGGAAGATGGGTGGGTGTTAGTCAGTAAAAGTCTGACACGCCCTCCTGCTCCGCTCAGAGCGGGGGAAATTATTTGATCATTTCCCACCCAAAAAGACTCACCCCCATTACTTACATTGGACATATAAATAATTTGTAAAATGTAGGTGCATGGACACCTCTGCCTAATCCTTCGGAGAGTACAGGCGTTATGTTATGCAATGTGTAAAAGTTATTTTGTGCCAAATCTAGTAATGAACCAGTATTATATCAATCACAATAAGCATAAATGGTTGAGATTTTTTAGTATACGAATCCGATATAATTTTATAATTCTTTTATATTTTAGTTAATATTTATTGAACCAACGATACAAACCACTGTTATAATAAAATTATTTATTACCTTATAGTTAATTAACTTAACGCCGGTCTGTAACTATTAGCGATCATCATTTGGATCTTTACGATGGTCCCCAAACTAGGCGGCGCCTGTATCTCGAGGACAAATTATTTGAGCAAAGTAAATAAAATACAAAACAATTATAAAAATCAATTGATTCGTATAATAAAAAAAATCTAGTATACGAATCGATAGAATTTTATAATCTATCGATTCGTATAGTCTATCGACTCGTACAGTCTATCCATTCGTATACTAAAAAAATCTCAACCATTTATGCAAAGGTGGGTCAGTTAATTGCAGACGATAATCCTCATTAGATATTTGTGAGGTATATCGTCAACAGCCGGTCGATTCTGTAAAAATCTCACCGTGAAATCATAAGTGAAGTGAGCACTTAATAGTATTAATCCCTAGCGAATGACAGCTCACTCCACGCTCACTTCACCCAAGCTTTCACGGTGAGATGTTTACAGAATCGCACGGCTGGTGTACCTAAGAAACATTTAAATAAGTCATTAGATAAGTATTTCGAGAAATCACAATATATCTAATGTTGACAAATGTTAAGCCAGTACGCCTGCACCCTAATCGCGTAATATACATACTTTCAGTCAAAACCTGAATCATTTTGAAGGATATTGCTAATCCATTGCTTCATGTTTGAAAAAATTGTCTGATTACAACATAAATAACGCAATGAATGTTGTTGAACTGTGAAATGAAAAATGAAAGCCCTTTTTGCAGTTAGTATGTTACGTAATTATCCCACTGTGGACCAAAATTGTTTGAAATTTTCCGATAATAAACTACAGCGTCCTGTCGGTACCATCTGTACAATACTTAGCTAAAATAGAGGGCTCCTTCTCAGACAATATTGAGTGCGCTCTGAGGACGTACCCCGTGGTTATAACAAAGAAGACTTAATGCTTCAAGATATAATTGGATAATAAGGTCTCTTGACCTTTTAAAATAATTACCTAGACAAAGGAGGAATTGATTAGTCCGAAAATGAACTGAACAACTAAAAGATTTATAAAACTCTATAGTATAACTTGATAGAACAAGACAGTTTATATAGTTATTTAAACTTTTCGCACACCTAAAAGGTAGAAAGGCGGACTTATTGTCTTAGGAATTCTGTACCAGTCAACCAAGGAGGTGAAGAGATGCTTTGGTTGAGAGGAATAATTATGAAGTTCATCAGTGGACTGCTATATGCTGTAGATGATGTAAACTTATAGTTAGTGATCCGTCACTATTTATACCTACGGGTGATTTGTTACAGACATCCGTGGTATGGACTGGAATTATACACCTCTCTCCCTTGAATTTGTATGTACAACATTCGTTTTAGTATATGCGAATCCCGAAACACGTTGCTAATTTTATGTAAAGAACCTATGTATAAAATTTCAAAACTGTATCAGGAAAAATCACAAAGTTAGAAGCTTGTTATGTTACCTGCTTGTCCGTACAAAAAGATGGTTACCCCATAGATGGTTATACAACGTGTAACGTTAAATGCGCAAAACCTCTTAAGGGGTCATTGTACTCATCATTATGAACAACTTTTACTATGGGACCAAACCGCAAATCGCGAAAAAAAAATCAGCGGTTCCCTACATTTTGACGAGTTATGCGAACATAAATGTAGGGAACAGCTGATTTTTTTTTCGCGATTTCAGGTTTGGTCCCATAGTAAAAGTTGTTCATAATGATGAGTACAATGACCCCTTAAGAGGTTTTGCGCATTTAACGTTACACGTTGTATATGTAGATAATCTATTTATATATTTGTGTACCTAGTTTAAATCGTTTTTTTTTATTATTGTTCCTCTCAACCAAAGCACCTGCCATCTAATCTGTTCACCACCCTTGGTTGATTGTTAAAGAATGCCTAAAGCATTAAGTCCGCCTTTGTACATTTTTGTGCGAAAAGTTTAAATAAATAATAATTATACAGAAAATATTTCACAAATAAAAAAAATAAACAATAAACAGATTTAAATCTATCTTTCTCGTTTACAACAACACACAAGCAGACGACCATGCAACTGGGGATCATTCATTGTCATTCGTCAATTGTGATTCATACCGCCACATAGTGAGACATGTCCATCTCTTAACCTCTTAACAACGTAACAAATAAGCTTCTCATTGTTAATTTGTTTCAAAAACTGATTGGCTTATAAAATCAAATAGTTTATAGATAACGTAGGTACCTGTTGTTGCCCCTTATTTAGTCCCAAAGCACTTAGCGCTATTCACAAACAAGGCATCTCTAAATTGCCCACACATTACAGTTTCTTGCCACCTTTATCTTAACGTATATTTAGAACAAAAGCTATTATTTAGTTTAGACAATCCAGCTTCCTGAAAGCATGGCAACACTGCATATCGTGGCTCTTAATTAACTCGGACGAAACAAGCTGGGAAATGAGAAAACCTTGCCAGTATAATTATATATGTAGAGGTGCAATGTTTGATATTCAAATCTAGGTTTTATGATAAGATTATTTTATTTTATGTACCTTATTTTGGAAACAAACAGATAAAATTAAAACTTAACTATAACAACTATATCGCAAGAACAGAATTCAGATTCAGTTTCCTCAGGTTAGTATTCAACTAAATTAAATGAAAACCACCAGAAAACCCCAAATCTTCTTGATATAATGTAAATAATATAAATTAAATAGGATTAAAAGGACACGTAACATTGTATGCGGATGATACATGTCTTTTTTACTTTGGAAACAGCATTAACGGTATAATTGATAATGCTCAAAATGATCTTAACGTATTCTTCCCTATGTTGTACCTTTACTAACTAATAAGATTATATGGTTTGTTTCTCTTGTAAATAAATATTGTAAAATTATTTTAGAGAAATAAAATTCTTGAAACCGAAAACATTTTTCAATTTTTTCTTGTCCGTTTGTATATGTGTGTACATAAACGGTAAAATAAATAAATAAACATTTTAATGAAGTAATAGAAATTAATTCATAAGTAGTAAATGCCAAGTAGGTAGATACATGAACAACATACATAATGCAAGGAATGGTCAACATTTCGATTCTACTTACGATTCTACTACATGCCCTCGACCGATTTTACTGTAGCATCTAATAAACTTATTTTCAAATAAGTGTCATCATCTTTGGTGTGTTAAAAATAAGCAAAACAATTTTGCCTTCAAATAAAAAAATACGTCCAACATCTTTACTTCAAACACTTGTAATTTTGCTGTGGATAAAATCGGAGTGTAATTTCAGTAAATTAGTTCAGCTTTTTCCTAGAATTAATTCCCGGGAACTTCAACATTTTGCAGCAGCTGTAACTTATATCGGGCTAACGAAGCAAAACACAGTGCATTAGAATCGCGTTCCAAACTGCTACTGCGATAAAAGCTGTACCAAAACTGAGGTTGATAAAAAAAGGGTGGAATGCACCTAATTTTGTACTTAAATTTTCAGTGAGAACGCTTTGTGTCTGCAAACTCGATTATACAAAAACTTTTTTTATTAATTTTTATCTCATTTTTTTATATCTGTCAATCAGGACGACACATGAAAATTTTCCGTTTTTACAATTTTAATGCATTTATTTTGAAAAATTAATTGTCTCAAAAAAAAATCGCAAAGAATGTGCGCAATTTGGATGGAGTAATGGCACTATTGAGCTGACGCTGTGTGAGCGTGTGTGTTCCATCGCCGCCCGTTCGATGTCCGCGACGCACAGGATGGATGGGATGCAGCACATTAAGTAAAGTATTATTATTATTAATATATTAACCAACATGGCCAGAGATCGCACTAGACTGGAAGGTTTGGAAGGAAAAAGGAGAGGTCTTTGCCCAGCAGTTGGACACAATACAGGGTTACTTTTCAAAGACCAGCCAAATTTAAGGGTGTGGTACAGACCAAAAAATTGGACAATTTTGTCCATGGGACCAACACCGTAATCGCGAATAAAAATTTAACCGTCCCATTAGTTTAGGTCGAGTAGGTATTGAAGTTTTCTATGGGACGGTTGGTAAATTTTTCGCGGTTTCGATATTGGTCCCACGGAGAAAGTTGTTCAGTTTGATGGTCTGTACCACACCCTTAAATTTGGCTGGTCTTTGAAAACTAACCCTGTATAGGCAAACAAAGAAAAAAAGGTTTTTTTTTTTAAATCCAACCGATCTAATTTGTAAAATCTAACCATCTCACATACTTAGATGAAGTGAGCTTGAAATGTCAATAGTGTCCATCCCTGGCATCGGTGAAATGATAGTTCTTTTTCATGTTCACTTCACCTAAGTTTTTAGGGTGAGATTTTTAAAGAGGTTCATTATAAATAACAACAATCTAGCCTAAGACTATTATGCAACTTTAAGCTCACTAAAATTTATTCGTGATGGTGAATGTACAGACGCTAGCACATCAAGCTACTACAATCTGTCAAATTTCTCTAATAGATTTTCAACTTTATCGTTAAACAATTTAGATTCAAAGTTGATTGGGAAAATTTGACAGTTTCGGGTAGCTTGATGTGCTGGCGTCTGTACTTTACACCTTTCCGCTGATGATGTAATAATATAAACACTTCGAATACATAAACTGTCAACATAAAAACATAATTAGTCAAGTGGATCATTATGTCAATATACATTACATTTCAATATATAACACAAAACAATTCCCCGAGGACCCTGTATCTTTCATCAATAATTTATCATTCCTGACAGCTAACATAACAATTGCAGTAATAATTCGGGTAACAAACGATTAATTGTTGGTATAACAGCTAAATTGAATGTCATTGTTAGCGACAGTCGTTTGTGGGAATCCTTAGGCAGGAACACGTGGCATAACCTACAACTCAGGTGAGTTCGGCGCCTTGTTTGGCCTCAAGCTGCGTATTGTGCGACCCAGTTTCGGTTTTGAGATAAATTCGAACAAACACCTTGGCTGAGTGTATTGAACGGGAACTGTGAAGTTTTGGGGTCAATACTGAAAATGTTTCTCTTTTTAGTTGAATTATTCTGCTTTTCGTTCAAAAAAGTCGTCATTCGTAAATTTATAAGTCATATAACGCACTTTGTTTTACTTAATTACACTATTTTAGCATTTTTAACTAAGACACAAACATAAACAAATTAAGAACAATAATAGACATTATGTCATCTTCTGGAGACACCAGCAACCTAATTGCATAACACACTATTACTTGAATTTTGAAGCATATTGCTAATCCATTGCTCCATATGTTGGAAAAATTGTCTGCTCAACAACGTAAATAACGCAATGAATGTTGTTGAACTGTCAAAATGAAACCCATTGCTACTGATAGTGTGTCACGCAATTACCCTGCAGATTTAATAAACAGTATTATTGGCATCATGTTAGAACATATCCAGTACTAGTATCTGCTTAAATGTTTGTGTAGAACCGCAATCTTCAATCGACCTCTCAATATCGGTTTTCTATCTGAAACCTTTAACCGAAGTGGTGCTATTAATACCTCGTTCCAACGTGAAGGATTTACCTTGATAGCCCACCAATTTAATACCCATTCGCTGCTAATACCACCGACATTTCATTAGTTAAGTTTCAACTATCCTTCGCGGGTGAAATTCAACAAGTCCCTACGTTGCTACGTCGCCACGTCGCGGCGTCGTCGCGACGCTGCCACGTCGCGGCAGATGTCGCTGCGTCCGCGCCACGTCTCGCAGTCGTTTGTTACACAACACTTATTGAATTTCACGCCTCAGTGTACCCGAGGTCCCTCGTGCTCAGAATTAATATTAGGTTTTTAAACGATCATTCCTCAAACATAATTGGTCGTCGAAGGCGGTACTTTGTGTAAAAGGTTTTTGTTTAAATTTTCATTACCGTTTGGTTTTTTTTAGTGGAAACTGGAAAACAATAAGCGGTAGAGACTTTCTATGGTTGGATTCTATTCAGAAAATGATACACTACTATTCTATAGGACCTTCAAAGGCATTCCTGTCCACAAACAAGCACGTTTTGTGATCGAGATACACGTACGAGTATTCCGATTTCTGGCTAGCTCTGTCAATGCTTTAACAGGAAACCATGCCGTGTGTAGTTAAATAGCCCGAATATTTGACATCATGTGCTATTGTGTGAAACTAGGTTACTATAGTTATGATAGACGGTCTAATAAAAGCGAATAAAATAATATTTTATTTTCTATTCTTATCAAATCTATTATTCAATATACAAAGCCTTTAACTCTACAGGGTCAAGTTCAATTAGCCAGCTAAACTCTGCATACGTGATGAGTATCGATATCTTAACTTGATAAAATAAAATAAAAAAAGATTTGATGTATTTTTGAGGGGTCAACGACCGCTACTAGTGTACTGAATGAGAAAATCTATTTTCTTTTGCTGTACCGTGTTGAGAAATCTATAGCAATCACGTCTGTGAAGTTTACTAAAAAAACATATTTTTAAACTGATATTACGTGTCTACACTAACTTCGGTCGTAAACTCACAATAAAAGTCATCGAATTATTTTCTTTTTGTTTTATCGTTTTTAGACATCGATATGTCTGCGGAGTTTAGCTAGATAATCTAATTTGAACCTGTGTAAGAACGAAAAAATGTAAATATTGTAAAACCAATTATTATTTACGAGCCTCAAGTTATTTTGTTCGTATGATTAAATTAGCAACAATTAAGGTAACAAAAGGTCGACCAATCCGTTTTAAACGAATCATGGTCTATGGGTATGTTAAATTACTGAAGGATAACAAATAGAGAAGTTACTCCGACAAAATATTTGCACGCCAAAAGTTTCAGAGAATAACGATAACAGAATAAAATCAAAATTTAAATCTGCCCTTTAAACTCGGACTTAGTTTGTTAAAACCATTTGCAGCCACGCAGAACTTTTGTTTTGTATATTTAAATATTTAATCAACAATGTAAATAGCTCGTTAAGCTTTCTGTTCATGGAGTTGCGTGTCTGAATTAACTCTAAATCGTGACCCCGCTTGAAGATGATCGGTTTACGTTCTGCAAAATCGAGTGGCACAGAAATATTGAATTTTGAAGCTAGAAGTATTGCTACATGCAAATTAACTCCCCCAGCAGAATTTTAGGTAATCCGCTGGTATTTGCATTTTATTTTTCGATAACATTTTAGTGATTCTATCCTTTTCATGGAGATTGGTTTATCCGTTTATTTTTATACTGGCATGAAATATAGGTTTTCGGTTGGCGGAATTTACATTTTGCTCCCATTAAAGGCATTCATTACTATGGGCAACGGAGAAAATAAATACCGTATTGTGCGAAAATGAAAAATCCTCTGGACTATATTTTCCGTGAGGTTTTCTCTACAAGTAACTTATCACAATAAAACGGCTCACTGCAACGTTATATAACATTGCCGCAATTTTAACTGTATTCGTGCGAATTTTGCTCGGATAAACTTTGTAAAAACCATTCCTAAAATACAGAAGAACTGATATGAATCCTCGTCTTTCCACCACATAAATAATTCCAGCAGGAACATTTTTACACGCTGAGATTGCGTGCGAGCCTTAACTCTCTTAAAAACGACTTTTACCTCGTAAAAGGTGAGAAACGACCGACGCTAAAGCTTGCTAAGTATAAAATAAATTATTCCGCCAATAATTTGATTGCACTTTTAAAGCTGACAGCGCAGTTTTACTACAAACCCACTTAGAGGTTCATGTCCCATGAACCTCTTGGAAATGCTAATTGATTTTCGTCTTAGGCGATATTTTCGCGTTAAACTTAATTAAAACGTGGTTCATGACAGCTCCTTGAGACACCCCGAGTGTATTGCAGATATTTGATGCTTTTAATGGGTTAGCTTTTCCGTAGATTACGACTGTATTGAAAGATGAAGCCTGTTAACAGAGAGATGACGTGGATATGGGTAGCGTATTTCCGTACCCAATTCCCAATTCAAAAAGATAAGCTGTATTGCGGACCGGATTTACGTCACATGCTGACAAAATCAGTCTAACAAAGACTGACATTTGTCTATTTCAAGCGAAACTTTTGCAAAATCACCCGATAAAGGACACGACAGACCAGCGTCATTCCTAATGTGTTTGTTTGAAAGGGACGTGTGTCAATATGTTCAGCGGCCGATGTGACGCCGTCACGGGGTCATCGACCTGTGACGTAGCCACGTAGCCCCCTAATGATCAGTTAAACGGATAAAGGGATAAAGGCAAGCCTTTGTTAATAGGCTATCGATATTTTCCAATTACCGTCACTTTTAGTGTGTTGGTTTTAGGGGATGGAGTGATCAGGATACATGAGACTGCTTTTAAAGGTGTCCCAGGGATATAATAAAACCTTTCTCTGTTAATGTATTTGGCTTGTGTAAACCTTAAAAAAATAGTCACGCAACTTTTGCAAACAAATAAAAAATTCGTTGGAACTATTTTATTTGCCAAACAGTTTTCCGGTTTTTCATAGGTCGGATCATAAATCCATGTTTTAATACCTATAGTATACAAAAATCTGTATCAAAGTCAGATCTGTGTGTTTTTAGTGCAGTAAAATAGTTTTTGAGCTTTTCTGAGATTTCCTGTGCAACGTACCCGAAGACATTTTGGTGGAAAATATCAATGTTGTTTGCTATCTGACCTAGTTACCTATACTACGTTGTAACGACTCTTTGTCATCATAATTTATAAAAAAAAGTAAATCAACACATAATATAAAAACAAAGAAATGTACATGTATTTTTCGTTCCAGAAACTACAAAATAAACAATAATACTTGAATAAACCACCCACAAATCACTTGAAGCTAACGAAAACACTTCCCCACACGTTCAATCTAAAAACCTAACGGGTCACAGCATAATAAACCGATATAACAAAACAGGCAGTGCGTCACTAAGCGGCGTAAGTGCAAAATATAAAAATATTCTTATTTGCATCGCGGAACGTTTCCGCACAACCTACATACCTATATCAGTGGTAGTACTGGTAATGTATTCCAACGTTACTGCTCTGTGGCGCATGAAATATGTCACCATCTATTATCTCGACCGTTTTATATTTTTGCTGAGTATAAATTAATGAGGTAAGTTATATTATAGTTAAAATAATATTAACATAAGAAAGGAGGAAAATAATCATAGAGCATCAAAAATTCGTCCGCATCTCTGTCAACAAGAAAAGTGCTCAAAAGGCTGGCTGAGTTGCCACGTTGTGCAGACGCCAGCACATCAAGCTACTACAATCTGTAAAATTTCTTTAATCGATTTTCAACTTTATTGCTAAGAACAAGGTTCAAAGTTGATTGGGAAAATTTGTCAGTTTCGGGTAGCTTGATGTGCTGGCGTCTGTACCTATGTCATGAATACAATTTGAAATTACAGCGAAATCCCTTCGGCACGAGTAACCACTAGGTATTGTTATGTATTTCCAAGAGGTTCTAGCTCAGTTCAAACTACAGGAACTAATTCTACGTAAATATATAAGTACTTAAATAGTATCACAAAACTTCTATCGTAGTTTCGTGAATCTCTCCATTAAAATACTTATTTATAGCTATTACTTTATTTGTAGCAAGATTATTTCAAAATTACCGGTTGAAATACAACTTTAATTTTGAGAAATATCCAGACACCAAATTACAAGAAAAAATTCTATTGCCTTAAAAGATATTTTTGTTTTCTTTAGTTTTGTTCACAACATAACTCTTTATTCATGCAGTAATAATACAACACCGTTTGTTTTATTGTTTTATATCACTTTTTTTTTTAAGTTAGTCTAATTGTAAAAGAAATCTTTATTTTATTTAAAGAAAACAAAAATATTCATAACTTTTAGGGCAATTGAATTATGGCCATGCTGTAGAAAGATTTTTTTTTGGAAATTACCTCCTTTATCTCCCTATTTCGTTTGATCCACGACTTTTTGGCCACCCTGTATTTTACTGTGTATACATAAATAATAAAATAAATAAAATGTTCCAGCATTAAATGTGTTATGTACTTAAGTAAATATTTCCAAAGATCAAAGTTACAGTGGTACCAGTATTGTACTCTACACAATGCCTATTAAAAATCGACCGCTAGGCTAGGTTAACTTCCAAATATCGCAAAACCTTGCATAAAATCTTCCAGCAGTAAATATATTAAATTCCATACTTGACAGTATAACATAGCCCTCTGAGACCACAACGTCGTGGCCCTGACTCCTAAGTATTGGCAACCGTAAGTGGAACCACTGGTTAAAGGTCCGTAATTGTACCAATTAGCTCCAGTAACTGGCCCATTGTGTAATGCCTTCGTCCAGTACTCATTATTTGTAAGAGTGCTCCTACTTTTCTTAGAATGACCCGGTTATTAAGTGATGGAATGGATGAAGGGGAAGCTCTTAGGTTTGGTCATGAAGTACCAGTCCCCAGTATTCTATTATCTCTTGGATTTTAATCCAACAAAAGATCTGTTTGCGGATGAATGGACAAAGATTTTATGGGGATGTTAGAAATACTGTGAGAGGGATTCATGAAAGTGAACGTTTTTCTATTTCCTACATGGTGTGCATGTCTCTCTGTCTGTGTTTTAAATTGTAATAATTGGTTTTATACTGTTTTAATGAAAGTTAATAAATACCTAAATAAAGAAGAAAATTTTATATAACCATAGAAACTTTTCAAAAAAATGAGAAGAAACGACGATAAACTTACATAGGTTTTCATTCATTTAGATTGTTGTACCTAAGCAAAGGCTTTCGTCTACTCACCCCTAAATAAACCCCTAAAAACACCAACGTGGCCTCCTGAGATGTATGTACTTACGCATTTTTTTCAAAGAAAAAAAAATATTTAGAAATTACTAAATAACTTTTCCTACAAGAGCAGCGCTATCATTAGGGATGTTCTGTTCGTGAAAACCGCGCATTTATTTATTTTTCCAATTCCACTCGCCAGCAATGCCAGTTTTCCAGTAATTCTCTAAAGATACCTAACGCGTAGATGATGATATTTTCTCTATCATGTTTGCTACCTTTTAGTTTTCCACTATTATGCACTAGTGAGTTATTGGTTTGTCACCAGAATATGTTTCCTTACTTTGTTCATCTTTTCCAGTAGGTACCAGTCAAAAATAGTATTTTACTTTATTTATTTGGCTCGCCAACAACTAAATACACAGAAACATTGTTCCAGCCTTATTATAGTATAATAATTAAAATTTTGAATGGATCTTCAAAGGAAACTTTTACTACACTTTTAATTTTAAAACAATTTTCCTCTTATAACTTTAAACCTACTCTTACGTATAATCAATTTTATTTGGTCCCCAAAATTTAAATCTATTGGAAAACAGAATGCCGACAGATGACATAACTGTATACACCATACTAGCAAACGTGCTAGTCCGGAAACCAGAGCAAATGGAAACAGGCTAATGAAATGTCCGTCAAAACAGTCGACTTCAAATTTTAATTGAAAATTGCTTTTTGAACCCTTCACACTTCACGTTGTTTAAGTTAGATGGCGAGTTTGATCCCAATCTGCCAATTAATTCAGTATAACATACGGAATAAGTTATTGTGTTTCATTGGGCCGCTTTTGCAGCTGACGGTTAAGTAAGGAAGGGTCATAGTTTTGTTTTTTATTATTGAAGTGAAAACTTATTTAGCGGCGTTGTACACTTTTTTTGTAATGGGTAAAAAATGTTAAACTCGCGTCAGGACACGTGACCTGATCGAAAATTCGTAAGACGGATGGAGAGTAGACAGACGACGCGGCGTAGGAGAGGAAGTATCCCCCTCTCTTTCTACGACGCGGCGAAAATGTATGCCTGCGCCTGCTGCTTTCACTTCTGCCGGCACTCCCGGAGTGCAACCCGTCGTTTTTTTCATTTCAATAAAGGTTGTGGTTATGATCCCTATGATAGACCTTAAACACTTCAAATGTGAAATATGAAAGTACCTAAAGCCGAGAGTATCATCGTTCTGTGAACCTAATTCGATCGGTACCTACAGTAGCCGGCACATAACTTGGCAAGAGTCCTCCCCTTTTCCTCTCCTTTCTTTAACTTTCTTCTAAACAGACGTGTTTAAAATAAATTATGGAAATAACCGTAGAATAATTACAAGCAATCAAAGTGATATTTTTTTTGTTGCACTAAGTGTACATGAGCAAACTTATTCCCACTACGGCAAAACATTGCCAAGTTACGTGCCGCCGACTGTACCTACACGAAAATTACTTCAATTCCAAATCGTTTATGCTCCTTTGATATTCCCAATTGAATATTTGGGACTTTTATTAAAATACTTTGTGAGAACGGAGATAATACCGCCTCTAGCATATTGAGTCAATAAAAACTTTCTAAATATGGCTGTGTGGAATCCCAAATACGAGAATTCTCAACCTTTCAGTATCTATTATACCACCTGTAAAAGAATTTGCGTACTTAATTCGAAAAATATAGCCTAAACTTAGGAAGAGAATGCTGGTAATGGCCTCCCTGCCCTTAAAAAGTTACTGTCATAAGTTATTCCGCTTTTATTAATGATGCAAACAGAACAACGATAAAAACCACGAAAATAATCAAAGGGCAAAAAGTAAAACCAAGGCGACCGAATAGCCTTAAAGGAAATGAAAATTTTCTCCCTGACGAGAAAACTTAGGGAGTGCAGACAAGAAATCGTGAAAAACCACTAGGAATCCAGCTAATGGAGTTATCTGGCGAGCTCAGACGTATTAAAGAAAAGCAAATTAAAGAGGAGGAACCAAATGAATAATTGTCTGCTTGTTAAAATATTTTCCGTCGTTTTCTTTTAACTGAAAACGCTAGTTAGTTGGGTGGAAGATTTGTTAAAAAATGTTCATTGAATCCTTGAATACTTTTTACAAAACAATTTGATTTAAGCAGAAGCTCGTGTTTTTGCTGAATACACAAAATAAATCAATCTTTCATTAATCATGAGCTGCGGAAATTGGAAGGTACTTTTTACAAACAAAAAACCTTTCTCTAGAAATAAATACGTTGAACGATGAGTGTTATTTCGGCAAAGTCGATACTGGCTAAGCCGTACTCTACTCTGCTGTATAGTAAGTTGGTGTGCCTACCTACTGCCAACGTGGGAGCTATGGAGTGGTGTGTTCAAACGATAGGTGACGCGTGACTAAGGACCACTGCTCACCCCTCACGGGATCGGGTTACTTGCTCTGTTTTTATATTTTTTGTTCATATAACACACTTTTTTGTTGTGCCTACAGAGGGGTGTCTAACCTTTTTTTTTGGTAAAATATTGAGCTCTTTGTATGCTTTTCAGCGTTTGTTAAGTGTTTCTGTTAAGGATACGAGTAGTATGTGCTTTATGTAAGAAAGTATACTGAAAGTTTTTCTAAGAATTTTGTTTCAATTGGAAATTTGCAACAAAGAATTAGATGCCTAAATGGATTTCATGATCCTAACATGTTATATAAAAAGTTTCTCATCATCTGCCTAGCCTTTTCCCAACTATGTTGGGGTCGGCTTCCAGTCTAACCGGATGCAGCTGAATACCAGTATTTTACATGGAGCGACTGCCTATCTGACCTCCACAACCCAGTTACTGGGTAATACGATACCCCTAGCTAAGACTGGTTGTCAGACTTTCGGGCTTCTGACTACCCCGTAACGACTGTCAAAGATCTACGAATGACAGGCGGGACCAACGGCTTAACGTGCTTTCTGAGGCACGGAGGGGTCTCGGTATGTAAATATGGTCACCCATCCACAGACCAACCGCGGCAAGCGTAGCTTAACCTGATCGATCGACCTGTGCGGTTGTTATTATTTAGCCACGGGCCCCTCATATAAAAAGTTGCTAATAAAGACAATTTCTGAACCGTTGTTACAATTTTGTAATATACTAACAGCAGCAACGCCATTCATTTTGACAATAGTCAACATTCATTGCTTTATTTACGTTGTCGGGCAACTGAATTTTTCTAACTAATGAAGCAATGGCTAAGGAATTTCCTGCAAAATCCTTTGGATTGTGATAGAATGCGTGTAACGCAATGGGGATGCTGAAATCTATCTCTTCGCGTTACGCTTTCTGATTTTTCGAAACATAAATTCTAAGCATTTATTTAAATTACGTAAAAAATTTGCAGGCAATTTTGAACAGTCAAAAAGTTGGTCAGTTAGACAGAAAGTTGAAGCTAGTTGCCCATTCCAATACGTCTCCCATTGTTCTCTATGGAGAAGAACGGACAAGAAACCATACTAATATGATTTTTGTTTTGAATTCAAATACTTACTTCATATCGTGGTGCTCATAAATTAGGATGAAAACTCAATCAATCAATTTACTCAGTACACTTACAACACAGAGTAGGTATATTCATCATACTTATCTGCGGTGGAGAGTTAAGGGGCGATGCCCTTGTAAAGTTGAATGTAAATAAGTGGCAACTGCTTGATCTCGATGTTTGTGTTGCTGATACTCGTATTAGGTTGGCAAGTAGAAATTTTCAGAATTATCTAGAATATTTTTATTTATTCATTGAATGTTCTTGAAATTTCCTTTGATGAAAGTATGAAAGCGGACAAAATTTCCTGCCACGTTTCATAACGCTTCCAACATCGAAGGCATTCACATCGAAATAAGGGATCTTTCAAGAGAACAAATCAGACTGTTGTTACTTCACGAATACCGATTGAAAACAACTTGTGAAAAATTACTGGAATTATAATAATATAATAATAATAATAATGTTTATTTCCAGTAAAATGTTCACAAAGGTTACAATAACAATAATATGCTACAACATAAAGTGCATTGCGTATTATCTCCTGGCACCCAAACTAGGTTTATAGCCTGTGACTTGGGGACAAATGAAGTGGACTACGCTTTCTCATCCACCGTACTCTTCGGACTTGTCTCCAACAGATTACCATCTGTTTCGCTTGCGTCGTAACCATTTAGCAGGGGAAAAAAATTGATAATAAAGAACTACTTCAAA
This sequence comes from Eremobia ochroleuca, assembly GCA_949629135.1. Taxonomy (NCBI): domain Eukaryota; kingdom Metazoa; phylum Arthropoda; class Insecta; order Lepidoptera; family Noctuidae; genus Eremobia; species Eremobia ochroleuca. Next base: position 11,466,747 of record OX451401.1, on the reverse strand, counting down.
ATGAATTATCAGTTTATTTTAAATCAGTTTTATGAACGGGGGATAATGTGCCTTCCTGAAAGATGGCGACGTGTCGTAAATAACAATGGCGCATACGTTGATGTAAAGTTTGTTATCATGATAATAAATATAAATTTTTTCTTTGATATAAATGTGAAAATTTCAACTTGCCAAACTAATATGGTGATCCTGTGACTCCTAAGTCACAGGATCACCTAGTTTAGGAGTCAGGGTTTACCTTATCCGTATGACCTTTAAGCTAACCATCTTATGTACCCTAGTCTTAAGCAATGTCAAAGGTTTTTGTATCAATAAAGATTTTTTTTTTATTTTTTTTATTTATATTTATCTCTAAATTGACTCTTTAACATGACAATTTATTTTTGTTGCTTTATATGGGACCGGAGACTTATTATTGTTATATTCTAAATAGGTATGTGCAGTTAATGTCATATTGTTACCACTGATGTGCGGTTGTACAGTACAAAACACTGGGTTTGGGTATATGTAGGTAAGTTATTTAAATATGTGTTTAATTTGGTAATAATTGCACTACGAAAATAGCTCTTACTACTAAAGCATAAAGGTACTGTTAATGTCAAATTGTTACCACTGATGTGCGGTTGTATAGTACAACACTGGGTTTGGGTATAGTAACAAACTGTGCAAATTGGAAAATCAAGTAATAATGAGAGAAACAGGCTAACAAATTAAAATATTCAAAACATGTCCTATTAAATGTCCCAAATCATTTGGTAATGTCAATGACCTATACACGATTTATTACAACATTAGAAAATTAACGGTTACTACCTTTGGTTATTTCGATGGAAACGTAATAATAAACTTCATTATTTCACGAAAAATACAAAGCGATGAGATGTCAAAAGCGGGTCCATTCTGAAATTAAAAAAAATGTAATCGTTTTACTCGCGGATATCGGGATATGGCTTGGAGGCGTGGTTCATGTCGCCTCCATATATTATTAAACTGACCATATAGGTACGCGGGAGTGCGGTAAGCACTGTTGTCATGAGACTATTGAAAAGGAAAAATAAAAGAAAAAAAAATCGAAAATGCGGTGACACTGGAACTTGAACAAATATGCAGTGAAGGCATATCCCTCGGATATCTATGGTTTTACTATTTACATTTTAAAATAATTCTTAAATGTAGCTAATTTCAACAATATTTCACAATAACTGTCGTTATTTACTTTTACTTTTCTAATGTTATAATAAATGGAGTGTAGATAGATAAAGTTATTTATAGGAGAGTATTTCCCCTTGTGTGCATTCTATTTGTATGTATCGATGACGTGACAGCGACTGACGTTGATGAACTCGCTGCGGCATGCCAAAAGGGTCTAATCACAGACACTATACTAGAACCTATCTGACACAACATTCCAAATATAGCCTATATATATATAATATATATTGTTTCTATTTATGTGTAGGGCATATGAAGCCGTAGAAGAAGGAAATTAAATGCGTTTTTCCTCTGCGACATTATTAAACACCCTAACTTTAAACACGATTGTGTTGCCTTCCAGTTTAAAATATTCAATTAGCACTCTTTTGTATATATATTTTTTTAAATATAATACGTAGACCAGTAATTAACTACTGCTGAACAGATTTCCTGAACAGATTCTCTAAACAGCTGCAATCTATTTTCAACCAACACAATCACAACGACGGCGTGCTAGTTCCACTGGTAGGCGAAATGGTGACGTGACAGCGACTGACTTTGATGAACACGCTGCGGCGTTACAAGGGGGTCTAATTACAGCCTACGCACACCTATGTACCTAATAAACTAAAAATACGGCGATACAAAAAGCATTTGTTTAGTTTCCATTGATTCATTACCATCATGCCCTTATCGCACTATATTTTTTTTTATATTATATATATTAATTCATCTCGGTAGTCAACCCCTTCCATTTTTTGTTTTTTTTTTTTTTGTTTTCGTGAGGAAGTCTTCAAAAGGCACCCGACCTCTGGGGAGGGAGGTCGGGAAGTGTGGGATTTTTACCTCACTAAAACCACCCGGTGATCACCATCAGCACATAGGGGTGGTCCCGGTTCCTCTTAAAAGACCAATTCCGGAACTGACCCTGTGCAACGCCTGTAAGGCACATCCCTGGGGAGACTGTGAAGGCGCCTCCCCTGAGCCTCGCCATGCACGGCAGCACGTGACCACTGTGCTACCGTCTTCCCTGGGGTCACTTGGTAGGCGGACAGAGTCCCCACTCTGTGCGCCCGCGACCCGAAAGGTCCACCTAGAATAGAATACTCTTTGTACACCATAAAAATTACAGACATAAATATTGAAACACCTACTTTGGTTGGGAAGTGGGTTTTGGCGTATTAGGCGCCAAGGTGGTTGCCTCCCTGACGCCTCCTTCTACGAGCAGGATCAGCCCTCTCCCAATCCCGCTCAGCGGCCTCCTTCTTGACCATCACGGTCTCACAGAAGGAGGCTACTTCCGTCCAATTCTTTGTCTCTGCCACCATAGCCCTCACTACTGCTGGCAGAGACAGGTCTCGCCCGATCCTGGCAACCAGGACCTTAAAACAATTTTGCCTAACCGGTAGTAAAACTAACTAAAAGGAACGCGGATGAATAAAAACATCAACTGTTTAGTTTCCATTAATTGTTGGTATGAAAAGTAAGGTGACAAAAGAAAACCACAATGCGAGTTTCAATAGCATACCTACGCGCAATGGTGACGTGACAACGACTGACTTTGATGAACACACTGCGGCGTGCCAAGGATGTCTAATTACAGCCGTCTCTACACCCCGCAATGTTTTCAAGACCGATGCTACACCGCTCATTTATTTGTACTTCACCCTCCTGTATGTGTTGGTAGGTACGTATCGCTTAAATGTGGTAGGGGCTTGGAATTATACGGATAGGTATGTTAATGTATGTGTCTGAATTGAGTGAAATAATTCTTTGAAGAATTTTTGGCTTTATATGTTAAAATCTGACGTAATAACGAAGAAAAAGTAAATGAGAACAAAAGAGGGAATGTGAACCATTTCTTGCTCTTCACCAAAACATGTCTGAAGGCACTGTCAGTTACATATGCTACATGTATAGTAAACAGTATATTAAGAGTCAAAATATAACGTGTAACGGTAAATCCGCAAAACCTGGAAATAGTTTGATCAGAATAACGAGCAGAATTAATTGAACCACTTTTTAATGTAGGGCACATTTTTCAAAAAATCTTCATTATAACGTTGCTGTGTCTATTTATTAATAGGTCAAGCCAATGTCAGCGCAACGCAGCGGCCCGGTGACGAGTCCTCCCTCGATGAAGCGTCGTCGCAGACGCAAGAAACGATCAGAATGGCCAGTAAAACTAAAACAGCACATAAAACCTTTTAATTTTTTTGATGACTTATTTTCCTCTGAAATAGGTCAATTGAATTAAAAATCAGTTGGGGTGTCTGAGGTTTTGCGCATTTAACGTTACACGTTGTATAACCCTCTTAGTAAAACTTGCAGCCATCAATCATTCAGCCAAGTGTGGTTAGAAAGTTTTTCGTTAGAAGAAGGGGCTTGCGGCTAACTAATAATAGCCACACGGATCAATTGATCAGGCTACGCATGCCGCGGTTAGTCCGTAGATGGGTGACCATCTTTACATAGCGAGACCCCTCCGTGGCTCGGAAAGCTCGTTAAGCCGTTGGTCCCGGCTGTCAATCGTGGATCTTTGACAGTCGTTATGGGTGGTAAAAAGCCCGCAAATCTGACAACCAGACTTACCAAGGGGTATCGTATTACCCATTCACTGGGTTGTGGAGGTCAGATAGGCAGTCACTTCATATAAACTACTAGTATGCAGCTAAATCCTTTTTCACTGGAAGCCGACCCCAAAAAAATTGAATAAATGCTACGCCGCTGATGATAGGCTGCGTTAAATAATAATAATAATCATAATAATAATAATAATAATATTTATTTTCTCACCACAATATTACAAAATACATATTAGATGGTATCAGAGTCAGACAGCATTTTAATATTGTGGGAGACTGGTGCCTAAACTAGGCTCTAAGCCTGTATTTCAGGACACCAGGTCTCCGCCCTTTTACAATAATATACAATATTTTTTTTGTTGTTATTTACTTGTACACTGACAACCAAAGGATATCAAACAACATTATAAAAAGAGTGGCTCGAGTGGACATTTTAAACTTTAATATAAACTAAGCGTAAACTAAACTTTTGTTAATAAGGTTATGTTATACGTATGTGGAAGGGTGGATTGGTGTGTGTGTATGTGTGTGTGTATGTGTGAAGTGGTGTGGGTCCGTGAGAACGAACGACGTATGGGTGTATGTGTGTGTTGGTCACTTTTGGGCTTGTGTGACTGATTAGTGATAAATAGCTGATATTACACCATAGAGGTAAGTAGGTTCTCAGTATCATCATAATTTAGTTGTTGTAGTAAGGCAGTAACTTGTTTTTTGCACATAGTTTTAGTGAGGTTGACTATAGATGACATCCTGTTAATTTCGTTGTATAGAAAACCACCTAGGTGGCAAAAAAACCGCTTTGAAAATTTCTTAGTAGATTGGTGTATTTGACGGCGGTCTACGGGGTCGTAACGTCTTTTGCGATGTGAGGTCGTGGGATGATAGGTAGTTAGTGAGTGCTGTTTTAATACGGTATTTAAGATAAAGAGTTGACGCACTGTCAATACTTTAGCCTCCTTGTATAGGAGCTCTGTGGGGTAAGGATAGGGCAGGAATGAGGACACTTTTAAGATAGCTCTCTGGGCTCTCTCCAATTCAATAATTGTAGTTTTCGAAGCACCTCCCCAGACAGTGATACAGTAGGTTAACAGTGACTGAGCAAGGGCAAAGTATACTGATTTCTTTAACTTGTCATCCGTCAATACTTACGTTTTCGTTTTGTCGTAAAAAGGTGTTCATCAGACTTTATAATGATAATGAAGTTTTCAAGAAGAGTTTACATTAAATCTCAAGCAATCTCCGAATTCGTACTTAAATGAGACCATCTAAGATTACACAGACTGCACCAAAACACAGACATTCAGGGAAATAATAGAGCAGCAGCGAATGTACACAGTACATCGTAAACTCCTAGTTTCAACATTTCAATGCATGCATTTCAAATGTGTTTATCCTTCCACTGTACAGAACTGACGTAATACTAATGTTTATTTTGACATAAATTGAAATTCAAATAACAATGCTTCATAATGGATCACATTTTTTGCAAATGTCTTTTTTATTTTTCCTTAGTTTATCTCATTGCATAAGTTTTGAATAGTTTTTTCTACCGGGAGTGGTCGCTGGCACTTGTAACAGAGAAAATGATATTAAATGATGAATGAAGAATTGTTTACTATGTAAATAGGATATCGCAATCATTTTGTATGAAAAATAAGCTAAATCAACATTTCTTATCTGACTACCCCTGAGAAGAAATGGCGAAAAAAACTCAGGGGTCAGCGTCTCTTTAAAAGTCCAGACATAATCTTGGTCAGATCACGTGAGGACCATGTAGATCCGTGTCTGAAATGTTCTTGAGGTAAGAACCACACAAAGAGACTCAATGGTTAACCACCTAGCACAGGTGTTTGGGACTTCACACAATGTATAACCACTTCCTTAACTAATAAAGATTATTTATCATTTCTTATCTGTAGCGTAGCTGTTATCCACAGTTGGATTTTCAGCTTGACCAACAGCCGAGCGTTTGGCTTCCAATCGTGCCTGAATTATTTGTATGGCCTATAGAGAAGTTTTGCTGACATATTTAGCATGTCGTTTAGAAAGTTTTGAGTATGAATTTGGAAGATTAAAGAAACGAAATATACAACGTGTAACGTTAAATGCGCAAAACCTCAAAACAGTTTGATCAGAATAACGAGCAGAATTAATTGAACCACTTTTTAATATAGGTCAAATATTTCAAAAATCTTCATTAAAAACGTTGCCGTGTCTATTTATTAATAGGTCAAGCAAGCCAATGTCAGCGCGGCGCAGCGGCCCGGCGACGACTCCTCCCTCGGTAAACCGTCGTCGTCGCAGACGCAAGAAACGATCAGAATGGCCAGTAAAACTAAAACAGCACATAAAACCATTACAATTTTTTAATGACTTATTTTCTCTCTGAAATAAGTCAATTGAATTAAAAATCAGTTGGGGTGTCTGAGGTTTTGCGCATTTAACGTTACACGTTGTATAGGTAAGTAGATTGTATGTAAGTTGAAATAGTTAGAACGAGCGTGAATATTGAGTTTATGTCTGATAGACAAGAAGGCGTGCATGAAAACTGCATGGGGTTCATGATTGTTTGCGCATGCGGGATTTGTGTTTTCAAAATCATCCATTATGCATAGAGTAAATAGCTTCTTGGAAAACAACAAGACAGCAATTTGTAACGCAAACTACACAAAATCTTAACGCGAACATAAGTTTAGTAGGAAATTCTAAGTTTACAAAATATTTCTATCAACAACAAACTGCTTTCTTCAACAACTTACAGAGTTAAGTTTCCAAGGTGTTTTAAATGCAAAATATCTTCCACATGCGAGCAACAACGTCACAAGTTACATTTAACATTTTGACGGGTCATTTGGCGCCCATCCGTGTACCAACAGGCACACAAAATATAACCAACCTTAACGAAATATTTTCTACAAGCTTATCTTCCGTGAAAAGTTTTGAAGCTCATATTACACTGAAGTTCAGTTCGATTTTCTTAAGCGTTAAAAAAGTAAGGTTTATTATATTATGTCAAGTATCAAAAAGTGCACCGTTTAGTGAATGAAAATGGGATATCTGGAACAGTCTACCGGTTTTTTTGGGGGTTTGAAGTCAAAGGGATCCAATAATTCCCAGACCGCCTGCAACCGACGAGTATCTTACTATTGTTCGACCGACACCGTTGCCAGGGGCGTCAATTATCCACGAAATTGCGTACATACGCAAACACGGCTAATGATTTTTAAACGAAGTACCTAAACAACAAAAACATACTCACGTCCACCCTTTTAAAATCGGAACGTTGGGTATCCAATACTCGTTCACCCTTTCGCAGTGATAAATAGGTTCCTCATAAATTATATTTATTAAATTCGTAAACGTAATGGCGTTGGTTGTCACCCGCTGATGAATGGCCTCATCAGTCCTAAGGAATACCGTTTTCCGAGTACTAAATTCGTATCAATCATTCTCACGCATCGCTTCCTATGTAAATACGAGTTTTATGCGGCGACACGAAGCATTTCACTCGTAATATGCGTAAATGTGCGTAAATGTGCTCCTGTGGGACTCCAATGTAAGTGCTGTGTTGTTCGGAACCTTCCATGCGCTAATATGTTGAAAAATATACGTCGTCGTGTGTCAATACTAAATTATGTATAGCCCTTTATGCAAGTTAAGTGGTCTAAATATAAACGTTGCCAATATGCTGTTAACATTAATGTGTGGTATCACTGCCAATATTATTTTATAAGATGGCTTGTTTGGGTCTGTTGTTTTCAACATTTTTATCTCGAGCATAAAAGTAACCTAACCGTCCTATTTTTATAGATCCAAGCATTTTTTTTATGATCTACAATCCAAGCACAACCTAGTTTGACATTTCATTTTGTACTTGAACATAAATAAATTCCTTTTACGCTTAAGAATTTGAAAAAAACTTTCCTATTTTAGTGTTTTGGGTAATAAAAATAAATTTGAAGACAAGATAAAAAAAAAAAACTTAAGTAGCACAATCTTCTTATCCCTTCAAGAACACTACTAAACGTTTTTATATACTATGAACATTAGGAATTACATTAAAAACGTTAAGAACATGAAACCCTATAAACCTTTGTACACATTTACAACAACAATTCCCTCCAGCCAGTCATCTGCAGCTACATTTACTGCCCATTTGCGATCCAAAGAGGTTTTTGTGAAGAGTTGAACCGTAACAGCCAGATAAGAAACTACAACTTTTATAGTACAGCACCATTTTAGCTAGAATATCTTGCAAGCTCGGCAAAACGCCTAAGAGGTAAGAAAATGGCGAGATAAAAGGTATGTGGGCTCGCTTAGCAAATTAGGACTGCGTTTTGTTCAGTAAAATAACTAGAAATTAGCTGGTCGAAAAAAAACTGTTAAGATAATTACACCCAAAGACTCACGACTTACGTTCTGGAGGATAACTGCGAACTACTGTAGTACGCCATGTGTTGCGATAGTTATATACAGCGTGTAGCAGAAATGTGTGGTCAAATAATAAAAAAAATGGATTTTCACTAGGAATCCCCTAAAATGTATATCTTTTCGTTAGAGGTTTGGTTAAATGAGGTCGCGTGGCTTCGGCGATACGTTTTTCCTAGAAGCGCGCATTTGTTGTTAAGTAATTTGAATTGGGGAATTAGAGATTTGGTTATTCGAGATCGCATGGCTACGGCGTTAAGTTCTTCGTGATACCGTACTTTCGTTGTTAAGTGTTTCGTATTAGTAAACTTACGGGAACGTGTTATTCGGAGTTACACTTTTGTAAGTCAGGTAACACCCTCATTTAAAAGGGTGTGGTAAACAGAACAACTTTCTCCATTTGACCAACTTTATAATCGCGAAAATATAAACTGTACCATACTAAATCTTAAAACATCATATTTTAGGAAAAACATATTGGGAACGAAGGATAAAATGTGCGTGTTCTACATACGCAACTTTTGAAAATTTATAGACGCACTAGACGACTTTATTTGTTAGGCTTAGATATTTAAAACAAAAACAAAGTATAGCCTGGAGCAAGTGGTTACATGTTCCAGGCTATACTTTGTTTTTGTAAATGAAAAAACTGTGTGTAACTGAAAAACTCGGATTACTAAAAGATATTAAGGTTAAACCTACTTCTACAGTCAGTCAGTGTGACAGATTCTTTGATTTGAGATACAAGTAGCTACTACCTACAACTTATTCATTATTTATTGTACACCACAAAAATACACAACATATAAAAATACATCAAAGGCTACAAAATATACAATGGGCGGGGTTATGCGATCTCTTGCAGGCAACCTTGGAATGGACAGTGATGACAACTTGTCCCAGCATTATGCAACTTAAGCCATAAAATACAGTTTATCCAATAACCTCAAACAATATTTACACACTTCATCATCATACGTTTGGTACTAACGTCGGTTGGTTAATTGTATTGTCGATAAACTTTGATTGGTGCAACTGGGTATCATCTAAGCATTCACTACGTTCTTACCGGAGAAACGGTTCATTTTAATAGTAGGCACAAACAGTCAATAATAATAATAATATGTTTATTTCTCATTAACGTTTACATAAAATTAATCAAGACAGACAGAGCACTTAAAATAAAAAAACATTTAACAAACTGATATATTAATGACCCCCATGCTAGGAAAATCCTGTGTTATGGGGACATTCGTCCATTATGCATTAAAGTTAATAATGTTTTTGGAGTAGTATACGTATATTAAAATGATGACTGCCTATGTGTGATGGGGTTTGTATGTGGAGGGTGTCCGTGTAGGGAAGTGTGTGTGTCTGAAGGAGACGAGTGTATGGGGGTGTGTGAGGTGATATGGTGTGTGTGTGTGTGTGTGTGTGTGTGGTGTTGGTGTATGAGTATAGTGGGTGTGATGTGGTTACGGCTATTAAATTAGTATGTAAAAACAATATAATATATATATCCAATGAAATTATCGAGTGAACCAAAAAATAAGTGATTACCTGATGGTTATTTTTGTCAACAGCGGTTGAACTGTCATTTAAATTGTGGTTTCAATAGTTCTTCTGTTTCATCATAGTTTAGCGACATAAGGTATTCCTTCGTTTTTTGTCTGCATTCATGAACGTTTAATGAGTGTAGGTTAAGTTTTGTGTGCAATTTGTTATATAGTAGAGAGCTCAAGAATGGATAATGACGTTGAGCGAAAGTCGTCTTTACAAGAAGCTTGGGACAAGCAGGAATTGGTCTTCTCGATGGAGGGAATCTTTTTGTTGCAGGAGGTGGGAGGGCAGCGTGTTTACGCATGATTGTGTGGAGAACAAACTGCTGCCTCACTGTTACAGTTTTGTAATCAGTATATAACTGACGCGTCGGATAGCGAAAAGGCTTACCTAGGAGAACTTTGATCACGGCGCGCTGCGCACGCTCCACCTTCATGATAGTCGTCTTTGCCGCCCCACCCCAGGCCGTGATGCAGTACCCCACAATTGATCCACAGAGTGCACTGTAGACCATTTTTAAGGTGTCAATGTGAGCTGATAGTCTAAGTTTTTTAAACACGAATATAAGTTTTCTTATGCGTGATGAAAGTGATTGAAGGTGGGTTTTCCAGGATAGACAGGCGTCAAGTTGCAGACCGAGATATTTTATCACCGGGACCCTGGTTACGGTAGGGCATGCACAGTCACTATCCTGGATGTCACATTGGTGTGCTTTGACTTTTATTGAGTGTTCCGGGGGTTGCGCGGAAGGTCGAGCGGTGAAAGTGATTATTTTTGTTTTCTCAACGTTTAAGGTGAGGCTGTTTTTGGATAACCAGAAAGTGACTTGCCTCAGGACTGCTTCCGCAATGTTCGTAACTGTCTGCCAATCCCGACCGTATGCTATAATCGCCGTGTCATCGGCATAGGTCACTATACTTGCTGATGGATGGGAGAGCTCACAGAGCTCATTTACGTAGATAGAGAAGAGCAAAGGACTGACTAGGCTACCTTGGGGCACACCGAAATCTATCGACTCATCGCCACTCACGTGATCTGCGATTTTGACACATTGAGTTCGACCGGAAAGGAAGCTCTCGAATATGCTGAGAGCCTTGTCACGCACCCCAATTGATTCCAATTTTGATAGGAGAATGGGAACAGAGACAGTGTCAAAGGCTTTGGAGAGGTCCAAAAACATGCCCAGGCACTTCATTTTTTTATCAACCTTGTCTACAACACAGTTAAGTAAAGTAGACACAGCATCCTCAGTGGATAACCCCCTTCGAAATCCGTACTGATTCTGTGATATAATTTTATATTTATTTACGTAGTTGTTAAGGTTCTTGTGTAGAATTTTTTCTAAGATTTTAGATAGCGACGGCAGTACTGAAATTGGGCGATAATTATGGACACTGCCTCTGTCACCTGATTTGTAAATTGGATGAACTAGGGCCTTTTTTAGGGCTGTCGGGAATATTCCCGTAGAGAGAGAAAGATTACAGATATGTGTAATTGGTCGAACTAGTATGTTGCTTGCAGATTTTAATAGCTTAGGAGAAATACCATCCCAACCCGACGCACTATCTGAGCGGAGTTCTTTGATTATACGCTCAACTTCATTCTCATCCGTCTCTAGCAGAACCATCGAATTTAGAGTAACGTGTGTTTTTTTGAAGAACGATTGAGAACAGTTCTGGGTAGGGGTAATTTTATTTGCGAGGTTTTTACCAACCTGTGTGAAATAACAATTTACAGAGTCAACCGATTTCAGGGGTGGATGATGAGGCTTCAGTAGTTCTATGGGTGGAGGTGAGTCACGCTTAGTATGAGTAATGTTTTTGATGGTTTCCCACATTTTTTTAGGATTATTCTTGGCTTTCATAAACTCTTGTCTCTCGTATTCAATTTTAAGTTTTTTTAGTAAGTTGTTACAAAAATTACGGTAACGTAGGTATGTTATTTTCAGAATGGAGTTTTCAGGTTCTTTCTTAGTTTTTTTATGCATTTGGTCTCGGTTACGTATGCATCTCAATAGACCGGTAGTAATCCAGGGCTTTATAATCCTTGCTTTGCTGGCAATGGTATAGTAGATTGTGTTTTTAAGTATGATGGAAGACAGAATACCTATCAGTTCATTCGTTGCTAAGTTGGGATCATTTAGTGTCATAATGTTCGAAAAATCGTAACCTTCGATATCCTTGATAGCATTTGAGAGATTAAAGCGAGCTAAGGATTTTCTTTTGGGTTTATTTACAGGATCGGAGGCATCAAGACTTAATAAAACTGCTGAGTGATCAGTAACTGTTGTATCAAGGATTAAAGTTAGCGCTTTTTTGTTGGTTTTCAATAAAACGTGATCCAAACAGTTGTTTAGTCGGGTTGGAAGTTGATGTGCAGGTAAAAGACCGTGGGAAGCCGTTAGATTGAGATACTGATGAGAACGAGAATCTTTTCCGGTAGGACAAATATTTATATTAACATCTCCAATTACTGTGGTGGTACTAAAGTGTTTGAGCTTACTAAGTACGTCGTGGAGGCTATTGAAAAAGTTATCAAGGGTTTTGATTGACGGTGATCTATATAGAGCAACTATCGCTAGTTTATTTTCAATAATGCATATGAAACAGCTAGCGTCGGAAAATTGCGGTTCCGTTATACTAAAACTCAGGTGATCTCTAATATATATAACTATACCGTCATTTTTATTAATTAAATTCTTAGTATAGTGAGCCGCATAACCTGCTAAGGTAGGTATCGCCATAGAATTATTAAGCCAACATTCAGTCAAGATCAGGACGTCACATTCAATTTTTATTGCCACTAGAAGGCAATTAAAATCATGGAAGTTTTTGTTGATGCTTCTTATGTTTATATGGAGAATATTAAACGATCTTGGATTAACATAATTAGAGCAGCCTTCAGGTGGACAGGCATACGAGAGGGACACCGATACATCGTCTAAATCATTGTTCATTTCATTTATGGAAGCCATTGATTAAATAATTGTTTTATTGCACATATAATGACCATTTTACTTGATCGGGGGCTTTTGTATAAGTACGAGTAAATTATAATGTTATTACTATTTATTGTAAAGTAGTTTATTTCAACTCGCCAGTAGCGACAGAGTGGGAGAGAGTATGAATTAGGTTTAGGAAAGAGTACAAAGCCAAGTGTGTCAATGAAAACATCTTTCCTAAAGCTCGCAGACACAAAGTCAAATTAACTTAAACAAAACAATGCAAAAACAATCCACGTAACCACAACATGTTCTTTAATAAAGCCCTCTAATATAACTTATACCAGTTAAGTAGATGTCCACATCTCAGGAGTCGGGTCACGTCCCCTTCGTATCTTGCCGAGTATATCCGATGCTAACTGAATATTTGGTACACAGCTTGAAAGGTACCACGTTTTATTATATGACCAAACGTGAGCCGCTTTATTTACTTATTATATTATGTCAGTGCTGTTTATGCGGAGTTATATAATATGAGAACTTATTGCGATCCCAGGCGTTTTCAACGGAGCTTATCAACTGAGCCCAGTAATTTTTACACTATGTATGCTCGTATAAAATAATGTTAGTGTTTTATACTGTGTATTTTACTGTCTGTTTCGGTACTGGGTTATTAAATCTAGGGCCGGATTTTCAATCTGGGTATACGTTTTAGTTTATAGCTTAGACGCAAACAAAGTTTAAAAAGGGTTTCAGTGAAATGTTTATTTTCAAATCTGTTTAGGTCCTAATGGAATTAATTTCATTATGCCCACAGGCTCCCAGGCTCTTTTCACTGTTACAATCTACTTGCCAGATATTCCTACTGCTAAATTCGTGCGTTTTCAGCCGCACTTTTTTTCAAATCGAAATAATGCAGAAGATTATACACATCGGAAAAACAACTTATCGCGATCCATTTTTCACTGTACATTAAATATCACTTAATGAATATAAAAATGCCGACTGTCTACTGAATTTTATTAACATACCCTCAAGCTTCAAAAATGTATAAGTCACACTGATTATAGTTCGGTGTAAAAATTGCTACCCACATCTATATGTGAACAGCGGGAATTAATGCAACCACCCAATATTTTTCTTATAACTTGCAAGAGACATTTTCAAATATACACGTTTAAAGACCCTAGGGACTTCAAAATGTTTATCATAAAATCTGTTGATCCTGATGGTATGCTATTATTTTCTGCTTTTCAGCTTACCACTGTTAAAGCATACTTGCCTATATTTAGATGCCGCTACTGCTAAAGAGTCATCCCTTTTTTATGTTTTTCAAATATACACATTTAAAAACCCTAGGGACTTCAAAGGGTAAACCTACCCATTTCTGTTATTGTCTGAAACTACTTTAGATATCTGTATTTGAAAATAGCTCAAGTTAATCTAAGTACGTCTCAGAACATATAAATACAATGTAGGCTATTTAAATCACAGGGAATATCTTTAGGTAAGAATATATTTATGAAAAATAAAGAAAGCATCCAAGTTTTCTCGAGGTACAGTCATAAAAACACGGCTTCAAAGAATTCATAGAGCAAAGTTAGTGAGCGTCAAACTATGTTATCTAGTTTAAAACCCCTGGGCGTTTACGTTTCAGATTAACCTTGGAGCTACTGTGGAGCTTACAGTTTAATTTAAGCTGTAGAAGGTGTGTGGCTAAGATTATATTACAGTAGTTTAAGTGTTTCTTGTAAGAGGTTGTGAAAGTGCTTGCTTAGTGTGTTATAAACTTATAATATTGGTAATACAAGAGTTTAATAGGCAATACGTAGAACCAAATATAGTATTATTATTATTGTTATGAACTTAGTTATTGCTGGCAATAACTAAGTTCATAACTGGTAATGTAAAGTTGGATAATAAATAACAATGCAAAGTCAAAACTAATGAACAATTTTAAAATATGTAGTAGAATCTTTTTATGCATTTTAAAGATAAGCAGGTAAACTACTAAACGTACTTTATGCTAATCAATAACAAGTTCATAGAAAATGTGATTTATGTTTCCTTAATAAGTCAGTCTGCTGCACTGTTTCCAGAATAATACAATTGGTTATAAAAAACAATATGATGTGGACTATAGCAAACAAACATTGCTATCGCATTACAGATCGGACAGTTTCCAAAAAAACAAAGCCACTGCGTTTCTAATCTAAAAACCAAACCAAATGATCGGAAAATATCATAAAAATTCACAACAACAAATATCTGCGGAAAGATATTTTTATTTCTAAAATTTTCAAAACTTTATCTGCATACAAATATGATAATAAAAGCGAGCCCTCGATACACCTGTCATTTTCCCTTTGAATTCGATGAACGTGACAATTTTCAAACAGAAATGGTTTCAAAATAAAATGTTTCGTGTGAACTGATTTATAAAAGGTACCTTACCTATACTTTTGCATTACAACTTCAAAGGGACAGATCCCATATGAAATGTACGTGAAAACGTCTATTTATGTTTGGAAATAAACTCTGGTATATAATAAACATATTTCGTATTTCAATTTGGAGGTGCGGGGTAATAAATCTTTTATGTACAAATATGAGGTAGGTATTGGTGACTGATGACATACCTTTTTTGACAGATTCGTATGTGATTAAGTCGCAGAGAGACTTAAAGTACGACAACCTAGGATAATATTATTTACGGCTGAAATATTGTACTCCGACCCTTTCTTTCTTTAACTAGGCAAACAAACTCAGAGGTCGTGGTCTCTTTTAAAGTCCAAACATTATATTATTAGAATTTTATGTGAGTCTAACAATGCAGGGCCATGTCTGGAATGGCCTTTTGAAGAAAGAGCCATTGCAGCTTTGAGTTGACCTGTCCCAACAGACCACATGCATGCATTAGTTATAGTGTAGCTCAAATCTATTTTAGGGAGCTCAAAAACCTGTCACACGACACTACCACATCTGCAGAACTTAAATATATTTTACAAGTTACCCCTAATAGAAGAAACAAAGGATCTAGGTATTTATGTTCATACATTAATCGTCACTATCAACACCCAGCGATGATGTAGTGTATTCATAGCCGAGTCCAAGCACGTCTGTACATTCTTTATCCCTGTCGTTTCCTACGTATTATGGGGGTAAGTCCGTTTCCTGCTTATAAGTTTTCGTTACATTGTAGATAATATATTATAGTTCACTGTAACTGTGGCTTCACATAGTTGAAGGCCAGATTGATAAAGGTTAATGTTTCTTATCACGTGCTTTGACTTATATATACGGATAGAAAGGGGGACTAGTAGTGGGGCAGACTGGTTGCCAAAGACGAAATGCCAGGTTTTGGCACAACTCAGAAGAGGCGTGTCCAACACTGAATTGATTCAACGATTGACATTGTAAGTCTTTCGTACCTAAATCTGTCGGTCTATTCTGTAAGACAGGTGAAGTGAGTTTAAAGTGAGCTGTGTTATTGCACCTAAAGCTATTGACGACTGACTTAAAGTTCACGTCACCCAAGTATTTACGGAGATATTTTTAGAGAAGAGAACGTGTAAATGGTGATGTGTTTAGAAAGGGGGTGACTACCGAGATAACGACTAATAGAGAGAAGTATGGAAAAAGAAGACATGTTGCGCCGACCCCAAATAAATTGGGATAAGTGTAGGAGAACGGATCACCGTTCTCCTACACTTATCCAAAAAAAAAAAAAAAAGTTCAAGGCAAAAGTTCTGTTAAACAGTCGTTCTCATCAGAGAACGACTGTTTGTACAGAACTTTTGCCTCTGCTTCTACTTTGTGACTTACCTTCATACGTGTCTTACATCATCATCTGCCTAGCCTTTTCCAAACTATGTTGGGGGCGGCTTCCAGTCTAACCGGATGCAGCTGAATACCAGTATTTTACATGGAGCGACTGCCTATCTGCCCTCCACAACCCAGTTACTGGGTAAAACGATACCCCTAGGTAAGACTGGTTGTCAGACTTTCGGGCTTCTGACTACCCGTAACGACTGTCAAAGATCTACGAATGACAGCCGAGACCAACGGCTTGACGTGCTTTCCGAGGCACGGAGGGGTCTCGGTATGTAAAGATGGTCACCCATCCACAGACTTACCACGGCAAGCGTAGCTTAACCTGATCGATCGACCTGTGCGGCTGTTATTATTTAGCCACGGGCCCCTCTCATACGTGTCTTACATATAATATGTAAATCAAAAACCACTATGTATAATACTCGTAGACTGATTGAATCTAACATGATGAACATGATCCCATGCCCCGAAGGAGCGTTATCGCGTAGGTGAGAATATTAATTTATCCATCACCGTTCATGTACACTTGCCTAGTAATTTTATAAACAGGTACGTACACGTTAAGCTTATCAAATTACCACCTACTGAGTGTTTGTACTGAGAGAGGATTTGTTAGGGTAAGGTCTCTAGCTAGTGGTTCGTCGATATAATATTGTTTCGAACTAAAACAAATATTTACAATCACAATACATTAAAAAATCTCCACTTAACCTTGACTCAGATTCACAAAAAAGCCTTTCATGAAGTAATTATAAGGAAATAAGCAGTAGCTTTTATTATAAATTCAAGTAGGGATATTTTAATTAACTATTCATAGATACCGTTGACGATGTCTTGTTATTCGGGTCGTAGCATTCGTAGCTCTACGTGGGTGTGAAGTAACATTCGTAGCAGTATACGAAGAAATACTTCGTAGCGGTTTAGTCTTACAACAGCCTGACTATGTTGACCAATATTTTTAATATTAGGTCATCCCACTTCCAGTGTCATATTTTTTTATTATTATTATTTTACAAAAACTGACTACTATACTATATAACCTTGTGACACTAATCAATAATCTCCACCACTATTAATCACTCGCTCCCAGACTGCTGGCAAATCTTGAACACCATTTAAAGTACCACTTTCATTTAATTCATCAATAATGCTCTTTAGTTTAATATCTCCTTTATTGTTTATTAATTATATAATATAATTTAATAACTCCTTTTTGCTATTGTATCGAGTACCCGACAATTTCCTCTTCACATGGCCAAAACAATTGAAATCACAAGGATTCATATCCGGGGAATATGGGCGGCTGAATAATTTCAATCCATCCTTTATCTTCAATTAAATTCTGAACTATTTTTGATTTGTGCGGTCTGGCGTTATCATGTAAAATTATAGGACTCGTTATATGATGTTCGTCTGCCCAAATAGGAATATTTTCTTCTAAAAATGACTTATATCGCTCTCGAGTCATAGTTGTATTTTCATCATAAGTTCTCCAAAAAGCAATGCCTCTGACATCCATAGCTACTATTAGTAGTATTTTTCGTTCATGTAGCTCTGCACGTGGTAAATGTTCAGCTAAAAAGCCCGGTTCCACCCAACATCGTGACTGATGTCTTTGACGAGGAGTATAAAATTCGACCCAAGTTTCATCAAGGCATATGAATCTATTAAGTATATTTTTCTTATGGCGATACCACGATAAATGGCTACGCGTAGTTTCATAATGAAACTCCTTCTGATCCGCGTTCAGAGTGTGGGGCACCCACACTGCACTTTTATTGACCAGACATAAATCCTCCGTGAGTACTCTATGTATAGTGGAATGAGGAATGTTAAGTTGAGTGAAGAGATCACTGACACTGACCCTACGTGACTGACGAAGTGCTTCCTTGATTTTGTCCCTTGCTTCTAATCTAGTCGATGATAATGATCGAGGTGCTCGCGGCTCATCTTCAGCTGTGGTTCTTCCTTGTTTGTACATTTCAAGCCATCGCTGTACGGTTCTTTTATTTAAGGCGTTACGACCAACACACTTTACCAGTAAGTCGTGCGCAACTCCTCCAGAGTAGTTGAGTAAAGCACAAAACTTTAGAAATATACGTTGCTCCACTACATTAATAGATTTTTTAAATCTTCCATTTTAAATCAATGCACGTCTTGACAATACAACACACCAAATTAAACTAACATGATTGTACAAGACAACACATGTATTAACTATTGCATACCATTGCGCAATACATAAATATTGGAAATAAAAAATATGACACTGGAAGTGGGATGACCTAATAATTGCATGTCACCATAGTTAGGTATTCAACAGAAACAACATCCGCACAGGTTGATCGATCAGGTTAAGCTTCGCTTGTCGCGGTTGGTCTGTGGATGGATGACCATCTTTATAGGTATACCAAGACCCCTCCGTGCCTCGGAAAACACGTTAAGCCGTTGGTCCCGGTTGTCATTCGTAGATCTTTGACAGTCGTAACGGGTAGTCAGAAGCCCGAAAGTCTGACAACCAGTCTTACCTAGGGTATCGTATTACCCAGTAAGTGGGTTGTTGAGTTCAGACAGGCAGTCACTCCATGTAAAATACTGGTATTCAGCTGCGTCCGGTTAGACTGGAAGCCGACCCCAACGTAGTTGGGAAAAGGCTAGGCAGATGATGATAATAGTTAGGTATTCATCCCCTGCCAAATATGAGAACAGCCGGTCGATTCTGGAAAGATCTCACCGTGATAACGAAGGTGAAGGGAGCTTAAAGTGAGCTGTGAGTCATGCTGATGCTAGGGATTGACACTATTGATGACTCACTCCACGCTCACTTCACCCAAGTTTTCACGGTGAGCTGATTACAGAATCGCACGGCAGGTACCAACTTATCTTATTCACACCCGTACAAAAACTCTTATTTTTACATTTACTCCATCGATCTGTTGAAACGTAACCTTACAGTAGGATGTTTTTAGGTAGCCCTATAAATATATTTAACACGTGTACGTATGGAATTACTGCTTTGGATGAAATCGATTCAACTGTCCATTAGCAAATGTTATGATGTAAATCAATATATATCGTTCAGTCTGGACCCCGACACAGGGAATCCTAGTCTAGGGTCCCGGGCATTTCTAAAAAAGCTAGCATTTAACGCTCCTTGTAATCTGTGACTAGTTTTTTTTTTTAATATACTATGTTACTGTTTTTATTTATTTATTTTAGTAATCAAGTTACATACCACGATAACGTATTATAGCCCAACGACAATGGTGCATAATAAAAAGACCGTCACCATTTATATCAATAATAGTGAAGCACCTTTGATTTGCACGGGTGCAACGGTGACATGTCACAATTTCGAGAGCTGCCGGTCGATTCTGTAAAAATCTCACCGTGAAATCATAAGTGAAGTGAGCACTTAATAGTGTCAATACCTACCATTACGGAATGACAGAGCTCACTTCCCGCTCACTTCACGTAAGTTCTCACGGTGAGAATCTTACAGAATAGCACTGCACATGTGCTTTATACGATCTTGTGACGGGGGATGAAAGCTGGATCTTGTATGATAACAGAAAGCGTCTAAGCTATTGGCTTCCAGTCGGAGAAAAACCGCCACAGCATCCGATTGATCCTCACCCACAAAACATTTTGTTGTGCTGTTTCTGGGACGCAAAGGGAATGCTGTTTCACAATTTTCTCCCTGCAGGCACACGATCTCCTCTACACAATACATTGAGAATCTCCAGGAATTAGCAAAAGCTATAAGAGAAAAACTGCCAAGACGCGCAACTGTCCACCTTCTCCACGACAACGCGAGACCCCATGTCGCAAAGGCAACCCACAAAACAATCACCGAACTTCACTGGAATACCGTTTCTCATCCACCATACTCTCCCGACATGGCGCCATCTGACTACCATTTGTTGAAACATTTAAAAGCATATTTGAGAAACAAAACTTTCAAAAACGTCGACGGTCTCAAGAAGGATGTGTTCATATTCTTCGAGTCACAGCCGCCGTAGTTTTGGGCAAAAGGAATAAACGACTTGCCGGTTAGATGGTCCAGTGTCATAGAATTAGATGGCGAAAATATTGTTGATTAGAAATTTTGTGTATAAGATACCTATATTAATAAATTAATTCTACTGAAATTATTGCGACAAAACTTTTTTA
Organism: Eremobia ochroleuca; assembly: GCA_949629135.1. Lineage (NCBI taxonomy): Eukaryota > Metazoa > Arthropoda > Insecta > Lepidoptera > Noctuidae > Eremobia > Eremobia ochroleuca. The sequence continues at coordinate 11,446,032 of OX451401.1, read as the reverse complement.
TCAACCTTATATTTGTGACGGCTTCTTGAGGTTTGGCAAGCGTGTGGATCCGGCTTAACATAACATTCTACGAGTACAATACTATTGCGTAATTTAGAACTTTATGGAAAAACATTATGAAATAAAAGATGTTGAATTTTTTTTGTCATAACTTTTGCACCAACCGATATTTTCTTTGTTTGTATCCTTGCCCCTATTTTTATTAATTACATATTCGAGATAAAAAATGTAATCACGATTGCGGGAGGAACGACACAGGTCCGTTACTGACAAAGCCCGCAGGCGATCTGGGCGGGCATAAGAAAGTGACAGAGTCAATTACTTCCACATGCGAAAAAAGAGATCGCAACAATGCGCTGGAACCAAAATAAAACAACGTAAGCGCCAAACCAAATAAAAATTGTTTAAAAATACATTAAGCTATGTATCAAAAATTTGTTCAATCAGAGTTTTCAATTACCTATTACGCATATTTTGAATCCAATTTTGCAATGAAATTAATTAGGATTTTAGAATTACAGAAGAAAATATAAAAAAGTAGACGTCTTTTCGGAATTAAATTCTATCGAGGAAATTTGAAGCAATTGCGTTTTCCTTCAGTCAGAGTCTTAATCAAATAGTCAATAAACATATAACTAAAAATCAAATCCAAACATGCTGTAATAGTGAAATAAATGGATTCGAAAAAACACCCAATTTATTTTGATATCGCCTTAATCTTGGTTTTGGCGCGTATAGTGTTGTGTTACTTAAAAGGTTCGAATTTCGAACCCCCTGGATGCCAGGCTCCATGGCTTGCTGGCAAACCTCGAGCTCTTACAATCAATTAATCAATCAATCTTGGTTAGATTACATGTCTAGTCAAAGCTATACGTCAAGCGAGGTGTAACACAGCCTAAAACTACTTATCATTATCTAAACTGCATAGTAAGACAACATCGACAGCAAAAGCTAATAACTAACTTTGTTTTTAACCGACTTCAAAAAAAGGAGGAGGTTATCAATTTGACTGTATTTTTTTTTTTTTTTTTATGTTTGTTACCTCATAATAACCGACTGGGTGAACCGATTTTCATGATTCTTTTTTTATTTGAAAGCTGGTGCTTCCCGTGTGGTCCCATTGTCACCATTTCAATATCTGATGATGGGATCTTGTAGAAATCGGGGGAACTCTTCAATAAATAACAGCAGATTAACCGCGATTGTTGCTATAGCATATCTAAGCATTGTTTACACCATCACACAACATAATATCACGCCTGTACTCACTAAAAGGTTATAATTTTTTTTTATTATAATAATAATTAATACCAGTAAAACAACCGCGATTGCTGCTATCGCATATGTATGCATTGTTTACGCAATCGCACAACATAACATCACGTCTGTACCCTATAAACGCAGATGCAGCTTCCTGTCACTGATATTTACATAGCAAGTAGTGTTTATATGAATTTGATTGGGGATAACTAAAAACTAAACTTTTGATTTTTGATAACTAAAAAGTGAAAAATAAAAAATTTTATATAAAAAAAAACAACCGACTTCCAAAAAAACACTACAAAGTGAAAAATATTTTTTTAATTTCGGAAGTCGGTGTCAAAAAACCAAAATGCAGAACCAACGACACCGACTTCCAAAATTAAAAAAATATTTTTCACTTTGTAGTGTTTTTTTGGAAGTCGGTTGTTTTTTTTTATATAAAATTTTTGCTCAAAAGTATTTACGTAAACTTGTTTATACCTAAAGTATACACCACTCTATGTAAATACTATATTATACAGTTATATAGTATAACGGAACGATGTTTGTTGTTTTCAACAACAAACATCGTACCTGTTAACTAACAGAAGAAGTTCTTGAGTTCCTAAAACCAGGCTTTACCAAGATAATGTGGCGATTATCGTTCCATCGCTTGCGGAATAATAGAAAAGAAACACGAATAAAATAACCATTATACGTGACAAAAGTCAACAACGTTACCTACGGTCAACGATAACGATATCCAAACAACGGAGCCACCATAACTAAGATATAAAACGTACATACACTTGACTTGCAAACAGCGAACTGTCACTACTGACCTTCTAACTTACATCATTACATAGAAACTCCATATGTAACACAGGTTCTGTACGTAATATCTGGGTGATAAAAGCAGCTATTTCGCGTCACAGAATAGATAGGTACAGAAGTTTGAGGTCGACGAAAAACGAGCAAAAATTCTCGCGCACATAGACAAGCGGCTTTTTACTGCGAGTGAAAGAAAAGAAAAAAAAAATGGGTTTATTTGTCACAGAAACACGTGCATAGAAAAAGAAAGGTTAAACTGAATGACAAAGAAAAAATAGATAATTAATTACGAGCACAGAAAAGAAATAGTCGGCATCTTGACGTCGTGACTGTGAGGAAAGAAGGAAGGCCACTCTCTTCCACTCTCCATGATGCCGTGCTATTGGGGGTGGACGGCACAGGTCTGATTATCGGTGGTCACCCCAAAACTACGCATACCCGCGTTTGTCATTTTTTAAGATTGCCGATCGTACGTTCACGTCTATGTTTGCGTGAGCCTGGTTTTACTTGTTTTATTGAGGAAGCCTTCTGCACCTATCTTTTTTCTGTAATGCTGTGAACTCCCCCGCTATTCCACGAACTCCCCCGCTGTTCCGCGGATTCCCCCTGTTCCTCTAATGGCGCACGCTGAATGACGAAAACGCGGCGTTTATGATAATCACCGTATTTCACGACCACATAAAACCGAGTGGTGGCGTGGATGGGATTCTCCTAGATTATCCCCCTTAAAAATGTAGTTAGGCGGTACCTTCGTCGATACATTGACTTTTAAGGAAATGTGTGGTGCGCATTATTATGTGCCTATCAACATTTTTATCAAATGACACTTATTATCCTTGATGATTCAAAATGTCAACGATCCTTACGTTTAGTAGATGTTAAAGTTTAAATTAAACAGCTTTATAAACTTATTTATTTTAATTAATAGTAAGTCAGTAATTAGTTTCATTTAGATATTAAAAGAATGGAGCTTTATTAACTTAATTCTGACTTAATTGGAAAGATTAGATACTTGCGAAAGGCTTAATTTTGAACTGTGACTGCAGTGAGTTGGATTACAAAGATTAAATGTTAAGAAGTATTTAGTTATAGTTAATTTTCTACGCGCAAATATTTAATGATTAATTGTATCAAAGAATGTAATTAGTTATCTTAGGGCTGATTTTTCCAACGCCAGATAACTTTAGCCGAGGAATAATTTTGAATTTTTGATTGTTCATCCATATAAAATTTGTCAGATGCCAAATTTATTCCACGAATAACAAATATCTGTCGATTGAAAAACCAGCTCTTAAAAAGACAAATCAAATGCTACTTATTAGTTTTGTGATTTTATTCCTATTGTGATTTTAGCTGATCAAATAAAAAACAAAACAACATTTATTTTCGTGATAGTAAAACGTTATTACCACTCAATAAAAACAATCAACAATTTCACTTCGTAATAGAGCACAATCATTGAACATTTTCTCACCATTATAAATTCTACACCCAAAAAGCCGCACAAATATGTTGCGGTAAACTCCAATCTGTAATATTAACATAACGAAGTCGTAACAGACATATTATGACATTTGTTATTATTTGTATGTTTATCACAGCAAAGAGCGGGAATTGGAGCAATTCCTACAAATCTCTTTCTTATTTTCTCTGCGAATCTACTGTGGGATTTTCCTTAAGCAATTGGATTATACCCGTAATCGGCGTCGCAGTCAACTGCTTTTGTGTTCTTTAAGTCAAAACCTAGATTTACTTTGGAGCTTCTGTAATAAGCCTTATTGGAAGTAACTTGAAGTTTCCTAATTGATTCGATGTTATTTTGCGCTTGGTAGTGATGAGCAAAGCAAGACCAAGACCAAGACTGGGACAGTCTTGATCTTGCGTTTTTGCAAGACCAAGACAATTTTGAATACAATATAATAATAAAAAATAATAAAAATAATAATATAATAATACAAAATACAATTGTACCAATTTTGCTAATCACTAGCGCTTGGTTTTCCATTCTGATTTATTTTGCTTCTTGGACGTGTCGGAATTCAATGTAAGCATTCCTCAGTACTTATATGTTTTGTCTCCATGTTGCAGAATATGTTACAAACTAAGTATTATTTCTATCACTTACCCTGATTCCGAAAACAAGAGGGACAAAGTCAGTTACTTTGCGCTGGTTTCATATACTCATAAATCTTCAACAACGCCTCTGAAAGATTAAGCTCGCGCTGTCCCAGTCAGGTGAAACCTCATTAGGTTTTAAACCAACCAGCTAGGTTAAAACACTGCGCTGCAGAACGCAAACAACCGTAGCTAGGCGTGCGCCAAATTGAAGCGGAACTGAGCGTCTTATATCTGTCGCGAGCCGGATAACCTATGGGTTAACACGTCCACAAAGTGCACTGCGGGGCAGTAAGACACTGGGACACATTGAAGATGGTATTTGAACGTGGTTCCAACATGAAAGTTCATTAGTGGTTTTGAGTTGCAACCAGCTGTATTATATTGCTCGGAAAACGTAACAACGGTTTAAGATATTCCGTTTGATTCCGTCATATTTTTTTAATGCTTTCGGATAATAAATATAACTAAGGAATAGCAGGACGATGTGGGGGTATATCCCACTGGTCGCGTGCGGGATAACCTACGGGCTAAAACGGGCACAAATTGAACTGCGGGGCAGAAAGACACTAGGACACATTGAAGTTGGTAATATGAACATGGTTTCAACAAGAAATTTCATTTGAGATCTTGAAATGCCGCCTGTTGGGTTTCATTCTTCGGAAAACCAGCATAAAGAATAAAGGAGGAAATTCTATAAAACAAGTTCCTGCTAAAAATTGCCTTCATTTGTAAGAGTCCACGTGTAGGATTTATCAAATTCTACGAATTTTATAATCCGTAGAAATTGATAAATCATTGTGCTATTGTCTTTTGTGTGTAGGTACTGAGTAAATGTTTTATCTATCTATCTTATTAAGGAATAACGGAATGGGGCGGGGTATAATTGTCGCGAAGTGTTTACGAACCGGAAAACCCAATGGCTAACATGGCCACGAAGTGAACTTTCTGGAAATATAGACATTAGAGGACACAGAAATTACATATTAATATGAAATAAGGTTTGTAGAATGTTCAGTTCTTGCTGCTGCCTGCCGGATTTAATTCCTCGGAAAGTCAAAAATCGCAAATACAATAATTAAAGCCGCCATTTGCAAGAGCTCACGGGGATGTATAAATTCTACGAATTCTACATTCTCTGAAAATACATTTTCTAGGATACAATCCTAACTTTAATATTATAAATGCGAAAGTAAGTTTGTTTATTACCTTTTCACGCCTAAACCACTGAACCGATCATCCGAAAATTTTGCATATACGTTGTCAGGTGTACAGAAAAGGAAGGGTACCTTTCATCCCGAAAAAATGTTGTTCCCGAGGAAAACAACGATAACGTTAATATGACAATAGATGGCGCCACGGGCCTTTAGAATCATGGTTGAATTATAGTTAAATGTAAATGCCACTGTAAGTGTAGTCAATTAAATGTTGAGGCTTGAAAATTAACCACTCAGCACACTGAGAATTCCTAATAGAAAACACTCAATAACGCTTTCCCCAACCAGGAAATTGAACCCAGGACCTAATGATCAGCAGCAGCGCTTGCAACCACTAGACCAACGAAGAAGTCTAAAAAAAACAAAAATGGAAAATTACTACATTATTATATTAAACATTCGACGTCCTCAAAATAATGTACCAATAAGATAAATATGATAATTATGTGATTATTTAATAAATTACCTCCAATCGCCTGAAACACAACATTACCTAGTTCAGGCACAAAACAAGGTTGAACTTGACATAGATTTAAGAAAAACTGTATTTAGCGTTAGTCCTTATATTCTTGAATACATTTTATTATTATATTAAATATATTATTAATGAATAAAGTTTAAAATAATCAAGACTTTTCGAATAAAAACAATTTCAATATAGGACCTTTATTTTACGATGTTTATAGAATTCGCATAAAATTGGTTCACTTACATCTCTTTTCCAGTTTCATGGAACAAAAGGGAAATCGTTAAAATGTGAACTCCAACAAGTGTTGTCACAGGAAATTGCCTTTTGATATGCCATTGTTGTTGTCCCGATATTGTAACCGAAGATTACTATGGAATATACCAATCTTTACGTAAAAAATACAAGGAACAATTTAGATTACCGATGGGTAAATGTTATTTTGGAACAAGTACGAGTACATGAACTCACGCCTTCCTCCCATGGGGGTAGGCAGAAACTACAGAACGCCACCTGCTGCGATACTTACATCTCTTTAGTCGTTCAATTTTGACAGAGTGTTCTTTAGCTAAAGCAGCCCTCGCGATGCTCCTCCACTTATTCCAGTCTTCAGCGTCTCGGAAATTCGGCAACTATAGAGGTTTGTGTGTGGAGATGTGTGTGGTTTGTATCCTTACATATTACCCACTCCTTTTGCCTCGTTTACGTTCATACATCTGGTCATACACGTACCCCGGTTGCGAGTACTACGCACTTTTTGGATCAAGTATTAAAGCAATAAGAATTGAAATTCTTACTCGCGGCATGCAACATTTTCACAATTCGATCATGTTACCTTACAGATCCTACAAAAACAGAACCCAACCCCATTACAATGCGATCAATTTCACTACACACGAACATATTAAGTGGCATCACCACTCCAGAATTTAATATGTGCCGAACTCACGAACTCGACCTAAGTGCAAGAGTGAGAGAATTCAACTGTTAAGTGTAAATTTCGAGCCCAATTTCCGAAAGGACGATCATTTCAATAGTGGCCGAACCCTCCCGATTTCGGCCGAGCGTAAAATTTGCTAACAGAATGCAAACCAAACAAACTTTCTTCGAGTTACTGACAGTCACTGGCAAACACTCAAGGAAACTTATTTAACTCACAAATGTCCTGTGTACACATAAATCTGTAAAGTCGGACGCGTAAAGCAGGTGTTTCTCACTTCTATCAAAGTTTGTGATTTATTTAGCTGCAATGTTGCATAAATGTGCGAGTGAGGGGAGAGCAGGCAAAGTAAAGGTTTTTGATACGTTCAGAAAGTATTTTGCTGTGATAAAATTATAACAAATTGCTAAGTACAGCTGCAGTTTCCCAGAAAAACGGTGACCGCACATAACAGCCGCTGTCATGAAAATGATGGCAGCGGCAAAGATTTAAATCGTTAGATACGCCCTACAGCGTCAAAAGATAGTCGCGTTTCTGTTTTGTTTTTACACCCAATGACACAGTGACTTGACTTGATGGTCATGGAAACGCTGTGTATGTCTTCCTGCCAAAAGATTTAAATCTTCCAACTTACTTTCAAAACAACGTTTTAGTGACATCATTCACCTGTAAATTGTGGAAATAATGTGAGCGGTCACCACTCTTCTAGGAAACCGTAGCTATATGTTTTAATCATTCTAATTACTTGCAGTGAAACTAATTATAATTCTGAACAGCTCTCAGAGACCAAAGTTGCATCTAAAAATTATAATTTTGGATATAAATTCCAATTTACCTAATGCAGCACGAGCTTAGAATTAGAAACTTTTTAGGAACATACATATCTACTATTACCAACAATACCAAAATATGATTAGTAGCAAACTTTATGCAAAAGTTAGCAACACAACAGCATTACTACGCCCGTCTGAATTCAACATGAAGACCACAGTATAGCGAAGTTGGCTCCCTAAGGCACAAAATGCATAACAGACTACAAACAAACTTGTGGCGTTGCGGCTGACATGTTCTCCTCCTGTGGCCCGTTATTGGCTTTTTCATGCCGAATAATAGTTAATAACGTTTAATAGCTTAGCTTTGAACTGTGCATTCGAAATAATCAGTCGTTAGCAACCATTATTGCAGAATGCGAATTTACTTTGCTGGTGTTGTGTGCAAAAACCGTAGTCTTTGTACGTGGGTGGATCAAATATAATACTCGTAAAAAAAAGGAACATATTTTATTTTTCTACATAATCTTCCCTTCTATTTTAACACATTTTTCCCAGCGCAATTGCACACAAATGATTCCACTATCTGGTCAGTGTGAAAACGGCGTCCTCCACTTGATTTTTTTTTGTGCCATTCCTACACTTGAGTTCTTGAAAGCGTATTCTTATCGAACTGTAGGGTCAATGGATGAAAAATTTCGGAAGGTTTTATGCCCTCCCGTGTTAAAAAAAATATGATAAGTCGTTGCCCAACAGACTTATATACCTCCTACTCATACATGATGCTACTGACGCGCAATAAACTAAAGTGAGCCGGAGCAGTATACCCCCTCCCCTAGATGATCCCCCCTAACACATACAACAGCACCAAGCGCGTCACTTCACTCAGCGACCAGTAATAAAAAAGTCCTGTTTATATTTGATTCACCTAATAGCTTCGATATTTCAATTTTACTGGATTATTTTATGCAACGGTTTTGCACGATCAGTTCTTAATGTTCCCTCTCCTGGCACACAGGTCTCCTAAAAATGGTCACCCATCCACAGACCAACCGCGGCAAGCGTCGCTTAACCTGATCGATCGACCTGTGCGGCTGTTATTATTTAGCCAAGGGCCCCTCATGTAATGTTAGACTGCTGGTAAATAAAAAGATTAAGAAACAGAACTTATTTCATTTTAGTTACCCTGGTGAACATAAATTGCGACAAAACATTTTAATGTCAGAGCACACTTTGCTCAAAACTTAATTTAATCTCTATTGTAGAAGACAAGAATTATAATTGTAAACACAAAAGCGACGTTAAAGTGAAATGTTAAACTAAATAAAATTAAACTTGCCTTATCATGAGATTCAGAGATCAAAGTTTAATAGAATTGAAGGAATAGAACATTCCTAATTGCTTTGGAACGTTCCTTCGTCGGTGAAATCAGGTTCAGAGGTATTCCAGGGCTTAGACTAGTTCGTTAGTAAGTTTAATTGAAAGAATTCAGTGTGAAAGAATATATCTGTGAAACAATTATATTGTTCTGCGGTAATCTGGGAAATCGTGGAGCCAGCAGATATTTTTCTTATTGAACTTTATTATAAATGTTCGGAAACTATCTTCCCGTATACCTACACTGCAATATGTGTTAAATCGTGATCATATATTGAGAGTAGAAATAAGGTACCTAATTTTTTATCCTTTGACGTCACATTAGTGTAGCGATAACAAGGCAGAGTTTTTATGAAAGTCTTTATCACTACTTTATAAGGCGAAAGGATTGCTGCTGTTAAAATTTAAAACCCAACAAATACATAATAATGATACTACACAGTGAGCCAAAAGCTGATATGGTTAGGAAGGAAGTGAATTTTGAGTTGAAAAAAAAAAAACAGCCAGGAGCGAGTGGGGCGCACGCACCGTACATCATATATTATTTTTTTTTTTTTTCTGAAAAAATGTGCTATTTAGAGAGATCTTTTTCCCTGTTCATATTCTGTGTTATCTAATAGAATAATTTCAGATTTTTCTCTATGCAAACTTCGGAGATTTTTTACATTTTTTACATTTTTTTTTTTACATTTTTCATCAAAAGGCGAAAACGCTGCGGCCTAAAAAAAAATTAAAAATGCTTGAGAATGTCCAAACAGCGCTCTTTCATACTCCACATGCCCTAGTAGACCCACTTCAGATTTTTAAGGAACCCTTTCAGTCCCTGTTAAAAGAAATGTATACATTTTTTTTTTCTTATTTGCAGAATAGTTGGGCGAACGTCATCTAAAACTATTTCAACCTTCAAGTTGATAGCAATAGTAGTTCTTGAGATATCCAGCTGTGACAGATGGACAGACAGAGAGTCGCACCATAAGGGTACATTTTTACCATTTTAGTACGGAACCCTAAAAACGAAAAAGACGAATAATCGATCTATAATGTTTCAACTGCTGGGAAACAGGCCTCCTCTCTGTGAGAGGCTGTAAACTACCACATAGGCCCAGTGCGGGTTGGTGGATGTCACAAGTCTTCGAATGTTCTGTCCTAGAACATGCCGGTTTCCTCGCGATGTTTTCCTTCGCCGTTTTGAGATCATCCTCATCTGCCTTGCCTTTTCCCAACTATGTTGGGGTCGGCTTCCAGTCTAACCGGATGCAGGTGAATACCAGTATTTTACATGGAGCGACTGCCTATCTGACCTCCACAACCCAGTTACTGAGTAATATGATACCCCTAGGTAAGACTGGTTGTCAGATTTTCGGGCTTCTGACTACCCGTAACGACTGTCAAAGATCTACGAATGACAGCCGGGACCAACGGCTTAACGTGCTTTCCGAGGCACGGAGGGGTCTCGGTATGTAAAGATGGTCACCCATCCACAGACCAACCGCGGCAAGCGTAGCTTAACCTGATCGATCGACCTGTGCGGCTGTTACTATTTAGCCACGGGCCCCTCGCCGTTTTGAGATCAGTAGTGATTAAATAATTTACACAAACTAAAGTGTCTGGCTGGGTTCGAACCTACGGCCTATAACTCGTAACTCGGGACCGTAACCACTAGGCCACCACTGCTCTCAACTGATACCTGCTACGACCTCCTCAAATATTTCAGAATAAAGCCTGGGACGATAGTAAGTCGCAATCAATCACACAGGTAAAACCGACAAATATTTCACCATCTCAACCAAAACGTTCTCGACGTACCAAAAAAGCAGAAAAACAAAAAACAACTCGTAGCCAAAGAATTGAACGGCAAAGACGAACTAAGTTGGCTAAAGAATGTTTGCGCTACAGTAGAACATGTTTGCGATTGTTCAGTAACCGCACTCGGGGGGGCGTAGTGAGGATCGCTACATAGATAGATCTAATGTGGTGAGCCGAACTGCTTTTGTTTAGATCCTGGAGAAAAACGTAGGAACTAGACAAGTCATGTAGTCTCATTTTAAAACGCAGCTTAAAAGACCAGCTTATGGCATATTCTTGCATTGCGTTTTCTAAGCGTAATACTAGCTTCAAGACGTCTACAAAGAAATTTGTCGTACCTAACTATTTATACAATATGTAACATGTACTAGCAATTATTCAAGAGTTCCGTTAACTAGCGTCCAGATCTATCATCTGACCAGCTCGATGGTACCATATTATTTTGCTATCGTCGGAACGCATAAATTTGCGATTATTCAACCTAAGACCACTAGAAGTGATTTACTGTTCAATTATTCCGTTATCTACCGTCCAAGTATATCCTACGGCACATCGCCGTAACTTTTTTTACACAGCGATTTGAAAAGAACTGCCATAGTAGTTATTCCTATATATTAAAATGCCTATCTAATGACATATGTTTGGTTGTTATTGGCTGTGGGGACTATTTTGTCCGGTCCTTCCATTTCTCTTTCCTACTCCATCATCAGCCTCTGGTCACCATCTATCTATAGCCTATTCTTTGAGACCATTCCAAGGAACCCGAACACGATACCTCTGCTGTAAGTTACGGGTGTTAGGTATTCTGCAAATACCAGGTGATGCTGCAGCAGCAGTTCAAGGTTTACTACGTTCTTCTAGTATCATTGAAGTAACGAAATGCCAAATTTTGTCTCAATCAGACCCGTGGAAGATGCTCACATCAATTTATCAACTAAAAAGAGCTGATAATCTTCAAACGGCTGAACCGATTTTCTTGAATCATAGCTAAGAACAGTCTCGATCAAGTCACCTTTCAAACAAAAAAAAAAAGCCATACTCGGTTCAGCCATTTGGAAGCTACGATGACGCAGACAGACACCCATATACACAAATACACAGATACACAGTTAAACTTATAACACCTCTCTGTTTTTGTCGGGGATTAAAAAGTTACTGAAATTGATTAAGTAGTGAATTATGAACTAACTCCTTTCAGGGCTTGCGTTTATTCTGTTACATCTTATATAAATAAAAATTAAACGCTGGTCTGAAATGTTCGTAATAGTTCGAATTAGGTTTCTATGGAAAACAGAATTTTAAAAGTTTCCTGTAAAATTCATAGACTCAGAAAAAACTGAACTTTCTTTTTTGTATGAAATTTTTGTTTGAACTATTGAAATTTGGGCAGGACAACGTCTGTCGGTTTCAGCAAGTTAATAATATCTGATATTACGCAGATCTAGTGTTTTGTTCATCTGACCTTACAATGTCAGATCTTACTGTTTCTTCTCAGAGTAGTCGATAGGAAACACCGACCTCATCTAGTTTTTAAAATACTATTGACGTCTAAAAGTATTTTTATAAACCTACTTACAGAAATAAAAAAAAAACATTTATCATTTATCAATGGCATTAAAAGATGGAGACCGAATACAGGGCCAATTTAACTCCAAGTGTTATTTACCTGACCTTTTGAATTCAGAATTGTTTGCAGCATTTTGAAGAATGGTTGCACCCACTATTGAAGGTAAAACCTTTATCTAGCATGCAGAGTCTGTGTGACATCGATCTGTCTAAAAACTTACCAAGTCCCTCCTATTTGTATGACGTCTTGTCCCCGCCATCACCGCACCTTGTATACAAATAATGCTCGTTCACAATATACGGCGCCAACTTCATTGCCGAGGTTATGAATGTGTCAGAAACTGCACGGTGCACTCAAGCTGTAATGACACGTGTTTGTGTCACCAACTTACCACTTATTTGTTCAAGAGATTGTCTTTACATCTTCACGAATTTCATTTCGGCTAAATTATGTTAGCGTGGTATAATATTTTGCATAAATGCACGTAATGAGCATGGGACTAACTTTGTTGAGGAAGTGCTAATACGTGACATGGTACCTATATCTGAACTAATATTATAAAGATATTAGATTTCTTGTACGTTTGTTTGTGACGCTTTCACGCCAAAAGGGCTGAACGGATTTAGATGAAATTTGGTACATGGGTAGATCATGACCTGAATTAGTACATAGCATACTTTTTATCGCGACATTCCCACGGGATCGAGACGTATGCGAGAGAAACCGCGGGGCGCAGCTAGTCATAAATAAATATAATTTATTTTCTCTTTTCAAACTGTATCACACCTATTTGAAATAAAATAAATTGTTTTTCTTTTTCGTCTGCACTAGGAACACTTGTAAAGCAGAACGCGCAACTTTATTTGTTAAAATTGCATTTTGCTGGGTTGGATTCAAGAAGAGACGTTATCAAAACACTATACGTATAGTGTACTGAAACAGCTTACAGGAAGGACTATAAATGTAAAAATGGGAAAATGGGAGAACATAAGACTAGCAGGTGATGTGTAGCATGAAGTCTCCAGCAATAAAACCAAGTCTTAGCAAAATTATTAACTTTTAACGCAGAAGATATGAACCTGAAATAAATAAACCTAAAATAAAAAGTAATTGTTGTTGAAAAGAGCCTGATTAATGGCCCGGTCTAGACAAAACAAATTAAAACGGAGGTCGAACACGAGCCTATCTGGCCGTTTCCAGCAAATTTCATAATAATGAACTACAGATGTTTTAGGAACACAAAAGAACTTGAAAAAACATGTCACTGTTTTTCCCGAAAAAATGGCCCAGTCCTGTTTGTTACATTTGCAGTTATTTTTTCTGCTCAATCTTTCTACGTAGTTGTATGTTTACCAGACTGGGCTTTTGAATTTTAACCGTAACTGAATTACTTCGTGTTATGGTAAAGGTCCCTTTATACTTGGCGCTTATATTTGTACAGTAGGTACACAAGGACTCTTTACAAAGAAAGCCGTATTTATACGAAACCAAACGAACGTAATGTAGGTACCGAACCAAGGTGAAAATACTCAAATAGAATTGCTAAAAATAGCCCATTTATGGACTGAAGAATTGGTAAACAGAGCATGATAAACGGTAATACATCTGAGACACATTTGTAATGGATTTTATCCGAGTCCCATTCGTATGGAACTACATTTGTCTTTGTAATTTTCTTGTGACGTAATCCAATTTTCGTCTATTTCATGCTATCTATTAATGGGATCATTATTTTGTTCATTGTCAAGAACGGCTAAGTATATTTAGATGGATGCCACAAACTATTGAAATGGTTCGTGGACGTTGGCTTAGAACGAGATAAAACGGTGAATTGTTGTATTTACGGATCAGATAACTATGATACATTTACGTGGATTATAATTATCTATATCAAATAATAATAACTCACGTAGAAACAGCTGTTTCTAGATAGATTAGATTCTTATATTTTCCGTTACTAAACCATACTTGGTAGAGGTGAAAATGATGCAGCATGTCAGTGACATCGTCCAACTATTAGAAAGTGTAAAGTCCCCCGCGTGGCGGATCCACCGGGATCCAATGTTCGGTAAGTTACTTGTGCAAACTTGCTCCAACTTTTAGCTAAGTGCCTTAAATTTTAAGTCAATTTCGTGTCCGCTCGCCGGTAGCGTCACTCTCCAGTAGATTTTGGATATTTAAATATGCTACTAGGGATTCACGGGGTACAAGGAAAATTTTCGGACTCAAGAATTACTCAGAAAGTAATTTTTCATCCTACTTTATTTCACGGGTGTCTCTCGCGGATAACAACTTTAAATTAAGCGTTTTTTAGCGTCGATTTTTTTTTCTACAAATAGTGCTGGGAATTATTTTAAATTAAGATAAAAAAGCGGTGATTACGTCTAGCAAAGTGGACTGATAACTCCGAGAAGCGAGGTCCACTGAAACACATTTGGGATGGTTGTCACAACTTGTTCAAGGTTCATGCTCTTGTTAAGTAATTACCAAAGTCTCAAGGAAGTTGGGGATTATTTTTGTTTACACTGAGGGGCTAACAAAGCGCGTTTTATGTTACTCTGAAAGTTTTCCTTAAAACCACGCAATCTTTGACTGAGGTAAAAAAGTAAATTTTGTCGCCAGTAATTTTTGTGAGAAACGAAATTGGTATGTTGTCTCAAGAGCCAGCCATTCGTTACGCCAAAGATTATTCTCTCTGTTTACTAACGTACAGAGGAATTGAACATTTGTACTCGTTTCGGTAGATGCGGTCCAGATGTTGCCATATCTTCGCTGTTTAACATTCAGAGCGCGTCGCGATAGTTCGGGCAACTCGTGCCAAACACTACGTGTGTGCTTCCCCACTATTTGTTAATTACAATATTACATTTAGTACGTAAGGGATTCAATATCAAGGCTAAATAGAGTTGAGCTAAATGTTTTAGTTTGTTCAAAAATGTACAGGTATCTATGTCGTTGTGTGCTAAAACTAGTTAGTTGTACGTATAAAGTTTAGGATTGAAATTGTGTTTACCTAAAACTCATACCTTTTCGCAGAACAATTAAACAGAATCATTTATGTTTGCAATTCTCAAATAGTCCTGTAAACGTTAACAAAATCTGCCTAGAAACGGTGGTCCTTCCCAGTAGTCAAGCTATATTTAAAATTCGTTCTATTGATTTCTGAAGAGCATTTCAAACGACCTGAGCTGACCTCTCCAAACCTCACCTGACCTGACTGGTTTACAGTTTAACTTTATTAATTATTGAACATGGCTTTACGTTATCTGTGGGCAGGTAGCATCACAACTACCGTCCATTACTTGCTATAATCCCATCGCTTCGTGGTAACCAAACGCAAAGATGGAGTGACCTATTAACAGTTACCACGTTGTTCGCGCTCGATTACCTTTAGATTAGATACTGTGTAGTCGTAATAATATACAATTTATAATCTATGGTGAGATAGGACAGTTCTTGACCCATGTAACACCAAAATGTGTGTGTCAGTTTAAAAACCACAGGATGAATGTATGCACGAGTTAGCTTTAGTAGTAAAATTGAAGAAAACCGCTCATGTGCGAGTCGGACCCACGCATCGAGGGTTCCGTACAAATTTGTAGGTGTGTAAATAGTTTATCACGGGCTTTTTTTGTAATGTATATACAAATTTGCGGTTTTCGGATTTATTCCTTTAGGTACTTGTGCTACCTGACATTACTTCTTGCCAAATTTCATGATTCTAGGTCAACGGGAATTACCCTATAGGTTTTGATTCCGGAACATAAACGCTCGTATCTTTTGATTGCGTTAACTTAGAAGTTTGATTTTTTGACTGCTTCAAGGGAATGCAGCCAGTGTATTTGATATTAATTTCAACTTGATAACTCCACGCGTTCCTGAGAACAAGGGTCTTGACAGACGTATGGACATTATATCTATCTATCTACATATCCATCTATCAAGACCTCCGTCCATCTGTCCGTCTGCACAGACAGACGGACAACGAAGTGATCTTATAGATATGGGTTCCGTTTTTTCCTTTTGAGGTACGGAACCCTACAAAACTTCCACCATCGGATAAAACAGACTGTTTTGCAGAATGAGTTAATAAATCATCAAATCTAAATAAATTTAGCAGAAACCGTTACTTACAGCTGAACCATTTAATTTTTTAGTCAATTTAAGCTGCAAAAAGGCTCACATTATTGTTTTTATGTTGCGCTAAATATAAAAAAGTTTACAAATTACATCGAGCACCTAATCTGTATGTTAAGTAATTAACGCATTATGTCCAAAAACTGGGACGTGCTGAGAATGGATGAGGGACAAAATAAATGAGAACCACCGCCTTTTTTTAATTACTTTTACATCTAACGAGATGAATAGATAGGTCAAACATTTTACGCGTGTTTAGGACCACGTCCGTCATTTTCGAGTGTCAATTATTGGACTTATAAATAATAACTGCCGCACAGGTCGATCGATCAGGTTAAGTTACGCTTGCCGCGGTTGGTCTGTGGATGGGTGACCATCTTTACATACCGAGACCCCTCCGTGCCTCGGAAAGCACGTTAAGCCGTTGGTCCCGGCTGTCATCGTAGATCTTTGACAGTCGTTACGGGGTAGTCAGAAGCCCGAAAGTCTGACAACCAGTCTTATCTAGGGGTATCGTATTACCCAGTAACTGGGTTGTGGAGGTCAGATAGGCAGTCGCTCCATGTAAAATACTGGTATTCAGGTGCATCCGGTTAGACTGGAAGCCGACCCCAACATAGTTGGGAAAAGGCTAGGCAGATGATGAATTATTGGACTTATGATTGGTGACACAAGGAGACAATATTTATGTAAAATTCTGAAGGCGACGGCAGTGGCTTTGCCGCCTAACCGCAATGACAGACCGCAGCGACACTACTAGCTTTTAGTTTCTATGAATTTTGTAAAAGCTTCCATAGATGGCGACAATGCCGCCTGCTGCTGCGGTCGGGCGGCAACTGCAGACGACATACCAGTACCTACTGCTGATAGTAGCTTCCACTAACAAAGCGACAAGACGTTTACTTACTATTTATTTTACCGTTATACCGAGTTTCACGAAACTGAAGAAGAAACTGCCGTCGTAAATGTAACGTCACGGTCGAAGTACGGCGACGACGTACGACGGTCCCCAGTAGCATTGTCGTTTTGCGGTTACTGTCAACCACAACGCCACAATGTGTACCGTAAGACGTAAAACGTCATCCACCAAATCTATATTAACCGAATAAATAAAAAATGACCCAACAGATTTGACGAAAACTGCCATGTTGTTAAGCCAAACGGCAAACATGCATCCAGCAATTTATAGTCACCGATATGAAACTCAGGAAAGAACCTGACATTTCAAATCGCAAACGAATAGTCCCAAATGTCGTTAGTCTAGACACAAACACAACAATCCATCTGAATATTTCAAAAGTGATACAATAGATTGCACGCTGTGCTATGTGTGACAACTAAAATACTAGCTTCGAAATTATATAAAATGATCAATAAATTAGGATAACAAATATTATTAAAATCTCGATTATGATTGTAAATGTATGCTTGGTCAATGCCTAGCATCAGTGGGACGACACTGACAGCTCACTCCACGCAAGTTTTCACGTTGAGATTTTTACAGAATCGACCGCCTGATCCGATTTCGAAAATTCTTTGACTAATATGGGAAAGCGGTAGCTTTCTTTGTTTTTCACAGGATGTATTTGATGTTAAAACATGAAATTTCACGCGGTCGTAACTGCAAACAAAAGCTCTGTATTACCTACACTATAAGATCAAAAATGAAATATTATACCAGCCAATCTCAGTGAAACAGTTTTTCTTGTTGCGAGCGAGCTAAGCAAGTTAGACCGTAATCTAGAACAAGTTATAACTTTAACCATGAAGTCGGTATAACATTTTTTTGAGTAGCGAAATCTATTTTCAGATCTAGATTTAGTTTGGCGTCTAGATTTGGTTTAGTAAATATATTTTGTTTTATGGATAACAAAACCGACTACCATCAGCACTTTTGTTTTTGTGACTTAAAAAGAATAGCAAAATCATCGTTTGTCTCAAACAATAATGTTATACAGTGATCATGATGTCTTTGCAAGACCTCGCCTCCCATGCACGAGATTATCGTTTCAAATCCGTGGAAGTACTAATGTGACTTTTTCAATTCATGTGAGCTTTCAAAAAAGAGAAGAAAGGAAACCTGGACTTACTCGTATATCCTAACTAATATTATAAATGCGAAAGTAGGTAATTTTGTTTGTTTGTTTGTTACCTTTTCACGCCTAAACCACTGAACCGATCATCCTGAAATTTTGCATATACGTTATCAGGTGTACAGAAACGGACATAGGGTACCCGAAAAAAAGTGCTGCTCTCAAGGAAAACAACTATAACGTTATTATGATAATAGATGTCGCTACGTGTCTTTCGAATCATATTTGAATTATATTAGAAACTTTACAGTTCAGTTTTTTTTTTTAAATAATTTATATGGCAAAACAACGTTTGCCGGGTCTGCTAGTTTAGTATAACTCTAATATCTCCAACCCGTCTTGAGCAAGCCTGGTGATCAATACTTGTGTCTTCTCAGTATGAGATGAAGCGTTAGCAATGCAGTGGGACAATAATCAACTCAGCCTATCGCAGTCCACTGCTAGACATAAGCCTCTCCCAGACTGCGCCACAACACCCTTTCCTCCGCCTTCCGCACCCAGTCTACCCCAGCCACCTTCTTTAGGGACAATAATAAGCTGACATTATTATTATTATTTTGCTACGTCGCGCATCGAGCTAAATCTCTTATACCATCTTTTTGGTAACGTATATTTATTTTATTTCTTATTTTGATTGTTGTTTTTTTATTTATACCTAATCGTATGCTGCACGTGGGTTGACATCGTCACGTCAACGCCAGCTGTCGCTGAAAATCAGCGCTGGGCTCTGTCTCGCATAGGGTCTTAGCATTACGCTGAGCGATGGCCGTTTTGCGTAGATGTGACGCATGTTTTCTGCCAAATTGTTTTTTTTTGTGTTTGTGTGTTTTTTTTTTCTTATTTTTGTTTTCTTTATACTCCACATATAATAGCAATTGACGTAATATATGCATCTAACATATTGACTCCAGCAATGCTATTCTGTAAAAATCTCACCCTGAGAACTTAGTTGAAGTGAGCGGGAAGTGAGCTGTCATTAGTGATTAACACTATTAACACTGCTCACTTCAAGCTCACTTCACTTATGATTTCACTGTGAGATTATTACATAATCGACCGGCAGGTCCAATTTGAGCAGTAATTCGCACGAATCCATTCCTTAATTGGTTGGATCTACACAGATCGTATATTATCTAGTCCCAACTCAATCTAAGTAGATAAAATCTATTTATCCAATTCAGTACCGTCCGTCCGTTCACCCTGAATTATACCTAACTAGCGACCCGCCCCGGCTTCGCACGGGTGCAATGGAGAAACACTGATTATAATTTTAGAGCCATTATTTCTCGCAAAAAGTATAGGATAAAAAATGGTTATTGTGGGTTATCCCTAAGAGATAGACATATACCATCGCGGACTTTTTTGTAGAACTTCTTAAGGTGTACAATACTGTAGTACATTATTTTGATCTATCTCGTATGGTTCAGCCAGCGCTTACAATGTAAGCGCAAAAAAATGTGTTTATTTACGACATTACATTAGAAACCTCTAAAATTATCAGTGTTTCTCTACTATATTATGCATGTATTATACATATAAACCTTCGTCTTGAATCACTCTATCTATTAAAAAAAACCGCATCAAAATCCGTTGCGGAGTTTTAAAGATCTAAGCATATATAGGGACAGACAGACAGGGAAGCGACTTTGTTTTATACACTATATATATATATATATGTAGTGATAATAATATGTTTATCATCACCGCCTCGTGAATTACCTTTTCTAATTTAAGGGGTAGTTAGAACGGATATCCGATATCCAATAATATGTCACTCTGTGTAGGTTACTTTAATGAGTGCGGTATATACAGGGTGTCCGAAAAGTCATGGATTACCTTTTACCTGCTAATGGGCAACATTAGGATCTACCAATAAAAAAAATGACCATGGTAAAAGTCTTATGGTTTTTTTGATGTTTAATGAAATTTTGGAAAATCTCTACTTTGGATCAGTTTTTTCCATGCCATTTCTACGAACGAAAATTTTTTCCAGTACAAGTTTTTTTATTTTCATCTTGAATCATCCTACTATCGACTGAATGCAAAAAAGTTACAGATATCATCTTTTAAATACCTAAAATTTAGGTTCAAACTTAAAATTTTCATCATAAAAAAATTTTACCTTATTTTTGATCGTCCCTGGTGAAAAAAAAAAAATATTGGTAGGCTTTTTTTTATTGGTAGATCCCAATGTGGCCCATCAGCAGGTAAAAGGTAATCCATGACTTTTCGGACAACCTGTATAGACTTTTCGTCAACAATGTTATTTTGACCTTTGATCATAATCAATGGAAATATAATTAGAAGGCCCACGGTGTCCTCAATTCTGAATAGTTATGTTGAATATGACACTGTTATATCATCCTAAGATATCTATTTCTATAAAGATTTTTTTTGGTTCATTTTTGGTGGGAGGAATGAGGAAAAGGTGGTGAGGAAAGTTTTGAGTATGAATATCCTCGTGATGAATATACTCGTAAGAGTAGGGGAAGACCAAAGAAGCGATGGATGGACTGTGACTGTGTGAATGATGTTATCGTAAGAAAGGTGGTGACTACCAAGATGAAGACTAATAGAGAGATATGGATGAAAAAGACATTTTTTTTTTATTTTTTTTTTTTTTGGCGACCACAAATAAGTTGGTATAAGGGCAGAAGAGTGATGATGAAATGAGGTTGGTAAACAAGCCTTTAGGCAGGAACTCACTAACAACTAAATATTAATAACTAGCGACCCGCCCCGGCTTCGCACGGGTGCAATGGAGAAACTAATAATTTTAGAGCCACTATTTCTCGTAAAAAGTATAGGATAAAAAATGGTTATTGTGGGTTATCCCTAAGAGATAGACATATACCATCGCGGACTTTTTTGTAGACCTTTTTAAGGTGTACAATACTGTAGTACATTATTTTGATCTGTCTCGACGGGTTCAGCCAGCGTTTACAATGTAAGCGCAAAAAAATGTGTTTATTTACGACATCACATTAGAAACCTCTAAAATTATCAGTGTTCCTCTACTATATTATGCATGTATTATAGATAAAAACCTTCCTCTTGAATCACTCTATCTACTAAAAAAAACCGCATCAAAATCCGTTGCGTACTTTTATAGATCTAAGCATATATAGGGACAGACAGACAGGGAAGCGACTTTGTTTTATACTATGTAGTGATTATTATAAACTAGATTTACAATAACCGTTTGGACCGCATAAAGTAACTTTTCTATCAGATTTTAGTGGCTCTATTTTATTTACTTTCCTTAGGTACCTATAGGAAGTGGCACAAAAATCTGTTACCTCAACACCCTATTCGGGGTCCGTAGTCAACAAGGAACCCTTATAGTTTCGCCATGTTCGTGTGTCCGTCCGTCCGTCCGCAGCTTAGCTCAGAGACTCGTAGTACTAGAAAGCTTTAATTTGGCATGGATATACATATTAATCATGCCGACAAAGTGGTAAAATAAAATCATGAAAACAAAAAAAAATGTGTACCTCCTGTACATGTAAAGTGGGGATGTTTTTTTTTTTTGTCTTGTACCCCATGGTGTGGGACATTGTTGGATAGGTCTTTCAAAAATGTTGTGGTTTTGTGAGAACGGTTTTTCGACTCAGGGATCCGTTTGTAAAATATTAAGCTTTAAAATGCTAATTTCTGGAGTCAAGTGTGTCCCCGCCAGCTAAATGGTTGTTTTTGGATATGTGAAAAATTCACGGTAGTACATATATTATAACGAAGTTAAAAGGAAAACTATCACAGCTAAGTAGGCTTTACATGTTTAATAGTCGACCAACTTACATTTGCAGTTGCAATGTATGGGAGAACTTGATTTCAACTAAAATGTTAAGTTTTTTCTTTGGTATAAATTCATTCCAACTACGGAACCCTTCATTGTACGTGGTCCGACAAGCACTTGACCGGTTTTTAAGACTACATCTGGTGCTACAACACAAATTTTGTGTGTAGGTTTCCAAGACTATGACAACAGAGGAATTCAAAGCACTTTGTATGTTACCTAAGCATGAAATAGTACAAATTTACAGTACAAGCTGGAAGCACAAAGTACTGACAGTTTCCTGTAAGCCGTTTCAAAACTCAGTCATTACCAAATGTAACTTCAGTTGCAATAAGCTAGAATACATTCACGGATTGATATAAAGGGGTTGTAGCCGCAAACACAATGAGATAAGACTGCCTGTCTCCTCAGGAACCCTTTGCTGCTCTCAAAGTCGTTATAGTTAACTGGGTTTCGACTGTAGCCCCGGGAATAGTAACTGCGTTCTTACCTAATAATTTTGAGGTTTTGTGTCTACTTTAAGAACTTTATTAGTTAAAACTTTTCTGGTTTTACTGACTAATTAACTGGAGTGAACTTGTATATTTTATTATTTTTTATAAGCCCTAATTTTGGTCACTATGAAGATTTTATTTTTTTATTATCAATGGGATAAATATGGCGATATATAATGTGATATATATCGCCATATTTTTAATGCTTAGAATACATGTTTGCATAAACCGAAATTACAAATAGTTATCAAATAGATTCAACATAAAGATTTTTTCTTCCTGTGCTACCTTGCTCTTTACACAAAGTATGCGATATTACAATTCAAGAATCAACAAATCAGTTCAATTGGCACTGTATTCTTACAATACAGCCGGTCGATTCTGTAAAAATCTCACCGTGAAATCATAAGTGAAGTGAGCAGTGTCAATAGTGTTAATCCCAAATGACAGCTCACTCCACGCTCACTTCACCCAAGTTTTCACGGTGAGATGGTTCCAGAATCTCACGGCAGTAATACTTAGGTACATAAATAATAGAGTCGAGGACACGACTTACGGGGACAGCGGGAATATACAGGAGATAGATAACTATCAAATACGAAATAAGTTTGACACAGAAGAACTTTTTCAAATTATAATACATTCCCATTTGTCCTACTTTCAAAACTAACTTCATTTGTTTATATTGCTTTATATTTTCCCTTACTATTTCCATGCTATTTCCCATGGAGAGTGGTACTCGTAGTTACCAACGTGACGAAAACACACAACAATGAACGAACGGAACGGTGACAAGTGTGTGTGTGTGTGTGTGTGTGTGTGTGTGTGTGTGTGTGTGTGTGTGTGTGTGTGTGTGTGTGTGTGTGTGTGTGTGTGTGTGTGTGTGTGTGTGTGTGTGTGTGTGTGTGTGTGTGTGTGTGTGTGTGTGTGTATGTGTGAGTAACGGTTTCCGTGAACATACTGATACCTTAAAAAGTTTGACTATCAAATACAACTACTTACTATTACTTAATATACGTGTGTGTAATGTACGTGTATGTATCTCAACAATTTTGTAACGTTATTACTTATTAGGTAACAAAATTGCTTTATGTTACATTATTTTTATTGTACGAATGCTAGGTTTTGGCTTCTTTGGATTAGTATATGTTTATTTTATAATAAAAACATAACACTACGCCTGTAAATCCCCTAGGGTTAGGCAGAGATGTACGTTTAGTAGGTACACGCCCTTTCGCCATCGCATGCGTCTTATTTGTGTAGAATAAAAAAAAAATCTTTACTTGTTTGTTGTCTACCAGGACATTCAGTTACCGGTAGGTAACGGCTATTACAATACATTATTACATACAAAATGTACAGCAATATTTGCGTCTATAATAAATCAAAAATGTATTTTGTCGAAATTTATGTAGGTACGTAAAAGTACGTACCTATGTCCGTAGATTTAGCGATCTCCAAGGACTACGTTCACTTCGTTTCGTTGCTCGCAAAATTCAGTTCGCCTCTCCACAAAAATATATCGAGAAAAGTGAATAATGTATTGAACGGAATAAAGTTATGTGGCATACTTCAACTTTAAGCTTGATTTACCTTGTAGATGGCCAGTTTAGCTCGGCTTCATGTTCCATTTACGTTTTAGATTCCGAACGACAAATTGGTGGTATGGGATCTGTTTCCATTTATTGAATTCCAGAAGTTAAATTCTCTAAATGGAATGCGTTTAGTGCCGCTTTGAAAGACATGTTTACGGTCTAGTTTTTATATAATATAATACTGTTTGTATATTGTACTATAATACAGTACCGTTTGTTTGTTTGTATGTAGTACTGTAATATAGTACTGTTGTTGTTTTTATATAAAATAGATACACAATAAAATTGTCCGTGAAAGATGCTGGATATTCGAACATATTTATTTTAAACTTTCTGAAAGCTCTTATTTAGAATCTGACTTGGTAACGCAGTCTAGCCAACAGTTTCAGTTTATAAACAATCAATTTGAGACATCGAAAAGACTTTTATTCAAACATTTTTTTCTAACCATTTCTGTTTTAGCTTTTAATAAAATCAGTCTCTGTCAACATTTATATTTCCTTCCATAAGTACCTAGAATTTGTATTCTAAAAGACAAATAAAGATAAACTTACCTAAAAAACTCAACAGCAAATACGTGCAGATCTTCATTTTCCCGGGATTCCTGTAAAAGAAGAAACCTTGTTGAAATCTTTTTTCAAACTACCTACTTTAAGCGTGCTCGTTTTTAAAGAAATGACTTCAGCAAATATTTTGTAAGAGGTGACGCCGTAAATTATTCTGTCAACATTAAAAATAAGTCGCTATATATTTTTTTTGCCGTTTTTAGGTAAAAAGTGTTTTGGTGCTACCTCAAGTCAAAGTAATTTAAACGTCGATTTAAGGCGAAAGCGACATGCCGTGGAATTCAAATTTTCAGTATCAGCAGGTGGATTCTATAAAAATCTCACCGTGAAATTATAAGTGAAGTGAGCATTTAATAGTATTAATCCCTAGCATTAGGGAATGACAGCTCACTTCCCGCTCACTTCACCTAAGTTCTGACGGTGAGATCTTTACAGAATAGCACTGCAGGTTGTATGTTGATCTAAATAGGATTCGCGGCCGTAATAAATATTTATATTTAAAAATCATCAATACTACTCTCTAAGTTCATGTTACCCTATTGAATGACTATTTCATGAAATCGTGATATTTGAGGCCAATCCTAACTTATGGCAGTATGATCCGATGGAGACCGCGTTAGCTAGTTTTTTGAAAAAAAGTCTGTAGAAAAAAAAGATACATCTTATTTAAGGATCAGACAGTCGATTATGGAAAAATCTCACCGTGATAACTAAGGTGAAGTGAGCTTAGATTGAGCTGTGAGTCATGCTGATGCTAGAGATTGACACTATTGGCGACTCACTCCACGCTCACTTCACCCAAGTTTTCACGGTGAGATGGTCACAGAATCCTACGGCTGGTGTACATTCAAACGCTTTTAATAACACGATTAGGTTAACTTTGATGGATAGAAAAAAAAAAATCCCAAAGTTACTACTTTTCGTAATGTTTAATCAATCTCATAGCTACAAAACAAACGCTTTTTTCTTACTTTTTTATATATATGAAAAGGTAGTTAGATTGTTTAGCACAATTCGCTGAGATTGTCTTGATGAAATGATTAAAATAATTACTATGTCTAAATATCCACCAAATACGCGAGCTCAACCACTCGCGGGGATGCGGGACTGTCTCAAATAAATAAAATAAATAAATAAATCTTTATTTCACCAAAAGCCAAACAATCAGTCGCGCATGCGCTCTTAGACGACGGACCTTTCTCAGTACTTTCCGCGTGATCACGTGAAGTTATTGTTGAGTAACAATAGACAATAAGCGTATGAAACAATAAAAAAATCTACAACAGCTATAAAAAAAAACTAAACGAAGAAAATGCTGTCCAAAGAAAGGTGGTAAAGTTAGTAAATGTTGAATTTTATATCTTAGAATTTATTTTGATTGATTTAGAACCGAAAGAAATTGACAGAATGGAGGTGTCAGAATTAGATGTTTATATTATTAAATTTGGTACACAAGCAAAATATTTCAGTAGGTCAACAACCAGTGTAATTTATAATGTACTATAGTGGCCAGCATGTAACTTGGTAAGGTTTTTGCGTAGTGGGAGTAAGTTCGCGCATTTATACTAATTGCAGCAAAAATAATTACACTTTTATTGTTTCTCGTTATTCTATGGTCATTGCCATAACTTATTTTTGAACATGTCTGTTTAGAAGGACGTTAAAGAAAGGAGAGGAACGACTGACGACTCTTGCCAACTTACGTGCCGGCGACTGTAATGTAGGTTTATAATTATCATATTTTATTTTATTTCAAAATAACACATGCTAAATACAGTACGCAAGTATGATATATTTGTATATCTTTGTTATTCATCAAAACCGCAGTATTTTGAACATTACACTGAGCTTCCGTCAAACTCTTTCACTCCGTTGACCTGTTGATATGAACATAGAACATCCAAAGTAGGTAGTATACATAAACGACCTAATACGTCCTACTCTTGCGATATATAATATTGTATGCTTCTTAGGGTAGTGACGGTAAAAATAGTGCGTAAGCTGAATTAAATATTTCAAATAGAAAAATTGGCAATATTGCCATTTTATTTTAGCACAATTGTCAGCAATGTTGCCGTCGGCTTATGTGATCCTGGATTTCAGTCTATCTATACTACATCTAAATTTAATCCAAATTGACTGAAACCCAGAATCTCATATATGCACATGCCAGTGTTAGTGGCAATATTGGCGGTACCGTTGGATCCCTTTAAGTAAGGAACCCCAAAAACTTGGCTGGTTGGTTGTTGGGAATATAACTGGCAGTGGCCATATTGCCGGCGGCGCGTCACTAGGTACAGATAACTTAATTTTGCTCTATTTCCAGCCAACTGACAGACGCATACCATTGGGTTTACGTATGTTAGTCAGCACTACGTACTATGTTAGTCTGCAACTACCAACACCATTTCTCTTTTGAGGTATTTTGACGAAATATCAATAACTAAATAATACCCCATAGACAAAATCTTTAAACTTTTTCAAATGATTACCGCATGAATCAGACATTTATTTTCAATTTTGTTTCCGGAATGCTGCTTTTGACTTAAATGAATAGTGTACACCTATGAATATGCTACACCTATTGAATAACTCTTGAGTTTATTGTAATATAACACATAGTAAAATAAACACATAGGATAAAATATTGAACATGAAGAAACACTTTGAGTTAATCAAATGAAGGGAGAAACATACCTAGATTCAAAAATTCGCCAACACTTCACATACACAATGGAATTATTATCAACATTTGAACATATTACATGTAAATTTTAACTTAAAGCTTCAAAAAAATAATACAATATAATTCAACTCGTCGTTTATGACAAACTTTCAACAAGTGACTGAAGCTTCTAAGAAAAAATACCATATAACAAGACCATTCCCTATTTGAAAGTTCTTTAAAAAAATCTTTGGTCAGGCAAAGAAACCAAAAAAATATTCTTAAAGTAGGATGAATGTCGAAGGATTAACTTGTACTATATACTAATGCTACCATAGGTTCGCAATATTTTACGTAGAACCAAAACCTTGTCGCAAGTCTGATATGTCAACAAAACACAGAAACCTCCTGAGACACCTGTCCCTTCGCTGACGAGGAAGCGATTAGCTATCAACGATTTTCTCGCTCAAGCCACGTACAAAAGATTGTAGGTCCCATGTAAGTAAAAGAGATACGTATACAACGTGTAACGTTAAATGCGCAAAACCTGAAAATAGTTTGATCAGAATAACGAGCAGAATTAATTGAACCACTTTTTAATATAGGTCACATTTTTCAAAAAATCTTCATTAAAAACGTTGCCGTGTCTATTTATTAATAGGTAAAACAACCCAATGTCAGCGCGGCACAGCGGCCCGGTGACGACTCCTCCCTCGATAAAGCGTCGTCGCAGACGCAAGAAACTATCAGAATGGCCAGTAAAACTAAAACAGCAAATAAAACCTTTACAATTTTTTAATGACTTATTTTCTCTATGAAATAGTCAATTGAATTAAAAATCAGTTGGGGTGTATGAGGTTTTGCGCATTTAACGTTACACGTTGTATTTATAGTTGACTGCTACCTGTTCACACCGCCGTCGCCGGCAAGTACTCATTTGTCGCAGCGATAAGAGCTAAGAGAGTACTCACCCAGCGACACTCGCTCGGCGGGTAGGGTACTCGCTGAGAGACTCACGCATGGTACAAACGCCAGCACATCAAGCTACCCGAAACTGTCAGATTTTCCCAATCAACTTTGAACCTTATCCTTTAGCGATAAAGTTGAAAATCGATTAAAGAAATTTGACAGATTGTAGTAGCTTGATGTGCTGGCGTCTGTACATACGCATACTAGCGAGTAATCGCTCGTCGCCATCGCTCACTCGCTGCTCTTTTCTCGCCAATTGTTTTTAGTTGCTAGCAATGCCAGCTCTAGTCACTTCTCGTTAATCTCCATCCTCCATCTCTTCTCTTGAACTCCATTTTTTTTTTTTATCCTAGGCTCCAAACTAGGAATTTCTCCCGTATTGTGGGTGCGTTTACAAAAATTTAAACTCACATACACAAACAGCCAGACCCGGAACAACTATTTGTAGGTCATACAAATATTTGTTCCGTGCGGGAATCGAACCCGCGACACTCAGCGCAGCAGTCAATCGCTTAACTACTGCGCCAACCGTGCCGTCAATCATTGATAAAAAATATTAAATACCAAGAGAAGTTCTTTGCAAGGTGAACCTACGTAAGTAGGTGGGTACAACAGCAGACAATTATTTGCCTATTGAAGGATTTATACAGGAAGTAACCTATTGGATAAAGTAAATAAGAGATCAGTGGAAGTGAAGGGACAGCAGTTCGGGCCGGTCTTCAATTGATAAATTATGATGATCAATGGTGACTATTGCAATGTTTTCACATAACTAAAAAGGCCTATAATCAATGGTGACTTCACCAAACAGTAACGGGACAAAAGTAAACACTTCGGTACATTACTTTTTTGTATGTCTATAAGGACCAAATATTTCACAAAATACTGGCCCACAAATTATCTCTTACAAGACGTCGGTCCTTTATCACAGCCCCTTGTTACGAGTGACTATCGAATCGGAAGCCAGTGACCTGACTAAGTGCTAATACGAGATGGGAAAGAGGATTCCAGCGATCCGGTCAAGATGAGCCGCCGGTACAACTCCTAACAATTTAGTTATTGAGTTATAACTTAATCTACTTGCCGGCGAACATTCTTGGCCCTTGTATTCGCAGAAAAAGTTGATCGAGATTGGAAAATGTGGTCCTTTGTGTTGTGACTTAGTTGACGTAATACTTGTAAAATAAATATTGCTTTTCAAGATGTTATTTTTATGATTTACGAACTAGTTTCTGTGTTTATTATAAAATTAGGACCATAATTTTAGACTCCAGTCAAACATATGCGCTAGCACATCAAGCGACTACAATCTGTCAAACTTAAATAGATTTTCAACTTGTTCTAAGTTGATTGGGAAAATTTGACAGTTTCGGGTAGCTTGATGTGCCGGCTCTGTAGGTACATAGTTTCCGAATCAGTGAATGGATAACGAACTTAAATTTAAGCAAATAATTATCATATTTGAACCTGGATAAGCATGAATTAGCAATTATACATAATCATTTAGGCCCTGAATTAAGTGAAACGGCTTTTGGATTAAAGTACTTAGGCATCTAAATCTGCCTTTAAGACTTATACTATACAGGGTGGCATCAACAAGCAACCTGTTCTCATGATATCAGTACATGGATCTGAAATTTTTCGTCGGCTATTAATAAAAAAATACGATTTCATACATTTTAACCGCGTAGGTATTGCACTTTTCGAAGAAACAGCTTTTTTTAATTGATAAGAGGACATCCATTAATTACGTTAGGCGTTTTTAGAAATTTTCTGACGCCCCGCCCCCCTCCCCCTGGTGAGATTTCGTGAGATTTGGCTCAATCTCCTCCCCCATCCCTCAATCTCACGTGAGATTTTCCAAAATGCCTGTTTATAGTGAAAATGTGTTGGATTTGGGGTCTCGGCAAATATCAGGTAATTTTTTTATATTTGCTGAGACCCCCCTCCCGCCAAAGTAAGATTGGGTGAGATTCGGCTCGACCCCCTCCCCCCCTTGAACGTCTCACGTAATTAATGGAGGCCCCCTAACTGGCGAGAAATTTCTACGCTAGGGGATCAAGAATCATGCCATGTGCTGAACTGATAGTTAGGTACAGTTTGTGCGCCGATGTCCCTGGAGCTGTATACTATAGCTACAGACGCGAGCATATCAAGCTACCTGAAACTATCAAATTTTCAATCAACTTTGAACGTTATGCTTTAGCAATAAAGTTGACAATCTATTAAAGAAATTTGTAGTAACTTGATGTGCTGACGTCTGTACCTACTAGCTGTGTAGCCCGTTTTGTCCACTTTTTAGATATATTTACAATATTTATTTATTTATACATACTTTATTGTACACCACAAAAATACACAACATAAAAAAATACATCAAACACTACAAAATATACAATGGGCGGCCTTATCACTTACAATATATTTATTCACTAAAGCTGGACTGTTAGTTTCGTCATGGAAAGATGTATCCCCTAAACAGAAAGATACTCGATAGACTTAGATATATTCGTTAAAATTTTAGCGTGTAAAATTGTAAAACAAAAATGGACAGTGGTTCAATCAACTCGTGTAATTAAACTTCACCTTATTACATTTGAGGAGTGATTTTTCAAAAGGCCTTAATTCCATTAAGCAAAGAATGGAAATAAGGCCTTTTCAAAAATCACTCCTCATTTCTCCAATACTTCCTTAAAGGTACTTAATACTACTTAAATTCCACTTAATAAAAATGTAATCAATTTCCCCTTAATTTAATCAACAGCCCATTGATATAATGTACTGCTCCACGAGTAAATGTTCGTTAAGCACGTACAGCGCGTTACGTCATTATACGAGGTAAGTAATTGATATGAATCGATGCGTGACCAATGATCCCGGTGCACGTAATTTGATTATAATGACGTAGACGCAGGTGAGTAACAACCCTAATTAAAGGAGATAGCGATCCAAATGGGTAACAGTTAATGGGCAAATAACTGTTGGTTAATAAGTTGAATTCTGCCGTGGACATCGTATTAAAGTTCGAAATTGTTACCGCATGGGTCTGCCTTCATTTTATTAGCTGTTCCGCGACTTCATCTGCGATCCAGGTTAAAAAGTATTCTAAGTCCTTCTCGTAGTCGTGGTCTACGCGTGTGTCAATTTTCATCCAAATCCGTTCAGCCGTTTTAGCGTGAAAGCGTAACAAACAAACAAACTCACTTTCGCATTTATAATATTAAAGTTAGGATTTCACTTTTGTGTAACGTTGTCATTTTCATCATTTCATACAGTAATATACGATTTCTTTTCAAATTTAATCTAAGAAATATAATGAAAGAAAACAGGAAAATTGACTAAGTAAATTGACTTTAAATGGGACAACAAACAGGAAACAAAACAGCTTCAGGTCCTTATAAAAAGCTAAAAGAACCTTTCAAATATTTATACCTAAGGTCTTAAACTAGTCTGAAAAGAAAATTTATACCTAAGGCTGCCCACTTTCATGTGGCTTTCACAAATCTCCATTTTTTGTACCTACGTAAGTCTTTTATGTAAGTTCTTTTAATAACAAAGGCAGCAAACAGCTTAAATGGCCACCTGCTGCTACAGAGATTTACTACCGTAACATTCCGTACCTTAAGGTGAAATCGTCAGGATAGCCCGCGAAATTCTAATTTTCTTACGATTTTTTGCAATTTTCAGGTCAATGTTGACCGATGTGAATGTTGATGTTGTTGTTGTTGAGGTTGGTGTTGGTGTTGTTGTTGTTGTTGTTGTTGTTGTTGTTGTTTTTGTTGGTGTATGTTGATTAAAGTATGATTCGCGGCCGTAACCAATATTTATACAAGATGTAACTTAAATAACGCACAACCGCTTAAAGGGTCATTGTACTCATCATTATGAACAACTTTTACTGTGAAACCAAACCTGAAATCGCCAAAAAAAAATCAGCTATTCCCTACATTTTGACGAGTTATGCGAACATAAATGTAGGGAACAGCTGATTTTTTTTGCGTGATTTCAGGTTTGGTCCCATAGTAAAAGTTGTTCATAATGATGAGTACAATGACCCCTTAAGAGGTTGTGCGTTATTTAAGTTACACCTTGTAAATAGAATTATACTCGTAATCATTCTAGCAGCTCCTCGCAGTTTCACCCGCGTAAGTTTCGATTCCGTGGGAATATCGAGATAAAAAGTAAAAGCTTTAAGTAACAGCTATGTACAGACGCCAGCACAGCAAGCTACCACAATCTGTCAAATTTCTTTAATAGATTTTCAACTTTATCGCTAAAGCATTAGGTTCAAAGTTGAGTGGGATAATTTGACATTTTCGGGTAGCTTGACGTGCTGGCGTCAAACAAATTTTTCCTCTTTATAATATTAGTTTAGATTTAGAAAAATCATCAATGCCGAGAGTATATCTAAGTTCATATTATTACCCTATAGAATGACTTTTTCATGAAATCATAACATATAAGGCCAGCAGGTCGATTCTGTAAAAATCTCACCGTGAAAGCTTGCGTGGAGTGAGCTGTCAGTGTCATCCCACTGATGCTAGGGATTGACCAAGAAACATTAACAATCATAATCGAGATTTTAATCATACTCGTATTTTTATGCTAATCCTATCGATAATTTTATAATAATTAATTCATTTTATATTTAATTATTTCATTTTATATTAATTTATTCATTTTATATTAATTCCTTTATTTCAGGCAACTAGGGCCCACCGAAAAAAAAAAAAACAATACATACTACTACAAACATAAGAATACTTATAAACTAATACATACAAAATTTTCGTAGACTACCTTCCATCCCGCTTAAGACTCCGTACCTCAAGACTCCGTAGGTACCATAACATTTCGTATCAAAACAATTCGAGAATTTTCCCAAACGGGCACATGTTTGAGGACAGACGAGCATTATGCAGGACCAGAATATATGTAAGATGGATTGAAATATCAAATCTGCACATGTTACTCTCTATTCGATGGGAGGTAGGTACTGACGTATGCATGTTGGTATGTATGTATGTTGGTGAAATATGCATGAGAATACGGAAAAGGAAAATAAGTTGAACGGGTATTTTCTGTGTTGTGCGTGACTTTTGACTTTACTATCTTTTCATATTAATAGCAATTTTTATATTTCAAAGAGCTTAGAAAAGGTTTTAGCTTTCACCCTTCTAAAGGTATAAATTGTATTTCTCCGTAAACAAGTCCAAATTAATGAGCAAAGTAATAACACCCATTCGATCGTAAATTCCTACCCATTGTTACGAAAGGTGCTACCGCCTGTAGGATCGTTCGAAAAACGGTACAAAACCCAATAAAAGAACATAAATTTTGTTCACAGCAGGCCAAATATCTCAATTTATTGGTATGCTCTCGAATGGGAGACTTGGGTCCCGTTGCTGGGTTAATACGGGATCAATACTGGCCCGCATTCATTATCATTAATGTTAATTTGAGCGGAGTTCGGGAGCAAGAATGGAAGGACCACGTGTACGATGGGACCAGGTCATTGTATTATCTGATAATAATGTGGAAATGTTTTTTTTTCACTAAATAAAGTAAGTCTCAAGCTTCAGTCTAGGAATTTTATAAAGTTTCTCTAAAAATGTTGCCAGCCTGAAACATTCAAAATTAAATTATTATTATTATTATTGAGAGGCACTTGTGGCTAAGTAATAACAGCCGCACGGGTCGATCGATCAGGTTAAGCTACGCTTGCCGCGGTTGGTCCGTGGATGGGTGACCATCTTCACATACCAAGACCCCTCCGTGCCTCGGAAAGCACGTTAAGCCGTTGGTCCCGACTGTCATTCGTGGATCTTTGACAGTCGTTACGGGTCGTCACTAGCCCGAAAGTCTAACAACCAATCTTACTAAGGGGTATCGTATTACCCAGTACCTAACTGGGTTGTGGAGGTCAGATAGGTAGTCGCTCCATGTAAAATACTGGTATTCAGCTGCATCCAGTCAGACTGGAAGCCGACCCCAACATAGTTGGGAAAAAGCTAGGCAGATGATAACGACTATTATGTCGCAAAAAAAACTAAGTGGACACAACAATTTTTATATAATACTTTTCAGATACTTAAGATAACTAGGTAGCTATATTTTTAAGTAACGAGGAAAGTAAATAACAAAATAATGGAGTTTCACCGAAGTAAAAAAGTCTTCTAGTACCTATATTTTTTATCGTAGACACTAAAGCAAATTAAACATAACTTGTAAACATTTTACCCGGATAATGACGATTACTTTTAACTTGGTGTTAACGTCCCACTTAAATCCTAATCAACAACCAATACAAACACAACTTGATTAACAAAACACAACCGGATCCCCAACAAACCAACCCGGATGATCAGTTTATGAGCGGCTCCCGAACACCAGGTGTGTCCAAACGGCGCAACTTTTTATACGCCGGCCGTAAATCTACCGGCAGTAAACGATTCTCGCGAAACACCCATAATGTCTCCTAAAGTGATACAATAACACCGGGAAAGCCTATTTTTAGTTTCCAATTGGATTTAGCAGAGAGTAGAGTTTTGTAATGAGGGGCCCGTGGCTAAATAATAACAGCCGCACAGGTCGATCGAACAGGTTAAGCTACGCTTGCCGCGGCTGGTCTGTGGATGGGTGACCATCTTCACATACCGAGACCCCTCCGTGCCTCGGAAAGCACGTTAAACCGTTGGTCCCGGCTGTCATTCGTGGATCTTTGACAGTCGTTACGGGTAGTCAGAATCCCGAAAGTCTGACAACCAGTCTTACCAAGGAGTATCGTATTACCCAGTAACTGGATTGTGGAGGTGAGATAGGCAGTCGCTCCATGTAAAATACTGGTATTCAGCTGCATCCGGTTAGACTGGAAGCTGACGCCAACATAGTTGGGAAAAGGCTAGGCAGATGATGAATTGGATTTAGCAGAGAATTTACTTTGAATATATTTTTTATTTAATAAAATTGCGACAATATTCCCCGAAGGGATGTGCGGAGGTGTAGAGCACACCCAACTTTTGCTATTTTTGTTTAAGTCTCATGTAGGAAGCGAGCCTATTGCCTATTGCATAAATTCAGATTTCAAAGAGCTCTATGGAAATCCTTATAAAAAACATTTTACTTGACTTGAGGATCGAACCTAAGACCTCCACGCTCAGCAGTTGTGCTTATGATCACCAGATCACAAAGCCATCGACGAAGTTGATTGTATAAGAAAACTAGCTGTTGCACGCGACTTAGTCTGCAATCCAGAATGATAAGTAACCTATGTCCTTCTCCAGGTCATGGTGTACACATGTGCCAAATTTCATCCAAATCCGTTAAGCCATTTTAGCGTGAAAGCGTAACAAACAAACTTACTTTCAATCAACAATCAATCAACTCAGCCTATCGCAGTCCACTGCTGGACATAGGCCTCTCCCAGACTGCGCCACAACACCCTGTCCTCTGCCTTCCGCATCCAGTCTGTCCCAGCTACCTTCTTTAGTTCGTCCGTCCATCTAGCCGTTAGTCCGTCAACTTACTTTCGCATTTATAATATTAATAATATATAGTGGGGATAGTTAGGATTTATCTAAATCACCTGTTAGGTTCTTACAAAAGCGACTTTGGATTTTGTGTGGATGTGGAAAGTAGGCATGTAAATATTATAAGTGCCAACACGTTTTAAGAAAATATTTAAAATGATGAAAAAAAATCTAAGCAATGAGAAATCTCTCTCCCTCTCCACTAACGACCCAGGTAGTATTTACCTGGTACATTATAACAAGCACAGCACATTAAACTAAAGCTTTTTAGAAAATCGTCATAGTGAAAAAGACACTTTTGTTGATTAAAAACAGCTAAATATGTCGAGTGTTGGTATTTACCTAAGCCGTTAAAAAAGTCAGAATATTTTCTTTTACGTTTTTTGAAGACAAAATACTATGTCCAATAAGTTTATTCAACGGAAAGCCCCACTCAATCACTTCACCATACAAGTGTATTTTATGTTAGTGAAATGGAAAAACTGCACAAAGTACATTTTACGCGACGAAATCCAATCCATTGTGGCTCAACGCCGCGAAAATCCACTTATGTAAGTGCTAAAAGAAGAATTAATAGCTCTTCATTTTTCATTTCAACCGCACGTGCTACTACCCGATGTAGGTAATGGATAATATCACTTATTTGTATGGATAAAAAGAAATTGCAGGTAACCTACAGTAGGTACTGACAGTTCATTTGTATCGAAGCTTGAGGAAAAGTAATGTTTGTTTTTTTTTAATTGTTTTCCGTTATGCTTCTTATTGATTTTCAATTAAAAAACCTAGAGCTTCAGTATTTAATTAAAATTACGATGTTACGCGATTGCTTGACTAGCAATTGAATTCTATAAATAATAAACTCGTACGCGAACTGTAGGTATGACATTAAAGCTCTTTATTTATCTAAATTACATGACATCCTGTATCGGAGGACCCCCGGCAGGAAAATCAAAGATTTTTTTTTATTTTTCGTCATGAGTGAGTGAGAGGCGAAAAATTTATTTTGTTCCGGCCGCCATCTTGGATTTTCTTTTTGACCTCACTATTGGCTTCGGCTTCAGCACCATCGAAAACCATGAAAACGACACATATGACGAAAAATAAAAAATTGCAACCGCCATCTTGGATTTTCTTTTTAACCTCAGTATTGGCTTCAGTTCCCACAAAAACCATGTAAACTATAATATCTACCTCTCTCTCTCTCTCTCTCTCTCTCTCTCTCTGTCTTTTTCTATTACATAAATGAAAAGTCGCATATTGGGGGCATAGTGCTTTTTCGTTACGTGACGATTTCTCCCATTTTACTCCTTTCGCAAACGCCGTAAAAGAACTTCGTTCCAAAAACAGTTTTGATGGTAGTCAGAGCATCGCCTGAGATTTGATGCCTAATTGTGACAATATAGTCACATTTCGCTTCGAGATACTCAAAGCACGTTTAATCAGAGATTAGAATATTTAATTTATTAATCAGAGATTAAATGTTTATTTTAGTCTGAGATTATTAATATTTATTTTCGGCCCTAAGGCCCTTGGATACACAAGGGCTAAGCGAAGTTTGAACACAGGCCTGAGTTTACAGATGTAGATGAAATAAATGTCAGGACTTTAAAAAATAACATGACCTTTTACCTTGTTTGAAAAGTAGTCAGCTGGGAGCCCTAGGTTACCCAAACAACATAATTTTGGCGAATAAAAAATGTAATAAAGGTTATCTATAATGGGTAGAATACACCTAACTCTGTTGTATATAACTAGCTGTGCACTGCGGTTTCACCCGCCGTTTCATTTAAAAGAAATCGGATTATTTATAAATTACTTCGTTTCGTTTAGAGTTTTTTCTGATTTTTTTTCTTTTTGCTCGACTCTTAAGGGTCGTACAGTAATGTTAAACCGCTTATGACCTTCCTAAAGAGTTGGGCTGTCAAATGCAAAAAGATTTCTGGCTGGTAGGTCCGAAGACTAGCGCGTTCAAACAAAAAAACAAACTCTTCAGCTATAATATTAGTTTGGAAGAAGCACAGATGTTCTATTTATTTATAGTATTTTATTATAGTATTGTATTTGTGATAATTTTGTATGTATTAATAAATTTATAAGTGTGTTTGTATTGTATTGTTTTTTCTATGGGCCATAGTTGCCTGAAATAAAGGAATATACAACGTGTAACGTTAAATGCGCAAAACCTCAGACACCCCAACTGATTTTTAATTCAATTGACCTATTTCAGAGAGAAAATGAGTCATAAAAAAAATTGTAAAGGTTTTATGTGCTGTTTTAGTTTTACTGGCCATTCTGATCGTTTCTTGCGTCTGCGACGACGCTTTATCCAGGGAGGAGTCGACAACGGGCCGCTGCGCCGCGCTGACATTGGCTTGCTTGACCTATTAATAAATAGACACGGCAACGTTTTTAATGAAGATTTTTTGAAAAATGTGACCAATATTAAAAAGTGGTTCAATTAATTCTGCTCGTTATTCTGATCAAATTATTTTCAGGTTTTGCGCATTTAACGTTACACGTTGTATAAATAAATAAATTAAGGTTTCCACAGGCCTACGTTCAGCAGTAGACGTCTTTCGGCTGAAGTGATGATGTTTTCTACCTAAAAAGCTTGAAATTGCCAAAATGTTCGTTACAACTTCTTATCGTTTACTCTTTCATTGTTACTATATACCACAAAAAACATACTAAGGTAGCTAGTCTGTTGTGCTAACCGAGAATTAATAGCAATTCATTTCTCATTTCGAGCGCACTTGCGCAACCAATCTAGAGTTAATGGAAAAGATAACTTATGACTGAACGATGACTTCGCTTGTAAAAACCTGCTACAAGCCACTGTTACATTAAAAATCTGTTAGAGTAAAATTGATTTCGAATGTGTATACGTTGAACCTTAATTAGGAACCTAGTGAATTTAGTGTGCGATTTCATTATACAATTTTTTTTAGGACAAAAAGTGTTTAAATTAACTATAGCAATGGCTTTCATTTTGACAGTTCAACAACATTCATTGCGTTACTTACGTTGCTGAGCAGACAATTTTGTCTAACATATGAAGCAATGGATTAGCAATATAATTGAAAATTATTCAGATTCTGATTGATGGTGTGATACGCAATTAGGGTGCACGTCTGAGCATAGATACTAAGTTTTCTTAGCAAGTTTAAAATCTTTCTATTTTGTTAAATGTCACTAGATTGGTAAAATATGTTTTCTCTGTGGATAACCACAAGTATAAACATAAACTTACTCTTAGGTATTATTAACGTTTCCACAAGGTTGTATTTATGAGCCTATTAATTTTGTAAAATTAGTATTTTACTTAACCACAGAGACAATTTTTAGTTTTTCAGTTTTTGTTTGAAAAAGTGTCACTAAAAAAAATATATTTAAAATATATTTATTTTTATATTTTAAAAAAAATAATTATATATTTAAATAGAAATGTAAAATGGAGCAACGTCTGCCAACAAACTGCTTTGCAGTTTGGCAGAGGTAAGAAATATGTATTGTAAAGTATTATTGGGAATAAACACTTTTTCATTTCATTTTTTTCCATTTCAATTACTGTAAAATATAAAGCTCATGTACAGTTAGAACAGTTACTGTTGGTAGGTATATTTTTTTTAGTCATCGGAATGATTATTGCCAGCATTGGCAGGAACATCGACGCCCAAACTGTAACCATGAATTCAGCATACTAGACTAGCGTAAAAAAATTTCATCGGATAGCAACAAAAAAATCAACTGTTCGTCGAAAAGTGCAATACCTACGCGGTCAAAATGGAACAGCATTAAAAAAAGCAACCGACGTCAAATTTCAACGCGGGGGTTTCAGAATCATGTACACACAGCGTCAGTATGTGCTAACCCCCTTTTTTTTTCGGTGGGAAATTATCAAATAACTGCTCCCGCTCTGGGTGGAGCGGGAGGGTGTGTCAGACTTTTACTGACTAAAACCCACCCGTGTTCCTTAACTTGCCTGTGCCAAGGGTCACGGTAACTCTTCAAGTTTTAAAATGTTACACTGCTACAACATTGAATTCGTTACGAATAATCCTTCAAAAAGAGCTCATTATTTCGACTTTGGTTCGAACCACCGCATCAACGAACGTCATCATACTCATACGGGGAGTTTCACGAACTAGCCAGCGAGCCCATATAAATTGCGATGAAATAGTTATCTACTATCGTCCGAGTCGCTTTATCTTTAGGTCACTGTCTAATCGATAGACAGATGTTATAATTTGAGGATATCCATTAATTTTACTTACGTTTTTTTATAAAATTAATCCACACCCTCAAGTTATAACTACAATGTTTGATGTATAGGTACGTTTACTTAAAACGACGAAGAGTAAACGATTACGATACGATTTACCCATTATTATTTATTTAAAAATTTCTAATTTTATGAGAACAAGAATAGTTATTCTGTATGAATTGTAAAATATAAATCTTTGTAGTAAAATAAGATCAAAGTTTTGTTAAATAATAATATTAATAAATTTTATACAATTATTATTAAAGTATTTTATTTTTCTTGATTTTTAAATTCATTATTAATATTACTAAAACAAAATGGAAAAATACTTTCTATTAAAAAAAATATAATGCATGACAAGGAAAGCACATTTCGTGCCTAGGATTTGAGCTTCAAATCTTATGCACGGCAAGCGGTCTTAAAACCTCCGATCTATTTAGACGTTGAATAATTCTCCGTAAATGTTAATTATTGCTTGTCGTATACGCATTAGTAAAATTAGTAACGTTTTAACGAACAAAAAAAAACTATCAAAACATACTTTTAAAAATCAAATAACAACTTAAACTTATTTATTCTCAAAAACAATACATTAATCATAATAAAATATTTTTGCAAAATACAAAAACCAACTTGGGCCTGTCACGGATTTGAACGCACGTGTCTTTTGGGGGGGTAACCACTTAATGGAGCTGTGTGTACTGTATCCATGGTAAAAGATTGTGCATCGTCATGTCCCTCCCACTTGCCATCCTGTATACTAGATTATACCTGCATATCTTGCAGTTATTCTTTCCAGGTTTTCTCCTTATCAGCATATAATAATAATCATTTTACTCTCGTACATGTAGGATTTCTCAATCTTTTGACAATTGCTCACGCAAGGCAACGCCTAATAACACAAAAATGAATTAATAATCGATCCATCTAGTTAACCTATTTGTTTTGTTTATTTTATTTATTTTTTTAGTAGAATATAGAAGATGTATATATGGCATAGGTACCTGCGGCAGTAGTAAATAATTACAAGTAACTCTTGTGACACCCAAGAGTGACTTGTAATTACTTACTACTCAATGTCTATATTCTATTATGAAAATAAATAAAATGAAGTGTCTGTTAATAATGTCAAAATAACAGCTTTTTTCTAAAAGCATATGAAAGTATAGATACATGGTACTTATAAAAAAAGAAAAAACAATGTTCTCTGTCCGTCTGTTTGCTCTGGCTAATCTCCGAAACGGCTGGCTGTTATAAAGAGTAAATTATTTTAATTTTGGAAAAAGAATTAGTAAATAGAGACATTATTTATTCCGAAATCCACACGAACGAATTCGCAGGTACAGCTAGTCTGACGTAGCTTACGAATTTTTTATCATATTTTAAAAACTACACACATGAAAAGTGTCTAGGGATCAAATACATTTTTAATTAAAAAAATACCCAATTAATATTTACCAAATCTAGTCGTGCAGACTGGCTTCTTACTTTAATTCCTATGTTTAAGTTAACAACTTAAACATAGGAACATGGCATATTATGTATAAATTAAGAAGAATTTTGGGAAATTAACCTAAGTTAATGTCGTCAATTAAATGGCAATAAAAGGCAAAAATGAGGATTTTTACATTTTTTATTCTATTCATAAAAAATAATACCCGTGCCTGTGCTTCCACTATTGACACGAATCACACAATCACAGTGATTTGGCATCAGTTCATCAAAATCATTTTGAGGAATGGCTGCCCACGTTCTTTTTAACAAATCAAAAAGTTGCTGTGGGTCATACTCGGCAGAGCTCCTCTTTGGAGCATATCTCATGCGTGCTGAACTTGGTTAAGGTCTGGCGATTGAGCAGACCACGGCTGAACGTTGATGCGAGCATCAGCAAGAGTGCGTGTTACGACTTAAGCCGTGTGTGGGCGTGCATTTTTGTGCATTAGTCGAAGCGAATCACCCAACTGGCTTAGCAAAGGGATCCTCTCCGCATAAATCTGAGCATTGAGGTTGCCCCTGATCCAAATGAGATCAGTTCTTCCACCGATCCAAATACCGGCCCAAACGATTATTGTTCCCCCTCCAAATGAATGAACATCCTGACAAAATTTCAAACAT
Organism: Eremobia ochroleuca; assembly: GCA_949629135.1. NCBI lineage: Eukaryota > Metazoa > Arthropoda > Insecta > Lepidoptera > Noctuidae > Eremobia > Eremobia ochroleuca. Next base: position 11,403,478 of record OX451401.1, on the reverse strand, counting down.
TCTTGACGTCCAGAGGTCCTCCAAACTCGATTAGGTCTTATATCCGGCCTCATACCGAAACGATATTCATCGGAAAAGCAAACATAACGCCACGCCAGTCTTTTTCGTCCCAATTTTTGTGTTCGTAAGCCCATTGTAAACGGGCCCTACGATTGCGGGGTGCTATAGGTGGAACTCTCAGCAGCCTTCCGGAACGCAGACCCACCTCACGTAAACGATTTTGGATGGTTTGATCGCTTATCAGCTAGCCTGAAGAACTGTGTAGACTCGTAGCCAAAATCATGGCAGTCGTGGTACGATTCCGTCGAGAAGTATTTTGTATGTACCGGTCCTGTATGTGTGGTGATGCGAGATCGTCCTCCATGTTGCTCGGCCACGCTGCCCGTGATACGATAGCGTGTCCAGAGGCGGCTTATGACGCTCTGTGTAGTGCCAAGAGCGACAGCCACAGTACGTTGCCTGGAACCAGCTTGCAACATTCCGACGGCTCTCATCATCTCGTCTCATGTCAAATGATGTCGTCGCTCCATATCGATTTTTTTTTTTTCTCAGTTCCGATGCAGAAATTGTAATGGTTTTGTAAAAAACGCTATTACACACTTTTATTGGAATCCTGATTGACAAATAATTTCATATTTTTAATCAAAGTTTAAAGAAAATTATTCAAATAGTGAAATTAACTAAAAATAATCAATAACGATCCAAAAAACGTTAAAATAGTTCTCAATTGTGGCGATTCTCTAAAACATACTTGATCCCTAGACACTTTTGATGTGTGTATATGCCTACGTACAGCATAAACAAAAGAAGCGAGCAATTCGCGCACAAGCCAAGGGTACAATATGGAAGCAACATATATGCGCATACCTCCCGTTCGTCCGAATTTTAATATTCTTGCTGTTACAAAGTGCTCGCAATAAACAGCCAACGAGTAAATAACATTTTAACATGTTTACTTTTACGTAAATGTTTTAAATTAGTTAACCCGTCGCGCGCCAATTAGCAGACACAATAGAAATTTTATGGTGTACTTTCGATGCTTGAGAGGTTAATAAATTTAAAGTATAACTATTTATTTTCCAGAATAAATAAAAAAAAAATAAGAACATACCTATTTTAAGTAATGGCTCTTTTTAATATTTATAACACAAAAAATTTAAAAATATTAAGTAATCTTTAAATGCCACCGATCTAATAATGTAAATTTGTCTTTTAGGGCCAAAAATAGATTATAATACAATGCTATGTAGAAAAACCCATGATACAGAAAACACCCAGCACCCTAATTGCGTTACACTATTAATCACAAGCAAAATCATTTTGAAGGATTATTGTTAATCCATTGCTTCATATTTTCGAAAAAATTGTCTGGTTGACAACGTAAATAACGCAATCAATGTTGTTGAGATATCACACCATTCCTACTGTTAGTCTGTTACGCAATCACCCTGCTAGTGTAAGTTTTCAAAAACATTAAATGACTTACATTCCAGCCGTGCGATTCTGTAACCATCTCACCGTGAAAACTTGGGCGAAGTGAGCTTGGAGTGAGTCGCCAATAGTGTCAATCCCTAGCATCAACATGACTCACAGCTCACTTTAAGTTCACTTCACCTTAGTTATCACGGTGAGATTTTTCCAGAATCGACCGACAGTTCTCAGGCTAAATTCGCTATTAGTAACCTCATGTAAAATCAACAAGCTATCACGTTTCCAGTCGATCGCCTCCAAAGCTGCAATGTGGCCACCCTGCACTAGATGACAGCCATAATCCTTAGATTATTACTTGCATTTCTCACGCGAACATCGAGCGAACTATCCTTAATCAACGCTACTATGATTTATAGGAAACCCAAGGGAATTCCATTTTGTTACGGAAATGTTAGAAAAGAATTGTCCGGTGAAGATATTTTTAAACGGGCTCTGAACAATGGAGACTGTAATTCGTGTTGCAGGGAGGTTGTCGGGTTATGTAATCCTGTGTATGAAAAATAGTATAGGTAGTTGTTACAGCGTCTTACAAGCTCATGTATTGTTAGGGTTTTAAAAGATTTTTATGATAGATAAAGTTGCTGAAGGCTATAAAATTTAATACACAGCCGCATCTGGTTGGATCCTAAAGCGTTTATGTGTGGGTAGTTCTAAGTTAAAGGCTTAAACTATAAACAACGCCTTATCGGCAGATAATTCTATTCGAGACTAATCATATCCAACCCGAACCGAAGCCACTAATCTAAGCCTCGGATTAACTACCCTCGATGGGTTGTATAAAATCGCCTTCGCTGGCTTCAATTTTAGTGTGCATACACACGAGCACTACGCGTCGACGATAGAGCCAAGGTTATTTAGACAGCCGTCATCGCGTGTCGGCAGCTGCCGTCGACACACGTCGACGGTTGTATATCACGCCCGTATCCTCCGAAGGGTTAGACAGAGGTGAACAATTGTACATATACATATATCACGCCCATATCCCCCGAAGGGTTAGACAGAGGTGAACAACTGTACTATAAATATATCACGCCCGTATCCCGCGAAGGATTAGACAGAGGTGAACAACTGTACATATACATATATCACGCCCGTATCCCCCGAAGGTTTAGACAGAGGTGAACAACTGTACTATACATATACCACGCCCGCATCCTCCGAAGGATTAGACAGAGGTGAACCACTTTACATATACATATATCACGCCCGTATCCGCCGAAGGGTTAGACAGAGGTGAACAACTGTACATATACATATATCACGCCCGTATCCCCCGAAGGGTTAGACAGAGGTGAACTACTGTACTATACATAATATATCACGGCCGTATCCCCCGAAGGGTTAGACAGAGGTGAACAACTGTACATATTCATATATCACGACCGTATCCGCCGAAGCACTAGGAAGTGGTGAAGGGCGAGCGTTTTGGGGGACTGTCTTTTGTAATTTTGACGTTCGAAAAGTGCTGATTCTCAGCCTGGTTTGAATAAATAACTTTTGATTTTTATTTTGAAGGGTTAGAGAGAGGTGAACAACTGTATAGGGGATGCTCCTATTGCCATTGTTTGTTACAGTGTGTGATTATGAACAAATGCGGTAGGAAAGCACATTCAGTTATGGTCCAAACTCTTCACCACAAAACATAAGAACTAACTACTAAGTACTTCTTAGGAGTAAGAAGTACTCACATACCTTTTCAATAAAACTAAGATATCCAGCTTAATGACCACAATACTTCTCAAGCGGAGAGTAATCGGTTTACTTTCTTTAATGTATTAGGTAACTACTACAATTTCAGCAAAGTTAACGCAAACTATATATAGACTGTGTAATCAGGTAAGCTCAAAGTGAAACAAAAATAAATATACAACTCGAACACTTAGCTCTTCATGTGGAGTTTCCAGGAAGAACACGCCTCACAGCTACTCTTTATGTAGCTTTACATAATAAGGATAAATGATGATTATAAATGATAAAGGAATTAAGAAATTCGTTTTAAAGGAAGAGCAATTTAATATAAGTGTATACTGTGGTCATCAACGCTGTCGTCGCCAAAACGTTGTCGTTTTCAATGACAATCTACCATCTACATATATAATTAACCCTCTACAACTAGCGACCCACCCGGCTTCGCGCGGTTTTTTATCGCTTGACAAAACATCGATATTTCTTTATTATGTGTCAGTTTAATATTAATGTATCATACACATAAACCTTCAAGAATAAATTTTCTGAAACATGAAAAGTAACTTTAATTTATAATATGAATACTCGTAGATAGAGTTAAATAAATAACATAGATGTAATTTCAAGCAATATTTTGTATTAAATTGCAATGCAAACTTGTGAACATAATAACGTTACGCTACACTATTCTAACAACATAAACTCTGAAATTTAATGCAACAGAAACATAATAAGCAGCTGCAATAAACAAGCTGGGAATATATTCAGCGCCGCTAAGTTCTGCCGACACATTCTCGTGCCTAACGCAACATGTTTAAAGTTGGCAAGTCCCAAGTGGCCGTGTCGTTTGCACCGTGTGGAGTGCAGTAACACAGCCTACGTGTAATGTACTACGCTCATGTAAATATCTCTGTCCTTCGACGGTTTAATGGTTTAATCTAAGCAAAGACTTGTTGTTCGGCCCACTAGAGGGTTAAATCTAAAGCGGTAAGCGTTTAGCGGTAGACGCCACGAAACGGCCGCAGCAAAATGATGGCAGCGGGGCTTGAGTTTCAATCAATCAATCAACTCAGCCTATCGCAGTCCACTGCTGGACATAGGCCTCTCCCAGACTGCGCCACAACACCCTGTCCTCCGCCTTCCGCATCCAGTCCACCCTAGCTACCTTCTTTAGGTCGTCCGTCCATCTAGCTGGGGGGCGTCCCACACTACGCTTGCCGATACGCGGTCTCCACTCCAGGACTCGTCTGCTCCACCGGCCATCGGCCCTTCGACAGACATGGCCAGCCCACTGCCACTTCAGTTTGCTTACTCTGCAAGCTATGTCGGTTACTCCGGTTCTTTTCCGGATAATTTCATTCCTGATTTTATCCTTCAAAGAAACTCCGAGCATAGCTCGCTCCATAGCGCGCTGAGCGACTTTGAATTTGTGGACCAGCCCGACCGTCAGTGTCCACGTTTCAGCACCGTATGTCATGACGGGCAGGACGCACTGGTTGAAGACCTTAGTCTTCAAGCACTGAGGGATACGGTGATACGGCTTGAGTTTACGGTGCCAAAAAACGCTCGTCCTCTCTTTCTTAAATAACGTTAAATAACTTTACATTTACGCAATATTCAAAGCGATTATCTCCAAAAAAAAATAGACATATAATGGCGTTAGGAGCATAGTATTTTTAAACTATACTTACTATTATAAAATAGGTCTTTTCTCAAAGTTGCTCACGAGAAATTCTCCTTGAATTTTGCTTAACGAATGCTCGTGACTAGGTACTACGGTACGTATCGTAGGTACTACGGTTCGGTTCGTGTAAATACCTCTGTACTGGTCCAGACCAAACAGGGGTTTGTTGTTCGACCTACGAGACGGTTGAGTCTAAGACTGGAGGTGAACTAATTTCAAAACAACGCTTTTGGACAGTCAAACATTGTATTAATTAGGCTTCTTAGTGTAAAGGTGCGTTTGATTATTGAGAACACGATGATAATCTGAATCTGAAGTGTAACTTTTATAACAAAACCAGAGATAAGAAACTTGCGATATGTCATCGTAAAATATGTATTTACATAATTTAAAAGTTAACAGTCTTAAAACTACAATATGTACATACAAGTATTGACTGCCCCGCTCGTCTCGAGGTTGCAAGCGCGACTGCTGAGCGTGGAGTCCTGGTTTCGATTCCCAGGTCGGGCAAAATGTTATTGGGATTTCCATTAGGAATTTCTTAGTAACAGTCCGGAGATTGGAAGTTGGCAGTCTTGTACCCCCGTGTCTTGGAAAGTACGTAAAGCCGTTGGTCCTGCACCTGATCTCTCCTCGGTCATATCGGATTGCCGTCCCATCGGACTATGGAGAGTAAAGGAACAGAGAGTGCACCTGTGTTTACTTACAAACTTATGCACTATAATATCAAAATCAAAATCCATTTATTCAAACTAGGTTGAGAATCAGCACTTTTCGAACGTCAAAATTACAAAAGACAGTCCCCCAAAACGCCCGCGCTTCACCACTTCCTAGTGCTTTCGCTGGGAAGAAGAAGTGGCGCAACAAACGCCCCAGCAGTACAGCTGTCTCTTCAGTTAGAAAATACTTGACTGAATACAATACAAGGTATGCAAAGCAATTAACATTACAAGACACAGAACGCTAAATTAAATTATTTGCCATATGTCAGCTAGCAACGCCAATATACCAAGAAATACAATAGAAAACTATACGCACTCAAGCAAAAATTAATAAATGGAAATTAAATAAAAGCCTCCAGGTATAAAGGGCGTGACCGCTAACATATTTATGCAATGCTGGGTTCTGTTTACATAGCTGTCGCTTGAAGTCACAAATGATAAACTAGGACCATCGAAGGAAACTAAATAAACAAGTTATTAATAATGATAACAATAATAAAACCATGGTCAGCAAGACGACCAGTATCTCCTGCGTACATGACTAATCTCCGTTGAGATTGGCTACTGTGACCGAAATCGGCCGGGAAGCTATTATATACAACGTGTAACGTTAAATGCGCAAAACCTCAGACACCCCAACTGATTTTTAATTCAATTGACCTATTCTACAGAGAAAATAGGTCTTTAAAAAATTGTATAGGTTTTATGTGCTGTTTAAGTTTTACTGGCCATTCTGATCGTTTCTAGCGTCTGCGACGACGCTTTATCGAGGGAGGAGTCGTCACCGGGCCGCTGCGCCGCGTTGACATTTGGTTGCTTGACCTATCAATAAATAGACACGGCAACGTTTTTAATGAAGATTTTTTGAAAAATGTGACCTATATTAAAAAGTGGTTCAATTAATTCTGCTCGTTATAATGATCAAACTATTTTCAGGTTTGGCGCATTTAACGTTACACGTTGTATATTATATACAATTATATAAAAAAGGGAGGGACGGAATTATAGGGCATCAAAAAATCGTACGCAATGCTGTCAACAGGAAAAATGCTTGAAAGGCTCTCAGCATTGCCACGTTGTACTCAAGATTGATTAACATTGGAACATTTACGTTGTGGTATTTTGATACGAAACTCATAAGTTACTTAGGCATAAAATGTCGTTGTCTTTTTATATGAATTTCACGCTTGATATTATGTTCGATTTCAAGATTATCAAAGCCTAACAGGGTGTGTCGTACATAGTTTTGGTTTTGGACCGTTAACGTTTTGTCCTTCGGTACCTACGGAGTGCAAATGGGCGAAACAGGATTGGGATATTATGTTTCTACAATCCTCCGTAACAAAGTCTGAAACAGTCCAATCGACATACCTAGTACCTACAGTGTTTTTTTTTTATTCACACGCCGCAGGACTTCAATACCTTTTGAAGTGTAGGTGCATGTGGATTAAAAATAAATTAATGTGAGTTGATAATACAAAATATTTAACCGAGTTAGGGCCAATTTTCCCAAAGTTTTATAATTAGAATAAGTCTTAATCTCCTGAGAATATTTTTTTAATTTTTGACGGTTTTTTCGTACTAGAACTCTCAGATGTCAATTATATTCTACTGATAAAAAAATGTGTGAGGGGTTTGTGGCTATGTAATAACAGCCGCACGGGTTGATAGATCAGGTTAAGCTACGCTTGCCGTGGTTGGTCGGTGCATAGGTGACCATCTTTACATACCAAGACCCCTCCGTGCCTCGGAAAGCACGTTAAGCCGTTGGTCCCGGCTGTCATTCGTGAATCTTTGACAGTAGTTACGGGTCGTCAGTAGCCCAAAAGTCTGACAACCAGTGTTACCAAGGGGTATCGTATTACCCAGTAACTGGGTTGTGGAGGTCAGATAGGCAGTCGCTCCATGTAAAATACTGGTATTCAGCTGCATCCGGTTAGATTGGAAGCCAACCCTAACATAGTTGGGAAAAGCCTAGGCAGATGGTGGATAAAAAAAAATATCTGACTGGTAACATCAGCCCTTAAAACAGATTTTCTTTCCATCCATATTATATAATAAATACCTCTGTCTGTATGTTACCTTTTCGCGCCTGAACCGCTGAATGGATTTCGATAAAATTTGGCAATGACATAGATGGCATCCTTGGTAAGGAGATATGCTACTTTTTGTCACGGTAGTACGTTTCTGTGGGATAATTTCCGTCATCCACGCGAAGCCGCGGACAGAAGCTATTTTTAAGTATAAAGCAGACAACTTTTTATATGGTACCGATTTGGTTTTTACGAGTATTAGCGTCCCACACGTTTCGAAGAAAAAGTCCTATGCTTAAACACTTAGACAACAAGTACTTTTAGAAGCCAACAGTGAAAAGATTTACGTTTAATATTAAGTAGTATTTTCTCACTCCGTGTGATACAGTTTAAGAGCGAAGTGTGTTCGAGTGAATCCTATGCTTAAATACTTAGTACTTTTAGAAACCAACAATGAAAGGGTATCAGGAAATATTCACGTTTAGGTAATACCTGTTCGTAATTTGTTCACTCGTTCATTGTCATGAGAAGGAAGTGTGCCCAAATGAAGCCTATGCTTAAATACTAAGTACTTTTAGAAGCCAACAATTATCAGGTATTAGGAAATACTCACGTTTAGGTAATACCTATTAGTAGTTTGTTCACTCGTTGTCATGAGTAAGAAGTCTGTACAAACGAATCCTCACAGGAATGTTTTAAACAAAATTTTAACCCCGTGTTCATACTTTTACCTTGGTCATTTCGTGGTTTAAAGTAAGGCAAGAAATGTGGACCATTTACGTGGTACTGTTATGAATATTGTTAAAAACTATTACAGCCTTTAGTTAAATAATACCAAATATTTATTCAGCAATGCATAAGTTTTGCACATTATACTTATTTAACTTTTCCGATCTAGTCTGATCGACGGCACGGTTGGCGCAGTGGTTAAGCGATTGACTGCTGCGCTGCGTGTCGCGGGTTCGATTCCCGCACGGAACAAATATTTGTATGACCTACATGTATTTGTTCCGAGTCTGGGTGTTTTTCTATCTATAATATGTATGTATTTACAAAAAAAAAATGTATATAAGTAGTTTATCAGCCATCTTGTTACCATAACACAAGCATTAGGTTGCTTAGCTTGGGACAAATGGTGCTGTGTGAAATGTCCAGGGATTTATTATTATTATTTATTATTTTATTTTCTGTATTTTCCCCCTGAAATAAACGAAAACGTAGGTATTACACGCCAGTGTGTAAAAAACCAGCCAGTCATAATCAACCTAGCCTTTTTCCAACTATGTTGAGGTCAGCTTCAAGTGTAACCAGATGGAGCTGAATACCAGTATTTTACATGGAGCGACTGCCTATCTGACCTCCACAACCCAGTTACTGGGTAATACGATACCCCTAGCTAAGACTGGTTGTCAGCCTTTCAGGCTTCTGACTAGCCGTAACGACCATCGAAAATCTATGAATTACATCTGGGACTAACAGCTTAACGTGCTTTCCGAGCCACGGAGGAGTCTCAGTATGTCATGGACGGTTAACCATCTACGGACTGTCCTCGGTAAGCGTAATCTTAACCTTTGATCGCGCGGTTGATATTACTTAACTACGAGCTCCACAACAAAGCAGCCAGTTAAGAGGATAACGTCATAATTACCTATAAGTAACGTTGCATTAGTGATCGCAGTATGATATTATAATATCATACTGCTAATAATTATTAGCAGCCAGCTGGAAACTTCCCTTCCTTTTGATGTGATCCATTAGTTACTTCTTACCTCACGTGACGTAACGGGTTGATTGTATTCTAAGACCTGTCGGTCATTTCTGGCAAAATCTCACCGTGATAACTAAGGTGAAGTGAGCTTAGAGTGAGCTGTGAGTCACGCTGATGCTAGGGATTGACACTATTGAGGACTCACTCCACGCTCACTTCACCCAAGTTTTCACGGTGAGATGGTTACAGAATCGCACGGCTATCTTATTGTTGTTGTCCCATGCGCGGCTTTTTAATGTAAAGGATTGGGGACAATAATTTTAAGATCTAGTCTGATCTCAGTCTCAATCTGTCAAAAATACCTCTAATTTACATTACATTTTTGACAAGTTATTGACATTGGTGGTCGCTGAGATAAATTGCGATTCGATTTTGAACGTTTTTAATTACGGGAATCGGCCTTCTGGTGTATTTGAAAATTCGAGCAATGTCAGGTATTCGAAAATGAAATCAAATTCGGAGCTCGCATTCCAAACGCTCCCACGTCTCCCCCATTAGGCATAGCGACAAATATTAATCGATTTTTAATCGCGAATCGAGTGAATTCAATCCAAAGCGTCAGTAATAATGATCGGAGGACGCACCGTGACTCTAATATAGGCTGTGTACACATATGGCCGGATATTAATGAGGCAATCGGCGCGTCGGACCGACGGAACCCGCTCGCATTAGGGGCCCAAATCGTTCATCCATTATCAAAGACTTGATGGCAAAGTATTAACTTTTATAGTCTTTTATGATTATAGTATCGATGTAAATCATAATATCGATAAACCGATAGAGCGGGTATGACACTAAAACTGATTGATATGTTGTAATTAATGTTCGGCTGGTCGTAAAGGAATGAGGTCAACTTTAATAGTATGTTTGGTGCAGAATGGCTGAAATTAATTTTGGGAGTATGCGATGTAGTGCTTCCAGTAATCCGGCCGTGTGGTGAATATGACATCATCATGTCGCAGTCAGCTATGTTTGTTAGTCAAGATTTATAGCGTAAAATGCGAGTGAACTTTTATAGCAAGAATAAAGTGCTTTATTTATTTATATAAAATTTTCGCACACAAAAAGGTACAAAGGCTGAGTTAATGCCTTAGGCATTCTCTGCTTTAGTAAGTATTCATAATTATCTTATCTCGTGCTAACTGCTGTATGCGATTGCAAGACACAGTATGCGCTAAAGTCTTTAGATGAAGATTATTTAGATGAGTTATGAAAATCTTATAAAATAGATAAGCTATGAAATATAAAAGAAGGTGGATATAACGTAGGCTTCGCTCACGTAGCAAATGTCGTAGCAACGGGCGTAGCTGCACGTAGGCACGTTACGAGCAACCTACGAACTTGTGTTCTCGTCAAAGAACTGTGCTACGAGCCCATTCAAAACGCATTATAAAAGTTATTTTGTTCAAACGTTATCCTAACAAAGTATCTTGGTAGTGTGATTGTAAAGAGATATATACTGCTACGTTGGCCAAAACCCAGTGCATTATCTGTCTAAAATACACAAAATACGAACAGAAAAGCAGTAAAGCAATGCCAAATCACTGCCATCCCAAATGCACAGCGAAAACACCTCGTGTATTCCGATAATGTCGTCATTTGTTTCCACTGAGCATCAACAGTGGCGTTATTGAGCAAAAGCACATAGTCATTAGCATAATGCGCTCCCGAATATCAGTTCTCGGTTCAAATCGGTATCGATATGAAACGATTTACCTATCGATATGGAAAGTGGTTAATTCATTGCTCTTTTAGTGGCGATTAAACCAATATAGTTGAAATGATAGGGGATAAACAGTGAAAATACACGCGAGGCAGAAAATAGTGTGCTGTGGGGGTAAATGCGAAGGTGTGTTCTCGAGCAAAGAAATAATGATGAAATGTAAATTATTACTGGGAGCGTTTCCGAATTACAGCGATGCGGCGAGTACTTCGACGTCTAACTGCCGCACTCAGAGACTTCACTTAAAATTAATAATTGATTAACTTTTATCTTGGCACAAATGTCAACAAAAATGTTTTCAATCTGACATATTTTTGAGTGACTGCGTTCCGATTTATACTTGTCAATTAAAAATAATGATTGATTCATTTTAAGTTATGACTCTGAGTACCGGGGTAAGTGTACTTTTGTTTTTGTACTTATTTGTATAGTTTTTAATTTTAGAACCTATTAAATAGTGAGTTGTGTTAAATATTGTAAAAGTTAAGTAAAAAAAATAAAAATTATAACCCCTAAGGTTGACTGCTAGAAAATGCCTCAGGCATCAAGTCCGCCTTTTTACTAATAAGTTTTAATTAATAAATAAACAAAAAAAAACACTCATAATAAACTAGATTACAGGTAATCTGATTTTTTTTTGTCAAGTATTTTAATAAAATAGAAATTATATCTAATAATAATAATAACGTTTATTGGGCAAAATCAGAACTTAGCCTACTACAGTTTCAATACTAAAAACAACATTAAGAGGCTTCTAAACTAAATGAACTTCTGATTTCCAAACTAGTTATGTAAAAACATGTATCATGGAAATCAGTGCTCTTCCATAATCTGAAAGTATTTTGAAATGTTTATTCGAGAGCGTCCCTATGAAAACTCTTTACCTCATCAAAATAATTAATTACGTCTCCAGCAAAAACTTGAATAATCATCAAACCCTCCTTTCCAATAATATTACACAACCCAAGGTTTCCTTGTTATTCTTGGATAGGACTGACGACAGTTTTATAGTAAGTCCACGCAAATGAATGAGTTAATTAATAAATTATGCTAAATATAAAATCTTCTGAGTTGTACTGAGGGTTTTCCGAAAACAAAAAAAAAACTCGTGCCATTTTAAATATGATTCAAAGAGGTTGGCCGACGCTGCCACAGACAATTCCTGGAATGACAACCGTTCTCGATGTCTCGTTCTATAATACATATTAATGAAAAATTTATAATTAGCGGAGTGCACAGTTTGCTTTATCAAGATGTAAGTTACATATGTACCTTCTTTTGCGATTTTGCTTTGACAGATTGATTAGTGTTTAATGTCGTAAAATCAGTTTCAACTTTATTCCTGGCTGTACCAGCTTCAGTACAAATAGTATGCAAGCCACTCGGAGCCAGTGGGCCAGCGAATTTTTATGATTTTAAAATGGTGATATACTTGTTTCCTACATACTCATAATAGGTATTTACTTAGTTTTAAGATTTTATTCATATGTACGGGTGATACTTATTGTGCGGGATGCAAAGATTTAAACCAAAATGCAATAGGATGGTTGTATTTTCGATTGAAAAAATCGTTCGAATTTACTTTACGTTTACGTCACGCGTTCAATCTAGAGCCTCAGTATTCCGTAATTAAATGTAGGATGTCCTAACATTCGCCAGTAAAACCTGTTTCAAGCGATATCTGGTAGTGTTACAAGATTGTCCTCCATTTCTCAGCGCCGAGCGATGCATGGAGGCTTATTAAACGAATTCATCATAGTTTGAACATAAACACTATGCTGTATAGGTCACGGATATTCCGTGCTGCCACTGTTTTTGTAATTAATTTTATGCTATTAATTGTGGTGGTATTTTTCTTTATTTAAGTCTGAGGTTATCGTTTCTGTGGTTACACATATTTTTTTTTTCTATTGTAAGACTGGGTGTCAGGTTTTGTAGTTACTTAAGGACCAAAAAGACCACGAATTTCTTCCTACATAATTGTAAATGAACTGATAAATCCAGAAAGATTCAGTGGTCACTGTGACCTGGGATATTTTTTTGCAATCGTAATATATTTTGTAAGTGAGTTTGTCATCCATTTTTTTTTTTTGTGTACAGTCGCCAGCACATCAAGCTACTAAAATCTGTCAAATTTGTTTAATAGATTTTCAACTTTATCGCCAAAGCATAGGTTCAAAGTTGATTGGGAAAATTTGACAGTTTCGGGTAGCTTGATGTGCTGGCGTCTGTACCTATAGTTCACCCGACGAGAGAATGCGTTCTTGCCACCCGTCAGTTTCATATAAACGAATACGTGGTTTGCAAATTTGATCTTTATTAGTTACTAGAATTGTCACACTGACAGGAGCGCATTCTCTCGACGGCTGGAATGTAATAATCGTCAGTGCGGCAAGGCAGTAAAGTTTACTTTGCCCCAGAATAAAAATACAAGCTTTATTCGCACAATAAGCAACAACAATACAAACGCGAGATCTAACAATACAATAAAATAAACCATACAATTATAAGAGTGTTGCGTTGCATACAAAAAAATCTCATTCGCAAGAGATCAAAGCTTTCTTTGTCATTTGTCTATAAAGTTCTCGCGGAACCCCTTTAAGTGGTTCTCTTCAGAAATACTTTCCTTTTCTCACTGTTTTTTCCTTTTATCTTCACTTACATGGGTATTTTTAGCTGACTCCTGCAAAGGTTGTTGCTTCCTTGTGAGTTGAAGAAATTACTCGAGTAGCTTGCAGATAAGCTACTTAACATTTTAAGAGCGGTACTGTAGAGCGCTATAACACAGGGCTTGCTCGGGAAGCATTTATGTATTTATACAGCCAATCTACAACGTGTAACGATAAATGCGCAAAACCTGAAAATATTTAGAACAGAATAACGAGCAGAATTAATTGAACCACTTTTTAATATAGGTCACATTTTTCAAAAAAATCTTCATTAAAAACGTTGCCGTGTCTATTTATTAATAGGTCAAGCAACCAAATGTCAACGCGGCGCAGCGGCCCGGTGACGACTCCTCCCGCGATAAAGCGTCGTCGCAGACGCAAGAAACGATCAGAATGGCCAGTAAAACTAAAACAGCACATAAAACCTTTTCAATTTTTTTTTTTTGAATTTTAACTAAAAATCAGTTGGGGTGTCTGAGGTTTTGCGCATTTAACGTTACACATTGTATATTGTCGTGTTATGTTGCTTTTCAGTCTTTCTATCTAACAGAGCAGGGGCAGTGAGGGGCCCGTGGCTAAATAATAACAGCCGCACTGGTCGAACGATCAGGTTAAGCTACGCTTGCCGCGGTTGGCCTGTGGATGGGTGACCATCTTTACACACTGAGACCCCTCCGTGCCTCGGAAAGCATGTTATGCCGTTGGTCCCGGCTGTCAGTCATGGATCTTTGACAGTCATTACGGGTAGGCAGAAGCCCGAAATTCTGACAACCAGTCTTACCAAGGGGTATCGTATTACTCAGTAACGGGGTTGTGGAGGTGAGATAGGCCATGTAGAATACTGCTATTCAGCTGCATCCGGTTATACTGAAAGCCGACCCCAACATAGTTGGGAAAAAGCTAGGCAAATGATATCTAACAGACACACAGATAGTTTATAACCAAGATTAACAGATAGAACTTTTTATCCCGATATTCTTACGGTATGGAGAATTATGCGGGTGAAACCGCGGGGTGCAGCTAGTATGCTTTATAATTCAGAATACTGTTGAATATGTCAGTCGCATGCTGCGTTTGATATTTCGATAGTGGGTAAATGGTACACCACAGACTACCTACAGTATTTGTCTCTGCTTCCCTGTTCAATCCATCCAAAGGTTGTCTTTAAAAGATCGCTCTTAGCGATAAGACCGCCCATTGTGTCACCCTTTGTAAAAAATCTATATTTATGTCTGTAATCTATATGGTGTACATAATAAAGAGTACCTATTCTATTCTGTTCTATTCTATGGGTTTCATACAGACAAGACAAACAAAGTAATAGTAGCTCGTCTGTCAATTCAGCAGGCAATCTATTATTGTTATTTGGCGTTCATATGTCACTTTACTTTTAAGAAAATTTTCTATAAGTGAATTCAGGGGAATTAATTGTGAAGCAGCTTGACTATCAACTTAAATTGTCCATAACCCATTTAAATTAAAATTAAATTAAATTAAATTCATTTATTTCAGGTCTTTAACCCATAACATAAAAATTAAAATTAAAAAAGAATTTTACACTTGCCATGCTTGCACTATTATATAAATGTTACATACCATTATAGAATAAATTTAGAATTATAGGTCAAATATAAAATATTCAAAAATGTCAAAAAATAACTTTAAAAAATTACCTACACAAAATATCGAAAACAAAATGTCACATAATGTCAAAAATAAAATGTCACAATATGTCCAAGGAAATTTAAATAAAAATTAATTAAATAATTATTAAATAAAATAAATAAAAAAAAAATTTTTTTTTAGTTATTTATTTTTTTTTTATTTTTTATTATTTAAGCGGATGATCGACTCTTCACGTGACCAGAGGGCTGGCCTATTTTTTGGCCAAAGAATCAGCATTGCCATACAACGTGGCAATGCTGCCAGCCTTTTGGGCACGTTTCCTATTGACAGCGATACGAACGAAGTTTTTGATGCCCTTTGATTATTTGCCCTCCTTTTTATATACTTGTACATATTATCATTATTATTTTAAGTCTGTTAGCTTTTTAATTAATTAATTAAAGATGGGTGGATACTGTAAAAAAAAAAAAAATTGTCCATACCTATTTCATATTACAAATGGTTTGAACACGACCAATTGACGTATTCTATGTCAATTTGCTTAACAATTAAGTTCCCAGACTGTACCTAATGTGACATTGTCATAGTCGATATCAGTTTATTCCACTCTACATTTATACTAACCTAAATGGTGAAGAAGATTATGTCTGGACTTTAAAAGAGACTGTTACCTCAGAGTTTGTTTCGGCCTTCCGTCTCAGAGTTGTCAAGATAGGAAATACCAACCTCATCTATGTATTTAAAAAAATATGATTGACGTTTAAAAGTGTTTGTACAAACCTACTTACAGAAAATAAATTAGGCTTGACGTTAACAAAATATTTTTTTAGCAAAACAACATAACTATTCATAAAGTTACAGAAAAACATATATATACCTTTAGCAAATGAAACTCAATATAAGGTCGAGTTAATAACAAAATTTTTACCTGTCAGCGTAGAAAGTTTCGGACGTTTTATTATCATATTATTCACTTTTAACTTTTTCCTTTTGGGAATAAAACATCGCAGTTTTATTCGGCTTAAGGTAAAATGGCCTGTTACATACATTAAAGAACTCGTATATAAGGTACATGTGTACCTTATGTATCATACTTTTCGTTTTATTTTGAGAAAGAAAAAAAAGTGAACATGTATTCGTAAATACTTAAAAAATATTCCGTAAAATGTTTATTATGATGAAAATATACTTGAGGATGAAAAGATTAAACTTAATTAATTTTAAGCATTTGTATTTTTCCTTCAAAATATGTAAACAAATTAATTGTTTTACGTACCTATGCTGGTTTTCAATAAGCTTGTTTTATAATTTAAATAAATGAGTATTTTAAAACGACCTAGAAACCCTCTTAAATGCAATTTGTATTAACACGTTTCCTGGCAAATTACTTTGGTCCTTGGAGAAAACCATTGGTCCTTCACAGTTCGACGCGCCCGTCATATTAACAATCGTGCTAGAAAAACTAAGTTCTTTTGAAAACCCGGTAAGAGTACACTTAAAAACAAACTTCCAATTACCCGTCCTAATTAAACTTCTCAGTCAGTCGTCGACTTTGCTGAAAGCTTTTTGAAGGGAAACCGGATCACGTAAAATGCTTAACTTAATTTTTACATGAATAAATATGTATGTACCTACTTAAATGTACCAATTTCTAAACTAGGCTATCTTGAATTCATAAATAGCATGAAAGGGCTTTGTTAATTATTTAACAATTATTAGGAATGAGGTAATAAACAAGTTGAGAATTGGTGTTTGTAAAAGAAAAAATCTTTTTGAATTTAACTTACATAGGTGCATATCTACATATTATGTATGACATGCTTGAACGGAAGACGTATGTATAAAAAAACCGGCCAAGTGCGACTTGGACTCGAAATAAAAATGTGTATTTCTATTTAACAATATTCACAGAGTGTTTACCTACTCTGTGAAAACTTCAACGGTCTACCTATTACGGTTTATAAGATACAGCCCGCTGACAGACAGACGGACGGACGGACGGACAGCGGAGGCTTAGTAATAGTATCCCGTTGGCACCCTTTCGGTTCGGGACTCTTAAACAGAACAATGCACACAATCGATAAAACACCTCAGTTATGTTCGATTTTCAAATTAGCGCAAATAATATACTGAAAGGAAATACCAGATTCATTATCCTTTGTTCTTTATTATAAGTAGGGTATAAGTACCATAAGGTATAGTTTGCGCTTCACTTTATCGTAGTCTGAATTCCAAGTTATTGGTTCCCAATCGAACCCGCCTCACTAGTTTCGGGTTTAATATAAATTATTGGAATATCCCCGACATTAAAACTTAGATTGCCTCTAGGACCGTCGGTATTTAGTAGATAAACCGAATCAAAAGTTCTTTGTGGTCTCAACAGCCATTCTTGAGACAGTTCTTCCTAGTTTGGGCGTGGTTTTGTTTGGTTAATTAGAAAGTTCAAAATGCTTTATAGAGTGTCGTTAGTAGAGGTCTTGGGTTTCAAGTTTTTTTGGCGTTTTGTTCGGGAATTCTCAGTAATTGCCCAGACCGATTTTGGACTGGTGCCCAATGATTGGCAATAGTAGGACTTAATATCTGAGCGTCATCTGGGAAATATCGAACGTATCGTCATACCTTTCTTTTGAGCACTAGTACTTACGTTAAACTAGGCATATCATAATAAGTATAATCTATACGTAAATAATAAAAAAAAATTCTTCAGAACTAGATTTGATGTAGAATTATTAATGATTATTTAATTATTTGAACTAACTTGAACGGATTTGATGCAGTGAAAGGTTTATCTGTATGATGCCGATAATACTGGATGATTTTTTTTCAGGCCCCAAATTTTTACAGGGTGTTCTACTCATGAATATGAACAACTTTCATTACGGGACCAACTCTGAAATCACGACTACCAAAATGTATGAAACAGCTGATTTTTTTTTCGTGATCTCAGAGTTGGTTCCATACTGAAAGTTATTCATATTCATGGGTAGAACATCCCGTAAAAATTTGGAGCCGGTAAAAAAAGCACGCTGTATAATAATATTAAACATACAACAAAAAAATCTGGAATTTTTGTCAAGTCATAGACTGTGCGAACGAGGGGCGAGTCGCTGGTACTTTATTAATATATTTATACCTATATATTTAACCCCACTCCTCCCTCCTCCTCTCCACACCCTCACTAACTAGAGAAGAGTGGCTCGTGCTAGAATACAATGGAAGTTGCTAGAGCCAAGAGGGAAGCTGAAGTGATGGACATACTCTAACTTGAATAACTGTAAAAACCAAAAACAATTCAGAATAGAGGGGCATTATTATTATTACATACTTCACCCTCAACCCAAATCCAAAACTACAACAAGAATCAAACTCATCGCGCAGCATCTTCAAAATTAATCAAGCCAGCGCAACAGAATTTGCTAAACATTTCCCCAGAGGAAGCAGGGGTAGATAACCCTGAATCTTGAACCGATGTGTTCTCGCGAATTGCTTTGAGGCTTCTGCGATACCGCCTTTAAATTTAGTAGATGATTAGCAAGAGATAAAACTGTACATTTTAAGTATAAGCTGGAAGACTTCCTCTGAACATGGAACTTTTTTTTTTTTTTTCAAAGACGTGACCTTTCCAAGTCTTCTTTTTTCGGGTTGATGACGAAAGTAAAAATAATATATTGCGTTTTATGAGTTGTGCCTACTGGGCGGTCCTCAGAGGGGCAGGGGTATGAACACTTCGGATACTCCAACATATGGGACATGGTTTGGTCAGGAGCACCCACAGATCATAAGAACATTTAAGATCTGTGGGAGCACCGCATTCGCACTCGGTGTCGGTTGTGTCAGTAATCCCCCGTTTCGCAAGATTGTGCATACTCAACATTATATTCCTACACCCGATCGCCATCATAGGAACTTTGGGGGAGGTTCACGATATCTGCGATATATTCGCATACACATGAATGTTTACCATAGCAATATATTGTCGTCAGCACACAAAATAATGTCCCTGATGATATTTACCCTACCTCCGATATGTTCAAGACAAACTAAAAGTCAATCAACACAAATCTGTGATCGAAGTCTGGTATCGAATCTTAAATATTGAACGTTGAATTCAATTGGCCAATTAATTAAAATGTCTTACGCGAGATTAGACAGTTAATTGAACGAACGGACTTTTGGTTTTAATGCTTTTGACTTTGTGTCCTTGTTCTTTTACGTTCCACAGCGAGAAAGCTGTTTATTATTTGCAGTGAACAAAACAATAACTTCTATATCCCCGATGGCAAAAAGCCATTGGAATCTAGGAGATGTTCCTTGAGTGTAGAGTGCGAGTGCAATATGCAGTAACTACTGCGTCCGACAGTTTGTTGAATAGAAAGCCACCGGTATGGCGGCACGTAAGTTCGGTAGCCGGGGTATGGCCGGCCGGCCGGGGCGGCTGTAAGCCTTGCGGTGTGCGGTCGGCACCAGATGCGGGCTGCCCGATATTATATCTGTTACTGTATGTATGTTGATGAAGTTTTTTAATTAAAATACTTAAAGCCAAAATGTGTGTGACACATGTCGTAATTTCAAACTAATCTATTTGGTACAAAAGTTGCGGTATCAGCTGTTGGGTTTCGTTGAATGAGATAAAGGACCAATTTTGAAGTTTGACAATTGAGTAGCGAGACAGCGTTGAAGCAACAGATACTATTATTTTACATTCAAAACGCACACTGCTGGAGCTGTTAGCACAATTTACTAATGTCAAATATTCCTCTTTTATGTGAAATCACTTTTATGTTCGTACACGAGTTCAACATTATATTGTGTCACCCTGTCAACGTCATTCGAGCGCCAAAAGATCTTTGGTAACAGTGTAGGTTTTGAATATAAACTATTAAAAACATTTGCGGCTGACCCTAATGAAAAAAGAAAATTGCAGAATACAAGAAAACGAAAGAAAATCTAAAGACATGTTCTCTTTAATCTCTTCTTTGAAAATTAAGGGCAAGGAGTTTAAAGCTGACATCACAGAGTAAATTAAACTGTCGGAAGCTATTTACACCGAACATTATTAAGTTTACATTGTATATAACACCACAAACTCAAATGTTGGTTAACTGTTGACAATGCCGAAGACCCTTAAGTTACAGCATCTTAAATTAAGTTTGAGTAATTGGTAACACGGGTCAAAATGTTTGGGCGTCTACCGAGTACCAACCTGTTATATATTTAGTTATGTAACCACGAGCGAAGGTTGCACCACGCAGTAGTGAGCAAATGGAAAGACGATGTGACAGGCATCGGCAGAAAAACAGCGCAAGTTTATGTCCGGCCGGATTTGGAGCAGCGCTGACGGTCAGTGAGGTCGACGAGGCAAATAGGCTACCAGTTGTTTTACTCTAACAAAATGGTAATTACTTCAATATTTTTCATATTAACTACTGACAAAAGGCTTCAGAAAGTCGAGCTGGCTGTTTCTAAATAGGTGTGCACTTACTAACTCAAGAAACAATAACTTCGCCTGTTACGCAATGAGTATGCCCTTGAAAGACAGACGTTTCCTTTTCTTCTACATATTCCACAAATTCTTGGAAAGATATTCGAAAATCCTCTCTATATTTACTTCCTTCATGTCCCCAACCCTTTCGTATAATGTTTCGAGATGTTATTGTGTTCCCTTGATAGACGATAGACGTTGCTAAGGTGACATCAACGCGAGGTGAGAAGGGAATTTTAAGCAATTGTCTGTTATGTAATACGACAGGCTTCTAGAACGAAACTCGTGAGTATATGTACATATTTAAGTATTAACCTACATTTTAGGTAGTGGAGTTGTTTTTGTATGAGAAGAATGGTTCTTTCGCATAATGGTCTTTGTAGGCGCATTTTAAACAATAAGAAAGGACGACACACAGTACGTTGCGTAGAAAATCTTGAAAAATTAACTATAACTTAGATGAGAGCAGATATAAAAAATATCAGTACAGCGGAGTAAAAAAAATCATCTCCTGTGATCATAATCTTTTACTTTAACGGCACATACAGAGAAAATGTAATTAGTTCTTTGAACAACTCGCTCAAACAGGCTATGTTTTAAATGCATTTGTAAAATATAGGAAACACGAACACAGTTAAATCCACAATTTTAATATCAAACTCAATTTAAAAACAAAAAAACGCAAAAAGCAGTCAACGCAAAACCTTTAGAGGAATTTATTTAGCGTCCAGAAATATGGAACAAATATTCTTTCATAAGTGCAAGCCGGCTGTTCGCGTGTAGTAGGAGTGCCACGTCGGTCCGGGGACGTGCCGCCGCATCAGCACTTTTATTACTTACATTTTTCACTGCACATACTCTTCACACTACCTAGTGACGTGCTAGAACTTATAATTTTGTCACTTACTTACGTGATGGAAATGCAAATTCAGATTGAGTGCTGTCGCATATTGGGAAACCAATGGAAACAAAAAAAAAATGTGCTGGTAATCCAATGTGTTCCAAAAATCGTTATCTATACATACAAATAAATAAAATTGAAATGAAATTTCAAGAATACTAATTCGGGTCTCTCTTTATTATTATTTTTACAAACAAAAATTCATAACATTAATTTTTATTTTTATTTTCGCTAAATCTTTCAACGAGGCCGTTAAGATTTCCAACCCTATTAGGGAAATGTTGAGACATCGTTAAGCCTCTCTTCCAATACAGGCAACGAAGAGGCTCAATCAGGTGGATAAGCGCCATCACTCATCTGTTTTCATGCTATGATCGCAATCCTGCAGTCTCCTGCAGGATTGCTGGCCAGGGGAAGTAATAAATCTTGGGCATATTCAGCTGCGCACGTCTAAGCCCCCAAGTATACAAGCCACCGGACTGAAAAATATAAGACTTAAAGGTATGCCTAGATTAGTACCCGATTTCAAAGAATCAAACCCAGTTCTTCATAAAATCTTTTGTTCCATAACTCTAGGTGTAAAAAATGAAGAAAACGTCGCCGGAATTTCAATTGAAATTTTATAATGGAATCCCGTCCATCTCGAGCATTTAAATATGAAATATTCTCGTAATTACGTATTCTTTTCGATACAAAATTCGGACATTTCCCTAATGGTGTCCCTTTGTTTTATCCGTCGACATTAACGCCGAAAGGTTATGAGACAAGTCCAAGGCCCCACCCCCCTCCAAATGGGCCACGTCCCCTCCGTGAATAACGTCTTTCACGTCACGTCAAATGTGCCATCTTTTGTTTAGATGCGAATTTTATCTGGGCGCGTCGTGTTCGATAAAATTTAACGTTTATTTGAGCGTTTGTAACAGAAGCGCGCGGGTGTGGGGCAGCGTCGGGCTGTCAGCTTCGCCCTACAATATTCATTATTGACAATTTGAATGGAAGAGAAAAATGTCAGACCCGTGTTGTAGGTAATGTAAATATTTGATCAAAATAGAGCGCCAACCCTACCCCGCTGCGCAGATGCGAGATATTTGACAGTTTTAAATTTACTATGTGAAATAGGGGCTTTCGGGGGCCGCGTATATTAATATATTATCCCACAGATAATACGCACATAAACCTGCCAGTTGTTTCAGAAAATAATCTGCATGGCCAGGCCTTAATTTGCAATTTTTCTGCGGGAGTTTTAAATTTAAATTGACTTTTAAAAGTGTGGTGTTTCTGTCCGGAGTTTTTATTAACATTTTATGTGGATTAATTTTATTGAAGTAGAGAATTTAGGCAACTGAATTATTTATTATATATATTCAAGAAGCTTAGTAGCAACCTAGAAGACAGACGATATCACGAGAGAGAAAAATGGTTTATAAAATATCAAACAACCTTTGCAATTTCAGCTAAGTACAAAACCCTTTGAAAACGGCACGTAATCAGATGAAACGGTATTCTTCAAGTAAATAACGTTAGGAAACTGCGCCAATCGTTAATATCGCCATAACCAACACTTGTTGCGGTAGCCTGATTTATGAAGCAATGTTCAGCTTAATGGCAAATTATATTACAATTAAAATTAATTACAATCTTAAAATATTAGTACGCAGTCTAACACACCTGCCTCGGCAGAAGAATTCACTCTTTGCGATCGTTAAGCTTAATTACCGTCCCCTGAAGAACTCGACCAATAAATTAACAGCTACAATTTTTCCACTTACTAATAATACTTAACTTAGGTTAAGTCCCCCGAAAGGCATCCAAGTTTAATTGGAACGGGGCAGACACGTCAGCCGCATGTGGGCTGAAACCAACACAGCAATGGGTTCCTGAAATCTTCTAATGGCATCGCGGGAAACCCAGGCATTCTGGCCTGGCGGGACGAACTTGACGCTTATAGGAGGGTCTGTTTCATATTGGCTCAGGATCGAGTTGAGTAGAAAAAGGAAGGAGAGGCATTTGCCCTGCAGTAGAACCATACGGACTGATTTTTATTATAGCCTTGTTTGGCGTTGACGGAAAAATAAGCCAATCCGCCGCCGTCGTTTTTTGGCCGGGCTGACTTACCAAGTTAGTCCGGACCCGTCAAACGGGGTGAATAGGGATGCAGGGGTGAATCGGGATGAAACTTTTAAAAGGGATTTTAACATTGAAATAATATACATGGTTTTTTTGCCAGAAAAGACTAATGTGTTTACTGTATTATGATTAACGGTAAAGTGTCCTTGTGGGCAACAAAAAGTGTCGGGATCAAGTACATTTTTAACTATAAAAAAATCTCGAATTAATATTTACCAAATCTAGTCTTCCAGACTGGCTTCTTACTTTAATTCCTGTGTTTAAGTTAACAACTTATCCCTATATTACGTAAAAATTAAGAAAAATTACAAGTTCTACTAATTGTGGGAAATTAACCTAAGTTAACGTCGTCAATTTATATGGCAAAAAATTCAAAAATGTGGATTTCGTGTCCAGAGGCGGCTTATGACATTCTGTTTATTGCCACGAGCGACAGACACGTTGCCTGGAATCAGCTTGCAACATTCTGACGGCTCTCATCTTATCTTCTCGTGCCAGATGATGTCGTCGCTCCATATAGATGTAATTTTGTTCAGTTCCAATGCAGAAATGGTAATGGTTTTGTAAAAACGCTATTACACACTTTTTATAGGAATACTGATTGATAGTTGATTTTATACTTTTAATCAAAATTCAAAGAAAATTCTTTATTCAAATAAGTAGTGAAATTAACTAAAAAGAATCAATAAAGATCCAAAAAAGTTAAAATAATAATCCTCAATGATCTAGGGATCAAGTACGTCTTAGAGTATCGCCGCACACTTTTGATGTGTGTATATTATTTCAAGATTCACTCCTGCTTCCCTATTCACTCCGTTTGTAGGTACCGCCTTACTTGTTGAGAATCTTTTGATGGTGGGTACCCCTATGATCTAATTCACGACGCTTGGCAGAATTGCTGCAATTTGTTATTTTTATTCAGATAGCAAAAAATATTTATAATACACGGTTCTACCAAGGAACAGTTTTTTTCGAAAAAGTCTGTTGGTGCCACTGCTTCCGGCGACCAAACATAGCGTCAGTGTCACGAGTCAAGCGACGCACCGTGGGTCCAGTGCTGCCACCCTCGTCGGACCGGACGTCGGAACGTTGCTGGCTAGCCACTGGCTACCTTCATCGGCTGACATCACTTTGGCGGGGGAATACCAATCTTTTATAAACCCGAGCTCGGTGGGCCGAGCTCTCTTATTCCCACTCGCGCTTCATCGAAGAACAACATAACTAGTGAAATAATTACTGTAATTAATTAATTGGTTGTAAATTAGAATTGATCAAAGTGTGTTATTTATTTATTGATCCGTGCTCAAAGTAGACACAACTTACAAGTCTGTGTGTGTATTTAACGTCAGTTATTAAGAAAAACCTGCTGACAGGGAAGTTACCTATAAATTCAAAAGTTCAGCTTTATGACATAAATACATATACTAATTATTATCTAGATTTGGACCTGGCTCAACACTTTTTTAATTTATTGCTTTTAATTTAAGTGGAATTAAATTTGGAACAAATGAATAATGTTTTTGGGGCCATTAGAAATTGCGATTGGTACAGAAAACGCTGATATAGCTGCTGCTTAATTAACGTCTCAGCAGCTCTGTGATAAATTGGAATGGATCAAAAATGTACTTTAGAAATTGATTTGTGTGTTGAATTTATCAATTTTGGCTATTTCTAGAAAGTACAATCTTATGTATTACTAGCGACCCGCCCCGGCTTCGCACGGGTGCAATGGAGAAACACTGATAATTTTAGAGCCATTATTTCTCGTAAAAAGTATAGGATAAAAATGGTTATTGTGGGTTATCCCTAAGAGATAGACATATACCATCGCGGACTTTTTTGTAGACCTTTTTAAGGTGTACAATAATGTTGTACATTATTTTGATCTATCTCGACGGGTCAGCCAGCGTTTACAATGTAAGCGCAAAAAATATGTTTATTTACGACATTACATTAGAAACCTCTAAAATTATCAGTGTTTCTCTACTATATTATGCATGTATTATACATATAAACCTTCCTCTTGAATCACTCTATCTATTAAAAAAAACTACATCAAAATCCGTTGCGCAGTTTTAAAGATCTAAGCATATATAGGGACAGACAGACAGGGAAGCGACTTTGTTTTATACTATGTAGTGATAATTAACAGGAAATTCAATTTTTCATTTATTTTGTCATTGGTATCACGCAAACTACAGTCTAAAAAGCAAGAAACCACGTGTACTAACCTCAACATAGCCACCATACTAACAAGCTCCTATTTTATGTCCAGGAAAATTACTGTTCATTCCAAGGTTGCCTGGAAGAGATCGCAGAAAGCGATAAGGCCGCCCATTGTATATTTTGTAGTCTTTGATGTATTTTTTCATGTTGTGTACTTTTGTGGTGTACAATAAAGTTTATATAAACAAATAATAACAAGCCCTTTTAGGGCTTCCTTTAAAGAAATAACTTAACCCGTACCCTACATACGTAGTTCAAGTTTAGTTCATGAAATTCCTCACTTCCTAGAAAATAGTAACTGTATCGCACACAAGTATTTAAGTTTGGTACACGTGCATGGATACTGAGAGCTAAACCTGAATTCACCTATGCTTTAGATGCTTCGCACTAAACCTCTTAAAGGCGAAAGGCGAGATATTTTTCGAGGTTTTATTTACCTTTTCAATTGAATGTCGTGGAAACTTAGCTGTAATGGACTTGTGCATGTAGGAATAATGAATTGTCTATTTGCAATGGCAAAAGAAATGCCTTACGTATGTAAAAGTAAGAAGCGAAAACCAGTATTACGCCTCGTTAGATTTCTGACCGCTCTCTAGTACTTTAGTTCAATCGGCTTTGAAATGCAATGAAACAGGACGTCTTTTGGGAAGTCGTCATTCTATTTACCTGAGACATCGTATTGAGACCTACGGAGCCGAGACATAGACGCTCACAAAGGAGACCGCACACCGAATGCGAGTGGCACAAAGGGCCACAGAGCGAGTCATTCTCGACATAACTCTACCTGACCGAGTGCGTAACACCAAAATCCGTCGTTGGTCGAAAGTCAACGACGTCGGGGGGACAGGGGGGACAGGGGGTACAGTGACAGTGGTGTTGGGCAGGGTGTGTTCAGACGCGGAGATGGCCGATGGAGTAAATTTGTGCCCAAATGGTGACCAAGGTTACACCAAAGAAACCAGGACCGTCCAAAAGCGCGCTCGGTCGACGATATCTTCAGGCATGGGAAACACCTGGATGAGAGACGCACGGAACCGGGAAGTAGGTATGGCAGAAGAGAGGGGAGGCCTATACTCAGCAGTGGATGACTCCGGGCTGGAATGTTGATGATTATCGTATTTTTCTGCTATTTTATTTTAATTTTTTATTGTATGAATGTTTGTATACGAGTAGGTATACCCATCATCTGCCTACCCTTTTCCCAACTATGTTGGGGTTGGCTTCCAGTCTAACCGGATGCAGCTGAATACCAGTATTTTACATGGAGCGACTGCCTATCTGACCTCCACAACCCAGTTACTGGGTAATACGATACCCCTTCGTAAGACTGTAAGACTGTAAGACCTTTGTAAGACTGGTTGTCAGACTTTCGGGCTCCTGACTACCCGTAACGACTTGTAGGAGCGCTGAAGCATCAGTTTTGTATTCTTCAAATGCGCAGCGCTCGGCGACGACAGTTCGCCCGAGACCACCGTAAGCTATAAACGCGCTCCCGACCTAATTAACTATTCCATTGTAATATTCGTAACAAGTTTGATAAAGTAAAGTGCTATTCTGAATTCGCCGCATTTCATTTCTCTCCGTATACACACCTAAAGACATTACATCACACACGCACACAAAATTGGTGACCCCGACGTGATGACGAAAACTGTTGAAGATCCACGAATGACAGCCGGGACCAACGGCTTAACGTGCTTTCCGAGGCACGGAGGAGTCCCGGTATGTAAAGGTCACCCATCCACAGACCAACCGCGGCAAGCGTAGCTTAATCTGATCGATCGAACTGTGCGGCTGTTACAATTTAGCCACGGACCCCTCCTCAAATGTTTGTATATACTATTGATCCTTTATCTCTTATTTTTAAACATGAACTATTTATAAATACGGGTCACATGCCTAACAAAACTAACATTCTATATCAATATTGCATTGACATTCTTCTATATTGAATTTTCATAATAGAAGAGTTTCGAAGCTAGCATTGCAAGAATGCACGTTCCTACCTGCTATTCGGCCGTAACATCGCGTTCATAACTTCTATTTACTGGCACTCTTTGGACCACACAATGTTTTCTGTCTACATAAGTAAAAAAAGAAAAAAAAAAGAAAGAAAAAAAACAAATACAATTTCTTTGAAATGCAGTTTAATGGTTACATCTATACAACGTGTAACTAAAGTTAAATGCGCAAAACCTGAAAATAGTTTGATCAGAATAACGAGCAGAATTAATTGATCCACTTTTTAATATAGGCCACATTTTTCAAAAAATCTTCATTAAAAACGTTGCCGTGTCTATTTATTAATAGGTCAAACAAGCCAACGTCAGCGCGGCGCAGCGGCTCGGTGACGACTCCTCCCTCGATAAAGTGTCGTCGCAGACGCAAGAAACGATCAGAATGTCCAGTAAAACTAAAACAGCACATAAAACCTTTACAATTTTTTTAATGACTTATTTTCTCTATGAAATAGGTCAATTGAATTAAAAATCAGTTGGGGTGTCTGAGGTTTTGCGCATTTAACGTTACACGTTGTATAATGGTCCATTGTGTTTTACCGTTCTCTACCTTAATCTACATTCAATTTTCATAATAGTAGTTTAGTTCTTCGAATGTCGCATTGCACGTGCCTACCTGTAACCAAGAAATCGTGTTCGTACTCGTAATATATGCTTAAGTACATAACTACTGGTCACTTTACACCACACCAAGTTTCCCGGCTGCCACTAACCGTTCCATTAATGGCTCGTTCTACATAATTTTTCATGGAATATACTCAATTTAGAACGTCAACTGAAGGGATTAGTTAAGTTTTGTCCTTTGAGCTTTCTATTTAGCTTTTTGGGAGTATAAGCAATTATCATCTGCTTAGACTTTTCCCAACTATGTTGGGGTCGGCTTCCAGTCAGAAGCAGAATACCAGTATTTTACATGGAGCGACTGCCTATCTGACCTCCACAAGCCAGTTACTGGTTAATATGATACCCCCTGGTAAGACTGGTTGTCAGACTTTCGGGCTACTGACAACCCGTAACGACTGTGAAAGATGCACGAATGACAGCCGGGACCAAAGGCTTAACGTGGTTTCCGAGGTACGAAGGGGTCTTGGTATGTGAAGATGGTCACCCATCCACGGACCAACCGCGGCAAACGTAGCTTAACATGATCGATCGACCCGTGCGGCTGTTATGGGAGTATAAGCAGTACGGTAAATAAATTGTTTGAGACTATTTTTAATAATTTATTTAGCAGATGATATGAGAACGAAATCGTTTAACCCGGCTTGCGGAAGGAGTAAACTGGTAGAAATGGTCAAGTAACGAAAATGCGTTAAGCGTAAAAAAAAAGATAGTTTTCACGATTTTTAAGGGTGCTAAAGCCATTAGTGAGGTCAAAATTATAATACAATATGGCAGCTGCGATGTATTTTTTTTTTTTCAATAGGTATGTTTGTCATTTCCATGGTTTTCGAGCGTGCTTAAGGCGCTAGTGAGGTCAAACTGAAAATCCAAGATGACGATAACTTTATGAGAGTTTCTACAAACTTATGCGAACTTATTATTATTATTATTATAAAAACTTTATGCACAAGTAAAAAAAGTACTGTACAAAGGCGGACTTAATGCCTAAGGCATTTTCTACCAGTCAACCTTAGGGTGATGCAGAGACAAAACAACTTATCTGATCTTTACTACGAAATAACTTATAAAACTAAAAAGACTAAAAATAAAAAATTTTATATAAAAAAAAACAACCGACTTCCAAAAAAACACTACAAAGTGAAAAATAATTTTAATTTTGGAAGTCGGTGTCGTTGGTTCCGCATTTTGGTTTTTTGACACCGACTTCCGAAATTAAAATTATTTTTCACTTTGTAGTGTTTTTTTGGAAGTCGGTTGTTTTTTTTTATATAAAATTTTTTATTTTTCACTTTTTAGTTATATCTACCCCAATCAAATTCATATAAACACTACTTGCTATGTAAATATCAGTGACAGGAAGCTGCATCTGCGTTTATAGGGTACAGACGTGATGTTATGTTGTGCGATTGCGTAAACAGTGCATACATATGCGATAGCAGCAATCGCGGTTGTTTTACTGGTATTAATTATCATTATAATAAAAAAAAATTATAACCTTTGTAGTGAGTACAGGCGTGATATTATGTTGTGTGATGGTGTAAACAATGCTTAGATATGCTATAGCAACAATCGCGGTTAATCTGCTGTTATTTATTGAAGAGTTCCCCCGATTTCTACAAGATCCCATCATCAGATATTGAAATGGTGACAATGGGACCACACGGGAAGCACCAGCTTTCAAATAAAAAAAGAATCATGAGAATCGGTTCACCCAGTCGGTTATTATGAGGTAACAAACATAAAAAAAAAAAATTAAAAAAAAAAAAATACAGTCGAATTGATAACCTCCTCCTTTTTTTGAAGTCGGTTAAAAACTAACAAGAAACAACTTATAAAACTAAAAAGCAAACATTAAACGAAATTCATGTAAACTTTGATACTACTGTCATTTATTATGACAGTAGTTACAAAGTTTCACGTTCACACCATTACAATATGAGAACTAAATTCGTGCAAATGTATGCCGAGTGCTTTTTGTGTGAGAACGTATTACAGTCTTGATGCCGTAATTCAGTCCGTCAGGTGCAGATGCTGCCAACGACTCCAAGCGATTAACCCATTTGAGGGCACGAACAATCAACCAGCCAGTTGAGAAAGACCTTCCAATATCCTCACGAGCATCCTTCACCCCCCTTACAACCATGTGGACGGGGGAGGCGGGGAAGCTCAACCTAAGATGGCGTTTTATCGCGCAGAAATGGAATGTTTGTGCCAATACTTGAATATTATTGATATTGCACTTAAATATTCGAATATCAAAATCCCTTGAGTGTTTACTCTGACACAAATGTAATAAATTGGAATACTTATTCGCAGTTAGCAAAATGTGATGTATTTAAACACTTTAATGTGTGTTTGTAATGCAAACACAACACACGTGTAAACTCTTCATTCCATATGAAACCATGAATTCAGATAAAATTCATTTTACACAAAAACTCATTAAACATTTTAATTATTATTATAAATTTAACTTTTCATTAAAGTGTTTGTGTATTTTATACCAGCCAATTTGAGTATTTAGGTACATCATTCACAACTTTATTCAAAATCACTTGCCTATTTATAATATATGTAATATATAATATAATAATACAAATAAATAAAATTGAAGCGTCTTTTTGTAATGTCAAATAACAGCTTTTCACAAAATGCATGACCGTATATACATTCGTAGGTATGTATTTATATACGGTCCTACTTATTAAGAAAAAAACAAGTTATACATTTTTTGTCTCTCTGTCTGTCTTTCTGTTTGTTCTCGCTAATATCTGAAACGGCAGGACTGATTTTGACGAAACTTTTACTGGCAGATAGCTGATGTTATAAAGAGTAACTTAGGCTACTTGCGTGCACGATAATTTTCGACATCCACTCGGGCGAAGCCGCGGGCAGAAGCTAGTTGTAAATAAAATAAATTTAAAGGAGGTGTTCCACGTTCCATTGACCATCTCTGTTGGTTGAGTGTGAAAAGCTGAAACTTTATGTGCTAAGGCTTTATGGTCTAGTATGTATTTATGCCGAATTTCAGCCAGGCTCATATAGAATTCATTGTCGACTTCATATAGAATTTCAAACTCAAAGTTGAAAATTGGATTTTCGTTTAAAGGGTAGCAAACGCTTTGTATCATTTTAAAGCATCATTTTTATAAGGTATCCGTTGTAGTAATAATGTATTGATATCTCATATACTTGGCTATGCCCCAGAAATCAGTGGTGTTATACGAATTTGTGTAGGAAAAAAACGTCATATATAATGGTACGGAACCCTCGGCGCGTGAGTCCGACTCGCTCTTGACCAGTTTTTTTTATTAAGTACGTACTTTCGAAGTCTACTAAGATCTATTGTTCTATCTATCACCACGTAGGAAGACGCTAATACATCACATCAACAATAATGGACGGGGTAAATGAGACAGCATTTTATCATTTTATTCGCTTAGTTGGAGGCGCTCGGACGCCTCGACCCGCGTCAGGAAGGCTAAGCCAGCTGACAAGTTCCACCAATATGTCGGAAGGATAACGCAGGATTTAATACACAGTTAATTTAATTAGTAACAGCCTGATAAGTAACATAGTTTTGGTTGTTGATAAATACGAGATTCGGGTTGGCAGTCCTGGAATGTTTGATACGGGGTCTTGTTAAGCGATCAAGTGTATGGCATAGCTTTACGGCTTATATTTTATATCATGGGATAGGTACTTATGAATTTTCGGAAGGCATTTTATAAGAAAACAGTGGTAACGGGCCTTTTAACTTTTTGGACAGACGGCCAGCTGAAAACAAAAATGTGCATAAAGTTATTGGAACGAAGTTCTTTAACGGAGCTTACGGTAAGGGTAAACTGGAAGAAATCGTTACGTAACGAAAACGCGTTATGCGATGCGACTTTTTATTACATATAATAGAGAGAGTCAGAATGAGAGAAAAATAGTTTTTAAGGTTTTCGAGGGTGCTGAAGCCGACACTGATGTCAAAATGAAAATCAAAGATGGCGGATGCGAATATTTTCAAATTTTCTCAGCTGCCATCTTGGATTTTCATTTTGAACTTCGTTCCTGCCGGCGTCCCCTGACCCATACGTATTTTTTTTTTTTTATTTTTTTTTTTTTATTTGTGATGGATCAGTCGGTGCTGCGGTAAAGCGATTTGATGTTTCGCAACTGGTACGTGGTTCGAATCCCAGATGAAAAAAAAAATTGTAACACCTATGAGCCTGCAACAGTTTATTTGACTTTACTTACAGAGCAATGGTGACCCAGTAGTAATGGCCGCGACTTACGAGTTGTAGGTCGTAGATTCGAACACAGACGGGCGCTTTACTATGTGTAAATTATTTCAACACCACTGTTCTCAAAACGGCGAAGGAAGACATAGTGCGGAAACCAGCATGTCCTAGAACCAGAAATGCGAAGACATGTGATATCTATCAACCCGCACTGGGCCCGCGTGGTGGTAGCCTACTCCCTTTCACCAAAAGGAGCCCTGTGTCCCAGTGCAGCAGTGGGAACATTATAGTTTGATGCTATTTCCTCTAGAGCCCCAGCGGCACAAAAACGTGCCAGTAAACACCTACCGATTTAAAACTGTATTTGTAGTAAAGATAAGGCTTAAAATCGTCCGCTATATACAGGTTGAAATTGAAAACATGCGACAAATCGAAATGAGAGATTGTACTCATCATTGTGAACAACTTTTACTATGAAATAAAACCTGAAATCGCGAAAAAAAAATCAGCTGTTCCCTACATTTATGTTCGCATAACTCGTCAAAATGTAGGGAACAGCTGATTTTTTTTTCGCAATTTCGGGTTTGGTCCCATGGTAAAAGTTGTTCATAATGATGAGTACAATCTCCCATTTCCCATGTCGCATGTTTTCAATTTCACCCTGTATATCTAAAAGAGCCCACTCGCGGTGCTTGACCGGTTAAAAGAAAGATTTCCGTTACTACATTAGTCTACATTACTCTCAACATTTAACTAAAAACGCTGGCGTTTTTAGTTAAATCCTGAGACTATGGTTACATCATAATATTAATGAGAAGGGTTCAACTTGAGAGTCAGTAGAGAGCTGAATATTTTCTCCAACACACTATTACACTACTAAGAATAGAATAGAATAGAATAGAAAAAAGTATATATGTATTATAAGTAGATAAAGTACGACTAGTTTGAGGGGCCCGTGGCTAAATAATAACAGCCGCACAGGTCAACCGATCAAGTTAAGCTACGCTAGCCACGGTTGGTCTGTGGATGGGTGACCATCTTTACATACCGAGACTCCTCCGTGCTTCGGAAAGCACGTTAAGCCGTTGGTCCCGGCTGTCATTCGTAGATCTTTGACAGTCGTTACGGGTAGTCAGAAGCCCGAAAGTCTGACAATCAGTCTTACCAAGGGGTATCGTTTTACCCAGTATCTGGGTTGTGGAGGTGAGATAGGCAGTCGTTCCATGTAAAATACTGGTATTCAGCTGCATCCGGTTAGGCTGGAAGCCGACCCCAACATAGTTGGGAAAAGGCTAGGCAGATGATGATGAAACTACGACTAGTTTACTTTTCCACAAAAAAATACGTAGGATGCGCTAAAAACATGTAATTTAACTTCTCTAGACATTAATTTTGTTAAAATGTAGGTATAACATTTGGAAATATTCAGGCGAGAGTTTTGCAAGCGAGTCCCTTGTCAAATCGCACTTACCGAGCTCAACCAACCGAATTAAATTTAAACGCTACCACTTCTGCTACTACCCAGTACACGGTTGCACTGCCTTTACTGGGTAAATACTTACGAAGTTGGTTTTATACTGAACATTTTTCGACAGCCATTTTATTGTAGAATCCTGTATGGATTTTGGAACCAAATAAAATATAATTCATGCAAAGTAGGGTAAATCCAAGAAAGGACTGCCCAAATATTCGTTTGTACTACGTAGTTCATTTCAATCTTTAACTAACCAAATTCGACCCTTTCAAAAGACTAAACAAACCTCACCGAACTGACCTTTAAGTGCGCCCTCACCAGGAGCATTCGCCTGTAATGTAACATTTCAAATTTGATTTTGAGCATTACATTACAATACTACCTCCCTGACTGACGAGCATTCGCGTGTAATGTAACATTAAAGATTGCGTGGCGGGGAGCGCTCCGCGGCCCGCCGGACAAATTACAATTGGAGCGCGTTGGTGTTACAAGTTGTATCAAGGTATTACACATTGTATAAGGTACAAGGTCCGCGCTGTAATGCTCGATTTTCCTCCCTCACTGATGTAATGCTAGAATCTGTAACGTTACATTACAGGCGAATGCTAGCACCTTTAGTTTAAATGCGATACAACATTGTTCGCTCATTCGATTAAAACGAGCAACTTAGTTTTAAACTCAGTTTTAAAGAAACTGCGAAACTAGCTATGATTTATTGTACACAGTTTTCACAGTACTTACTCAGATTTATAGCTACAAATTGGTCTATCAAGACGGTTAAACAACTTCCGCACGCAGGGGCCAATTTTACGGTCCGCGATCCTTCTCTGTAACTTAAGTAACTAAATGTAGTTAAACTAAATATTGTTGATCGTTTTAGTTTGATATATTTGAGTTGGTTTGAAGATTTTGATCAATTTTGTGCCTTATAATTGCTCGTCAGTAGGTCGTCTGCTTTTGGTCCTTTTGTCCGCGTTTGTTTTACAATGTGTAACTGAATTGATGCATGTTATGAAAATTGTTTGTTCAGAATCGTTTAGTGAATCGATTTCTGTCATTTTTAATACAAGTAATTGTTTATCACAAAAATAATTAAAACTACGTAAATTAGTCACACTTCCAGCTGTACAGTCAAAACAAACCAAAATGGACAAAGTACCTACAACCTTATGTGTGCTATTGTGTGCGTGCGCAGATTTGTAATGAACACAATATTTTCTCCCGTAATCAGTAACTAATTTAATAAATAAACAAATTTTATACATAAAAGTAAAAATATAGTGTATGTATTATGATTATAGGGGCTTGTGGCTAAGTAATAACAGCCGCACGGGTCGATCGATCACGTTAAGCTACGCTTGCCGCGGTTGGTCTGTGGATAGGGGACCATCTTCATATACCAACACCCCTCCGTGCTGCGGAAAGCACGTTAAGCGGTTGGTCCCGGCTGTCATTCGTGCATCTTTGACAGTCGTTACGGGTAGTCAGAAGCCCGAAAGTCTGACAACCAGTCTTACCAAGGGGTATCGTATTATCCAGTAACTGGGTTGTAGAGGTCAGATAGGCAGTCGCTCTATGTAAAATACTGGTATTTAGCTGCATCCGGTTAGACTGGAAGCCGACCCCGACATAGTTGGGAAAAGGCTAGGCAGATGATGATTATGATTATAACATAGTTTTCTAGTTGGGATGTTTAGTGGTGTGCGTTGATTCCGGGACATATTGTAAGTAGGTACGTACAAGCATGACTATTTTTAAAGCTCACTTATGAGTGGACGATATACAACGCCTGTAAAATAATTTTAGGATGACATTCAACCCAGAATTTTTTACATGATCATGCGAAATATAAGTCATGATAAACTTAAGCCTATCCTACGGATTTGTATCAAAAACATGTACCTCTTAAGTGAAGATAATGGAAACAAAGTTTAGTAATCTCACGGCCGCCAGAGCCGATTTGAAAAATCCTTGACATGATTGATAACTCTCAAACTTTTGGTGCAAATATCCCATCACAGCAAACGGGATGAGATCGCAGAAACGTGCTTGATAAAGAAATCTACAATAACATTCTTGTAGTTAAAGGAAATTGAGGAAAATCTCTGTACGCCTTAAAGATTTTTTCCTCAATGTTTTTTTTATGTGTTTGTCATGTCTTAGTCGCGTACTCTAGAATGATGCCCAAGTATATTTTTTTTTAGGATTAGTTTTATTTTGTTTGAGCTTAGATTAGTATGAAGCTAACTGTCATTCTTTTATTATTTAAGCCGAGATCGAGATTTATATTTGACCATCTTAAAATAATTTTCTGAATTCATATTTTCAAGAGAATTTGTGGGTTCTCGGGATTGCTAATTTATTTAGTTTTGAACTAAATCCTCAGCCATGAGCTGAGCGAAGTGCAACCCAAAATTAAATTATTTTAAAATGTCAATTTGCTGATATAATCGTATTGAAAATTATCCCGTGTCAAATCCACAAGCCCGCGTCCCCTC
Organism: Eremobia ochroleuca; assembly: GCA_949629135.1. NCBI lineage: Eukaryota > Metazoa > Arthropoda > Insecta > Lepidoptera > Noctuidae > Eremobia > Eremobia ochroleuca. Next base: position 11,366,497 of record OX451401.1, on the reverse strand, counting down.
CCAGACATAGTTAACTTATTTATACCGACACGCAGTAACGTTATCGAATCAACGAGTTAGCAGTTTTGATCCAGGTATAACAATGTTAGTCCCAGGTGCGAGGTAAAATTAAACTCTATCCTAAAAAGGTTTTGTAAGCAAAATAAAATTGGCCGAGGCAAAGGGTCGGGAAGGATGGCCCACAATGATTACTGTAAGGTTGCCCGAACGTTACCGCGCCCTCAACCTTGAATACTGATCAGAATTCAGCGATGCTGATTGATTCCAATTTTTTTCGTGTAACAGATTTCGGAAATCTATTTTATACTTTTGGTGGGTGTTAAGAAGCGACTGTTGGCGCCATCTATTCACCGCAACGGGCAACTCTGGCCTTAATCATCTGTCGCGCGCTCCGCACCCGCTGAGCGCGCCCCCCTCGTCGCAGCGTCATGACGGCTGCCACATCCGTTTCCGAAAGACACACTGGTCTTTCGAGGTCTCTGGACAGCCGCGCGTTCGCGTCGTCCTTATACGTTGCAAATATATTTTTGTAAATTTGATATACCAATAAATCGAGTCACAGTAAATAAATAAAGATCATCATTGGAAAGACCCGCTGCGTCCCGCACACATCAAGACACACATAACCCCAACATTTGGTCCTTCGAGCCGGATTGAACGACACGAGACTGACGAGACGCAGCCATCTTGGCGTCACAAGGAGATCTGAAGTGCATCGTGGGAAAGGTAGCGAATCACGGTCTGGAATGGTAGCGTATCCCGTTCCATCCTCTCCTCTTTCCAGCAATAAGGATTAACCAGTGATATTTCTCGTTTTTCAGTCGTGCGTTATCCAGTTGCCTAGTTGTGCGTCGCCGTGGGCACGTGCTGTGCAGGAATATTGTAAGTACTTTTGCCTTTCTCAACCGCCAAAATGAGTGATGACGAAGCATTTAAGGATGTTAGTCAGGATCCCCTTACAATAAATCAGAAACTAAAGCTCGGGCAATTGAAACGAAGCCGAAGCACGCTAAAGGGCAGGCTGACGCTTTTCGAGAAGTTCCTTTCAAAATTAGAACAAGTAGATTCCATAAATATTGCTACACGTAAGGAACTTGAGTTACGAATACAGTCAATTTCTGATATGTTTATACAATTTAATTCAATACAAGATGAAATTGAGCAAATAGATTTACAGCAGATAGATTATCGGGAAACGTTTGAAGAGCAATATTTTCGTCTTACGGCTGCCGCGAAGTGTTTTATAAGCGATGACGACAATCAAACTAAAAATGTAGGTAGTAGTAATCCAAATCTTTCAGCAATAAAATTACCAGATATTAAATTACCTGCATTTGACGGTTCATTTGATCAATGGCTTGAGTATCGAAACTCGTATATTACCATGATTCATAATCGTAATGATCTAAACAGCATACAAAAGTTCCATTATCTTAAGTCATCGCTTAGCAGTTCTGCTTCGCAAGTTATCAGCGCATTAGAGTTCACTAGCGAAAACTACCTTCACGCGTGGAATTTATTGGAAAACAGGTTCCATAACAATCGTTTATTGGTGCAAAATCATATGAAATCGTTGTTTAAATTCAAGCCGCTTCAAAATGAATCGAGTGAACAGATTAGAAAACTTATTGATTCGACTTTACGAAATTTACGTGCACTAAAATCTCTAGACGAACCGTCTGATACGTGGGATACCGTTATCATTTATTTAGTTGTAGAAAAGCTAGACCCGGCCACCGAACGCGAGTGGGAAACACATACGGGTTCACTGGTGTCTCAATTAAATGGTGATAAAATAAAACTACATCATTTGATGGAGTTTTTGAGAAACCGTGCAGATATGCTATCAATGGTTAATTTTAAGAAAAGTAATGTCGATTCCAAAGGTTCTCACAAAAAAGACAAACCATCAAGTCAACCTCATCACTCGCATTCTTACGTCGCCAAAGGTAAACAAACCACGGATAACAACAAACAGAAGCGCGTTTGCGAATTATGCGGTAATAATCATCATCTGTATTCGTGTGCGCAGTTTCTTAATATGTCGGTGCAAGATAGGCTTACAATTGTTAATAATAAAAAGGTATGTCAAAATTGTATTCGTTCCAGTCATTCGTTAAATGATTGTTCGTATGGCCCTTGCAAATTATGTCAAGGGAAACATAATACGTTACTTCATGGGATGAACGCGTCCACGTTAAGTTCGCGTCCTATGTCAACAGCTGATGCGCAGGTTCAATCGGAGCGTAATGCGCTGACGTGCAGCGCCGCGGTACAACCGGTATTGTTATCGACGGCTCTTATCGATGTTCCTGATGCTGACAGCCAATATTATACTGTAAAGGCTCTTCTTGACAACGGTAGTCAGAATTGTTTCATTACAGAATCATTATGCAATCGTTTAAAATTGCCGATTATACAGTCCACTGTTCACATAACAGGTGTAGGACAAAGCGTTTCTAAAAGTTCCCACACCTGTAAAATAAAAATACAATCTAAAGTTAGTGATTTCAATACAGATATCCAATGCTTAGTTTTACCTCGAATAACATCAAAGTTACCTTCGTTGAACGTTAGTTGCGAGTACATACGTATACCTAAAAATATGTTGCTCGCAGATCCCAAGTTTAGTGTCCCGTCTGATATAGATATACTTTTGGGCGCGGATATATTTTGGGACTTGTTAAATAATAAGAAAATAAAGCTCGCTTCGGGTCCTACGTTATATGACTCGAAAATAGGGTGGATCATTTCTGGCCCTATTCGGAGTAAACATTCGTTTAAAATAAACCAAGTACAATGTAATCTTGTTCACATTGATTCTCAATTGCGTAAATTTTGGGAGTTGGAAGAATTAACGGATTTATCGTTTGCGTTATCAAAAGATGATCGTTATTGTGAAACGTTGTTTACAGAGACCACAAAGCGTGATGCACACGGTAGGTTCACCGTGCGCATTCCTTTGAAGGAATCTGTCGATACGTTAGGTGATTCATACACCACAGCAAAGAATCGGTTTTTATCTCTTGAAAGAAAATTAAATCGTTCACCACACTACAAACAATTATATTGTGAATTTATGCGAGAATATGAAGCATTGGGTCACATGTCCCCGGTATCTAATGTTACCGATTTACTAAATAAACCACATTACATATTACCGCATCACGGTGTTTATCGTGAGCATAGTCTCACGACAAAATTACGCGTTGTGTTTGACGCGAGCGCAACAACGTCTACTAATAAATCTCTAAATGATATACAATACATAGGTCCGCCATTACAAAACGACATTTTTTCAATTTTATTGAGGTTTAGACAGTATAAATACGTCGCTTGCGCTGACGTTGAAAAAATGTACAGGCAGATTTTAATTGATTCAGATCAGCAAAACTTACAGTTAATTTTATGGAGGGAAAATCCTGATATACCGTTAAAATTATATACTTTGTTAACTGTTACGTATGGCACTGCATCAGCGCCTTTTCTTAGTATGCGATGTTTGCAACAATTAGCACGGGAATGTGATAATGATTTGGTCGCTAGAACAATTAATGACGATTTCTACGTCGACGATTTGATCACTGGTGATGATGACCTTGACTCACTCGTCGATTTATGTAATAAAACGGCAGCAGTGTTGCGTCAGGGTTGTTTTCCGTTACACAAGTGGACAATCAGTCACAAAGTCTGTCCTGACAGTACTAAAGATCTTAACATAGGTAACAATCATTTATCTAAAACATTAGGATTAGGCTGGTCCACAGAAAGTGATGAATTGCATTTTACTACTGAATTCACTCAAAATGATTTAATAGTGACTAAACGTGTTATGTTATCAATCATTTCACAGGTGTATGATCCGTTAGGTTTGCTAGCGCCAGCAGTTATCACAGCAAAGACATTGTTGCAAAATTTATGGCTTCAAAAACTAGATTGGGATGAAGAAGTTCCCATTAAAGTTGCAAATACATGGCTTAATTTCGTTTCTAGTCTGCAATTTTTACGTAATATTAAAATACCTCGTTATATAACAACAACCGATTCGCGATATAAAGAACTACATATATTTACAGACGCATCTCAACAGGCGTACGGTGCTTGCGCGTATATCAGATCTTGCTGTGATAGCTGTAAGCATTCTATACCTATCTCTGTGCATCTATTGTGCGCAAAAAGCAAATTAGCACCTATTAAAACCGTAAGCATACCTAGGCTCGAATTATGCGGCGCGCTGGTAGGTGCAAAGTTATATAATAAGATTAAAAATTCTCTACGTTTAACATTCGATAAGGTTTATTTTTGGACAGATTCGACCATAGTGCAAGGATGGCTACGTATGTCGCCTCACTCACTCAAAACGTTTGTACAAAATCGTGTGGTACAAATCAACGAACTTACTGACGATATCATATGGCGGCACGTTAGGGGTACCGAGAACCCTGCTGACCTCATAACAAGAGGAGCTAGCTTAGAATCGTTAAAATATAATAACAATCACATATGGTGGACCGGTCCAACGTTTTTACGTGAACCTAACACATTTATATTCTCGAATAATAATGAAGAAATAATAACCACCGAATTACCGGAAGTTAAATCACAAACCATAATTAATTTAAGTTGTAATCAGTCTCTTCAAGTAGTTGACTTTGACCGCTTCTCATTGTTTAATCGTTTACAACGGGCTTGTGCTTATATGTTGCGATTCATAAGTAATGTGCGTGCGCTCACTCCCGGCGACGACGGTCGAAGCCGTAAAACCGGTTCGTTATCAGTAAGCGAACTACAACAGTCACTTACTGTGTTGACTCAATTAGTTCAACAACAGTCGTTTAGTGATGAATACTACAATCTTAAAAATAATATACCGTTAAACCATAAAAATAAATTATTTAATAAAATAGCGGGTTTAAATACATTTTTAGATAAATTAAATATTGTTCGTGTAGGTGGTAGGTTAAACAACGCGGTTGATTTTAGTTTTGATAAGAAACACCCGATATTGCTGAGTAGTAAACATCGTTTTACCAGGTTGTTGTGTGAATACGAACATAAAAAATTACTTCACGCAGGACCTCAGCTTCTAGTGTATTCCATGCGTGAACGGTGGTGGATACTGGGAGCTCGAAATTTGGCTAGGCAGGTAGTACATAACTGCGTTACATGCACACGTATGAAAGGTAGGACATTGACCCCGATTATGGGTAATTTACCATCCGAAAGATTGGAGCCAAACTTTCCTTTTATGCAATGCGGCGTTGACTACGCAGGGCCATTGCTCATATCGGACCGCAAAGGCAGAGGTGCCAAGTTAATAAAAGCATACATTTGTTTGTTTATTTGCTTTACCACTCGAGCCATACATTTGGAGTTAGTTGGTAGCTTATCCACACAAGATTATATCTTAGCTTTGAAACGCTTTATATCACGTCGCGGTAAGCCGTATCAAATCTTTTCAGACAATGGAAAGAATTTTGTGGGTGCTGAAAAAGAATTAGCAGTAATTTTTGAAAATTCGAATGATATCGTAGATTTTACTAATCAAAATCAAATTCGTCTAACGTTCATACCCCCTTATAGTCCTCATTTTGGCGGGTTGTGGGAGGCAGGAGTCAAGTCCTGCAAGTACCATCTGCGGCGTGTACTGGGTGACGCGCGGTTGACACGCGAGGAATTTGAAACTGTGTTAACTCAAATTGAATCCGTCCTCAACTCCCGTCCTTTGTCCCCTCTCTCCTCCGACCCGACCGATTACCTTCCTCTGACTCCAGCTCACTTTTTGATCGGCCGACCGCTGACCGCGCCAGCCTGCGAAGACCTGACGACCAACACGCCTACACAACTGGGGCGCTATGCTCGAGTGGAACTGCTGAGGCAACATTTCTGGCAACGCTGGTCCAAGGAGTATGTGTCCGAACTCCAGCAACGTACGAAATGGAAGACTGGCAATGAAGACATCGCTCAAGACAGCCTCGTCCTTATCAAAGAGGATAGGCTTCCACCTTTCAAGTGGAAATTGGGGCGAGTCACGCAAGTGTTCCCTGGTAAGGACGGAATTTCCCGCGTCGCTGACATCCGTACAGCCACGGGCACCATCCGGCGGGCCTTCTCAAAGATCTGCCCGCTACCTACATCATGATCGTGTTCTTCGTGTTGGAACGGTTCTTCCAAGGCTGCCGGCATGTTAAGAAGCGACTGTTGGCGCCATCTATTCACCGCAACGGGCAACTCTGGCCTTAATCATCTGTCGCGCGCTCCGCACCCGCTGAGCGCGCCCCCCTCGTCGCAGCGTCATGACGGCTGCCACATCCGTTTCCGAAAGACACACTGGTCTTTCGAGGTCTCTGGACAGCCGCGCGTTCGCGTCGTCCTTATACGTTGCAAATATATTTTTGTAAATTTGATATACCAATAAATCGAGTCACAGTAAATAAATAAAGATCATCATTGGAAAGACCCGCTGCGTCCCGCACACATCAAGACACACATAACCCCAACAGTGGGATCCCAATTGTAGCAGAAGGGAGGTCGATTGAATTTCATATTATTGGCTTGTTAATTCTTTGGCCTTTTGTGTCTCCATTCTGTCATCCTTTGTAAAATTTCTATATTTATGTCTGTAATTTATATGGTGTATAATAAAGAGAAATACTATTATATTCTATTCCAGGAAATGTTTCCTTACCTAGTTAGTAACCGTTAAATAGTTTAATTGTTTGCTATATTTGCAGAAAACTAAATTATTATCAGACTGGTAACGATCCTATTTCTGTATCTAAGTAAGTTTTTTTTTTAATCAAGATAACATTTTCATAAAATATAAGCTAACAGACTTAAAATAATATGTATAAAAAACAACAAAATAGGATGTTATTGCTCATAAAATACAAATAACACGACGTGACGGAAACGTTTCTTGATGAAAGGCCCGTCGTATATCCGTATTTTTGTGACAGAAGCAAACTATGATGTACAGCGGTATCCGACGGAAAATGTCAAAACAAACGTTTTCCCGGAGAAAATTAAACTTTCTTTGAGCTCACCACTAACTTAATCAAAAGAATAAAATAGATGAAAACAGTTCGCAACTTCGCCCTTTGGCAAAACAATATCGGTTTTCTGCTTATTATTTTTTAGTTGCGTGAACTTTGGTGATTACATTATTGAGTAGTTTTCTCCAAGTACGTTTTTCTTCATTCTCTTACTTTGAAAAGTTTCTTGTACGTTTTCCCGTGTTTAACTTATTTTTTGAACAGCTTCTTCATTGAGCGAGCTAGGGAATGAGAGCTCACTGGAAACTGGTGTTTACCGACTTAAAAATAGAAGGAGGTTATTTTATAGTTCACATGGATTCAAGGGACTTTTTATGGGATTATAGGTAAACAAGAGAATCAGGAGAAATATAAAATAAATAGTATGGATCGACAAATGTAAGACTATATTAAACTTAACCAGTTTGAGGGTTTGTTTTTCTCGTTTACGTACTCTGTATGTTATGAAAAGATATATGTATATATACAAGGTGTAACTTAAATAACGCAAAACCGCTTAAGGGGTCATTGTACTCATCATTATGAGCAACTTTTACTATGGAACCAAACCTGATATCGCCAAAAAAAATTAGCTGTACCCTACATTTTAACGAGTTATGCGAACATAAATGTAGGGAACAGCAGATTTTTTTTGGTGATTTGAGGTTTGAACCCATAGCAAAAGTTGTTCATAATGATAAGTACAATGACCCCTGAAGAGGTTGTTATTTATTTAAGTTACACTTTGTATATTCTATTCAGCAGCCACAACTTCACACTTTACAATATACGGGTACGACAAGTACCTAGTTATCTACCTCGCAGCGAACTTTGAAACTTGCTCACTATGATAAGCTGTTGCCGCACACTGGATTTATTTAATAGGAAACTTGGGAAATCCTGAAAATATGAGTTACAATATGTGTCCCAGTTTCACATGCTATTAAAACTATGTGGAATATTTTTAGATTAGGTAGTTATCACATTATAATTTGAACAGAAAATTTCATGACGTAATATTGTTTAATTCAAATGTGCTTCATGAAGCGTTATAAGGGACTAATATCAGTAATAAAACAGATAGACGCCCCAAACATAATTCAAGCCATGACACGTAGCCTTCGTAGCGCGTAGCCGCGTAGACAGCGTAGAAGTGACATTTATCGTCGGCTACGCCGTAGCACCTTATTTTTAACCTGATTGCGGAGTAGCAAAGAAAGTACAACGAGTTTATTAAAGGAATTCCCAGATCTTTCCACCTCATAAAACCAAATAATTACAATTATAACGAAAATGTATGTACAAAACAATCCTGCAATTAATGTCTAATATAACGAGTTAGATAAGGCGGTGGTACCCCGAGGTATTGTGCACAGTGTACACAATTCATATTAATGTAATGTTATTGTACTCACTCTCGCCTCTGTAATATCAGACGTGTACAGAATATTTAGTGTGTACTCGTTAACGAGCATTAAGGACATTAAAGAGTTACACTTTTACTTTAAAGTAGGTCAAGTGTGTTAAAGTACCGACTTAATCTTTTGTGTAAAACAGTCCGTGATTTGATATGACGATTATGCAAAGTTACGGGCAGAAGCTATCAATTAATAACATTATTAATGTACAGACGCCAGCACATCAAGCTACTACAATCTGTGAAATTTCTTTAATAGATTTTCAACTTTATAGCTAAAGCTTATGGTTCAAAGTTGATTGGGAAAATTTGACAGTTTCGGGTAGCTGGCGCCTGTACTAGCTTGCGCCCGTAACGCCATCCTCAAAAATTGGGCTATGAAGTGCAAACATAATTTTTCAAATCCAGCTTATAGTTCCGGAGATTACCCACTATCATTACATAGTATAAAACAAAGTCGCTTCCCGCTGTCTGTCCCTATGTATGCTTAGATCTTTAAAACTTCGCAACGGATTTTGATGCGGTTTTTTTTAATAGATAGAGTAATTCAAGAGGAAGGTTTATATGTATAATAAATGCATAATATAGTAGAGAAACACTGATCATTTTAGAGGTTTCTAATGTGATGTCGTAAATTAACACATTTTTTTGCGCTTACATTGCAAACGCTAGCTTAACCCTACTAGATAGATCAAAATAATGTACTACAGTATTGTACACCTTAAAAAAGTCTACAAAAAAGTCCGATGGCATATGTTATCTCTTAGGGATAACTCACAAAAACCATTTTTTATCCTTTACTTTTTAAGAGAAATAATGGCTCTAAAATTATCAGTGTTTCTGTACTATATTATGCATGTATTATATACATATAACCCTTCCTCTTGAATCACTCTATCTATTAAAAAAAACCGCATCAAAATCCGTTGTGTAGTTTTAAAGTTCTAAGCATACATAGAGACAGACAGACAGCGGGAAGCGACTTTGTTTTATACTATGTAGTGATAGTGATCAGCATTGCACCCGTGCGAAGCCGGGGCGGGTCGCTAGTAGTATATAAACAAACAAATTTGACCTCTTTATAATATCAGTATAGATGAGTATTTGTTTTTTATTTTGCACCTACAGTTAAAAATTAGCTCAGCGTATTACATACCTACCTATTGGCTCGGCATACCTTGAGAGCCAAGAATGGAAACCACCGTTGATTTACAACCTAAAATCTTAACATAAACTTGTATTCTTAAACTGCGTCAAATTCTTCTTTAAAACGCCTTCTCTAAACCCAAAACAACACAAAACCAAATCTTGTTTATTAAGCAAATGCAAATCAACATATTCTACTGCATTTTTTTTTTCCGAGAAAAAGACTTCAATTTCAATCCATTGTATCAACCCAGAGCTTATAGGCTAAACCAAAGCCCCTTCGTTTCCACAATCCCGCATCTAAACGAATTTTCCTCAACAATACCCGAAGGAAAGGCCGAGGCCTCCCGATTCGTCACGAACTGCCCATTCTCCACAACTTTGTATGTTGTACTAAAGAAAACATTACAGTTCAAACACGTCTTGTCTTAAGATTCCTCTCTTCTCTGTGGTAACGGTAAACAACACTCTAAGCTTTGAAAACATACCTATATGCTTATGAAAATAAAGCTTAATATAGCGTAAACAAAATACCAGTCAGTAAAATGTAGGTAAGTAGGTACACTCAACCAACAATTAGAATACAAATTACGAAACATAGGTGTAAAGTGGAACATTTGGAATGTAATTTGTTCCGTGTTACACGAATTAAAAGAAATAAGGAGACTCGGATCTGTCTAAAAATAAAACCTTTTGAATTGTTTCGTAATTTTCGCATTAGCTCGGGACAGCTAACCTATTTGAATGCTTTGCTCGCTCCAATTTTATACAAGACACTAGTGGAAAATACTATCCTTAAGTTCAATAATTGTTTCGAGTTTCAAACTTGACACAAGTTGTACAGAAAAGCATACAGTTCGATGTTTGTTTTCGCTAAACATTCACGCAATATGCTACAGTAATAAGTTATTATGAAGACGTACACATATTTGAATAACAAAGTCTTCACCAACCACCAGACACCATTTTGATTTTCGAACACAAACTCCTGTCACGTTTTCCCGCCTAAAGTGGTGGCAGCCGCCATCTTGGAACGTGACGTTGACGGCTGACGAGCGCGCGTTGATGCTTCTCTATTTAAATATCGCGCCTCTTTTATTCGCCACCTATTTTGTTTTAACAAATAGGGGATCTAACTTATTGTGTGGATCCTTTGTTGGCTGGTATAATGAAAGCAAGCGTTTGCTTTGTTTCGACCTAGGTGGGATATCAGCAGTTAACACTAGGGATAAAATGGCTTTCTCGTACGATTTATTTAATTAACCTGGCTGATTTTAATGCGTGGGGCGTTGGTGTGATTGCTAATTTATAATTTAAGTGGGTATTTAGAGAGACGTTGAAATATTACCGAATTTAAATTGTTTAAGTAGTGTTTATCATCATAAGTTATTATCAAATTAATGAACAAATATGTTTTTTTTTTTCATTTATTGGTCCTGGATTGTTATCCTTACATAATATAAAACCAAGTTGCCAAAATTTCTGTACGCCCATAACTTCCGAATGACTGCACCAAATTGGATAATTCATTTATTGTGTTCGGTATTGCCAGGACAAGGTTTATACGAAAGAAATTTTCGGAAATTCGAAAAAAAAAAAATCGCACCTGTGCGAAGCTGGGGCGGGCCGCTAGTACATTATAAAATGTAAATGTATAAAATGTAGGTCAACTTCTTATAAATATCTCATTTCAAATCCAGTCACACAAAGTCACAAACAAGGCAACGATAAATCGAAAAAGCCGTTCTTTATCCAAGCGTTTGTCTTGTCTTCCAGTCAGTTGCAATCGAACGCAGGACAAGTAACCGGATATCCCTTTCAGGTCACGTATGAGCCCACTACGTAGATAACAGTGAGAGCGATACACCTTGATATAAAACACGATTATGTCTCACTTCACGGTAGCAGGTAGCTTATATCAAATTCATCCGACATCTGTTCCTGACACTCTCTCAAAAGCGTCGGTAGGCACCTCGCAGCGCTTGCGAAAATTAGTTGCCTTTAGTTCTCAGACACCTACCTACCTTGGTCTCGAGAACCCAAAAACAAAGGATCGTTAACGCAAATTAAGCACAGAAATTTAACGAGGACGTACGTAATTATTCTGATATAATTCAGAGCACATTCATTAAGTTGTCATAATTACCGAGGTAGTTACTACCCCTTGTATTCTAAGGAATTAATTATATTTATGCACCTACTTCTCAAGTTTCCATTTTAATGTTTACGTAGACTACGCGACCTTTATTTCTTATTAAAACATAAAATAATAACGAGCAAACTTGAGCTCTTTACTTTCTTTTTAAACGGAGAAAGAGTTCGGAATAATTAAGAACCTCAGTATGAAAACCGCGGTAAAATATAGCATGTTACCACAGACCTCATTATTCCGCGATTTATACCGACCGAGCCCTCCAGAAAGCGAACTAGGGACGCGCACTTGACCTGTTTTTTTCTTAAACAATATACAATACCGCACTCTGTCCTGTATAAAGGGTAAAGGATAATAAATTCCTTCTAGCAAAGGCAGCTGATTTACGAGAACTCACAATATTCAGATTATTTGGGTGCTTCTGGCATTATTTATGAGCTAATTTGCATTAGAACAGTTTTTATTCTGAGAAATATTTTGAGGACGTTTCTTGTGCCTTCGCGGCGACTGTCAATGACTAATCGACTGTTACAGCTCATCGTTCAAGTTACTCCACCAAAAAAACGCTGCTGGAAAGATAACCATGTCACAAATGTGTATCAGCAATTTGGAAACCCACAATTTAGCTTTACGTCGGCCAGTTTTTTACATAAAATATTCAACCGGTATGCACTTCAATCCTTCAAATTCAAAAGTGCTGAGCCTAAAAAAAGAGGAAGGAAACAGCATGCATGTACCTATATTGTTACAGGCTGATTTTTCAATAGTCAGATATCTCTTAACTGAAGAGAAAATATTGCCGTTTGACAGCACTTGTTTAAAAAATATGTCAAATTCTTCAGATAAAAGTTATCTGACTATTGAAAAATCAGCTCTCAATGATATAAGAATACCTACTCAGTTATACGTGCTGTTGTAGTATATTATACAACTTTTTAATTCTTTATATTTTCTGCAATTTAAACTTCCATTTCAACCCCAATTAAACTTCGATTCCCTTTTGCTGTAACAGTCTTTCAGCCTTTCCCAAAACAATATTCAGAACTCTTAACAAAAAGTGCCTTTCGTAATTAATAACGCGTTCCCTTTTAGTGGGCAATAAAACAGGGATCGCCAACCCTACTTCGATTACAGACATTCATCGTAATCGTCGATCGTCACGATAGTTGTATATGTAAAGGACTCGGGAGGATAATTGGTTCGCATTAAGCCATCTTCCCGACTGCCCCGGACATTGACTTACTGAAGGGCCGTGCCGACTCAGCGTTTTCTTCGCCAACGCTCCTAGTCATCATTTCTTTTTTATAACGACGCCTGTTTTTAACACTACGATCCTTGTTTAATAGCGGCCCTCGTATAAAAAACGTTTTAGCCGAAAATTATGGGATTATTCGAAGGATGTTTTTGGAGATTCTTGGCCCTGAGATCCGCGTTATTGGTCCTTTGTGGAAGTTAATAGGCAGCAAGTCAAGTAGGCCGGAAAATTCCATTAGAGCATTAATTGTGCGATTGCAGATCTCAAGCATACGTACAGACGCCAGCACATCAAGCTACCGGAACTTTAGCGATAAAGTTGAAAATCGATTAAAGAAATTTGACAGATTGTAATAGCTTGATGTACTGGCGTCTGTACATACCTTTGTTCTGTTAACATGTACCTAGGGGATGTAAATGAAGACATCTTAGGTAATCTATGATTGAAGATTATTTAGATTTGCTTAAAATCTTTGTCACATTCATACAGCTGTCAAATATTTTATTACAAAAAAAAGAGTAATCTCCCTAGTCATTTCTAGAATGTTACGTGTTTATGTTTATAACCAAAAGTTACGGAAGAATCAGCGGGGAATGCTTAGCTGAAATCCAGACGGTTACAGTTTACGACCCCTGTATTTTACGAGGCGTATTTTTTGGAACCATCCTATATAACGTTGTTTGTGGACCATATCTCGTGTTCTATAAGTATTTCAATTTTCTTTATGTTTAAATTTATTTAGTCACCCACTGTCTTAGGTGAATTCATGATAGTAGGGATTTTTTTAAATGGATTTCAATAGAAAGAAATTTAAATTACAAATTTAAATTATTTCCTTTCTGATAAAGCAAGGGTTTTTAATATGGTAAAAAGGTTAGATTTAAATACCATTTACATTTATAATCATCCATTATCACTCTCTTAGGTCAAAGTGAATGACGTCACGACGAAATCGTTCTACTTGGTATAAGTACGTACACAAATATAATTACAGTCATACGAGAATATAATTACTGCTATGATCATGAATTTTTATACGTGAACATCTATCGTCTATCAAAAGGAAAATTAATAGTTTTAAAAATTAAACCTGTTAATTATTATTAAACGGAATTAAACCGAGAATCCTCTATGATGGTATCGATGTTGATAGTAATATGTGATAATGTTATTCAAATGTTGATGTAATCATACAAGTACCTAAAATTATGTATTAATACACTACATAATAATTAATATTTTACAGGGACTTTGAATATAGAGTGAGCCAAATTTAGACATTGAATAACAGTTTTCGTGGCCATTAAACGCGGATGAGTTTTTAAAATAATAATGAGATATATCGCAGAATTAATCATCATTAATTGCAACAGGGAAACCAATCAGCATATCGAGACAGGCAAATCGCATTACAATGCTATCACAGTAGTAAAGACATCAACGCCGATTGATACACCGAAAATCCACTCCATTAACTTCTGTGACACATTTCCGCATAATAACCCAAGTAACCACACTAACAAATCGTAATTCAACCACGAAATGCCAAGTAAATGGCAATTTTCCGCAAAAACGACATCAAAAACGAAATAAAAACATTGAAAGTAAGGTTATCTTTAATACTTACTGAAACAAAACTTTTGAAACAAACAACATTATGTACTTACTTGCAACCAGGCGGAGGTAACGTCAGGCCGCACATTGGAAACACGAAAAAATCGTCAACACCCAAATACATTGATATATATCATGACACAAACGTAGTAACTGTAGTAACCAAAGCACATGGAGAGGCGTGCCGTAGTTCGCCGGTGCACGCGGCCGTACTCTATCAGCTGATCGCGTAGGACAGTTATTCAATCGGCAGTAGGCCGGCGAGGGGTTAAGTCCAAGCGCGGTTGCCACACGACCTGAGTGAAGAACCTCTTCCCATTGACACTAGTACTGGAGGGTTGGATACGAGTCGGCGGCGGCATTTTCGAGCTCCAAGCGGGCGGCCCCGCCGCACTCGCCGCCACACTAATCAGTAATCGTTGCTGGAGGGAGGCTGCGTCGCTCTCGCCCTCGTCCCTCCCCCCTCTCCCGCCGCGTACCTCGCCCCGCTCTCACAACCCCCGCGCGTAGCCTACTACATCCGACCAGAATCGGAAGACAGGAAATTCGGTAAAATAAGGAAATTTCTGCCTTTTAATTTTTCGTGATTTTACTTTGAATATAAATCGGCGCTTTTATTTAAATCACGGTTCATTTAGAATACGTTTTTCAGTTTCCTTATTTTGTCACCTGTTTCGGTCATTACGAGAAAATTGGATGAAAATTTCAAGAAAGAATACATGGAAATCAGTCAACGTTCCTTTAAATATTTTATTAGTGAAGCTGTTTTTATGTAATGCGGTACAAATAAATGAACACTGACACGATTGCACTTTCTGCGTATTTCCCCGTAACCGACTACTCTATGTCGACGGAGCCAAATTTGCAGGGGTGACACACTCCCATTAAATATTCATTCGTGGATTGTAAATTAGTGAATTCTCAGAGATAACAGGGCGCCTCGGGAGGCGATAAGGCCCGAATGAGACCGACACTTACCGTGGATTTAACCAGCGCTGGGTAGACCGCGATCACTCACGGTAGGCTGAGCATAGACCGATCTTGGTAATGACGATTAGCGAACTGATAAACTTTAGCAGTTTCGAGAGGTCATTAAGGGAATGGAGACAGTACAAAAGATAAACTATTTTGTTTAAAAAAAAAATGTTAAATTTTTTTCTTTTAAAATTGTTTTCAGAAAAACAAATTCAAGCAACTAATTACATTTTAAGTTGACAAGAATCTATGAAAGCCAGTTAGTAAATTAAAGCTATATTTTCCATGTCTTACTAAAGTAATATAAAATAGTGTAATTAAAGTTAACTAAGTCAGTTAATTACAACTGTCTTACGTAATTAAGTTGAAACATTTCTGAAACTTACTTTCAACTATGTTAATGTCAAGGTTTTATAGCCTACGTATTTTATACATAAATATATTCTAAAGTCGCTTTTAATGTCTGTCTGTGTGACTGCGTTGTTCTTCTAAACTAAATAAAGGTTTTTGATGCGGTTTCCACCATCATCTAGAGAATTTATTCCGGAAGGTTTATTTTTACAATACATTATTATTAAACTTAGATACAATAAAGAAATCGTGATGTTATGTCAATTTGCAAAAACCGCGCAAAGCAAGTGTGGGTCGCTAGGTTTGAAGACATGGTTTCTGACTTTGACATCGGTCACAGTCCAGCCTTTGCACAACTATATTATGGCTATCTGCGGTCAAAACTTTTAGGGCATTTTACTGTAATGACTTATCAATAAATAAAAAAATATAAATATGAAACTGGTCCTTCAAGTCGCGACCCTACTAAGTGCGCCTGCGCGATGACTCCACATCAAGTGGCGATCTTAGCTCGAACATCTTTTAAAATGCACCGACTCATCCACCGCCGCACTCCTACAATCTGCACATTCAAATTGAGCTTAACTTGACACCGATCGAAGTCTCAGCCCGAACGACATTCAACTTTATCCCAACTTAATAAAATCTAAATTTACTTTATTTAAGTCCGTTATCGGCCGAAGTGTGTGTCATAATTTTGGACGCTGACCCTGCATCGTTCGCACGTCTCTTGTATATGGTTGTAGTTAAGTACCGATATAAGACAGCACATAAATATTAGTCTATGAAAATTTTGTATCTTGAATTCCCTTAATATCTCATCCCACCTTAATGGAAATTTAGTTGAAATTTACTGGACTTGCTAGAGGCGTGATTTATGAAAATGTACGCCTTGGTTCAAAGGGCTCAGCTAAGGAGCCATTTACTGCCTGTTTATAGAAGAAAGAGGATATAATCATTTGATTAATCAATGAATTCAAAGTAAATTACATAAGGTAACGTTTTCCGGATAATGTTTCGAAAAGTGTCCTTTGTCTTTCTTTGAAAATTACGGGAAGATGTTTGAACAGATCGTTTACTGGTTATTTGGGATTATTTGGATCGTCACTCACCCTTAATTTAAATTCACTTTTTCGTGAACTTTCTTTCAAAGCTTCTCGTATAAAACGAAGTGCTACAGATCAAATCGAACATTAACCCACCTCTACCATTACTAAAAATTATAAATTTAAACCACATAAAGTTTATTAATTCCATTCATTCACTAAACTCTAAAACTAAAGAGCACTGCAAAAATTTATCCATTTGCTAACGAATGGCTTCCACGCTACCAAAGCGACTGTCTGTCCAAAAATCATACGTAAAAAAGCCTTTTCAGTCAGGTCACATCAAAATTTGAAGTTTGAAATTTGTCGGTGACGCCGCCGGTGCATGGCGCCGGGCGAGAGAGGGGGAGGTGTGGGGGAGGCCTATTGTTCTGTCACGGATGAGTGCAGCCGGGTCGCGGTTGCCGAAGGACCATAGAAGGGTTCGGCTAAAATTACCGGTGTGAATAAGTTATTCGGTTAAAATTTCATCGGAATATTTTTGCTTTCATGTTGACACGGCAGGTGTGGGTTGGGAAAGTTTTAGTGAAAAACCGTCGCATTAATTTTGTAGTTTTTGTAAATTAATAAGTCTTGGGATTTTTGTGTACAATTTTGGTAAGGTTAGCCCGTTGCTTTATTGAATAACTGACAACAAAATATATTTTCTTATCTACTACTTAGTTGCAATAATAATAATATTCCACATCTTTCACACAGCGCCATCTAGTCCCAAACTAAGCTGAGCTTGTGCTATGAGTACTAGACAACTGATAAACATACATATATATTTCTAAATACATACATACATATTATAGATAAATAAAAAAACCTTATGTTAAAGTTATAGCTAAACGAAAATTCACTTTAGACAGAACTTTTTTCTGGTTAAAAGTCTCAACCTCATTAGATAGAAGAAAGAAAATTGTTTATTCTGCACAAACAAAATGCACATTACAAATAAAAAAAAGACAAAATATACACATACAACATAGTCAAAAACCTCGGACTCAAGCATATATTGTAAAATGTTTTCATGTTTGTCCAATTGCTTGATGTCAGGGCCAGGGACCAAAGACAACACATATTAATTGACATTGACAATACAAATTAATCCGTCATGCGCCCGCGCACAGCGCCTGCGACACTGGCAGATAACAACAAAACAACAACAATCAAAAAAACAAAATGCCAAGTCATCATCTGCCTAAGCTTTTCCCAACTATGTTGGGGTCAGCTTCCAGTCTAACGGGATACAGCTAAATACCAAAATGCCCAGTGCAGAGTGGAAAAATAACTACTTTTGTAACCAACAAACAACAATAATAAGAACTTAAGCCTTTCGTCGCATCTGTGCAAGAACAGCCGTGCGATTCTGTAACCATCTCACCGTGAAAGCTTGGGTGAAGTGAGCGTGGAGTGAGCTGTCATTCGCTAGGGATTAACACTATTAAGTGCTCACTTCACTTATGATTTCACGGTGAGATTTTTACAGAATCGACCGGCAGGTCATTGCTCAGCAAAATGCTGTGACTTCGGACAAACTTGTCGTCAACAGCGCTGATTTTCAGCAACTACCTCTCGAATGACGTAATGACGTCCCACCGTGTGACAAAATAAATCGTGTGAATAGTTTTCCACAGACATAAGTGTGATTCATTCATTACTAAAACGTTTGTCTTGCTACACTAATACATCCAATTAAAAGTATCGATCGTTTGCTCTGAGACTTGGCAAAAACAAAAAACAACATGGTGTAGCGAAGAGTAAAATCAAGATGTACTGTGAATGATTACCGAGTGACCTGAATGAAATCATTAGTAATCGTTAGAGGGCGAACTTTGTTCCCCAAACGTCTAACTCGACAAAACTCATCAATCAACGTGTTTCTATACCGAACGAACTGAAAGTAGGCATCGTCGGCGAGACGTAAACCGTAACTATTTCTTGTTTTGGCCTACTAGTTGCTATACTTATCCATTTCATACAGTTCAATTCTGTATCGACGATTAATAACCTACACCCTAATTGGGTAACACACTTTCAAACACATTCTGAGTCATTTCTAAGGATATTGCTAATCCATTGCTTCGTATTCGAAAAATTCGACTGCTCAGCAACGTAAATAACGCAATGAATGTTGTTGAACTGTCAAAATGAAAGCCACTACTACTTTTACTGTTACTGCTACTGTTAGTGTTACGCAACTACCCCGCAGACTTTGGTAATAAACTAACTAAAAATTATGCAATAATAAAAATGTACAGTCTGATCAATCAAAACCGGCGTAGTCGCATTTCGTTGTTTTTTTTTTTAAGTAAGTTGGCTCCCATTAAGACTCAGACGCTCATTTGTTTTAATATGTTAATTTTTTAGGTGTAGGTACGAGGTACAAACTATTTCACACATAGACTAGACATAAGAACATTGGGATTCATAACCCTGTCCTTTCTGCAGCAGAAAAGGTAGTCAAATACTGATTTGACATCACTGAAAATTTTCCTAGTTTAAGTAACGGAATTATAAGGTTGCATCATAAAAGAGCCTCCACATTCGGCGGTACGTACAGATGCCAGCACATCAAGCTACCACAATCCGTCAAATTTCTTTAATAGATTTTCAGCCTTATCGTAAGGTTCAAAGTTGATTGGGAAAATTTGACAGTTTCGGATAGTTTGATGTGCTGGCGTCTGTACCTACGGTGCTACCTTATCTTTTTGGCAAAGACGTGACCCATTTTTGTATAGAGTGTGTGGACATGAGACAGTATCAACTGACAGGAAACCGCATTGTTCATCCGTATTACTAGGCCCCAAAAATCTATACTATATTATGCACAGACGCCAGCACGTCAAGCTACCCGAAATTGTCAAATTTTCCCAATCAACTTTGAACCTTATGATAAGGTTGAAAATCTATTAAAGAAATTTGACAGATTGTAGTAGCTTGATGTGCTGGCGACTACAAATAATAGGTAAAGCAGCGGGGTAATTGCGTAACACACTAACAGCAATGGCTTTCATTTTGACAGTTCATCAATATTCATTGCGTTATTTACGTTGTCAAGCAAAAATATTTTTCCAACATTATGAAGCAATGGATTAGATATCCTTCAAATTGATTCAGATTCTGATGTTGATGTTCAGACTTTGCTGTGTGTTACACAATTTGGGTGCTGCAGAATTTGTTTGTTTGTTCGAACGCTCACCCGTCGGATTTGAAAAATTATTTTTGCTTTTAATAGCCCAATTCTCGAGGAAAGTTATATGCTTTTTAAAAGCACGAATAGTGCGAGCGGGCGATGGGATGCGACGTGGTGGGTCGGGTCCGAAATTTCACGCGAACGAAGTCGCGGGCAGAAACTACATAGTTCCTAATAAGTCTAAATAGGTACATCAACTTACTATACTTAGGTAAAAATCACAGAACGTCGTAATGTCTTTCAAGACTCGACGAAGAAATAGTCTTCGATTTTATAGATTTTTTTGTCGATTTCTATTGCTTCTCCAGGAGGAGATTGGCCCGGAAATTACTCGGATGCAATACTATCGACGTTTTTATTTCTTACAGCTGAATTAACTCCACGGGATGCGGCATTCTATCTAAATTTCTTAGGGTTCCTTCGTGAAACTTAGCACTTATGATTTAGTTGCGCTCGTGTCCCTCTACCCGACATCATAGATTATTTCTTTATTTACCATCTATACACATAAACAGACAAGAAAAAACAGAACAGAAAAATAGGTACAAAGGAACGATCCTGAGTTTTGGAACTTTAGTTTGTATTTAAGTTAAGAATTTTGATCAAAATTGTTTCTTTTGATGTACAGACTACTAAGTAATACAACTTTGAACGTTGATGAAAGATCAAAACAACTTGCAGTCCACTGGAACAATAGAATTTCTTGTTAAGCGATTACGTGAGTTAGTTGTAAATGGTATGCTACTATCATGTTATTTAACGTCGGAAACCCATACCAGCCAATACATGAATACCTCTAGGGCTGAGATCTATATATGTACGTTACTTTGCACATGCTTTGACTAAGCATTATTTCTGTCACTGTCGCAGAACTGTCAAACTACAACTGCAAGAATGAATCGGGAACATGTCTGAGCCAAATCACGTGTTACTCGTAAGTAACGTTTATATATCTAGGCCTCAGTCTCGAAGTCATCTAAGCGCTTAGTGGGACATTTTTTCGTTTGGCAACAATGCACATTGTAAATATATAGTTTTAAACCTCTCTAATGTTTACTTACGCAGCAACTTTTCTGTGTCCATCTGTTGTACCATTTCCACCACGCCGCCCAAAAAACGGCCACATTTTGCTAGCTTACTTCAAAAGTTTCGGAACTATTTCGCACAAAAAGCCACAGAACTCTCACATTATGTGAAAACTTTTCGAACCAAAAAGTTGAATGTATAATAGTGCTTACGCGACGGCTTGCTGGAATGCTGACTGATTATACGCAAAATATTTTCGTAGTTAGAAAACAGAGTTTTAAAATTTTGGTGAATCATTTAATTTTTGCATGTGCTTAAATTCGTCTGAATTTTAACCCTGAATTGTATGATTTTTACTTTTTAAGCAAATTAAATTTATTTGTGTGTGACATAGAGATATCTATAGTAAGGAAAAAATATTTAAAAAATATATTCATAAAAATACTTTTTTTATGTAATCAGAACGCATCTACTGGGAACAAAATGAATTGAATATCTTTGACAATTGGGGATCAGAGCACAGGGATTCTCCCTGTGCTCTGAGGAAACAAAAATATGGCATTGGATTGGTTGATAGAAATTTCCATCACGATGCAGTTAAGGGTTAAATCTTGCTCTGCCAAAATTGTGCATCATGTACTTAGGTATCACGACTAATGCGGAAAAATTAGTTTAAATCTATACTTAAAATAAAGCGGAAGAGTTAGTTTGTTTGAACGCGCTAGTCTCAGAAACTACTTACTACTTACTACTAGTCGGACTTGAAAAAATCTTTGATAGCCCAATTCTGTAATGGAGCGCAACATTATTGGTGTGAAGCGAGCGAGAAAGCGAGCGATGCAGAAACACCACGATGCGCTCCATAAGGGTGCGTTTCCACAGAAGCGGATCTGGGCGGAGCGGAGCGGAGACGTGTAGGAATCGTCCAATCACAGACGAGACGAGTGACGCGATGAGGATTTCAACCATTGTGATTAGTCGATTCCTGCACGTCTCTGCTCCGCTTCGCCCAGCTCCGCTTCTGTGGAAACGCACCCTAATGCGGAAAAATGAGTTTAAATCTGTATTTATACTTAAAATAAAGCGGAACAGTTAGTTTGTTTAAACGCGCTAGTCTCAGGAACTACTAGTCGGACTTGAACAAATATTTGATGGCCCAATTCTGTAATGGAGCGCAGCATTATTGTTGTTAAGCGTACAGATCGAGTTAGAAACACCACGCTGCGCCCCATAACTCAAGTAGCGCATGTTGGAGACATACAACCAGGCTGCAGTGGGAGTGGGCCGACACGTCTCACGAATGCACCCGGAGGGATGGGCAAAGATCGTCACTCACTGGACGCCTGAGGTAGGACATCGCCGTCGAGAAAAGGGAAGAAGAAAAAAGGGGAGACCTTTGCCCATCAGTGGGACAAATAAAAGCCTAACAAAAAAAAAACCCCATTTCCTAAATCCAATTTCCTTAGGAAAAGCATAGACTTCCATCACGCTTTATTTCTTTATTTTATTTTTACACTTTATTTATTTTTTTGCTTTTTACTTTATTTCTACATTTTACCTAGTTTTTTTTTTGCTTTAACTTTATTTTTACATTTTA
Organism: Eremobia ochroleuca; assembly: GCA_949629135.1. Classification (NCBI taxonomy): domain Eukaryota; kingdom Metazoa; phylum Arthropoda; class Insecta; order Lepidoptera; family Noctuidae; genus Eremobia; species Eremobia ochroleuca. The sequence continues at coordinate 11,343,643 of OX451401.1, read as the reverse complement.
GTTTTTTTTTTTTTGCTTTTTATATTTTTTTTTCTTTTGTTCGACTCCTAAGGATGACCCTTAGGTGTCGAGCAAAAAAAAAAAAAAACTAAGTAAAAGCGCATGACGGCGCGCGGCGATGCGATGCAACGCGGTGGGGAACAAGAAATTACACGTGGACAAAGTCACGAGCAGAAGCTATTGTGTTTCATAAAGCTAAGAAGACAAGGACGAGTCACCCAATCTTCTTTAAAGATCGTTTTAGTAATTCTGCCTCACCACAGAGTGAACTATTCTCTCATAGCCCGTCTCGACACGAGAGGGAAGAAGTAATTGTCAGTGAGTTAAATCCAGTGTTTTTATGTACGTATCATCTAAGGCTTTACACCGTAATACAATGATGTGTTCTTCAGAAAGGTCTGGTGCGTAGCACTTGCAACCGGCGTGCGTGTATGATGAAGTAGATGTCCATAAAGTATTAATAAATAAATCACTACATAGTATAAAACAAAGTCGCTTCCCTGTCTGTCTGTCCCTATATATGCTTAGATCTTTAAAACTCCGCAACGGATTTTGATGCGGTTTTTTTTAATAGATAGAGTGATTCAAAGGAAAGGTTTATATGTATAATACATGCATAATGTAGTAGAGAAACACTGATAATTTTAGAGGTTTCTAATGTGATGTCGTAAATAAACACATTTTTTTGCGCTTATATTGTAAACGCTGGCTGAACCCGTCGAGATAGATCAAAATAATGTACTACAGTATTGTACACCTTAAAAAGTTCTACAAAAAAGTCCGCAATGGTATATGTCTATCTCTTAGGGATAACCCACAATAACCATTTTTATCCTATGCTTTTTACGAAAAAAAATATCAGTGTTTCTCCATTGCACCCGTGCGAAGCCGGGGCGGGTCGCTAGTAAATAATAAATAAAAAGAAGTAATAGCGCGGGCAGGCAATGCAATGCGACGGGGTGGCTCGGGGAACAAGAAAATACACGCGAACAAAGTCACGGGTAGAAACTAGTATAGATAGAATAAAGTAATAGACAGTAAATTTAACCACCAGATCCATTTTGAGGCTAGCATTCAAATAAGCTGACTCATTACTCAACAACACGCTTTCAACAAAAATAAGTTTTTGGCTAAGCATTTTTATATAATGAAAGAAATCTCGCCTAGAACTTTCATAACAAGTAATATCTTTATGAAAAAACTTTCGCTTACCTACAAGAATGCTAGATAAGGATTCAATTTAACTCGTAATAACGGAATACATTTTTTTTATATGCCTTATAAATAAAGAAAAACCGGCCAAGTATACAAACGGCAAAAAAATTATGTGTGTTGTATGGGAGGCCCCTTAAATATTTATTTTATTCTGTTTTTTAGTATTATTTGTTATAGCGGCCACAGAAATACATCATCTGTGAAAATTTCAACTGTCTAACTATCACGGTTCATGAGATACAGGCTGTTGACAGACCTTCGGACGGACGGACGGACAGCGGAGCGGGAGTAATAGGTTTCCGTTTTTCTCTTTGGGTACGGAACCCTAAAAAACAACTGGACCTAATTTAATTTTCGACTGGAAATAAGTCTGAATATCTCCAAACTTCTACATCATTTTCATACCAAAATAGTATCCAATAATTGCTTAGACAATACCAATTAAAAAAATATATTAATACTTTGATATTTTATTAAATAATATAAAAGTAAATACTACGAGTATACAGGGTAATTTGTAAAACACCAAAAACCTCTTAAGAGGTCATTGTACTCATCATTATGAACAACTTTTACTATGGGACCAAATCTGAAATCGCGAAAAAAAAATCAGCTGTTCCCTACATTTTGACGACTCGTACGAACGTAAATGTAGGGAACAGCTGATTTTTTTTTCGCGATTTCAGGTTTGGTCTCATAGTAAAAGTTGCTCATAATGATGAGTACAATGACCTCTTAAGAGGTTTTTGGTGTTTTACAAATTACCCTGTATATTACAATGCGCACGGCGATGCGCGCTCGCCCTGGCTGGAGGCCTTAATTTATTGAGGCATCCACAGACAAGCCCGGCTAAGCAGACGACGACCTCATAAGTTGAACTGCGAGAAGCCATTAATAAAAAAATAAAAAAATATATATACGCTCTCAGTACCGAAATGTAAGACAAAGAGCTGTCTTACATTTCGGTACTGAGCGTGGTTTCCAAGGTACGGAGGGGTCTCGGTAGTCTCGTAACCCATCCACGGACCAAGCGCGGCAAGCGTAGCTTAACCTGATCGATCAACACATTCGGCTGTTATAAGTTAGCAACGCGCCCTACCCTACCTACGTGTTAGGTACTTACGATGCCTTTTTTTTCCTTACCCGGCTAAAAGCCTAGAACAGGTTTTCTATCTGATTGTACAGTACGCGTCAGAGAAAACGAACCCCGCCAAGACTTAAAGAATAATCGCTCAAGCGACGGCGGGTGCGTCACGTGACTGGCCCCGAGCAGCTCCCTCCCCGCCGCCCGCGCCGCACCCATCTCTGCCCGAGCATCCACCGATCCGACTCAAATATTATTTGTATGTTTTTAATAATTAGGTATTGTGGTATTTTTTTCGGCTTCTGGCCGAACCAAGAATAACTTACAAAAAGACACTGCGTGCCGTATAGGATACGAACCCGCATCACCAGGCGCCAGACGATCATTAAGACCGTGCCTTATACCAATAGGCTATTGGCTCAGTTAGTAATCTCAACGAAAATTCGAATAGCATTACTCCTTTTATCGAACAAGTTTGATAACGGTCTAATCTTCTAGACATTAAGGTTTAAATTTCAACTTCCACCACGTGAGATACACCTACCGTCCACAACCTTGTCTTACAAAATGCAATACGTAACTCTTCAATTAACTAAAAGATAAGGTTGAAATTAGCATAGATTTCTTGTTTGGTTGAATAGATTGTGCTTGATTCCGATTGTTGCACTACCGTCATTTTACTTCAGAAACTTAACTGCTGTATGAACTGTGAGTTAAGGTTGAATTTAGAATACTTCTTCGCCCTATTTACTAAACTGTGATTGAGGGTATAATTCTTTTTCAAATCGTTTCGTTTTCGTGCCGATCAGCTTGTGTGTAATGTCTTCGTCGTAAAATTATCCAATTTACGAAGGTTTTGAACAGTTGATTCTATTAACCGATAGTATGGTGCGATTAACAACTTTTTGAAGGCTAAAATAATTGTTGTTCTCTGGGAACAGGAACAAAGCATAAAGAAAATAGCACGAGAAATGTGGGCTTAACGGTAAGATTTACGTTATACACATATATTTATTGTTACAACCATGTTGCATTATTACTTACAAGGTGGATTTTTTATGTATTTCTAATATTATTGTTTTCATTACAGAGAAAAATAGTTCGTAGATACAAAGGTATCAAGCGACGGGTGATGTGAAATGCGATCTCACCCAACTGCTTACACTAATGAATCGGAGCGACACCTTGGGACACACAAAACCTGGGAACTAATTCGAAATAGTGCTGCAAGCTTCAATATGAAAATTCTTCGGGCATGAAAAGTCTTCAAGAAGTGATAGACAGTGACTCCCATCGTCTGCGTTATTAATAGACAATTTACTCGGCAGATTGATTGTGTAACTTATCTGATAAAATTGCATTGGAACGTTTGAGCAAGTGTTAATAATTCCCAATATTTGTGGGATCATTATCTCGTAGTTAATCAAAAATAAACAACCTTTATTATTATGAATCCAGTTACTCTTGTTTACAAGTAGTCTTGTAATGTGTTAACGATGCACCATCTGACCTCACATACTTTTCTAATGCTGTGTTAAAGGGGTTATCAGAAATTGTGATAAAAGAGAAAGATGTATATTGCTATACTGTTATAGTTTAGCATGTTGGTTCTTCCTCTGTAATTCACAGGCACAAATGACAACATTTCATTTTTCAACCAGGCTTTTTTCCCCATAAGATCATACAGAGTATAAAAAAATAATGTTTTTACAAGTTTGAATAAATAAATATTGTAGTTATGTTACTAGAAATATCTATAAACGAACCGTTATCTAATGTTAAACGTTCTACACCTCACCCAGGGTATATATTTTGTATTTAGTTAATATTTTAAGTAAATAACCCTAATTTAACACAGATAGAAAACTGTATACTCGTAATAACTGTATATGTGGATTCCTAGAAATGTAATTAATGTAATTAATGAAATAAATGAATATTGTTTATGCAACATGCCTGGCTGTTCTTACAAACCTCATACTTAACATTTGTTTTCTTAAATATGGATGTTTTCTGAAATAAAGTTACGAAAATCACCTAATCAACTATTAAAGAAACTAAAAAAAAGAAAAAAATAAATCTCATCCGCGGATTTGAACTCGTGACCATCGAATTGCTAAGCCGCAGTCCAGACCACTAGACCAACACGCCATTTACGTTACTTCACGAAAAACTTAAACGTATGATATCATCATCAAAGGGGGGTCCGGTTTCTTTGAAGCTTACTGTACCTACCTTACTATAGTTACAAACACATATGATTTGTAACTTGGTACATACATAAAATCACGCCTCTTTCCCATGAGGGTAGGCAGAAACTACAGAACACCACCTACTACGATCGAAATATACTCCTTTGGCTTCGTTTGTAACTTTGTCCTTAAGATCAAATCGAAAATATTATCGAATTTGCGCTCTCGAATACTCTGGAATGTTCTGGACTGTTCTAGAAATTTCTAAAGGGCAAAAATTCCAGGCCTTATATTTCCAAAAGCGTGCCCTTCAGGTAAAAACGGGAACCTTCTTCATGGACAGGAGACAGAGGGTTACCATAGCATAAAACTCCCTTGATCGTACCGGGACTCATCTCTGAGTTTTAGCGGCACGCACATTGTACACTTTCTTTTATAATATATATTGATTAGCATACAAACATTTAGGCGTTATTCATCATCATCATCATTATTTCAGCCGAAAGACGTCCACTGCTGGACACAAACTTCTCCCAAGCATCGCCACTACGACTGGTTCTGTGCTTCCCGCATCCAGCGGATTCACCTTGTGGAACGCCTTCCAACGCTACGTCTTCCGGTACGCGATCGCCACTCCAAAACCTATCGTCCCCATCGGGCATCTGTTCTACAAGCAATGAGCCGACAGGGCTCACTGCCACTTAAGTTTGACAACTCTTCGGACTACGTTGGTTACCTTGGTTCTGCTACGAATCTCTTTATTTCTGATTCGATCACGTAGAGAAACTCGAAACATCCACCGACTCCATTGACTTTTGGGTGACTTTCAGCCTTCTAATTAGGCCCATTGTGAGCGAGCAGGATTATCTAGTCAAACTGGAATCCTAACACAACCTGTCAAGTCCAGGATTTTTGCAATAAAACTCTATGCGCTCATATTTCTAAGCACCCATTTATTTTCACTACAAAGCTTAATGTTTAATACAAAAAGCCTTCTATCATAATCAAAGTCAACTAAACAAAACTGTGCAACAATATCTGTTGTGTTTCCACAATGAGTGATGTGCACAGTGCACGTCCGGTCATGGAAATAAACAATCCATCAACAAGCGCACACCCTTCGCAGCCCCAATGATTAGCAGAACAAATGAACAGGAACCTATGAGAGAATTATGTTGTCTGTTACTTTGGTGTGTTAAAGTTTTGTTTGTTTTCTTTATTGTCTGGAGAATTGGGTAATGGATAATTGCAACAACAACTTTTGGTGGAGGTGTGATATAGATACACCTCTACCTACCTAATCTTACGCGGAATATAGGCAGATGAGATAATTATGTCCTTTCTTTGGAATTATCCGTCAAGTCATTGAGCTCCTTAAGATCTCAGTTGAGCTGCACGATTACTGATGAATGCGTGCACTGACTGGACAGGTACACTCAATCTGTATGGTTCAGACGATCAAACCAAAGCACTCAACTTGGTAGTGGCACTATAAATTGGCATCCATAGGTACGCTTTCTGATCTATTCGTCTACATTTCCATCAGATACTTTTAGATCTTCGTTAACCTCCTCAAGTTCTGAGTTGAGCTACACAATTACTGGCAAAAGCTTGCACTAATGGAACTGGTCCACTCAAATCTGTGTGGTGCTTTCCTGAAAAGACCATTTCAGACACTAATCTGCATGGTCTTCACATGATCTGACCAAGATAATGTCTGGATTTTACAAGACATTGTGACCTCTGAGTTTGTGTCAGTCTTTCTTCTTGGTATTCACATAGGAAACGGCGACATCATCAAGCTTATTTTATTTTTATATTAAGACGTGTAAAAGGGAGTCCGAAATCGTATTTACAGAATAAACAATTTCATTTCAGAACAGACTATAGGTGCCCATCTATTCTGTGCCCATCCATAAAAATCCTTTAACCTCCCCATCATTACCACGTAACTCACATTTCACACAAGCTGTCACGAGGCTTCTATTCGAAGGCTTAACGATCGAGCCCGGTTATGAGCGAACCCGTTTAGACCCCATTTTATTTAAGGCAGCCTGCCAATGAGCGGCTGCCGAATAACTATGGACATTCGGAAACTAGCGCACTGAACCAATTAGAGAGTTCGGTTTACACTGAACTGGTGGTTATAAAAAGTGGAGCTGGGATAAAGTGGTTGGAATTGAATTAGGTGAAAATATGTAGTGTCTGTAATGTAAAAAGAACTGGGTAACTTCTAAAAGCTGACAGTTTTTTGGTGTATTGCCAATCAGCTTATAGTGTTTTTTTTTTTTTTGTAACTCAACCAGGTCGTGACATCTCGGCGTTATGTATACGTGTGGTTCCTTATGGAACCCATTTTTTTCTAACACGTACCAAGGTACTAGGTCGGTGAGTGTACTATAGGTACACCTCTGCCTACCCTTCGAAGAATACAGGCGTGATGTTATGTTACGTGTTACGTTACGTGTTATGTTACATGTTACGTTACGTGTTACGTAACATACCAAGGTTCAGCTTTTTAATCATAATATAGCTTCCGTTCTATTACTTTAGTGATGATTGATTTGATTATTTTAGTGATCTTATCAACATCTTGCAAACACTGACAGCACACCAAAATACATAATTATTTCTTATGACCCTCATTATGGCAAAGATAATTTAAGTTATCCGGTCTTTCTACTACAAGCTAATATTCCAAAATTAAACAATTTAGGTACCTACCTCTTTAATTGAAAATGATTACTGAAATCACACCTTAACGTTAGATTTAGTACTCTGACATTGTAAAGCATCTCAAGATAAACTACAAAACGGCAATTAATAACGAACTCTGATTTAATAATAAATTGTCCTGAAGGTAAATTATCAAGCAACTGGCTCAGTCTTAATTAGCTAAGTTTAAATGTATACACATAATTCACTGTATATGGAACGTTGCTTCTTGCTTCCAAATCACATAGAACAAACATCGATTATTTTCTAAGACATTCATTTTAATCTCATCATAAATACCTACATATTAGATAAGGCATAAATATTTTCTTATGTATTTTTTAAAGGAATTACAGAAAATATCATCCTGTTTATGAAAAGAATCCTATTAGGCATCCTAACATGTTCATTACGATGACGATAAATTAATGGCCCTTAAAATATCCGCACTTAATTAGAATCACTTTACCCATATTATATACAAACCCACGTATTATACATATATCTTCCTGTAGAGGCGGCGAGTCGAGAACCCGAGATACTTATCGATTTTCCGCGGTATTTTGGTGGAGCCTAAATCGGGAACCGAACAGAGGTAGGTCAAGCGGAGTGGACAGATGGTATGGGCATTTAAGTCTTTGTTTCGGCTAACCAATTATTTATTAATAAACAGGTAAATTAAACTTATGTGGGACGTTATTTTTTTGTTCATTCATAGTGTTGCGTCTAGATTATTTTCCTCAACATTTATATCTTTTGGTATCAGAAAGCCAATTTTCGTAATTTAAAACATTCAAAATGTAATCGCAGTCTCATTTCGGCGACAAACAAATGTCAAAATCTTGTCAAATTAGAGGGAAATTAGAGGTTTTTGACAGTTTGCGACTGAGACCAAACTGTGAACGTTCTTGAAATTACGAGAATGGCCCCTCTGATTAAGTGTTGCCTATGCAATGTGATATTTTAGATATTTGTTTTGAAAATTTACCTGAAGCAGAATATAATCTAAGTAAGTACCTACATATTGTAGAGCAATGGTGGCCCGGCCGCGACTTACTCGTTGTAGGTCGTAGGTTCGGACCCAGACAGCTACTTTACTTTGTGTAAATTATTTCATCACTACTGCTCTCAAATTGTTGAACGAAAACATCGTGAGGAAACCAGCATGTCCCAGATCTAAAAATTCGAAGAGATGTTTCACCTACCCTTCCGCACAGGGCCCGAGTGGTGGATTACAGCCCACTCACTCTCGAAGAGAGAAGGCCTGTGTCCCAGCAGTGGGAACATGATATGTGGATTATATAAGTACAGACGCCAGCACATCAAGCTACCCGAAACTGTCAGATTTTCCCAATCAACTTTGAGCCTTATACTTTAGCGATAAAGTTGAAAATCTATTAAATAAATTTGACAGATCGTAGTAGCTTGATGTGCTGGTGTCTGTACATACATATAAATACCCAGATAATTGATGGAATCATTTCAACCCAAATAATTTTAATAACACAAGCCCTGTCACGTGTAGGTTGGCGATTTATCATTATCATATCATTACAAAATAATCTTAAATTGTGGCGAAGCTACCCACCATATGGCATAGAATAATAATAAGTACAGGCCAAACGGTTCAAATTGAACAAAAATACGCTTGGAGCAAATACGAGGAGGAAAAACATGCTGAAACCCATATGTTAATAATAAATTCCATAACTCTTGGAGCGCCGACAGATTGCACCACCTGTCACTGTACCACGGAATGGTGCTCTATTATACATATTTGTATAATATATGTGTATATGCATGTATTAAGGACCATTTGACACGGTAAATTATAGCATAACATTGTATGAGGTGGGGTTTCTGACAGCCGCAGGGGTTTTGGATGAGTTTACTACGTCTCTTCCCATGGTTAATGGTGGATTAGAATAGTTTTATGATGAAATACTTATTACATCAAAGTGATTTTTATTTTTGTCCTTATGTCAGTGCCAGTAAAATAGATAAACTATATATTTACTACAACAACTATTAATTAACTAAAGTACTTACTACTTTCGCAACTAACTATTTACACTAGGTCCTAAATTAAATGACTTACTAACTACAGAAGTAAATATGAAAAAAATCCTTTTGTTTTTTCGACACTAGGACGTCGAAGTACTCGTCCGCATTGTTGACATCCTGAAACGTGCCTAGAACTGGGAAATATGAAATATAGGAAAAACAGAACATTTAAGAAAAAATCCGCAAGATTTCGAGAGAAAATTCTTCCAAATACTTACCTACTTTTTATTACCTGTGCGTTTACTTACACTACTCTACGGGTAACCTTCATAACCAGCTCTGTACGCTCCCGTGCCGAATCGAACATCAATCAATGTCATCAAAAGAGTCCTCTAAAGGCTGTTTACAAATCCAAAACCCGACACTTATTTGCTGTCGGGGGCATGGCAAATTAGTAATTGAAAATGGTTGTGAATAGATGAGCAGGAGATTCATACACGATGCCAGTTTGTAGTGCGAATGTGGTCCTATTCCACAAACAATGGGATACCTGATATCGTATCCTGCGTGCCTTAATGCCGGCACGCTACGGGAATTGATGGACGCTAATGATGGTGCCTCGCTAATAATGGTGGTGGTGAATGGTGGTGACTCGTAGCTCTCGTACTCGTAATTTAATCCATATTGAGTCAGCCCAGAATAATTTCTGGGCTGATTCAATATAGATTAACTTGCCATCGACACGCTTGGAAGAGTAGGCACCTACGTTTACTTCAAAGGTTACCAACGACTTAAGATAAACTCGAACAGCGCCTGTTTTCTTAAGCTCTTGCAAACTGCATTCCTAAAATACGTAGGTACCTATATGAGTAGTTTTTTAACCAGTGCGCAGACTGTAACCATGAATTCGGCATATGATTACCTCCAAGCGTAGAAAAACGACGTTTATAAAAAAAAAAAACAACGTTTGCGCAATGGTTATTTTTTTTCACCCTTTTATTTATTAATAAATGACGTTGAACACGAGCAGTGATACCTAAAGGGCTTAATTAATATGTATTGACTCTGTGCGACAAATGTTAAGGAGCCCCGTAGCCTGTGTTCCGTGATTGTTGTTCAAGAGACATGTCTTTGTTACATAGGTAAGTAGATATACTGAAATAGATGATGATGCCAATTTTCACAGCACTACAAGCGGTGAAAACTGGGCTGGTCTATTATCTATATATATGGAGTGTCCGAAAAGTCATGGATTACCTTTTACCTGCTGATGGGCCACATTGAGATCTACCAATAAAAAAAATGACCTACCAATAACATTTTTTTTTCACCAGGGCCGATCAATAATAAGGTAAATTTTTTTTTCGTGAACATTTTAAGTTTTAACCTAAATTTTAGGTATTTAAAAGATGATATCTGTATCTCTCTTGTATTCAATCGATAGTAGGATGATTCAAGATGAAAATAAAAAAACCTGTACTCGAAAAAGTTTTCATTCGTAGAAATGGCATGGAAAAAACTGATCAAATGAAGAGATTTTCCAAAAGTTCATTAAACATCAAAAAACTCGGAAACCATAAGACTTTTACCATGGTGATTTTTTTAATTGGTACGAGTAGAACCCAATGTGGCCCATCAGCAGATAAAAGGTAATCCATGACTTTCCGAACACCCAGTATATAAAAATAGAGGTGTGTGTCCCTATATTTCACTTTTCAGCTAAAACTGCACGTCACAGACGCATAGTGTGTGTATGTCGCAATAGGTACAAGTGGTTGCAAGTTGATACTTATAAGGGTGTAGAAGATACGGGGGTTGAAACATGTGATTTCTAAAAATGTGTAATTATAATCAATAAAAATGTTTAGTATATAAATGAAAAAAGTATGAAGTAAGTAGTGATAGATTATTAACATTAACAAATAACTATACAATTAAAAATGACCCAGAGAAGCGGGTATTCATAGCTAGTTGACATATAAAAAATGTTGATCCTTCACTACATAGGTAGTATAAAACAAAGTCGCTTCCCGCTGTCTGTCCCTATGTATGCTTAAATCTTTAAAACTACGCAACGGATTTTGATGCGGTTTTTTTTAATAGATAGAGTAATTCAAGAGGAAGGTTTATATGTATAATACATGCATAATATAGTAGAGAAACACTGATCATTTTAGGGGTTTCTAATGTGATGTCGTAAATAAACACATTTTATTGGGCTTACATTGCAAACGCTGGCTTAACCCTACGAGATAGATCAAAATAATGTACTACAGTATTGTACACCTTAAAAAGGTCTACAAAAAAGTCCGCGATGGTATATGTCTATCTCTTAGGGATAACCCACAATAACCATTTTTTATCCTATACTTTTTAAGAGAAATAATGAATTACTATATAAAATACACGCTATATTTGTTTTAAAATTAACTTTTATCAGTCATTCCCGCGACCTCAAGTGAACTTGAGCGTGTAACAAATTATGTATTCATACAGTTTCATATCAGTACCTTTGTAGGTAAACCCCTAAGAAATGGATAAAGTACCAGAGCATGTAAATATAAGTAAGTATATAGAAGGAATACATGCTCAAAGACTGTGCCATAAATCAAAATGAAATTGCATTACACGCAGCAACGTTACACGTAATATTCCAACGTGTTCTACGATTACTCTCAACTCTCAGAATATTCTGGCTCGTAATATACGGATTCCTTACTCCACACATTTAAATTTTATATCAAAAATATGTCTCGGCGCGAATAGAGTAACATATTTACTTTCATGATTTTCGTAATTGAAATCCGTGTGGGATTCAAATGGATTTATTTAAAAGCGTGGGCATAGTTACGTAATGTATTTGATAAGTGGTCTGACATTCAAAATTAAGCCATTATTTACATTTTCCACGTTTGTGAATGCTAAAAAGTTTGCTACTTTGGAGTTGGGTTATGGGAATAAAATTTGACGCAGAGGATCTACCTAAACCGTGTTTGTATAGTCGTAAGACAGATTCTGCAACCAATTAGTAAGCTTTGCTTTCAGTAAAAGCTTGGTCAACGTATAAATATCAATTAACAGACGTAATTATTATCACTACATAGTATAAAACAAAGTCGCTTCCCGCTGTCTGTCCCTATGTATGCCTAAATCTTTAAAACTACGCAACGGATTTTGATGCGGTTTTTTTTAATAGATAGTTTATATGTATAATATATCACTACATAGTATAAAACAAAGTCGCTTCCCGCTGTCTGTCCCTATGTATGCTTAAATCTTTAAAACTGCGCAACGGATTTTGATGCGGTTTTTTTTAATAGATAGAGTAATTCAAGAGGAAGGTTTATATGTATAATACATGCATAATATAGTAGAGAAACACTGATCATTTTAGGGGTTTCTAATGTGATGTCGTAAATAAACACATTTTTTTGCGCTTACATTGCAAACGCTGGCTTAACCCTACGAGATAGATCAAAATAATGTACTACAGTATTGTACACCTTAAAAAGGTCTACAAAAAAGTCCGCGATGGCATATATCTATCTCTTAGGGATAACCCACAATAACCATTTTTTATCCTATACTTTTTAAGAGAAATAATGGCTCTAAAATTATCAGTGTTTCTCTTCTATATTATGCATGTATTATATGCATATAAACCTTCCTCTTGAATCACTATCTATTAAAAAAAACCGCATCAAAATCCGTTGCTTATTTTTAAAGTTCTAAGCATACATAGAGACAGACAGACAGCGGGAAGCGACTTTGTTTTATACTATGTAGTGATAGTGATCAGCATTGCACCCGTGCGAAGCCGGGGCGGGTCGCTAGTGCATAATATAGTAGAGAAACACTGATCATTTTAGGGGTTTCTAATGTAATGTCGTAAATAAACACATTTTATTGCGCTTACATTGCAAACGCTGGCTTAACCCTACGAGATAGATCAAAATAATGTACTACAGTATTGTACAACTTAAAAAGGTCTACAAAAAAGTCCGCGATGGCATATGTCTATCTCTTAGGGATAACCTACAATAACCATTTTTTATCCTATACTTTTAAGAGAAATAATGGCTCTAAAATTATCAGTGTTTCTCTACTATATTATGCATGTATTATATGCATATAAACCTTCCTCTTGAATCACTCTATCTATTAAAAAAAAAACCGCATCAAAATCCGTTGCTTATTTTTAAAGTTCTAAGCATACATAGAGACAGACAGACAGCGGGAAGCGACTTTGTTTTATACTATGTAGTGATAGTGATCAGCATTGTACCCGTGCGAAGCCGGGGCGGGTCGCTAGTATCATATAAAGACGAGCGCTTAGGACTGAGTAATGGCACACGGACCGGACGTCCACGGCATCTTAGAAGGATGTTTGAGTCGAGAGGTAGGATGGAGTAGCGGCGTAAGACTACACGTAAAATGAATAGTTGTAGGACCTGGGTTTCAGAGTACAGCAGGGCAGTTGGATAGTCTCTACGCTTGAAATGCGTAACCTTTAGAATCGCCGTTTGGGCACGTTCTATTTGAATTAGAAGTTTATAAGTGCCTCCCCATGCTGTAATACAGTACGTGATTATTGATGCACATAGACTCTGGTAGACTAATGACAGGGTTGCAGGGTCAGCTGAATGTCTCAATTCTTTAAATATATACAACGTGTAACGTTAAATGCGCAAAACCTCAGAAACCCCAACTGATTTTTAATTCAGTAGACCTATTTCAGAGAGAAAATAAGCCATTAAAAAAATTATAAAGGTTTTATGTGCTGTTTTAGTTTTACTGGCCATTCTGATCGTTTCTTGCGTCTGCGACGACGCTTTATCGAGGGAGGAGTCGTCACCGGGCCGCTGCACCGTGCTGACATTGGCTTGCTTGACCTATTAAAGTCAACCTATTACACTCGGCAACGTTTTTAATGAAGATTTTTTGAAAAATGTGACCTATATTAAAAAGTGGTTCAATTAATTCTGCTCGTTATTCTGATCAAACTATTTTCAGGTTTTGCGCAATTAACGTTACATGTTGTAGATGAGCTTCCTTGTACGTGTACATAATGCCTCGATGTGTGTGCGCCAGTGTGGGTTTACTACGTAAAGGTTAACCTCTGCCTAATCCTTACAGGAATACAGTCGTGATAATAAGTTACCAAGCAAATGTTTGTATTTTGTTCCTGACATGACAAAATAATAAGTGATAGGTACTATTTTTGAGTTTCACCAACTGGACACACGCGTGTCCAGTCTCTCGTGTCGAGTTGGTGAAAAACCCATTATGACCTGTCTTTAGGCATACCTAACATACATGTACAGACGCAAGCACATCAAGCTACTACAATCTGTCAAATTTCTTTAATAGCTTTTGAACTTTATTACTAAAGCATAAGGTTCAAAGTTGATTGGGAAAATTTGACAGTTTCGGGTAGCTTGATGTGTTGGCGTCTGTACCTGCGTACTGTGACCATTATTCCGACATTCACTGTTGAACGGTCAATTCCTTCCTGGTTTGTCAGGCTATTCAATTTGGACTGTTATCAAATTACATGGCCAGTGATGTATGATTTCGGATCAATCAATCACAAGACCTTAGGCTTGATCAAGCTTTCGAATGCTATAGTACATATTTATTTAGGTAAGTACAGATGAGAGCAGTAGTGCCCCAGTCGTAACGGCCCCGGCTTCATCATCATCTGCCTAGCCTTTTCCCAACTATGTTGGGGCCGGCTTCCAGTCTAACCGAATGCAGCTGAATACCAGTATTTTACATGGAGCGACTGCCTATCTGACCTCCACAACCCAGTTACTGGGTAATACGATACCCCTAGGTTAGACTGGTTGTCAGACTTTCGGGCTTACGAGCCCCGGCCCCGGCTTACGAGTTGAAATCGTGGGTTCGAACCCAGGCAGGCGTTTACCACTGAAAAACTCAAAATGTTGAAAGAAAACATCGTAAACAAACCGGCATGTCCGAAAACCAAAAATTCGATGACTTCTGACAACTCCCAATCCGCACTGGGCCCGCGTAGTAGATTACAGACCACTCCCCCTCGAAGAGAGAAGGTCGATGTCCCAGCAGTGGGAACATTCCAGGCTGACTATCCTTAAATACAGATAGAAACTGCCAGCTTTACGACAAAATACCAATCCGCAATGTACAGTAGACTCTAGAAAAAATAACATAAAAATATATGTAATCTATAAGTATGTAAAACCTCGTCTCGCAGAATAATTAAAAATCTCGTGGTGGGAGGTTTCCCAGTGGCGCAGAGGGCATGGGAAAACAATGGTTGCACTTTGCAATTAGCTGTAACCCCTATTTCCCCCATGCTAGGCTGTGGTGTGTCCATAGCATGGCGTAGCTACGGAGTGATAAGACAAGGGATTTATTATTTGTGTTAGTAATTACCGCCATGAATATCACATGATATTTGAACTTGGGGACGCTAATTTGAGACTATCCACGATGGAACAATTATACTGTAGTTAGGTAGGGGTTTTGTAATGTCTATTTGTTATAACGAAATTGTCTATGAAAATAATACCGTTACAAATTATATTGGCCTTCCTATAACAATCGCCACACGAGACAGAATGGGTTGGACATTGCAGTAGCTATCTATCTTCATCTATGGGTAGGTACTAATAACGAAGCTGAAGAACTTGTTTTTTTTGTTTTTATCTTTTTTAGTACGGACGCTTTTTACGTGAACGTCTTTCTACATCGTTCTCATATGTGTAATTTCAATTTGAATGATGTAAACAAAATTTTGTAAAATTTTTATAATTTAAAAGAGTGTCCGTGGAGTTTCTTGCCCGTTCTTCTCCACAGGTACCTTTGGAATGGGCAACTAGCTTCATCTTTCTGACTGACTGACCCCTTGATAATTCAAAAGTGCCTGTAATTGGTTTACTTGAAATAAATGCTTTGAGTTTGAGTTCGAGTTTATGCTCGTGACTGTACCAGTGCACTTACCAAATCTATAGTAAGTTATAACTGTTTACCCTAGCGATATCCTGCCAAACATTCTGCCTCAATATAATAATATTGCAAGCTAGATTTACATTGCGAACAGATAGTGGTTTATTTACTGGTCAGGAAGCAAGCAACGGCGCGGACATTGATTGGAGCAGAACTAAATTCGATTCCCAGGTCGAGCAATAACTATAATTGGATTTAGGTACCTGTTGAGAAAATTCGCAGTTATTGGGAACGGCCGACTATTAAGGACAGGCTCCCTATTTCTCCCACTTAATGTATCGGGAACTAGTGATGTCATCACGGAATTTGTTATATGCATCATCATAGAATAACTTTGACTGGCGTGCGTGTATCACCAGATGAATTTAACGTAAAGAAAGCAAAAGGAACATATAAGGATCGGATCAGTTGGCGTGCTATATTTTCTGCCGATCCCCATAAGACAAAGGCTTCATGTGTATTTGGCTTTAAGGCGTGAGTTTATTTATGTATGTGAGGATCTTGCCGTGGCAAAGAGCCCTAAGTTCGTAGTTGCTAATCACACAGTATATCAGCCGTGATACTCACTTCACCGTGAAAACTTGGGTGAAGTGAGCGTGGAGTGAGTCGTCAATAGTGTCAATCCCTAGCATCAGCATGACTCACAGCTCACTCAAAGCTCACTTCACCTTAGTTATCACGGTGAGATTTTTCCAGAATCGACCGGCTGGTGATTCTCCACTACTCTTGCGTGACTGCTTTAGACAGACTGCGAAACTAAAACTACAATTTCTGTTGGTATACAAACTTATTAGTAAGCACGTTAGGTAGGTAAATATACCTACATAACGTACTTACTAATAAGTTACACACACTTATAGGAATACACACACATAATAATATGGTCATAAGTAAGAACTTCCTATAAGTGTATCAAACATAAATAAGTACTTATAAGCCACGTTTGTAGTAGCTATTTGTAAATAAGGAAACTGTAATTGGTGGTCGGCTAGCTATATGCACATTATTGAAGTTAATAAACTCGTTTCTAAGCCGGAAACTACAGTTGTTCGGAACCTTTGAAGAGTTGGCAAGATTTCCTATTACCCACAACCTTCCCGACTTCAACTTTGTGTAGTTCACGGAATCCAACAGTTTTATTTACTTGCCTCAACTACTGGCCGAGAATCCGATCTAGTTTACAAAGGAACTACCGCGATACAAAATGTATTTTACACATTTGTAATTTACTTAAAAAGTTGGGATTTCTGCGATAGTGAGGTTTTAATTGTGATTAAATTATTTTTTTATTTTTTTTATATACAAGCTTTGTATTTTCCGTTAGAATATCCGAACCTTACTCCATTTTATTTTCAAAATGACTTGAAATGGCATTGTAAGCAACGAGTAGCTGATTCGACAGACGTTGTCCAGTCCCAATAATTCATACAAAAATCCTATAGGTAAAACGATGTTTAGTTTTTCCCGAATTCGAAAATTTTCCGGGAAAGTCTTGCAATTTTTATTTTCAGAAAAATGTAATACGAACTCTTAGGAACATTTTAAAACAAAATATTGCCAGATCGGTTCAGCCGTTCTGAACTGATGCGCTTACAAACGAACAGCATTTCATCTTCATTTATACAACGTGTAACGTTAAATGCGCAAAACCTCAGACACCCCAACTGATTTTTAATTCAATTGACCTATTTCGGAGAGAAAATAAGTCATTAAAAAAATTGTAAAGGTTTTTTGTGCTGTTTCAGTTTTACTGGCCATTCTGATCGTTTCTTGTGTCTGCGACGACGCTTTATCGAGGGAGGAGTCGTCACCGGGCCGCTGCGCCGCGGTGACATTGGCTTGCTTGACCTATTAATAAATAGACACGGCAACGTTTTTAATGTTTTTTTTTTTTTTGAAAAATGTGACCTATATTAAAAAGTGGTTCAATTAATTTCTGCTCGTTATTTTGATCAAACTATTTTCAGGTTATGCGTTACACGTTGTAAAGATGACCGAAAAAATGGACTGTAGACTTGGCAGCTGAGTGGTGATACGAGGAAAAACTATTTCGTTTAATTACAGCGCTGCTCTACCTTCTTATTTGTCATCCCCCAAATCTTCATGTATGTGAAAACAATGCGAGTAGCTGAAGCCTGCACTAATAAATAATAGGCATAAGATAGATAAGTAGGTATCTACCTACCTATTCATTTATCAGAGCCTTTTTTGATTAAACTTAGGCTTCGATGTCCGTTGCGATAATACTACAACCACCGCTTTAAAATGACTTATGATAATCCACTTGTCTACCCGGTAAACATAAATAAGAGTAACATCAGTTCACAGGTGTACCCAGCTACCCATCTTCATGATAACAGCCTTTTGAAGCCATTTATGACCCCCACGGAGAGTGATAACCCTAGATCCCTTTTAGAAACTACAATTTTTATGACAGCACTATAGATAGAGGTAAAACAAACAAGATTATTATTGGTCATTAAACATTATAGATATTAGGCGGTTAATGGCAACCTGATTCAGATTATGGGTCCTTGTCGGTTTATGGCCTTGTTGAGTACCCTTTTTGATACTAATTGCTTTTATGTAAGTATTAATGGTCTTAAGAACGTGTTGGCGGTAATTTTCGAGTGTGTGCAGATTTTAATTAATATTGAGGCGTCGTGCGTGACTTCTAACTGCAGGTCGTGCAAAATATTAGATACTTAATATTGGATTTTACCAAGTTTTTCAGGATCAGTTTGGGCTCTGGGTTTCTTCTCCCTTATTGCATAGGATTTGTAAGCCTGACTGGCAGAATGTGGTTGTAGGTACTTAAGTCCAAAACTTATAGATACCTATCCCTACGAGGGATGCAGGAGATATGTTACGTTATGTATTCACACATGCGTCCTGCTTGCAGTATCCGGCAAGCAGGATGCTTGTATGAATATAATTATATAATATTATGTATTTAAACACGTACACTACTAAACGGGATCCTGCAAAAAACGGGATCTTACCGTGGGAAAGAACCCTTAGAGTAACGACACTAGCCGATAATTGCGTAACTCACTATTCCAATGCCATTGCCCAACAATATTCATTGCGTTATTAACATTGTCCAGCAGATGAATTTTCAAACAGATTTTGCATTTCTTTCATAATCCTAAGAATTGTGATAGAAAAACCCATTTTGGATTTGACAGTTAGAAGCGAGGCTGTGGGCGAGGCTGTAAGCGAGTTCGACGCTGTTTTTGTTTAAGGAATACCAAAATGTATGAAGAACTGTCAATTTGTCCTCCGGTGGCTGTGCCGTTGGGTAGTTTAACTCACGGCCGTCACAGCCTTGAGCGCTAGTGTAGCTGTACGCAGCTTAGTGAATACTAAATTAAGTTTCACCGCTGCGACAGCGCTGCACGCAAGGCTGTGTTCTTAGAGAATAGCATAGCTGGGCGTCATCTAACATTACACGTTTGGAACGTTTATATTCTGTCTCTAAGGCTAAAACTAATGTTAACATGCCACCATAGCAGGCCCAAACAATAGCTTTATAAACTAAGCTAAGACGGTCAAAAAGAACAAAGAAGCTCCAAGGTCAACAGAAGATTCATATTTCATAGCAATGACGTAATGTTAAAACAAATGAGGTGTAGGTACCTCCTTAAACGGTTTTGTAAGGCAGAGACTCTCTGAAATACAGTCGAGAGGCTCTGGGTAGATAATGTTGTGATAATCCCTTCTAAGCGGTTAACTCAACAATAAATGTATTAAGTTTCCGTCTGGATTTATTTCGCACTGTTTTGCGCTTTTATGATTTCTAACGTGAATATCGTGGACGTCCTTGGCAACACGATAACACAGGGAACTAAAATTTATGGAAATATATGAAGACGCTTTTAAATTTCTGTCCACGGTAACGTTATAACGTGCACGATTTCCATACATGTGGACGTCCACGATAATATCGTCTCGTAAGAAATTATAAAAGCGCACATTGGAAGGTACACTATCCTAAATAGATTCGTTTTTATATATTATCTTTAATTGAAATTAAACCCTTTGATTTGTGCGTTTATAAAGTTGAAAGGCTAAACTGCATAATCTATTTCCTTAGACTATGGCCCACCTTCCATCCTGCGCCACATGCCCTGTCACCTGTGCACTTGATGATCTTATGACTGCGTCAGTGAGCGGAATTCGCGCAGCTGAATTTTGGACCAATGATGTTTGAACTTTTTGCCATCGATACGCTAAGAAGAAGAAGACCTTATGTTTGCATGAGAAATACCTTGTTGTCGAGTCAATAAACTCTTCTTTTAGTCAATTTAAAACGTTAGATTATTATTACCTACACGTAAACGGATTAGAGAAGTAATTAATAAGGGCTGTAGCGTAAAAAATAATATTGTAGTCTTTAGACCGTCTTGAAGACGACAAACTAATTAGTTAGAAAAAATATAAAGATACTCGTAAACTGTCACCTAACTAGTTGCATTCATTCTCTAGAAAGTAAAGCATTATGCCTAAAGTTAGTATGACATGAATAGTTAAGATTATTTTAGGAAGTTAAAGAAAGAAAATATATTTATTTAGTACAGACTAAAAGTATGTACCTATAATATACAGCAAATTAAAAAAAAAATACTGTTAAATTAATTCTACCTATCAGGCGAGATCTGGTTAAAAAAGTACGTACAACATAACTACGAGTACCTATAACTAAATCTACTTAAGAGCAAATTGGTTTGCAGCTTCATGCAGGCAACATGCAGCTGAAAACCGTCTTGCGATCGCAGATGGTTCTCTACCTAATTCTACAACTCAAAGGGACTAAAACAATATACCTAGCCAAGCCAGCGGATGACCTCTCTCATCGCTTTAATGTTGGAAATTCTCGGACATTTTAGCTGGATTAACGGCAACCTGTTCGATTGCGGCAGTGTTGAAGCCAAGTAGGTACCACTCTATATCACTGAGAACTAAGCTAGCAACCTAATTAAGTGAGACAAAACAGTAACGGTGTGCAGGATCAAAACAGATGCTACACAAAGATAATTCGGGTAGACTAGATTTCTATACTGATCGCAACATTCGCAACTACATATGTAGGTAGGTCTTACTTAGGTCTAGGTACTCCCAAAAAAAAAAATAGTAGTCTATCATCTAGAGTCTTCTATTCGACTAGACTCTGGTGTCTAGATACAAGTGAATCTCAATACCTACCGACTCTCCATCTCCAACAGAATCCGTAACCTCTTAGAACTTAGAAGACAGAAAATGAAGAAAGACCGCACGACCTTTCCTTGCGCCTCTTCAAAACACCCACCATAAGATAAAGCTCCTGTACAAACTCCACACTACGAAAACCTAGGTAATTGTAAATTAGTAACTAATCTGTGCGCGTGTTATCGAGGCGTAGAATTGGCAAGGATTCGTTTGGAAATTGGCTCTTTATGTGGCAGTCGCGCAGGCCTAGGCGACGCACGTACGAGTGTGACCGAGTCGACGGCACCAGACTAATTAGTGCGGTGCTTTGTAAAAAAGAGGTGCAGCTTGCGTACCACCTGGCGTTACCACGTGGATGGAGGATCAGGGCTGGCAAGGTAGGAAGTAGGTAATTACGAGTAACTCAAAATGTTCATAAATACTTGGTTCCTATAAACAAAACCGAATCTTTCTCCTCACTCATCATCTGCCTAGCCTTTTCCCAACTATGTTGGGGTCAGCTTCCAGTCTAACCGAATGCAGCTGAAAACCAGTACTTTACAGGGAGCGACGGCCTATCTGACCTCCACAACCCAGTTACTGGGTAATACGATACCTTTTGGTAAGACTGGTTGTTAGACTTTCTGGCTTCTGACTACCCGTAACGACTGTCAAAGAGGACGACTGTCAAGATTGACAACGAATGACAGCCGGGTATATAGCCGGGGATAAATCATTCTCCTTGCTAATGGTAGCTTTTTTATAGCCAAACTGGGTTATAAATAGATTCTTAAGGTACAATTTTACCTGTGATAGCTACTTCCATATGGGAAGGTGTACTATGCAAAGCTGAAGATGATGAGGTCTTTGTTTCATGATTGGTAAAGATACAAGTCTTATTAATTTTAACCAATAACGGTAAACGTAAATTATAGGAATCGGTCTCGGTATTAGGTATCAGTGGATGGTGGTTTATCTACTACATTTAAGTCAAATTGTATTTAAATAGGTAGAAAATCAATAATTATGTATGTATTCTGAAAAACTATTTCTAAGTATCAAGTGTTCACAATTTGTGTTGCGTGTTCCATGTTCAGTGAACAGTTCCTGTAAATCCTATAAGAATAAATCCCCCGATGACAACCCTTCCTATGCCTACGTCGTAAAATTATCTGCTTACGAGACAGTTCCTACATTAATTAGCGAGGTCTAATGAAAAGAGCAACACAGCTACATTCGTCATTCAGTGCTCTTTCACAAATATAGGTAAGTCTACCTGCACTAGATAATGTAGGTACCTACCTACAGCGAAAGCACTAGGAAGTGGTGAAGGGCGGGCGTTTTGGGAGACTGTCTCTTGTAATTTTGACGTTCGAAAAGTGCTGATTCTCAGCCTAGTTTGAATAAATGACTTTTGATTTGATTTGATTTGGTACCTACCTAACTACGAGGATTGAGTGAATGGAACTTGGTAGTTATGGAAGTAGAAATCACAAAATAGAAAACTAAGTAAATCCTATCACACTAATATTATAAAGGCGAAAGTTTGTGTGTGTTTGTGTGTGTGTGTGCGTATGTTTATTACTTCTTCACGCTCAAACAGCTTGACCAATTTTGATGAAATTTGGCACACAGATAGTTTACAACCAGGATTAACACATATAATACTTTTTATCCCGATATTCCTACGGGATCGAGATTTATGCGGGTGAACCCTCGGGGCCCAGCTAGTTCACCATAAATCTTACGCAACGGTAGGAAGATCCAGTTTTATTTAAGTACCTACCTACCTACTAAGTCGTTGTGGGTAGTTTAGAATTTTGCAAATAACATGAGCTAACATCGGTCGAAATAGATAACGGCCTTCTACTCAAGTGTGTATCTACTCTGGGAAGACCAGGGGATTGGTTTGCCGATTTTACACTGAGTTACTATACGATGTTCAAGTTCTAGGCTGAAACAGTAAGAATAATTGAACCAGCCCCAGATTTACGCCTAGGCCGACAAGGCACCGGCCTGGCTGGTGGACCAGCCAGGATGGCTGGTCCACCAGCCAAGGAGGTTCCAAAGCTACCAAAATCTTCAGAGTGTGGGGAGGGGAGGTCGAAAATATCAAGTCCCTAGGGGCCTTGGGTCCCCAACTCTGGACCTAAATGCAACGTACAGTAGAAGTTTTAGCCTGCATAGCTTTCCTGATGAAGGGACGCACTGCACCTGAATATTATAGGTATAGATTTTGATCACACACAAAGCTTAGTTTTATTGTAACCATTTTATTAGCGGCATTCCTTCCAAAAGCAAGTGGCGGCACGCGTGCGCGGGTACCTATGTGCGATAAACACAGATGACTAATTTAGGTAATGTATGCTTAAGCTTTGTGAATTATGTGATAGATAAACGGCATCTTGTCTGGGTCTTGTTATTGCTGATCAAGGAAAAATTGTTAATATGTATTTTAGTTTTCGATTATAAAGAAATGTTTTACAAACACTTTTACCTAGACGTCAATAATATTTTAAAAACTACATCGTGTAACGTTAAATGCGCAAAACCTGAAAATAGTTTGTTCAGAATAACGAGCAAAATTAATTGAACCACTTTTTTAATATAGGTCACATTTTTCAAAAAATCTTCCTTAAAAACGTTGCCATGTCTATTTATTAATAGGTCAAGCGAGCCAATGTCAGCGTGGCGCAGATCGTCGCAGACGCAAGAAACGATCAGAATGGCCAGTAAAACTAAAACTGCACATAAAACCTTTAATTTTTTTTTTAATGACTTATTTTCTCTCTGATATAAGTCAATTGAATTAAAAATCAGTTGGGGTGTCTGAGGTTTTGCGCATTTAACGTTACACGTTGTATATGAGGTCAGTATTTCTGATTCGATTACCTAACTACTCAAGAAACACCGAAACAAACTCAGTGTAGTGTCTTCAGGTAAATCCCGCCCACCAAAATAGGATTATATTATCTTGTTGAAAGTCAAAAAAAATAAAAACGATGAATAGAACACGTCTTCTCGATGGGCGCATTCATTAGTAAAAATGTTTCTGATTAGCGCCATCTGTTATAATGGCTACGAACTATTGACGTAAAGCAACTTGAATGACGAATAGTCTCGAGATTAATAAAACTGATTATCATATTTTTAGTGCAGATGGATAGTTGTGTACCTGCACATATACCTTGCTTATTTTGTATTTATTAAGATAAATAAAATCAAAAAAATAAAACATGTTATGTACAAAATAAGGGGGCCTGAGGATAAATAAATAAAATGAACATTATATCAAGACTCTATATTTGGTAAAAAGCTGGAATGCAATATTAAATGCCTCTTAATAAAAAATCCAGCTAGGAAATTAGATTTAACATGAATTTAATATTTTAATATAATCATAAACATAATCTTGGAATTCAGTGTTTTTATACAAATATCATGCTTCAATATTTCATGTAGCTACATTTAGTTACACTTATAAAATAGGCATACTTAGTAAGTCTCTTTTAAGTAAAATAATCTTAAAATTATAAATTCATAATTGCTTAAAAATAGTCAACATTATTATTGACTGAATACTGGCAATGAATTACAATATAAACTTATGTCATGGTGCCAAATACTGGGTTGTGTCTGCAAATGCTGGGGCCATACTCCATGTACGCCTGCTTAGTGTGACAGACTTGGTAGAACTCAGGAGTGGAGCCCAACATACTGCCTCCAAACCAGACAGCATACCGCTGCATGTTGTGTGAAATGACTTGCACATCAACCGGCTTTGGAGTGATACGTCCCTCTGACAGAGTTGTAGAATGCTTCAATCTCGCATCAACTGTCCTCTTTATATCACGCTGCAGTCTCCTGCCAAAGTCACGGAACATTGTTGATCCACCTGACAACACAATGTTCCCATATAAACCTCTCCTAACATCAATTGGGCATGACTGGATGACTTCATCTACCATCTCATTCAGAGGCACAGTGAAATCAGCATTGGAGAACTCAGGGTGGAAGAATATCTCAGGCCCCAAAAATCTCTCATAACCAACATCAACGGAAAATGGGTTTTTGGTTATAGCATTAACACCCGTGTAGTTCTTCATCCATTTACCAGGGTCTGCATCATATTTAGCAAACTCCTTTGCTATATCTGGACAAATGTAACTGTATCTCTCCTTGATAGCCTTTGCAGTCTCCAAACTTTGTTCTGGTGGGATACCTACTTCACGTTCACGAAGTAAAGATTGAATAAATGAGGTAATATTTCTACCAGCAATGGGTATGTGTTTAATACATGATCCAATGACATATCCTTCAGCTACAGGCACAATATGGGTGACACCATCTCCACTGTCTACTACAATGCCCGTGAAAGTACGTTCAGCAGATGTGCGTGACTTCCACGACGCCGCGAGCGCCAACACGGCTTGTACAGCAATATACAAACCAGGCACATTGAATGACTCAAACATAATCTCAGCTAAATACTCCCTGTTCTCGGGCGTGTTCAGTGGAGGTTCAGTCAGCAAGAAATGATGATCTTCCGGCTCCGCCCTCAAGTATTTGAAGATGCACTGTTCAATGTAACGTTCCATTAGATCCCAATCTTCGACGAGACCGTGGCGTACTGGATATTTCACTGAATACCCAGTGGCGTCGAATGCTTCATCGCCGATGAAGAAATCTAGGTCTTCCACGGCCTTAGTCATACGTCGAGTGCTTTGATCGCCGACTTTCGCAGTTTCTTTTATCGCTATGGCTGACGGAATGATAAACTGCGGTTCCTTGTTGCCGGCAAAGCCCAGCTTCGTGTAACCCGTGCCAACATCGATGACACACGCTGGTAAATGATCACCCATGATTCTATCTTTGCTAAATAATGTTCTAATAAAAAATTACAATAAATTATAAGGAAAACTTTAGTGGGTGCGGTACAATCGCTGTGAATTCACGAATTTTGACGTGTGAGAAACGTCAAATCAGCGGAAGATGATTAATTTACGTTCCATTTCACGGAATTATGTAAAGCTTTTGAAATTAATAATTATTTTTCATACCTATTTTAATTAAACAAACATTTATTGCAAGCAAAAATAACCATAGGAAATACTTATAACATTAAACTAAACAAGTTATCATTTACAATTTAACAAAATATTAATTGATAAATTAAATTAAGCGAGACATTTATTACAAAATTGGGTCGGGCTTACCGGACTCAATTCCAGATGTTCGCACTGCATTTGAAGTGAAACTATATTTATAATAGACAAATATCTCTCAGGGGAGGTAATAGCAATTATACAGCATGATTTTTTTTACTTTAAACTTACTAAAAAAAAACATCCAGTACCTATAGCTCTACTGATTGAATAAATATTTTCAGCAGAAATGTAGTTAACAAACCATGTACTCTTTCCCAGGCAGCTGACCAATCAACTCTGTTACTCTGTCAGGCGGCAGGGTAGGCTTACCATTTTCCGATCTGAAAGCTGCTGAATCCTGAAGCTGGATTAGCGATAACCTAAAACTAACTTTTTTGAGAAGTTTCAGCGGCAATGGTCTTAGGGTTTGCTCACACTGTATGTACGCCATTTGAGAAAACGCTCCAAACACTAATCTACTGTTTTGAGCGTTTTATTTTCATATCGACTAGTGACTAGACTATCGAAACATACGTCTTTCGCAGCACTTTATCAAACGACGAAACTACCGTAATTGGCAAACACTTGATATAGATAGGGTGTGTAAATAATGAAACAGCAATATATTATAAAGCAGCTGATATTTATTGTGACCTGATACTAATGCTATATTTACACATTTTACATTACAGGAATGTAATCGCAACATGTTTAATTTATCAAAACTTCAATGTTACATAAATAGATGTTAAATTTAATTTTTTATAAATTTTTTTTACTCACTAAAATTACCTCAACCAATTTATTGTTTAACCATTTTTCTGCACCGAAAGGTTTCTTACTATTTTAATATTTTGGAGTCACAGAGGAATGATTTAAGGATGTTGTTGCACTTTACATTACGCGTTATTACATCAAATAGCAGTGACTAAGTTAGCAAAAACACGAAGTGCATTGCATAACATTTTTTATTCAGCCTTTGAATCAAGCAGCACAACAAATACATGTTTGACTCGAATAATTAGATTGCCGCACTACATTAACATTTTTGGCGTCTTTATAATGTGTTGGTACATACAAAACAATAATTTATCAATCAATAATTATAATATAATTCTGACAACAAAGAAAATGTTAACCACCCCAAACAGGGGCACACAATCTTTTTATATACTTCCAGTTGTGGAAACTTAACTCTGCTCATTATTTTTAAATAGCAACTATTGTATCAAATAATGTTATCAATAAATCTCAAATACTTACATAGGTACTTTACATAAATACTCAATGCGAAGGTTGTGTATCCCAGATCAAGATACTGTTCATTTTCTATTAATAATACAGCAAATATATTTGATCCACACAACTCCACTGTTCAAAAATTGAGAGTACCAAACACTACATAATCATTATGAGCCAATGCTTCCTTAG
The DNA here is from genome assembly GCA_949629135.1 of Eremobia ochroleuca. NCBI lineage: Eukaryota > Metazoa > Arthropoda > Insecta > Lepidoptera > Noctuidae > Eremobia > Eremobia ochroleuca. The sequence continues at coordinate 11,315,678 of OX451401.1, read as the reverse complement.
CCACAGGCAATGAATAGTACTAAACTGATAATCCTAAAAACGATGGTATGCTTAGCCAACAAGCCTTATTTGAGATTTTAATATTCATGATACAAGCTCATTTCAAATTTTTATAATAATTATTGTTGAAAGTTGTTCTGAATTTCAGTTAATGATAAAAAAATATCTCCAATTATATCTTACACTAAAATTTCTCTTAATCCAAGTTTAAATAGTAACGAATAGAATATTGTTTGTTAAATATGTGAGTAACATACGTTATATTATAAAATTCACATAAATTATGTTGATTTATAAGGAATTAAAGTAATAAATATCAGTACTCGAACCTATGTGGTAGTTCGTACCTGCTAAAATTAAGTTAGACAACATAAGTAAGAAAATATTACAATCAACAAATAGTTAGTAACGTTACAAAAATATATTAAATAAACTGCATTACAAGTATTGCTACTTTTATATTGACACAAACACACAAATTGAAATATATAAACAATTTTACATACAGCTGATAAGAGTCAAATCATTGAATAAAAACAAACATTGCAGATACGAGCTAACACAATAAAACCATTCAAATGACAATTTTAAATATTTCTATGAGCACATATGCTACTCCAAATACTGGACAATATAATAACAGATGTACAGATGCCAGCACATCAAGCTACTACAATCTGTCATATTTCTTTAATAGATTTTCAATTTTATCGCTAAAGCATAAGGTTCAAGGTAAATTGGGAAAATGTGACAGTTTCGGGTAGCTTGATGTGCTGGCATCTGTACCTTAACTTCAATATTCATAAATTTTAAAGAAAAAATGTTGTTAACATCATTTTCATAGACCACCTTCAAAGTTACACTATCAGTATCATTATCAGACTTAATCATAAACAAAACCTCGACATTGTCTTACGATACAATATATTTGCCTAAGATCGTCCATTCATGTTGCAACAACATTTAGATTTCTCACCACATCGTGTAGTCAGAGTCGTCCATGTCGAAGATGGTAAAGAAGCCAAGAATAGTGAGGTATACTATGACATTACCGGCCAGTGTTAAATAACAAGCGCCCCATGCAATCTGGAAATGGTATAAAACATAGTTTAGAAAAATCAATCAATACATATAAAGGAAAGATGTCATAAATTCGTTCACAAATTAGCATGTCTATCTATACAAATAGATAAAATTGAAGTGTCTGTTTGTATCGTCCAAATAACAGCTTTTTACGAAATGATTATGAATGTATAAACGGAAAAAACAAAAAAAATACTTTTTTTACTGTTTTTTCTGCTCCACTGGCAGATAGATACCTGATGTTATAAGGAGTAACTTAGGCTACTTTTATTTTAGAAAAATAATTTTTAAAGAGACACTTGTTGTTTTCCGATATTCACGCGAATGTCGCAGGCACAGCTAGTTAGTTGCAAAATGTTTCTTGATGCTAACTAGAGTACCTAGAACTTTACAAGACCTTTAACACAAATCTCCAATCATCATCATCATTTCAGCCGAAAGACGGTCCCTGCTGGGAACAGGCCTCCCTAAGGGCTCTTTAATCCCTAAGGGATCTTGCCGTGGGAAAGGGCCCTAAGCGTCGCCACATCAACCGGAGCTAGGGCCCTCGCATCTAGCGGATTCCCGCGGAAATCTTGAATACTTACCACAGAAGCACGAGCCAGAACGATGGGAAGCGCGAACGAGCTGACAAGGAATCCCATTGTGAGAAATATGGCGGTCTCCATGCAGGCCGAGTTGCCGCTAGTGCTGTCAGTGTGGCGGCGAGCGATCATAGTCGGGATCGGGCTCAGGATGTAGAACAGGACCACGAAGAATGGCCACCATAGTCTGTCAACAAAAAGGAACAAATTATGGCAAAATATTAAAACAGAAGCCAATAGGTAAAACAAAACTGTTTAATAGGTAATATGGACTGGTGTCTGCAACTCCACGTCGTACTTAGCACACGGGTGGGAAATCGATTATCGATCCACCCCAGTTCCTCAAGGAAAGCTAGCAACGACTTGACATTACTGGCAATCTCATGGAGGGTACCTGGGTTACCGAAATACTTTGCCCTGTACGTGGCGACAACCGGACAGTTAAGAAGCATCATATACAACGTGTAACGTTAAATGCGCAAAACCTCAGACACCCCAACTGATTTTTAGTTTAATTGACCTATGTCAGAGAGAAAATAAGTCATTTAAAAAATTGTAAAGGTTTTATGTGCTGTTTTAGTTTTACTGGCCATTCTGATCGTTTCTTGCGTCTGCGACGACGCTTTACCGAGTGAGGAGTCATCACCGGGCCGCTGCGCCGCGCTGACATTGGCTTGCTTGGCCTATTAATAAATAGACACGGCAACGTTTTAATGATGATTTTTTGAAAAATGTGACCTATATTAAAAAGTGGTTCAATTAATTCTGCTCGTTATTCTGATCAAACTATTTTCTGGTTTTGGGCATTTAACGTTACACGTTGTATGTATGTGGCACCGTAAGATTGTGAACACCGTTAGTTTATAATCTGTCTCGCGAGATTGTAAACGATTCTTACGTACTCCTTTTGCCTCGTTTACATTCATACATCTGATCATACACGCACGCCGGTTACGATTACTACGCACCTGACCTTTCTGAAGAACATCACCAATAAGGTCACATATGTCCTCCTAAGGGCCCTTTCCCACGGCAAGATCCCGTTTTTTGCAGGATCCGTTTTAGTAGTGAATGTGTTTAAATATACATATTCACACAAGCATCCTATGTTTGCAGTAGATATCCGGAAAACAGGGTGCCTGTGAGTATATGTATATTTACACACATACACTACTAATCGGGATCCTGCAAAAAAACCATACCTGCATAAAACGGGATCTAGTCGTGGGAAAGGGCCCTTAGGCGTCCCCCTCCCGGCTTTTCCACTCACATCTGTCTTGTAAATACTTTTTGCTAGTCGCCTTTCATTCATCCTTTCAAGATGACCATCTAAGCATACTCGCTTTTTCAATCTTTGTCACTACATCTTCTTTTGAATTGCACCATTGCCTTATCACATCATACCTCACCCTATCATTCATAGTCACACCACGCGTGATTACAAAAGCCTGTTGATTTCAGCTAGGCACTTGTTGGCCCAACCACTCGGGATTTTAAAGTAGACACGCTCACTTTAATCCCCAGAGCAGCCAACATTATGGCCCAAACCAACAGGCTATTAGAGTAGATCAATCGGTGTACTCCAACTACAAAAGCCTGAGTGACACCGCTAGCGTGTGTTTGTCTCTAACAGGGAATTGTAGTGCAAATATGTTTACTCTAAAATGCAGACCGTTACACAAAATTTAACGCACTAAGCAAGAGTCGATTTGCAGATCTTAAAACTCTTAAACAGTTGCAGATGTTAACACGTTCGAAAACCTTCTGCGGTGAGTATTTCTAGCGAGCCAATCCCATCTGAACAAATTTTTAAATATCTGCTTGTCGATGATATTAAATCTAAATTTGATAGACTAACTGATGTTATAAAAAACTACTGTAATAACTTGAACCACACCACACCACATACAAGAAATTCTTATCTATTCAACTCAACTCAACTCCATCAAATATTAAGTCAACATAAACATATGATCAACCTAAGATCAAGATTATTTATTTAGAATGAGTTGATGAAGAACAAATATAATAAAATCAGTAAACAAGACAGCTACTTACTTATATTCTGGTAAGGCACAGGCGAGAATAACAAAGGTCATTCCAATGGAACCAGCAAACGCCAGGGACACCAGACTGAAATTGAAAACATCAATTTTCATATTTGTTTATTAAAGTTAAGAGAAAAATAACAAAGATTTTTCATTTGTTCAGTTTCGTTATTAAATTTTGTGAAAAAGATGTCAAAATAAAGTGAATGTTATGAATAATCTAGTTGGCCTCAAAAGCCAGATTTTAACACAGTTCTTGGATGTTAAGATTAATTGACCGAAATAATAACAATATTTTTGGCCACATGAGATTCATCATCAGATTTACAATATTCTGTGATTGACATAGCTTCCTGAAACCGGGTACATTGATGGTATCTAACACTATCGTGGACAAATCATGACAATAGAAACAGTTGTTATTAAAAATATTATGACTTAAGCAGAAAAGTGGTTACTCCTTTGTTGGACTAAGTTCGATTGTTTATTATCACTGCATACAATGAACTGTTACACCGAAAACTGATAAAATTGATAAAAAAACTGTATTAAAAAACAGGTCACATCAGGACATAAAGTACTACACAAACATAGAATACACTGGTTGCTATGATAAAGTATTAGATCCATGGGATTGCATCAAAACTTACCCTGATCCATAGAAGTGTTGAAAAGTACATGAAAAAGAATAATGCTGAAATTAGACAGCTGTAATAATCACAATTATCTGAAAAATATTTGTAAATAACATGAGTCATTCTATCTACAATGATGACATTGTTTTATAGATGCGTTATATTCAATCAAAAAAGTGTAATAATAGCCTCGATTACGATAACATACCCTTTATTCCAGCCATTTTCCTTATTTGTGTTGTTAATAGAATTTACTTCAATAAAGGGGACAAATCCCAATAATACGAGAAACTTCAATGAAATTCAACTAACTAATTCAAACTCCACAGATAGTACAATTAAATCATAGCCACATACACATCCTTTAGTCGATAACAGACTATCTAAAGGCGCGTCCCCACTAAGGCCGCACGCGGCGTTTGGGGCTTCAAGGCCTACTAGCCTCGCGAGGCTTTCGTTGTGCGTGGCCTGGTTTGACCGCGTAGCTCAAGCTACGCTCAAGGCGCGTCTCCAATAAGTCCCACACACGACACATGACATATACATCGACGCTGAGCCGCGTGGCCAGCCAGGGCCACACGGTCGGCTTCGCTCAACCGTTGTCGGTCTACTTCAAAGGAAGCCGTACGACTCTGGCTAGTGGGAATGGGCCGCGCAGCTGGTAAGTACGCTTATCCTCACCTCTACACCGAGTTCTGTTTGCATTCGCACCAAAGTGGAGTGGACTGACGATGAAACTCTTTTATTAATTGATTTGTATCGGTGTTATAGGACTGTTGGAGCTGTTGTTTGAAAAACAAAAGGATGGAGATTGCTACATGCATATTACTATTACTATATGCTGCTGAAGCTAATAGCATGTCCTCTTCTACGTAAATCTCGCAAGATGGGCCGCGAGGTTCTTATAATGAGAATGTTGCAATAAGACACAAAAGCCTCGCGGGGCTGGGCCTCGGGTCCAAAAAGGCCGCGCGGCCCTAGCAGGGACGCGTCTGCACGGAGCCGTGCGGCCTTAATGGGGACGCGCCTTTAGATTTCAGACTAATAATTTTAGTTTACTTAGTTAGTATTGGTTAACCCATTACAGCATAAGGTCCGATAAATCGGACGGACGGGAATTCTTTATATTTCACTGACCAAATAATTAATTTGGTAGTTTTTTGTTTGCAATGTAAAGTTTAATATGTTTTCTATACTGGCAACCCCGTTTCAAACAGTCGAATGACAAAACTCGCTTGTCAGTTATCATTTTCTAAAATGGCGGAACGCGGTCGGACTCTTTTGAGTAAACAGTAAGTAATATTTTGTATTTTCTTGTAAATTTTTTAAGACATCTGCGAGAGTTAGGCTACTATGCGACTGGCACAATAAGGGATAACCGTGTTGAGAACTGCCCGCTAAAAGATGTCGACTAGTTCAAGAAGGAAGAACGGGGCTACAGCGATTACAGGATGTCTGACGACGTATTTTTGTGTCGCTGGAACGACAATAATGTCGTCTAGTGAAAAAAAGGCTAAAGTAGCAATCCCCCAGCCTTCATTGATTGCCAGCTACAACAAGCACATGGGCGGGGTAGATAAGTATGATCAAGCTGGGCGAATCTTCGTACAAGAATGCGTATTAGAAAATGGTGGTGGCCAATATTTGCCTACTTTTTAGATGTTGGTGAAAAGTTGGTTACTCGCAAGAAGAAATGGATGCAATAAAGAGACAGACTCTCTATTCGCATTTCGAAGATATGTAGCTCGAGGCTTGCTCGTCACATATGGAACTGCACCACACCAAGGACAGAAGCCTGCCAACCCCTTGTCCACCACACGGTATGACGGCAAACAGCATTGGATTATACCCATTAGCACAGAACGTCGCTGTGCAAATCAATGTGGAGGAAAAGCCAAGTTCAAGTGCCTGAAATGCGATGTAGGCCTGCATCCTAAGTGTTTTATGGACTACCATATAATAGGCTCTTCATCATAATATACATGTTTTAGTCATTCAATTACTTTTTCCAATAAACTTTGATATAAATTCAACTGGTTTATTTATAACTATTTATCCCGTCAACCGATTGTGTATGGTTCCGCTGTGCATAGCGTCCGATATATTGGACGGGTCATAAAATCATAAATATAAATAAATGCTTTGTTTTTTATCAACTAAATCCTTAATTTGACCACAACTGTCCATTATTTATCATGGTTATAGAATTAAGTACTATAACAAACTTTATGCAGTAATGGGTTAATATAGTAGGTTTCAGTTATTCACAGTCGGTGGTACTGCTTTTCCTTCAATTTAATTGTGAAATAAGCGGAAGGTTACTTAATATTAATGATAAGAAAATAGTCTGATGTGAAATTATTGTTCCTAAACTAGGTGGTTGGACAATCAGCAGAGTGGGGCAAAAACTAATTGTGAAAGCAATTAACAACTAACAATTAAATTGCCAAATTTAGTTGCAACTAACAACTAAAATAATTAATTGTAATTGTAACGTATCGCAATTAACAATTAATTAATTGTGCTTGTAAAACTTTGCAATTACAATTAAATTATTTGTGCTTGTAAAAATTTGCAATTACAATTGATTAATTGTTAATTGTTTGATACACGTTTACAATTACAGTTAACAATTAATAAATGTCATTAACTGAAAAACATAATGCAAACAATACAAGAACATTCTCCTTAATATTTTCAAAAGTATGTAAAGTCTGGATTTAAGCCAGAACATTACGTAAAAGTGTAGCACAGGTACCTAACTAGAATAATTCAGGATTGATGATTGATGACGATGACGATGACGATGACGATGATGATGATGACGATGACGATGAGGATGACGATGACGATGACGATGACGATGAAGATGACGATGACGATGACGATGACGATGACGATGACGATCACGATGAAGATGAAGATGAAGATGACGATGATGACGATGACGACGATGACGATGATGATGATGACGATGACGATGACGATGAGGATGACGATGACGATGACGATGAAGATAACGATGACGATGACGATCACGATGACGATCACGATGACGATGAAGATGAAGATGACGATGATGACGATGACGATGACGACGATGACGATGATGATGATGACGATGAGGATGACGATGACGATGACGATGAAGATAATGATGACGATGACGATCACGATGACGATTACGATGAAGATGAAGATGACGATGATGACGATGACGACGATTAATAAATGTCATTAATTGAAAAACATAATGCAAACAATACAAGAGCATTCTCCTTAATATTTTCAAAAGTATGTAAAGTCTGGATTTAAGCCAGAACATTACGTAAAAGTGTAGCACAGGTACCTAACTAGAATAATTCAGGATTGATGATTGATGACGATGACGATGACGATGACGATGATGATGATGACGATGACGATGAGGATGACGATGACGATGACGATGACGATGAAGATGACGATGACGATGACGATGACGATGACGATCACGATGAAGATGAAGATGAAGATGACGATGATGACGATGACGACGATGACGATGATGATGATGACGATGACGATGAGGATGACGATGACGATGACGATGAAGATAACGATGACGATGACGATCACGATGACGATGACGATGAAGATGAAGATGAAGATGACGATGATGACGATGACGATGACGACGATGACGATGACGATGACGATGACGATCACGATGACGATCACGATGACGATGAAGATGAAGATGACGATGATGACGATGACGATGACGACGATGACGATGATGATGATGACGATGAGGATGACGATGACGATGAAGATAATGATGACGATGACGATCACGATGACGATTACGATGAAGATGAAGATGACGATGATGACGATGACGACGATGACGATGACGATGACGATGACGATCACGATGACGATCACGATGACGTTGACGATCACGATGACGATGACGATAACGATGATGATGAAGATGACGATGATGACGATGACGATGACGATGATGACGATGACGATGACGATGACGATCACGATGACGATGGCAATCACGATCATGATCACGATGATGATGATGATGATGAAAATAGACGGAAATATAATACTGTAATAATATGTGTGAAGTTTAATTACTAAGTAAATAAATAATAATATGAAAATAGACGATGATGATGAAAATAGACGGAAATATAATACTGTAATAATATGTGTGAAGTTTAATTACTAAGTAAATAAATAATAACAAAATATCTATGTATCTTTTACCCATGTTTGCAAATAAATAAATAAATGAAAGTAATCATTAAATTAAAGTTAGTCATTCTAAAATATAGAATACAATCCACAGTTAAAATATATTTTATTTATTAAACTACAACTCTTCGTTATTACGAACAACGAACGATCGTTATTACGACTTTTTAAGATCCTGCGTTATTACGCAGGATCTTAAAAAGTGAATCAAAATATAAAATACATAAAATACCAATAATACCGTAAGTTATGGTAAAATACCTGTTTAATACATAGCCTTTTGGTATTATACGGTATTTTTACAACACTACTCCTGCCATATTTACATTAATCAAATACGTACCTAGTTAAATTAAATATTAATTGTTTAAAACAACTAATTTAATTGCAAATAAAATTTTAATTGCAATTGAATTAATTGTAAACCACAATTAACAGATTTAATTGCAATTGATTTTAATTGTATTTCACAATTAAAAAATAATTGAATTAATTTAATTGCAATTAATTTAGTTGAAATAAAAATTGTAATTGTTGGCCTCTACAATTAAAAAATTAATTTAATTGTGCCCAACACTGACAATCAGGTATGCAACATTCAAAGTGTTTTTATGTTTCCAAGCATTTGATAGTGGAGTTGTTGTTAGTCTCAGTGACTAGTTTTTCATTTACAGTCACCAATCATTCATTATTAAATTAATTTTTATGGCTAGATGAAATACACAGTCGACTAAAATGCTTTTTGACAAAACTCGAGTTGATACGTTTACTTTTTCCATCGACAAATGATGTGATGACAGATGAGACAGTATGTCATATTGTGTATGTATTGTGTCGACACATCACTAGCATTGACCGCCGACATATACTCATGTTTGTTGTTGTTAATCAAAACTTTATTCTTTTCGAAATACACATATAATTTAAGATAAATACCTCATTAGGCTATCAAATATTTAACTAACTACCATGGATGATGATGCGGAAACTTATAAACTATGGCGTATACGTAAAACAGTAATGCAGGTAAGTGAGGTTATGTTGTGTGGGAATAGTTGTGAAACTTGTGATTAAAACCTATTAAAAATATTAAGAAAGCTTTAAAATCCCTTAAAAATGCTATGGCCTTTATTCTGCATAGTGTTTAAATGTCAAAAGTATGAGAAGGCATAATTTCACTAATAAAAAGTGTAAGATAAAACAGGAGTGGATTGTGAACTTGCCATCGGTGACGCTGAATATCTTACTTTTTTGTTACAGTTATGCCATGACCGTGGATACTTGGTGACGCAGGATGAATTGGATCAGACGTTGGAACAGTTCAAAGAGCAATTCGGTGATAAACCCAGGTATAAAGTTAATCTTTTGTAGCTTCTAGTTAAGTGTTTGATTGATGAGTTGTGTGATGATCTATTCGTACAGTTCTTCGAAAAGGTCAAGTATGAGCTTACCAAGATGTAATCTGGCTGTCTGTGACATTGTCTGTTCCACTAAAGTTCTCCTTATTTTCTCATCTAGGATCTCCATATTTCTTATATATTTTGCATTTCCTCAATGAGTCTATCTTATCTATAGAGTATATGATATCTTTTTAGTAAAATTCGTATAAAATAAAATTCTAGCATTCAATTTTGCATTTTGTAAATGATTCCAAATCAGGTGTTATTGACATTATTCATTTTTTTACCACAGTTTGATAAAATATATAAGGCATAGTGTAACTGGATATATTTTTAATTTATTGCCATGCCAGAAACATGTGCAAAAAGTATCATTCATAAAATCAATAACTTCTTGAATTATTGTACAGCAGGTATTTTAATTGTTTTAGTCTGAGCCAATGTTTTGAGTCTAACTATCATGAACTAATGAACTAAATCTATAATAAATTCTGTTCCAGTGAGAAGCGACCAGCCAGAAGTGATTTGATTGTCCTAGTAGCTCACAATGATGACCCCACAGATCAAATGTTTGTGTTCTTCCCTGATGAACCTAAAATCGGCATCAAGACAATAAAAACATATTGTACCAGGATGCAAGAAGAAAATATACACAGAGCAATTGTTGTAGTACAAGCTGGTAATAATAATTTATTTTATTTCAAATTACATTGCCATATTTTGTTTATCTTACATTGCCCTGGTTGTTGAACTCAATATAATCAAGGGCACTGAACATACATAACATAGCCATGATGACAACAAAACTTCAACTACAAAACACTACCACCACTACTACACCACACCACACACACACCACACCACACCACACCACCACCACCACCACCACCACCACACACACACACACCACTACTTTATAAAAATAATGTAATTATTTTGATTTGTTTCTAATTTTTTAATGGACTGGTGTCCACAACTCCACTTGTTGGAGTGTGCATTTTGCATACATTGTAGTATCATTTTGATTTTATTCATTCTGAAGTTGTAAGATAAAATGCCCAAGACAAGAAAACATTTTAATAAATAAATATTGACAGCAATACTTTTCTTCTCTCTCTTATAGGTATGACACCTTCAGCAAAGCAGTCTCTAGTAGACATGGCTCCCAAGTACATTCTAGAACAGTTCCTGGAGTCAGAACTGCTGATCAACATCACTGAACACGAGCTGGTGCCGGAACACATTGTGCTGACTCCTGATGAGAAGGCTGAATTGTTGACTAGATAGTATCCTTTTATAAATCACTAGCTGCGCCCCACGAATTGACCCGCATAAGTCTCGATCCCATGAGAATATCGGGATAAAAAGTATACAGCCTAATTAGCCTATAACATTCCCACTGCTGGGACACAGGCCTCTTCTCTGTGAGAGGGAATGGGCAGTGCGGGTTGGTATATGTCACATGTCTTCGAACTAACTACTACGAGGTTTATACGCCGGCACACGTTACAGTAAAAGAAACGTGCCGTGTAAGGCCTTATGCCGCTTCTTTTACATTCTGACGAAATAGTTTTCTAAAAAAAACTAAACGTTACTTGGTCGTATACAACGTGTCCCAGAAATCAACGTCAAGCCGAAAACGGGCAATAGGCCAAGTCGTGACAGCTATTAGAAAAATATAAAAAAAAATCTTGGTCATGTACTTTTCGAATTATAAGCATTCAAAAATAAATCTCAAAAAGTGACACCCTGTGATGGTTTTTCAAGTCCTGTGACTACATTATTAACATTTCGGTAGTTTTTTCTCTGTGATGTAACCATGAATAACCCTTCTGTAAATTACAGTTAAAAGTAAAACGTAACTGCCTCAGTTCTAAATTAAATGTTAGATTTTTGCCCAATATTGAATTCAAAATAATGACATCACCCAACTTTAACCGACTGTACTGAAAAAAAAATCTACTACACTATTTTGGCAAGTAACTTTAAAAGATGGCGCGTTTAGTCAGGATTCCAAAATGGTATAACACATACTAATTGCTACTTCTTAATTGAGAAAAAACATTTTTTTTTTATGAAGCCGTATTTCATAAAAGTTCGATTGAGACGAAGAGTGACGTTATTTTGACTAGTGTGAGCGAGAAAGATTCATTTTAGCTAATGTGAGGTGACGCTACTTTGACAAGTGGGAGCGAGATAGATAGTGACGCTACTTTTATCTAACTAAGAGGGAGACGGATTGACACATCATTTCATATGTGTGAGTGAAACAGATAGAGACGCTACTCTGGCTAAACAGGGATGCGTCGGCAAATTGTGCAATACTGCAGTACGTTACGCTCTTTCGTTGACTGCACATCTTTTTGTATTCGTATTGACTTCGTACTTACAACTGTGGCTTTGTTTATTGGACTTGATTTGCATTGTAATTTGGATTTATCTGCACCGTTTCTGACAACCCCGGACTTGTTTTAATCGCAACCCCGTGTTTGTGTAGTGTTTTATCATGCCATCTCGATACACCGCACAGGAATACGCCAACATGCATCTCATTTATGGAGAATGCTTATGCAACGCCAATGCCGCAGCAAGAGTGTATCGTGAGAGATACCCGAATGCTGAGCGTCATCCCGATCATCGAGTATTTATTAATGTGCATCGGTCATTATCAGAGGGTCGATTTCCTAGCCAAATGGTTAGCGAGGGAAGACCCGTTATGCCCTACGAAGCCGAAGTCTTGCAAGCAGTTGAAGAAGACAGAAGTATCTCAGTACGTGGAATTGAACAGAGCATAGGAGTCCCCAAAAGTACTGCACATCGTATTTTAAAAAAGAACGAGTTTCACCCATACCATGTACGACGAGTACAAAGTCTGCTACCCCGAGACTACCCAGAGAGAGTACGATTTTGTCGAACGATGTTGCAGAGGCACCGAGAGGACCCGCGATTCTTTGAAAAAATTCTATGGTCCGATGAATCAACATTTAAAAAGGACGGTTACATGAACCTCCACAATTTGCACGAATGGCACGTGGAAAATCCAAATTTGATGCGGGAAGATAGATCTCAGTACCAGTTTAAAGTAAATATGTGGACGGGAATTTTGAATGGTAAAGTTATTGGTCCAATCGAGCTGCCGGAGAATTTAAATGCCCAGGGTTATTTGAACTTCTTACAGAACCAATTACCAGAATTATTGGAAGAAGTGCCACTGAACATTTACGGCAGCATGTGGTATCAACAAGATGGCTGCCCAGCGCATTATGCTCTCACTGTACGAGAGTTTCTCAATCGAGAATACCCCGATAGGTGGATTGGGCGGGGTGGTACAATTTCGTGGCCTGCCCGTTCACCCGATTTAAACCCCATAGATTTTTTTTACTGGGGTACGATAAAGGATAAAGTGTACTCTAAACCAATTCAAGATTTAGACGAGCTGCGCCAAAGAATTGCAGAAGCCGCTGAATACATCAACTCAAGAAGATACGCCCGTCTTATTACGCGATCATTTTTAAAGAGATGTAGAACTTGCATTGCAGCTGAAGGAAAACAGTTTGAACATTTGTTATAAGACTTCGTAAATCTGATTTAATAAAAATTATAATAAAAGAAATCCAACGACTGAATTTTATTTCAAATGCACCTAAAACCAACAATGTACTTTTTTTCCTCAATTAAGAAGTAGCAATTAGTATGTGTTATACCATTTTGGAATCCTGACTAAACGCGCCATCTTTTAAAGTTACTTGCCAAAATAGTGTAGTAGATTTTTTTTTCAGTACAGTCGGTTAAAGTTGGGTGATGTCATTATTTTGAATTCAATATTGGGCAAAAATCTAACATTTAATTTAAAACTGAGGCAGTTACGTTTTAACTTTTAACTGTAATTTACAGAAGGGTTATTCATGGTTAGATCACAGAGAAAAAAACTACCGAAATGTTAATAATGTAGTCACAGGACTTGAAAAATCATCACAGGGTGTCACTTTTTGAGATTTATTTTTGAATGCTTATAATTCGAAAAGTACATGACCAAGATTTTTTTTTATATTTTTCTAATAGCTGTCACGACTTGGCCTATTGCCCGTTTTCGGCTTGACGTTGATTTCTGGGACACGTTGTATATTTGTGTTTTTGAAATGCCATTATTTTCCCTTAACCATTGAAACAGTAAATTGAAGGAGAACATGTTGATGAGAATACAGGCCGGTGACCCGGTAGCGAGATACTTTGGACTGAAGAGAGGACAGGTCAGTTCAATAATTTTCAACATTTTCATACAGGATACAATATTTTCTATACATATAACTGAGTGATGGGATGTGAAGCCATACTTTGAAGTGTCAATGATAACTGTTGATTGTGTTCATTTGTGAAAAAGCAGCATTTTGTATAGCTCCGTCACTCTTACCCGTTTCACTATGAAACAATGACGACTCCAACAGTTGGGTACGTACGGTAGGCTGTACTTCAGTGGTAACAAAACCAGTATAAACTGACTTCTTATTATATCGAAGCTCTGTACTAAGCTAGGCCAGCTTAAGGTCAAAGTGTTACCCAATGACGTGCGTGTTACTGCACAACTCAAAGTTACAGCTCAATTGACGGCACGGTTGGCGCAGTGGTTAAGCTATTTATTGACTGCTGCGCTGCGTGTCACGGGTTCGATTCCCGCACGGAACAAATATTTGTATGACCTACAAGTAGTTGTTCCGGGTCTGGCTGTTTGTTTATGTGACTTTAAATGTTTGTGAACGCACCCACAATACAGGAGAAATTCCTAGTGTGGAAAAAAAAAAAAACAAACTTTATGACGGCTCTGAAGTACGCTACTCGTTGCGCAGTACCGCACCCCTCAACCCTACTGACACGTGAATTTTTTACTGCGCAGCGACTCGCCTCATGTTCCGAGCCGCCATAATGTCTGATTCGGGCTCTAACCATCTAATAAAAGAAGACTAGGCATACATATCCTGGCGAGGCCTATTACATAGTTAGTTATAAACAACAGACCGTAGAAAATATGGCGACAGTCAGAATCCATTGCATAAACGGCTGATTATGTGGCCATCTTTTCCGTGTCCCAGAACTGGGAACATTATAGGCTTATAATGTTCCCAGTTCTGGGACACAGGGTCCTCTCTGTGAGAGGAAGTGAGCCGTAATTTACCTCGAGGGCCTAGCGCGGGTTGGTAGATGTCACATGTCTTTGAATTTTTGGTTCTAGGACATGCCGGTTTCCTCACGATGTTTTTGTTCACCGTTTTGAGCGGTGATGAAATTATTTACTCAAACTATAGCGATAATTAAATACTCAGTACACACACACAAAAAAAAAAACGTGATAAATGTTGAACAATCATCATGTTCAATAATAAAGTAGTTATCATCACGATACCACTTCAGACACCAATCTACATAGTCCTCAAAGATCAAAGATTATTTCCGGATTTTTATATACACATTGACATTGATGAATATTATATAAACAATGACATGGATATTTACTTTGTAAAGTATCTTATTTTTATTATTATTATTGTGAGTGTGAAGACTATGTGGGTCATTTCTTTTTTCTGTTTTCCTTCTTAGTTAGTTTTAATCATGACCTGGCAGTTTGAGTAATTTATGCGGCCTACCCAAATGTCCTTTCATTGGTATTGTTCGTCGAATCGTAAGGCTCCTCAAGTTCTGAGTTGAGCTGCACGATTTTTGACAAATGCGTGCACTGACTGGACAGGTCCTCTCAATCTGTGTGGTTCTTTACTCAAAAGACCATTTCAGACACCAATCTACATGGTCTTCACATGATCTGACCAAGATTATGTCTGGACTTTAAAAGAGACTGTGACCTCTGAGTTTGTTTCGGCCTTTCTTCTCAGAGTAGTCAGATAGGAAACGCCGACCTCATCTAGTTTAAAAAAAAAATGTGATTGACATGTAAAAGTGTTTGTACAAACCTACTTACAGAAAATAAATCATTTATCATTTATCATTAGATATAGATATCATGTGTATCCATAAAGATTGATATTTATGCACATAAAATTTTGCGTATCTGTAACTTGAATATGATTCGCTTTCGCATATGTGTGTCAGTTATAATGTTTGCATGCTAGCTCCATCACAGAGTAGTTACTAAATGGAGTAATACATTCATTTAAACAATGACACCTAAGTGCACCGGATAAGAACTCCCTATCATATTTTAACTGAACGACTCCACTAATTAGTAGAAGAAAAATGCAGGGGCTCGGTTGAAACAGCACTCGACAAATTTAAATAAAATTATCTGCTTACTAATAACGTAATCTCCAATGTGAACTACAATTGTGGTTAAGGTTCACAAGGTCCATTTTTCTAAAATCGAGATCTAATCAAATGCGACAAAATCCGTGACACATGCCTTGAAAACCTATACGCTTAGCCTTTTCGTGACTATGGGCCGGCTCCCAGTTTAGACTGGGAGCCGACCCATAGTTTAGACTGGGAGCCGGCTGGGAGCCGGCCCATAGTTATGCCGGATGCATCTGAATACCAGTATTTTACATGGAGCGACTGCTTTTCTTACCTCCACAACTCAGTTACTGAGTAACACGATACCCCTTGGTAATTCTGCTTGTCAGACTTTGGGCTTCTGACTACCCGTAACGACTGTCAAAGATCTACGAATGACAGCCGGGACCAACGGTTTAATGTGCTTTCCGAGTCACTCCATTTGCTGACTATTCTGTGGCTCGGTAGCACTAGATAATTTTACATGCCAATGAATATGTTACGTATCAAGTCATGTTATGGGCATATTAATTTGTTATGCCAATTGTCATGCAGAAAACTTGAAATTGTCCAGTATGCTGGCACTAGTATACAGTCTTACTTTTTTATGTTTTTACATAACAGTTCACTAAGGCTTCCATGCAAAACTGTTGCTCATCATGGCTAATTCGTAATACAATAGGTTGGTTCCGTGGACGGAAAAGTGGATTCTACCCCCAATCACCATAGACACAAACATCTTGGATATTTTAAGGATAAAATAATGAAACAGATGAACGTAGTCACACATGGGAAATGGTCCTTTAGAGTAGGTGCGTTAAAATGGAAGAACTAATTTACAATAGGCCAAATTAACAAAATAAAAATTGCCCTTTGTGGTAATTAGACGCGCGATCCGCAGCATAACACCCAACCACTACGAGGCGCTAATCAAACCGTTACTAAGAAAGAAAAAAAAATTGGTTAATTTGTCACAGAACCACGTGCATACAAAAAGATTATTACTAATGGTATTCATTTGTTTTCAGGTGGTGAAGATCATCCGATCATCAGAAACGGCCGGGCGATATATTTCTTATAGATTAGTATGTTAGAATAGCTTTATTACCAATAAATATCCAATATTTTTACCTAAACCGTTTTTGTTTCATAACATACTTACACACTTATACACTTGTGACCTACGCACGTAAGTTTATGACTACAAACATTTCTAGTACAGCTGGTCTATTCTGTACAAATCTCAACGTGAAAACATAGGTGAAGGGAGCTGTCATTCTACCTAAAGAATCAATGAACTCACCCTATCGAATTCCACTGCTGGACATAAACCCTAGCCAGGCTGCGCCACAACACCTTGTCGTCCGCCTTCCGCATCCAGCCTGTCCCATCCACCTTTCTAAGGTGATGATTCCACCTGATGCTATCAACAGTATTGTCAGCTCAAATATGTAAATAAACGAACCGTCGAGGTACTTGAAGAAGTGTTTGAATTAGATAATTTTAGTGTTGGTTATCATCAATTATCATCGCATGCAAGCAATAACTCAACTAATCGTAACTACACTCGCCACGGGCCCATGGCTACGCTTAGGTACTATACATACAAATTAATACGTTACAGACTACCATTTATTTGATATTTTGTTATGAACTTTCATAAAATACCATGATCTGTATATAATGGAATCACGCAATGGTTATTGTACTAGGTAATGTGGGCACGCGATGCGCAAATGCTTCACACGGCGCCTGCGCAGCATGGGTTGCGCACGTCGCTAAATCAACGCAATTACAGTACTTACGCGCAAACCGACGGATAGTCTTGCGATCTTCCTGATTACGAAACGAAATAACATTAAAATAATGTTTTGATTAAGACACTTCCGCAACGAAACGAGTGACTGAAAATTTTCTTTAATGATTTAAGCTTTTCTTTCCTGAAATTATGTTCATGGAAAAACATTGAGGAAATGCAGTTTTCCTTTTAAAATAAAGTTTCCTGATTGTGATTCAGTGTTCGTGAAAAACAATAATATTTAGTTATCTGTGGTGAAAAGATTCTTGACTGTTTTCATGTTTGTGAACTTCACTGGATAATTTCCCGGTAAGTACCAACTTCCTGTCAATCATTAGATTGTTACAAACAAAAAATAAGTTTATACGATGATGTGTTAACGAGAAGAGAAAATCAGTCTTATGTGGTAGGAAGTGTGATGTAGATAAGTTTTTCAATTTCGTAAACCGGTTTTTTAGAAGTCATGTTATGCTCTTACTTTTATTTTTTATTGCGCTTTGAAGATGGCATTGTGTAGTAAACTTAGGACATGTTTTTCAACCGTAAGACTAGGCTTAACAGGTTAGGTAAAAATGGTAAAAGCAGCCTGATTAAAGGAAAAGTTGGTTCGTTGTCACAGTTGTGCAGTAGGAGGCCGGAAAAGCAAATCCTTTAATAGCCCTTTGCAACCGGGAGTAAAACAAACTCACATAGATCAGTACAGACTTAGTAATCGCTTGGAAAGTGTTCAGAGGTCCTGGGAAAAATACTGAAAAAAATCTCATGCAAGCTGATCTTCAGCAGTCAGACCCTCACATACGAGAGGTTCAGGAAT
This sequence comes from Eremobia ochroleuca, assembly GCA_949629135.1. NCBI lineage: Eukaryota > Metazoa > Arthropoda > Insecta > Lepidoptera > Noctuidae > Eremobia > Eremobia ochroleuca. Next base: position 11,296,786 of record OX451401.1, on the reverse strand, counting down.
AATTTGCTTGTCGCTCGATCGTGCTCAGAATTTTGTAACGTCGAAACTCACGATAACTTCAACTCGGTTGGAAAGGGTTGAGAGAATCTATTCAAGCATGATAAGTAAAAAAAGTTCTAAAAAAAGGACTAAGTATGTCATAGGTTCTTGGGTACCTATTTATCTTGAAAAAAAGGACATTATTTTTAAAAATGTGCAATGTGGCAGGAACCTAGACGCGCAAACTGTAACCATGAATTCAGCACATGTTTCTAGACCACCTAGCGTTCTTGGGAGGAGCACCGGCGCGTCCTCACGGCGGCGATCTCTCGCATCCGGCCCTGACCCAGGCCATGGTACGAAGCGAGAGTGCATGGGAAGCCGTCACCTCCTACCGGACGGCGAGCAATGAGTAGCTCGTCGTCCGGTAAGGACCAGGCCCGGGTCGACGGCGCGTTGTTCCACGCGCGCCTCAATGAGATGTCAGCACTAGCTGATGGGGTCCGATAGGGCCGATGCCCGCCAGGGTCGCGGGTAGTTCGAAAGAGTTACCGTGGCCCTTGGCACAGGCAACTGAAGGAACACGGGTGTGTTTCAGTCAGTAAAAGTCTGACAAGCCCCTCCGCCCAAAGCGGGAGAAGTTATTTGATATTTTCACCCAAAAAAAGACCTCCTAGCGTAGAAATTTTTCGTCGGTTATCAAATAAAACATCAGCTGTTTCATAGAATTCAGAATCATTTGTATTGAATCCATGGTGACATTGTTGCACATCGATAGCCCTGCTACACAGTTTATCCATGTAAAAAATCATGGTACAAATACGAGCACACCACAAGAAACCTACAAGTAAGACCTACCTGTTCCCTTTCCAAAATGATCAGTGTAATCAAATCACCCAGATTGCGCACGTATATCCATCATTGGTACATACTATTGTAACAGATACACCTAATTCCCGATCACGATATCGTGATAAGTCGACATCGTCCTATAAATTGCTACAAATAGGTACATACATCGATAACAAGATTTCGGACTATATGCGCCTATTGGTATGCAGTTCGAGCATGATCGCCTTGATCACTCACGAATTCACGAAATTCATGTTCGTAGATAAGAAGGCTCTAATTCACGTCACTGCCTGTTGCTGATTTTTAGAAATACCTATCCAACGATACCCCACACCATGGGATAGACGAGAAAAAAAAAACATCCCTACTTAACGTGTAGAGGAGGTACCATTAAAATTTTTTTTTTTTCAAGATTTTATTTTACTCAAAGATTTTTTTTCACTTTGTCGGCGTGGTTACTTAATACATAATATTATGTATTATCCATGCCAAATTATAGCTTTCTAGTACTAAGATTCTCTGAGCTAAGCTGCGGACGGACAGACAGACGGACATGGCAAAACTAAAAGGGTTCGTTGACTACGGAACCCTAAAAAGGAGTTCCTATTGTTTAGCAACTGGAAAACGTGCTGAAAGTTTTGAACTACTTTACAAAGATTTAAACACAACAAAACTGACATCATCTGTTGAAATCGAGAGCGTTTTCCTTGTCCGGCGGAATTATTACAAAAACCACAAACAAATTGCTTGTTTATTGATACATCTGGCCCCATATGAACTCCATTCTAATTTTATTCAGAGAAGTCTCGAAGTCCCGGGACTTTGAACATGGGTTGTCTCGTGTCCTGAGTCGAGACTGCCGAGACTTCCCGATCCCTAATGGAACTTAAACTTTTTTGTTTTGTTTACGGGGGGAACTTTAAAAAGGCACCTGGTCTTTTTCCCCACACTACCTGCTCCTGGTCTTCTCACCTCACTAAAACCACCCCGGTGATCACCATCAGCAAATGGAGGGGGTCCCGGTACCTTTTAATAGACCAATCCGGAACCCCTCAGAATGGAACTTAAACCTAACTACGAAATATGGGCATACTATAGGTGGACCTTTGCTTAGCTCTTCGGGGAAAGAAGGCGTCATGTTATTTCGATGTTAAGGTTAACCCAGATGTTACTGAAACAATTTTTGCCCAGGAAAACCTGGATAAGGTGGCCTTTTAGAAGGCCCATCGTAATATAGGAAGGGGTCGTATTCATGTCGTACCTACATATGCGTTTTTTGGACTTTTAAAAGGACCGTTGCAGTATCTGGGTTAAGTAATCAACTCTTTTGAAAAATCGATGGTGTTTATATTTCCAGGTTTACAGAAAAATATAATCTTAGGTACAAAATAACAAACTTTCACAGAATTCTGCATAGCTCAAAATACTATTAGCTACCCATCCGACGGATCCCGGACGGTCGGTCACGAGAATCGAATTAGAAAGTAAAAAGAATAGCATACTACATTAAAATTACTTGAATTCTAATCAAACCGGTATTTCACAATCCGCAAAATGTTCAAATACATAAGTATCATTCTAGCGTAGCATTATGGTTAAGAGATTAACTTAGTGTCTAAATTGTGCAAAGGGCCATAAAATTAATTTGAAACTGGTAAATACCAATTATTTTTCTGTTTTTTCTTTGTATCTTTATAAATAAAAAAAAAGAATTATCTTAATTCTTTTTTTTTCTTATGAACATGGAAATTATACAACAAATAATCTAAGTTCGTTTGAAGGATCTTCCTTAACTCATACTCTACTCAGAGGGTCTAGTCTCTTAAACTCCGTCAACAAAGGTACGGGCCCGGCCGAAAGTAGTTGATCCGTCAAAACAAGTGTCAATTTAATTTTTTCGGACGGGCAAGTTTCTATCGGGAATAGGCCAAACTGTCAAATCATGTCATTCGTTCTTAGTTCGAGCCCCGAACTAATCATATGTCTCTAAGTGATACGGAGTAGGTAATTGCAGGCAAAACTACGGATGGCGTGCTTAGGTAGTAGGCCTACAGGACGCCATCGCGCCATGGCACGGCTTCAGAAACGGCCTCCAAGTTGAATTGGGATAACAAGAGGGTAAAGCACGTAAAAAAATCTTGAAAAATTTAAGAGGATTGTTAACTTAAAGACATTTAAAAAAGATCCTTTTTATTTATTTAAACTTTTTTAGACACTAAACACTACAAAGGCGGACTTAATGCCTTAGGCATTCTATACCAGTCAACCAAGGGTGGTGAAGAGATTATATGGCAGATGCTTTGGTAGAAAAAAAAAGCTATTAAAAGTATATCATCACGAATTCTAAATAAAATAGGTACACAGGTACATATAAATATGTTATAAACTGTTAATAGTACATTTTATTATAATATACATATATACAAATTCAAGGGAGAAGTGTTGAGATGACTCTATGCTATTTGTTTAGAAAATAACTCAGCAATTTCCGCTTAAATGCATACGACTGGTGGGCGTCCTGATATCAAGAGGAACCGCATTCCAATGACGAACGGACTGAATAACCTTTACCGATGGTTTTGCATCTTAAGCCTGCAAATGATAGAAATATGCTTAACGTGAAAACGGTTAGGTAACTGTCCTGATAAACATTGTAGTGTCAACTTTTGACCCACTCACTTTATGCAAACGGTTTCAAGTTAAGAGCTTTTAACTATACGTGCTTGGCCTTGTAATATTAGTGATAATAAACCATGATGTTTTTGTAAGTATATGATACCTCAATAAAGTTATAATGTTTTTATTGATATAGAAGATTTAATGACACCTAATAAAAAGTTGACGTCGCAAAATAATCTTGCCGTAGGTACAACCAAGCAAGAAAACATACCTAAACTTAACGGCATCCTAATTAACTGTGATTAGACGGGTACTGAAACTTACCTAGACGTGCAGTGCTAAGAACTGTGATTAATATATTTTAAGATTCGATGAGCAAAAAGCTCAAAATGTCTGGCGTAGTTTATGCCATGATAAATTACTGTGAAGGTAAACGCAAGTGAATTTTTATGGTACAAGATTCATACAAAAACACTTACACTTTTTTTGGTAGAGGTAGAGACAGCAACACAAAACATCCGAAAAGTCTGTTTTATTTTAAGGGTAGCAATAAAACGAGTGACTGTAAATTACAATTTTAAGTGTCAAAATTTATTAATTTGGGTTATATAATTAGTAAGTAAGCGACTTACTGTAAGTGACGAAAAATCAACAGAATAGTATCTTACAAACATTAATTTGAGTTACTTAAAATACAAAATGAGCATAATAATAAGGCGTAGTCGACGGAGCCCCGCTTCGCGGGGCCCCTATTTCTGTCTGCAGGGTTTAAAGGAACCTAACACGAAGCGGATGACGGGGGCTCGTTCGCTCGCTCCGCTCGCTCACTTGAGCCCCCGTCATCCCCTTCGACCCTAACCTGTCCGTGTCGGGGTGCCCCAAGTCACGAGCTTGCTTCGCTCGCTCTTGCATCCTAAGTTCTCAAGTTCAATCTTGTGTTTTTCTAAGTTGCCATCTCAGTATTTCCAGTCGCTCACTTAGTAATGTAGTCGCTCGGATAAAATTTTAATATATGAAATGGATTTATCACAATCCACTTTTTGTAAGCTCGTTCTGGATTTTATTATTAATCAATATTCGTCGTTAGTTTAGTTAATTTTTCGCTTACTCAAATTCATACCGCTCAAGTTATTAATACAGTATGTCATCATCAGTCGCAAATCTTTTTTTTAATCGCTCGTTTTATAATTCCCCTTATTTTAATAGTAAGTTCCTATTTTTCATCCTTCATAAGATTACCATAGGAGTTGGAGATTTTCATAGGTGCCTTACATATTCTGTGGATAACATAAGATGGATAGGTTCCGTAAAAACTGGAAGGACGCGCGGGCTTGCCAAAGATGCAACGAGTGGAGGAAGGCCTTTGCCCAAGAAAAAACATCAACTGAGCCTTTTACAGTCTCGCTGCAGGAGACGCCCTGGGCGTCGGGAGTCAAGAGCCGACTCCCGGCCACCGTAGGCGCGTTCTTGCGGACGGCGAGCAATGGGCACTTCGCCGTCCGGTAAGGACCAGCAGTGCTATTCTGTAAAAATTTCACCGTGAGAACTTAGATGTAGTGAGCGGGAAGTGAGCTCTGTCATTCCGTAATGGTAGGTATTGAGACTATTAAGTGCTCACTTGACTTATGATTTCACGGTGAGATTTTTACAGAAACGACGGCGGGCCCGGGTCGACGGCGCATTGTGTTTCCACGCGCGCCTCAAAGAGATGTCAGCAGTAACTGACGGGTCTAATAAGGCCGATGCCTGCCAGGGTCGCGGATTGTTCGAAAAAGTTACCGTGACCCTTGGCACAGACAACTGAAGGCACAGGGGTGGGTCTCACTCAGTAAAAATCTGAAACACCCTCCCGCTCCGCCCAGAGCGGGAGAAGTTATTTCATAATTTCCAACCTAAAAAAAAAAAAAAAAGTAGCCTTTTACAGTCTATTGCTTAAAACGATGCCTTTTACGAATTAAATCGAAATGCTTGTGTAGCAAGATTTAAAAATATACCTAATGTGTTAAAATTCTTCGTACACAAGTAGGCCTCATCAAGGACAACCTCCACAAGCGGGTGTTCATGTATGGCTCAGATCTCTGGTGCGAATGCGGCGTTTCTACACAAATAATGGCTCACCTCCCATCAGTCACCCGCACATATGAGAACCTAATGGCTGCGTCATCAAACGGTATTCGCGTTGCTGAATTTTGGGCCGAACAAATTTAAAATAAACTATACAACGTGTAACGTTAAATGCGCAAAACCTCAGACACCCCAACTGATTTTTAATTCAATTGACCTATTTAAGAGAGAAAATAAGTCATTAAAAAAATTGTAAAGGTTTTATGTGCTGTTTTAGTTTTACTGGCCATTCTGATCGTTTGTTGCGTCTGCGACGACGCTTTACCGAGGGAGGTGTCGTCACCGGGCCGCTGCGCCGCGCTGACATTGGCTTGCTTGACCTATTAATAAATAGACACGGCAACGTTTTTAATGGAAAAATATGACCCATATTAAAAAGTGGTTCAATTATTTCTGCTCGTTATTCTGATCAAACTATTTTCCGGTTTTGCGCATTTAACGTTACACGTTGTATACTATTCTGCTGACGCTGCCTACGCCAAAAATCCGTAAAAAAATTCTTGAAATCTTTGATTAATTTACTGTAATCAATGCGTTAGTTACAGTCATTGAAAGTGCACAGTGATAAATGGCTTACAGGCAACATAAACTGTTTGCTATTCCATATTTTTCGATGATTTACATAAAGAAAGTTATCGCGGAAATTAATTGAATCTTCCATGGGTACTCCGTAGCATCGTAAATCGACTGTTGGCAAATGTTTGATTGATTTGTGAGAATTTGTGCTTTCGGTATAATGACGTGGATTTGATTGATCCGATCATTAAGTAAAATCATAATCTTAATTAAGTTTATTCATTATTGATATATAGACAAAAGCACAACCATTACAAAGCTGTGTCCCAATCTTTAAAAAGCTCAAAATATTACCACTCCCATCTTTATATATATTTGAACTGTGTATCTTTGTACGGAAAAACATAGCTTTATTTCAGGTATATAATGATGTTTTTGTAAGAAAAAGCAGAAATACTTATAAAATTTGTGCACCTCAACAAAGAATTCAACTATTTTCTAATAATGTTTACTGCATGGCAATTAAAGTATATAATAAATTACCCAATGCATTTAAGATTCTTAACTTTATAACATTTAAAAAGAAATTATTTAACTTCCTATTACAAAAGTGTTACTACTCAACGACTGAGTTTCTAAATGAAAGATTTGATTCTAAATTTAAATTAGATGACTACTGACATTTGTGCGAATTGAATAGAATTTTTATTATTTATTTGACATTGTATATCTTTTTTAATATTTTTATTATTGTATTTCATTTTGACATTATGCTTACTAATAACTCCTGAGCGTGCATGTAACGGTAATTATTTTTTCCCTTTTTCTTGTCATTTGTTTATTTGTTAATGTTTAATTTTGACATTGTCTTCTAATCCTTATCATTTAAATGATTTTCAATATTTGTACGCTGGAAACAGCAGAGTATTATGGACATCATATTATAATTTGTAACACCTTGTAAAACAATATTCTGACAAATAAATTATTATTATTATTATTATTATTATTACTTGTCAGCAGACAACATATTTTTGCTATTTAACATAAGCAGTCGAAATCTGTTTACAACATGAATCAAAATGAGACGAAAAATCAATTGAAGAAACAAAACACCTCAAGAACATCAGTAACAGCGAAGACGATATTATAAAAACTTCACGTTAAAACAAAGAGTGAAAAGAATTCATAGGACTCGTTGAATGAGTTGATCAGGTGAAAATGCCTGAGATGCCTCACTGTAATGACTGCGGACACATTAAAACGCGCGCAGTGTGGAACAGAAGCGAACATCCGATGTGCGTGTGCGCACGGTAAACACGAAACTACAGTCAACCACACGTTCAAGTTAACACTTGAAGTGAATCATAAAACCGCCCTTAGGTACTATCATCATGCGCCTACCTTTTTTTTTTGGGTGGGAAATTATCAAATAACTTCTCGTGTCAGACTTTTACTGACTAAAACCCACCCGTGTTCCTTCAGTTGCCTGTGCCAAGGGCCACGGTAACTCTTTCGAACAACCCGCGACCCTGGCAAGCATCGGCCCCAGTGGACCCCGTCAGTTACTGTTGACATCTCTTTGAGGCGCGCGTGATTCGCCTACCCTTACTCCAATTTGTTTGAGGTCAGCACAACTTCTGTTTCTTTAATACTTAAATCTTACTGCAAAGAAAACGGGATAGGCATGTATTTAATCAATTCCGAAATAATTCCCACTTTAGTTTCCTACAAATACTAATCGATCGTCTTTTTTATAATCTCTGGCCAGTCTTTTGTGATGTACTCTAAGCCTAGTAACTGCGACTATCTTGGGAGCATGTAGCGATCGCCGGCCGCTCGTCTCGTGCGCATTGGTCACAGTTCTCATCTAACTTAACCTATTTGATCGGTGTGACCTAGCTTACTGCGACCAACTTAAGCGGTACTGATAGTTTTTAAAAAGACCAGAAAGTTATAAGATTGAGTAAAAAGGCGCTTATCATTAGAATGTCAAATATTTTACAAGAGTACCAATTAAATATTTCTTAAAGAAGGTACTGTAAATTCAAATTGTTGCATTCCCTAAAAGGTAAGTACTCTTAATCCCAAATCGTTAGCATGCCGCATGTGCGTACAGTTGACGATACCATAGGCTTAGTTGTTCCAGACACGTGTGGTCCATATTGTGTAGTCTATTATCAATTTATTTACATTTTCATTATTATCCACTGGTAAATACTGCGGAACTTATTATTCATGGAAAGTAATTATGACTTATTCACACATTATGTTTAGTTTCACGGAAAATGCGGAAAAACGTGCTGGGTGTACATAAAACGCCTTTAGCAAAGCTAAGCTAAATTGAGGCCATGTGAGCCAGAGTGGCCTAAACTAGGTAGTTAATTAGGTACTTAACAATAGTTTTCAGTAGTAAGGAAAAAACAGAAGCCCTGATTTCAAATAATTGTAACTTTAGTAAATAAATATATCTTATCATTCTTTGCTGCCCAAATCTCTTAATATGTAATATTATTTTTCAATATTTAGACCACTGGCGCTATGGCTTTTTCCGTTTAGAGCAGTTTTTTGAAATATAATCAGTAGGTATTGAAACAACGACAGATGCTCTCATGGCCTCAATTGTATGGCAGTGTTTGAGCCATGACTAGCATGTTAATAAACATCTTACCTACGAAGTCGAATTTGACATAATCACAACCATCAGTTCTGCAAACTTAGCTTGAGCACTTCAATTTTAGCGTTTAATCAATGGCTAAGTTAACATGTATACATATCTACATATCGATACAGCGTGCCTCTTAAATGTAATCAATTTAACACTCGTATACGGTTTCGCGTGTTCGTTTTATGAATATATTTTAATTTCATTAAACGTTATTGATTATTTATTTATTTCCAGTTTTCTAAAAGAGCACGTTGGAGCAACCTGTACTTAAAGAATTGTAGCGCAGGGGTCATTTACCGAGGTCACAGATCATAACATGGTATCAATGAAATTAAACGTAACATGCGAAGAGTAGGCGAATTGGAGGAAAGAGAGAGAGAGTCCTATGTCGGCGAGCGGCACAGGTGGTAGCTTTCAAATTTCGAAATATTTTATGTTGTTGTTGTTTATTTTATGTTGTTATCATTTTATAATTACCGGCCACTAGCCCTGCCCGTGTGTTAATTAATGTCGCCATTGTAGTGGCACATTTTATATTAAAATAGTAACGAATAATTTTTGTCCGTTTTGCTTTTTGTCTGGACGTATGTTCCTGTTCTTTTCACCCCGGAGTACGTTCCCGAGGGATATTTTCCGAGATCCACGCGGGTGCAATCGCGGGAAAAACCTAGATAAGAATGTGTACTTAATGTAATGTACAGACAGCACATGAAGCTACTACAATCTTTCAAATTACAATCTTTAATAGATTTTCAACTGTATCGCCAAAGTATAAGATTCTAGGTTGATTAGGAAAATTTGACAGTTTCGGGTAGCTGGATGTGCTGGCGTCTGTACAATGTATGTAGCTTCCTGCAACAATGAATTCTGATATTTTCAAATATAAAGAAGGCAGGAATGTGAACACTGCTAGACACTGCGAGCTGCAATACTGGGGGTATAGGAAAGTCAATAGATTTGCTTAAACATTTTGGAATAGGGCTCTTCTTTAAATTTAAGACACACAGTTTCTGTGACAGTCATTCATGTTAATGGTACCTATATTGATTATACTTTTGAAACTTGAAAAAAAAAAGAAAAACTTTTCATTCACAGAAATATTTTTTGTAGTTTTTTGGAAGACCTAGCACCTTTTTATCATATTAACATGTTTTTTTTTTAATCTACAATTTTTCACATAAAGGTTAATAGACCTATTCCTTTATTTCTTAAATTTAAATCATTTTAATATCGTTTCCAAAGTAACGTAAACACTTCATAGTTTCTGAGGTGACAAATGTTTTCAAACCTTATCTCCAATAAACTGGCTTCATTACTGAATCTAAATGTAATATTTATGTAAAATTTAACGTTTCTCTTTACTTGCCAATAAATATTCGACAGCCTATTAATGAAATCTGATATTATCTTTGAGATCATATTCATAAATAGGTATGTGAAGATTATTTTAATAGGATTTTTACGGGACATTACTTATACAGCGTGTAACGGAAGGGGGGTATCAACCCTGAAGGAGGTAAATGTGCTCATGAAACTCAACAACTTTCCCCAAAGAACATAGGTCGAAATATGAAAAAAAAAATTGGCTCTCCCTTACAAAACTGGCTACCAGCTGATTGATTTACTATGGGAGGGCCAAATTTTTTTTTCATATTTCGACCTATGTTCTTTGGGGAAAGTTGTTGAGTTTCATGAGCACATTCACCTCCTTCAGGGTTGATACCCCCTTTCCGTTACACGCTGTATAGGGTGACTGGTAATTAGTGATCGATACTTAAACACATGATTCTACTCATGACAACACATGACATAACAACTCATGACAACTTTTACTATGGGACCAAACCTGAAATCGCGAAAAAAAAATCAGCTGTTCCCTACATTTATGTTCGTAAGAGTCGTCAAATAGTAGGGAACAGCTGATTTTTTTTTGCGATTTCAGGTTTGGTCCCATAGTAAAAGTTGCTTGTTGTCATAAGTAGAATCATGTGTTTAACTATCGATCACTAACAACCAGTCACCCTATATACACGTAAATCGTGCAGGGCAATATGGATGTGGAAGGTGTTTGGGTGCGTAATCCTATAATATTCCTACTGTTGGATGCAGGCCCGGGTCTCTGTGAGAGGGAGTGGCCCATAATCCACCACACTAACCCGCTCTGGGTCTACAGTGCGGGTTAGTGTTATTGCACAAATTTTCCATAATGGCCATTCCTAGCAGTCATTTTAAGGTCTTGGTCATATTAGAAACATGTGGTGAGGAAAGTTTTAAGTAAGAATGTGCTACTCTTATAGCTATCGACATTCTTACTCAAAGACCAAAGAAACGATGTATGTGACTGTAAGACTGATGATATGGATGGACTGTGTGAATGATGATATGGATGGACGGTGTGAATGATGATATGGATGGACGGTGTGAATGATGATATTGATGGACTGTGTGAATGATGATATGGGTGGACTGTGTGAATGATGATATGGATGGGGTGTGTGAATGATGATACGGATGGACTGTGTGAATTATGATATGGATGGACGGTGTGAATTATGATATGGATGGACGGTGTGAATGATGATATTGATGGGCTGTGTGAATGATGATACGGATGGACTGTGTGAGTTATGATATGTATGGACGGTGTGAATGATGATATGGATGGTCTGTGTGAATGATGATATGGATGGACTATGTGAATTATGATATGGATGGGCTATATGAATGATGATATAGATGAACGGTGTGAATGATGATATGGATGGACTGTGTGAATGATGATATGGATGGACGGTATGAATGATGATATGGATGGACTGTGTGAATGATGATATGGATGGACGGTATGAATGATGATATGGATGGACTGTGTGAATGATGATATGGATGGACGGTATGAATGATGATATGGATGGACTGTGTGAATGATGATATGGATGGACTGTGTGAATGATGATATGGATGGAAGCAGTAAAACAACCGCGATTGCTGCTATCGCATATGTGTGCATTGTTTACGCAATCGCACAACATAACATCACGTCTGTACCCTTTAAACGCAGATGCGGTACGCAGATGTGTTCGGTATACCACCGTACGCCCTACCACATAGCAAGTAGTGTTATATGAATTTGTTTGGGGTAGGTATAACTAAAAAGTGAAAAATAAAAACTTTTTTTATAAAAAAAAACCGACTTCCAAAAAAACACTACAAAGTGAAAAACAACTTTAATTACGGAAGTCGGTGTCAAAAAACGAAAATGCGGAACAAACGACACCGACTTCCGAAATTGAAGTTATTTTTCACTTTGTAGTGGTTTTTTGTCGAGTTCGGCCGGTTGTTTTTTTTTTTATAAAAAAGTTATTTGTTATGAATAAAAAATCCCTTAGAAATACTTTCAAGAATTAAAAAACACGTATAGTTTTATTGCCCTACTGATGTAAGCGGTGGGCAATAAGCCGACAGCCTACGCGACTTTTTTCAAAGTTCTTTCTCGTCGCACAGTATGTCGACTAGAACATGCTAGCTGGACAGAAATCGTTATCAAACACTCGAAAACAAAGTGTCGTTTAACGTAAACAACACCATAGAGGCGCTAATTCTAGGAATTGTTTTCGTTTAACACTGTGGATTTGTTTTGTTTGAAATGTGTAAGTACCCTTTATTGTGTAAATCACAAATGCACATTTATTCAGTTGCAATTTAGCACTACGTTGGTTAACATCTCCAAAGAAATTTTGTGATTGAATCTATTTTACTAGTGATGGATTATATACTAGAAGGTATGTATATTTTTATTATATATACATGATAAAGTAATTTTAACTGTGTAAATTTATAAAAGAAACCTACCCTCATACGTCTTTCAAGGCGTAATTTTTCTAACTTTCAAAGGTTTGTTGGAGGGTAACTAAAAACCCCCAGTCTACCCCAGTTTACTTTTTTTTTCTAAAGGTAGCTACATATTTAAGCTTTTAAATAATGTATATTTTTTTACCCCGAACACAGTCCAACATGGTTTTATTTTTATTTTTCAGAAGTTACATACAAACTTACTCGTATGGAATTTTTTCAAGAGTGGGTCAAATTAGATAAAAAGGATAAAAATAATTTAATGCTAAGGTATATAAAGCAGAAATGGAGCTTGGAGGATGTTGTAGATACATCAGAAAAAGAAATTAAATTACAAATATCAAGATTTTCGGCAAAATTGACTGAAAAATGGAATTCTTGTCGATTCGATAAAAAAAGGATGTTGGAGAAAAATAAGACGTGGCTGGAAGGTGCAGACTTAGAGTTTAAGGTTGCTTTTCACAGACCACAGGCTTCCACATCGGCACCGATTAAGCTACATCCTGGAAGACCGCCAATAGATTTCGAAAATGCTTCTGAGAAAACTAAAAAACGCCGCGTAGAAGAACTCGTTAGTGAGCGTAGCGCAAGTGAGCTAACGTTAGCTGCTGAGATAGCTCATAGAAAGGCAGGATACAGGAATGTAGCAAAAGCTATTAGAAGTAGCAACAGCCCAGCCAAGGGTAACCAATCCACGTCGGAATCTTGTGTTGGTGGCAGACAATTAAGTAGTGATGAAGCTTTAGCGTATTATATAGACTCTAAGTGCACCACTCACTCTTACAAGCAGACAAGGAAGTGGTCTATGAAGGCGGGACATCGAGTGTTTCCATCATATTATAGCTTATGTAAGTCAAAATTATCTTGTTATCCACTACAGGAACACATTTCTATAACAGAATCACGCGCGGACATTAGGCTTGAAGCTATTTTAGATTTAACCACCAATCGATTAGTAAAAGTTCAGAATGAAGTTATTAGAAGTGTGCTCTCAAAATCGTCGTCGTTCACATTAGTCAGTAAATGGGGTTGTGATGGAAGTTCTGGCCACAGTACTTATAAACAGAAATTTGAAAACGTGGAAGCTACAGATGAGTTTCTGTTTGTTTTTTCTTTTTTTCCTTTACAATTATATGACGGTGATACCATCATTTGGCAAAATCCTCGCCCGTCATCGACCACCTACTGCCGACAAATAAAGTTTATTTTTGCTAAGGAAACAAAAGAACTTACAACTATAGAAACACAAAAAGTTTTGGATGAAGTTTCTCAACTGCTTCCAACATTATGTAACGTTGCAGGTTCTCAAATTTCTGTAAATCATAAGTTTCTTTTAACCATGACGGACGGGAAAATTTGTAACGCGTTGACGGATACACTATCCGCTCAAAAATGTTATATCTGTGGCGCCACACCCCTAATGATGAACGACGAAAGCAAGGATTTTCCTGCCAAACAAGATAATTTAAGTTTTGGTTTGTCTACACTACACGCATAGATCCGTTCCTTTGAGTGTCTCTTACACATAAGTTATCGCTTAGATTTTAAGAAATGGCAAGCAAGGTCAAAAGCTGATAAGGATCATTTAAAATTACGTTCGGAAATTATTAAAGATAAGTTTAAGAAAGAGTTAGGTTTAATTGTAGACAAGCCAAAACCGGGATATGGGAATTCAAATGACGGAAACACTGCCCGTAGGTTTTTTTCAAACGCAGCTCTAAGTGCTGAAATTACGGGATTAGACGTAGATTTAATTAAAAAACTCGGTATTTTGTTAACAACTTTGTCTTCTGGTTATGATATTGATTTAAATAAACTCGCGAAATATTGTTCAGATATAAAAACGCTTTATTTAAGTCTGTATTCGTGGTACTACATGCCAGTTACTTTACACAAAATACTTGTGCATAGCACTGAAGTAGTCAAATCTTCACTTCTTCCCATAGGACAACTATCGGAAGAAGCGCAAGAGGCTCGCAATAAAGATTGTCGTCGTTTCCGCGAGCACCACACTAGGAAAAGGTCACGTATTGCCACGAACACAGACTTGTTGCATATACTTCTATTAACGTCTGATCCTTTGATTAATTCCCTTAGAGAAGTCCCTGTTAAAAGGTTGAATAAATTACCCGCAGAAGTTTTAGACATGATTATCCCGCCTTCACAGCCACTATTACAGGTACCAAGTAACCTTGATCATACTGATGAAAATTATTTGATACCTGATTCATCTGAATCTGAATGTGAGAGTGATTAATTATAAATTGGTATTAGGACTTACTATAATTATATTTAATATTTATTTATATAATACTTACAAAAATCTTATTCGGTTTATATGTTTTTTTAGATACAAATCAGGTTGTAAATAGAAATTTCTAGTACTTGTACATAATATTAACATAAGTTCTTAGTGGTATTTGCATTTCATTTGAATTTATTTCTGCATTTTCATAAAAAAATAAAAAATCAATTTAGATGACTTTTTTGACGTATCTAATGAGATTGTAAGTAGTAATTTTCAGCCTTTTACATAATCTAACGTTTTGTTTTTGTATTTGTAATGTTTTTGTAGTTATTTTTTGCATAAATTCATTTTAATTTAGTGTGTATCATTAATTTTAAATAATTAAACCGGTCATTATAATATTTATATTTTTTAATTCATACCAATAACACCAGAACTCAGGAAAAATAATATTTTTGGCTTATTTTCATTCATCATAAGTGATATAAGTCAAAAAATATTTCTGTCCAGCTAGCATGTTCTAGTCGACACACTGTGCGTCGCCTCAAGAATTCAATCTTCGACGTTACTTTCAGAGTTGATTGGTTGGGTTTGCGCAAGAGAAATGTCGATATCATTGCTAATGGGTGCGTCTGATTGGCGGATAATCTTTTTGTAACATAGGCATAAATATTTGTACAAGTATATTTTTAATGCATTTTTTTCTGTGCAATTTAACCGGGATTTATCAGCAATTACTGAATATTCGAAGTGAGGATATCGTTAATGCCTATATAATTATCTTTCAATGTTATTGATATTATCCGTTACATAGTTAGTTTTTGTACAGATTTCGTGGTTTATCCAAGATTTAGGTTTCCTGTGAAGTAATTAACTCTGTGCACTTGTACCGGATGATAATAAACTAGTCGTTCATGGATTCTATTTGGTGAGCTTATCTGATATGACGCTTTTTGTTGGTAAAAATCAGATGCAAAACCAAGAAGTTATAAAGCCATGTATTTACTAGGTGACACATGTCACATGTCACGCGATACGTGTCTCCAAAGACAATAATTATGTGACTCCTACCGTCCACAGAAGACATGGGCTTTCCATTGCTACAATAACAGTGCCGTCAATCACGATAATATCATAATTACTATATTGGATATACTCTACAGACGTGATCAGTATCAATATCTAAACACGATAAAATTAAAACATAAAATATTTAATGTGTGTGTGTGTAGTGGGGAGTTTTGCTAGCTAATTTAATTTAACCCTGTACATCGAAGTGACAACATACTTAGCTATGATTTCAGACAGGACGTCGAGCCGTGTCCATCCTCCTGACAAAATCCGTTAGTAATCTTTTACGACTTTCCTATCTTATTCACAGCTCAATAGCGGTCATGCGAAATAATTATTATGACTTATCTTAACTATAAGTATTATCTGAGCCCGTCATTTCCAGTATGATAACATCTGTTTACAAAATGAATAGGTACTTAACTGTAAAGAAAACGGAATACAACACATAGGTAAGTGTCACAGAGGTAACAAGAACATATTCTATTTATCTCCGCTATGTATCTTGTGCAGTTAATAGAAATGGTCATTACATTTGCAACTATGTAGAATGTCATATAACCTGTACATGACGTAACGGATGACCCTGTTCAACAACAAAGGTGGGCAAATAATTAAAAAAAAAAAAAAAACCGGCCAAGTGCGTGTCGGACCACGCACAATCAAGGGTTCCATAGTTGGAATGATTTTATCCCAAGGACAAACTTTTGAAAATCATGTTCTCCCATACATTGTAACTGCAAATGTATATGACTATGACTGTGTGTATGACTATTACTCGTAAACTTGTAAAGCCTACTTAGCTGTGATAGTTTTCCTTTTAACTTCGTTATGTATACTAGTACCGTGGATTTTACACTTGACTCTAACAAAAAGTAGCACTGTACGTATCATTTAAATTTGTATCATACCTATGTTGTTCTATCAAAATCAAACCTTAAAATTTAATAAAGATACAGCCTTTTCTTAAAAGCCTTAATAAGGTATCTAGCTAAAAAACCGGCCAAGCGCGAGTCGGATTTGCGCACGAAGGGTTCCGTACATAAAATAAAATATATATAATAATTATACATTATCTATAAAAATGCCAAAAAAATCATGTCTGTTGTGTGGGAGCCTCCTTAAATATTTATTTTATTCTGTTTTTTGGTATTTGCTGTTATAGTGGCAACAGAAATACATCTGTGAAAATTTCAATTGTCTAACTATCACGGCTCATGAGATACATCCTGGGGACAGCCGTACGGACGGACGGACGGACAGCGGAGCGGGAGTAATAGGGTTCCGTTTTTCCCTTTGGGTACGGAACCCTAAAAAGTCCTTAATTTGCTGCACAGTATTATTATTTTGCTGTATTATGAAATGGATGAGGAAATCATATTTTATAGGATGGGTAAATGATAAATGATTTATTTTCTGTAAGTAGGTTTGTACAAACACTTTTACATGTCAATCATATTTGTTTTAAAACTAGATGAGGTCGGTGGTAAAAGTTGTAAATCTGCTTAACAATCGTAACAGCACTCAACACAATATCTGCGTAATTTAATTAATTTGCATGAAGAGGTCAGTTGCGTTAATAAATTAGCGTTACCAATCACACTAATATTATAAAGGCGAAAGTTTGTGAGTGTGTGTTTAAGTTTGTTACTTCTTCACGCGCAAACGGCTGGACCAATTTTGATGAAATTTGGCACACAGATAGTTTATAACCAGGATTAACACATAAAGTACTTTTTATCCCGATATTCTTACGGGATCGAGGTTTATGCGCGGGGCGCAGCTAATAAATAATATTTTGTTATGTAAAATATCTGTAAATAATTAAGTAACGCGTAAGTAATTACGGATTACACTTTGTTTTGTTTCTGACCCTCTGTTGTTTAGTTGACTGTCTGACTTTGAATGAAATCACAATGTTTCAGAGCGTGAAAGTATGCATAAAGATACAAAAAAAGATCAGGCAAAGTGCGGACCGTGCCCAGTAAAGGGGATGCATGAAGAAGCCTCCTTATGTAGCTCAGTTTGTTCCGCCAGATACTCAACTGAACCGAGCGCTCAGCGCATCCTGGACAGTCACACCCAACACCTTATTTGACTGGCCAATTCTTCCCTTGCGGTGGTAGGGCTAGCGCCCGCCTGGTTTGTGACCACCCTCCCACCAGAGTCCACCGTCAAGCAGCCTGCTGTGTTTCGTCAATACGTGGGAGTTCCAGTGCCTCAGGCACCTTCTGGGCACGCTCGTTCCATCATAGACCTCATCCATCGCTTTCCATCAGGCGTGATCGTGATCAAGTGTGGGCCCATTCAGCAATAAAAAAAAAAAAAAGGGTCTCGAAGTCGGTATGAATATTTACGTATTGATATTATCGGCCGCAAAAATAAGTTTGAATTTCAATGTATTTCTTGAAAGAAATATGAAATTGAAAGTTAATTCTGCGATTTTAACCGTAAATATCCCATAACTTGAAATCTTTTGACTTAAATGGCACAGTTACATAGAACCATCACAATCTTCTTAATTGTGTTGTGTTGTGTTCTTAATTGTTGTTAAAAGTTGTCTTTAAAAGATCGCCATTGTGTCACCCTTTGTAAAATTTCTATATTTATGTCTGTAATTTATATGGTGTACATAATAAAGAGTATTCTATTCTATTCTATTCTATTCTATGGGCTATCATACAGCACGCTTATGTGTATACACTTTTTTTAAGTCTCCTTGTCATGTAAGGGGTGTCCCAACCCTAATTATTGTTCGTAGTTTCACTAGACCATTGTATAACGGTGTACAGAATACACATTCTGTGTCCAGCATCATCAAAAAATTCGTCCGAACCGCTGGCAACAGCAAAAGTACCCAAAATGCTGTCAGTATTGTCACGTTGTATGACTGTGCTGATTCTTTGGCCAAGAAATAGGCCAGCCCTCTCACGTGAAAAGTCGACCCACCACGTTAAGATAGGTTTTTTCTAGGTATTTTATGAATTAAAAGTCAGCCTGTATAACGTGTTTCCGGAGAGATCAGCTTTGTAAGAAAACTGAGATCATCATGATGACGGTTTTTCTTTTAGTTCATGTTACCGTTATACGGAAATTAATACGGTCACTATGTTAAAAATCTACGGTGTGCAAGATGTGTTGCTATAAGCTTATACTTTTATATTATATTTGATGACAGACAGCCTGGCCGTCAGTTACACGTAAACGCCAGTCACATTGGTTATGGTTTTATTTTAATTTCACAAAACAGATATTTTTGGGAATTTACTAGAATATAAATCAATTCATATCTTTAGTCTTGTTATGTTATTGTAACTAGGGTGCTGTCAAAACAAATTCATTCATCTTATCTATGGTAAGGTACCGTCCTACCTTATTATTGTATGTACTTTGGCGTATATGAGAGAAAAACTAACATTACATAATCATCATATAATGTTCCCACTGCTGGGACACAGGCCTCTTCTCTTCCAGAAGGAGTGGACTATAATCTACTACGTAGGCCCAGTGCGGGTTGGTAGATGTCACATGTCTTCGATTTTTTGGTTCTAGAACATAAAAAACAAAACTACTAAAGTAAATTATTCTACCAAAACAAAATCACTTAGATTACACATAACATAACATAACGCCTGTAATCTCTAAAGGGTTAAGCAGAGGTGTACCTAAACTACATAAAAACATTATGAAATCTTGATAAAAATGACTAAAAATTGTGTTGTGACGTGTAACAAAATTTTTAGAACCGCTAAACAGCTTATATAAACAATATAATAAACGTAGTGTTGTCGTATATTAAATTGTAGTTTAGTTAGTATGGAATTAGAAAGTACTATTGACATAGAGAAATATACATTATTTCAGCGAGAATCCGCAATAATAGAACGCCAGTCAGGGCCCTTTCCGTTTGGTTCCGGGAGGGACATGGACAATTTAAGGCAAATAAATTTTAGTTCATTTTGGGACCAAGGAAAATTCCAACTATTAAAAAAAAAAAGTGTAATATGGCCCGCAAATTCCTTTTAGCATGAAGTCTCTTTGAAGAGATTAAAAAAAAAGCACACATATCCGCTTAGTAAATAGTCATCTGTGGCGTTATCGTACTAGAGCGGTAACGTAAAGTAAATAGCACGCGAGTTTAATGCACTGCATTATGGACCTAAAAGCGGTTCATTAAGAGGCACTTTACGAGCAAGTGTGTTGAAAAGGTTGATTAATAAACTTGCGCGCTAAATATGAAAAATTTAATGGAGTTAACGTATGATTTTTTTATTCAACTTTTAATTAACGCACATTCATAAGATTTGATGAGTAGTATAATAAATATGTATTTATATAATCAATAATTGAGGGTATCGATATACGTCGCAGGTTGTTCAAAAGAGTTACCGTGGCCCTTGGCACAATGAACTGAAGGAACACGGGTGGGTTTTATAGTGGGTCCACACGATACAGACTTTCATACAGACTACAGACTTTCATACAGACTTCTATAGAATTTTGTATGTGCAACTAAGCAGTACAGACAAATGTCGGTGTGATAAAAAGTCGCACAGACAAAATTCTATAGAAGTCTGTATGAAAGTCTGTATCGCGTGGACCCACCATTAGTCAGTAAAAGTCTGACACGCCCCAGTTTCCGACCCGAAAAAAAAAAAATCTCGATGGATAATTTCCGACCCGAAAAAAAAAAATCTCGATCTATCTAGCCGGCGTAGCAAAGGCTCGTGTGTTCGGGCCCAATCGGGGGTGCTTCCGAATTATGCAGCATTTAAATCCCATGTAATAGCCTTCCGCCAAAAACATTTTATCACATTATAATACGCGTTGATGTCTTTTGTACTAGCAACTCCGAAATTACGTAACAATCCATTTTAACTTTAAATTATAATAATAATGGTTTCATACATACAATAAGGAGGAAACCTAGACGTTGATGAAATGATTGAAAGCGGAACATTAAGGTGCAAGTTCACACATAGTTAACCATAATACAATGATTAATCGAATAATAATGTCATTGATCCGAACGCCATGCAATACAAAGTCTTACGGCCTTTAGAATAAGTAGTATATTTATTTACCGCTTGCTAAGACAAGTGTTTTATTCAATACTATGAATCAAAAATGTGTTTATTACACTTACTTTAAATATGTCGTAATTCTTATAATCATATACTTCACACAAACGGCTAAAGTACGCGTTGTATGAAACTGAAAACAATTTGACTATTTTAAAAGATACATAACTGTATTCTTATAAACATGCTAGAAGATTTATCTCCATTAAAATATCTTGCTTATCTGATACGCTTTAAATGAAAAGATACAATAGACACAAAAGAAGCCCCCATTTGGAACTAATTAAATACATTACACAAGTACTACTACTGATACTAATATTTACAGTCGAAATGTACTATAAGGTACAACTCTGCCTAGCCCTTGGGGAGTTTTAGGCGTGATGGTATCACACTATTATTATAAAGGCGAAAGTTTGTGAGTGTGTGTGTGTGTGTGTGTGTGTGTGTGTGTGTGTGTTTGTATGTTTGTTACTTCTTCACGTTCAAATAGCTGGACCAATTTTAATGAAATTTGGCACACAGATAGTTTATAACCAGAATTAACACATAGGATACCTTTTATCACGATATTCCCACGGGATGGAAACTTACGCGGGTGAAACCACGGGGCGCTGCTAGTGTATTATAAGGTACAACTCTGCTTAAACCTTTGGGAGTTTTATGTATGTTACATACTTATTTACACCGTAAGCTGTATGGGCCAGGCGCTGGCAGTCACCTTACGGTATAAAGAGTCTTTAGTCACTAGGGACTGGTACTCGGGAATTAATAGTGGGAACTCCCAGTAACACTTGGGCTTTTTGCAGGAACATAGGGTTGACCACAGGGGGCATACGCCCTAAGCACGAAGTCCGTAGTATCAGCCGAAGTTACGAGCCTTTCCCAGTCCGCATCACTTACGTACATAAGATTAGTTTAGGGCTCAATCTAAAAATTAATGACACCATGATTTGACAGCTGTACCCACTCCCGAATCCCGTTAATTATAAGAGTGTAGGATTCACTTCGAAGTTTCGGACTACTTTCTGACAGGCTCATAGCCTCGTTGACGGACTTCCTCTAAATACAGTAATATGCAGATAACATTTTTAGTAATCTCAGGAATTTCAAACGATTCCGGGATCCGGGATTCTGCAAGGCATGTCCGTATTATTCTTTCGTGGGAATAAAAGTGAAGTTTAGGTATATTAGCGCCCGATTATCCGATCACTGCTTACGACTTTCATATGTACAGACGCCGGCACATAAAGCTACTATAATCTGTCAGATTTCTTTAATAGATTTTCAACATTATCGCTAAAGCGTAAGGTTCAAAGTTGATTGGGAAATTTTGACAGTTTCGGATAGCTTGATGTGCTGGCGTCTGTACTTATTTATGACTTATTACTTCATTAAGACACTTATTTGTCCCAGTATACATTAACACTCTCATAGATATATCAATCCAGCAAAGATAGCATGATGATAGCAATTCAAACAACATAATGATTGCATGTAGTGTGAAATGTAGCGCACGTCGCTTAGATGATTAACCGATTTGATTGGCTTTCGTCATAGCGGCGCAGGCGCAGAAAAAATAGATTTATGTGTACTGTAATAGTGAATTTGCAATTCTTTTTTAGCTGTTTCAGCACTCTAGTGTAAGCAATGTAATTAGCAGGCATTTTGTTACGTTTTTCAGGCTGAAAAAATGTGTGTTAGCTCGTTAGAATGATTATTGTAATTTTAGCTGAAATCGTTTTAATTAGGAACTGCCGGTCGATTCTGTAAAAATCTCACCGTGAAATCATAAGTGAAGTGAGCTTGAAGTGAGCAGTGTCAATAGTGTTAATCCCTAATGACAGCGCACTCCACGCTCACTTCAGCCAAGTTTTTACGGTGAGATGGTTACAGAATCGCACGGCTGTTATTGCAAGCAAAACCTTAATCAAAATTATATCATAGTCTTGGAAAGCTATTACGAAAACTGTTTTATAGATTGCTTCAAAAGCTCGTTATCACCGTACGTGAAATAAAATGTTATGGCACTAAAGCAAATATTTCGTATTTTAAACCTGGTTGGTTGTTTAATTACTTACTGTAATCAATATAGTATTTGTAGCTATTTATGAGCCACTAAAGACCGCAAGGCCAATCATAAAAGCTCACACGCAACACTCATTATTCAACAGCCGTGCGATTCTGTAACCATCTCACCGTGAAAGCTTGGGTGAAGTGAGCGTGGAGTGAGTTGTCATTCGCTAGGAATTAACACTATTAAGTGCTCGCTTCACTTATGATTTCACGGTGAAATTTTTACAGAATCGACCGGCTGTTACTTAATTTTTTATTCAAAACAACACTTTTGTATTGCTGCAAGTTACAAAATTCTGTTTTTTTTTTTTTTTAAACGTTGCCCCACACTAGGAATTTCTCCTGTATTGTGGGTGCGTTTACAAACATTTAAAACTCACATACACAAACAGCGAGACCCGGAACAACTACTTGTAGTTCATACAAATATTTGTTCCGTGCGGGAATCGAACCCGTGACACGAAGCGCAGCAGTCAATCGCTTAACCACTGCGCCAACTGTGCCGTCAAAATGATGCAATCGCGCCACATACATCAAGAGTACCGATGAGGTATCAACACCGCGAAAATACAACGAATAAAAATAAAATACATCACACCATAATTCTGGACCATCAACCAACCAACCGCAATATTTGGTATATAACCATAATGACGATCTAAATCCGAACTCTTCCGAAGATTTCCGAACGCCCCGTATAGTTATCAGAGCATCCACGCCTAATGGCGACGACGTGACCACGCCTAGCCGTCGTGGTTTTAAATAATACACCAGATGAAACCGATACTTTCTACAGACGATTATTGGATAAAAGTGAGCTTGAGAAACTGTTGTACTTGCGGATGTAGTTTTCCTAAGACACAATGGATTCTTTGCCCTAACATTAGTCTTGGTCCTAGGGTCAACATGCACTAACGGGTGAATGCTTTGAAATATTCTGTTGCATGTAGTGTTTACCTCTTGATACTGTACACTTAGAGTATAATACATTGTGAAATCCGTACACAAAATTATGTTAACTGAACTCTAAGAAGAACCTATAACTAATTAATGGTCCTATGACTCTGCAAATGTCAATGTACAGACGCCAGCACATCAAGCTACCTGAAACTGTCAGATTTTCCCAATCAACTTTGAACCTTATGCTTTAGTGATAAAGTTCAAAATCTACTAAAGAAATCTGACAGATTGTAGTAGCTTGATGTGCTGGCGTCTGTACCACCCTTTTTAAGTATAGCCTAAGCAGACGCACACAGTTAAATGCATAAAAGAATTTTCTGAACTTCCACTGCTAAAAATGGGTTCGGGATAATGGTCAATGGAGTCAAATTCGGATACAAAGACCAAACTGGGCACACAGATTTATGATCTCAGTTTGTTGTCATTAAGCAGACCGGTGGACGCTGCCCATCAGTCACACTAATATTATAAAGGCGACAGTTTGTGTATGTGTGTGTGTTTGTATGTTTGTTACTTCTTCACGCTCAAACGGCTGACCAATTTTGATGAAATTTGGTACTGAGATAGTTTATAACCAGAATTAACACATAGGATACTTTTTATCAGACAGACTCGAAAAGCGACTTTTTTTCATACTATGTATGGAAGGATGTATTATTTATTTTAAAGTCCTTAGTAACCTATAATTATATGACATTATTTATTGCAATATAATTATATAATACATTTATATTATATATTTTGATTGCTCATCTTAAGAATTCGCCCTTGGGTTTTAAGTTCGAGAAATAATGTTTAAAAGAGTTCCCATTTTCACCTGAAAAACATGTCAGATTTAAATAAAATTACTTTGGTATTTTACAAATACATAAGTGAGGTTCGGATGACAGTGTTGCGTATCTTTTCAAAGCAATTTCAAATGAGAAATGATATTTTGCAACAT
This sequence comes from Eremobia ochroleuca, assembly GCA_949629135.1. NCBI lineage: Eukaryota > Metazoa > Arthropoda > Insecta > Lepidoptera > Noctuidae > Eremobia > Eremobia ochroleuca. The sequence goes on along the minus strand of OX451401.1, from coordinate 11,271,797 downwards.
CCGCTACAATCTACTTGATTGACCTTCGACGCATAAATTCTAATGACATAATTTACTGGAGAGTACTAAACTAATGCTCAAAAGTTAAAACACTAATGTGTTGCGTTCTGGTTGAGGGACCCGTGGCTAAATAATAATAGCCACACAGGTCGATCGATCAGGTTAAGCTCCGCTTGCCGCGGTTTGTCTGTGGATGGGTGACCATCTTTACATACCGAGACCTCTCCGTGCCTCGGAAAACATGTTAAGCCGTTAGTCCCGGCTGTCATTCGTAGATTTTTGACAGTCGTTACGGGTAGTCAGAAGCCCGAAAGTCTGACAACCAGCCTTATCTAGGGGTATCGTATTACCCAGTAACTGGGTTGTGGAGGTCAGATAGACAGTCGCTCTATGTGAAATACTGGTATTCAGCTGCATCCGGTTAGACTGGAAGCCGACCCCAACATAGTTGGAAAAAGGCTAGGCAGATGATGATAATGACCCGAAATGGACTGCAATTTGCCTTTTTACTGAAACTACGACGCGATATCTCATGTACAGTCGTGTAGGTTAATTCTGTATATTCTGTGTCACACACGTACCGTTCCCAATCCCTCAGAATTGAGCATGATTGAGCAGTTTAAAGGGCAAATGAGTTCCACATTTATCACTAATGGGATACGTTATCTTATAAGTTATAACGGAATAATGTTTTCAAAAGTCATGGTCGAAATGAAAATACAAAAATGATTATAATTAAGTTTGGTCGTTAAGAGTCATCTTTTTGTAATTACAGTTTCTAGTAAGTAATTGAAAATTATAATGCGAAATTATTATTAAGGAGGATGTGTCTTTTTCTAGACTTAAACAATATAACTACTCAAGTTCATGTCCTTAAACCTATTTCCGGAGTAATTTTAGTATCAAATATAGGTTCATCATCTGCCTAGCCTTTTCCCAACTATGTTGGGGTCGGCTGCCCCTTGGTAAGACTGGTTGTGAGACTTTTAGGCTTGTGACTGACTACCCGTAACGACTGTCAAAGATCCACGAATGACAGCCGGGACCAAGTCCAAGACCAACTTAGTGTGATTTCCGATGCACGGAGGGGTCTCGGTATGTAAAAATGGTCACCCATCCACAGACCAACCGCGGCAAGTGTAGCTTAGCCTGATCGATCGACCTGTGCCGCTGTTATTACTTAGCCACGGGCAGAATCAAATATAATTTCTAATAAAAAAAAATTCTGATGAAACTTATAATTTCCAAATAATTACACGGTATTTTGCATACCATTCAAACTATCACGACACAAATACAGGTCAAGTATCTTAATGAGAAATAATCACTTGTAGAAGCTAATAAACATGTTCATAAAGAGAATGCTCGATAAGAACCCGATTAGGTGTCGTAAAATGAAATTGATCAACTTTACTGAAGATGCGAAGGTCGAAAACCGACGAAATACACCAACGAAACGGGTTCAGAGATATTTAAAATGAAATGCATCACGAACCATACCTTTCCAAGGTTATAAATTACGATTGGAATGCAAAGCAAATAGGTTTAGGGCTCCCTCGGACAAAATGAGTCCCCTGCAGGTGCAATTTGGACTATGTCGCGAACCGTCTGTCTGTGTTATCTATTTTCGAGAAAACTGTTGTTTGGAGTGCCGTAATGCCTGTAATAGAGCTTTGTTCGCCGCGATAGATCGTCCGCTGTTATTTCTTTAAATAAAGACATCGAGATTTGGATCGCAGTAAACTTTGATACAATGTGAAATTGTTATCCGTGGCGTTGGATTATAGAATGTGTTGTCACCTTTTGAAGGCTTTGTGGAAAATGATTTGGGAACGGAAGTTCGTTTTTAACATTCTGTATTTGGTTGACTGGTAGAAAATGCCTACGGCATTAAGTCCGCCTCTGTACATTTATGTGCTTGAAGTATTAAATAAATAATAAATGAACCTACTTAAGACCTATAAGACACTTCCTCGATTAAACCAAGCCAAATGAAACTGATGATAAGACTTTAAAATTTAATATTAAAAGTACTTAATCAACTATTATGATTACGGAAAGCACGTTAAGCCGTTGGTCCCGGCTGTCATTCGTAGATCTTTGACAGTCGTTACGGGAGAATCCCGAAAGTTGGACAAACAGTCTTTCCAAGGGGTATAGTATTACCTAGTAACTGGATTGTGTAGGTCGCTCCATTTAAAATACTGGTACTCAGCTGCATTCAGTTAGACTGGAAGCTTACCCTAATATAGTTGGGAAAAAACTAGGCAGATGATGATGATTATGTTATTAGGTATAATTTATAATTTTGAAAGCAAAAAATAATTTATTGAGATGAGTCGTAATCGCCATAAATGGTTAAATGATTTATTACAAGAAGATCTTTCGCATATTACATAATTGGATTCTTCATCACTTTCCTTTAATTAAGACATCAAAAGGGAGTGTAATTAAGACCAACATAAAATATTGCATAATAAACGAAATGTGGAATTGAATTAATAGATGCGAGCATCGAGGCGAAAAAAATAAATGTTATTATAAAGTGATTTTGTAGCATCAAGAGGTAATTTGTGTTTGTCAGTCCATTCGGTCGGTAAATCATCACTTTCTCTGTTTGTTTCATAACTGAGATGAAGATAGCCTCGATGTAATTGCTACTGTCAGATGTGGGGTTAGCAAAAGGCTCGTGGGATAGGCTTAAAGGCATTAGTTACTAAATGTCATGTCCTCAATTTTTATGTACGCGCAGCTTTCCGGATGTGACAACATTACAGGGGGATATATATTCCGTGTCTTTAAATGAATTTTGATCTAATCTTCCTCAGTTTATTTACGAGTATTGCTTTGTAGTTTTGAGGAACATTTCGAAACGCTTAACAATCACTGGTAAGTTCTGGCCGATGAAGCTGATAAGTTACGTCTCCGAAATTGGAAAACATCTCCGATTTCGGAATAATATCCCAGATGATATGTTTAAAATTCTAAAGCATAACGATGGAAATGAAATGACCTCAGTTCATTATTGTCGCGTGCAGTTTACGAGTACCTACATAGTAATAACCAAACATAACGGAACTATTGCATTTGGCCAAGCCACACGCTCAACAGTCGCATTAGATTCTGTGTGGGAGAAATAGCCAAATGGTACAGGCTTTCTCACGAATATAAATGAAAACAATCAAACTGTTCATTTTGATGAAACTGAAGCACCCACATCCGACAAACTATATTAGGCAATGCAAACATTTATAAAGATACCGACAGGATACGTTTTTTTCTCATAGCTCAAGGTGTTACAATTACTTAAATTGTAATGAATTGAAATATTGTATTCTTCTTTTCCAACTTTTTTATATTTAAATATAAGCTAACAGACTTAACATAATAAATATCAATGTGTACAAAAGGTATACGAGTATAAGGTGTATCTATTCATGCACGAAATATTTTAAGAGGAACACTATAGCTACTATGCTATAGCTTGGAAACGAGTACTTAGCAACGACCTCTCTCTATTTTCTTTACAATACAATAGTTTTTCATCTCCTCGGGCCCACCCGCTTCGTGGCATACCGCCAAGTTGTCTTCGTGGATCTTCCTTACATTCGTAACATCATTAGCATACAAATATTGTGCTCTGTCACCTAGACCACCCTTATTGAGATCTAAAGTCATCTTTAGAGATAAGATACACATCTTGCAAGCTAGTTCTTGCACGCGAATCTTATTTGTATTAAGTGCAAGCTGATGTTCATACAAAGGCAAGTAATTGCTTATCGTCCTGTTGCCTGTGAGATTAATCATGTGTCATCGTTAGATTGGATAGTCATTGCATTCATTTGTGTTGGCACATTTCGTAAAACATACCTTCATTGATCTAGATGTTGTTGTACAATTTAGTGCCTGCGTGGCTTAGCACTAACTTCTGTATTATACTTACTAGACTGGTTATTGTTTGGTTATTGATTTACGACCGATTGGTTTAAAAGCTATATAAAAAATATAAAAGAAAAACGGAGGAGCTCATTGGGCATCAAAAACTATTTTGAATACTATAATTATGAAATGGTAAATCTAAGCTAAATTTGCAAAAAGATGATTTGATCTGGTTTCGTTTGAGTTACGCGATTTGTAGTCGAACATGTACTAACTGGTAATAGTTGCGATACATATACCTTGGGGCACAAAGGTAGCGATATTATGCATTTATGGAAATGCACGCAGGCAAAATTGAACTGTTCGGTTGTTTGTACCGAACAGTACTAAATACTAGTTTAGTTCATGATAATAATCATGACACGAATGATTAAGGCAAACGCGGGTGCGGGTGCAGTGGTATTCTGTAAAAAAATCTCACCGTGAAAGCTTGGGTTAAGTGATATTAAAGTGAGCTGTCATTCCACCTGCTGCTAGGGATCACTAGGGACTCTCTCTCTCTGAGATTTTTACAGAATAAACCGGCTAGATGCGATCCTTATGAAGGGAATATTAGAACACTCGAATATTTACAGTATAGGACGTCGTGAGCTTTCGGATTTTGTTATTAAACTACCGCATTATTCGTAGGATATTTCTCACGTAACCTGAGGTAGAAAATCGTTCAAGTTTACCTAATCTTAAGTACCTAATCCAGATAATAATAATAATAAAATCTTTATTGATACAAAAACCTTTGACATTGCTTAAGACTAGGGTACATAAGATGGTTAGCTTAAAGGTCATACGGATAAGACAAACCCTGACTCTTAAACTAGGTGATCCTGTGACTTAGGAGTCAGTGTTCTGCTGTCACTGTGATACCAGAAACCTTTGGAGTTGTGTTCTTAATATTACAAAAATATTCAGTCATTGACAGTGCAGGTTAACAAAGTATCACTACATAGTATAAAACAAAGTCGCTTCCCTGTCTGTCTGTCCCTATATATGCTTAGATCTTTAAAACTACGCAACGGATTTTGATGCGGTTTTTTTAATAGATAGAGTGATTCAAGAGGAAGGTTTATATGTATAATACATGCATAATATAGTAGAGAAACACTGATAATGTTAGAGGTTTTTAATGTGATGTCGTAAATAAACACATTTTTTTGAGCTTACATTGTAAACGCTGGCTGAACCCGTCGAGATAGATCAAAATAATGTACTACAGTATTGTACACCTTAAAAAGGTCTACAAAAAAGTCCGGGATGGTATATGTCTATCTCTTAGGGATAACCCACAATAACCATTCTTATCCTATACTTTTTACGAAAAAAATTATCAGTTTTTCTCCATTGCACCCGTGCGAAGCCGGGGCGGGTCGCTAGTGTATAATAAAAACAACAATGAAGGAAAAGATTCTTGATTGTGATACCATATTTATTTAGAAATATGGTGTGAATCCTGCAATTAACCAATTATAATCAACACAGTCAACATTAGACGAAGCACTAATCACCGTATCTGATTTTCCCATATGTTACTCGTAAAACAGAAACAAAATAGGCAAACTACATAGACGCAATTTTGCCAATTAACTCTAAAAAACAGTAGTGTTTCCGAATATTTGGCTATTTGTGTGGAAATGGTCGTAATATGATACATTAGAAAGTTGCTTATCTAGAAGATTGATTTTTTTTTTGTATTTGAATAAGTCTAGACAAAAACAAACGATATTTTCTCGTAAAAATCTAGATTTTAATTTTGAAGTATTCCGTCTTTATTAATGCTTTGTGTATTAGTCTGAGGTATAAGCGATTGTTGTAGGAAATATGATATTAATCAGATGCATATACGTGCACTTTGGTAAATTGATGTGACCAAATTGATTTAAGTAATTTATAATTTTGTGCTTTCGAATATCTACTCAAGATGATTTTGCCATTCATTAATTTTACAGGTCTTTTAAAGGTGCAGTCCATTTTGTTCTACTGGGTTTAGCCTGGTACTAGTAGCTATGTCCCAACTGGCATATGGCTTATTACTGCATGTCGGTGGAAAAAAATCAGATAAATGTGTATCTGATGATACATCTGATGATATTCGAGGGTTCACAAATTGCAGGCCGACGGGGTCATTTCCAAACACATGATATTTTGAAATGGCCCCATCGGCCTGCATTTGCCACTTGGCCAATTATAATAGAATCATAGTCTTACGTAATTCAAAGATTCCTATACGATGAAAAAATATCACCGAATGACGAAACCATATAAATAAATCACCGGTAAAAGGTGACATACGGATAAAATCAAAAATCCTTTTCTCAGATTAATTATCGAAACTAAAAAATGACCTACACAGACTTTTATAGTTAACCAAGCTTATAATAAATGACAGAACGGCTAACTGGATACATAAGAAATAACTTTTATGAGTGAACTGTTAGTTTCGCGTGGTTTAATGTTTTGACTTCTAGTATCTACATATTTAGTTTTAGGCAAAGATTTCGAGACGAATTCGTAAAACGTTTAACCGCTGTATAATAAAAACAAAGAGATGTTGAAGATATAAAACAAGATAAAATAACATAAGATAACATTAGCATACTACATATGTGACAATCCGCGGCTAAAGGTACCTTGTGGTCGATATGGAGTTATGCATACGCTAGTAATCTGCGATTAATACGCTGTAGATATCAAAAAAGATCAACCTCCTACGATGTTTTGTTACGGAGATATAATTTTTTTAAAATTATATTCGAAATTATGCAATTTCGAGAAACAGACATTTTAAGTTCAGTCACCTCGAACACTATGTTGCCATTGTAAGTTAAATAAAAAATAATAACAGGGAAATAAATTTCAGATCTTATGCTTTGCGAAAAAGCAATAAAAAAAAAATCTATATTTCTTGCAAAATTTACAAAACATTCAATATCTTCGAAACTATAAACGTCCATAAGGTACCTTTAGCCGCGGATTGTCACATATAATTTAAAAGGGTATCCATGGAGTTTCTTGCCCATACTTTTCCATACCTAAAGAAGCGTGACCAGGGGAACAGTGATCAAATGATAAGTACTTACCTTTTTACCTCAGTGTTTAAGGCGAGGTTTTCCACTACCTCTGCCTCTTCCAAATGCAGCGCGACGTATTATAATTTACAATGCGTCGCCGACCAAATTTAATTTTGAAAAAAATCATGCCACAATACACATATTTGCACTTGATCAACTGAATATTTTTTTTTTCTCAGGTTTACATTTTATGGTACCTACGGTGAAGAGAGAGGAGGGGCTTGTGGCTAAGTAATAACAGCCGCACGGGTTGGTCCGTGGATGGGTGACCATCTTCACATACCAAGACCACCCCTCCGTGCCTCGGCAAGCATGTTAAGACGTTGGTCCCGGCTGTCATTCGTTGATCTTTGACAGTCGTTACGGGTCATCAGTAGCCCGAAAGACTGACAACCAGTCTTACCAAGGGGTATCGTATTACCCAGTAACTGGGTTGTGGAGGTCAGATAGGCAGTCGCTCCACGTAAAATACTGGTATTCAGCTGCATCCGGTTACACTGGAAGCTGACCCCAACATAGTTGGGAAAAGGCTAGGCTAACTACAATTATTACTTATAATGCCCTCTGTACATGGGCGTTTTCACATTATCAGATAACGAAACCAACCCGATACCGACATCTATACCCACACCGATATAATTATTATCGGCCCGTGATATTGGTGAATATCGATGACCATCACGATGCACCAAATTACCACAGTACTAAGTATCGACGTCTCGAAGTCTGTAGTGTGAAAAAGCCTTTTATTTTACACCATTCATGCCGGCCGTCCGTGAGAACTTAGGGATGGTTTATTTTTTGTCCAACATCATGTAGCAAAATATTTACGACAAAAAATTAACAGCTGCTTTCCGATAATTAATAAACAATAGCTTTATTAATTGCGCTAACGGTACCAGTTTTTTTTTTTCAATACAGTGTTACTACAAAATTTTTTGCGACAGTAAGTTTTAAAACATGAAGTTTCTCCTTTGAAGTCAACATAATAATTGATGGTAACAATACAATGTAAAAGTGACTGTTAGTTAGTAGACAATGTATGGCAAAGTTCAAATGACACGCTAACGGATCCCACACGACTGTATTTTTTTCTGCCTTCAATTTTAAGGAAAATGTAAGTCTTAGGTTATGGGCATACCCGAGTCAAGACTGTCTTTAGACAGACTTACGAAAAAAACAACAGTGCAAACATGGTTCTTTAAAAAAAAAAAATAGTTTTTCTTGACACACTGTCTAAGGCTATTCGTAAAACTGTCGCATGAAGACTGTCTTTAGATAGACTATCGCACTATGAAAAATATTGCACGCGCTGCACCGTACACATAAAAGGAGTAAAACTTCTTAAAAAATAAAGAATAAGAGAGATTATTTTTGCCCCACGCGGTATATTGCAGCCCACTCCCTCTCACAGAGAGAAGGCCTGTGTCCCAGCAGAGATTTAGCGAGACAGAGAGAGTTAGGTACCTATATCTTTATATTTCTCTCTTATGTAAAGAAAAAAGAAGTCTCGTGTAGAGAAGAGTGCCAAACGGGACGCGTCCTTGAAATTTTACTATCAATCCTTGTCCAAATATCGAATCACCGCCTAAGAAGTTTCACTTTAAAAAGATGACTACAAATCAGTTTCACTGTTTTTTGTTTTTAAGACAAAACTGTTTAGTTACCACAAAACAAAAGTGTTTGGACTCTAGTGTGCTCACTGTCTTAAAGACTCATTGTGAGTTAAACTCAGTCATTTCTCAGCTCATTTACATGCGACCTGCTCGACTGTGTACTACATAGTTGCTTGTTTTAGATTTAGTGATTAGAGGTGAGATTGAATTGTTGTTTTACTTTCGTTGATGATTTGTGCTATTAATTAATTGATTCTCCTGCAGTTCGCGTCATGATTATATGGTTTCTAAATGGACTTTTTCACGGAGACAATAGTGAAAACTTCGTGTACAACTTCTATGCGAAAAGTAGATTGATTCAATGATTTTGCGGAAACCATTTTGGAATTGTGAGTCCCTCTTTTCCCTTTCTTGATAGAAAGTAGTATCTTAAAAATTAAACTCGCCGACCAAATTCGCAACACCACAATACGCGCCAATACAGGTATCGCCGATGTTGGCGGCAAGTCTGCGAGGCTGAAGTGGGACTGGGTGGGTCACTTATGGGATGCATCCAGACAGATGGGCCAAAGTCGTCACACAGTGGGTGCCTGAAGACGGGCGTCGTTAGCGAGGCAGACCTAAGAAACGCTGGCGTGACAATTTGGACTCGTTCCTAACCGATTGGATGGAGAAGGCACAGCACAAACAAAGGTGGAAGAATATGGGGAAGGTCTTTGCCCAGCAGTGGAAAAGTATAGGATAATAGAAAAAAAAAAACTTTATTTATTTGTTATTATAGCGGCAATAGACAACACAACAGACTCTGTGAAGATTTCAACTGTCTACCTATTACGGTTCATTAGATACAGCCCGCTGACAGACAGACTCACGGACGGGTGGACGGACGGACGGACGGACGGACGGACAGCGGAGGCTTAGTGATATGGTCCCGTTGGCACTCTTTGGGCACGAAACCCTAAAAAACACCTCAACAGATATTATTATAACACTTTTTTGTAATGTTCATTGCCATGCGACACATCTATCTTTGAGTTATGTTCACTAAACGTCCATAAAAATTGCATTGCAACACCACTGATTACATTACAGGTTGCTCTAGAAGCTTCAGCACTCATTTCTAGTTCTTCACTATAAAGATTACGGAAATAATCGTTTAAAATTTAAAAGTTACGAGTGTGTGAACTTAGTTTAAAGACGTGTCGAATAGCGGTCAGGAGTTTAAATCTAAACAAAGGATCAATTAAACCAGTAGGTTAATGGTTTGTCGCAAATAAGTATAGTAAATACTTAAAACAATTTGGTGATTGTTATCATTCTCACGGTGGATGGATATGTAATACATTTATCTTTTATTTTGATACTTTTTGGTGGAAGTAGGCCGCTGACTGACTTTTTTTTAATAGGAAGAAAGTAATTTGATGATTTTAATACTGGTCGTATCGCTTGGTTATGTTTACGACTGGTTTTGCTGTTTTTCTTTTGCTAAAGATATCGAGATAATTCGCTATAGGCTAAATAAGACAGGTATTGTCCGGCCAAACAAGAAAGGGAGATAATACGTATGGAATTGAGGGAAATGAGTTGTAGGTTTGTACAGACGCCAGCACATCAAGCTACTACAATCTGTGAAATTCCTTATTTTTTTTCATTATTAATTAATAGAATTTCAACTTTATCGCTATTAGGTTTCAAGTTGATTGGGAAAATTTGGCAGTTTAGGGTATTCGTAGTTTGATGTGCTGGCGTCTGTACAAAGTAGAACTCTACGGGAGTGCAGTTTGTCACTGACATCCCTATGTCACTGCAGGGATCCAGCAGAATATCAGCGTCAGGGACATTTACTTGACACATGCTGGGCAGCAGAACTATTCTGTAAAAATCTCACCGTGAGAACTTAGGCGAAGTGAGCGGGAAGTGAGCTCTGTCATTCCCTAATGGTAGGGATTGAGACTATTAAGTGTTAAGTGCTTTACTTCACTTATGATTTCACGGTGAGATTTTTACAGAATCGACCGGCTGGACTCCCATTTGGTGAAACCTTAAGACGCATGCCGTACTTTTTTTATTCGGTATTTCGAATTAAATTATATCATGTTAAATGAAATGAAAACATACATTGTTTTCATTTTTGTTTTTTGTACGTTGGCACGTTATTTTTATATATTAAAGTAATTTGATATCATTTAATTGTGCTTTTGTGTGTTGTGTCATGACTTTTGTGTCAACTGAATAAATGGATACTTAGTGATTTTTTTTAAAGGCTTCAAATTTTTACAGGTTGTTCTACTCATAAATATGAATCACTTTCACTATGGGACCAACTCTGAAATCACGAACAAAAATCAGCTGTTTAATACAAAAGTTTAATACCTACTTGACCAAAATGTATGAAACAGCTGATTTTTTTCGTGATATCAGAGTTGGTCCCATAGTGAAAGTTGTTCATATTCATGGGTAGAACACCCTGTACGCCACCCTGATCTACTGACCTACTGTCACCCTGACGAATGCGTGCACTGACTGCACAGGTCCACTCAGTGTGGTTCTTTCCTCAAAAGACCACTTCAGACACCAATCTACATGGTCCTCAAAGATTACATCCGGATTTTTATATACACATTGACATTGATGAATTTTATATAAACAATGCCATGCATATTTACTTTGTAAAGTATCTTATTTTTATTATTATTACTGTGAGTGTGAAGACTATGTGGGTCATTTCTTTTTTTCGGCTTTCCTTCTTAGTTAGTTTTAATCATGGTCTGGCAGTTTGAGTAATTTATGCGGCCTACCCAAATGTCCTTTCATTGGTATTGTTCGTCGAATCGTAAGGCTCCTCAAGTTCTGAGTTGAGCTGCACAATTTTTGACAAATGCGTGCACTGACTGGACAGGTCCGCTCAATCTGTGTGGTTCTTTACTCAAAAGACCATTTCAGACACCAATCTACATGGTCTTCACATTATCTGACCAAGATTATGTCTGGACTTTAAAAGAGACTGTGACCTCTGAGTTTGTTTCGGCCTTTCTTCTCAGAGTAGTCAGATAGGAAACGCCGACCTCATCTAGTTTAAAAAAATATGATTGACATGTAAAAGTGTTTGTACAAACCTACTTACAGAAAATAAATCATTTATCATTTATTATGTAAAAATTTGGAGACGGTAAAAAAAATCATGTTGTATATATCAGTTTAAACCATCTCGGTAATTTTATCCTAATTAGACAGTTCTAAACACATATGTTTAAACTCGTTCTTTTCTATTATAATAGTTTTAAATATGTTTAAACTCTTTCTTGTCTATTATAGTGATATTTGTAATTAAGCTGTTTCTCTTACGGAATCAGGTTCAAAGGTTCGGGTCGTTATGCACGAAGTGGCGTGAGAGAATATTAAAAAAAAAATACTAAAACTAATGTATTTATCTTTTTATGCCTTCATGCACTTTCCATTAAGCCATAACTTGTTATACCAATAAAAACAGACATGCAACAGTAGTTTACACCGCCGTTCTTTGTTTAATTCTCATTTTTTTTTTTATCGAAAACTTGTTTTATTGGTCGAATGATTATGCCTTTTAACTACAAAACATGTTATTAAATGGTAACGCTTTGAAGAAAAGTAATTAGAGCTTATAAGGAAACAAGATATTTCACAAATTAGTTATGTTTGTTAACAAACAACTAACAATCCTCTTGAAAAATAGTTGCTTTGATAGTTGTTAATTACACGAAACACAATGGCGATAAGTATAAAGTGTCAATTGTTATTTACAAAAATGATGTTAGTTTTTCATTTAAAAGTCTGTGGCGATCCTTTACATTCATCTTACACAATACAGTTACTCGTATACCTATACACATACATGATAACATAACATACACATTACACAACTACACACTAATACCTACAAATCATTGTTTTATATATGATTATTTAATAGATATGTTCTAACGTGCCAAGTAGTATTGTGACCTCCTTGTGCTTATTTTCTTGTCTTCTATATTTCTGTGTTCTGACATAATTTTAAAACCTTCTGTCAATAAGACTTTTCTTCCTTGAGCTTTTTATATCGTGTATGTAAAAATATAGATTTTTTAACCGTGAGTATTAAATAAACATGTTTTATTTACCACACGAACATTAGTGTACAACACCACTAAAAGTCATTACTTCAAGTTATTGCAAAGTAAGTAAGTTATTGCTTCATTGAACACGATATAGATACTCGTAAGTTGCTTAATTGATATCATTGTGTATTCATACAATTCTTTTCGGCCAACTGTTGTAAATATGTGCTTAACTACTCACATATCAGAAAACTTTTAAAGCGACCATAATTTCTAAGTTCGAAACCAGTGATTCTCACTTTTATACTTCGAAATAAGTTATCATCATCTGGATTTTAAATCCAGAATGTTTTACCTACCTATGTACTTACCTATTGATAAAAAAATATTACTTATGTAAACTCACACCTTCTTCCTATGGGGGTAGGCAGAAACTACAGAACGCCACCTGCTACGATCTGGTCAAACGCGTTTTTCATAAAAAAATATTAGTACCCACTGTTTTTTTTTACGTTTTAGCTTCGGCATCGATTTACTAGAATATTTACACATTGATAAGAATACGTCACGCAGAAAAGAACGAAAAACATGGAGTTGAGACGCCTGAATGGTTGTAACAAAAAAAAACAGACCCTTGTGACCTAAATGATGTGTGAAAGGTATGCGTGTTACACAATTATTTATCAGATGGTGAATGGACAACGGTGACCGTGTATGAACTTCGATTTGCAACGGAACATGATGATATGATGTTTAATAACACTTTTATTCAGGCACTTTGTGTAAACAGCTGATAACAATATTAGATTTAACATCATTAAGAACTAAGGCCTTCACAGCTGTATAGTTTTTTTTTTTGTTTTCTTTTTGGCTTTTTTTATTTTTATTTAATTTTTTATTTGTAACGTGCGTATTGTTTGTGCAGAATGAACGTTTTTTTCTTTCAGGTTTTGACTATAATTGATGGTATTAGAATATTAACTGAGAAAACATATACAAGGTGTAACTGCCGATGCCTGCCAGGGTCGCGGATTGTTCGAAAGAGTTACCGTGGCCCTTGGCACAGGCAACTGGAGGAACACGGGTGGGTTTTAGTCAGTAAAAGTCTGACACACCCTCGGAAAAGTTATTTGATAATTTCCCACCCAAAAAAAAAAAGTTGTAACTTAAATAACGCACAACCTCTTAAGGGGTCATTGTGCTCATCTTTATGAACAACTTTTACTATGAGACCAACCCTAAAATCGCGAAAAAGTTATACACTTACATGAGTAGGAGGTGATGACATTTCAATCACTAAGCAGATACATATTTGTATTAATTAGATTTCTCAATGTCTTTATGGTAAAAAAATCTGCTGTTCCCTACATTTTGACGAGTTATTTATGCGAACATAAATGTAGGGACTTGAACGTTAAGATAAAAGTTATACAAACTTTTATCTTAACGTTCAATTCAATAAAAACTAATGTAATGTAATGTATCCACTGTCCATTCCTTCATTATATAAAAAAGCTTGTTAAAACAATATTACCAAGAAGTTAACTTTAACGTTTACCTACATTTTTGCGAAAGTAGTTCCGATTTTAACATTTTATCTACATATTTGAAATTTAATCGGTAACCGACAGAGTTTAACATATGAAACGAATAATGATCATCGGATTATGGTGGATTTTCGTATTTATAGACGCCAGCGCATCAAGCTACCCGAAAGTGTCAAATTTTCCCAATCAACTTTGAACCTAATGCTTTAGCGATAAAGTTGAAAATCTATTAAAGAAATTCGACAGATTGTAGTAGATTGATGCGCTGGCGTCTGTACCTATGTAAATTAATTGGGTAAACGTACAGATTTATAATTTCATTGGTGACTAGGTTTAACTAGTATAGCCTCCCATGTTCACTCGTTCTGCATTTTTCTTTCTCTTTTACTCGTTCACATACGTTTTTGACAAAAGAGAGAAAGTTAATACGCTAGACTATTGTTGGAAATAGTAAAAGAGTTCTTTGAAGGAACGTCATTTCATTTTTTGCATTCATTGTTCAGACTGTCTGGACATCATCTGTTACCTGTTAGTTTGAATTAATAGAAAGTTGATAATTTCAAGTGGGTATAATTGAAAAAAATATAGTGTTTAGCTTCAGGCTCAGACTTTGATATCTTTAGGTAATCTATAAATCTTTTGCGAGATAGTTATCAGTTTATAGTATTCCTAAAAAGTATGAATGGATGGATGGATTGATTGATGATTACCGCTAATGATAGCTGCACTTCTTCTGATTTATTTTCAGATAAGAATATCCATTTAAAGCTGGCTTTATTTTCATACTTATCTCAAGTCAATTCTCGATAGATTTAAATTGCGATTTTCCTCTGAATAACTTTATACAATGCGAGCTAGGGTTCTTACTTATTCCAGTAAAGGGTGACATTGATGAGGGGCTTGTGGTTAAACAATAACACCCACACGAGTCGATTGATCAGGTTAAGTTACGCTTGCCACGGTTATTCCGTGGATGGGTGACCATCTTTACACACCAAAACCCCTCTGTGCCTCGGAAAGCACGTTAAGCTGTTGGTCCCAGCTGTCATTCTTGGATTTTTGAAAATCGTTATGGGTCGTCAGAAGCTTGCAAGTCTGACAACCATCTAGTCATACACGTTACTGGATAATAACCCAGTAACGTTCTTAATTTCTTTACTTTCATCTGAACATCCGACCTTAGAAACAAACGGACAACTACCACTTGTATATATCCCACAAACATTCTTTAATTTCGTTAAATAAATCCGACACACAGACCATATATCTACCGATCATTATCTAGAAGCAAATCAAAACGGTGTCTCATTTACAAGTAACACTACCGGCGCCATGTTTTCCCATAGTTAGTCAGACGTTTACCCAACGTTCAGCAAAGAATGCTGTTTTGGTATCAACTTCCCTTGCATTGTGTGAATGTGAATATTTCCATCAGTTATACAACGTGTAACGTTAAATGCGCAAAACCTGAAAATAGTTCGATCAGAATAACGAGCAGAATTAATTGAACCACTTTTTAATATAACTAGGTAACTAAAAAAATCTTCATTAAAAACGTTGCGGTGTCTATTTATTAACAGGTCAAGCAAGCCAATGTCAGCGCGGCGCAGCGGCCCGGTGACGACTACTCCCTCGATAAAGCATCGTCACAGATGCAAGAAACGATCAGAATGGCCAGTAAAACTAAAACAGCACATAAAACCTTTACAATTTTTTAATGACTCATTTTCTCTCTGAAATAGGTCAATTGAATTAAAAATCAGTTGGGGTGTCTGAGGTTTTGCGCATTTAACGTTACACGTTGTATTTTGTAGGTACATTTGTAATTTTATGCTTACTAAACGGTAGATTATTGTGGTGGTGTCAAGTGACCAAGTCCATCAACGATGTGCTCTTAGCTTAATATGTAATATAAGACTAATGAGATGAACCGCTTTCTTCTGCTGAATGTCCCTAGAGAGTAGGTAAACCACAGAAGAAAAGAAAAGAAGAAAATAAAAAACGTTTATTCTGCACAAACAAAACGCACGTTACAAATAAAAACCAAAATAATAATGAAAAATAAAAAAATAAAAAGACATAAAATATACAACCTAGCCAAAAGCCTCGTACTAATAAAATAAAATAAATAATAATAAATAAGTAATAAATAATAAATACTCGTACTACTCTCACAGGAGCTACGGGCCTATTCGGTAAAAATCTCATCGTGATCTGTCATTCCACCTGACGCTAGGGATTGACACTATTGACAGCTCACATCACGTTAGTTATCACGGTGAGATTCTTACGGAATAGACAGTTTGGGCTGGAGCTCTGGTATAAAAAGATGAACTTTTAATACCTTAACTCCAGCCCAGCTCATGATGTTTAGGTACTTTCCTATAATTAGGTTGCAGTTGTGTGTCTTTGTTTTCTGTTTTTATAGTTTTAATGTGTATTTATTTTGGTGTAATGCCAATAAACGCATTTTTCTTTCTTTCTTTCGGTTCTTTCAAACACTGTTCAGGTTGTAAGGCAATCACTCTCTAAAGGGAATTAGTACTTAACAGATTCATCTGTATTTATAGAAGGTTACAAGATTATGTCTCACTACTTATTCCAACAATTCGCTCATCCAATAGAACAATGACGTAATTACGTTTTAGCTGTTTTTCAGGAGAACGTTTTAAAAGTTTGAAATTGAAAATATGATATATTTTCAATGATTATGCTAAAAGATTTAATATTTTTATGTATGTTACTTTAATATCAATAATAATTTGTAAAAATTTCACGAGAAAACTCAAGAAAACTCAAGAAAACATTTTCGTAATTACGTCGTTGTTCTATTGGATGAGCGAATTATTATTTTAATAACATTATTCAAATGTAATTGAAAAACCTACGACGAAAATTGAGTTTAAATTATAACCTCAATTCACCATTCATCGTAATGAAAAACATCTTTAAGGTGATTTAAAATTTGAATTTCGGGTATTATTGGAGATTAAACGAACTTACCTGAAGTGAAGTTCTATCCAAATTATACGAGTTGCTTCGTCCGAAGAGATTAAGATAACAATGTAGTAATACGTCTAGGGTATCGCCTTTCATCCACTAAGTTTGAATATTTTTTTTTTTTTTTTTTTTTTTGTCGGTACTTTGTCTTCCTGATAGTTATGCCTGTACCGCCACTCATTTAGTTGAAAGCCTGGAACCTTTTTTAATATTTCACTTTAGGTATGGGGTTCATAGGGTTGGGAGGGAACTAATCTCTTCGGACGAAGCAACTCGTATAATTTGGATAGAACTTCACTTCAGGTAAGTTCGTTTAATCTCCAATTATACTTCGTTGCTTCGTCCTTCGAGATTAAGATAACAATGTAGATTTTGAAAGATGGTGAAATATTAAAACACTGAATTTTTATACTTAGGTACATGTATATTAATCAAACCTTACAAGTAATAAAGTAATTAAATTGTAGTTTTTCTTTAATTAGGGGTAGATAAATTTAAGTTATTAATTTTAAGTAATTAAATCTAACATCGATCAGAGGTTAGGATTGATAAGGCAAATTGATCAGTTTGTTCACATTGAATGTCTCTATGATAATATCTGGCGAAAACATTGGAGCTACCACTCCACCCAGCTGCTTTTCGTATCGTGTCAATATTGACACCAGCTCTATGAGCAGCTGAGGTGGCTGCGTGTCTGGTGGAGTGGGCAGAAAATACTGAAGTGTCAATTCCGCTAATTGATAATATATCTTTTATCCACCGACTGATGGTATTTGTGGTTACTGATTTATGTGGTTTTTTAATACTTATAAAAAGGCTATTGGCATTGTTTCTCAAATGTTTTGTCCTATCAATATATTCTATAAGAGCCTCAGCGGGACATATTTCCGGTCGATCTTTGTAAAATGGAATATTTAAACAAGGTTGAGATAAACCAGGTCGAGATGTTTTTAACAAATCGTTTATCTTGATCAATATAAGATTATCAGTGACGTTCATATTTTCTAATTTGATTTTGCTAATGGTTTGCACCCTGTGTGCAGTTACAAGTATGAGCAAAGTTACGGCCTTTTTGGTTAAATGTTCGAAACTTAAATTATTATTTGGGTACCATTTTGATAAGAATTCTAAAACTATTGACGGGTCCCAAGTGATATTATATTTTGGGGCTGGAGGACGAAGTCTGTAAAAACCTTTGAATAGCCTAGCAACGCGATCATCAGACCCTACTCTCGATCCTAAGATCAAAGACAGAGCGGAGCGATGACTGTTTAAAGATCCGTATTGTAAGCCGGAATGAAATAACTCAGTGAGAAAATACATAATCATCGGAATTGACGCCTCATGTATTTTGATATTGTGAGTCTTACAAAAGTTTACCCAACGTCGAATGGCAACGTCATATTGTTTTATTGACCTTTCAGATAAAGAAGCTATCATAATATCTAAAGATGATGGTGGTACTCCTCTGTTTCGTAACGCCGTCCTGATAACTTCCCTGCAATCAACGTGAGCTTGGGGACACTGTTGGAAATAGACAATAACACTTTATCAGAGGGTCTAAACTGAACTAATTCTGAACAGAGAAGTTTTTGATAAAGTGGAAACCAGGGTTGCGTGGGCCAAAATGGAACCACAACAATACCCTCCGCCTGGTCGTATATAAGTTTTCTTAATACTTTTAATATAACCGCAAAAGGAGGAAATGCGTAGAAACAAAGATTTGACCAATTTAAAGTAAAAGCATTCACAGCGCATGCTCCTGGGTCTCTATTCCATGAGACGTACTTAACACATTTGTTATTCAACCTTGATGCGAAAAGATCAATTTTTGGTTGCCCAAAGGCTCTCACAATCTTTTCAAAAGCATGATCTTTAATCTCCCATTCGGTATCGGGGTGAGATTTTCTAGACTCAGCATCTGCTATTTCGTTATCTTCCGAGCTTATGTATGAAGCGAATACAAATATACCACGAGCTTCACACCACTGCCACAAAGATTTTGTGATTTCAGTTAAATGTGGAAATCTTACTCCACCCATACGGTTGATATACGAAATAGCAGTTGTGTTGTCAACGCGTAGTAACACCTGACAATTTTTTAATCCTTTTGCGAATGTTTGTAAGCCCAAGAAAGCAGCCAGGAGTTCTAGACAGTTAATATGTTTGTTAGACTCTGTGTTACTCCACTGGCCACTGGCGGTCTCCGCACCGCATGCTGCCCCCCACCCTTTTTTGCTAGCGTCTGAAAATATTTCTAGACAGTAGCTGTCCCGTCTAATAGGATTCACTGCGGTATCAATAGATTTTAACCACCAGGAAAAATCGTCCTGCAAATACTGTGGTAAAGACATGTGGCTATCATAATTACTCGTTTTACACAATGCAAGGTATTTGCATCTTTCCATCTGCTTGGTGTAAAGCCAACCGTACTGAATCGCGGGGCAGGACGAAGTGAGGAGGCCTACCAAGCGAGCAAACTGTCTTATTTTACAACGAGATTTCAATTGAAACGATTGTAACTCTTGTTTAATTAGATTTCGTTTTTCCTTAGGAAGGCTAACATGAAATTCTTTTGTATCTATCACAAAACCAAGGTATTTGCAAATATTACTCGGAATCATACAACTTTTTTTTTTTTTTTTTAATGTTAATTATGAATCCTAAGGACTCTAAAATATGTTTTGTCTGTAAAATATTATCTAAGCAATCTTGATAATTATTAGAAATGATACAAATGTCATCTAAGTAGATAGATGACAGATAACCTAATGATCTCAGTAAACAAATTACCGGTTTTAATAGCTTTGTGAACACAAATGGAGCTGTGTTTAAACCAAACGGCAAAACATTGAATTGGTAAATTTGACCCTCGTACCTAAATCGTAGGTACTTTCTATACATCGGGTGTATAGGTACTAGAAAATACGCATCCTTTAAATCAAAGGTGGCCATGAAACTGTTTCTTGATACTAATTTTAATGTTGTTCTTAGATCTTCAATTTTGAAATGTTCTGTTACGATGTACTTGTTTAGAGACTTTAAGTTTAAAATAAATCTGTTTTTGCCATTGGGTTTTTTAATCAGGAAATAACTAGAAAGAAACTGTCCTTCACATGGTTCACAATGTGAAATAGCACCACTGTTTAGAAGGTCAGTGATGGCCACCTTGTATTTAAAGGACTCACATGAAGTTAATGCTACCTGCATTAACTTCATGTGAGTCCTTGGTTCGTGTAACTGATAGACAGGTTTAGTAAACGGTATCTTGTAACCTCTTATCCACGATAATACAACGAGGTCATTAGTTATCAATTGCCATTGATCATAAAAGTAGGATAACCGACCTGCAAAACGTACCAGGTCTAGCGCCGCGGGGCTTGGCGCTGCTGCAAGCGCGGCTGCTGTCGCGGCTGCTGCTGCACCGGTCGCGGGCGCGGCGCCGGCGCTGTCCTCCTCGCTGTTCCCGCTTGCCGCGCTGTCGGGAACGGAGGCGTCTGGTTTAAAGTCTGGACAGGGGCCTGTCTCGGTCTCTGCGCTGGTGCAGGTCTTCGAACCTGTGTGTTTATTTTAATCTCAGCGCCTGATTTTGATATAGCTTTTGCAGCTTTTAGAGTATCGGTCAGATGTTCGCCAAATAGAAACTTATCGATTTCTGTATTGAACAGTTGATCTTTTATATCTTTCTTGATTGTAGAACATATAAAACTGCGCCGTGTCATGGACTCGCTGTGTTGTGAGTCACACATCAGTCGACCGGCTTCGATCAGTAATTTTATTACCGACTGATCTTTATAACCTGCAGAAAAGAGTATGCTTAGGGCTTCACTTATACAAGATATACTTGCTGCGACCTGCACCTGCTTATTCTCTAAAGCTTTGTCTTTTTTTTATTAGCATCTCCGATAAGGCGGCCTTTATCTCTGGATTTAACTTGGGTGCATCAATCTTTGTGCAGTTTTTTGGAACCAGATGCTTATCAAGCAGCTCCTTTCTGGCATCCTTGGTCAAGCCTGTTGTTGCGATGTGTTCCCAGCGAGCAGATAACTCGCATCTAATGTCTGGTCCATATTTTTTATCCTTTGATGGAGTTTCGCCCAAGAGATTCAGAATCTCTTCGTCCAGCTCAGGAAGCGTTACTTCAACAGGTAGTTCCGATTCCCCTGCCTGTACTGCTTCTGTAGCAGGAACATCATGTATCGTCGAGGTGGACGTACCCGGTTGTGGCTCATCTGAGTCAATAATCGGAGATGACGCGACATCACCTTGAACTTCCATTTCAGTTGGAATAGAAAATGTACCAAATGTAGGTATCGGATAGAAAATAGCGCGGTGATAGTCCTCAAAACTATCCACAACACCAAGTTTATAATCCATACCGATATTCAGAATTACGAAATCGAGTGATAACATTTTGTTATGTAGGTACGTGAATATGATCACAACTACCAATGTTCCTAGTATACAACTAGTGGTTTTAGAGCGGCGATAGTCCTTAAAACTACCCACAACACTATGTTTTAGTCCGTACGGATATAAAATGCAATTATTATTAAGTAGGTCATTAACTAAAGTGAAGGCAACATTCCTTTCAAATGTACACAATCACTAGTAGTATATACCCAATGAATTGGGAATCCAAAATTATGTGAAGGTAACATCCCCATAAGATGTACACAACACTATTTAAGATAATATGAAATCATGTCAGATTATGATACGGATATAGTCCGAAAAACTATTCACAATATCTTCCGTTTGTAAAAATAACACTTCAGCTTACCTTCATGGTCCGATAGTACCGGTGACATAATAATATTCGTCGACGAGCTACTACTCTCGGAACAACTTCGAACACGCGACCTTCTGTCGCGTTTATTAAGTTTCCTTTCGAGTTTTCGAATCTTCTTTCTTAAATAATCACTGTCGTCGTTTTTGTGACTACGTTTTGGCATCTTTTTGCACAATTCAAATGAAACGAAGAAAATAACGTGGTGATCGGCGACGCACTAAAACGCGAATGAGTGGCGGTACAGGCATAACTATCAGGAAGACAAAGTACCGACAAAAAAAAAAAAAAAAAAAAAATATTCAAACTTAGTGGATGAAAGGCGATACCCTAGACGTATTACTACATTGTTATCTTAATCTCGAAGGACGAAGCAACGAAGTATAATTCAAATAAGTAATCAAACCAAAGCACTCAATTTGCGAGTTACACTACAAATTGGCTATAGGTACGTTTTCTGATCCATTTGTTTACATTTTCATCAGATGCTTACAGAGCATAAGTATCGGCAATCTTTGAAGTTGTTTTAATTTTAACGCATAATAATGACTCTGGTTAGACTGGAAGCCGACCCCAACATAGTTGGGAAAAGGCTAGGCAGATGATGATGATGCATAATAATGACTGTACCTTGTAGATAAACAAATGCGTGTAAATGGAGTTTATGTACATAAATACACAATTTAATTGAATAAAACATGTAATACGGATATGGGAGGGGCCCGTGGCTAAATAATAACAGCCGCACAGATCGATCGCTCAGGTTAAGCTACGCTTGCCGCGGTTGATCTATGGATCGGTGACCATCTTTACATATCCAGACCCCTCCGTGCCTCGGAAAGCACGTTAAGCCGTTGGTCCCGGCTGTCATTCGGAGATCTTTGACAGTCGTTACGAGTAGTCAGAAGCCCGAAAGTCTAACAACCAGTCTTATCTAGGGGTATCGTATTACCCAGTAACTGGGTTGTGGAGATCAGATAGGCAGTCACTCCATGTAAAATACTAGTATTCAGCTGCATCCGGTTAGACTGGAAGCCGACCCCAACATAGTTGGGAAATGGCTAGGCAGATGATGATGTAATATGGATATGCGAAGTCCTTTTTGTATCTTCGCATACTTAACAAGGTCATAAAAGTAACACTGTTATATTATTAAATGTTAATGTTGTGCTATTATCAGAAGGCCAATTCCTGTAATAAAAAACGTTAAAAAATCTAATCGCAATCTCATCTCAGCGACAATCAATGTCAAAAACTTGTAAAAAATGTGAGGGAATTAGGGGTATTTTTGACTGATTGGGACTGAGATTACCAGTGCTATTCTGTAAAAATCTCACCGTGAGAACTTAGGTGAAGTGAGCGGGAAGTGAGCTCTGTCATTCCGTAATGGTAGGTATTGACACTATTAAGTGCTCACTTCAGTTATGATTTCACGGTGAGATTTTTACAGAATCGACCGGCTTACTCTGAACGTTCTCAAAATTAGAGAATTATCCCTCAGATGTGGGTTTCTAAAAAATAATGAAGCCTCAACAAGCTAATGGTCATTAGAACAAAGTTTGAATGAATGAAACCGATTTTTTTTTTTTTTTTAAATTAATGTAAATTTTCTCCTTCATCGTTAATTATAGCAATTATCAACGGGCCTATATATGGGCTGATAGTGATTATAGAGATTCTTTTTAATATGTTTTAAGAAAAATCTTTATCATAGGTTGTCGTTGCAAAGAATGGGCTCACACACTCCAGTCGAGGGTGCCATAAAGGCTAACTGTGGGAAATGGGCGGCAGGCAATAGCGCCCTCCTGTCTGTTAATAGCTTGTAAATAGTGAATAATTGGCAGGTATAGGAATTAAAGAAAGCTCTGTACTTTTACTGTTTTTTTCATTACCGAACAACTAGAAGATTATAAGACCGCTTTAGGATTTTTGCGGCCGTATAACTACTTTGTTCATTTCATGATTATCAATATGACGCATGCAAACACAACTAATGGTTTTTTTAAGCGTTCACTCTAGAAACGAAATCGAATACGTAAGACTTCAACATAATAAAGAATTAATAATGTAATAACCAAGTTTGGATGCAGATAATTATGCATTTAGCATTAAAACAAGAACCTAAATGTGACTCAATTAAATCACAATGATAATAAAAAAATTAAGCATGGCCAAATGGTGTGATAACATTTTTCGGATACATACCCTCACGAGTTCCAGAACTTACGCTCTGGCTACATTTCCCACACTTACTCGATCTGCATAAACCGTTCTCTGATAATAATCAGCAACATTAATAAATTGCAAAACATATTATTACAAGGGCCCCAAGTTTATTGAAAGGTCCAGAATATTCTTGATGACTACGTACAGAGAAGGGTCTCGTCTATAACCTATTATTCCACAGTTAATGCTGCCTAGACGACAGACTTAGCAAATTGATATAAACTTGTTGTTCCTGATAGGAGCCCTGAGGGAATCGCTGGTTAATCACCGTGGTTGCAGTGAAGTATGCAAGTTTCTTGGCTTCGTAAAGTATTTTATTGGTTATTTCTTTGGTGTTTTGTTCCAAACAAGATCATTGGAGATCTTATTTGGATTTCGGACAAAAAATAGTGTTTTGTTATTGTTTCCACTTATTTATATTATAAGTAAAGTACTATAGGTACTTTACAAAACACATTATTTTTTCCAAAATCCTAATAAGATCTCCTTTGATCTTATTTGGATGTCTGAAAAAAATAAATAATTGGGTCTATCTATTTAAACAATCCGCTTTAATGTTGTTGTGACAAGGTTCAAGCACAAGGCAAGGTGTAAAAAATCAACTGCTCCCCACATTTTGTCGAGTTATGAGAATATAAATGTATGGAACAGCATTAAAATATCATGTTTTAGTTAATATTTACATAATTTAAAAACTCACAGTCTTAAAATAATAATATGTATTAGTAAATAAAAAAGGAGGACTAATAATCATAGGGCAACAAAAAATTCGTGAAGCAGCTGGTTTTTTTTTTTGCGAATTCAGGTTTGTTCCCGTAGGAGAGTAGTTCAAAATGATGAGTACAATAACACTTTAAGAGTATTTCAATTACACCTTGTATGTACTAAAAATTTCATCAAAATTGGTCCAGCCGTTCAAGCGTGAAGAAGTAACAAACATACATACACACACTCACAAACTTTCGCCTTTATAATATTAGTGTGATTCCGTACCTTGCTAATAAACTAAGGATATTGTAAAGATACCAATCACGGCTTGAATAAACGATGTTTTGCTTTCGTTGACATTTCGACCATGTTTTATGCTCATTGCACCAATAGTGAATGGTATTGCTTGATCTCGGCCTTGCTAAATAAATTTCCTACACGCTCTAAAAGGTGCAATTGTTTCATTAAGGGATGTTCATTTATTAGATACGTAAGACGATTTGAGGATTTTTTTCTTTGCAATTATGGTAGATCTACCTTAATTGCAAAGAAAAAAAATTTCAAAAACGACTTTTTGCTTACTTTTGAGATCTTTTATTTATTTATTAGGGACAAAAAACAGTTACATGCTACACACTACAGAGAAATACTTAAACTAAGATTTAAAACATGTAACCCACACCATTGTCCAGGTTTTAAGTACAGGTTAAAAGAAGTGCCAAAGACAAGTGATAAAATCGTAAAAGAAAAATAAAACAATAGTCGCTGTCACAATATTGCTGTGTTACTTAGCTTAGCTTAATTTAACTTAAAATTCTCGCTAAACAAAATAGTCAGAGCCTTTTTTTTAAATGATAGCTTAGATAGACAAAATATATCCAGTTCAATAAAATGCATGTTGTAAGAATCAACAAGGCGACGAAGAGGTGCACGGTCCCCAGCGTTAGTCCTGCATATGTCTGTATGGAATAGTTGTGAACACTTCTGGGTACCTTGTAACACAATTTGTTTGTTACGATCTTACGTAATAACAATCTAGACCCCCTCCCACTCCCCTCCCACTCCCCACGTAAGAAAAAATAAGATTAGTTTGAACGCCCTCCCCCTCAAATCGTCTTACGTAATGAATGAACAGCTCCTTAAACGTACGTTTAATGTTTCGAGGTAATGAGTTCAACGATCTGTGTGAGGTGACAGAAATGTTTTGTTTTGTTTTGTTTTTGTTTTTGTTTTTGTTTTTGTTTTTGTTTTTGTTTTTGTTTTTGTTTTTGTTTTTGTTTTTGTTTTTGTTTTTGTTTTTGTTTTTGTTTTTGTTATGAAAAGCGACACATCTCTAGTCTACATTTCTGTTCCTGGTAGATATCCCTACTGGTATATTTTGCCCATAACCTTGCCCTAAAAACGTTATTTTTATAAACCTGCCAACGGGGGCCTCATTTCACGTATTTATGTAAGTAAATATTTTGTTGCAAACGATCGGCCCTTGTGAAAGGGCAACTTTTTCGTTCTCTAAGATATTCTGGTCGCTTATAACAATTTATCACTCTAATTAATATCTACATATAATAATAACGTGATAAAGATTTTCGTACTGGTTTTCTCACTCTTCGTAAATCTTTAACCGGACATCGGATCTTTATCAAAACAGATTTCTATCTGTGAATAACTATAATGATCAATCTTACTTTTCCAAGGTACCTTCTAGGTCAACATAAATGAAAATTAGATGTTCCTAGTAACAGTGTTCAAGGGAAAGCATAAAGCTTTGGTTTTCTAGAAAATCGGTCGCGACATATTAAAACGGCTGTCATAAAAATCTGTAATTTTCACTAATTGACAATAAGGTGGCAAAAACACTATTTGGGCAGCCGTTATTGTGTGACCGCTCACCACTTTCTTACTAAATCAAAGCTTTTTGGCTGGTCTATATTAATTACGTAATTTTGTAAACATACGTAACTAATAATTGTTAGGAAATTCCTAGTGTGGGGCAACGTTTTTTAAAAAAAAAGAAAAGAAAGAAAGAAAGAACTTTTATGTTTGGTGTGAGAATTCGCTATTTACGATAGCGGACAATGTAACGCACGTAAAACATTGTACTTCCATAAGCACATTGTATACACAGGGATAGTGGGATTAGATTTTGAAAAAAAAAAAAAAAAACCGTCAAAAAGTTGGAACTTTGACCTTCAATATCTCCGTAACAAAAGCTTCCCAGGTATGGCCCAGTAAAATATATATACAACGTGTAACGTTAAATGCGCAAAACCTCTTAAGGGGTCATTGTACTCATCATTATGAACAACTTTTACTATGGGACCAAACCGGAAATCGCGAAAAAAAAATCAGCTGTTCCCTACATTTTGACGAGTTATGCGAACATAAATGTAGGGAACAGCTGATTTTTTTTTCGCGATTTCAGGTTTGGTCCCATAGTAAAAGTTGTTCATAATGATGAGTACAATGACCCCTTAAGAGGTTTTGCGCATTTAACGTTACACGTTGTATATATATATATATATCATGACAACGGGAAGAACAAGTGACTCTCGGCTTTCTTAGGGTATTTTAATTTTACAACCGTTATAAAAAAAAAATACAATAAATCATGCTTGCATGCACCCAGCGATTTAGGCAGTGCGTTGTCTGTGACTGAATGAATTTAAGATTTTTATTAAGTAGATATACTCTATGCCCTTTGTTAGTGCAGCTGCACTAAGAAAGGGTTTTTGTGAACACTAACCGCAACGGCTAAGTGCGAATATCATTTATCACTCCATCTTCCTCTAGCAAATATTCAGGTCTCAGGTTTAACTCTAGTAGGTAATGGCTACGTTTAGAAAGGGAACCCTAAAGGAATCGTGATTCATTGACCCTTCGCCACAAGTAGCTTCAGCTTCTAATACAGCTATTTACAATAACTACATTCACAAACGTTGTACAAGGTCTTAGTAAATAATTAAGTTATTCACAACTTTATTGTTAGCCACGGCTGCCGTATGCCCAATGAGCTGTGAGCCAAAATAACCACTATGTGGAGCCGTGACACAGCAAGATGGCGGGGCGAGCTGGAGAAAACAAATGACGAATGTTCCACATTAGCCCTGGATGTAAAGAACTGGAAGTCATGGGGAGAGACCTTTGTCCAGCAGTGGGAAGATGCAGGCAACAAGTTTATTTACTTGCTGAAAACAACTTGGAAGAAATGAAAAATAATAATAAATAAACAATTTGTAGAACCATTGTTACAACTATTACCTTACTAGCTTTTGCCCGCGGCTTCGCTTGCGTTAATTTAGAATTTGACAATCAATTCGGGTTTTATTCTGCTTGTTGTTTGGCCGTTGCACTCATGGGCTCAGAATGGAACATTATTCTAGGACACTCCTATACCTACACAATGTTGTATGTCCTTCTATTTGGCGCTAATACGTACTAATTCTGGGCATTTGACACACGCGAACATGCTACATATGAAAAAAAATGGGAAAAACATGGCTTTTCCAAATGTAGCCCTGCTACCTGCAACGTTTGCCCTTGTCTGTAGTATTATTGTTAGGAGGATGAAAAACCGGTTTATCGACACTCTAGACTCACAACATGTATTAGGCTTACATAAAAAAAAAAATTAGAAGAAACTCTAAGCTCAAGTTTCTAATATAATTCAATCATGATTCGAAAGACACGTGGCGCCATCTATTATCATAATAACGTTATTGTTGTTTTCCTCAGGAACGGCACTTTTTCGGGACCTTATGTCCGTTTCTGTACACCTGACAACGTATATGCAACATTTTAGGATGATCGGTTCAGTGGTTTAGGCGTGAAAAGGTAACAAATGAACAAACGAATTTACTATCTCATTTATAACATTAGTTAGGATAATTAACTTATAGCCAGTCTGTAACTGTTAGCGATCTTCATTTGGATCTTATAAACTGTAGTCTCGCAGTGGAAAAACAAGCAAAGAAATATTATTAGTCATAAATATGAGAAAAATTATAAGCTGTAAATCATAATAAGTTGCGGGAAATTCTTTTGCGAAGTGTATTTTTTTATGACAATATTTTCTTATTATTTTATAAGCTTTTAATCCTCGGTGTCCGAAAGTTAGATTATGACTTTGTAATCGGAAAATCTGCTCTCAACACTTATGGTAGATGTTGTTGACCCTGTATGGTTGTGCTGGTTGGTTGGTTGGTTGAGGGTTCGATTCCCGGGTCGGGCAAGGTGTTACTGAGTTTTTCCATTAGGAATTTCTTAGTAACAGCCCGGAGTTTGGAAGTCAGCGGTGTGATACCCCCCTGGCTGTGAAAGCACGTTAAGCCGTTGGTCCTGCGCCTGATCTCTGTCTGGTCGTGTCGGATTGCCGTCCTATCGGACTATGAGAGTGAGAGAAGTGGGAGTGAACCCGTGTCTGCGCGCACCCTTGTGTACACTATAATATCTCCCGTGTCGAAGGCTAGTAAAGTATAGTCTCCGTTGAGATTGGACGCCGTGGCCGAAATACGGTCTGGAGGACTTTATGGTTATGCTATGGTCGGTAAGGTTATAACATAGCATCACGCCTGTAGTCTCTGAAGGGTTTCGCAGAGGTGTACAGACGCCAGCACATCAAGCTACCCGAAACTGTCAAATTTTCTCAAAAACCTTGAACCTAATGCTTTAGCGATAAAGTTGAAAATCTATTAAAGAAATTTGACAGATTGTAGTAGCTTGATGTGCTGGCGTCTGCACCTATAGTACAGCCACATTTCACTTGTTATGTTTACGTGCCAAGTAAGACGGGGCGAGTTTATTGCCTTCAACTGGTCACAAATCCAGGCTCAAAATGCTCCTGAGAAATAACATCAGCAGTTAGTGGTAACAGCTTCGACTTACGAGTCGTAGGTCGTAGCTTCGAACCCCGGCAGGCGCTATACTTTGTGCAAATAATTTCACAACCACTGCTCTCAAAACCGTGAAGGAAAACATCATGAGGAAACGACATGTCCTAGAACCACAAATTCGAAGACGTGTGCCATCTATCAACCCGCACTGGGCCCGCGTGGTATATTACAGCCCATTCCCTCTCGAAGAGACGAGGCCTGTGTACTAGTAGTGGGCACAAAATAGGCTGATTATGCAAGAGATCAAGATGGGGTTTCTGAAACTCTATGAAATTATTAACAAGAGATAACTAATTGTTGTTAGTTAAGTTTAATACACACCGCGTCACATGAATAAGACCATGATGATGTTCTTGACTGGCCATCGCCTTCCCCTGACTTAAACATCATAGAAAATGTGTGGGGATGGCTGTCACGTGAACTTTATAAGAATGGCAAACAATATAACAACAAGCAAGATCTCGAGAAGAGTATAAAAAAGTGTTGGAGCAAACTGCCGATTACTTAAATATATAAAAAGTCTTTATGATTCAATGCCATCTCGGATTTTTAATTTAATTCAACAGAAGGGGAAAAACCTTAATTACTAATCAATTTTTTTTTAATAATAGTATTCACAACTGAAGTTTTTGTGTTTTATTTAATGGTCTTATTCAAGTGACGCATCATAATTGCCACCAACATTGTCAAAAGTGGTCACTGTGTATTTAAGAAGTTCGATTGTTTATAGTTAAACTTTTTGTGGCTAAAGACATTTATACTTATCATTCCTATATATTTATTTTGTCTCATATCCTAAATAGCAAAAAAATATTCCGGTCTTATTCATGTGGCGCGGTGTGTATAATCGACGCTATGGCGAACCCAATTGCAAGATAAATTTCGCGATTTTATTGATTCTAGTATAAATTCTATCAACCGTGCAAATCAATCAATACACAAACCACTGTATAGTTTGCAAATCAATCTTCAATTTAATGTAAACAAAACTAGGTTAAAAGCGTTTTATTCATATAAAATCCGCAGTGTTCCGGTGTTAAGCGTAACGTGTAGGAAGCACAATATTCTCTTGGTTATATAAATAATGTTCTAGCTAACGACAGTTATCTAACGTACATATACGTACGTCACATACAGACTGAATTTGATCAGAATAAACGTAATCAGGCACTTCATAAGATTTAAATCTTTGGATAGAAATCCGAACAAGTTATTTTGCATGATTTTGAAAGTAAAACGTTCTTTTTACATGTCATTAGAAAAAGCCATTGACACGCTATGTCTGAGTTTACAAAAGTCTAGCTTTGAATGTCATTAGGCTAGGTGATATAATCAAGATGAATATAATTAAGTCGTATTCTGCGATAGTGCAAACATATTTACGCGCTATTCCAACAGGGTCACAAACTAAGTCTGGCATATGTAGGTCCTGTACTTACAGACCGGCCGTCGACAGAATGCGTTCCTGATTTCTGTCAATTGGGACAATGCTAGTAGCTAATAAAGATCAAATTCGCAAAACACGTATTCGTTTGTATGAAACTGACAGGTGTTTCGTCAGCCGGACTGTACAACGTGAAATTAAAATTTCCATCAATAAAAATATGTGGGTTGCCAATGTCAATAAAACTATAAATTAAGAGAAGCAAATTCACAGATTCGCCACTTTCCTAAAAGATTGTATAATAATAATTTATATTAATAATACTTGGGCAAACATCTGAAAAAAATCAAGGCTCGATTTGGAAAGGTTAATGATAACTACGCTCTCTGATTTATAACCATTCTAAATAACATCGATTTGTAGCGAAGGAAGCATTTTATAATTGTTACTTTTGCCTTACACGTTCTAACTACAAATGAAAGTCCCCGTTGGTCTCTTGGCCGTTAGCGCGACTGCTGAGCGTGGGGTCCTGGGTTTGATTCCCGGGTCGGGCAAAGTGCTACTTTTTCCATTGGGAATTTCTTAGTAACAGCCCGGAGTTTGGAAGTTGGCGGTGTGTTATCCCGTGCCTCGGCAAGCATGTTAGGCCGTTAGTTCTGCGCCTGATCTCTCTTTGGTCGCGTTGGATTGCCGTCCCATCGGACTATGAGAGTGAGGGAAGAGGGATTGCACCTGTGTCTGCGCACACACTTGTGTACTATAATATCTCCCGCGCCGAAGGCTGGTCTCTGCGGAGATTGGTCGCCATAGCCGAAATTCGGTCTAGAAGACTTTATTTATAAATGAAATTATAAAAATAATGGACACCATGTTTTTAAAATACGTGTATTTATTGTAAAACAGATTTAGGTAATATTAAGATCTAGATTTGATTACTTGACTACCCATATAAAACCAAGTTAAAGAGTGGTTCAGGCTCTGTAATTTCACGCATTAATTCAAACCAACAATTTGAATTGAAGCTCAAACCAGCGGGGTGATTACGTAACAAACTAACAGTAGCAATGGCTTTCATTTTGACAGTTCAACCACATTCATTGCGTTATTTACGTTGTTGAGTAGACAAATGTCTTCGAACATATGACGCAATAGATTAGCAATATCCTTCAAAATCATTCAGATAGTGAATTACGAGTGTGTTACGCAATGAGGGTGCTAGTCCCGATTAAGCGGTTGAACACATCCAGAGTATATATTTTGTGCTGGAGTCACGATATCTATCTGTCTAAATTGACAAGGGCAAAGGGCAAATATTAAAAGACAGTTCATATATAAAGGAATTTTATTTACCTAGATACACAACGTAATTTACTCTCTCTGGTACATAGATACAATAAATCAGAGTTTATCTCGGATAGTCGTTTTAAGAGGTTCAAGATTAAAACAAGTTATGTGTTTGCATCACGCGTCAAGTTGCTCAAGAATGGGATCCAAAGGTAATCTGTAAATATTTCACTCTTTTTACTTTATACTTGAAGTAATTTATGTATTTATAACGTGAAATTAATCTTGAATAAATACAATATACAATCTTAACACTAAAATAGTTTTCTGTTGGTGTTTCTTAACTTGATATATTATGTCAATCATAGAACAGCAACCTAATTGCGTAACGCACTATCGATCTCAATTTCAATCGATTTGAAGGATATTGCTAATCCATTGCTTCATATGTTCAAAAAATGTGTCTGCTCAACAACGTAAATAACTCAACGAACGTTGTTGAGCTGTCAAAATGAAACCCACCGCTACTGATAGTGTGTTACGCAATTACCCCACAGTTATCTGTTTTGTGATGTCAATTGTCAAAATCTCATTTTAACTACATCGACGTATACAACGCGTCGTCAGGAGTCAGGATACGTTATTAGTTCTGTAAATGAAATCTTAATATAACATTTTAGTGTTACGTAGGTACCTATTATATTTTTAGCCGTCAACTTTATTTTTTTTCTTCTTATAGTATTTGAATGTAGTCTAATTATTATTGCACAACTTTGCGGAACTGTCTTACCTAGATCAATTACCTAAGTATGGCGATACTGCGAATTAAGTGGTTCATATTTAACACATAAATAAAATTGAATTCCTTTATTTAATCACTGTCAATAAAAAAAATCTGTTTGTAATGTCAATTAATAGATTTTTACTAAATGCATATGAAAGTACATATATACGGTAAGATACATACTTTTATAACATAAACAATTAAAAAAAAAATTGTCTGTGTTTTGGGAGCAAAACACAGACAATTTTTTTTTTAATTAGCCGGAGGGCTGATCTCCGAAACGGCTGGATCGATTGTGATTAAATTTGGTACAGGGATACTTTGAACCCTGAGGAGGGACATGGGCTACTTTTTATTGCCACACCACGCGGCTGAAGCCGCGGGTCAAACCTAGTAATAAGAAGCACATAAGAATGGGTTTAAAAATTGTAACGTGGCTTTATATTACAAGTTTTATAAACTAACTTACAGTGATGAAACACATCGTAAGGAAACCTGAAGTTTCTATACATTCCTTTGTAGAGATGCTGTTTTTCTGAGAAGATTCTTTTTCTCATAATAGTTCCTGTAAAGGCTGATTTTACTGTGGAAAACCCAAAAATTCAAAATGTTTGAAATTCCAAGAACCCAGAGATTAATAATCAAATTGACTTTACTAATCATAAATTACTATACCATTTTGATAACACGAACAATATTTCTTCCGTCTAAATCGGTTAGTGCGCGCATACTTCACGTCAATGTGATAAAATAGAATTTTGTGTCAGAAGAAAGTACAATTTGTCACCTTTTAATTTATTATATTACGTACATTATAGACTGGAACGAGTTTTTAATTAGTCAGGCATAGCGTTGAAAAAAGCAGGGAAAATTCCTGTTTCCTTTCAATTCCGTTGTTTTTTCAATGTTTCATTCGAAAGTTTCAAGAAAATTTGCCAGTATATATTTCATGTTTTTTTTTTTTTTCAATAAAATCTAAAAATATGAAGAAACGTATTCTAGCTGTCAGTTGTATAAATAGTTTTATCAATTTACGTGCTAGTTCCGAATGAAACATTGAAAAAAAAAAAACAACGGAATTGGAAAGAAACGGGAATTTCCCCTGCTTTTTTCAACGCTAGTCAGGCATCATTTTCAGATGTGTGTTAGATGTTAAAGAACGGCTGGCAGTGTATTTTTGACATGATAACGTCAAAAATACATCGTCTTT
Organism: Eremobia ochroleuca; assembly: GCA_949629135.1. NCBI lineage: Eukaryota > Metazoa > Arthropoda > Insecta > Lepidoptera > Noctuidae > Eremobia > Eremobia ochroleuca. Next base: position 11,237,280 of record OX451401.1, on the reverse strand, counting down.
TACATTTTCATACATTTGTCATTTTGGTACATTTTGTATGGAACGGGTTTTTTGATAATATCTTGAGAGCGGATTGAATAATTACATTAATTGATTCTGTGGCCCCCATGGTGTTGCCCACAAAATGCAACAAAACCAAACCGATCATAAAAAGTTCATCCCAATTAACCGTCCTCGCAATACCTACACTAGAGATCATTCAAAAATAAACAACACAAATATAGACTATCAATCAATAAAATAATAAATAAATTCAGCATGCTATAATAGGAGTAATTTCACGAACATTAAAATGTAAGACGGGATTGTAAAGATTTTATTAATTTCGTAATTTAATCAGGTTTGGTATATATCATTGCTATTAACACACTTGTTGGTTAATAAAAATATACATTACTAGCGTCTGCCCGCGACTACGCCCGCGTGATATTTCTTATGCTCCCGGCCCACCGCGTCGCATCATATCACTTGCCAGTCGATTCTGTAAAAATCTCACCGTGAAATCATAAGTGAAGCGAGCACTTAATAGTGTCAATACCTACCATTACAGAATTTTTACAGAATAACACTGCTTCCCGCGCTAAGGCTCTACACAGACGGACCGCATTTCAACTGCAATCCAACCGCAAATTGCATTTCGGATGCAGTTTGAATGCAGTTGATACGACTGCAATAAAACTGCAAACCAAACGTGCAGTCCGATTGCAGTTCAATTGCAGTCGGCGTGCAATCGTGTGAACTGCACACCGACTGCAATCGAACTGTACGGGGGGCGGTGCGTTAAAGTAGTGCGGGCGGGTGGGTATGGTGCAGTTCGGATGCAGTTTGAATGCAGTCGTGTCAACTGCATTCAAACTGCACTTGAACTGCAATTTGCGGTTGGATTGCAGTTGAAATGCGGTCCGTCTGTCTAGAGCCTTACACTTCGTGTTCGCTTACCGTTCTTTCTGACTTTTTTCTTTTTGCTCGTCTCCTAAGGGTCATAATATAAATGGCCTAAAGCCTTCCTCAAGAATTGGGCTATAAATTCCAAAAAGATTTTTTCAATTGTGACTGGTAGTTCCAGAGATTACCACATATGTAGAGACGCCAGCACATCAAGCTACCCGAAACTGTCAGATTTTCCCAATCAACTTTGAACCTTATGCTTTAGCGATAAAGTTGAAAATCTATTAAAGAAGTCTGACAGATTGTAGTAGCTTGATGCGCTGGCGTCTGTACAAACTTACAAACTAACAAACAAAGAAATAAATTTTACCTCTTTATAATATTAATATAGATATCTAGTACCGATTTAGGATCTCTAAATAGCCAGTGTTTGCACACTGGCTATTTATTGATGCTGTATAATTTTGGCACTGTTTTTGTGGCCATAAATTAATACAGTTAGATGGTAAAAAACTGTAGTGTTTTCAAAAACTTATCTGCGAATTAATAGTGTTTGTTTTAAATGCCGAATAAGAAATGTTTTTACAGTTTTCATGAATAATTACGTAAAACCCGCCTTAACTTAGAGTAAGACATTGTAAATATGAAACGTTACATCACTGTACAGACATGCACATCAAGCCGAAACTCTCAAGGAGGTAGTATTGTAATGTAATGCTCAAAGTCGAATCTGTAATTTTACATTACACGCGAATACTCCTGGTGAGGGAGCACCTTAATTTTAACTCGTGGTAGCAGAAGTAATTCCATGGGGCTTAAGTCGGTAGGAGCCAGACATACGCCTTCGTCTTCCTCAGAACAAGTTTTTCCAAGAGGATTTCTTCACGAAAAACACATATTTTTTCCGGAATCACCCTACGAGGATAAATAGGAGAATTCACCCAAAATATCCGTAGTGTAAAGCAACATATGAAAACTGCAGCGCAGATATTCACAAACAACTATTAGTTTTAACTTGTTATTCATTAAAAAGACTAAAATCATAATTACAACAGCTCAATTTGTGCAGTATTTACTAGTGAAAGTCTTTATGCAAATGAAATTAATTATCAATCGACTACTTCATGTGCATTCTTGATAATTAAACGTACAAGTTATTGAGTATTAGATAAAATATTCTTTATTGTAATAGATATAGCAGATAAGTTATGTCCCTAGGTGCGTAAAATCTGTCGGGATCAAGATTTTCTTTGAACTTTTGCGATATGTACCTAATTAAATACGTGTCATAGTGTTAATTAAAGAGGAAAGCTGTTATTTATTTCAATGACTTAACTTCTGGAAAATAACATGAAGTATTGGAATAGTAGATTTTTATAAAAGGGTCGAAAGGAATTGATGACTTGCACCCGCGTTTAACACTACTTTTTCATTTCGAATATTAATTATATTTTTACAATAGTAATTTTTCTAAAATATTTATTAATAATAATGACATCGACTATTTACTAGTTTTTTTTTTTTAATTTTAAATATGGAACACATTGCGTCACCGCTACGGGCCGTTTCGCTTGATAGGTATTTTAAGTCACACTGGCTGTTTATACACTCACAAGACAGCAGTATTTAAAAAATTCGTAGTTAGCCACCTAACCAATTTTTTTTTACAATTTGACATGAACTTACATTTTAAAATTAACAAACACTACTTTCCGAGTATGAGAAATGAAAAGACTTCGTCATTTCTCATACGCAGAAAGTAGTGTTTGTTTGACCCCTTGTATAACAATCTACTATTCCCTTTTACACATACATAATGTAGGTACTTACCGCAGTATCATTTCTTCTTAATGTTGTTAACAAACACACATCAACATTCTTAGGCCAAAATAATTTGTAGCCATACACAGAGCAATGGTGACCCCAGTGGTAACGGCTCCGACTTACGAGTCGTGGGTTGTGGGTTCGAACCCAGGCAGGCGCTTTACTTTTTGTAAATAATTTGATCACCACTGTTCTCAGTGCTGTAGTTTTGTAGGCTAATTACACCACAGTCGAATGCCAGACTTCTCGCCCCTCTGCCAAATTGCATCACTACAAATTTTTCCACCATGCAGTTTCTCCCAGTCATGTTTTAAGGTCGACGGTTAATCGAGCTCTTCGTTTACCACTTAGCGTGCTGATAATTTTTCTCTTGTTAATAATTCGCTATAATACCTATTATTTATTTAAGAGATGGAGCTACCACGAAGCAATACGATTACAAAATAGAAGTGCGCCGGATGTAACAATTACTATGTCAGTGTTTGGTATCTCACCTACAATACTGCGGTTTAACTATAAGTAGTTATTTAGAGATTAGTGGTCTGCTGTCTGTGGTAGTTGAACGTTGAGTTGTTTGTTGACAGCTACTGATACTAGAACATTTGTGAGCATTTCTTTTAGTAATCTATAAATTAAACTGACTTAAATAAATAACCATTGCCAAACTTTTAAACGTAATTATTATTTTCGTCTTTGACATTTCTCGGGATCCTGAGGTCCCGGACCTTTGAAAGGCGTACGAGGGGCCGAAGCTAACCGCAGAGGCCCGTTAGACGTTTTGAATGAAATGAGGCACTAAGAGCCCTCGCACATTATGGCCAACAGTCGCCGCTACTAAACGCGACCACCAGTGGTTCAGTCAGACCACTACACGCCGCCACCAGTGGCAGCCACAGGTGACTGGATGCGGCCTTCAGTGGCTGCCTCTTGCGGCAGTTGTTCAAGTGGTACTAAGATTAGACCTGAGACGTGGCAGCGGGGAGAAGCCAGCGACTGTGGCCGTGTGTGCGCGCGAGTCGAACGACAAAACGCGGCCACAAGTAGCGAGCGCGGTCAACTCCCGCAGCTTGTGGCTCGGACGCGGCCACTCAAACGCTCGGTGTGCGCTGATGCTATACAAAATGTATGGAGAAACGCGTCCGCAACTTGTGGCAGCCACTAGTCGTTCTAATGTGGTCGCCACTAGTGGCTCAATGTGCGAATGTGCGGGGGCTCTAACCGACGCAACGATTATTCGTGTATGCAATATGAAAGTGCACCCAAGGACAACTGCCGGCGGCGATACGACACGATGGGATACGACTATTGCAAAATACGGAAACGGAGATTTTAGAATACGGGTTTGGGTGGCTAAAGTGGACCGGTTACCTAGATACATGGAAGGACTATGGCCCCTGCCTGACCAATTTTTTGTTGGACACAGATAAAATGGCAGGGGTTTGAATGACACACTCACACAATGGTATCTTATTATTATTAAGATCATGAGATTTTATTAATTTTTTAATTCTAAAAATAATTAAGGTCGAAAAGTGTTAAGTCCCAAAATTGTTTATATTTTTTATTTAAACAACTTTGATAGTTAACGCTTTGTACACCATGGGGTAAATGAGTAAACCGCAGCTTTTATAGTAAACCACCAGCCAGCATCACCTTTGTACCTATTTTTCTGTTCTGTTTTTTCTTGTCTGTTTATATATGTGTGTACATAAATGGTAAAATAAATAAATAAATAAATAAATAAATAAATAAATAAATATTATTTTTTGAAAGCCCCATAATACTAAAAACTTTTATTTCCCAAAATATCGTCAATCTCACGACGAAACGTGCATAAACGTCCAAATAAAATAGAAATGAAAATATTATGATTTAATAAACTACTCAATATACGGCCTGTTTTGATTTAATTGTTAAAATATGAAAGGTATTTAATAGCCATGTCTTAATAAGTTGAAAAGAATGTGTATTCATGGCGATAACTTTTGACCTTATTTACATTATGTACTAATTACCAAATAACTGTAGATAGTTTTTTTGTTCGGGGATTAGGCTCACCAAAAATTGTAGCATCTATAATGTAATGTGCGTTGATTTGTTCCTTATGGTCTGTAGATTACAATGGTAGTAATCATAACACATCATCTAACGGGAATACTGAGAAAAACGATCATAACCTAAGAATTAAAAAAAATTTAAAAAAAAACTTTTGTTTAGTACAAAACGTTTCAATACATGCCATGCATTGCCGACCATCTGGCATTGAATCAATTAAGTCCATTATCAAAACATTTTCTTTTTATTACAATTTCGCGATTCCGATTAGACTTTATTGAAAAAATCGACCATTTTAAATGATAAATAGGTTAAGTTTTTTTTTAATTATTATTATTAATAGACGTTACAATAAAAAATAAAAAAAACTATCTCCAGCAAAGTTTGAAGAGATGCTGCTGTAGGTTTTTTTGTTTTTTTTTTTGTTTCGGTGCTGTTGAATAAACATTTTCACTAGATCGCCCTTCAAGTGAAGACTGTATCATTTTTATACGGGGTGCTTTATCCGGTAATCGGGGATACACAAAACTTTACTCATATAGTTACAATTTACAAGTTTGTAAGTTTTAGAAGTCCGTGTACCACAAATCTCTAAGTCACGCAAATTATAACCTTACAAATATGTGATAAGTTGCAATTTATACATAGCCCTCATGCTTTGTTTTACGCTTTTAAAAATGGCGATTGTAACTCATTTACATTTTTAAATTCTGTGTTACGCAATTTTGCCTACAATTTAACAATTTTGTAGTGTTGTAGGCTTGTAAAGTTTTGTGGTAGGTATGTGGCCCTGGTTTATAGCCTATTACGAACATAACGTTATCAAGTTTTATGGAAAGCATCGCCTCTCATAATTATTATAGGTTGAATGAAATTGACTGGCAGTGACCAATATCATCTTCATACAATATTAATTGTGGGTCTATTTATATAGACTTACACACACAACAGGTATTTGCCTGTACTTCCGTAAATCCATGCCCATTACGAATATTAGCAATAAAACACAGTTTTGCATTTCCGAAAACGTTTATCTATTATTACCATACTTCTTGCTTCGATAGACTCGATTTGAATGTCGCAACTTTTTCTACAGTAGCTATTAACATTTGAGGAAACGCTCATGTTGTGAGAAAAATGCACGCTTATCCGGGAAGTGAACAGCGTAGTATGAAGGCGAGTCAATCATTGTAAATACTACATTGTTCGAGGCAAAGTCGTCAAAACTTCGACGAAGCGACGTAAAGTATCAACATTTCCTTGGTGTCGATGTCGAGGTGTAGTGATTTAGATGCGTATGAAAACATGGTGGGTTTCAGTTTAAATTTTGTTTTGTACTGCTTATGAGTAGGTATACGCAGTAGGTAGGTAGGTACAGTTACCGCTGATTGTAGGAGGGGTTCGTGGCTGAGTGATACTGATAATGGCCGCATGGGTCGAACGAAGGATTAAGATACGCTTGCCGCGGTCAATTCGGGAATGTTTGACCATTCATTACATACCCCTCCGTGCTTCGGAAAGCGCGTAAGGCCGTTGGTCCCGGCTGTCATTCGTAGATCTTTGACAGTCGTTCCGGGTAGTAGAAGCCCAAAAGTCTGACAACCAGTGTTAACAAGGGGTATCGTCTTACCCAGTAACTGGGTTGTGGAGTAAGATACTGAAATATGAGGCTCGCCTGTAAGCGGCGATTTCGCTTGATAAGTTTACTGAGATAAAAAAATCTTAGATGAACGTTCATTGGACCGGTTTTATTTCACAATCCAAAGGACTACCTACATTAATCGAGCTTCACATATGAGCTCGCGTGGTACGTTCTTTAAACCGCGTTAAAACCACTGTTATTAAGAGATTCAAAGGTTACCGCTAGATGTGACCCATAAAGTGGCAACCTGCTGTTCACTATAAGTATGTACTTACTACTTCTTAAAGTAGCTTATGTCTCCATTAAAGCATGATTAAAAAGCCAGTCCTAATACGGTTGAGAATAGGCTCGCGAGATCATGATGATTCGACAGTGCCTAACTAATTATAACATACCTACAATAAGTACCGTATTGATTTGACCTCTTCGGTTAAGTAGGCTTTTGTTATTTGTCTATGGTTATCCACTGACCATATCTGTGGTTTCTTTTGTGTGAAAGAATAGTGTGAAAACAGCGAAACAAGCGTTTATTAGCTCATGACAAGACATTGTAATCAAAGAAACTGATTACAATATAATTATGTGGCCAGTGTCCGTGATGGGAAGAAACGTTTTCCATTCATGCGTGTCTACTGCCTATGGAGGTTTATTTATTCGAACGAGTGTTCTTTTTTTAAATGCTGTGAAATTCCAGGTTTGAATATTCATTCAAGGTTTGATTTAGGATTTTAAAAATTCGCCATGCCAAATTCGGAACTAACGCCGCCATTTTGTTTTTGCACTACTAAACAATTGCACAGATGTTTACCAACAGTGCCCCCTGTCACAGTCATTAGCAGCAGTGTATATAGCAATACCACTTCTATCTCTATTCACCGAAGAATAGACCTCTTCCTATACAAAGTGACATTTCTAATTTCATTTCTTCTCTTTTGACATCAGGCGCCGTGGAAATCTTTCTGCAATCTGTCATTTCTTCCGTTGCTACCTTGGTTATGCTTAGCGTTGAAAAAAGCGGGGAAAATTGCCGTTTCTTTCCAATTACGTTGTTTTTTTCAATGTTTCATTCGAAAGTTTCAAGAAAATTTGCCAGTATATATTTCATGTTTTTTCAATAAAATTGAAAAATATGGACGAAACGTATTCTAGCTGTCAGTTGTATAAAATAAATAGTTTTATCAATTTACGTGCTAGTTCTGAATGAAACAACGAAAAAAAAAACAACGGAATTGGAAAGAAACGGGAATTTCCCCTGCTTTTTTCAACGCTAGTTATGCTACGCGTGCTGATCACACAAGATTGCATACAATGAGTATGAAAGTGATGGTCCCTATACGCCACCACAAATAACTTGGTTTTCCGCAAAAAAAAAAACATGAATCTCTCTCTAATCGTCATACTTTGACGAACAATTACTACAAACAATAAGCAGAACATTCCGCTTTCATTTACGAAATGGACTAGCACAAGATTAAACTGCACCTAATTAACCTTGGAATGTGAATTCAAATCGCCATAAAATCGTCCCGCGCGAGTGACACAATATCTCTAACCCGTTTTGTTTTTATTGAAACACTATCGTTTTACTATCTCAGCTATAACAGTAAAGGGAGTACAAGAACCTATAAAATATTTAAATAACCAGTAGCCGACCATTTGCATGTAAATCCGTGATAAATGAGAAGGGTATTAATACCCTGGCACATATCTCTTGGATGTTTTCAACATTTCGTGGCCTGTTTCATACAAAATAATGTGTTCGTCAAAAATAATTAGCGAGAATCATACAGTTTTCAAATTGGAAAATACAAGTACGTAATTTGCAATTTTCTTACGGACTTCAAAAAAGAAGGAGGTGATGTAAATTAATTAAATCTTTAAAGTAGCAATGGAATATAATGTGGCTTTTGAAATCATGGGTGTCGAGGAGGCAAGTAAGAAATAACACCAAGTAGAAAAACAATAGATGGCAGTGTCCACCCATTTTGTTAGTTATTAACATAATAACAACAGATACTTGCGTCAGTCACTGACAATTCCCCTTTTGTACGTTCATTGGAAACAATTCTAAACATATTTTGGGGGACGTCTATGGGCGTTTACGTTTGTGACGTGATATTATCATTTAAAACAAAAATGTTAATATCGTTACGAAAGAAATGGAAACATTATTCGTATAAATTTGCTTTGTCTTTTAGCTAATTCCCTCCATATCCATATTTATAACAACGTGTATTGTGTTTAACAAAACTGAAATATGAAAATAAATAAAATACAAAAATTCTATCAATAATATTTTGTATGGAGTTGCGTTCTAATACGTCATATCAAGGCACGGATGGTGCAGTTTTTTGCTGCAGTAAGTCATTTGCCTAGTATCGCTTATGGTTGATGAAGACCAGCTAATGCCTTCATTCCAATCACAGCGACTGGGATTGAAACTTTTGTACCTCTATGTTTTGAGAAGCATCAGCTCGCAGTTAGGGCAATGAAGGGAAATGCTCTAAAGGTCAGTTCTAATGTCAGTTAGTTATAATGACATGTTTGCCTTGAACGGTTATGATATCTGCGGACGTTAACAACTATAATATATACAACTAAAAGTGGAAACTGGCAACTAGATCTAGAATACCTGCGCTGTATGAGTTATTGATTCCAGCCTTCGACACAAAGACAAACACAGGTGATCCTGTTACCTTTGTGCTTAGGAATGAAATCACATATTTATTTCTGTTTTTAAGTAGATATTTTAAGACACTTTTACACGTCAATATTTTAAAACTAGATGGCGTCGGAATTTCCTAGCTGCCGAAACCTTTAGAAGAAATATCGAAACAAACTCGGAGGTATATTTTAGAGTATAGTCACTGTATGTTTTTTTTTTAATAGGAGTTGGATATAGCACTCCACGCCTTTAATAAAAATGTTCTTATAAGAATATCGTTGGTCGAAAGAAACTCAACGCGACGCTAACACCGCACTAAATCTTCGGCAGTAGAAAAGGACAATGAACGCCGACCCTAAGTAAATGGGACACGGTGTAGGAGGAAGGAGAAAGAAGAAGAATATCGTCAGTTTCAATGTAGTTATTTCAACTATATTAAAACCGCTCAGCCGCTTTCGAACTACAATTGTCCTGCTGTCCTAATCTATACCGTCTGCATATGCCCTAAGAGCTACAAGTCAGAACGATTACCAAGCCATAATCCCGATTCAAAAGTGTCAGATTTTATGTTAATTTATACACGAGGCTAGCTTAACCACCACTTAAGGCGTCTCTTCAAAGCAGTACTTACTTGATTATTAAAATGTGTGAATTTAAATGACTAAAGATTATCCTTACTGCATGCACACCCATCGTGATTTCTATTTTATCGTAAAAAGACTTTCTTTGACCCTTCAGCTGAGTAACAGTGACCTTGTCGTGTGCTTAGGCCGTATTTTGATCATAAAATTCATCTCATTCGATACTCAAATTACATTCCGTGAGTGGAAGCTGCAATAACTTTAAGATAGATTTTCTTCATAGGACTTATTGGAGGTTTATTTATCTTTACACCTGTACCTACCTACTTTTTATGTTTTATGTAGTTTCCGGGCTTATATTTTTCCGAATAAGATTAGACTTACGTATATTGTTTATACTTAAATCATTTTCAAGTTATACAAGAATGGTAGGTATTCAAATGAATTATTTGAATTTCTACTAAAACTATTTTAAAATCGGTAGTTGGATACACATATGTATTGCCCATTAGGAATCCATCATGACGTTCAACGTTTGTGATGATAAGAGTACCTCACACTATTCCTTTTAGCACAATAATACGAGTATTATTGCGCGGCGTTAGCGTTATGTTGGCGTTAATTTAAAAGTACCTTTATCGCAATGTGCTAACATTGCGATAAAAGTACTTTTAAATTAAAAGAAAACTAGCTGACATTCGGCAGGTGTCATAAAAAAAGAAAAGTTTTCTGTGTCTGTCATAAATTATAAAATGTCATCAGCAATTTTCACAGACTTCAGCCAGTGCCAAAAAAGTAAAAAGTATTTTTTAAGACCTACGTGATAAAGCTTGCATAAGCTTTATCACGTAGGTCTTAAAAAATACTTTTTGAAACGTCATTTATACCATCATCATTTTTATAATTTTATACTTTTTGGTCTTCCAAAATACCTCTTGATAGCTTGGCTGGTATTATTCAAAAAAGAAGTAACCCTTTAATATTTTTTTCCTTTGATTTTAGTGGTGTTAGGGCCCTTTCCCACGGCAAGATCCCGTTTTTTGCAGGTACGGTTTTTTGCAGGATCTCGTTTAGTGGTGTATGTGTTTAAATATACATATTCACACAAGCATCCCGTTTGCAGTATCCGGCAAACAAAAAATATTATTTTTGTTTTTGTAAATTAGGTCCTACAAAATACTTCTTCAAACATCTATGTGCTGAGGTCTTCAAAAATACCACTCCATAACTGGCTTGTATTGCTGAGAAAACGAAAAGGTCAGCTCTTTAATTTATTGAGGTTTTCTGCCAACCTCTATATTTGTTTAGGTCCTAAAAAATACCTTGGCACTAAATTAAGGTCTTAAAAATACATTATTGAACTCAGCATCACATTCTATAATTAACTGTTTACCTTTCAAATACCTAGGGAGAGTCAATTAAAGTTACATAGCAAAATGTAATTAAATTCGTTCTCAGCCGATCCCCTGCCGTGCCGTGACAAGTCAATGCCAACGGCTTGGATTCCCGAGTGCCAGGTGTCAAGTGGGCGATATCCCTAAGGCCCTTTGTTCACAAACGTTTTTCTGGTCGTGACAAACTGCCGTTTATTCACTGTGTGTAGGCACGGTCGTTCTATGTTCTATGTTATGGGTTTGGTATCCGCAGTTAGTCCTTCAAGTGGACTATGTAATTACTAACATTGACTAAAACTTGTATGTGTGGTGCAAACTGTTCATATAAGTTTGTTTTTAATAAATAATAATAATTGTGCGTGGGCCATGGCTGCCGTCGGTGGTTATTCCAACCAGCCCACCTTCCTCCAGAAGTATATTAAGTCTCCTGGCCTGTTGAGAACATCTGTGTAAGATCTGGGTGTCCCGAGGGCTTCTGGCCTAATCTGGGTGACGCCTGTGCACTCAAAGAGCACATGCAGAACGGTTTCATCAGCCTCCATGCAAGCTCTGCACAAGGGACTGTCCGTTATGCCTATTGTGTGGAAGTGTTTGTTTAGCGAGCAGTGTGGTGATGGTCCTCGTCACCAGGTGCAGGCTTCGTCTGTCCAGGCGTAGCAAACGTCTGGTTAACTTGTCATCTAATGATGGCATGGCTTCCTTGGTGACTGCACGATGGCTTCTGGTCCACAGACTTTTCAAGGTCTCTTTGGGCTGTCTCAGGTCTGTTCTGGGCCACCAGACTAGTGAGCCGTATGTAATAATTGGTTGGATGACTGTGGTGTATAGCCAGTAATTGAACCTGGGGCTAATCCCCTAGTTCTTGCCAAGCATTCGCTTGCATTGCCACAGGGATATACTAGCTTTTGTAGTGATTTAGTTGGTGTGTTTTTCCCAATTCAGCTGTCCAAAAAGATGTTCAGGTTTTTGATTTCAGTTCATAGGTTTAAGGCAGTACCAAAGAATTGTGGTAGTTGTAATGTCGTTAGTTTCCTCTTTTTTGTGAAGAGAATCAATCCGCGAGTTGACTAATTTTTTTTTATTATTTAAATTGAAGGTTTTTTACCTCACTTATAGCTTGGTATAAACAGATTTTTTAATATTTTTAAAAATTGAAAAGATATGAATGTTCAAAACTCTCAATTAGACAGAGAGGGAAATACTGAATTGTGACGTCATAGTTCAGTATCGCCATATAAATTACATGCAAAACTTGGTTTTGCGAGAAAGAGATAGACAAAAAGTTTCTATAAGTTATAAGTTTTTTATTTTTCGACCGATTTCAAATTTGATTTCGAATTCTATTATTGTATTACATGTGTGGATATATTATCTACTAGAATATATAGTATTCAATATCATGCAACTACCCAATTCGGGTTTTGTGGGGTTCACTGATAGTTAGTGTTTAGGTACTACACAAATTCTCTACAATTTTTAGGGCCTGGCGCAAGGTTGCACAGGGTGTTTTCGTGTGTGCCATTTATTATTATGGTTATGTCGTCGGCGTAGCCTACGGTAAAGTAACCTTTGTCGTTGAGTGCTTTTATTAGGCTGTCTACGACCACGTTCCATAGAAGCGGCGATAGGACGCCCCCTTGTGGGGCAGCTTTTCACCACGATAGCCCTTGTGGTCACTTGTACAGCTCTCTGTTTGAGCATATTAGTAATCCAACCGCTCTGGGGCATATACTGTGTTAGGGCCGTGCTGATGCTTTTGAACGTGGTTTCATCAAAGGCGCCCTCGATATCAACGAAGGCGGCCAGTGCTGAGCATTTGTCGTTCACGGCGCGGTTTATACGCCGTACCGTAAAGAAACCGTCTCGTGCACAAAGGGCCTAACAGTAAGTTATCTATAAAGCTAAGTTGGATAACAGCAATCTACTGTCTAAAAGCTATTTATGTCAATAAACCGTTCCATCCATTCATATCACCAGGCAGTTTGTGTGATTTGATCTTAACATGAGATTTGCAAATGGAGTTCAGATGCCTTCGTGTCAAACAAGCTTACGTTTACAAATGGTCCTGTAAGTGCTAATAATTATGAACGCCGGGGATTTTATTGATATTTTAGGTGATGGGTAAGTACCTACTATCACACACTTTCGATGTTTGTGTTCTATTGATGAATACAGTCAAGATATTGCGTCAAAAGACATCATTGTTGTTGGGTGAACGTCAGGCCCCGATGACCGTCAAATTAGGATCCCTCCTAATACCTCAAATATACTTATTCGGTGACGTAATCCCATCCTATTGCGTTAATATTCCAAGTGTTTCTAGACCATTTCACACAACAGTCCACATGGTCCTCACATGATCTGACCAATATTATGAGAAGCAAAACACCCTCCAACGTACAATACCAAGAAGATGTGATCTTTGGCAAGAACTGCTTAAGCCCCCGGATTTCTTTATTGAACCATCAGAGAGCCTGCCATCCAGGCACAAGTTACCGTGGCCTACTTGGAAAACCTTATATAGAAGTCGTACCCAAGTAGGCCGCAGCATGGATGGCTCAGACCTCCAGTGTGTATGCGGCGTCTCTCCACAGACAATGGCTCACCTTCCGTCTTGCACCTCACGCCCTGTCACCTGCACTCGTGAAAATGGCTCGTGTGAATGGCTGCGACCAACGAACGGTATTCGCGTTGCTGAATATTGGGAAATGTAAGTTTAAAAAATAACATAATATTTTTTCGTGTTATTTTTGCTATCGACACGATAAGAAGATGACCGATGGTATTCTTACGTGTCCGCACTGTGCACACCTTCACAGCCAAGATAGGCAACATTCGCATACGCTAATGTCGGTGTGTGTTCGGTTTGTGACGGCTATCCGTCAAAAAATAGTCACATAAAGCAATACGAATGGTTGCAGTCAGCGTCAAACACGTAACGCCTTGCTCAATATCCCTTTCTATAATGAGACATACGTATCATTTCAAAATGAACTTCAACATACTTGTTGCATAGAATGTAAATGGGCTCTCCAAAAGCAATCAAATCACTACCTACGTGTATGATACAAATAAAATTTAATTTATTACTTGTAATATTTACATAATTCCACTTTTCCTTAGCGTAGTTTGTAGTAAAGTTCATGTTAATGAGCTTTTCATTTTACGTTTGCATCCTAGAGAAACATTCGTTTATCGTTTAGCAAAGTGTTTTTCAATCGGCATATAAATTTTCAAATTATCATTTGTTTTTATCTACTGCCTCAATAGAATACTTAGCTATATTTCCTTTTAGATTGATGCGTGTAATAAAATGGTACAGAGTTCATCGTACCGAATTATATTATATGTGAATGAATGCGCAAACGACACCCACAGTCTTCTGGCCAATAAACACCGTTTAATTTTTGTCAGTTAATCTGACAGATCTGCCTGCCTTCCCCAGGGCGAGTGACACCCATGATGGTTTCCATACATAAAGAGAATAGTCACTTCTTTTAGCCAACCAGATCGTTCATTCTCTTGACCTTGCGAAACATTCAGCTCAGGACACGTTTGAATTTATTAACACATCTCAGATAGTGTTTTTTATTTAGATCAATTTTCCTTTTAGTTTCCTATACTTTCCTCTGTAGTATCTACTTATGCAAACTGGATCAAAACTCGGGCACTGCATATTACTGTGACACATAACTGTGATGTAAACTTTTATTCTCAAGAATGTAATTACAAAGATTATAACAGAAAAGAAAAATGCAATGTGCTCATAAAAACTGCGCCATAAATTATATGACCAGCTGTGATGTATTACTTTATGTGTATAAGTTACCGTTTTTAACATGAATATATTAAAGAGCAGAATATTAAGAGTAAACGACATGGATATTTCATACTTGTATCTTACTTGAAATCTGACGTTATGGTCCCAGTGTTTCGTACCTAGCGGGATCCAGTTAGGTGGACTGCGATGTCTGATAGACTACTCGTAGAATATTACACGAAAGGTAATTAAGTAGTAACTCAAAATAGTGCTATGAAAAGCAAAATTTTAAAGTGCCATATTTCCCTTTATCCTTTTATGGGACGACATTATTATCATGCCTTTAAAATGGCTACGACAATACACTTGATAAGATAGAGTAAAAGCTCTGAAGAAAATCACATTGATCATAAACGCTGATCTAATATTGCGATCGCCTTGGCTTGCTCATCAATACCAAAAACCATACAACTCATCAGCAACAAAGACCATATCAAATTGTTCATACAACACAAAAAAGGCCATTACAGCTGTACTGCCGCTTATGTCACAAACATGATAGGCAGATATTTAAACGAACACAATGAAGAATCCTATGAGTGAGAATACAAGAATCAATCTGTAAAAGAAACGAAATAGTATACCTGTCTGTCACCCTGACCTAGCCACGAATATACATGGCGTTTTTATGTTACTCGTATTGTGTTCAAATAGTCGTACAAATGTATTACTAAGCAGAAAGTACAATAAGACGAAACTCGACATAGAAACACGGTTACCTACGATCTTAGGATGACTTTATAACAACTATTTTGTAGTGTAAGTAAAGAGATATCATAATCATTCTATATTGTCCCCACTGCTGGTACACAGGCCTACTCTCTTCGACCAGGAGTGGGTTGTAAACCACTACGCGGGCCCAGTACGGGTTGGTAGATGTCAGGTGTCTTCAAATTCCTGGTTATAGGACATGCCGGTTTCCTCACGAAGTTTTCCTTAACCGTTTTGGGAGCAGTCTTGATGAGTACACATAGTAATTCACCTGGCAGGGCCGTTACCACTGGCCCACAACTGCTCTCAAAGATATAGGTGTGCAGGCTTCTAACTACGCTTTCCACATTTTATTAAACTGAGTTGCAGGATACTGGCCACTTGGCTAATTTGTCACCGTCGCTTTCATAAAACAAATGAAGGAGTCATTTCGCGTCTGCATTCCTCGATGGGATAGGCAGATTTATAGATTTCGACTATATCTTGGTACATGTCGTCACATTCTATTCAGTTATACGAGTATGTAGGGTAAAACTTTTGTCACTCAGATTTTTAACTGAGAACTAAAAAAAACCTTATAAAAAAACTAAAGAAACAAGTAACACACAGTTGCTAAACCAATTTGAATATTTGAAGTGTGTGTTTGTAACGTAAAAATAAAAAAAAAATATACGGAAGAAAAAAAACGCATATTTATGAAAGAATATGCGGTACTTATTATATGTATATAAAAAAAATTGTGTCTGTATGAAACGATGGAACGAACGAAATTTTCGATTATCACGCGGGCGAAGTCGCGGGCAGAAGCTAGTTTGGTAAATAAACTTACTTTATTGTGAAAGTACAAGTAAAATATATTGTACGAGTAAGTACATACAATCATATTATGGGATATAATATGATTGTATGTACTTACTCGTAAAGAAAATTTAGTAGAAAACGCCTTCGAGTCCGGAGTTAGTTATAATCCTGTACTATTTCATAAATCTTGTTAGGTGTCATATTTACACTCTAAGATCATTGAATGAAGACAACTTACATGATGCCGTGGGCAGTGATATATCACCTTTCGTTTATTTATTGTGTTGTAAAGTACATCCATACGGCGATAATTTACACGCAAGAATAATCTCTATTGTAACACAAGTAAGGTGTGAAATGGTAGGGCCTAATTCTGTTAAAGGACCGTTGAAGGCTCCATAATTCAACATTAAAATTCAATTTTGACCTGCGACTATTTCTCTAATTTTAATTATTGATGAACCAGTCTGCTTTCGACGAACTGGTAGCTTAAATTATAAGGTGAATGAAGTATGCTTAGGTATGGTATGAATGACAATTTAGAAATATTTAAATACGGTACACGTGCTTACTTTTTTAAAAAAAATATAATGTGAGACGTTGAATCTTCGTACGGATGAGTTGGTATGACGAGTGATTGAGGTAGAAATAGACATACAGCATGCTTTTTTTTTACCAGCTCCAAATGTTTACAGGATGTTCCACCCATGAATATGAATAACTTTCACTATAGAACCAACTATGAGATCACGAAAAAAAAATCAGCGGTTTCATACATTTTGGTCAAGCAGGTATTGAACTTTTGTATTAAACAGCTGATTTTGTTTTCGTGATTTCAGAGTTGGTCCCATAGTGAAAGTTGTTCATATTCATGAGTAGAACACCCTGTAAAAACTTGGAGCCTGAAAAAAAAATCATCCAGTATACGCTGTACAGGGATATCTAGAGATAGGTCTAATTTTTGTTTTAACCTTTAAGTAATGATGTGGGTGTCTCACAGACGTCGGCCGAATAAATTTGAACGTGTCTCTAAGAGTGCCAAATATATGTTGCTTAATTTGTATCAAATAAATGTTGATCTCATATGAATATTTTGTTGTTTTCTAAGACATGACATTCTAAGTAAATAAATAATATATGGAAAATTTTAAATAAATAATGTGATTATAAGTGCGTAATCATACTATTTATTAATTATTTATGTAGCCGTCTGAGATACGTCACGTCACCATCTATGACCTGGCTAAACCACGTCAGAACTTAAAGGTTAAGTATTATCTAATCGGTGTGAATAGGAGTGTAGAGATAGGATGAAAATTACAGTCGCTATAGCGTCGTCGTCACAGGCAAAGTGGCGACGCTTTCGGGACGCCTATGTCCGGCAATGGACGTCTTCCGGTTGAAATAATAATGACTTTGATGAGTCATTATGTAAATAGAATGTCTAGTGGTCAGTGGCTCTGACTGCTATGCGCAAGGTCGTGGGTTCGATTCTCATCTAGGACAAATGTTTGTGTGATGAGCACGATCATTTGTTCTGTGTCTGGGTGTAATTTATCTATAATATGTATGTATTTAGAAATATATATGTATGTTTATCAGTTGTCTAGTACTCATAGCACAAGCTCTGCTTAGTTTGGAACTAGATGGCGTTGTGTGAAAGTTGTGGAATGTTATTATTATTATTATATCTACATATCATCACGCCTTGTTTTCCCGAAGGGTTAGGGTTAGGCAGAGGTGGTTTAACCATAATACTATTTTTCCGCAGTTATGCTTAAGTCCCATCTAATAAGGGGGACGGGGCAAGCCTGTTGCCATAAACCTGACTCCTATCCAGACTCCGGGCTGCTACGGAGAAGTTCCGAATAACATGAAAAACCCAATAAACTTTGCCCGACCTGGGAATCGATCCCAATACCTCATGCTCAGTAGCAGTGCTTTCTACTACCAGAACAACGAGGCTGTCCCTATGATATCTAAGAGCTGTTCGAGTTTGATTTGAAAAAAAAAAAAAAAATGTTTAGGACTTCTGCTTCTGCGAACCTCTTCTTTTTAATGTCATGGAGTATCTACGAGCAAAGTCGGGTTAGTTACACCATTTATAACACACGAACAGCTGGACCGATTTTTCTTTCTTAAATTCGATACGTTTATCTGCGCCTCGAATAGCGGAATAAATATTGAATCATTTATAAAATAAAGATAGTTAATTATTTTCTCATACATTCTTTCTTATTGATTCTGAGGCGGTAAGAAGTTCGAATAAAATTGTATAATCGATGGGCATTACAGCTTTCCGGAATCTTTAATTATATACAAACTTAGGATGGACATGATATACAATGTACCTATGTCTGTTTAATTTATTTTTAATGCTTCTTAAAAAAGGTATAGCTTTAAATCAATTCATGAAATAAGTAGGTATTAAATGAATCCTAATGGACAAAATGGGACAGTCAAAATGCTAATGTCATGAGTGGTCAACTACTTAGTCACAACCAGACAGTTTTGTGGCATTTGAATTAATTATCCCAGTCTGTGAAAGTCTAGTCAATATACTTAATATTGTTGTTATCGATCTAGGATTTTAAAAAGCTTAGAATATTTTAAGTTAAGATAAGATCATGATTTTTTTACAAAACACATTCTAAGCTATGATTTTTAGCTTGTTAAACCAAAATGACAACTAATATATACTAAATAGTGCCATGTTGACAAAAACTAACACGCACGGCAGCCATATTTACCACCAACGTCCAAAGAGGAGGCGGTAACAAAAAGATAGCATCATTAAATTATCAATAACTCAGGCTGACGTAAATGTTTTAAATAACGATAATAACATAGAAGGCAGCGTATTGAATGTAATTAAAGCCTGTGATGAACTTGTGTGGAGGTATTTTTCTTTAACCACGTAGGTATATGAGTGAAAGTCTGTGATTTACTCGCAGTATTTCTTTAGAACGCTTCTGTGTTACTTGATGGGAGTTTGTTAGGATATTTTTATGATTATTGTAAAATAAATACTAAATGAGTTGAGTATAGATTTAGCAAACTTGTGGGAAGTAAAGGAACTATGGTAATGAAAATGAACGCAGTTTCAGATCAGTTCCCCTTTAAAATACCTTTCTGTTTTGAAATGTGTTCTTACCAAAAAAATGAAATCATACTGTGTCAGTGAAATAAGCTTGAATCAAACCACATATAAAAGAAAATTTAATTTAGGTTAAACCCTGGAATAGTTTCAAATCTAAAACTTACACAATTAAATATTGTGTCTGGAACAGTCTACATCCGGAAGCAAGGAATCCCCAAAAATAAGTAAATCACCGAAAACATGCAAAACTATTTAATCAGTCATTTAAATCTCGCGAGCAAATTCTAATTAACCCGATTAGTCCCACCAGTCAAGACTATAACGAATTTTCATATTTTATCGATAGAGCCTACTGACCGTGTTTCCGATTAACGTTCAGTCGATCCGGAATCGAGCGATATGCTGAGGGCGGGTCGGGTCAAATCGATCTGTGCAGAATAAGCGATCGCACCACTTGTACGCCGACCGCTCGAGCCGACGCGACGCGTCAAAAACCGCGGGAACATTGACGTCTCCCTCCTTGGATCGTTTGAAAAAAGAATGTGATTGTTTATTTTTTTTATTTAGTGCATGACTGACAAAGATTATTGTGGATTGTTGTTCAGCCTCCTTGGAAGTTTAATTGGATAGTGATGTTTTCCTGAATCCTCATTGGTAAGGTAAGTTTATTTGGAAATAGGTTTTTTTATTGGATGCCCAGGATGCACTTTATTTCTTGACGGAATTCCTGCAATTTAATTTCATAGTTTAAGACGAAGAAAAAAAAACGGAATTAGGATTCTCTTATAGGAAATAAATTATCATAATATAATAGTATCAAATTTTAGTATTGGTCCCAATATGCTCCCTTAGGAACTCTTCTTTAAATACATAAGTTTCTGCGAGACACATAAATAAACTGAATGGTTAAAATACTGTCTTGGGCCTGTCGTTCAGATCACATAAAAGAAAAAAAAACGGAATTAGGATTCTCTTATAGGAAATAAATTATCATAATATAATAGTATCAAATTTTAGTATTGGCCCCAATATGGTCCCTTAGGAACTCTTCTTTAAATACATAAGTTTCTGCGAGAAACATAAATAAACTGAATGGTTAAAATACTGTCTTGGGCCTGTCGTTCAGATCACATAAAAATTTAAATCAAAAGGTAAAGGGTACATAATTTACATAAGAAAACAATAACTTAACGAAAACATTGTTGTTGAACCTATAGATCAAGTTTCAACTGTTTATACTAAAAGGTTATGTTTATGGCATCAGTTAAGTGAGAAAAGAGCTTTTTTTGTGAAATTTATTTATTGGAAGAGCTACTAAATAAGTTTAAGTGGAAGTATCATTTGAACACTGAATTATACATAAGTTGGTGATAGTCCATAATCATTTGTTTTTGCTCATTTTAAACGTTTTATTCTAATACAATTGCATGTCAAGAGCTAAATAATGATAGGCCTATTCGAACTTTAACGGTAAAATCAACAGTGAATATTGTATTTAAACTTTATTCATTAAATTCTCTACTGACCTCATGGACGTCATAAATTCCGCTGGTAATTAATTAAATACTTTTTTTTATCTGTATCTAATCCGAAAAAACTACTAGAACAAATAGTCCTAATTTCTAAAACATAGAAATACAAACATAAAATGTAATAGAAATAATCAATCAATTAAAAATAAATATTACTAAAGTTCGTTTTGAAACCCAGATGTATCTGTAGAAATGTCAGATGACATTTCATGTCTTTATGTGTTTGCTTTTTAGTATCGGAGTTTAACATTACAACTGATAAATTACTATTTGGGTTTAAAAAACGAACTTTAGGTATAGTCAGGATAAAAGTACCTACATGTTTTTGAAAAGTTTTTATAATCTTACAATTTTTTTTTGTATTTAAATAACTATGTTATATACAAAAAATGCTACGTTTATTTTTGGATAAATTTGAAACATTTATTTTCCCTTTCGCAATAATTTACTTTCAAACTTCAGAAACCTATTCTGACATTTCATAACACAACTAAGTACCTATAAATTTACTATCCAGTATTACTATAGTGGTACTTAAATAATCTGTACAATATTCACTCTCCCAACTTGCTTACATTAGAGTTAATGAGAACCTAAGTTATTATGTAAATATTCCTTTCAAAATGTTTTACCGACTGTCATTTTGATTGACAAGCATTGCTCGCAAGATGCTAAGGGTAGCCATTCGACCTCCGAAGACTATATTTATGCGATGTTAAAATATACTAATAATACAACTAAAGGTACTTTACCTTTAGTATCCTATCATTGATATCTTTTCTATAGAAGTTTCTCTGCTGAGAAAATATATTAATAAATAGATGATCTTAAAAGCTTCTTATATTCGGATATTATCGACAGACGTCAATAATGATTTGATATGTTTTATGTTCGTTTTTAAATGAGGTGGAGTTCCACTATCTAACAACAGGTATAGGTTCTGAAAATCAATGTTTACGAATGAGAGTATAGTTAAGTATGATCACCAAAGGACATAAGTAACCGATGGATATTGTCGAATAAAATAAAATAAAATGAATAGAAGACAAACAGTTAATTTATCAAATTGAATTTAATTACTAAACTTCAAGTACATCGGACGACCCTGGTTACTTATCTGTTTTGGTGACTGTACTTACAAGGTTATTGTGGCGCGTGGCTAAAATCGGAACTAAAACCGCCATCTTGTTTTGTGCATACAATTTCTGTGACATTTACAAATATTTACCAACAACGCCCCCCTGTCAACGTCATTCAGGCGTCAAAAGATCATTGAAGTACTCAGAATTTGTCCATCCCTCATTAGTTTTTAGTAGAGATGACATTATTTCCTTCACCGTTTAAAAATGTCGCGACGCAGGTTTGTTTGACCTAATTGAATAGATAATTAAGTTATACTTGTATCACTTAACATAATCAAAATTAAATTTCTTTTCACACATTCCAATAAGCTATACTTTTAATTACACGTCCAATAAATCACTTTTTTTTCTACCACTACCGATAGACATAACCCTATATTAACTTAGTACCTACACACGAAACAAAGTGGCTTTGCTGCCATAATGATTAATTTTATTAATTACTGATTGAATGAACCATGCGTAACCACAATAATTATAATTTTCATTAATAATTTAAAACTTGTAAGTATGCTATTAACCTCCTGAGTTAAATATTTTACCCGACTGTACTGGAAAACGTGTTGCGTTGTCAGGTATAATGTGTTTTTCGGTGAACAGTAAGTAAGGTACTGTTAACATGAAGAAATAAACGAAACCTCAAAAGTCGGTCAAGCACGTATCAAAATTTGTTGCAGGGTTCCGTACGTAAAAATTAATATATTTTTTATTATTTTTTTTATTTTTTACGTAGCTACAATAAAAAATAATGATACATATAGCCGTTGCTTAGGTTGTATTATTTTACTAGGATAGCATAATAAGGTTATGTGTAAAGTTAGTCATTTTCCTGTAGCTACAAGATTAGGTTTACGACGGACACGGAACACTAGGCCTGCTTTTTCACTTTCGATTGGACTGTGACCGCAAATAATTTTGCAACTTAACTATAAATCAATCATATGCAAGAAAGTAAAATAACGGTGATCGTTACTACTAAAATAATCATGAACTTAATAAAATCATATGAAATAAAATAATAAGTGTTGGAAAACACGCTATCTGCATTTTCCTTCGAAAAAGAAAACTCTAAACTATTTTCCTAGCGGCAAAGGAACAAACAAATTCGAGAATCGAACTTTTGAGGCAACGTTGAATTCCCACGCTCATGATCACTACACATAATTATGCGGAATCGTTTCGCTTTTTTCAATGTAGCATCAGTTTACGGTACCCTAAATTACCTACTTGCATACGTTGCCCCCAGAAATACTATAAATAACTTAAAAACGCCCAATCTAACGAATCACTGGGTGTCCAACTGATGAATAATTTATAAAGTTATTTTTAGAAACAAACTCAGCTTGATCAACGGTAACTTTTTGTGAATTAATATAATATTTTTGTAATTTTTTCACACGATCTTTACGGTATACGGTGTAAGATTTCGATTAAATATCATTTCCATACCGGTTGAAGCGTTGGTTTTCCATCAAAGTTGCCGTAATCATTCAGGGCTGATGGACTGGTATCTATAGTATAGAGTATGGGTCTGATAGAGAGGTCATGAGAGTCTTAGTAGGTATAATCAACACGCAGAGCAAACTGGTTGGTGATAGCATTATTTAAGTGCTATTTATACGCAATGGAGGATGGAAGGCCTTCCTTTTAAACTTTTATAAGGGTGATGCCCTAACTCCCTAAGTTCCAAGTCCCCCAAAGCTTTTATTATTAACTAAAAGTTGTACGACTCTGACTTGACCAAAATCGTGTATGGTACAGTCACCAAATCAATGCTCACACGTACGTATTGCTGTGGTATCATATCGAGAAGCGGTTATATATTTTTTCTTTTTTAATTTTACAATTAAAATAAGATTAATAGTCTACATTATGTATTTACTTACTTACTAATGCATCTCCAACACAGCCTAAATTCTTTCCTTACACTACATTTTTCCCTAGAACAACCTGGAGACATTCCTGACTCACCCCCTGGAAGCATCCCTAACACACCATGTGTTTTTTAGATACATCTCAAAAATATCTAAAAAAAACACAAATTATACATAGGTACATATAGAAAATATATCTTCCAAACTAAGGTTAATTTTACCTAGGTACTGATTTTATTTTATCCTAACACTTTAGGACACGTCAGTACATGGATTGGTCAAGTGTGAACTTTACAAATAATTTAATGTTTTGGGGACGTTGGGAATGAATGTGTGAAAAATCATTTTGGGGAACTTGGGGAGATAAGGCATCACCCTTTTACAATGACAGCTGTTTTTTGTAAGCCTATTAGCAGATCTATACGGTAAAATCTCACTGTGAAAACTTAGTTGACGTGAGCTGTCAATAGGGTCTCTCCCTAGCATCAGGTGGGATGACAGCTCACTTCACCGACATTTTTACGGTGAGATTTTTACAGAATAGACCCTCTGAACTAATCTCAAGTGATTTGATTGGCTGTTATTTGTCTACTAACCAACCACAACTATTATTTTGGGATTTAGCTTCCTTTCACAATCCGAAGGATTTCGAAAAAAAATCCTAAGTGCCGTTTGCAAAAAAATCCTGTTGCCATTGCTCAATATGTTTGTATAATTCGACTGCTCGACCACTTAAATAACGCAGTGAATGTTGTCGAATTGACAAAATTAAAGGCGTTGCAATTGTTAGTGTGTTACGCAATTACCCCACTGTATCTACATCAAACTAACGTTAGGTACAGACGCCAGCACATCAAGCTACCCAAAACTGACAAACTTTCCCAATCAACTTTGAACCTTATGCTTTAAGGATAAAGTTGAAAATCTATTAAAGAAATTTGACAGATTGTAGTAACTTGATGTGCTGGCGTCTGTACCTAAAAAAGCCTTCTTGTTATGTTATCGTATAGATTTTATGTCTATAAGTGATCAGCACGGCATCAATTAGAGGCGGCTATGAGAAAGAGGATAGCCGTTTTTGCCTCTAAACGATGTCTCAATCACGGCTATAAAGTTTTTAATGTCTTTATTGTTTACTAATAAATCGTGTGGGTACCTATGATTTCTGTGGAGTATAACCGTACGGGACACAATAGTACGATGAAGTAGGTGCGGTTATACAAGGTGTAACTTAAATAACGCACAACCTCATAAGGGGTCATTGTACTCATCATTATGAACAACTTTCACTATGGGACCAAACCTGAAATCGCAAAAAAAATCAGCTGTTCCCTACATTTTGACGAGTTATGCGAACAGAAATGTAGGGAACAGCTGATTTTGTTTTGGTGATTTCAGGTTTGGTTCCATAGTAAAAGTTGTTCATAATGATGAGTACAATGACCTCTTATGAGGTTGTGCGTTACTTAAGTTACAGCTTGTACATGCAGTGTATTAATTTTAGGACTGATACTATTTTCATTTTGTTGTGATTTTCAACACACTGTGATTGCGTATTCAAGTAACAATATAAAATACTAGCTGCTTCCCACGGTTTCACCCGCATAGTCGCGATCCCTTGGGTATATAGGGACAAAAATTATCTTATGTCCTAATTTAGGTCAAAGCCTTCCCATGTGCTAAATTTCATCTAATTCCATTCAGCGGCTTCAGTGTGAAAGCGTAACAAAAACACAAACAAAAAATCAAAATAGAAGAATAGAAGAGATTTAAATATTAATGTTATTTAACGCGGTCTATTTATTCATAATACCAGAAATACAGCATTCATTCCGAATTCAATATTAGTTAACAAAAAAATAATAGCAAAAAAACAGAGTTCAACAAAAACATCTGAGCTATAATGTCTGAAATCGATCTTCCTAGACAAAGTGACGCGTGCGCAACGCCCCAAACGAAGCAAATAAAGTAGCAAAAAGATCATTAATTGTGTGTGGGCGGAATGAAGACCCTTCTCTCAGTAGGAAGCCAAATTATCAGTTAAAACGCTGTTTCAAAAAATTATTAGTATTTTGTTTGTGAAGGATAACGCAGTACGGAATTTCATTTTCAGAATAATAAAGGTCACCATTTCCATTTTAATAAAAAATAGATACATTAGCTGAAAATCGGGCTTATTATCGGACGAATTTACTCACCCGAAACGGATGAATAATTTTATAGACGATACTAAAATAATATTATTTAAGAGTGAGGATTCGCCCTTTTCGGGCGAGGAAATTCATGCGAATCGACAAATAAGCCGAAAATAGTAAGTGCAGAACCAACCTTATTACTAATTTTATATTTTACTTATATTATTTTAAAGCTTTTTAACATAACTTTTTAATTGTTTTCAACAACATCTCACATTATTTTAGTTTAGTTCCATCCCTATTTAAGGAATTTCAGGAAATAAAAGTTTCTACGACAATTCATTTATAATTGTTCCTTCGAACGTCGTAGGAATCAAGAAACTTCCCACTTCCCATGGGAAATACCATTGCAGTTACATTTGAAACACTCACGAACTCAAGTAAATATTACCTGCACGGCTAACTATCGTGTCTTGCACGCGAGTTGCCAATTTTTATGTCACACCCGCATAATTCACTAGTTTTGCACGAGAATATAATTGAGGAGCGTCGGAACAAAAACCGATATGTCTTAATTAAGACATTATTATTTATTTTTTTTTTCTGTTACAAAATGTTTAATTATACACCCTTCAGGAAAGAAATCAATTAAAAAACAGTTACATCCATCTTAAAAAAAATATTAAAATACTGTGGTCAAATCAAACCCGACAAATACATTTTTAAATTCAACATGTTCTTGTTGTTGGATTAAAAACCGATAATTCTTATTAAGTTTTACACAATTCAACAATGGTCGGTTCAAATTCAATTCAGTTCAATACCGACATATCCATTTTGGTTTCGTCAAAATATCCAAATGTCGATATATCCAAATGATCGCGTCAAAAACCGATATATCCATACTTGTCCGCCAAATATCTCCCTAAATTAAGTATCTACCCTCCGTCAAGTTTGACACATCAATCGATGTCACTTTAACTGCAAATTGACATGCTATAATTTTCCACTTTTGTAACATTAAAAAACTTACAAGCTTTTTTTTAATTTGTGAAAAATATGGTAAATTCGATATATCGGTTTTCGTTCCGACGCTCCTCAATTATTAGAACCTCTTGATATAATTCTTTAAAATTTTGTGGTATATCCTGCCATAAATCACTTCTTCTCTTTGCATATAAAAAGTGAATAGGAGCAAAAACGATACCGTCAAAACGACGAGAGCAAGTTTATCGGCCGCGATTTACGAGTCGGTCGTAGGTTCGAATCCAGACAGACGATTTGCTTTGTATAAACATCACTACTGCTCTCAAAATTATGAAGGAAAACATCGTGAGGAAACCGGCTTGTTCTAGAACTAAAAATTCGTAGACGTGAAATCTTCCAACCCGCACTAGGCCGGACGTGGTGGAATACAGCCCACCCCTCTCGAAGAGAGGAGGTCTGTGTCCCAACAGTGGGAACGTAATAGGCTGATTCTGCTAAGTTTCTCTTCTAATATTGCTATCACCAACCACGGTGATTATGGTAATCTAACTGCGATTAACGGCCCTGTTTGCAACGTGCCTAAATAATTAAGTGCCCATCTCCGTTTAGCGTTCAGAATATAAAAGTGAAGATGATACGTTCTACCTCATTTTTTGCGCATAATCATAGAAAGTGTAATCAAGTATCTATCGAGGAATGTTATAATGGATATTATACTGATAATTTACTAACCATTTACTTGTCCTTTTAGACATTATGATTGATTCTATGAATGTAATTAATGAGTCATATGAAAATGGCGCATAAAGAATCAGGTTGAACTAAGTGACCCTTTCACGGCGGATTAAAAAAGGTTACATCTGTCAAATTAAATAGCAGACAAAAAAGACAGCCAGTCAGTAAGGTCAGAAGTGGTGTAAACTGCCCAATGTCGTTTATTTACGATTTTAGGGACGTAGTCGCGTTACGTCCTCTACGCGTAACGTCCGTTTATGACCCTATTGTATTCTTGAAGGTGATTTTTCTCAGATCAGTTGCGTTACAGCCGTTCTACATAAAGTATACTCAACGCCAAAAGTGCTTGTGATTAGAAAAAAATCACACAGATCAAATTAACATTTTGTGAACCATGGTACTTGGCAAACAGACTTATTAAGAGATATTTATTGTCGCCCGCACACACGTACATTTTTATAGGTGTATGTGTATGTACGCATTTCTCCGAAACTATTAATCGGATTGTGAACAAAACTATTATGTCTTGGAACCTGTATTTTAGTTTTTTTGCCACCAACTTTCAAAATTAAAGTTCTTTCATAATTTTAAGTTAATTTCTTTTTGGAGTCGATTTTATGTTTATTAATTACTTTTTATTTCGTAATTTTTAGTGTTAAGGAGAAGCTGGAATATTTGGTTTTTATACGTAGGTAGTTAATAATTTTGTTGTAATTATTTCACTAGAATTTGACCAAGCTTTTGAGATGTTTTCTCTTTGACACTACGCACGCCGTCACACTTACACGTATGTCCATATATTAAAAACTAGTGAACCGATTTTGTTGAAACTTGCAGTGGTTAGGGATCATTGAGTTGAAGGGAGTTAAAATACATAGAAACCAGGAAAAAATGGTCACAATCCGATTAATAGGTTCGGAAAAATGCGTGGACAAACGTACATAAATACACCCCTAAATGTGCGTGTACCAAAAGTATCTCCTGATAAGTCTGCTCGCCTGGTACCATGCTTCACAAAATGTTAATTTGGTCTCTGTGCTGGTTTCCTAATAAATAACAAGCTCTTCTGGCGTTGAGTGTACTTTTAGGTAGAACGGCTGTAACGTGACTGATCCGAGAAAAAATCACCTTCAAGAATACAATAGGGCCATAAACGGACGTTACGCGTAGCAGACGTAACGCGACTCCCTCATTTTAGGACCCATTGTCATGACAAAAGCAAGCTAAGTGGAACGAAAGAATGCATCGAAACGCGTGTCTACGCTTAACGCAAAGAAAAGTTTTTGTGACGATTACAAAAACAATCATAAGCGGAAAATAAAACTGAATATCATAAATCACGTACATAGGATTTCATAGAAAATGCTATGACAAACATCAAATAGAATGATAGGAACTTTGAACGGTAAACAAATTGAGTTTCAGCTTTCTGAAACCGTCTATCGAAAGTAAACAGTAGACTTTGTCCAACTATGGTTTGCATACTTACATACCCTATTTCATAATATTATGTAGGCGTAACTATGCAATAAAGCTAGCACTATGATATAAAGTAAATAGAATATGACACTCATATTCTATTTACTTTCGATATAAACTTATAAAGCGGGGCCTCATAGTACAGGTATTTCTCATACTTAAGATATATTGTAGAAGTTGCATAGTTACTGAAATAATATTATTATTATTAAACACCACTTTAGATTCACTTTGAAAATGAAAACATTTTCTACCATAAATAGAATGTAATAACAAAACGTAAGTATAAGTAGCACTAAAACGATCTAATAGCATAGCTACGTTTAGTGCATCCTCTAATACGCTCATATTATTTAAAAATCAATTATGTATGAAGCAATTAACGAAAATTTTTATAACTATCATAAATGTGTATTATAAATTCATCATATTTTGAATTTTTATATCTTATTAGTCAACAAATTAGTGGAGGATGTAAATTTTAGCATAGTTTTGTCGGAGATTGTATATTTTGTGGCCTATTAGTTTCATTCGACACACTTCACGAGTCTCGCGGATGTTTACGGCTCATCTGTGATCGAAATAAAAAATTATAGCAGTTTAAATATTCATACAATGTCGTTGATAAGCGCATCACTGACCCGATTTTCTTGAATACTTAATAACCACTAGATTTTCGAAAGTAAGTGTTTAATTTTTGCTACCAATATTGCTTTTCATATTTTTATTGACCGCTTTCCCCTATTAGATATAGTGTTTAGAAAAGCTGATCGATTTGAAATTGGAAGTAATGGGGATCCTTTTCGTGATTCTTGGCGAATGGCGATAGGAAAGAGAATTTTAATGTCTTCATCTCCCATGTTTATTCCAATTAGTGTTCGCAAATGATTCCTCGTGAATATAAAATATGTAGTCATAAATCGCCAATCTGTATTGATCAATGTTCATGCCTTATTTGTATGAGAAGAAGCACTTGTCCTGCAGTGGGCCAGTAAAATAAGTGTTCACGATGTACCGTAAAACGGGGTGAATAGGAACGCAGGGGTGAATCGGAACGAAACTTTAAAATGGATTTTAACGTTGATGTAATATAGTTTGTAGCCAACAATTACACTATTAATCGTCAACTATAATATAGTATACACATTAAGAGACCTTTTGGCAAAAAACGATATTATTTCAATGTTAAAATCCATTTTAAAGTTTCGTTCCGATTCACCCCTGCGTTCCTATTCACCCCGTTTTACTGTAATGTGAACTTTCTAGGAATATTTGTCTTTGGTTTTGTTTTGCTTTTTATTGTCTATTTTTTATATGTTTTTTTTGTTTTTCACTGTCATTATAATTTTTCTATACCGAATGGCTGTGTTTTTCTGATTAAATACTATGAAATCCAACCTGCAGCCTTAGCAGTCGGTAATAATAAGTTATATTATTATTTTGAATAAAATATCTCTTCAGTAGCCAAAACAGACTTTTTTAAAGGCCGATATTTAAATAAATTAGGTTAAGTTCATTCTAATTACGGGATACGTCAGCAGCTCCAAAAAGTGAAAGGCTCATTTGTTTATTTATAACCTCATCTGCATTATGTATATTTTTTTAAACACAAGCCTTCATTCAACAGCCTTCCCGCGACCTTCATATGGCCATCGTTCCACAAAACGGGACTTATAGTTATTACCCATATTAATCATAAAATAACTTTTTATGAAACCTCTTCTAGTAGTACTGGCCTAATTTTTCTTTTATTTTTCTTTTACAAAAGCGCTTAGTGCAACACTTGACCCGCTAGAGTTGCTACAATAAAAACAAGTAGTGATGATAACAGTTCTTTTGAGTATAACAACAAAAAATAACAGTTGCAGTAAAGATGCAATCTGGAAACTCGTCCAGCGGGTGTAGTAACGCTCCAAAACGTAATATATGGCTAATTCTAGGGGCTGGTAGACCGTAGAGTCTCGTTCGCACTATTGTATAGTTACGTGATACTTACATATGGCGTGACAAGAGTAGAAAACACTAGCGAAATTAAGTGATTATTTCTTGAGGAATGGAACGTTCGACTTTTGTTTTATTGCTATTAGATACCGACACTAAATAGAAATAGATGGGTTTGGAAGGTTTACTTTATAGCCTAAGGTTTGGTTTCTTAAGAAAGCGGTGAATGGTCACACAGGTCAAATTCAGAGCGATTTTTGACACCTTATTGTCAAATACTGGTGAAAATGACAGATTTTCATGACGGCCGTTATACGAGTACTATGGCGGCCAACCCTCTTAGGAATCTGTAGCTATAGTGTGGACGAGGTTTTAGTATTTCATAAAGTATTGTGTAATACAAACATTGATTTACCACATTGAACATAATGTGAATTGCAATATTGACACGTTCATGAAGGTGCATTTGTAGAACGCGCGTTGTTTATTAATTGCATTATTATTGTTTGATTTGCGTAGTTTCCTGTGTGTGTTTAAGTGTCGTGTTTAGTTATGAGTTAAATCAGGACTTTCTTGATTCTCTAATTTCATCAACAGACTAACGTGTATAGTTAGTCTTGTAGATGCCACATTTTAATTGAGGACATGATTTGTTTTGATATTCACCTAGCTGGCCCAACGGACGTTGTCCTGTCCAAACTTCAATAATTCATACAACATTCCCATAGAAAACGCAATTTCAGTTTTCTCGAATTTTCCAATTTTCCCGGCAACTTTTCAAATGTTTCATTACTTAAGAACCTGATTCGGACTAGGTATTACGAATATTTTAAATTTGCCAAATCGACCCAGCCATTCAGAAGATCACTTCAGAATGACTGGACCGATTTAGCGCATATATAAGCGCTTACTAACGAACAGCATTTATATGTATTATTTTTATTATAAAGATAATACTGAACGGAAACGGAACTCACTATGCCTGCCTAAAGAATAAAACAGGCTTGAATATATAAAAAGATTATCTCCTACTCGAAATATAAAATCAAACTACTTTTATCACTTTAAGTAAATGAGTTTCCAAATACGGAAACTAATGAAAAAACTACAAATCTCTTCTCAATGTCGTCTAATGTAGGCGGCTAAAATAGGCAGTATTTTTCGAAAGCAGTCGGTCGATTCTATAAAATTCTCACCGTGAACTCATAAGTGAAGTGAGCGTGAAGTGAGCAGCTAATAGTGTTAATCCCTAGCATTAGGGAATGACAGCTCACTTCCCGCTCACTTCACCTAAGTTGTCACGGTGAGATTTTTACAGAATAGCACTACAGTAGTGCTATTCCGATGTATAAAAATCTCACTGTGAGAACTTAGGTGAAGTGAGCGTGAAGTGAGATTCAGTAGACTAATGCTAGGGATTAATACTATTGACTGCTCACTTAAAGCTCACTTCACCTATGATTTCACGGTGAGATTTGTAAGAATCGACCGTCTGGATCTTGTCTTAGTTTAGTCTTAGTTTTTTTTCTTCTGGTTTTAAAACATGTAGGTAATAGAATAGAAAACTTGTTTTAGACAGGAGTCCATAGGATTAGTAAGAATTTTACTTAACTTCTAGTGTTAGTAGGTAATATCCCTGTATTACCTACTAACCCATTGAAATAGATGGACAAATTTTAACACAGCGCTCAGTACGTCTAACCAAAGATATCCAAGCAAAAAAAGCACTGGTTAAAGTGATTTTATTTTGACCTAAAATTAATAAGCTCCCGTCACATTAGTGTATTTTCGTTAGCTGATTATTTTTCTTGTAAGTGTCTAATGTATTTTTTTAAATATATTTTTTTACCGTTGTCCTTATTTTGGTGGTCTGAATGTTTTCTAAAAGTTTGTCCGTCTATTTTAATGGACCTTCAAAATCGTGTTTATGTAGTTACCGATAGAGAGTAGGTAAGCATTGAAGAGATGATTTGATAAAAAAAATTACGACCTGCCATAGGTAGTCTTGCAATGACATTAATAGGCTGATAAAAACAAAAATATTAAGCACTAAAACATGGCGTCGGACGAGTTTCCAAATCTAAAGTTAACAAGATAGGAAATTATAATAAATTCTGTTCAGAAAGTTTAAAATGTTTTAAAAAGCTGTATAAAAAGATTTTATTGATATTTTATCAAAACAATTTACGGTTAGCTATTGAACGGAAAGGTAATGTTGTCGTAAAATAATAATTATGTATCAATAAAAAACAATAAAAGTTTAGAATAAAAACGAGTTACCCTCAAATAAAGAGAGACAAAAATCAAAATTAGCGAAGATTTATAACATGTTTATTGGACTTTAATAATCGAGCCTTTAAGACACCCGTTTACAAGTAAATTTTATGTCATCTATGTGGTTTGTAAGTAGATGATCGGGGTACGTAATTTTCACGCGAGTTTTTGCCGGCGCTTACAACGCGTGCCCCTACGCATCCTCACTCAAAAATGCTAGCGAAAGGTAAAAAAAAACCGGCCAAGCGCGAGTCGGATTCGCGCACGAAGGGTTCCGTACCATTATCTATAAAAAAGGCAAAAAAAAAAAAATCATGTCTGTTGTACGAGCCCCCTTAAATATTTATTTTATTCTGTTTTTTAGTATTTTGTTGTTATAGTGGCAACAGAAATACATCTGTGAAAATTTCAACTGTCTAACTACCACGGTTCATGAGACACAGCCTGGTGACAGACGGACGGACAGCGGAGCGGGAGTAATAGGGTCCCGGTTTTATCCTTTGGGTACGGAACCCATAAAAAGCTAAGTGTGCGTCACGCGGATCGGTTTCAAAATACTTACTTTTACTTATTGACATTTTAGTTCTAAAGCTGTTACAAACACAGCACCAGCAAGGCCAAGTTTCACATAAAAGTCTGTTTACCTGACAACCACTTTTATTATCTCGATGTTATCAAACTTTACAGATTCTCATACATACATAAAAAAAAAAACCGTTATTCTGAACTATTTTATCTACCTGTATTTGACAAATGGGAGTTGTTCTGTAAGCGTGTGGACAGTCTTGATGTAAACAGACTACCTATAGCCGTAAAGTTGACAATATACTTAACCTGTCAGTTCGGCCATTGGTGCTTCTTAATAGCTCATATTTTATTCATGGGGTACAGTTTGTAGTGTATGGGCCCGTGCGCACAGGTCGACGTAGCCGCAGGGCAACGCTACGTTGTGTAGCGTCGTAACGCACCAAAAACGAGTTTTAGTTGATCAGCGCTCAATTACATATTTTAAATATACTCATTGCAGAAGCATTAAGTCCGCCTTTGTACAGACGCCAGCACATCAAGCTACTAAAATCTGTCAAAATCCTTTAATAAATTTTCAACTTTATCGCTAAAACATAAGGTTCAAAGTTGATTGGAATAAATTGACAGTTTCGGGTAGCTTGATTTGCTGGCGTCTATACCTTTTTGTGTGCGAAAAGTTTAAAGAAATAAATAAAGAGTTTTTCGATTCTTATAGACCAGTCGAGGTACCTACTCAAAAACACCACAAGCTTTTTAAAATAAAAAATAAATTGAAAATAATAATATTTTTTTAAATTGATTTTTTATACTTAAAATGTATCCTAACGAAGTCTATTTAATTGAGCTATTATAAAAGGAAAATAGATTGCAAAGACAACTCTGTCATAAAGTAATCAATCAAGTGTCGCTTACGGGCGTTGCTGTTGCGACGCCTTAGGCAGTGTGTATAAGCCCTAATAAGAACCCCGAGATCTCTTATCACCGTTTGGCAGCCCAACTGTGATTCTGTCATGTCGGATCCGATTGATTTGACTTTTTTCTTGTATAACTTCGATTATTAACCATGTATTAAGTGTCATGCATCTTGAAGTCAAAATTTTTTTAGATCAATTATTCCAATCGAAAGAAGAATTGACAAAAAAAAAGTTATTTGTAGCAATGAAGTATATGATCTTATGGACGTTCGATAGTTTACCAAAATAATTTATCTTTGCTGGTAATATTAAAATTCTGTTCGATAGACAAGCGTATAGACAGGAACTCGTCATCGACGAAGGTAACAAAGTAAGCCTAGATGGTGTGAATCCAGTAATCAGAACGCTGCAGTTTCCTACGAAATAATGATTTGCTATAAAGTCTTTCTTAAAAATATTTTAAGTAGGAGATAATAAATATTCAAACAGTACACCCAGAAGTTTAAAAGATTGTTCCAAACATAAGACAGGCGTGGTTTGGAACAATTTCTTATAAAAATATGACACTGGTGATATTTTAAAAGAGCAAAGAGATATAATAATATTTTGACCATCTTCACAGCCTCAGGCGATTTCACATATTCGAGTTTACCGACAGCTACCTGGTTTATGATTAATAGGATACTCAAATATTAATATACTCTTAAAATATCTAGCCTTGCCTTGACGTAACGTAGAGTTTCAATACAATTTAATTGAGTACTTAGCGTTTTTATGAAGCCAAAAATAAAAAGCATTCATATTTTGATGCGCTGGCGCTGGCCACACCCTGTTAATAGCTTACCCATACCGATCAATGATTTATTAGTCAATTAACATTCATTATTAATAATTAGGCGGTGATTTAATCAGACATGTATTAATAAGTTTTCGTAATTAATAATTTAGAAATCACTGGGCCGTTATTGATTTGGGGAGCTCGAAATCTGATGATATCAGAGTGGCTTTAGGAAAGAAAGTGCATGTTTTTTAATCGTTTTTTTTTAAATTATAATACCCACGCGTGATATAAGGCACATACACTCGATGATATTGAACACGATTTTTTAAATTAATGATTAGTACGGAGGGCGTTGAAGTGAATTTCTCTAATGATTATATTGATTAATATTCAGTTTAGGCCTCCAGCTGTGCCCATTGCGGTAAGCCATGGTCTTAGGTAATTCAAACACGAGATTAGAGATGTAAAGTTTCACTAATATATAACAAGTTAATATTTGTAGATACGATTAAAAATTAGTTTTTCGTATGTTTGAAATTAATTTGTTTTATGCTAATCTGACGGCTGATTTATTGAAGAGAGTTGATGTTTACTTGGAAAACCAGGGTCTGCCCTATATAGCAGAACTTTTTATGTCATTGTATTATTTTGAATAACAGCGGATAGCATCAACTTCATTTCGCAGAAAATCGTTTGGCAAACACTTAACATACAATCAAAACTCATAATTTTGTAAGTCAGAATCATCTTTAGGCATAAATTTCATATCCATTACCTATAATTAAAAAGTAGAACTCTCATATCGCAGAAAGATCACAGTCAGAATCGTCTTTTGGCATACATTTCATATCGATAGTCATTAAAAGGCAGAACTATCATCATGTCTCAGAAAGTTTACAGTTGGATTCACATTTTGGCATACATTTCATTTCCATAATAATTGAAAGACTCATCTATCACATTACAGAAAATTCGTAGATAGAAAAATTTAGAATTTCTTACTATAATAATAAAATTCATTGATGTTGTCTGATATATTGAGATATTAACAGTAATAAGCATGCAAACATGCAAACAAGCATACACAATGCATGCAACAAGCATGCAAGCGAGCATGCAACGTGCAGCAAGCATACAAGCGAACATGCAGCAGGCATGGTTTCTGTCACGGCTCCGGCGCTGCGGGGCTCCGGCGGTCCCACTTAAATTACACTCTAGGGGTAGGGCAGACAAGACTACGCGGAGTCGGTTTTGCAGCGATTCGTTTCTGTCACTAACTTTTGTAGCACAAAATATTTACTTTTTAAGACGATATTTCAATTTTAACTTAAGGTTAAAAATGCTATTTTATATAAATGGTAATATGCCTAATAAATTATTCCACATCAAATTCTGCCATCTTCATAGTATGCCAAGTGAAATTGGATCAAATAATCGTCGTTCTAAATAAACGTTATGCTAAACGAAATTATGCGGAATTTTAAAATTGCCAAATAAAATTCTGCCATCTTAAAAGTATGCCACTGTAAATTCGGACATATAAACATTCGGCAAAACAATAATTATGTTAAATAATTTGAATGCCTTAAAAATATTCGTCAATAGAAGATTATGCCAAGTGTGTTATGCCAAATACACGTAAATTTCGGAGCATCAACATTCTGCCAAATAGAGGGAACCCGAAAAACCACTCTAAAATCACTTTCTTGCTTAGCTATTTTTTACTCATATTCTATCTCTGGTTATATTTAATTAATGACACCGTTGTCATAATATTAATTTTCTTTTTTAGTGCACATTGATTTATTTGTTAAAAATATGCAAAACATTACAGACCCAGATCCAAGTTGTTGCACAGTCAAATTTTAATAAAAAACAGACATATTGCCAATAAAGAAGAAATAGGTAATGCACAAATTAACTAACGAAACAAGAAAAAGTAACAACATTCAAATAATATTGGCACAAAAAAAAATCTCGTCTATCGTCCATCATCTCAACCATGCACGACATATGTACAGACGCCAGTACATCAAGCTACCCGAAACTGTCAGATTTTCCCAATCAACTTTGAACCTTATGCTTTAGTGCTAAAGTTGAAAATCTATTAAAGAAATCTGACAGATTGTAGTAGCTTGATGTGCTGGCGTCTGTACGTATGTGTGTATGTCTATCCATCTCGCGGAAAACAAATCACATTCCTGTGTTGATGTAACCAGCGTTACCTTAACTGTGATAAGTAGGCCCATGGACTATAAAAATGTATTATTTTAAGTGGACTAAAAAATGTACCAATAATACTCGGGGTAGTTGCGTAACCACACTATCAGTAGCAATGGGTTTCATTTTGACAGTTCAACAACATTCATTGCGTTATTTACACTGTTGCGCAGACACATTTTTCGAATAGACGCAATGGATTAGCAATATCCTTCAAAATGATTCAGAATGAGACCGATACCTAGTTTGTTACGCAATTGGGGTGCTGACTTGACCCTCCATCATTGGTGCACTGTCCTCATGCCTACTGCCCCCGTTCTCAGAAATAAATAAGTAACGACTGCACTACTTTCTGCGTTATTATGTCACAGTTATACCATATCTGACTTAACTCGATCAACAACTTGTGTCCAGAGGTTTATGTGAGCTTGTAAATTAACGAAACATTACGTACGTAATATGAACGTAATTATTGCCTTGATAAGCAATTTGTAAGTATTAAGAGTTGTATAAAATTTTATGGTTTGTTGAGTTCTATATAGACGATTAGGTAATGGGTGTAGGTTGTTTGTAATTGATTTAATAAAGTTGGTAACTAATTAATCTTTCGTTTAGACTTGTGACAACTTATTTATTGCTGATCAATTACGAGTAATATTAACAAGATGGCTGGATAGATTGCTTAGAATTGCGGATTCTAACATGGCAACAACTTCTTTTCGTGGAAATCTTTCAATCGGAAAAATTCGATTACACGATAATTTAGAAGTAGACCAACTCGAGGACGAAGATGGTTGAATTAAATAAGCACTTTGTATAATTAGTTTTAGCCGTTCGATTAGGTGCATCAAAAAAGATATGTGGTAAAAATATTGAATGAGAACAACAAAATGCTTTTATATGAGAAAATATGTACTTATACAAGGTGTAACTTAAATAACGCACAACCTCTTAAGAGGTCATTGTACTCATCATTATGAACAACTTTTACTATGGGACCAAACCTGAAATCGCAAAAAAAAAATCAGCTGTTCCCTACATTATTTATGTTCGCATAACTCGTCAAAATGTAGGGAACAGCTGATTTTTTTTTCGCGATTTCCGGTTTGGTCCCATAGTAAACGTTGTTCATAATGATGAGTACAATGACCCCTTACGAGGTTGTGCGTTATTTAAGTTACACCTTGTATATGGTCGATCTTCGTTGAGCAACACCTTCATATTATACACACCTTCATAGTATACTGATTAGCAACATAATACAAACAACAACAATGTTATGATTCTCAAATGCTATTAATCGTCATCGTCTGTGAATTTGGCCTTAAAATTGAAGTACCTTCCAAGTCCTTTGCGCCTGGTTGACATCATGTAGGTACAATCCATAGCTGTCTCTTAGTATGATTATTTTTATTTTTCATATAAGCCATTAATGTTCCACTGCTGGTCAAAAGCCTCCCTACTCTCTTTCCACCTCTCTCTGTCTAGACCCACCAAGGACCATTGTTTATTAAAGGAATCCAGCGCATCCCACCATCTTTGTCTGGGCCTGCCGTGATGAATAGAGCTAAGAATTGTGTTAAATCTCTTGCATAGCTTTAGCCCTATTTTCCAAATCAACTCAGCCTATCGCAGTCCACTGCTGGACATAGGCCTCTCCCAGACTGCGCCACAACACCCTGTCCTACGCCTTCCGTATCCAGTCTACCCCAGCTACCTTCTTTAGGTCGTCCGTCCATCTAGCTGGGGGGCGTCCCACACTACGCTTGCCCATACGCGGTCTCCACTCCAGGACTCATCTGCCCCACCGGCCATTGGCCCTTCGACAGGCGTCAGGCTTGGCTCTGCGGTCACCAAACCGCATGCCCAGCGTGGTGACTACGGGCATTAAACCTCCCACATGAAAAAGTGCCAAAACCACGGCCCCCAGTTCCCGGTGGCCCGCTCTGCCTGGTCTATTTTCCAAACTTCCAGCCATCACTCCCCTGCCCTTATCCCAATTTATTTGGGGTCGACACAATAGTTCTTTTTGTTCCGTACGACTCTGTTAGTCGTCATCACGGTAGTCACACCCTTTTTAGCCATAAATGATTTATTTTCTGTAAGTAGGTTTGTACTTACAAACACTTTTACATGTCAATCATATTTTTTTAAAACTAGATGAGGTCGGCGTTTCCTATCTGACTACTCTGAGAAGAAAGGCATATCATCTTTTACACAGTCCATCCATCGCATCGTTTCTTTTGCCTTCTCCTATTCCATATTCATAATCGTTCGTGTCTGTTTAGTAAAGGGTTTAAAGAGAAAAGAGTCGTTATTAAAAAAAAACTAAGCAAACCAGGGATGGGACGATAGGTTAAAAGCATAAGGAAATAAAAAAAGAACCACTGATCTAATTTTTCAATGTTGAATTTTAGGACGGATGTGAAAATGACACCAATAACACTTATATAATCATATTATAACTAAGTAATATAGAATCCAAAATATATAAAGTTGCAACACCTAGTTGCGTAAGGCAGCAATATTTTCTTGAACTCAAATACGGAAGAAATGAAGATGAAGATGTAGCTTCATCCTCATTTCTTCCGTATTTGAACATTTAACATGAATGTTAATGTTGCTACCAGCATTAACATTCATGTTAAATGTTTGATAATCATAATCGTTATTAATGAAAATGAGATTTCAGTATATTAGAAGCCACGAAATATAATCACGTATAGGTAATGTTGATGAAGATGGTTTGGGACGATTTTTTTGTGCAGCCATCGAAATGGATCTCGCTTATAAATTGAATTTTGAAGTAGGTTTAGTGATGTCAGAGAGTGATGTTTTACTTTTACTTAGTACTTCCTGATTATTTGAGCTGGCCGTTTGCAATTTGTTTCTCTTTTCATGATCATCTGATAGCGCCCATTATTTTTAATCCAGAATAATAGAATCAATTAGTGCTACTCGTATATGACTTGTGAAATTCGGACAGAAAAACAATTTTCGTATATTTTATTATTGTGATTTTAGGTGAGAAGTTGTATTTTATATCCCAATCAAAGCGTGAGAAACTGATCAAGGTCAAGTGGCAATGATATGAAAACGTCGTAAAATAATAATGTTCTTTAATAAAAAGCTTACATCCGACATAAAGGAAAAGGGATTGGGAAAGACTATGCAAAACACTCAAACCGATTTTTAAAACTCATTACTTATAGGCTATTGCACCCAAAATTTTATCTTTTACACAATCGACCCTGCGAAGTGAAAGAATGTTCATCTGATCGAAGGTGAACTGTTTAAGAAAATGAAAGTGTACCGCAAAATTGAGATTGTCATTTAATTACATACTTGTAGGAGTGTTAAAA
Source organism: Eremobia ochroleuca (assembly GCA_949629135.1). Taxonomy (NCBI): domain Eukaryota; kingdom Metazoa; phylum Arthropoda; class Insecta; order Lepidoptera; family Noctuidae; genus Eremobia; species Eremobia ochroleuca. The sequence continues at coordinate 11,195,895 of OX451401.1, read as the reverse complement.
CCACGCTGCATTTCATAAGAATGTTGAAATCTTTCCCCTTGTACGTCCTCTTGTACAATGGGTAACCAACCATACGGCTTTAGCTGAAAAAAGACTTCATGTGTTGGGTTGTATTGCAAAATTGATCGTTTGGAATATGTATCTCCTTTCCATTCGCTTTCTGCCTGAGTCTGCCTAAGAATCTGAATCTGAAAGGCCTGAGTCTGGGTTATTGTTGCGATAATATTTTATCAAGATTATAAAACTATACCTACTTTATCACTATGAATGCTGCTATCATTATTTTCCCAAATATACGGTCAATATTTGCTGATTGGTCATCTTTGTTATAACCATTTTAAAAATTGGGTATCATTGTCTTCGCTTCTTTGTTCCTTTAGCAACTACAATATTTCCTCTGTAACGATATTTGCATAGAATAAACAAATTTTATATAATGTTCATCGTCTCTTTCTTTTGTTATTGTTACATCACTGTTTGTATCATTAGCGCTTCTTCTACATACATTTCGCATCGTCGATGTGTCACCAAGAGAAAGCGTGGCTTAAAGATTAGGTGACGTTATTTGGTGGGATCTTTTTTGATCTGATCTTCATTTTACTTAATTTAGATCGTGGTAGTGTAATTTGTTTTAATGGTAATAATATCTTCAAAATTGTGAATTGGATCTTAGTAGGATTATTGGACTATATCGTGACAACTGCGGACTATGTCATGTGAATTAATATGATTCTAAAATCGAGTGCTATTTAAACCTAAACCACTTTTTTATTTATGTATTAATAATAGTATTGTACAAAAATATGTGGATTGGACGGTAACCCCCAAACTAGGTATATATGTATCCTTGTAAGGCCATAAGGTAAGGTCACTATTAGGCATAACATTCTGACCACCACGAAAATGATGTTTGATGGCACAAGTGAAATAACCAATTTTAACTTTTTTGTTCCTATCACGTAAAATACAAAAGAATTTAGTAAACGCAGACTTCATAATTGTTAGCATTCATTCACACACACAATAGCAACAAAACTTTCTGAGTAGATAACAATCAGGAACAATTAAACAACAAACAGAATGTCAGTCAGACAGACATTTTTAATGGAACCTGAATATCGAGAATTAACCTCGACTCTAGCAAAAAAGTAATCAATCGCTTTACCAATTTCTTAACGGTTTTCTACGAACATGAGAATACCTTCCGAACCACCAGTGGTGTTAAGTAGGTAATTATTTTTATTATTCCGTATGGCTTCAGCTCCGACCTTTGACAACCTGCCGTTACTCGTCCCGTTTGGTTTATGGCAATAGCTCTTCTTAATCGAACTACAGGTATTTACAAAACGTAAATTAATAGATCGAATGTATCTTTCTGTTATTTGATTGGGCTAAAAATATCTTCTGTTATATTGTGATGGCAGTCATTCCTCCGATATGAGAGATTATAACCATCATTCTTTATGACTGCCCATTTGCTGTCCATAAAACGTTGAATGAATATTGATGGTATACAAAATATCGGTAGCGTCGTACTTTTGGTTTATACAGTGTTTTATTATAGAGGTCGTTACGTTTATTGAAATATTGTTATATCAAGCTTCTTGATGGTTGAATTTTGGGACAATGTTTGATATTTCTGGTAGAGAGGTCACTACCGCAATAAGTCTAAATTGCGGAAGACGAAGAACAAGCAAAACATCACGGTTTTCTCTATTCTGAGTATTGCTACTCGTATTTCACTTATCATTCACTTTGACATGTCTTTTAGTGATTGGTCTAGGAAAACTGACTATAAACAATGGCAAACAAACCGAACAAAATCACCAACTACAAAAGAGGCAGACACAGATATCTTGTTCTAGTATATTTAAACTCGCAGTCATTACGTTACATAGGACCTAAAGGCAAATAAATAAGTACCTGCCTAGTAAGAAGTAAAGGGCGTACAAGAGTAACTAGCATCCTCGCTATCAAGGGCACGTGGGCTTGGTTAGGCGGAAACATGTTGCTTTCAACGACTGTGTGTACCGGCCCTATCTGCCTGGAGCAAGCCAAACCTACCTTAGATACGTGGTCTTGTTGTAAATCATTTGTAAAGTATAGATTTACTAAAGATCAATCAGTAGAGTTTGGCTGATAAGCATCTAACAGATGCGCATTTAACGTTACACGTTGTATAATACTGTGGATAATCTTTATCAAGCTCTGGCCCAAATAACACCCCACTTTCCAGCGTTTAATGACCCTTAAACAAATTCCTCCCTAATGACAGATTTTATGCTAATTCATCTTCATTTAGTTACACGAATTTAAAAGTAGGCGTAACAGTTCCCTAGGCTTCCGATGCAGATGATGAATTTTCAATTTGACTAAAAGCTATATTAATATGAGAACTTTGGAAATCCGAGCCATCTATAACCATTTTACATATCGACACGTTTTTAAATATGCTAAGTATGTATTATAATGTTTATGTGCTTGGCTCGCGCCACAGCATAATAATTTTCCAAGTTCTCTAAATCGTATAAAACCGGTATACTCTCGTTTTTTACAGCGTGAAACATATCTGTGGTGTCGAAATGTAGGTAACACGCTGAACTTGCTTATTGATTGTACCGGGTTCCGTGGCTTGTGACCAGATGGAATATTTTTGTATAATCTCTCTAATGACCTCTATGAACTCTCACCGAAGTGTTCAGTCGGCTCTTTCATTCAAATTATTGCTTTACTAGTAAGAGAGTGATAATTAGTGGAAGTAATGGTCGTGGCAGGGATTTATCGGTTCAACTTGATTGATTGGTTTATGAAATAAAGTTGCCGACAGCGCTTTGTCGACTTGGATTAGGGAAGATCAATACAGTGGTTGAGTGTATATTATTATTGAATATGAAGTATTAGAAAACTTTTTAGTTACGAGTATGTTCCTCAGTCTTGCTGAGCGTGCATTGACTCGTTAATTCGGTGAGGCAATATTTCTAAAAACGACAAGCGATACATTGAGTTGAATAAATAAACAAGGAATATTCTAGAAAAAAGAAAGAAGAATTCAGCTGGGATGAGCAACATATCATATATAGCTTCGTCGAGTCTTCTCACAGCGCCTAAAGACTAAGGTCTTCAATCATTGCGTCCTGTCACTATGACTTACGGAGCCGAAACGTGGACACTCGCAGTACGGCTGGTCCATAAATTCAAGGTCGCTCAGCGAGCTATGGAACGGGCTATGCTTGGAGTCTCTCTGAGGTATGGAATCCGCAACGAGGCGATCCGACAGAGAACCAAAGTTGTCGACATATCTCACGGAATAAGCAAGCTGAAGTAGCAATGAGCCAGCCATATTGGCTGTAGAACCGATGACCGTTGGGATAGACGTGTTCTTGAGTGGAGACCGCGGATCGGTAAACGTAAGGTGGGACGCCCTCAGGCTAGGTGGAGCGACGATCTTCGCAGTGGATGAGGGTTGCCGAAAATCGAGTCGAATGGCATGCAATAGGAGAGGCCTATGTCCAGCAGTGGGCTACTATAGGCTGATGATGATAATAACGATGATTCTAGAAAAAAAGTTTCAAAAGGTAATATGGGTAAAATTTAAATAATATTAAACAAACTCAATCTCAATATCTAAAAATCTAGACAAGATTCACAATTGATAAAAGCAAAATTCCATTCCAATGTTGCCCTACCAACAAAAAACAATGCAACAGGTAGCACACACAGTAGCACAAGATCGTAGATAACTTCTTAACAAATCTATCAAACTTAACACAACAATGTGTCCATAACAAATGACCATAGAAAATCCCTAAATTCTATTGTATAAATCAAGCATCTTTTAGATATGTTAATGTTCGGAAGTTGACTCCCATCATCGGAACAATAAAATTAATAACAAGCAATCAGTCAGACTACCAACCATCGGCTACTTTGTCAAAGCCCCGGAGGCCCGAAGACAACGCCCTGGGCCACAAAACAACAAAAACCAGAATATCTTGAGAGCCTCCGGTGGCGCTGCTTGTTAAGACAAAAGTCAACGCTCGAACAAACTCAGAACTTTCAATACTAGTTTCGTATTTAACCATGGCTCAAGATAAACTGGTCATATAGCACGTTAAGACAGTGGTTAACCCATGACCTCCCATACATTTGGTGGTGAAGATATTGTTTCACACCTACGCGACAATAATGCGTGAACAACTCTATTGATTATGGCCGTTTTAGAGTGAGTGATGGTATTTGAATGCCATAATATGTTAAAGGCTTGACCCTTTGTTGGCTGCAGAATTTAAAAAGCTGATAACTTTTAAACTTATAATTTTAAGTTTGTACATACTGTTATGTACAAAAACGTTAAATGATTAACACTAGAAGCGCGGGCGTCCCAAATTTGACCCATTTCGATGTTCTTCCTGCCCTATTTAATGTTTTATTATGCATAGAATCCTAATTTTTTATGACTTTTTAAGAAATGTGATCATTATTGTTTATACGAGTATAAACAATAATGATCACATTTCAAAAAAACACACAGTTTAAAACATTAAATAGGGCAGGAAGAACATCGAAATGGGTCAAATGGACGCCCGCGCTTCTAGTGTTAAACTAGTTTCAATGAATGCTTTACTTTTTGTTAGTTTATCTTACGGTTTAAGACATTTATTTCTCAAAAAGAATACAATTCACTTATCATGAGAAATACAAGTTACTCTTAATTGATACATGAACTTATGATGAACGGTAGGTATTCGTTAATAATCTAGTAAGTAGTAGATGCACAAATATATTTTCCTTGCACTGCTGTGGGTAACAAGAAAAAGTGAGTGTGCCATTAATATCGTTTCTTGTATGAATTGTCTTGTCTGTTGTTATTTGGTGTTAGCGTGATATGTTTTTCTCTATCTTCCTTTCAAAATGCTCCCCAGTCAGGGCCCTTTCCCACGGCAAGGACATACATATTCACACAAGCATCCTGTTCGCAGTATCCGGAAAACAGGATGCTTGTGTGAACATTTAAACACGTACAATACTAAACGGGATCCTGCAAATAACCGTGTCTGCAAAAAACGGCATCTTGCCACGGCAAGATCCCGTTTTTTCCCGTTCCGTTTTTTGTCTCATCATGAATCATCATCCCTCGCACAATCTATAGATACATATACACTATCTATCTGAAAGAGATCTGAAGTTGCAATGGGTTCCCTCACATACACATATACACGCTTAGCAAACTTGGGTAACTATTGTTAGTGGAAGAGATAAAAACATTGGAACTAATTATATAGAAATATTGCCTAGGTATAAACATGCGCTCCCTCTGAACATCAGGACGGCAACCAGTCGGTTATCTTTTAAAGTGAAGGCACGTGAACATATCCGTCAGAAGTTGGCCGTAACATCCCAGCGCTGATATGATGGAATCGTTTTCCCCTCTACCGATCATTTTTCTCCAGACAGTTCATTTTGTTTATATGTATGTATATATGTATCTATCTATGTATTGTTATTAATTCTTGTATTGTATAGTAATTTCCTAGCTATCTATCCCCTATGTTGCACCTACCATATTTTGTCTCTGCATCACCCTAAGGTTGACTGGTAGAAAATGCCTCAGGCATTAAGTCCGCCTTTGTACAGTACTTTTTTTTACTTGTGCATAAAGTTTTAATAAATAAATAAATGAATATAAACATACATGTCATGAAGTTTGGAAATAGTATTTTAATCAAAGCTCAAAAGATAAAGGGATTTAGTACCAGGTCCATAGTTTCGGAGCCTCCTCATATACCGTGGTTTTGTAACACTAGGATAAGCAGAAAAATTATAGTTACGGCTCACAGACTGAGATCTGGACACATGCCGCTCAATAATTTTAGATTTTTAATGAAAAAAAAAAATATATTCACCAAATTGTGAGAAGTGCGGCACACTGGAAGATATTATATATTTACTGACGGAATGAGTCAGATTTCAGTCTGCAAGAGAGGATCTAGTTAGAGAGCTCAAGATAAATATAAACGATGTTTGTATGTTCCACCATATTTTGTCGACACCTAACTCCGGAGCTGCCTAAAGTTTAGTTAAGTATGTATTATTACGTTTTACGTTATAAGGTCCGATAGTTTTGTTTATTATTGATTTTATTACGTTATAAGGTCCGATGGGACTGGCATGTATAATTGTATAAAAGTCCCTAATAATAAATAAAGAGACAAAAAAATCTACAACGTGTAACGTTAAATGCGCAAAACCTCAGACACCGCAACTGATTTTTAATTCAATTGACCTATTTCAGAGAGAAAATAAATCATTAAACAAATTGTAGAGGTTTTATGTGCTGTTTTAGTTTTACTGGCAATTCTGATCGTTTCTTGCGTCTGCGACGACGCTCTATCGAAGGAGGAGTCGTCACCGGGCTGCTGCGCCGCGATGGCTTGACCTATTAATAAATAGACACGGCAACGTTTTTTTAATGAACATTTTTTGAAAAATGTGACCTATATTAAAAAGTGGTTCAATGGATTCTGCTCGTTATTCTGATCAAACTATTTTCTGGTTTTGCGCATTTAACGTTACACGTTGTATACATTTTCTCTTCTTTAATCTTTATTTCTCTTTCATTGACCTATCTCTACTCGTATAAACCGTTTCTTTTGCCTATATAGGCAAAGGTCATCACAAGGATTCGTTTTTAACCTTTTTGTTGCTGGTTTCACTTTCCGATTTCTTGCTTATCTACCAAGACCCACTAAAAAAAGATGTAGTTAGATGCCTAATAGCTGCAAGTGAATCAATACAGCATAGCGTTTATAGTTTTCTGTGTCCTGAGGAATCAGAAGGCACGTGTCGTTATTTAAAATGTAGAAACAATGGATTAGGTAGGTACGTAAAATGACAAGTAATTGGTCTGTCTCTTAATAAATGACTTACTAGCGATAAATATACATTTGGAAAAAATGTAAGTTTCGATAAACGGTCCGTCTGTAATAAATAAACAACTGCTCATTGAAACACAATTGAAAAAATCGCCAGTTTCGATATGTAGTCCTCCATCATTTTATTTATCTCCAGGTACTTAACGTTTTGTTTTTTTTAGGCTCAAGCTAGGCCCAAGCATTCGTTTTAAAGGTGTAAAGCATCCAATAATAATAATGTTGCCAATAATAATAATGATGGCTAATGTTGGGTTCACGTCGAATCGAAAGTTGTTGCATAGATATGCAGATATTTTGTAAAAGTTTCAATATATTCTTCTAAACTAGAGGTAAAAGTGGATTTTAGCGAAAACTGTAATTTCGGTGTCGTGGAACTGGTTTTATTTAATTTCCGAGTTCATATGAATAATTAATATTTCGATACTACGATTTCGAAAGCGTTTAAAATATTCGGTCGTGATATTTTCTCTGTCGCGTTCATTTATAAATGTTTCTAACATTAATCATGAATATATCTTATTTTACATTAATTTTAGCATAATGTTTTGGATTTTTATTATAATTTGTAAAGGTCGTATAAAATTCATTTCATTCGTATAAAACTACCATATGATTTAATGCTTATCTTTTTATTTTTCCAGATGATGAGAATAACAGCTGTTCAAGGAATGGGCGAAAACAACCAATTTCTTCAAAACAACGCCATCTGGCGGATAACTACAAAATGACAAACAAAGCTAATCTCAGAATTGGGTCATTATTGGAGCGCGAGATGTCGCGAGTGTTGATTCTCATCTTGGCAGCCAGCGCGGCAGGAGCTTCCAGCCCTGGCGAAGAGGTGGCGCTGGCGAACATCACCAGGTCTGCCAGTGGCGATTATTTCTCTCTTACGGGTAAGTTTCTCTTTTTAGGAACAATGTTTAGTCTCTGTTCACGTTAGCTTCGTACAAAACTCTTTCAATCACGAGACAGTACAGAACACGGGCGTTAATAATACTCGCTGTGGAATCCAATCGAGCCTTGCCGTGATGCTTACAGCTAACCGACAAACACCATGTGACGCGATAATACTGTGTTGATAATAAACGAGCATAACCATTTTTCCAGGGTCAGACTGCGGCCCCACTCGCTGCATGGAGGTGTCTCACGGCACAGCACTAGCAGCAATCGGAGCTGACGATAGCGGCTGTCGGTGTCAATGTCGCAGAGACACTCCTGCATTCAGGGAGGATCAGCACGTCTGTGTCAATCATATTGACGGTAAGTGTACAAAGTAAAGACTCGATAATAGATAGAGTAAGTACGGTCAATAAGAGAATTGTTACACCTTCTATTGTAGGTTAGTGTCTTGAAGATGGGAAATCAGAACAGAAGGCCGAATCCCGTAATTAAAAACGTTCAAAATCTATTCGCAACCTCATCTCAGCGACAATCAATGTCAAAAACTTGTCAAAAATGTAGGGAAATTAGAGGTATTTTTGAGAGATTGAGAAGACTGTGAACGTTCTTAAAGTTACGAGAATTGCCCCTCTGATGACTTATTCCCGTAATAAACAACGTTCGAAATGTAGTCGTAATCTCATATCTCATATCGGTGAAAAACAATATCAATAATGTAGCGGTTCTTATGATCAGATTGAGACTGCTATTGGATTGCGACATTCTTTTTGAACAGATGAATTGCCCCTCTGACGTGTGACTATGTTTTATGTCAGTGACACTGATCAAAATGTCAGTTAAGTTGATTGGGTAATTAATTAAACTACTACCTCGATTTTTACAAGAGTAAGTAGGTACACAGACACACGACGACATATCAAGCTACTTATTTCCAGTTTTAGCTGACCTCGCATTGCGCCTCGCTTTTCGTACAACGCGAAGTCATTTTATACTGGAAATGTATAGCTTATCAGCTTGATATTATTATGTCGTCATGGACAAGAAATACTTGGGTGCAAGCACTTTTCTATTATAAGCCATTCATGATCTCAAGGAGTAGATATCTAATGTTGTCTAAGAATTATATTTTAGCAGTCCGTCGGGAGAGATGTGTTGGTATTGTCAAGTAAACCAAACTGCCGTGCGATTCTGTAACCATCTCACCGTGAAAACTTGGGTGAAGTGAGCGTGGAGTGAGCTGTCAGTGTCATCCCACCTGATACTAGGGATTGACCAAGCATACATTTACAATCATAGTCGAGATTTTAATAATATTTTTATGCTAATTCTATTGATCATTTTATATAATTTTAACGCTAGTCTTTTAATTGTCAAAATGTTACTATTTTGTGGGGATTTAAAATAAAATAGCAAAACAGAAACTCAGTCAGAATCTCAATGATGTTTTTTTTTTTTTTTTTTCTAGACTAGTCTTGACGATTCGGCGTGATCACTTCGCCCGATTCGCGACATTTCGTGAATCGGGTGAAGTGATGACGCCGAATCGTTTGTAAATGTTTGTTTGGTCAATCCCTAGCATCAGTGGGATGACGCTGACAGCTCCACGCAAATTTTCACGGTGAGATTTTTATAGAATCGACCGGCTGTAGGGTTTAACATATCACAATGGAACTAATTATATAGTAAGATGTAGGCAGAGTTACAGACCTACGCTGGGGTCCAAGGTTAAGATCCTGTTGGGATAAATTACAGGAACAATCTCAAAACGCGGTTTGCATTGACAATAAGAAGGGGTCAAGGAAATGGGGTCAGTGGTTGAACTTGATAATGGTGATCTGTCATTCTTAAGAACAACGTGCCTTCGTGATGTAACCCCATAGGAAGTAATTGTAGAAACTACGCTAGCTTTACATAATTGTGGAGCTAAATGTACTATATTTAATTATTATTTTTGTGTTTCCGTGAGCTTAGTATCTAGTATTACACACTAACAAATGTAATTATTATGGATCATTGTTGTCTAGATAAATAAATAAATATTAATTTATTTTAATTAAATTAAATTGTTAGATACTTGACTTAATTTTGTTTTCTCATTTTCAGAATGTTTGATGGCGAGCTTCGGTCGTGGCGCGACCAAACCACAAATCCCTTTTGTTTTCTTACCTCTCAAAGGACAAATCATTTACCCCTCAAAGGAAATAATTTTTACTGGTAAGTAAAACAATTTACTGCAATTGTTTACAAATAATTAGCAAATTGCAAAAACAAATTTTACACATAACACAAAAAGATATTTCCGATACCGGGAATCGAACCCGAGCCTCCTGGGTGAGAGCCAGGTATCCTAGCCACTAGACCATATCGGATGTTGGAAACCAGTCGAAATAGTACAATACACGTTCCACGACATTTGATCTTTTAATAAAAATATTGTTGATGTTTTTGCGATATTTCACCTTCTTATTCAAATTCAAATTCAAATTCAAAATGTTTATTTCAGACAATAACAATCCATATTTTGTTATTATATACAATATTTTAAACTATGTTCGTACACGTAATATACCAAAATTAGATTAAAATTAAACGAAAAATTAAAATTAGAATTAAATTAAAATTATCTTAACATTAAAATCAAAGTTAAAATAAATATTAAAATCAAAATCAAAATTACAATCAATATTAAAATCAAAATCACAATCAAAATTAATTACAAATTAAAACAAATTCCAATAATAAATAAATAAAATAAAATATTTTTTATTTCAGACAAATTATGCAACGTCCATATAGAGAAAAAGAACTAAAATTAAATTAAATAACCCTCTCAATTAAAGACCTCCACAGCGGAGATGAGACTGTTAGCTATCTTATGATAATGTTGATCTTTTTATGACACTAAAATATTGATATCGTTTATTTATTACAATTTAATAAAATTATCTAAAGTCAACATAATGAATCAGCGAGACCTTCGAATACGTTCTTGGAGGTCATTCAGTATAAAATCAGTATACATAGAAAAATAATTTATTGATTCCTCTTTAGATGTCGAAGACGCGATTTGTGCGGTGACGAGCGCTCAATACTTGTCCCCATCAGGATGGGTCAACCTCCGCGACCTGATCGACAACGACGTCCCCTTTGGACTGTACCGGGATGAGGGGAGCACCTTTTTGCAGGTAACACTTGTTGTTTTTTTTTTTTTCCTGTTTCCAAAGCAGAGCAAGCGAATTATAAGCAGGTCTTGCGAGCAGGGAGCGAGTACTTCATTTTTTTTTTAATGATTCCCTACTCTAGAAATTTCTCCTGTTTTGTGGGTGCTTTTACAAACATTTAAACTCACATACACAAACAGCCAGACCCAGAACAACTACTCGTAGGTCATACAAATATTTGTTCCGTGCGGGAATCGAAACCGCGACACGCAGCGCAGTAGTCAAACGTTTAACCACTGCGCCAACCGTGCCGTCATATAGTGCATAATAGTATCTAGTGCCTAAATATAGAAGCTATTGGGCTTTTCTTAATTTATAACACACAATCGGAGCTGAGCGAAGCGGAGTGGAGGCGTGCAGGAATCGACTAATCACAATGGTTGAAATCCTCATCGCGTCACTCGTCTCATCTATGATTGGTCGATCCCTACACGTCTCCGCTCCGCTCCGCCCAGCTCCGCTTCAATGGAAACGCACCCTAAGAATGAAAGTCAATCAGCCCAAAAAACGTTTAGATTGCTGGAAAAACTGGGTATGAAAGTCATTGGCAATATAATAACCTTAAACATAAAATAAAACCTAATATGGGCACCGTAACATCGAATTAAAATTAAAATCTTATAGGACCAAAATGCCGCAGAAGCCCGTAGTCCGGCGTACCACCCAAGTAGAATATAACAATATCTGCGCACACACCAGAAACAGTAAAATGTTCATAAAACTTATCAAATAAGGCAATTATTTTCACATATTTATTGGAAACTTTATAAAGACAAAATTAAACGTGTACCTTCTAAGCGGGAAATAATTAAATTTTGGTAAAATTATAAAATCTTATGCAACCGCTGCGTTTACAGAGATCTTTATCGTAAACAAGAACAATATGATGCGGAGCAGTTTGTTGAGAACACGGATGACGAGATCCAATTGCAAGATATCCTAAAAATACCGGCTCACTTTTTTCCGCCTGAACAAAACCACGGTATAAAAGGTGACCCTAGCTTCTGACGTTTCGTAGGTTTATGTGAAATATTTTTATTTTCAAAATCAAATGACACAGAATTCAATTCAAATTATTACAAAAAAAAAAAACGAATAAATCGACAAATTATATAAAAAAATAACTTAAACTTTTCTACGGTCGGAAATTATCAATGACTTCGTAGCGGAAAAAGCGAAAAAGTCAGCCGGTATATTTTCATTTGTCAACTTATTTTATTAACAAGGACTTGAAAATGATGCCAATTTTGTTTCATTTTTACCCATAATTCTAACAGACACTTTTAATATCCACAGATCCGCACTTGATTTTTGGTAATTTCATTCCAAAGTTAGCTATCTGTCTGACCATCTCTCACAATTTTAATTTTGTCATTGACGTGGAAAGTTGACTACAAGTTATGTGTTCATTATCTCGGGTCGACACAAACACTCGCTCTTGTTGTTTTCAGATACCTATATTATAAGAAGAAAAGATTTGTTATTCTTTTCGTAGTTTTGGTTTTTGTAACATGTTATAAAACTACTCTATCTATCTTTATCTCTTCATTGGTGTACAGACGCCAGCACATCAAGCTGCTACAATCTGTCAGATTTCTTTAATAGATTTTCAACTTTATCGCTAAAGCATAAGGTTCAAAGTTGATTGGGAAAATCTGACAGTTTCGGGTAGCTTGATGTGCTGTGTGCTGGCGTCTGTACATAAGGCTTAAAGTTGATTGGGAAAATTTGTCAGTTTCGGGTAGCTTGATGTGCTGGCGTCTGTACAAAATAATTAATGAAAGGGGTTTCTTGAACTATCTTCTTCACCTATCGTTTTTATGTCAACCTGAGATAATAGACACAATACTCGTAGTCAACTTTCCACGTCAATGGCGCCGATTTCCTTGTTCACAAACTAAACTAAATTTAAGTTCAGTGCATCTTTTTCTTTCTATTGCATTAAGAAAAGGACAGAAGATAAATATTAGTTTAGTTCTGTCAAATTAATACACTCCATAGACAAGTTGAGACGAGATTAAAAAATTGGCTACTAAAAATACGTCAATATACGTCAGGCACTGACTGATTTGACAGGACTAAACTAATATTTATCTTCTGTCCTTTTCTTAATGAAATAGAAAGAAAAAGAGCCACTGAACTTAAATTTAGTTTAGTTAGTGAACAAGGGAATCGGCGCCAATGTCAGAATTAAGCCACGGATACACTAGGGGACAAATGGAGCAACATGTTGCGGAACATGGCGCTCGGCAACTACGTGAATGTCCCGAGAGAATGTCGCGCCGTGCGCTCGCTCTCGGAGCGGGAGCAAGAAACATGTCCCGCGTCACGTAAAATGTTGTGGGTCATGTTGCGGGACACTATGCAACGTTGCAGCGTCACGTATATTTTGTGTTGCTTGTCATGTTGCAGGACAAAATGTTCCCTAGTGTATCCGGGGCTTAAAAATTGTGACAGATGGACAGACAGATAAATAGATTATAGAACAGAGAGATATTAATGATCAAGGTATAAATTGCTACTATTCTTCTAGTTGAGAGTTAGAGCTACATAATTTATGTCCAACTGTGTTCAAATAATTTGGATCATCAGTCAGAATATCGGGCTTCGGAAATTCATGAATCACGGGATACCAAAGTAAAAGAAAAGGAAATTTGTTTTTTTTCCTTATAATAATTACCTATCCCAATTGATTGACTTTAAAATTCTGACCATATTTCTTTCAAAACAAATCAAAACATTTATTCTCATAATATGGGTATATAGAAGCTGTAACTTAAATAACGCACAACCTCATAAGGGGTCATTGTACTCATCATTATGAACAACTTTTACAAAGGGACCAAAACAGAAATCACGAAAAAAAAATCAGCTATTCCCTACATTTTCACGAGTTATGCGAACATTAATGTAGGGAACAGCTGATTTTTTTTTAGCGATTTCTGTTTTGGTCCCATAGTAAAAGTTGCTCATAATGATGAGTACAATGACCCCTTAAGAGGTTGTGCATTAATTCTAGGACATGTTGTAGATGGTACATGTGGGCCCGTAGCTAAATAATAGCAGCCGCACAGGTCGATCGATCAGGTTAGGTTACGCTTGCCGCGGTTGGTCTGTGGATGGGTGACCATCTTTACATACCGAGACCCCTCCGTGCCTCGGAAAGTACGTTAAGCCCTTGGTCTCGGCTGTCATTTGTGGATCTTTGACAGTCGTTACGGGTAGTCAGGAGCCCGAAATTCTGACAACCAGTCTTACCAAGGGGTGTCGTATTACCCAGTAACTGGGTTGTGGAGGTCAGGTAGGCAGTCGCTCCATGTAAAATACTGGTATTCAGCTGCATCCGGTTAGACTGGAAGCCGACCCCAACATAGTTGGGAAAAGGCTAGGCAGATGTACAAAACATATATACATTCTCAACTCTACTTTCTTTTCGCTCAAAAAGTAACATGCCACATCTTGCATTCAGAGTGCACAAGATAACATCTGTGGGGGCAGGTATACTAAATCCATAACGCGGTTATGCACACGCGTCGAGCTCGTAAATGTTTATCTTTTACCGGACCGAAGACCGGTCCGTTTGATAGCCAAGGACGACTTCACTTTAAACGCTAATGTTACTGCAAGAAATGAGATTGACATTCGCACCTTCTGTTGATGAAATAAAGCCATAGAGATTTATACAATTTGTAGATACGAATAAGTACCTATGTATATCTTGAAATATGTTGTTGTTTTTTTTTTGCTCTTGTTCATGATTATTATTATACAGCGTGTAACGGAAGGGGGGTATCAACCCTGAAGGAGGTGAATGTGCTCATGAAACTCAACAACTTTCCCCAAAGAACATAGGTCGAAATATGAAAAAAAAATTTGGCCCTCCCATAGTAAATCAATCAGCTGGTAGTCAGTTTTGTAAGGGAGGGCCAAATTTTTTTTTCATATTTCGACCTATGTTCTTTGGGGAAAGTTGTTGAGTTTCATGAGCACATTCACCTCCTTCAGGGTTGATACCCCCTTTCCGTTACACGTTGTATATGACAATATTTACATAGATTAGTACTTACGTTATGTATTTATTGTATTATGTAAATGGTACACCACAGACTACCTACAGAATTGTCTCTCCTTCACCTTTCTTAACCCATCCAAAGGTTGTCTTTAAAAGATTTCTCTCAGCGATAAGACCGCCCATTGTGTCACACTTTGTATTTATATATTTATTTATTATCTGTAATTTATATGGTGTAAATAATAAAACGGTGGGTGCCTGAGGATGGATGGCACCGCCAAGACCGGCCCACGAAGAGGTGGCGAGACGACCTGCACACTAATTGCGTAACACACTATTACTCTCAATTTCGAAGCATATTGCTAATCCATTGCTCCATATGTTCGAAAAATGTGTCTGCTCAGCAACGTAAATAACGCAATGAATGTTGTTGAACTGTCAAAATGAAACACATTGCTACTGATAGTGTGTTACGCAATTACCCTGCTGGACGCGTACCGCAAGGGTTGGATCGAGCTGGCGCTGGAAAAGGATGTATGGAATGGAAGGATTTGAAGTTTATGCTCAGCAGTGGGAAAGCGTAGGCTAAATTAACAAAAATAATTATACAAAGTATTCTTTTATATAAACAATGACATGGATATTTACTTTGTAAAGTATCTTATTTTTTATTATTATTATTGTGAATGTGAAGATTATGTGGGTCATTTCTTTTTTCTGTTTTCCTTCTTAGTAATCATGATCTGCCAGTTTGAGTAATTTATGCGGCCTACCCAAATGTCCTTTCATTGGTGTTGTTGGTCGAATCGTGAGGTCCTCAAGTTCTGAGTTGAGCTGCACGATTTTTGACAAATGCGTGCACTGACTGGACAGGTCCGCTTAATCTGTGTGGTTCTTTACTCAAAAGACCATTTCAGACCCCAATCTACATGGTCTTCACATGATCTGCACTTTAAAAGAGACTGTGACCTCTGAGTTTGTTTCGGCCCTGATAAGAATCTCAGAGTAGTCAAATAGGAAACGCTGACCTCAACTAGTTTAAAAAAAAAAAATTAACACTGGCACCTTTAAGCTACTTAAAAAAAAAAAACTTAGAAAATGTAAGTACCTGATAAAAACAATTAGTATTCCAGCATTATTCTTACGGTGAACAAAATTAATAGGTAGGTATTTTAAGCTAACATCTTTGTGTGGTCCTTTTAATTGGTGAGAACGTACAAAGTAGCAATAACATAATTAATTTTGGGCTCACAATTTTATTAAGTAAACATTAAAAGATAAGATATGGAATCAGAATCTGAATCAATGAGAATAACAACTTTAAAATTTAAATCAATATTGCTCAATTCAATTTTACCTTTGAATTGCCTTCTGTACAATTATTGTTAATCAAAGCTTAAATCTATCATGCTATAAATCTTCTTTCCCAACATTAAAACATTTATATTCCTGAAATACAAGTTATGCCTACTTAACTATGATAAAACGGCATCCCGAGCAGGGCTTGTTAACGTTACCAAACATCAAAATAATAACCGTTGCTTAACGTTAATTTCAATGTGATACCTTAATAAAGTTACAAAAATGTAACGTTACTTATTCACATTACCAGTAATACACATTTACGTAAATACGATAAATAACGTTAATTTTACCGTTAATTTTGTTACGTTACCGTTCCGTAGGTTTACATTTTTGTGCGTTCGCTTAGCATTGGACCCCTTTAGATGCACTGTTACCGCACCGCCGAGCCTTCGGCGCTGCACGCAAGTCCTTTTGTCCTTTTTGGCCGTCTATGCGTGCAAAAGTACATTACTTTCTAATTGTGGGAAGTGTGTGGAGGTGGATTGTGGGGTGTGGAGGGTTTCACCCTCGAAAACCATGAAAACTAAATCTCTTTCTCTTTTTTTAACGCATAAATAAAAAGTCTCATGAATCGTCACGCAGGTAACGAAAAAGGGTTATGTCCTTTTTCGTTACCTACGTGACGATTTCACCCATTTTATTCCTACCGCAAACTCCGTAAAAGAACTTCGTTCCAATAAGAATGTCTTCACTCATCTTGATTTTGGATAAATTATCACATTTCTCACTAACTAAATCCACTCAAGCAGAACTTCACACGCGTAAGAATCAGGCAACATTTTGATCGGCACGGCATCAAAGCGCGGCGCGGTGGGTGAACTGCCGCACGCGTCGGCCCCGCTGCATCCACCTCGCATGTTTAACCGTTTCAAAATAACGATAAAATTAACGTTATTAAACGGATAACGTTAATCATGAATAACGATCAAATGGAGCGTAACGTTAAATCTATTACCGTTGTTTTAATATTAACGTTAACTCTGTCAAATGAAGGTAACGTTATGAAAATTTTACCGGTATGTAAAGACCTGATCCCGAGACATCTGGTGTCACTCCATAGCTCAGATTGTATCTCTAATGTTGAAGAACTGCCCATGTACTGAGAATTGAAAGATATGTATTGCTAGCTTTTTTCCTAGTACTTGCTTCTAACAGACCCGGTCAGGATCGTTAAGACCTGGATTATGTTAGGCATTCAGAGAACTTCTCGGCTTTATTTCCATGGTGGGTTTTTCGAGAAAAGTAATCAGATACTTCTGAACTACTCATCTAAATCATGATTTGATGAAAAATCGATTTGGACGCAATACTTAATAGGTAATTAAAATAAAGAGCAACATAATAATTAAAATACATAAAACATGTCCGATGTGTAATATAAAAAGGCACGAGCCAATTCTGATAATGAAATCAATATTTCCAATGTCCATACTGCGTAAGGAATTAACATGTACTTACATGGAAATAATCCAGTTCCATCGCCCAATCTTTATTGGTTTGATGTCGATATCAAGATTGAAATTAAAATAAAACATTTCAATGTTTATCAAGAACAGAAGCTTTGACGTAGACTGGACGGCATCGATCGAAGTGTCTCCGTTAACATTTTTAATTGCATTGTTAAACGAAGACGATATTCGCGTTAACGATAATCGCGACATAATAAACTATCATATAAAATAATAATTTAATTTCTTGATATTAATCGGGTCGGCAACGGGATATATCGCCATGAAGATATTATCTTGTGCTCACAATTTTACTTATTTTTTGGGCGGTCTCGACAAAACGCTACAGTTTGTTGAATCCATCAATCGAACATATGTCTGCCTCGGACAGGCGCGTGTTGAAATGCTACACGGACCCGATGCAGCCCCAGATAAACACGAAGGCGTCAAAGGAGCGATTTGTATAATATGTCCAAATACTTCGCATTTAGATCTGTTCACGGTGATAAAGTTATAAGATGGATTTGCAATTCCATTTTGCTTTCTTCAGGTAAATCTCGAGTAGGCTCTACACAAACGTTTTTTGGCGATTCATACTTTTTATTTCCTTAAGCTTTATATTTATCAAGTGATTTGTAACCAAAACTCACGTCTGCTTAGTGACAAATTCTGCAACGAATTGCACCTGATAACTGTTGATTTAATCTGCTTAAAGTTGCGGTCCGAGAAAATAAAGGTGCAAAGCTTAACGCAATTTTTTACATCTTTAGATCGCATTATAACATTTTGGAACAAAAAATCTGGAATGATGTGGAAAATCTTTGCAATTTATTTGACAGTGGCGTGGGTCGCCGACTCTGCACGCTCGGCTGGAGGGTCGCCTGGTGGCCGCTCATGTGCTGTGCTCCGCATCTACTCCCTCGCACCTTGCTGCTAGCTGTGCAGCGTTCCGCATCGCAGGCGCAACGCAAAACGCTTTGCTTGGTGAGTCACACATACCATTACGACTGGAACGATTATGTGTAAAATTAATGCAACTAATCGCCTAATAGTATGTGAATATCATTATATGACTCATTTACTTACAGATGTGCGGTCAATACCCTTCCACGCCGGTGAACTAGTAACGACAGAATCGGCATCGCAGAATCAAGGACTCAGTGTTCTGGAGTCGCTGGCCATCGGTGTATGCGTGCTTCTACTGATCTTCGTGTATGCAGCTGGAATTGTTTTCTATGTTCATTACAAGCAAAGACAGACACGAAAAGAAAAGGACCCGGAACAAAATCATTCAAACTCTATGTCTACGGATAACGAGTCCCTCGAGTCACGGATCGATATGAGTAATGTGGTAAGACTAATTCTCGTCAAATAATAATACAGATCTAAATTAGTTTTACATTTTGCTAATACTCGCAAAACGATCGTTTCAGATGTTGAAAACTAATCCGTTGATGAAACTGAACGGTATGGGCGGTGACTTTTTGCATGATGGGGGCTTTTCTGATGGCAGTGACCGCACCGAAGACACTCTTGATTCGTCGTCCAATAATACACACACTCATAATTCTATGCATAAGGTTGGTAATGCAATTAAACCATGTTAAACTAAATCCTTACTGATAAATGAAAACCAAATGTAATGTGTGTGTGTTCTTAGTTTCAGAAATTGAATGCCAACTCAGTGATATCAGCAATGGTACACTCTCGTAGAAAGAAGACTCTCAGGCCATCAATAAGGAATGGTAATTCACCGGAAAGAATGAACGAACGCTTCCAAAGACGCTCTGCATCTCCCGATACTCTGGAACGAGCACCACATTCAGAACTATCCATTGTAGATTGTTCTATGGAAAATAATTATAACGCAAACCGACAACTGCCATCTTCAAATGGAGACTCTTCGTATAGGAAGAAATTATATTTCAATCCAGTCTTTTTTGAAACCGAACTTCTCAAAGTAAGATTAACTGAAAGCCGGATTCGAATGTTTTGACGTCTTGAATATTTTCGAACATCTATTTATATTATATTTTTCTCATTCCAGAATCCACCTCCCGCGGCTATTGATTTTTTAATTAAAATTCGAGAAGTAATGTCTGTTGCTAAAGAAAAGATGACATCAAAACGATTTATCCCTATACTATCAGATATTCCCGAAGAAGATATGTATCACGCCATAGATCTAGGATGGGATATCCCTTGCGCACGACGCGGTCGCAGATTTAGTGCGATAAGTCTTAAACAGGAAAACAGTCGAAAAACTGCTGTTTGTGGAGGATGCCCAGGATGCGATAATAATTCGCGACCCAACAAAATAGCCCTCACTAGATCGAACTCTTGTAAGTCATGTGTTAGTGAAGATTATAAGCAGAGAATTGTAAGGAAATGGTTAGATGAAGTACCGCTAGTAACCAACAACTCTAAACCAGTGAAGTCAGTAGCAAAGGTCAGTGGAACCCCAAGAGCTGTTGAGCCCAAGAAGAAAGAGGATGTGCGTCCTCAATCTGCTGAATTGATTAGAAATGAGACTCCACAACTTAAAGTCGCTGAAACTAAACCTAAAGTCATAGAAAAGAAATGCAAAGTTACAGAAACGAAACCTAAACTTACGGAAACTAAGTCTAAACTTACTGAAACGATGACTAAAGAAAATATTCGAGAAATAGAATCTAAGGAAAACTTTACTAAAGAACTGTGCCTACAAGAAATGAAAATTATTAGCAAACCGATAAATCCCAAAGAAATTGAAATTATACGAGTAACTTCAGTACCAGACCTCAATGGATTAAATAATATTGTGAACAGCCTCGAAATAGAAAAAATATCAATACCTGTTGCCACAACTCTACCCCAAGAGAAGAAAAGTCCATCTAGCCACACATCAAGACGAATTAGGAAGAAACTTCCTCCACCACCGCCTCCTCCCGTAAATCCACCAGAGCCCCTTATAGCTGATGATGAAGAGGCACCAATACCACCAGAAGTTAAAGTAAAAATGGAAGCAGTTATACGTGAACTGAACACTTGCAGACGTGTGGAGCCCACAGAATTAGAAGAAATTAAAATGGAAACTAGTGCTCCGATAGCACCTAAAATAGTTATACCCGTAATAGCGGCTGACAATCATTACTACAGTGATGATAATACGCTCTCTAATAAAAAGAAAAAGCAAATGTATGGTAGTCAAGATAATTTCATGGAATTTGACAGTTTGGAACGCAGCATGATGAAGAGACGAAGGTTCTCGGTCGCCTGTGGACCCGAATTATTCCATAATGATCGATTTGAACCCAGCCAAAATTTACTTGAAACTAGGGAACGGCTAACAAGTAGCTGGCTTGACGTGAAAAAGGCTGTCGAAGAACCCCAAGTATTTAATCAGAGTGAAGTTTTTGTTGATAATATGGAACCCATGTACAACAATCTTGACAATTTATCAAAGCCTGGTCCATTAACCATACAAGTACGCGGCTCGCCAATCGAAAGTAGGCGTAATTTGGCCAAAGATGATTTTGATCCCGATACTCTCGATAGAAGGGATACAAAGAAACGTGTTGAGAAAATATTACTGAAATCAGCAGGTAGCTTTAAGTACAAGTCAACGTCTTCAGAAAGTGAATCATGCATGAAATCTCCAATAGCTATAACGACGAGAAAGATTGGCAATCTGAGACAAATATACGAAGCTAAAGCAAAGGCGCAAGAGGAAGAGATACAATTCTACAGCAGACGTGGAAGTATTACATTCGGTCAGGACCTTCAAGCATTCATGAGATCTGGTAAAGCGCCAGATTTGATCAGGCACATCGAAGGACAAAAAGATCCCAAGCCACCTATACCACCAAAACAACGCCGAGGATCTGATTCGTCTCCAAAATTCTATAGTTCGACTCGCGAAAGCCCATCTGGTGATCGCCGCAGGATGATGGAAGATAGAGATAAATTCCCTGGGTATACACGACTTGACAACTTGAATGCCCGCCGTTCTGGACGTCGGTCTGCCAGGACCAGATCTCGAAGAACTGACCCAAGAAAACTATACAGAACCGAAGACTCCGGATACATGAGCACCGACTCAAACGAGTCGAAATGTAGAGCGAGGTATTTGATGCAGTTGAGACCAATAAAGACCTCAATACCAGAACCTACTCCATTATTACCAACTGTTCGATCTGCTGTTATTAAAACGGCTGCTTTACCAATAGAATCCGATACAGATGATTTAGAATCATTGTGTGATGGAAGAAGTGAATCTGGCGGAGAGAGTGTCGAAACGGATTCTGTGTTCTTTGGAAACTTCGATGATTCGAAGGAGATTTTTGCTGAGTTAGGACTGAGCGCTTTTGAGCCTCAAAATAAGATGATGCAGAGTCATGAGCAAATTGATTCAGGCTTTATGGGGGAGACTAATATAATTTTAAGCGGTGACAGTGACTCGGAGCATAGAAGTGTCATATCAATCATGACTGGGCACGATGGAAGAGCTTCGGCTGCATCGATTAGTAAATTAGACGATTCCCCTTACTTACACACTATAGAGTGCTGAGTAAATATATAAAACATATAAATGTAGATGAGTTTGTACATAACGATTATTAATTACGACAAAATTGAATTGTAATGACTACCATTAATTAAAGTCTATAATTAGATTTGTTATTAAATAAATAAAATTTGATAAAAAAATAAAATAGCTAGAAATGTTAATTTGTAATGTATCTGTAATTTAATGTGTGTAATGTGGATATTGACCGGGTGTGTACGTATTTAAAGTAAGTTGATAGTCACCGATTTTTACCTCAGAACCTTATGGTTTTACCGTGCAATTGTTAACTGTTTAAACTTGCTATTTTCTGTACGTACTATTAATTTCATATCTTGTGAGAGTTATTTATTTGAGATGTTCGTTAGATGAACAACCCACCATTAATCTCCGTGCCCAAATATTTTAGCTTATCTCTTTATTAACAAATTTTTATATCCCTTTGATTTAATTAATTGTTATCCCTATATGCCATTTTACGCTCAGTTTATGTTTAATCATCACTTTTTAGTTGTAATGTATATAAATAAAGATATAATAATATATTTCTTACGAGTTTGTAAATTTTTATAGCCGGCCGGTTGTGCAATTAAATTTTTATTAGTTTTTTGGGAAATAAATGGATTGGAGTAATTTTAATGGTGTATGGTATACGTAAGAGGCTCAATTATTTATTAAAAAATTATTTTTAAGTGAGATAATTAAATTTTATAACAAAGTAATTTGCAATATAAATGTAATCATTAATTTAGTCAGTAGTGAGTTCGGAACTGTGTTGTGTAAAGATAATATTTTCAGACTTTGTAAACAAAGTAATTTTAGAAAATATTTTTGTATGAATAAAATATAATGTTGTGTTATAAATTCTATTATTTCACTATATAAAACCATTATTTCTGCCTTTTTACATCTTCGTATTAATCGCAAAAAGATTTGTAAGGCAAAACGCAAAGAATCTCATTATCTGCCTAGCCTTTTCCCAACTATGTTGGGGTCGGCTTCCAGTGTAACCCCTAAAAAGAAAACATATTTTCTTAAAGCTATATTTTCGAAAATCCGAAGAAAAGAACTCTTTCAACAAATAAACATAAAATCTTTTTTTGTAATCAGATACTTAGTTCTAATTTTAAATTCAGCTTTTTCTTTCTTTTTTTGAGATACTAAATTTAAATTTGACGCGCCAAACGGCCGGTACGTTAAAATTATCACCGCCATCTGTTAACAGTCAGTGCAGGCGTCGATTTTATTTCATTCGAATTAAATGTAAATTTTTAAATCCTACGCATCTTAAATCACAATCTATCGAAGTCAAGCGTTATCTTTGATCGCACCGAATTAATTTATGTTTTTCAATTTGCATTCAACTGCGTTTTGATGCAGGTATTTCATCACATAATAATTATAAGCTCGGTGATGACAGAATTGCATAATTTAATGAATGTAACATTTCAGAGTGGTTTTATTAATGTTAAAGTATACTCTAATAGGATATTATGTAACTAGGATGGCGGATGATTCGGTTTTTTTTTGGCATTCATTAAAAATATCTTAAGTTTTCTATCAATCACGTAGTCGTTCACTGCCTATGCGTTTATAAAAAGATAACATAACAACATCATGCCTGCATTCTCACGAAAGGTTAGAGACCATTGATTCCCAAAGTGGTCCAGGTGGACCCCCAGGGGTCCACGGGAGACTTGACGGGGGTCTACGTTAGATCTAAACTTCACATTTTTTATCGAGTTTTGGGAATATGGTAGAAATGTAGCTGCAGGGGGAACTCGCGATATTTTTAATGTGGTCTATGAGAAAAAAAAGTTTGGGAACCTCTGGGTTAGACAGAGGTTGATTTTTTTTCGCGTTTATTTATGTAAAAACGTGCTTAATTTCGATAGATTAAGTTATAAATATTAAGGATCTGTGTTTGTGAATTATTTCGTTGAGAAATCAATGAATAATCAATGAATTAGTACCAGCTGTCATCCAACGGACGGATTTGAAATCACCACCTAACCCGGGGAGTATTTCTTTTAATTTAAGCTTATTTATATAAAATCTTATTAGTTCGTATTGTACCTTTTCCCCTTTAATGTGTATACTGTTCGTCCCAATAAACAACATAGTGAACAAGCCTGTATTTCTCTTTATTGTGCTGGACACTTATGTTCGTGTATTATTGGGATAAATCACATAAGTTACGTTAGAGACCCTTTTGAAATCACTGTACTTTATTACTAGACAGATATATGTTAAGTTGAATTACTAAATTAGAACCGCTTTATGAAATTAACGTTAGAAACTAGATTTTCAATAACTTGACAATAGTAGTACCCCCAAATATTTTGCAAATTTAATTTTGTTGTTTTTTCCCTTTTTATTATTAAATATCACCATCTCAATTAAGACATTTCTATGAATAGTTAAATTTTCAACACATAACTGTGATTACAAACTTATCATAACTTTTTTTTTATCCCTTTGTTTTTTGGTCACTTCATCCTAGCACTTACTATCCACATCTCATACCTTTCTCTTATTCCTTTCACTCACTTGGCTTTCTCTTCTCTCATTCCAGGGTGCCTCTAGGGTTTGCCTGTCAATATGTTGACCCGTAGAGCTGCATCCTTGGATGAAAAACTGAGGGCTACATTGAACGAATTGGAATCTAGTAAGAAACAGAACAAACAGCTACTACAGGAAAGGGATGACAGCGAGGTGGAAATAAAGTTCATAAATGACAAGAACACTGAGTTGAGGAACCAATTGGCTGAGCTACATGTACAACATATGGACATACTTGACCAGCATCAACATCTCCGTCAACTTGTGTCAAATTTCCAGGAATGTAGTGACACCCACGAACTGGCTTTGAGACGCATATCTGAACTAGAACTAGAATTAAGCAGGGCCCACAACACAATAACCCATTTGGAATCTCTCAAAGCCCGTGAAGAGTCTGCGATCACCTGCAGTCTTTACGATGAGTTGGTTGGTAGCGGGTCCGGACCCACATGTGTTGAGCCAATTGTAACAATAGACTTAACTAATGATACTATCAATAAAACCGAATTGTTTACTAGTCATAATAAGATAAAAAAATATATTAAAATTAATAGATTTATTAAAAAAACTCAAAAATCATTAAAATGCCAAAAAGTTAACAAATCAAATATAAAACTGAGGCAAAAAAATTTAAATTTAATACAAGAATTAAAGAACTGTAATAGAGAATTAGAATTATGTAATACTAGGTATGACACTGACACTCAGCACCTGCAGGATGAGTTGTTTGTTAGGGAATATGCTCTGAAGGACATCTTCAGTAAATATGAGGCTTCTCAACAAGACCTGAGTAAGCGCATGGAAGAGGCTAATGAGTTGGCAGACCTGGTCAAGTACAATGCGGAGAGGTATGAGTCTCTGACTAATAACCTCTCTTTTAGCTGTACCTGCTCCCGGGAACCCCAGCCTCAAGTTATTCCACCCACACCCTCAGTAGCTCAGTCAGTAGGCAGCTGTATTAATAATGATAGCAATAGTATGAACACTACTTATGTATTTTCTGACAAATTTGGTCAAGGTTTTGGTAGTATATTTAATCAGTGTTCGCCACAATATGTAATTAATCATTGTTTACCCGGTGCCAGTATTAGCCAATTAATTAGTAATATTAGATTGACAAAAATAAATCCCAATTCTACTGTTATATTATTATATGGGGATAGTTTAACTGTACGAAAAAAAGACATAATTGAATCTGTCCAGTTGATGTTACATCTCAATGAGTCCAATAATTGTAAATTTATTTTTTGTGCCTTGCCATATTCTCATTATTTGTCTGATGAGCAAAATAGGCACATTTATAATTTAAATATGTTAATTTATAATAGGACATGTCATCACAGTGATGCTATTTTATATTTTGATTGTAATCAATTCATTACTGTTTACAAACTGACAAATTATACTATGTATTTGCCACCTAGCTGTAGGAGACAAATTGCTAATCTTTTAGCATACAACATACACAGGACACCGGTACCTGTAGGGTACCTTCGATTACTGTTAGTAGTGGTACTAACACTACTTTTGATACACCTTGTAGTTTAAACTATTAGGTGCGACAACGGGTCAGCCACATATGTTGAATGTTGTACATCAAAATATGCAGGGTCTGTCCGGCAAAGAGCTAGAGTTAAGTTTATTTATGGAGAACTATGATGTTCAGGTGTTATGTTTGACTGAACACTGGTTGAAAGAACATGAAGTAGTGTTTATCAATGATGATAACTTTACCGTACAGAGTGCATTTGTGAGAAAAAGTGCTATTCGCGGTGGCTCTTTAGTTCTTGTTTCAAACAAGTTGAAATGTAAGCAACGTTTAGATTTAGTTAATCTTTCAATTGAGCGCACTATAGAGTTGTCTTGTGTTGAACTTGAGCGATACATTATAATTTGCGTTTATCGACCCCCCTCTGGGGATTTTATTAGTTTTGAATCGGTAATGGAGGATTCTCTCAATAGGTTGAAATCAAGTAACAAAAGTATTATTTTATGCGGAGATTTCAATATTAATATTTTAGATGTTACTCCATTAAGTATTAGACTCCTCAATTTGTTTAAGTCTTATAATTTAATTAACTTGTTTTTTGAACCTACTAGAATCACGGCATCTTCGTCAACCTGTCTTGATAATATATTTAGTGTTTTTGATGCCAAAAACAAATTAGTCTTAACTGACTTAACGTCCGACCACTGTGGTTTATTAGCTAGCTTCCCCATGCCATTACATAAACAGCCGCGTAAAATTGAATGCAGGCCTTATACAGCTGCCCGTTGTAAAATGTTTAAAAATAATATAGCTCATAGAATTACACCATCTATAGTAGAACACGAGAATCCTAATGAAATTTATGGTGCCCTTTTTGATGTTGTGCAAAAAGAGTACCAATCTACTTTCAAGACCAAAACTATTAATATTAATGGATCCTCCGTTGGCTTTAACCAATGGGCTACTCCGGGTATTTATAAAAGTAGAGCGAGACTATACGAGTTATATGGTTTGAAAAAATACAGGTTTGACACTCCTTTCCTAGAGTATGTCAAAAATTATTCAAAATTATTTAAAAAGATTAGTGCTGTTGCTAAATCGAAATTTTTAAGCGATGCTATTAAAAATTCTAACAATAAAGTAAAAACGACTTGGAAAATTATTAACAATGAAACTGGTAAATCGGTTAAACAAGAAAAACTACTTGAGATTATGGTAGATAATAAATTAGTTAATAAAGCCGCTGACGT
This sequence comes from Eremobia ochroleuca, assembly GCA_949629135.1. Classification (NCBI taxonomy): domain Eukaryota; kingdom Metazoa; phylum Arthropoda; class Insecta; order Lepidoptera; family Noctuidae; genus Eremobia; species Eremobia ochroleuca. Next base: position 11,168,170 of record OX451401.1, on the reverse strand, counting down.
AGCTGAAGCTTTTAATGAGTTTTTTGCCAACATACCTATAACTACGACTCGCTCCTTAAATTCGTCCCCGTCTAAAGCTGAAACCCTTTTGCATAGTAGTGTACCTAAATGTATTCGTTTATTTAGTTTCGAACATGTAACCCCACATGATGTAGTTAATGTTTTTAACCTACTAAAGTCTAAAAACACCGGTGACTACTGGGGCATCTCCATTAAACTTTTAAGTAATATAATAGACATCGTAGCCCCCTATCTAGCTGTTACTTTTAATAAATGTGTTGATTTAGGAATTTTTCCTGACCTCATGAAGAGTAGTAAAGTCATACCTTTATTTAAATCAGGTAATAAAAACGACGTTGGTAATTTTAGGCCTATTTCCATCTTACCTGCATTTAGCAAAATATTTGAAAAATTAATACTCAAGCAGTTGCTAAGACATTTTAATTTAAATAGCCTCCTTCATAATGAACAGTATGGCTTTACAAAAGGTCGTTCGACTACAGATGCGGGTGTTGCTTTGCTGAAACACATATTTAACGCATGGGAGAGCTCGCAAAATGCTATCGGAGTTTTCTGTGATCTTTCCAAAGCCTTTGATTGCGTGCACCATGACACGCTTTTGCGTAAACTAAGTCATTACGGTGTCCAAAACGAAGCTCTCAACGTAATAAATTGTTATTTACATAATAGGTTCCAATGTGTAGATGTTAATGGTGTGAAATCTTCCGCGCTACCAGTTCAGTTAGGTGTACCGCAAGGCTCAATACTGGGTCCATTCTTGTTCTTAGTGTATATTAATGATTTACCATTCCATTTAAAGGGAATCTGTGACGTTGTACTGTTTGCTGATGATACATCTCTTATTTTTAAAGTAGATAGGAATAGACAAGATTTTGACGACGTAAACAGTGCACTCTCAATAGTTACGGATTGGTTTACGTCAAATAACCTAGTTCTCAATGCCAAGAAAACGAAATGTGTAAAGTTCGCCTTACCGAATGTTAGAAATCTAGGACCCAACATCGTCTTAGATAAAGAGGCGCTTGAAACTGTGAGTTCGGCAGTTTTTCTGGGAATAACAGTAGATGCCAAACTTCAGTGGGGACCACATATATCGAGCCTAGCAGGAAGGCTCAGTTCGGCTGCCTACGCCGTCAGGAAAGTAAGACAGTACACTGACGTTGATACAGCTCGTTTAGTATATTTTAGTTATTTTCACAGCGTTATGTCCTACGGTATTCTGCTGTGGGGCAAAGCAGCTGATATACAAAATATATTTGTCCTTCAAAAACGAGCTGTTCGAGCAATTTACCAGCTAGGTGCTAGAGTTTCTCTAAGAGATTTTTTTAAAGATATTGGTATTCTCACGGTTGCATCACAATTCATCTTTGCCAACATCTTATATATTAGGCAAAATATACACTTGTATACTAAAAACAGTGATATTCACAATGTTAACACCAGAAATAAGGACAAACTACGTGCTCCCTTTCACCGGCTTCATAAGGTTCATAACTCATTTGTTGGTCTTGGTATAGCCTTTTATAACAAGCTACCCTCTTCTTTGCTAGATTTGCCTTTTAATGCATTTAAAGCTCAAGTAAAATCTAACCTTTGTTCAAAGGCATACTATTCTATCAACGACTACTTAAACGATAAGAATAGTTGGTCGCCCTGATTAACTCAAGACAATGTTTATGTTCTTTCTCCAGAATTAATTTACAAAGAATTACTGATAGGTTATATGAGCTCATTATACAATTGTTTTTTTATTGGGCTGTATAAGTCAAATCAGTTTAATTTAATTTTAATTTTATTATTGACATAATCAACTCATTGCAATGTTTTCTAATGAGTTGATTGCAATATGTGGTTAGCTAGTGACCTCGACAATTGATCATATAATTCTTACCTGAGCAACCGGCAGCAAGTTCGTCATGCTCCCTTAGATGTCACTGCTTGCGGTAGCGTCGGGGGTCGGGTTGTCTCCTTCCCTCAAATATGGCGAGGGGGGTAATGGCTGACCTTTGCGTTATGCTCGTGAACGGGTGCTGCTTGTGGTGACTGGTCGTCTTGCTGACCATGGTTTTATCATTGTTATCATTATTAATAACTTGTTTATTTAGTTTCCTTATGGTCCTAGTTTATCATTTGTGACTTCAAGCGACAGCTATGTAAACTGAACCCAGCATTGCATAAATATGTTAGCGGTCACGCCCTTTATACCTGGAGGCTTTTATTTAATTTCCATTTATTAATTTTTGCTTGAGTACGTATAGTTTTTTATTGTATTTCTTGGTATATTGGCGTTGCCAGCTGGCATATGGCAAATAATTTAATTTAGCGTTCTGTGTCTTGTAATGTTAATTGCTTTGCATACCTTGTATTGTATTCAGTCAAGTATATTTTCTAACTGAACAGACAGCTGTGCTGCTGGGGAGTTTGTTGCGCCACTTCTTCTTCCCAGCGAAAGCACTAGGAAGTGGTGAAGGGCGGGCGTTTTGGGGGACTGTCTTTTGTAATTTTGACGTTCGAAAAGTGCTGATTCTCAGCCTAGTTTGAATAAATGACTTTTGATTTTTGATTTTTTTGATTTTTGATATAGTACTACCACATATCGCCAGGTATTTTTTAGTCCCATGTAATAGGGGGCAAGTCTATTGCCGTCAACCGGGCACAAATATATACTCGGACCTGGTATTGAGAAATTCCAGATGAAAAAATCCAATAACACTGCCCGAACCGGGAATCGCAACCAGGATATCCAGCTGTAACTGCTGAGCATCCTGGTTCCTGGTTCAGGATCCTGGTGGTGGTGGTAGTCTAGTGACCAACGAGACAGTCCATCAAAATATAAATATTGTATTAAAACTGAATATAAATGCCACTGTAAGTGTAGATAGATATTTAAATGTTAAAGCCTGAAAATTAAACACCACAAGAGCAAATAAACACCTAGCAAACAATGTAAGTCATTTGATTTTTCAATTATTTATTACTGTCTGCGCCCCGCGGTTTCACCCGCATAAGTCTCGATCCCGTAGGAATATCGGGATAAAAAGTATTCTATGTGTTAATCCTGGTTATAAACTATCTGTGTGCCAAATTTCATCAAAATTGGTCCAGCCGTTTAAGCGTGAAGAAGTAACAAACATACACACACACACACTCACAAACTTTCGCCTTTATAATATTAGTGTGATTAAAACCTCTTTCTGCCTGGAAATACCAGTATTAAAACAAAAATGAAAGTATCTAGAGCCTATTCACACAATTTCTCATCACACCTGTGATGATACATTGTGTGAATAGAAATATGTATTCCCTAAGGAGTGGGTAGAGGTGTTATTTTATACTACTTCCTATCTGACTATCCTGTCCTACTTCCTGTCATACTTCCTACTATAATATTATAAACGCGAAAGTTTGTGAGAATAGAAGAATGGATGGATAGAGGGTGTTTGTTACTCTTTCACGCAAAAACTACAAAACGGATTTTGATGAAAATTTATTTAATTACATCCGAATAACACATAGGATACTTTTTATCCCGATATTCCCACAGGATCGACACATAGGTATGCGTGTGAAACCGCGGGGCGCAGCTAGTCCTAAAGTAAAAAGAAAAGTTTTTTTATTTTTTTATTATTCCCTTTCAACTAGAATCCTAGTAGCTGGCTCTAGTAGATTTCAATCTACTAGAGCTAATTACTAGGATTGTAATTTTTTATTTTATTTTTATTCCATTTCACCTACAATCCTAGTAATTTATTAAGGAATTTACTTGAGGTCGGCGCCACATGTTTTCTTCTTGCATACTGCTCTATTATTATTTTATGTAGCTCTAGTAGATTTCAATGATAATGACTACACTAACTTATTAGCCTTACAACCGATGACCGTCGGGGTAGACGTGTCCTTTCTTCAGTGGAGACCGCGAATCTGCAAACGTAAGGTGAGACGTCCTCAGGCAACGTGGAGCGACAACCTACGCAGGGTGACTGGTAGCAGCTGGTTCAGAGTTGCCGAGAATCGATTTGAATGGCGTGCAATTAGTGAGGCTTATGCTCAGCTGTGGACTGCGGGCTGATGATGATGACGCACGCAGTCGGTCTAAAGGCGCGCTAACTATGTGACAAGTGCAGTGGCGGACTAAGCCCGTCAGAGGCCCGGGGCGGCAAAGCTGAATGAGGCCCCTCAGATTAAAAAAAAAAATAGTTTTAAAAGCTTTTTATTCAGTTCACATTTGTATGTATAAATAAGTGTTTGTGTTTATTTCGTTAAAATCTGGCAAGTGAAATTTAAATTCGAATTAAATTATTTAGGCTAAATAAACATACATACCTACAATATGGAATGGATATGGGTGAGGAAAATAAAATACGAATCGATCGACAAAAAAAAATTAGATAAAATAAATCAAAGATAGTTTTTTTTTTATTTTTTGTGGCGTGTTGTATGTGTTTTCGTGCCTTCAATTTACTGAACTCCTCAATAACTTCTGTGAAATCGATTTCTTTAGAATTTTTTCTTTTTATTGAAAGCACGGCTAGGTTAACAGGTCGCTCTTGTTGACCCATTTTACATCGAAGATATTTTTAATTAGTTTAAGTTTCGAAAAACTCCTCTCGCATGATGCAACCGAGATGCAAATGGTCAAGAGGTATAAATCTTGATGAAATTATGTAGGTACTAAGCACATTTTTAAAGTCTTGTTTAGGATTTGATCAGGGGAACGCTGAGGCATTTGGGGGCTTCCCAAGACCAGAGGCCTGGGGTGGGCCGCCCCTTCCGCCCCCCGGTTAGTCCGCCACTGGACAAGTGATCAGTGATCTGCGTGTCGACTGCGAGTATGAACTAATCACTCATAAGAGTCGCAACTTGCGACCTAAGAGTAGCTTACGTCAGTTCGGCAAGTCGCGCCGACTTGTCTAACTGACGCATGAAGGAATGCTGGGTTAATAGAAAGTAGTCGGATGCCATAAACCAGTTATTCATTTGATTATCACTCAATTTTTAAATATTTCTACAATTTGCAAATTCTTCCTTTGTCAGCATTATCAACTGTTTCTAAATATTTTTTTTACATTTGTACAGACGCCAGCACATCAAGCTACTACAATCTGTCAGATTTCTTTGATAGATTTTCAACTTTAGCGCTAAAGCATAAGGTTAAAAGTTGATTGGGAAAATCTGACAGTTTCGGGTAGCTTGATGTGCTGGCGTCTGTACATCATAAGACAGCTGATTAAATGACGATGTCTTCGCTGTCATTTGTACAGACGCCAGCACATCAAGCTACTAAAATCTGTCGAATTTCTTTAATAGATTTTCAACTTTATCGTTAAAGCATAAGGTTCAAAGTTGATTGGGAGAATTTGACTGTTTCGGGCAGCTTGATGTGCTGGCGTCTGTACGTTTAATTTAATGTACGTAAATGATTTACTTTTTTGCTACCAAATAAAATTGGAATAAAATCCATTCAACTTCAGAGTTTAGAGAACATTGATATCTAATGACAAATTCTGGGAAATCAAAATTATAAACGTAAACGTTGGATTTTCTCGAATCCCATGGATTTTCGTCTAGGCCATAAGTATGGATTTCTTAATTATTACAAACGGGTCTCAGGTCACACTATCACGAAAAAGAAAATTACCAGTCACCGTAATATAATGTTAATATAATCATACGTAATGTTATCCGCACTCTCTGCAAGTAGGTACGGTCAAACAATTCAACATCCACACACGACTAATTATTGCAGCTTTGGGTCCGCCAGCTAGTGGTTGGTGGGTATATATTTCAGAATCAATCAAATCAGCCTATCGCAGTCTACTGCTGGACATAAGCATCTCCCAGGCTGCGCCACACATAACACCCTGTCCCTCCGCCTTCCGATCCAGTCAGTCAGTAGTCCCAGCCGCCTGTGTGAGTTGGTGTTACGGAATGCCGCTCATAAAATTAGAATCAAGAATTGGCTTGATTACTACCATTGGGAACTAATTCTACTATTGCTAATAATTGGGAATGGAACGGGCTTACATAAAGCCCATAGATTACTGCAGTAAACTTCTGATGACCGTCGGTTACTTAAATAGTTTCACAAAGCTTGTTTAATAAGAAGCATTTCATGAAAGGACATATTGCACATTATTTGAATGGGCAATTTTTGTTTTTAATCAGAAATGGTAAAATGCACTACTTCAGCGCAGTGGACTTCCTACGTCTGCAATATGACCATATTGCAGACGTAGGAAGTCCAATCAAAGTCATATCCATGCAAAACGTACTTTGCAACGAAATGATTTACTGAGTAAATCAAACGTTTAAGACTAAATTATGTACAGAATATATAAGCTAACAGACTAAAAATTCGTCCGCATCGCTGTCAACATGAAAAGGTAACTACTCGTAAGTTAAAGAAAATACTGCATTCTGTAAGCACTGGATTAATTGAGATCTGATAATATAAATGTTAGACAAGATTTTGACGACGTAAACAGTGCACTCTCAATAGTTACGGATTGGTTTACGTCAAATAACCTAGTTCTCAATGCCAAGAAAACGAAATGTGTAAAGTTCGCCTTACCGAATGTTAGAAATCTAGGACCCAACATCGTCTTAGATAAAGAGGCGCTTGAAACTGTGAGTTCGGCAGTTTTTCTGGGAATAACAGTAGATGCCAAACTTCAGTGGGGACCACATATATCGAGCCTAGCAGGAAGGCTCAGTTCGGCTGCCTACGCCGTCAGGAAAGTAAGACAGTACACTGACGTTGATACAGCTCGTTTAGTATATTTTAGTTATTTTCACAGCGTTATGTCCTACGGTATTCTGCTGTGGGGCAAAGCAGCTGATATACAAAATATATTTGTCCTTCAAAAACGAGCTGTTCGAGCAATTTACCAGCTAGGTGCTAGAGTTTCTCTAAGAGATTTTTTTAGAGATATTGGTATTCTCACGGTTGCATCACAATTCATCTTTGCCAACATCTTATATATTAGGCAAAATATACACTTGTATACTAAAAACAGTGATATTCACAATGTTAACACCAGAAATAAGGACAAACTACGTGCTCCCTTTCACCGGCTTCATAAGGTTCATAACTCATTTGTTGGTCTTGGTATAGCCTTTTATAACAAGCTACCCTCTTCTTTGCTAGATTTGCCTTTTAATGCATTTAAAGCTCAAGTAAAATCTAACCTTTGTTCAAAGGCATACTATTCTATCAACGACTACTTAAACGATAAGAATAGTTGGTCGCCCTGATTAACTCAAGACAATGTTTATGTTCTTTCTCCAGAATTAATTTACAAAGAATTACTGATAGGTTATATGAGCTCGTTATACAATTATTTTTTTATTGGGTTGTATAAGTCAAATCAGTTTAATTTAATTTTAATTTTATTATTGACATAATCAACCCATTGCAATGTTTTCTAATGAGTTGATTGCAATATGTGGTTAGCTAGTGACCTCGACAATTGATCATATTATTCTTACCTGAGCAACCGGCAGCAAGTTCGTCATGCTCCCTTAGATGTCACTGCTTGCGGTAGCGTCGGGGGTCGGGTTGTCTCCTTCCCTCAAATATGGCGAGGGGGGTAATGGCTGACCTTTGCGTTATGCTCGTGAACGGGCGCTGCTTGTGGTGACTGGTCGTCTTGCTGACTATGGTTTTATCATTGTTATCATTATTAATAACTTGTTTATTTAGTTTCCTTATGGTCCTAGTTTATCATTTGTGACTTCAAGCGACAGCTATGTAAACTGAACCCAGCATTGCATAAATATGTTAGCGGTCACGCCCTTTATACCTGGAGGCTTTTATTTAATTTCCATTTATTAATTTTTGCTTGAGTACGTATAGTTTTTTATTGTATTTCTTGGTATATTGGCGTTGCTAGCTGACATATGGCAAATAATTTAATTTAGCGTTCTGTGTCTTGTAATGTTAATTGCTTTGCATACCTTGTATTGTATTCAGTCAAGTATATTTTCTAACTGAACAGACAGCTGTGCTGCTGGGGAGTTTGTTGCGCCACTTCTTCTTCCCAGCGAAAGCACTAGGAAGTGGTGAAGGGCGGGCGTTTTGGGGGACTGTCTTTTGTAATTTTGACGTTCGAAAAGTGCTGATTCTCAGCCTAGTTTGAATAAATGACTTTTGTTTAATGTTGTAAACAACTTGATGATAATGGGGGTAGGTATCTATTGAAAAAACCTAGAGTTATCATCCAACATACGTACTGGGCTTACTGACGTTTCGGTTACACTATAGTCGGACACAGTGTCCGAAACGACATAATTATTTTAATGAGACAGAGCAAGAAGCATGCAAGTGTCCGAATATATTGTGTCCGAAATGTCAATAAGCCACCTACCGTACTCTTGTTTCGAGAGAAATTTCTATCGGCCCATTAGCTCAGTTGGTTAGAGCGTCGTGCTAATAACGCGAAGGTCGCGGGTTCGATCCCCTCATGGGCCACAACTGTCTTTTTGGAGTCAACTTAATTATGACTTTTTAAATAAAATGTACAGGGTTAAATTAAATTAGGTAGCGAAACTTTACAGACGTGAACAATTTTTATGGATACTTAGTCTGAAAAATTGTTTATTTCAGACTAAGTAATGTCCATATTTACTCATACATTTATATTTTTTTGATTACTTACTTCCTTATTAAATTTACTTTCGAGTTTAAGAGGTATACAACGTGTAACGTTAAATGCGCAAAACCTCAGACACCCCAAGTGATTTTTAATTCAATTGACCTATTTCACAGAGAAAATAAGTCATTAAAAAAATTGTAAAGGTTTTATGTGCTGTTTTAGTTTTACTGGCCATTCTGATCGTTTCTTGCGTCTGCGACGACGCTTTACTGAGGGAGGACTCGTCACTGGGCCGCTGCGCCGCGCTGACATCGGGTTGCTTGACCTATTAATAAATAGACACGGCAACATTTTTAATGAAGATTTTTTGAAAAATGTGACCTATATTAAAAAGTGGTTCAATTAATTCTGCTCGTTATTCTGATCAAACTATTTTCAGGTTTTGCGCATTTAACGTTACACGTTGTATAATACATATAATATAATGTATATGAATATGAATATAATACTCAAGAAATGGCACAAAAAAGTAAAATACTTTTGAACACATAGTTTCGCAAGCTAATTTAATTTGACCCTGTATAATCTTTCTCTCTCTGTCTTTTTGTTTCATTTCGCCCAGAAACGAAGTCTTACATATTTCAGTTAGTTCATGAATCCGTTTTAATTGATTATAAATACTTCAACATTTCATTGGCTGTCGCGTTTTTAAATATTGTCCGCAGTGAATTCAAAACAAATTATGGTTACTTATTTAAATATGCTGAAGGTTTATCTTCCCGATACCATACTATAAAAGAAGTCATCAAAGCCATACATGAATTTACTAACTTACTTATAAGTTAGCTTCCAAAAAGGTAGTTGTGGCCCATGAGGGGATCGAACCCGCGACCTTCGCGTTATTAGCACGACGCTCTAACCAACTGAGCTAATGGGCCGATGAGAGCTGCTCTCTGAAATATTAAACTGGACTGGAAACTCTGGATTGTTGAAAATAAAACACTTTGGAGCATAGTTTTAATTTTGCCTTCCTTTTGTTGGAAAAGCGTGACTGCTCTGTGTCAGGGAACTGCAAATCGGCAAACATATTGTGGGTTACCTATCTGGAAGAAACTGGTGGGGGCCGACTGGATATAGGAGGCTTAAGACTGTAAAAAAACACTGTCTTTGCCTCTACCATTATACAAACTAAATTAAATACATAATATTTTTATTAATTATCCTAAAGTAGAATATGAACCCCAATGGTGTCTTCCAAAAAAGGTAGTTGTGGCCCATGAGGGGATCGAACCCGCGACCTTCGCGTTATTAGCACGACGCTCTAACCAACTGAGCTAATGGGCCGATGAGAAGTTCCCCTTGAAATAATATACTGAATTACAATCTCTGGGCCTTTGAACACAATTTTCCCCTTGTTATGCAGAATTAAACGGCTGAGAGCGGACTCTTTGTCAGAAAATAGCGAATCGGCCAACATAGTTGCTTGAAGAATCTGCCGGTGGCCAACTGGATGTAGGCCTAAAGTCTGTTCAAATCCTGATTCCCAGTTGATGTTATTTCCACTTAAACGATATAGTTTGTAACTTTGTAGGTTAAGTTGATTGAGGAAGTACCATAGAAAAAGTCATAAAAATGATTGAAGTTGTACCTAATGTAAATTGAACTTAATATAAAATATAGGTATTAAAGTTGTTGATCCAAAAACACATTTAATTATTTGTTTACACGTAAACGGCAACGAAATCGCGAATGCATTCTAGGTAAGACCGTAGACAAAACACTGCCTTTTGGCCCTATTTTGAAAAGCTCTACCATCTTTATTTATTTTTATTTTACTATTTATGTACACACATATATGTATAAACAGACCAGAAAAAACAGAACAGAAAAATAGGTACAAAGGTGATGCTTATTTCTTAACCCTTAAATTGATTTTGTCCGTTTTAAAGGACACAGTATTTCCACGCACACAGACGCTGTTTTAACACTCCTAAGCACTGTACCACAACTTCACATATAATATGCCATGTCCGTTTTATGTGACGTAGTTTCATGTACCACAACTGCACATATAAGGGACAATGTCCGTACAAAATATATCATATAAATATATCTCTACCATCATAAAATTTAGAGAACAGGCCCTCTCATTTATTGTCCAAAAGTAGAATAAGATCACCGATGATATCTTTCAAAAAAGATAATTTTGGCCCATGAGGGGATCGAACCCGCGACCTTCGCGTTATTAGCACGACGCTCTAACCAACTGAGCTAATGGGCCGATGACAGTTGCCTGCAAAATGTGCGACATCACACGAATACTATCGATTCTTTATAGTTTATATTTAAAATCTGATGATAACAACATGGTAGGTATATTTTTATCATACGTTTTTATACGTTGAATATAATGATTATTTATTTTATTGCTTAGATGAGGGGCCCGTCTCTAAATAATAACAGCCGCACAGGTCGATCGACCAGGTTAAGCTACGCTTGCCGCGGTTGGTTTGTGGAGCCGTTAGTCCCGGCTGTGATTCGTAGATCTTTGTCAGTCGTTACGGGTAGTCAGAAGTCCGAAAGTCTGACACCCAGTCTTACCTAGGGGTATTACCCAGTAACTGGGTTGTGGAGGTCAGATAGGCAGTCGCTCCATGTAAAATACTGGTATCAGCTGCATCCGGTTAGACTGGAAGCCGACCCCAACATAGTTGGGAAAAGGCTACGCAGATGATGATGATTTCATTGCTTAGATGGTGCGATCATCTGCCTAGCCTTTTCCCAACTACGTTGGGGTCGGCTTCCAGTCTCACCGGATGCAGCTGAATACCAGTATTTTACATGGAGCGACTGCCTATCTGACCTCCACAAACCAGTTACTGGGTAATACGATACCCCTTGGTAAGACTGGTTGTCAGACTTTCGGGCTACTGACGACCCGTAACGACTGTCATATATCCACGATTGACAGCCGGGACAAACGGCTTAACGTGCTTTCCGAGGCACGGAGGGGTCTTGGTATGCCATTCACGGATCAACCGCGGCAAGCGTAGCTTGACCTGATCGATCGACCCGTGCGGCTGTTATTACTTAGCCATGTACCCCTCCACACACTATCAATCTCAATTTTAATAATTTGGAAAGATATTGCTAATTAATTTCCACATGATACGAATACCTACTCAAGATGTTAGAATATTGATGACAAAAATAACAAGATATTTAACTGTAACACTAAATCTAAGATATGGAAGAGCGGAGTCTCCTAACACAGGCGTTGTTTGCCTAAAAAGAAGCTCCAAACACTATTCATTGTATATGAAGCTTTTTCTGATAATACAAATATTTTTCATTTTTTTTTTCATTTCATTTTTTTTTCATTCATTGCTTCATATGTTCAAAACTTTCTTTGCTCACTTCTGCATTTCAGCTTGGTTACAATCTCCCAGTTTACAGGTTCCAAATTTTATTGGAACCCAGCGTTGACAAGTGATTCAATAAACTTTAAAACCGAAAATTAATTTAATTACGCAGTTTTTACAGCCGACATGTTAATTTATAAACATACAAATATTGAGATCGCATTACAATCCGCGGGCAAGGTATTTTCCTCAAAACATTAAACGCGGGGAATAAACGTAATTAACATTGATTTCATTCGTTGTTAATTAAATGTAAATTATAACATCGCGCTATCAGTGGGGTTGTAAAAATACAGAGTAACGGGTGTTTGTTTTTTCTAAGTTTCGGCCTCCTCAAAGAATTGAGATTAGGTTGTTGACAGGTAATGCGCGAGAGAAGGCTTCATCATCAAAAAAAGAGCGGGCAAAAATCTCACCGTAAAAACTTAGGTGAAGTGAGCTTGAAATGAGTTGTCATTCCACCCGATGCTAGGTACTGACGCTATGGACCGCTCACTTCATGCTCACGTTATAGACCTAAGTTTTAACCCTTAGTAGGTATCGTGGGTCAAATTTGACCCGGAAGCGAACATAGCGAACATTAAAGTTTTTCTTACATTTCTATTTTTTTTAATGTTTTAAGTTCACACTAACCAAAACGTGCCAAAAAATTAGGTTAGTTACAAATGCGTGTAAAACATGATATTTTTTTTATATTCTAAAATTAAATCAAGATAATTTTGTAAAAAAATGTTTTTTTATTTCATCACTAACCATATTTTATACAAATAATAAAAAAATCTACGTTCTACAACAGATTTTTTGGTATGGGTAAAATATGACCCACGATACCGGTAGTGTTGCCAAAAAAGGCGGTACCAGCTAAGGGTTAAAGGTGAGATTATTACAGAATAGGCCGGTAGAAAACCAGCACCCTAATTGCGTAACACACTATTACTCTCAATTTTATTCATTTTGAAGCATATTGCTAATCCATTGCTCCATATGTTCGAAAAATATGTCTGCTCAACAACGTAAATAACGCAATGAATGTTGTTGAACTGTCAAAATGAAACCCATTGCTACTAGTAGTGTGTTACGCAATTAGCCTGCAGCTCTATAACAACTATAAGCTATCCATCACAACTAGTCAATCAAGTGTGCACCGAATAAGTATGATGTTTCTATAATTACTATGGATTGTAGTTGGGGTCTACTCTTTAAGTCCGTCAACGACGATACGGGCCCGTCCGGAAGTAATTGATCCGACAAACCTAGTGTCAAATTCAATATTTTTTGGCGGGCATTGAGAGTAGGAAAAACTGTCAAATTGTGTTGTCATTCATTCTTAGTTCGGGCTCCAAACTAATCTTATGTCCGTAGGTGACACGGAGTAGGAAACTCCCGTAACTTCTGCCAGGGCGGCAATATGTTTGCAGTATCAACTTCCCCAGAAGAAACTTAACAAACAAATGGTTCCACCACTAAATATATTAAAAAATACAGCAGCTATATTATTATGTCGCAGATGGATAGTAGAATCCGATGTTTTACAAAACCGCGAGTTGTTTTACAAAACAAATCCGTTATGTAAAACAACTGAACAACGTTCAGCGGATTTTCATTTATTACTGAACTTGAACACGCAGAATTTCATTTATCAACGCGGCAGGTCAAAGATTAGCGGTTTTGCAAAAAAGTGTGAAATTAAACGTCAGATTGTAGACTTTAGTACTAAATTTTGTCGCTCGTGGTTTTGTGTGTCGTAACAATAATAATGGCGTCCAAAACAGAAATAAATAAAACGAGTAATACCTACGAGTAAAAATGACTAAAGAGAAAACAGTGATTTTAAGGACATTAATAATTAAAAGATATCAGAGTTTTATGAAAGTCGCTCATTGTGACTACAAATAAACTATTCTGTACTACGCCTAAATGTTGTCGGTAGCAGTTTTGTAAAACGTAGCGCAATGACAATCCAGCTGAGCGTTGTTCAGTTGTGTTGCATAACGGAGCTATTTTGTAAAACCAACTTGTGGTTTTGTAAAACTGCGGATTCTACAATCCTTCTGCGACATATACATTATAGGTCAAGTAATAGTTCACATATGACGATATGATGTGGACTAGACAGATGTGTGTGAATGTAATGCGGAATAAACAGCCTCGATGTTGATGGCAATTTAAAGTCAAATGGAGATTGATTCTAATGAAAATTCAATGTGTTCTTCAAGAGATGATGGATATTACATCTCTATTGTGTTAAGATATGTGTGGGAACCATTGCGGCCGCGGTATGGCCGCGATCTACATACGCGTCCCTGTTTACAATGCTATGTAACATTCCTCACTCAACATAAAACTGTACCTATTGATTGTTCCCTACACGGTCATTAGAACCTAATTGACGTATTACTAGTAGCGAACGTGGGTAGGTGCATCATATTCATACTTTATTTCATATCGCGTAATTTTATATTTCATTGAATGGCGTGTTTAGAAAAATACTGAGGGGCCCGTGGCTAAATAATAACAGCCGCACAGGCCGATCGATCAGGTTAAGCCACGCTTGCCGCGGTTGGTCTGTGGATGGGTGACCATCTTTACATACCGAGACCCCTCCGTGCCTCGGAAAGCACGTTAACCGTTGGTACCGGCTGTCATTCATGGATCTTTGATAGTCATTACGGGTTGCCAGTAGCCCGAAAGTCTGACAACCAGTCTTACCAAGGGGTATCGAATTACCCAGTAACTGGGTTGTGGAGGTCAGATAGGCAGTCACTCCATGTAAAATACTGGTATTCAGTTGTATCCGGTTAGACTCGAAGCCGACCCCAACACAGTTGGGAAAAGGCAAGCAGATGATGATATGTTTAGAAAAATATTCTTGCGATTATTTATTTAAATTCATTGCAACGAGGGCTACTTCGAGCTGGCACGGGAAAAAATTTCTGGAAGAACTTGGGGGAGGCCTTTTGCCCAGCAGTGGAAGAGTATAAGCTAAACAGAAAAAAAAAACAAATAATTTAATAGAAAAAATATATAATATAATAATTTAATATAAATATATATATTTAAAAACAATCGAGCATGGGAAAGCTTCCGAAATCAAGCAATAAGTGTTTACAGCAAAGCAAGTACAGTAAAGCAGTGTTTACTGTAGAAAAATAATGACCTGATATGATTTTTTTATATGTTTATAAAAGGCCTGGACGTAAAGACACCCAGCTGCATTTATGTTAGAGCGTTCGTAGACTTCAAACAATCGGTGGCCGATTTTTGTAGGAGTTAAATGAAACAGTAGAGATCAAATGTATCAACGCAAACGTACTGCAAAACATAGGACTACATAACGCAGGGCGAATAATCTGCCCGATTCCCTATAATTTACGGACCGTTATTGGTTAAAATTAAGACTTTTTGTATCTTAACCAATGAAAAATGAAGCAAAAACAAAAAGTTTTGCATAGTAAACCCTCCCATATGAAAGTAGCCATCACAGGTAAAAATAGCTTACGAATCTATTTACATGCCCAGTTTGGCAATAAAAAATGCTACCGAGCATTAGTAAAAATAAGCGGTTTTGCTTTTGCTACACGACGGTGTAAAGTCGTCCATAAAGAGTAAGTTATTGCTTGTAATGTAAAAATAATAATTATAATTAAAAAGTAGAACGGAGCATCTGATCTGTTATGATTTAATTCGGAGTTAACCCCAAAATCACAGGTGCGATGTAATCGTAAGCTCAACCCTGCAATTACGGTGACTAACCGGTGATTTTCGGTGATCGTCTCAAGTAGCAAGAGGCGGTACTTGATCATGGAGATTAATTTAAGATTACTGTCAATATTTTGGTGTAGGTGAAGATGTTTTCGTTATGTTTAGACTAGAAAATTCAAAAATATTCGTATTTCTTTGAGAATTGGACCCTGATTTTTAAATAGCCAAGAAGGTATTTCCTTTTCTTTTTTTCTGTTTGTATTTCCTGTACGTGTCCCAAGTAAAAAAAAAATCAAAATCAAAAGTCATTTATTCAAACTAGGCTGAGAATCAGCACTTTTCGAACGTCAAAATTACAAAAGACAGTCCCCCAAAACGCCCACCCTTCACCACTTCCTAGTGCTTTCGCTGGGAAGAAGAAGTGGCGCAACAAACTCCCCAGCAGCACAGCTATCTGTTCAGTTAGAAAATACTTGACTGAATACAATACAAGGTATGCAAAGTACTTACCATTACAAGACACAGAACAATAAATTAAATTATTTGCCATATGTCAGCTAGCAACGCTAATATACCAAGAAATACAATAAAAACTATACGTACTCAAGCAAAAATTAATTTCTATATAGAAAGAAAGGAAAATATTTTACAGTCTACAGAGAATGCAATCTGTAAGTCACTAAAATAAGAATATTTCTTATCTTAGATTGCATTTTCTGAAGACTGTTTTTATACTTCGTCATAAGTGTTTTTATCTAGGCGCTTATTTCAGAGGACTATCTACACCGGCCCATTAGCTCAGTTGGTTAGAGCGTCGTGCTAATAACGCGAAGGTCGCGGGTTCGATCCCCTCATGGGCCACAATTATCTTTTTGAATTTATTTTATTGAGGTTTTTTATGGACATAAATGGTATTAAATAATAAAAAGACTGTAAAAAAATTACAATGTGTAAGTAGAACTGTATGTGTGAGTATCTCTACCTATACATAGTATAAACAATGTCACTTTTCGTGTCCGTCTGTGTGACCGCTTACATCTTCTAAACTACAAAATGGAATACGATGCAGTTTTCACCATTATTTAGATCATTTATTCAGAAAGGTTTATAAATGTGCATAATTATTCAAATTTAGTATATGAGTAGCACACAATTTTTATTTTTTCTCCTTGCGTCAACTAATGTATAAAGATCTTAATACAACAAATATCTCGACAGCGGCAAGCAACGGTAAAGGGTAGGTAAACTTCTCGTTAAAAATAAAACCCTAAAAATATACAGTCCTAAACTAAGTATATTGGTTAATTTTATTTTATTAAACCAATATATATGATAGTAATTACGAAAGGCTATGAGGAGATTATAAGCATTCTAAAAATGTATAATACTTGTATATTTATATCAAACATCATATTATAATGAATCATATTATGAAATCATATTATAAACTATCATATTATATGTAATCATAATAAAGGGAATTTAATCAACTAAAGAAATACCTAAATATTATTCAACGGAGCCGTGCATTTATTATCTGCAAAATTACTTTCATTTTGGTGGCCATTCGATTCAACTAAAATTAAATGCATACCTGCCGGTCGATTCTGTAAAAATCTCACCGTAAAATAATAAGTGAAGTGAGTACTTAATAGCGAATGACAGCTCACTCCACGCTCACTTCACCCAAGCTTTCACGGTGAGATGGTTACAGAATCGCACGGCTGTGTTGAACCTGCTTTGTTGCCGCGATGCGCTATTTTCAATTATAATATATAAAATTTGCTTCTTACTGCGCTTTAATGTTGTTGTTGACATTTACAAAATGTGGCAAATAGTGATTGTTCGTACATTTCAGTTTATTTTATAATAAACATTATAATCGCAATAATCAGATAAAAAGCTTACCTTTCATTTCTTATTTTATCGTTTGCAGTAAGACCCTTGATCCACTTTTATTTTTCACACGATATTCTCATCGGCCCATTAGCTCAGTTGGTTAGAGCGTCGTGCTAATAACGCGAAGGTCGCGGGTTCGATCCCCTCATGGGCCACCACTACCTTTTTTGGAAGACACCATTGGGGTTCATATTCTACTTTAGGATAATTAATAAAAATATTATGTATTTAATTTAGTTTGTATAATGGTAGAGGCAAAGACAGTGTTTTTTTACAGTCTTAAGCCTCCTACATCCAGTCGGTCCCCAACAGTTTCTTCCAGATAGGTAACCCACAATATGTTTGCCGATTTGCAGTTCCCTGACACAGAGCAGTCACGCTTTTCCAACAAAAGAAGGGCAAAATTAAAACTATGCTCCAAAGTGTTTTATTTTCAACAATCCAGAGTTTCCAGTCCAGTTTAATATTTCAGAGAGCAGTTCTCATCGGCCCATTAGCTCAGTTGGTTAGAGCGTCGTGCTAATAACGCGAAGGTCGCGGGTTCGATCCCCTCATGGGCCACTTCTATTTTTTATATTTTTTTAGAATACACCTTTCGGCCGTTTTTTCACTACTTAGAAATCTTAGAATGACTAATCATCTTGAAAAAAATTATGAGTGTCCATAAATACTATGATTCGATATTTGCAGATACTAAAATATGGTTGCTTGAAACTTTACGCTTCACTTACAAGCACACATTAAAAAAATGGAACTTTCAATATTTGAAAATCGCTCACAAAATCTACTAAACAGGTTTTATTCAATAAATCGCTCAGTTGTATTAGCACTGTCGGCGGCAACAGCCAGTTTTCTTAACTTCTAAAACAGTATTTACTATTATTTAAATAAATGTGAGGTAGAGTTTACTCTCTGTATGTACTGACTTCACAGTCTGACACTGATTCGCGAAATAGTCGCTTAAATACATAAGTTAACCGACGTGTCGCTTCAAGCACCAATAATTTTTGCAGTATTTCTGTTTCACACTACATTTTCGATTTGTTTAAATGAAATTATTGGTGGGTAGGGTATATATTACATTTAAAAATATCAGGAAATAAAAATTATTTCATCCTGTTACTCGTACTCTCCCATGACGGGTTATAGGTCTCCTGACATTCTCTCCTCGATTCCCCTGTGCCACCACGCGCCATCCTTATGTTTAGATAGAATTTGGAACAGGCATAACCTACCTAATACCTACCTACAAAATATTTGACCCAGAATCATGCATCAATGTGCCTTACATCCAAGACATTATTCAAGTCTCGTACCAACTTAAAAAATGAATAGTCGACATGTCTAGCCAAAACTTCAACTGAAAGTTATGTCAAAAACCTCAAAAAATGACGGCAATTCTGAAGTTTTATACTGTTTGTAAGTTTGCTGCGAGTTTATTAATAAGGGGGCAAGAATATAAGTTAAACTGAGACAAATGTATGACTATTGGTAGCAGTGTGGTTCTTTCCTCAAAAGACCACTTCAGACACCAATCTACATGGTCCTCAAAGATTATATCTGGATTTTTATATACACATTGACATTGATGAATTTTATATAAACAATGACATGGATATTTACTTTGTAAAGTAACTTATTTTTATTATTATTACTGTGAGTGTGAAGACTATGTGGGTCATTTCTTTTTTTCGGTTTTCCTTCTTAGTTAGTTTTAATCATGATCTGGCAGTTTGAGTCATTTATGCGGCCTACCCAAATGTCCTTTCATTGGTATTGTTCGTCGAATCGTAAGGCTCCTCAAGTTCTGAGTTGAGCTGCACGATTTTTGACAAATGCGTGCACTGACTGGACAGGCCCGCTCAATCTGTGTGGTTCTTTACTCAAAAGACCATTTCAGACACCAATCTACATGGTCTTCACATGATCTGACCAAGATTATGTCTGGACTTTAAAAGAGACTGTGACCTCTGAGTTTGTTTCGGCCTTTCTTCTCAGAGTAGTCAGATAGGAAACGCCGACCTCATCTAGTTTAAAAAAAAATATGATTGACATGTAAAAGTGTTTGTACAAACCTACTTACAGAAAATAAATCATTTATCATTTATTTATCATTTAGCCCTTTTGACATGACGTAGAAACATAAAGATAATGTTCTTACTAGGGAACAGCCAACAGGTAAGTAGGTAGATACAGAACCATTTCGGTGAAACCGGAACAGTGACAATATTTGTACGGACAGCAGACAGCAGGCTTTCTACTGTTCAGCAGAACTTGAGGTAATAAACACTTCGCGATTTTATCTCACAATTTAGAGGTACCTGTTACATAGGGCATGTGTTACGAGCATGTTGGTGTGACGTCACTGCAGGTGGTTTTTGACATTGGGTTATGTCTGTGATGAGGGCTGGTGATATGATGGCTAGATTAAGAAAAAGAATTAGGAAGCAAGTAGGTAGACATAGCAATATGTCTGTTGAAAATTAATCGAATCGAAAGGGGCTGGAGGTAAGTTGGAATATTCTACAATTTAGGTACCTGCCCCTCTGGAAGCTGGAGCATGTTACTGATCACTTGATCAGTAAATGCTGTCAAATATGTTAACTGGGTCAACAGCCAACATATTTACAGCATCGATTGCGATGCTGGAAGTTAACTTTCTCGCTGTCAAAATTATCTTTCCTGTCGATTTCAACATAGATTTTGATACCAAGGTTGAACACTATCTAACACTAATCCAACACCTACTTTCCCGTGCTCAACAAGATAAACAAACCCATTTCCTAGATAGAGAAGATCTAAATAGCAACGACTTACAGGACGATTCACACTTACTCGATAATCAATTGCCTATCAATACCAGTTCATAATCGAGTTGGAACTCGTAAGAAATACTCTCGACCTTCTTCTGATGCACATAAAGATTCTGTTAGCATTGATTTGTTGAGAATGAGAAGATTATGCAAATTGTAACCAATATTCGTATTTATGAATCACTTACAAAATAACGGACAAGATAAGGGTTGCCAGGGTACCTACCGGTCTGAGGGCAATTCTCGTATTTTTAGGAACGTTTACAGTCTGATCTGTCTCAATATCATCATCTGCCTAGCCTTTTCCCAACTATGTTGGGGTCGGCTTCCAGTCTAACCGGATGCAGCTGAATAGCAGTATTTTACATGGAGCGACTGCCTATCTGACCTCCACAACCTAGTTACTGGGTAATACGATACCCCTAGGTAAGACTGGTTGTCAAACTTTCGGGCTACTGACGACCCGTAACGACTGTCAAAGATCTACGAATGAAAGCCGGGACCAACGGCTTAACGTGCTTTCCGAGGCACGGAGGGGTCTCGGTATGTAAAGATGGCCATCCACAGACCAACCGCGGCAAGCTTAGCTTAACCTGATCGATCGACCTGTGTGGCTGTTATCATTTAGCCACGGGCCCCTCTGATCTGTCTCAATACTGGATGATTTTTTTTCAGGCTCCACATTTTTACAGGGTGTTTCTACTCATGAATATGAACAACTTTCACTGTGGGACCAACTCTGAAATCACGAAACCAAAATCAGCTGTATAATACAAAAGTTCAATACCTACTTGACCAAAATGCATAAAACAGCTAATTTTTTTTTCCTTATCTCAGAGTTGGTTCCATAGTGAAAGTTATTCATATTCATGGGTGGAACACCCTGTAACAATTTGGAGCCGGTAAAAAAACATGCTGTATATTTATTTATTTATTTATTTAAACTTCTCGCACAAAAGGTACAACTCAACTCAACTCAAAGCATTTATTTCAAGTAAACCAATTACAGGCACTTTTGAATTGTCAACAAAGGCGGACTTAATGCCTTAGGCATTCTCTACCAGTCAACCAAGGGTGGTGAAGAGATAAGATGGCAGGTGCAAAAATACCTCTAATTTTCCTACGTTTTTATCATGTTTTTGACATTGATTGTCGCTGATAAGAGATGGCGACTAGATTTTGAACTTGTTTTAATTACGGGAATTGACCTTCAGATAGTTATTTCATTTTATCTGAAAACGAAGGACATTCATTTAAGTCATGAAAGTGGAAACAACTTGCCAAAATTGTGAAATTTTGAAAATATCAAGATACCTCAGACCATATGGATTTTTGCAATTTTTCTCCTCGATTCTCGGTAGTTATTGTCAGTCTTGTCTGGCAACTCTGGCTATGTAACAGTACACAGTAATCTCACAAAGTGACACCTCCGCATTTTACAGTTTTCTATAGAAAATTATGTATTTTAAAACTCGTAAGGAATTGCATCACTTCGGAGAGATTCAGTTTGTTTTAGAGAACCGTTGGCTGTCTAAAAAGTTTCAAGCAGCAATTCTTTATAGGGATACGTACTTTAAAACAAAAAATATCAGTAACTGCTCTTTTTGCCCTGTGTCAGTCAAGATTGTTGTTGTATTGTCTCTTTATGTGCACTAGTTTACTTTTTGCTAAACACGGTGCTCAGCAGCCAGCTTCCTTTGAGTTCATCATTGTTATCATAATAAATAAGTACTTAAAAAAAACTAATTCCTTAATCAGTCTTTATTACTTATTTACCCGATAAATGATAATGTTGTTCGTATGGCCCGCATGATCCAAAAACAATAAATACATTATTTAATAACGCGAATGTAAAACATCGTTCTGTTTCCGTAAATTGTTTGAAGTTGACAGTTTTAAATATTATGTTTAGCGCTAAATGTACGTATCTATATATATAATAAATCTGTAGAAAAGTCATTTTTGTACATTTGGTAATAATAATAATATGTGGTGCAAGCGGACCTAAGGGAATGTTCAGTATTTATTTCCCCTCTTTCTCTATTATTACTTGTGCAACATGTGCGTGTATGACAATGAGGATACCAGCCTTACGATTCTGTAACCATTTCACCGTGAAAGCTTGGGTGAAGTGAGCGTGGAGTGAGCTGTCATTCGCTAGGGATTAACACTATTAAGTGCTCACTTCACTTATGATTTCACGGTGAGATTTTTACAGAATCGACCGGCAGATATCACTAGTCGCCAGCAAAAGGGGTCAGATAAAAATAGAAAGAGAGAAAAGTAATACATTCGTCTATTTGGAGCGCTCCCACAAGTGGTAGCGTGGCCGAGCGGTCTAAGGCGCTGGTTTAAGGCACCAGTCTCTTCGGAGGCGTGGGTTCGAATCCCACCGCTGCCAAAACTTTTTGTTTCATTATCCAATTATCTAAAATGTTATGTTAACAAGACACATGAATGAGCCTACAAATTGCTTTGATCATTGATATTGGACACTTACTTCGTTAATATTTCACATAATCAATTATTTATGCAAATCACATTAGAACAATGATGTCAAATGTATTTGTTTGAATTCAAATTCCTAGTCTACTCACATAAATAATTTGAATGTACAGACACATCAAGCTACCCGTAACTGTCAGATTTTCCCAATCAACTTTGAACCTTATACATTAGCAATAAAGTTGAAAATCAATTAAAGAAATCTGACAGATTGTAGTAGCTTGATGTGCTGGCGTCTGTACATTAAACGTTAATTCATAATAACTAAACGTTACTGTCGCAATTATATTATCTTTTGAAACATCCATCATTTTCGACAGGTCTTACAAATCAATCGAGTTTGGTTATCCCGTCATCATTAGTAAATTATAATAGCTTAGGTGTAGTGATGTGAAAGAGAATTGAATCCAAAATAATAATCATAAATTATTTATTTATCTCAGCATCATATTACAGGCACTGATCAATATAAGAGAAAGGTGTCTTGCTTTAAAAATATTGAGCGTTATTCTAATGTAATTATTTAATTAATGCATGCTGAAATAAATAATTTTAAATTATTTAAAATAAAAAAAATAAAAATAACTCCGTGCAAGTAATGTGTACTTTTTCAATTCAAATGTACTTTCTGAGTATATTTTGGATATTACTGACATCGGTGAAAGAAAACCATCATAAGGTACCCGGGACTTATAGTTAACTAGCAGTGCCCCGAGGTTTCACCCGCATATATCGGAATAAAAAGTCCCATGTGTTAATCCTGGTTATAAACTATTTGTGTACCAAATTTTATCCAAATCCGTTCAGTAGTTTTTGCGTGATTGAGTAACAAACATTCAAACATCTTCACAAACTTTCACATTTATAATATTAGTAGGAAGTAGGATATAAGTCTGAAATCGACAACCCGTTTTGAGCAAATGTGGTGATTAATGCTCGTGCTTTCTCTGTATGAGAAGAGGCCTTTGCTCTCGGAACAGTAAATATGCTCTTATTATTATCCATTTTTAAACATTTCTGGTATTTGGGAATAAGGGCGTCCCACTAGGACTAGGAACGATATTAGGCCCTTTTCTGTTATTTTAACTACTTATTCCTTTTTAACGTCTTGGATAATTTTAGTAAGAGAAGTTTTTTGGTTTACAGTTCGCTTGGTTTAATCTCAGCAGGCGACGCGTTCTGTTTCATTTTTAGATTTATTTTGTTGTCAAATTTTTAATTTCACGGCTGATGCCTAAATACTTTTTTTTATTATATATTTACACAAAGTAAAATAGATACTCATACGACATATTAAAATGAAGTACAAACTAGGTAGGTACTGCTTATTTTAAGATATTTCTTCCAGCAGACATGCGAAAGGAGAAATGAAAAAGAAATGTAGACAAAGAGAAGAGTGTGTGAGACCAAGAGAAGAATTTTATTTACTAACCGTAGGTACTGTGTCTTGTCATATTGTTGAATAAACAGAACATTCAACTCCTCAAAGACTTATTATTTTACTCCAAATCATAAGTACCTACATAGGGCATTTATATTGGGCATCTACATAGTAGTTACATCTTTTAAAACTCTGAGTCGCATCACTATGCCGATTGACGCTCTACGCAGTAGTTTATAATATGTAACACAATTTGGCAGTTCCAACGAGTAGGTACGTTACTCGTATAATCCCCGTACAATGCTACTACATACTGGTAAACCGGTTAATTGATACGATGAGCATTAATCATCATCAATGGCATTTTGAATTTCAAATTAATAGAATGATTTTGAACTTTTTTTTTTATATTTTTTCTTGGGCAAAGGAACGGTGTCTATTCAATTTGCAGTTACCTATACTGTTTATGCTATCATCAGAATTTTACGGCATATATTATTAATATTATAAATATTCTCAATCGCTTTATAATGATTCCGTGGTTCTTGCAGCACTTTTTCCTGAAGAAAATAAATTTATGTAGCTATTTCTTTAATCAATATTAGGCGTGTAAAAGATTTACTAGGATTTAATAGGCGCTTTATTAGTAATGTTTCAACGAATGCTACGTAGAAACCCAGGGTAGTGTACTTACAGTTGGAATGTAATTGAAATGTATTAATTTTTAACATTAATCGTAGATAGGTAGGTAAGTAATTGCTTACATTATTTTAGTTATTTATTAGGTATTTATTTTAAATAGACTTCCTAGAGGGGGGACGTCAATTTTAGAACACCATGTGCTAATTCTCATAAATAAAATAACACTAAAATCATGACCTAAGCCTCGTTATTTTTAATCCCTCCCTTTTTTCCTCCCTTTATAATCAGCCTATCATGTTCCCACTGGTGGGACCTGGGACACAGCTGTCTCTTCTCTGTCATAGAAAGTGTGCCGTAATCTACCATGCGGGCGCAGTGCGGGTTGTTAGATGTCACATGTCTTCGAATTTTGGTTCTAGGACATCGGCGGTTTCCTCACGATGTTTTCCTTCACATTTTTTGAGAGCAGAGGTGGTGAAATAATTTATACAAAGTAAGGCGCCTGTCTGGGCTCGAAACTACGATCTCTTTACGACTCGTAAGTCGCGGCCGGTAAAGCTGGGTCAACACTTCCCTCCCAAAACGATTGTAGGTAATTAGCTCTCAAATGAACTGCTCGTAAAGCTCATTGCTGTTTCTATTTCTAACTAATATTAGTTTTTGAGCAGTTATTAATGATATCTTGCATTTCATTACGATTTTCTATACAGGGTGAAATTGAAAACATGCGACCAATCGAAATGAGAGATTGTACTCATCATTGTGAACAACTTTTACTATGAGATAAAACCTGAAATCGCGAAAAAAAAATCAGCTGTTTGTTCCCTACATTTATGTTCGCATAACTCGTCAAAATGTAGGGAACAGCTGATATTTTTTTTTCAATTTCAGGTTTGGTCCCATGGTTAAAGTTGTTCACAATGATGAGTACAATCTCCCATTTCGATTTGTCGCATGTTTTCAATTTCACCCTGTATATTTTTTTTTCCTCTCTAAGTCTCAATGTTTTTTTTTTGTGTATTTTTTTTTTTAGGAGAAGCTTTAACTCCTTGAAAAGCTTTAACGCTTCGGCTGACGTTATTATGTCGTCGATATTACTGCTCTGATACAATGTGGTAGAATCACGCTTTCTTGTCACGTATTCCAACATCATGTAACAAATGTATCTTAGCGGTAGCTAAACGTTTTTCATGGGTACAATACCTATATTTTATTACAAAAATAAGTACAATTACTAGGTGTTCCTACTAGATCATTTTTTTTTTATTGAAACAAGTATTCTACAAATAAATGAAAGAATATACAATGACAGACATAGTACATACGCCAGCACATCAAGCTACCCGAAACTGTCAAATTTCCCCAATCAACTTTGAACCTTGTGCTTTAGTGACAAAGTTGAAAATCTATTAAAGAAAGGGGGTAGCGGGTTAAGGGAGGTCTGACGGCCCCCACTGAATCTGGTAAAATCGTTCCAAAAATCTTGAAGAGGGTCGAAAAACAAGCAGTATAAGCTTTTTACCGACATTACAACCCCAAACGAAAACACAGTAATGGCGAAAAATATGATTTTTTGTGATTTTTATTTTTTTCAACCAGTTTAATTTATTTTTAAATGGTTTAAACGCAATTAAAAATTTGTTTTGGATATTTGATTGGAGGGGTGCTGTATAGTATAGATAGCGGCAATCGCCCTCTTTCGAATGCAGGCAATTGGACTCAATTTGGTCAAAACTGGTGAGCGGGGCGATTTTTTGAAGAAAACTCGAATTTTCAACTTTCGGTAAATTACGGCGCGTAGGTACTTGGTATAATGCGTCTTTGCTATAAAAAATACATCTCTATAGGGGTTTTTGAGGTCGCTGATCACGAATTTGAGGTCAAAAAATTTTTTTGACAACAAATTCACCCATACATATTTATTAACACAGGTTTGATAATGTAAAAAATATCATTGAATCACAGCATTTATACAATTTTAATATCGTGTTCAACTAATATAATCAATGAAACTAAATTTTCTGGTATAAATCATAATTATTTTATTCAAGCTTACGTAATAGTCACACAGTAATATAAAATAGCATAATACTTTTTTACTGAGCTAAGTTAACAATTTTACAGTTTTAATCCTCGTAATGTACAAGAAATAACAATTCATTACCTTTTATCAAATTCGTGATCAGCGATCTCAAAAACCCCTATAGAGATGTATTTTTTATAGGAAAGACGCATTATACCAAGTACCTACGCGCCGTAATTTACCGAAAGTTGAAAATTCGAGTTTTCTTCAAAAAATCGCCCCGCTCACCAGTTTTGACCAAATTGAGTCCAATTGCCTGCATTCGAAAGAGGGCGATTGCCGCTATCTATACTATACAGCACCCCTCGGGAAAATGAAAACAACCCTAAAAATAAAAGGGTTGTATCTTGAAAATGACGCGTTTTTCACGATTTTTTCGCATTTAAACATAAAATTCACATGTTTTTACTTGACCAAAAAATCTGAAAAAATTCAGGGGATTTCCACACATCCAAAACAAATTTTTAATTGAGTTTAAACCATTTAAAAATAAATTAAACTGGTTGAAAAAAATAAAAATCACAAAAAAACATATTTTTCGCCATTACTGTGTTTTCGTTTGGGGTTGTAATGTCGGTAAAAAGCTTATACTGCTTGTTTTTCGACCGTCTTCAAGATTTTTGGAACGATTTTACCAGATTCGGTGGGGGCCGCCAGACCCCCCTTAACCCGCTACCCCCTTTGACATAGTGTAGTAGCTTGATGTGCTGGCGACTGTACATTTAACTACCAGAATCACAAAATTAAATGCAAAACAATATATACAATTCAGTTAAAAAGAAAATTTCATATTCAGATTTCGTTACATTACCTATGCGAAATCACGATCAATAACCTACGTATTAGAATTCTCCAACGGCGCGAGCTCCGTAATAAAAGAAATAGTAAAACAGTTTATCCGTGTGTAACAACTCCGGTGCAATACCACATGTCCGCAGATGAGTCGCACAGGTGCTCTCTGCATCCACTCGCCATTTATCCGACACTCGCGGTACCGGCGAGTCACCTCGCGTGCGCACTCCCCGGGAACACACGTGTTTGCGAAATAATCGAGTTAGTAAATATCGACTAAAAGTCCTCTCTAATAGTTTAATGGAACATCCCTACTTCTCCCAAAAATCGCGCGCCACATTCGAAATTTAAAATTAGAAAAACTAGTGGTCTATGGTAAAAAATATAAACAGTGGACTTTATCAATGTGAACAAATTTTAATTTGATTTGTAATCATCAGTAAACATCACTATGTTTCATTGTTCCTGCATTTGAGTGTTCACACGGGCTTCAGAAGAACGAAGCGTTAGGTAAGCTTCTACTTTTTAATATACCTTTTAACATGCGCGGTTAATTGAATTGATCTTTTATCTAAAATAAATGTTGACTTAATTGCGTCATCCAATTAGCTTACTTATCATAAGTATCGCATTATTTCATTTATTTACACAACTACCTATTACAGATGAAAGTGTTTATTTAAATACTTTTTCGGTGTGATTTGCATTTGCGAAAGTAGCTCCGTTGAGAATTACACTTCGGTACTGTTCGTTTTTACGAGCACATTGAAAAAATATATTTTACACCTCTCTGATTGGCAGAATAGAAAGCTTTTTTAAGAATACTTTTTTCTCTTACGTAAAAGCAACAATAGTTAAATTAAAACAGGGAAGGATGCCAGAGAAAGCGTTAAGAACCTTTAAATTATATTCAATGTTCACAAGATCGTGTTTATATGTGCATCTAATTACTCACACATACAGATGCATGTACAACACGGTGTGCTCGCTTCCGATAATATTGTTCCGGTGGGTTCCCACAAGACGCCTCGGTAAAAAGAAGCGCTCTCGATAATTAACCGGAGATAATTGACGCACACACTGTACATTGTACAATACATTTTGATGCGGTATTTCACGTTGCCTAGATTGTAATTAGCTATTCTATTAGTCTTATATGTATACTTTCTAAAAACGCTTATCGACAGGTGCAAAACTTTTGCGCTATCTAGTTAGGTATGAGAATCATAATTTGAAGCTTCTTATGAAAAGGCATAATATTTTTTTTTTATTTGTTTATTTTTGGCTCACAAATCGGGCAATACAATATAACTTACCTACATACTAGGTAAACTTAAAAACACATAACACTGCATGGCCCAAAAATACAGCATGCACAATGTATGAGCTAGTTAAAATTAATTATAAATAAGCTTCTAAATAATACGCTGCCCTAGGAAAATTATTATTATATTAGTCGAATGGTTGCACAGACTCATCTTACTCTTAATCTTGGTTGATACTAAGGTCCCGGAGAAAATATCAAAATGAGATGTTAGAAAACATAATTTGTATTACGATAACGATACAGATTTTAAAAAGTTTATGTTTTTGAAGTATTGCCTATGGCATTAAGTCCGCCTCTGTACATTTATGTGCTTGAAGTATTAAATAAACAAATAAATAAATAATAGATAGACGAGCCGACAGAGATAAGAACATAAAAGTCTATACAGATTTGCCGCTATAGATAATCCCTTCGAACTATCCGTGTAAATTGGCTTATGATTATGAATGATAACGGCTTTACAATGCTCTGATGATCTCTGTACATAATATGTTGGAAGTAGCTATCATGTAGGAAACTAATGGGAACTTCAAAGCCCCTTTACCTTCGCTCTTGTTTCCAATGTCTTATGCTGTTCAGTGTGCTTTACACACACACATCACATCACATCATGCAAACTAGAGCTGTCCAGTGTCCAGAACTTACCTTCACCAATAATAAGACAGATGAACCTACACTATTTTTTTTTCCCAAGATCTTAAACAGTGCCTCTCGGCTGTCCCTTTAGTTTGCAAAATAAATGCAAAAAAAATATTAGAGTCGCAATTTGAAGGATTAACTCCTAATATCCACCTTGTATTTTTTACATACCTAGTATTTCTTAATATGTTTAGATATGTTTAGGAAACGATAAAATCCAATCTAAAATCTAATTAAGTGCTCTAGAAATAAGGTATCGATCATAATCTAAAGTCAAGGTGCATCTTAATTAATGTCGCAATTTAATTGATAGACCAATCTAATTTGCCAAAAGGTTAATTTACTATTCATTTATAAAAATCCAATGTTATAAATCTATTTGTACTTTGACGTTTTGATAATTACTTACGTCAAAGTCTTTAGTGATGGGCAAATGTTGTTTATTGTCTAGTATTTTTTGCTGATTAGTCGATTAATTAACATCGGTAGCAACACTTATCGGAATTGAATAGAAAAAAGTGAAATAATTAATTAAATTACTTATTTTTTATATCAGAAGAATATTGTTAGACCGTATAAATTTAATGATTTGCACGTACTCGAGCGTCATAGGTAATTTAATTTATATTATTTGAATATCATCACTAATAATCAGCTACCGGTAATGACGATGATCAGTCAGTCGATATGCATTCATGGAGTTCATTGACACAGTTAACGAACCTAACAAAAACCTACTTACACTTATTTGACTAGGCCTGCCTTCCTCATATAGTTTTAACGAGACAGGTCTAATAACCGACTCGGTACGTCTAAATAATATATCGGTGATTTATCGATATCTTTGTACCGATAACGCATCGTTACGATGTTGATCAATATAATTTGATTTATGAAAAGTATGGCTAACAAGAAAGTTAGATAAAATTTACGTTAATATATAACGGTATTCTTTTGTATAACGCTGGTGCATAATGATGTGCAAAAAATACTTCCTTTAAATATCTGATTTTTATTCTACCACCTGATTCGGTGCTATATGTTTAGTGGATAGCAATTGACAGGCCATTAATAAAGTTTTGATTTGCAGATTGAAATTAAATTTATCAAGAAATTAAATGTTTTGGCATATCCGGTAAAACAGGTTGCATATTCAAACGTTTCACCTGTAATCAATATAATCAACCAAAACAAATATTTTGCCAGCAAACAAACCAAAAGTCTGACAAATATTTTTTTCTTTAAAATGTGATCCAGTTCCATTATCATTATGAAAGCTTCAACAAATTATTTCATAACAATATTGAACAGATTATGTACTACCTCAAGCTTTGAGGTCTGATTTCCATAATCTCCTACAGATATTTTAATTTGAAGTCGCTTTTCGTGTCTGTCTGTGTGTTCTTCTAATCTACGCAATAGATTTTGATATGGTTTTCACCATCATTTAGAATATTTATTCCGAAAATTTTATGTCTATAAGACATTAATATTAAAATTACATATAATAAAATCCAACTTTTATTAATTACATTTTGCTCAGACTCCAATTTTTTTTTTATCAAACAAAGAGATCAATTCATAATTAAAGCATAAGAAAACTTAAATATTTGATGAAATATTTAATTAATTAAAAAGCTAACAGAAATAATAAATAAAATAAATTTTATAATAAATAAAACCCATATAACAAAGCAGCAGCGGTCGCTAGTAATAGATACGCCAAGAATTCAAATATGATGACCTCTCCATAAAGTCCAACAGAAGATTCTACTATACCTAAAGACCATAATAGACATGTCATCCACCTAGTTACAGCAATGTATGCAGTTCCAGTCGATTGCACAAACTCAGCCATTGTAACTATCTATTATGAACATACTACGGTAGTCTTTGCATTTTTATGTAATTTAAAATTAACTACTGCAGTGATTATATTCTGTATGCGCATATTATTATCGTGTTCCACAATCGTAGTGTTGGCGTTAAATATTATATGTATATGCTCTTCTATTTCTGTTCATTACCCGGCAAATTGCATTTTTGTTAGAATTAAGATGAGTTTTAATGATAAAAGATGTTTGGTTTCGCTCTTCCCTGTTTCTAAGATGGTACATTTGGCTTTGTTGCGGTCAGTCTCTAACACCAGTTTTAATATTAGCACGGTTAACATCTTTTATAACACATTTGCTCGTAAAAGGTCTCTTACTGCACCAATTTCAATGTCGTAATGTATCTCATTACGTACTTGTGCGTAATTGTAATGTAAAGCGCACGGTTTATCAAGATGCGTCTAAACCGAACGGTACTTTTTTAAATCTTAGCAAAGAGTTTTTATGTCAGAAAAGTGGTCAACATTTTATGAATCAAATTAACTTTGGGAGATAAAATATAATAAATAAACATTTAATTATTTAATTTAATTAATTTTGACAATTAATTACAACCATTTATCTGTAACAAAAACACAAAAGTATTAATTTACTTTATTAGTAATACTGGCTGTTTTTTGTGCCTTTGCCATAAACAAAAGACGCTGATGCGCGCGCATCGCTAATTTGTGAAAAAGTAATAATTTTCTTAACTTGAATTTTAAGAACTGTTTTAACAAGTAGGTATTTAAAGATTTATTCCTTTAACAAAGTCCGAGTTTTATTTATTTCCTCACAAATGTGTTATAAAACGTCGTATGACATACGTGCGGTTTGATAATTACAGCCTCTGCT
Source organism: Eremobia ochroleuca (assembly GCA_949629135.1). NCBI lineage: Eukaryota > Metazoa > Arthropoda > Insecta > Lepidoptera > Noctuidae > Eremobia > Eremobia ochroleuca. Next base: position 11,135,624 of record OX451401.1, on the reverse strand, counting down.
TTCTTATAGCCCTCACCTACGGCTCGGGCTAGCAATATAGCCTCAGCTGTAATTTTCAACTTACCGCACTTATATCATAATGTACTATAATGTACGCATCCATTTGTATTAAGTATTGTTCTACTGCAAACTTAAAATGGACTTTATGTTTTAAAATCGTGTTAGAAGTTTCATATTTAACCTCCAAAACCGACACCACTTTAAGTAGTTTCAGTAGTGCACGAGTTCTAATTGCATACTTTTTATAATTTCGCCGCATTTTCTTCTCTTACCTAGTTTAGTCTTTTGGCATCTTGATTGCCTGGATAGTTTGTGTCTTCCACTGTTGAAGACTTTCTACCCAAAATTCTTTAACTATGTTAACACCACAACTTGGCTATACCAATAAAACGTAGCATTCATATAAATATTTATTATCTTAATCTTTACGCAACTAAATGGGCAAGTTGCATATAAATTGTCGCATTAGGTCATTCTGCTGATGAAATCTCCATTTTGGACCTAGCCTTGCTGGTCAGCTAACACTGCCAAGGTCAGTAGTCTTACATTCTAGATTTTATTACTACATTAGTAAGGGTGTCGCAAAAACGACTAAGAAATTATGGTGATGATAGTCGGCACTTAGAACTCCTAGCGGGTGACTCAATAATTGAAGTAGTATCAATAGGTATTACGATATTCCGCCTACTAATTTACAGGAAATTATCTAGGACTTTAGACCATCCACTGTGTCAAGTAGGTATTACTTAAAATCCTTTAACTTCAAAAAAAATTTCGTAAAGTTTAAAAAGCTCTTATTCCCGGATGACGACACGGATACGGATGTCCTTAACAGAAGCCTAAAATTAGTAAAAGTAATCTTTTTACTGAATGTATTAAGCAAACAAAACTCTTCCATACATTTCAAACTAGAATTTTTTACGCTTCACTTCCTTTTTAAGACATACTTTCGAAGCAAAAAAACTAGATATTCTGACAGTGCACGCGTCAGAATGTAAATGAACGAAACTATTGATTGTATTGTGTTGTAGGCAATAGAATAGATTCTTTACAATAAACTGAATACTACCCAGTATGTGCGTCTCAGTCAAGTGGTTTCTTGAGCTTTTTATGGTATATGAGCATTGTTCAATAGCTATATAATTAAATTAAAAACTTGAAAACCCCCGACTCAAACTAAAACCTCTAAAAACTAAAAAAAAATAAATAATATATATCATTTCAAAATCAAAATCAAAAGTCATTTATTCAAACTAGGCTGAGAATCAGCACTTTTCGAACGTCAAATTTATATTGGCCCATCCATAACTTTAATGTAAGTTGTAGGAAATATTTCGATCCAAGCGTCCTCGCGTCGGGGGACGGGTAATGAAAACGCCAAACAGACGAGGCTTATACCCAGAAATAATAAATATTAGCTATTAACTTCCAATTTTCTGTTTTTGTCGGGGGTTAAAAATACCTAGATGGCAAAGCGCTTGAACTTTCTAGAAACAATTTTCTTTCCAACGACAATTACACCACAGTTGCCGTTTCCATTTGGGTTTATTACTAATTTGAGTTACAAGTATTCATAAAACGAAAGCTTTTCATAAATCCGCAAGTTCATTTGACACTGATGGGCATAAGTATAAAACCTTGAGCAAGAAACGAAACACCAGGGAAGCTAATCGTTGACCGACTCCAAACCTTATTAAGGTTAATGTCGATACAAAAACTGATGAAAACACTCATACATAATATACTTAACTGTAAATACATAGTATAGTTTACGTACCGCCTCTGTGAAGTACAGAAGGCGTTACCACTTTGCTGCGGCCAATGTGGCCGTCATAACGGTCCACACGAGGTGTTCCGATCCCCACCTCGGGCTGGACCACCGCTACCGAACGATAAACTGTACTTAGGTACGTACATACCTAAATATTTCACGAGTTATGGCCACTTTGACATAGTTGCACAGCCGAACTGCTTTAACAGTTGCAACTGTTTATTTTTCTACCAGGTATTACACTGGACCTTTGTTTAGATTGCATGTAGTACATAAAACGGATGCCCTTAAGACAATATGAATCCGGGAAGTAACGGAGTATTACCGGTTAGATTGCAAGCTTACATTTCAAATTTCTATCGCCATATGTGTGTCTGAGGTTGATTATTTTCTTTGTGATGTCTCGGAAACAGATGTTGCATCAAGTTGGATGCCAATGTCAGCGTAATTCGCTCTCTTCTCAAATATCTCTTTTCAAATAATAATAATAATATTCCACAACTTTCACACAACGCCATCTAGTCCCAAACTAAGAAGGGCTTGTGCTATGAGTACTAGACAACTGATAAACATACATATACAGGGTGAAATTGAAAACATGCGACAAATCGAAATGGGAGATTGTACTCATCATTATGAACAACTTTTACCATGGGACCAAACATGAAATCGCGAAAAAAAAAATCAGCTGTTCCCTACATTTTGACGAGTTATGCGAACATAAATGTAGGGAACAGCTGATTTTTTTTTTCGCGATTTCAGGTTTTATCTCATAGTAAAAGTTGTTCACAATGATGAGTACAATCTCTCATTTCAATTTGTCGCATGTTTTCAATTTCAACCTGTATAATTCTAAATACATAGGTACATATTATAGATAAATTACACCCAGACAAAGAACAAATGATCGTGCTCATCACACAAACATTTGTCCTGGGTGGGAAGCGAACCCACGACCTGTCGTATAGTAGTCAGGGCCACTGACCACTAGACCAACCGGCTTGCCAAATCTTTAAAGATGGCCGTCGATTATGGTTGTGACAAATTAATTATGAGAGATCGATGCGCACGCGCTGTGGCGGACCTATTATGGTCAATTCGGTAACGGCACCGAGTAACGAGTGGGTAACGGACGATATTTTATTATGACACGCGATATTCTGTAACCACTCAGAACGTAGAGCGAGTGATTTAGTTTATACTGTTTTACATACGGTTTCGTGGAGTCATCCTATGTTTGAAATATATGAAGATGATTTAGCGAGATTTGGTTAAGCTGTTGCGGTTTTCAATTGGTCATGCGTAGTTTTCAAATGTAAGGCACGCGTCGTGTACTTGACATAAACTTGTGACACTTCAAATATTAGAAAAAAACTAACACCAATGTGCTCTAAGTAATTCTAAAAGAGAAATATCACTCAAAGCGCTATAACTTTTTTCTTTTATTTACTTTGAGTCTACATGAGTGGTAGACATTTAAATTTTAGCCCGAAATATATACAATAGATAGGTACATATATTTTAGACAGCTTCGTTTAAAGCATTTTGTATTTAAAATTGATTTGAATTGATTTTGACTAGAAAGAGCGGCGTCTCCTAACACAAGCATTATCTGCTTAAAAGGAGGCGCCATTACAAACAAAATGTGTACTATTTATGGTGATGAAATAAATTATTATTATTATTATTATTATTTATTTAGTAACCAACTTTTATTATACTGAAGTTATGAGAATGTTGAAAGGAGTATCTATTTTGAAGTAGCACATAGGTACAACTATTGAGGGGCTTGTGGTTAAGTAATAACAGCCGCACGGGTCGATCGATCAGGTTAAGCTACGCTTGCCGCGGTTGGTCCGTGGATGGATGACCATCTTCACATACCAAGACCCCTCCGTGCCTCGGAAAGCACGTTAAGCCGTTGGTCCCGGCTGTCATTCGTGGATCTTTGATAGTCGTTACGGGTCGTCAGTAGCCCGAAAGTCTGACAACCAGTCTTACCAAAGGGTATCTATTACCCAGTAACTGGGTTGTGGAGGTCAGATAGGCAATCACTGCTCGTAAAATACTTGTATTCAGCTGCATCCGGATAGACTGGAAGCCGACCCCAACATAGTTGGGAAAAGGCTAGGCAGATGATGATTCTGAGATAAGTACAACTATTATGTACCTACCTTCAAAAGCAAAATAATTTAATAATGCTTGGATATACCATAAAATATTTAACAACAACAAATTATATTTTAATACCTACATTATTCTTAATTCATACAATTGTTCACATTTAATGATATAACACTGAATTCAATAAATTCGTAATCACGTAATAGATATAAAATGATAATTACTATATCTTGGTAATTTGTTAGACAACGATGAGGTACAGACGCCAGCACATCAAGCTACTAAAATCTGTCAGATTTCTTTAATAGATTTTCAACTTTATCGCTAAAGCATAAGGCTCAAAGTTGATTGGGAAAATCTGACAGTTTAGGATAGCTTGATGTGCTGGCGTCTGTACCTACTTACCTACTCTTAAAAGGAATCTATAAGCACCTTTGTACAATAATGAGACGATAAACACATTGTAGTTCTTAGAATTCGCTGGAGAAGATACTTAACGGCCAACTAGAAAATATATGTACATTATATTTTCGGTCAAGAAAATGCTCGCTAAAACTACTTAAGTACCTACGCTTTATTATATTTTATGTGTACTGATTGTCTATAGACTGAAGTGTTAATAGGGATTTATTGTGAAGCAACGTTTTCCAACCTTCTGTCTTGTTCATCACCAAAAATAATTATGCTCACTCCGGCGAAGCCGTGGGTGGGCGTTCCTGGCTATATTGATCTAAAATACCTGTACCTAATAACTGTTTGCAGCTATCCTGCACTTACACCCATTTATAATGCAATGCTCAGGAAATAACACGTATCAAAGGCTTCTTTGCTAAGTGAAGAATATACTTACCTACAAGAGCACTATCGTCAGCAACTTCTACATAATACATTGACCAATAAAGATGGTCGGCTCATTTATTACCGTGCTAGCTGGGGTACCCGGCTTCGCTTAGGAACATTCCACAACATTCCAGAATGTTCTGGAATGTTGTGGGATGCTCTCGAATATTCTTGAATGTTCTGGACTGTTCTATAAATTTCTGGAGGGCGAAAATTCCAGCCCTTATATCTTCAAAAGCATGCCGTCAGGTAAAAACGGGAACCTTTTTCATGGCCAGGAGATACAGGGTTACCACACCATAGTCACCATAGTCCCTGTACGATCAAGGGAGTTACCTTGATCGTACAGGGACTGATTTCTGAGTTTTAGCGGCACGCACGTTGTACACTTTCTTTTATAATATACAACGTGTAACGGAAAGGGGGTATCAACCCTGAAGGAGGTGAATGTGCTCATGAAACTCAACAACTTTCCCCAAAGAACATAGGTCGAATTATGAAAAAAAAAATTGTCCCTCCCTTACAAAACTGACTACCAGCTGATTGATTTACTATGGGAGGGCCAAATTTTTTTTTCATATTTCGACCTATGTTCTTTGGGGAAAGTTGTTGAGTTTCATGAGCACATTCACCTCCTTCAGGGTTGATACCCCCTTTCCGTTACACGTTGTATAATGATTACAGTAATCATCGATGAATGATGGAGGGATGAAACGCATGTAAGTAACTAAAAGAGTGATGAATATAAATGTTGATAGATTGAGAGGGGAGAGGAAGGCCAAACAAAGACGGATGGATTGTGTGAGAAATGATCATCATCTGCCTAGCCTTTTCCCAACTATGTTGGGATTGGCTTCCAGTCTAACCGGATGCAGCTGTATACCAGTATTTTACATGAAGCGACTGCTTGCCTGACCCTCACAAATCAGTTTTTGGGTAATACGATACCCCTTAGTAAGACTGGTGGTCAAATATCCATTTATAAAGAATCAAATGCCACCAGGTGAATTTACTTGAAAAACCAACTGCCTCCAATTTATCATAACTAGCCACTAAAGAAATATTGTTTCGCATATTTATTTAACTGGCAACACTAATGTGCGATCACGTTTACTATTATGCTCGCAACACTAGCGGAAAGTCGTTTGCGATGGGCGCACGCGCCTTGCATAATTTCCCTTCCCTGGAAACAGGCGAGCCCTCTTCGCACATCGTGGCCATTCATACTGTCTATTACGTATTTCATAGTCATTTAAATGTTAAAGACATAATAATTAGAGACTCTGTATTAGTACAAGTAACTAATTTCTATTTGTGTGGTTTATTGCATGTTTAGGTTTCTGTTGCTATTTATTATACTCTTGGGTTTATTTTATGGTTTTCTGAAAGCCTTGCTCGATAAATTGCTGTCAAGTCCTGTGTTAGCAGTTGCGATTGGTACGCAGAAATCATTTTGATTTGACATTTAATTTAGCAACTTTAATTGAATGACCTTGAATGACCTTTTAGAAACCCGGATAATATTTTGATTGGGTTGTATTATGCAGGAACGCAGGCGTTCATTAATTTACACGAAAATCTTCACGAGCAATGGGAAATTACTACTGAAGGCCGCGCTCGGGTGTCAACCTCAGGACGAGCAAAAAATCAAAAATCAAAATCATTTATTTGTATAACTAAATAAGGCACAGAAGGTTGGTAAAATGTACAATATTGTTCTCTTATTCTGCCTTTAATTTCGGCGTGAAAATATAAAATAAAATAAAGTTACATATTTTATGTAAATCAATTATTGAGCATAATCAAGCAGTCATTAAACAGGTAATCCAATTAAAATTGTCTTATTGAATTACATAAATGTCAATAAAATAACAAGAAAAATAATAATCTTACATGTCAAAAATAATCATGTCAATAATAGGAGAGATTCGCCACACAATAATAATAATAATAATTTAAAATGACCGTGCAATTTACAAAACTTACAATTTATAATCTAAAAACTCATGTACACTATAATAGCATATTTTAATTGAAAATCTCGTTAAATTATTTTTAAATCTAGAGAGCTGCGTCTCACACGGACAACTGTGCGTCGTTTTCTCCTGTGTCACCAGTCCTGACTCTCTTAATATATTTGCTGTTGAGACCAAAACTACAAACGAACATAAACAGGAAAGTTTTATAAAAATGTGGCTGTTATTTTAGTTCAATGTGGTGTCTTACGACTTCCACGCGAACGAAGTTGCGGACAGAAACTAGTACTTAGATAAAACGAAGTATCGACATTTAGCGGTATCTACAACGCCACATGCGAACTATGCGTCATTATGACGTCAAGCAAAATTCTGCATCTCGCAAGCAGAGTTTACCGCGCAACTAGCATATGTATATTCAAAGGCCTGATATGTTATATATATACATAGACACGACACCCGTCTGGTCAGAGGATTCTCCCTTTTCTATGGAGGTTGAGTGAACTTTTTACACCCTATTGCCTCATACCTCTATAGTTGACATATCAATAATATCTTTGAAATAGACTTGTTACAAATGATACACTTTTTATTTCCAAAAAAGCATACACAAGTAAAGTCGGACTCACAACACAATCATCATCGAGTGACGTTCATAAAACTTCTAAAAGTTTGTAGGTTAAAACAGGCTTTCCTTATAAACTTGATGCATGTCCTCTCTGAAAGAACTAATCATGCGCATCGTTAACAAGCGCAGGACCACTTACAGGGCAACAGTATCATAGCACTGGACTGGAAAATTGCCCACAAGAAGAAAATGAAACATGACTGAATGCCTAGCCTCAAGCCTTTAAGACTTCAACACTCCAAAAACTAGTCATGCAAGTGGAAGTAAAGCAACGTATACATTATAAAATTCCGTGTGTGCCGTAGAAATGGAAATGAAGTGGAACAGGAACGTAGCTCGAGCTAGACAAATCACGGTCTAGTTGTTACAAGACAAAGTAAAAGTCGGGTCGACAGACATCACGACTCTGTCACTGCGCAGTTCGCATACTAAATGCGATAATAATTGCTTCGTCTGTCCCAAGCTTAATTTCTGGAAGTGGGCTAGTATAGTTCTTTGTTGGATTTCGATTTCGTAATCATCAGATGATAATAAAATAAATTAAATATTTACTGGCCAAATTAAGATTAATTTGTCAGTTAAACTAGTAAAACTACCTATATTTAATAAAATTTTATTATGAGTTCACAAAGAATGTTCAAATTTTCCCATTAAAATAGATCCACAAACTTTTAGAAATCATTCAGACCACCAAAATAAGGACAATGGTAAGAAAATATATAAGAAAAACGCATTAGATACTTACAGTAAAAATAATCAGTTAACGAAAATACACTAATGTGCGCCGGCAATTTATTAGGTCTTTACCTATGAAATTGCTGTTCTGCAGTACTGGCCATTTCAAATAAAAATAATTTTTGTTTGGCTAAGAATTCTAATTTCAAATTAATTTTATTTTAAAATATGGAATTTTGTTTCCAAAAGTAGTCATTTGTTTATTGATTAGTGTTACATTTTCATCGCATTTCAATCTTTTTCGTCATCATGGATACGTTAACAATTCGAGTGATTATGGAATATGACTACCGTCGTGGCAGCAACGCAGCACAAGCGGCACGCAACATCAACGACGTTTACGGAGCTAACACTACAAACCAACGCACCACCTGTTATTGGTTTGCTCGCTTCCGTTCTGGAAATATCGACCTGAAAAATGAACCTCGCGGTCGTCCGAAGACTGGTCGATAGTGACGAGTTAATGGCGATTGCGGAAGCTATTAGCAGCAGCTTTCGACGTTAGCGTCAAAACAATATTTTTCCATTTGCGTCAAATTGGCAAGGTAAAAAAGCTTGACAAATGGGTGCCCCACGAACTCAATGATCGCCAGCGCGAAGTACGCGTCGAGACGTGCCTTGCACTGCTCAACAGACACACAAATGAAGGAATTTTGAACCGCATTGTTACCTGCGATGAAAAATGGATTCTGTTTGATAACCGCAAGCGCTCAGCAAGTTGATTGGATCCTGGTTCAGCACCTAAACAATGCCCTAAACGAAAACTTACCCCTAGAAAAGTGATGGTCACTGTTTGGTTAGCGCCGGTGTGATTCATCACAGCTTCTTAACAAACGGGGTGAGCATTACTGCAGATGTGTACTGTGAAGAACTGAACACAATGATGGAGAAACTGGCACATCTCCAACCAGCATTGGTCAATCGCTCGTCTCCGCTGCTCCTGCACGACAACACGCGACCTCATACTGCACAGCAGACGGTCTCCAAGTTGCAAGAACTGGGGTTGGAAGCTCTCCGTCATCCGCCCTACTCACCAGACCTTGCGCCTACAGACTACTACTTTTTCCAGAATTTGGATAACTTCTTGGCGGGAAAAAAATTCAATACCCGAGAGGCAGTACAAAATGCCTTTGAAGAATTTGTTGCCTCCCGTCCAGCTGATTTCTTTAAGAAGGGCATCAATAAACTACCACTGCGTTGGCAAAGATGCATTGATTGCATGGGTGATTACTTCGATTAATACAAATAAAAAATACATGAAAAAAATTCGTTTAAATTTTTTCATACAAAACGGCAATTTCATAGGTAAAGACCTATTATTATTTTAGGTCAAAATAAAATCACTTTAATCAGTGATTTTTTTTTTTTGCTTGAATATCTTTGGTTGGACGTACTGAGCACTGTGTTAAAAGTTGTCCATCTATTTTAATGGGACCCTGTATATTATCATAGGTGAAAAAAATGTATTTAAAGTATTTTAACATTAGACAACATCTCGCCTGTAATCCCTGAAGGGTTAGGCACAGATGTACCTACCTATAGTACACCCACAAGTAACAGTAACAATACATATACAGGCAGGCCTGTTGGTCTAGTGGTCAGTGGCCCTGACTACTATACGCAAGGTCGTCGGTTCGATTCCCACACTGGACAAATGTTTGTGTGATGAGCACGATCATTTGTTCTTTGTCTGGGTGTAATTTATCTATAATATGTATGTATTTAGAAATATATTTGTATGTTTATCAGTTGTCTAGTACTCATAGCACAAGCTCTGCTTAGTTTGGGACTAGATGGCGTTGTGTGAAAGTTGTGGAATATTATTATTATTATTTATTATTATTATATATACAAATTATAAAGAACGGCAGGGTAGTTGCGTAATCGTATCAGTAGCAATGGGTTTCATTTTGACAGTTCAACAACATTCATTGCGTTATTTACGTTGTTGAGCAGACACATTTTTCGAGCATATGAAGCAATGGATTACCAATATCCTTCAAAATGATTCAAATTGAGTCTGGTAGTGTGTTACGCAATTAGGGTGCTGGTTCCACTGACGAATCATTTTACGACAAACAAGCGGCGCCTTTGCTTGGTTGATTTTCCATTTTCACTAGATCGTTGAAAAACGTTACCCCGACGCACCCCGTCGCATCGCATCACCTGCCTGCGCTATTATTTTGTTTCTTACATATTTTCGTTTTGCTCTGCCTCTAAGAGTCTTTTCTAAATAGCCTTCCACAAGACTTGGGCTATCAGATGAAAAAATATTATTTCAAATCCGACGGGCAGTTGCAGAGATTAGCGCGTTCAAACAAACAAACGTTGCAGCTTTATTATTAGTATAAATACATAGATTTATTAAAAAAATCTCCCTCCATCCTTTATACGTATAGAAAAAAAAACTTCAATTTGATTGCGACACCGTCTCGCAATTTGCCTGCGATCATTGATTTGCAAATAGCCAAATATTTTAAGCGCGCACGCATGCTGGAGGAGCGGAAAGCACCCAAGAATGATATTCAGAGCACGATGTGTCGTGATTTGAATGATAAACTATAGGTGATTAGACGAGAAATACCCGAGTGCGAAACGTGATTGAAAAACTAGGAGTAAATAATAAAGGAATTTTAGGAAACCATGCGTGGAAGAATCGATTACAACACGATTACGCGATGAAATAAAAATGAGGTTTTTATTGCAAAAGTATCAAATTGCTTTTTATTAATTTATTTTTATCCTACGTTCAGTTATGTAGAGATTTTTACGTAAAGCTAATGAAAGCCTTCGTAAGCTTTATTGGTCTCCCGAAAGTCATAAAATTGGTTTGATGGCTTTGCATAAAAAGTTAACCTCACCATTTTTCTCATTTTATAGGTTTTCAAGTCAGTGATTGCTGTTAAACGTAAAATTAGCATAGAAACACCACTTTCAATCAATTAAACAATTATATAAAATCGATATTTTTGTTTGATTTAGCACATTAATTAATTACCTATGTTAAACAGATACAATGTTATCCAGACTGTCATAGTCTCAAGACTGATTTCAACATTTAATGTGTTCTAGCTTCTTCTCCCCGTGGCTTCGGCCGTGTGGATATTGGTAAATATCCCACGGGAACATACTACCGGGATTACCCCATGTGTTAATCCAGGTTATTAACTATGTGTGTGCAAAATTTCATCCAAATCCGTTCAGCCGTTTTTACGCCAACCTACACCCATACATCCAGACAAACAGCAAACGGACAAAAATCCAAGTTACTATTTTCTCATATGTATATTTTCTCAAAATGATTGCAAGTTTGTTTTGATTTGGATGGTTGGTAGCAAATTGGTAGAAATTCTAACATGGTGAATGTTTGCGTGGTTCCGCGACGACTGTGACACAGGCTCTTGACCGAAGGTTGGCTACAAATATCAAACGCAGTAATACAAGTTTAGAAACTTGCCAAAACTAACATTCTTCTTTAGTTATTTTCAAGACACTTATCATCATCAAACTCAAACACAAACTCATCAAACTCAGAGTCATCCTCCTGCTCTTATCCTAATTTATTTTGGGGTAAGCGCAGCACGTATCTTTATTTCGTTTATAAAATCCATGCCTAAGTTAGGTAATACGCCATTCTTCATTAGCCGCCATCCTCACAATATAAGCTTATAATATCCTGTATCGTGATATATGGATATGATCTCTTTTATCATAAGAAAAAAATCAAAATTCTGCGTCATGTTTACCGCAAATAAACGTGTTTTCTTTCTTTTTTTTTTCTCAAAATGAAAGTAGCAATGGTAAGAAATTGTTGCGTCAAGCGGCAGTTAAAATCTTTTAGATCTCGCTTACGATTTCAAAGGGCTAACACGTGTTCCAAGTACACAAAACCCTAAGACAATACAAGAAGCTTCTTAAGATTCAGTAGGCGACGTTCATAATCTCTGCTAACGCATAAATTGGCGCCTCATTTGATTAAAACCACAGATTAAAAGGCGGGAAACCTGACCATCACTTATCGGAGTCCGCATCGCATTTAAATTGGAACATTATTCTCTTTTTTTGAATTTTATAGGAAGCTGAACTTCTGCTCTATGGCTGTGTAGACTGTCAAGCATACACCCTCATTACAACGCGGTGAGCATGCTTATTACAGAATATTAGCTGCGATACGTTGCCCTTTGAATTACACTGTGGTTTTTTGAATTTACTCAACTGTGGGAACTTAGAATTTGTTTAGTGTTCCCGTAAGCAGATTGGCTAAGTGCGGACCTTCGTGGAGACATGTCTAATGTTGTTACTCTCTCATCTCGTTATGACTATAACGTGGCCTCTATAACCTAGCTCATACACTACACAGTCTTCAATTTGTGCTTTTTATCTTCTTCTTATATTGAGGGGCTTGTGGCTATGTAATAACAGTCGCACGGGTCGATCGATCAGGTTAAGCTACGCTTGCGCGGTTGGTCCGTGGATGGGTGACCATCTTCACATACCAAGACCCCCCCTCCGTGCCTCGGGAAGCACGATAAGCCGTTGTTCCCGGCTGTCATTCGTGGATCTTTGACAGTCGTTACGGGTCATCAGTAGCCCGAAAGTCTGACAAACAGTCTTACCAAGGGGTATCGTATTACCCAGTAACTGGGTTGTGGAGGTCAGATAGGCAGTCGCTCCATGTAAAATACAGGTATTCAGCTGCATCCGGTTAGACTGGAAGCTGACCCTAACATAGTTGGGAAAAGGCTAGGCAGATTATGATCTTCTTCTTATATGCTCTAAGGTTCGTTTGTATCGGCACATGGCTTCACCATAAAGTTGATAAAGTTTTGGCAAAGGTGACAGCAGCTTGTGTCTTGTGTGTATTTATGTGTAATTTACACAAAGACATGCATGGTGAAGCTTCATCGTTTCTTCGCTTGTGTACTGTTTACGAAACTCATCATTCATATTACGATCAAGACCTTTAAACCACAATTAATTCACGCAAGACCATAACCTGCAAGCACACACAAAAACAGTTCTACGTAACTAATAAATATTCTACAAAGACTTAATAATATTAAGAATTATTTCTATCAGTCATCCATTTCCTGAGTAAAAAATCAGGAAGAGTTGAGTAGCGTAGCTCTGGGCAGTTACTCGCACGCTCCAGTGACTGCTACTCATCGTACCATATCGCACCCGTCATAACCACGTATGTTTTAGCGAAAATCATCTCTAAATACCCGCACTCTAGTACACTGGCGTTCCAGAATCATTGCCCCCCCCGTAATTACTCCTAAGTGAATGAACGGGCAATGCGTATCGTTTATTGTTTGTCGAGTATAAGTATAAGGTAAAGTACCTACGTAGCTTTATTACGAACAGCACAAGTTTTAAATAATTATATTTGAGGTATTTGTTCGTTTTCTTGTACTGACTAAGAAAAGTAGTAGGTTGACTGATATAAAATGCCTATGGCATTAAGTCCGCCTCTGTACATTTATGTGCTTGAAGTATTAAATAACAGCTGTTTGTGTATGTGACTATAAATGTTTGTAAACGGGCAACGTTTAAAAAAAAAAAAAGAAAAAAAAAACGAAAGAAAGAAAGAATTTAGGCGATGCTCTTATCTTTGTTAGCTCTGGGTGAGCAGAACACCAACAATTTTATTTAACATGATTTCATTGGCCTTAAAAATTAGACTCTTGACAGTTGAAAGGACAGTACACCACCACAGTACACAACCGAAGGAAGGTGTACCGTGTACGTGTACCTTTATCCTGATGTCGGACAGTTCTGGCTAAAAATACATAACATTTTTCTCGCCCCCAACCTTAATTTATACATACCCCAAAACAAATTGTGTAACAATCATAAACGAAAACTTACACGTAATTAATATAGCGGTTGCGTTACGTCTCAGTGATGAAGCAGAACTTCGACACGAAAGTGCTATTACGATAGTTTACAAGATTTCGGTATATTACTTACAGTCGTAAGAAGGCTTAACAAATAAATAAACGTGTATGTCGAGTGAATGGCCGTATGTTGTCAGACCACCCCGAGACTGCAGCGTGAGAATAATATGTTCGATATTCCGCGTCTCGTTTAAGTCTTTTCAGCGAAACGGCTATGAACTTCAGTGGAATTGAGTCGCTTTGTATTTCTTTGTGGAAAATACTAAGAAATACACTGAAAATGAAGTAAAACACACAATACCTGCCTATATTGTTTTTGAGGAGCTCCACCATAACCCCACAACAGTTTTGTTTTGTGTGTTGGGCAGCATTAGGTACAGACGCCGAACATCAAACTGTCAAATTTCTTTAATAGATTTTCAACTTTATTGCTAAAGTATAAGGTTCAAAGTTTATTGGGAAAATTTGACAGTTTCGGGTAGCTTGATGTGCTGGCGTCTGTACATAATATTAATATGGGTATGAAATGTACAAAATAAAAGCGGTGCGTAACTTGTTTATGGCCGATTCCTTTAATTTACGGCCCGTTATCACACTAATATTATAAAGGCGAAAGTTTGTGTGTGTGTTTGTATGTTTGTTACTTCTTCACGCTCAAACGGCTGAACCAATTTTGATGAAATTTGGCACACAGATAGTTTATAACCAGGATTAACACATATGATACTTTTTATCCCGATATTCCCACGGGATCGAAACTTATGCGCGTGAAACTGCGGAACACTGCTATTTGTTAATATGAGTATCTGTATCAAGAATGAAGCAAAGAAGTAGTAAGAAAATTAGCTTACGAATCTATTTATATACCCAGATTGACAATTATAAATGCTACTTGCAATTGGTAAGCATCTGTGTGCCTAACCTTGGACCTTATATTCCTTGTACCTCAGTACAAATAGGATTATTCATTCATACTCACAATCTAAGTGACAGATTTTATCTTTGTAGGATTTATCAGATGTATAATCTTCATAGTCTTTAAGGCGCCTTTATGGTATTATAGAAATAAAATGTTTTTTTTTTTATTATTTATTATTGATTTTTCCGTACTGTGTGTAAGGCAATCTATAGGATACTGATGTGGGCCAACTGTAATTTTATTTGTCCCATTAATCTGCCCATTGCTGTCCACAGTTCGTTTGTATACTTAACAGTACTTATTAAATGGAAAGAAATGCATATTTAATGGGAGGAGAGAGCATTAACAGTAAAACGCTTACGGTTGACATGAGTAGGTGTTTCTTGAACAGACGCCAGCACATCAAGCTACCCGACGCTGTCAAATTTTCGCAATCAACTTTGAACCTTATGCTATAGAGATAAAGTTGAAAATCTATTAAAGAAATTTGACAGATTATAGTAGCTTGATGTCTGTACTACTTACTTGTTTATAGAAGCAGTTATAAACACGCTCTCCATACTAAGTTCGAAGGTAGCTCTATCTGTATGTGACCTCTTCACACCTAAACCACTGAACGGATTTCGATAAAATTTAGCAAGAAGATAGATGGTATCCTGAGGAAGGACATAGCACGTTGCCGTGACATTCGTGGATATCCACGCGGACGAAGCCGCAGGCAGAAGCTAGATTTATTATAAAAGGGAAAAACGTGATTTACGTTAGAGGACATTTTTGTCAGATTATGTACAGACGCCAGCACATCAAGCTACCCGAAACTGTCAGATTTTTCCAATCAACTTTGAACCTTACGCTTTAGCAATAAAGTTGAAAATCTATTAAAGAAATCTGACAGATTGTAGTAGCTTGATGTGCTGGCGTCTGTACCTAATTAAACATAGTCTAAAAAAAAGTCATTCCTAAAGTATGAGTAGAAGTGATCTTTTTATCTTAAACATTTTAACACAAGATCATTCCTAAACCTATTACAAATAAAGAATATTATTATTTTTTTTAATTTTATTATACTTTTCTGATTGCCCAATTTATTATTTCAGAGTGAACACCGACCCCTACAAGATGAATGCATAAGGTAGGGTTCCACTTATCTTTATCTTATATACTAATATTAGGTCATCCCACTTCCAGTGTCATTTTTTATTATTATTATTTTACAAAAACTGACTACTATACTATATAACCTTGTGACACTAATCAATAATCTCCACCACTATTAATCACTAGCTCCCAGACTGCTGGCAAATCTTGAACACCATTTAACCTCGTAACGCTCAATGTACAATGTATTGAACAAAGTGACATACAGTATTACCTGTATTACACATTGCAAACATGCATTTAAATTAATTAATGTACATTGGGCGTTTAGGAGAAGGTTTTGTTTTTAGTCTGGGCCGGAATGCCGTATGTAGCTTTGTTCAATACATTATACATTGAGCGTTTAGCTCATCTTGCGAAATTTAGCTTGGGCGTTACGAGGTTAAAGTACCACTTTCATTAAATTCATCAATAATGCTCTTTAGTTTAATATCTAACTCCTTTTTGCTATTGTATCGAGTACCCGACAATTTCCTCTTCACATGGCCAAACAATTGAAATCACAAGGATTCATATCCGGGGAATATGGCGGCTGAGTAATTTCAATCCATCCTTTATCTTCAATTAAATTCTGAACTATTTTTGATTTGTGCGGTCTGGCGTTATCATGTAAAATTATAGGACTCGTTATATGATTTTCGTCTGCCCAAATAGGAATATTTTCTTCTAAAAATGACTTTTATCGCTCTCCAGTCATAGTTGTATTTTCATCATAAGTTCTCCAAAAAGCAATGCCTCTGACATCCATAGCTACTATTAGTAGTATTTTTCGTTCATGTAGCTCTGCACGTGGTAAATGTTCAGCTGAAGTGCCCAGTTCCACCCAACATCGTGACTGATGTCTTTGACGAGGAGTATAAAATTCGACCCAAGTTTCATCAAGGCATATGAATCTATTAAGTATATTTTTCTTACGGCGATACCACGATAAATGGCTACGCGCAGTTTCATAACGAAACTCCTTCTGATCCGTGTTCAGAATGTGGGGCACCCACACTGCACTTTTATTGAGCAGACATAAATCCTCCGTGAGTACTCTATGTATAGTGGAATGAGGAATGTTAAGTTGAGTGGAGAGATCACTGACGTGACTGACGAAGTGCTTCCTTGATTTTGTCCCTTGCTTCTAATCTAGTCGATGATAATGATCGAGGTGCTCGCGGCTCATCTTCAGCTGTGGTTCTTCCTTGTTTGTACAGTTCAAGCCATCGCTGTACGGTTCTTTTATTTAAGGCGTTACGACCAACAGACGTGCGCAACTCCTCCAGAGTAGTTGAGTAAAGCACAAAACTTTAGAAATATACGTTGCTCCACTACATTAATAGATTTTTTTAAATCTTCCATTTTAAATCAATGCACGTCTTGACAATACAACACACCAAATTAAACTAACATGATTGTACAAGACAACACATGTATTAACTATTGCATACCATTGCGCAATACATAAATATTGGAAATAAAAAATATGACACTGGAAGTGGGATGACCTAATACCTACAGCGGGGTAATTGCGTAACACACTATCAGTAGCAATGGGTTTAATTTTGACAGTTCAACAATTTTCATTGCGCTATTTACGTTGTTGAGCAGACACATATTTGGAACATATGAAGCAATGGACTAGCAATATCCTTCAAAATGATTCAGATTGAGACAGTGTGTTACGCAATTAGGGTGTAGGATGGTAGGGACATCGAAGCACAACCCGTTCTTCTGGATTCAGTATATGATTTAAAACCTAGTGTCCAAAATTTTCGCACCGTATTTATTTTTTATTTTTATTACCTACGGAAAATATCTACGGTTCTAGAATCTTAATTATGCTGAATTCGTGGTTACAGTTTGCGCGTCAGTTTCCCTGCCACCCTGTATATACTAAAGCTGAATGCTAATGGGTTGTGCTTCGATGTCAAGCAGAACCCGTTAGCATGGATTCAGTAGAATATGATTCTTAACCTAGCGTCGAAAATTTTGGCCGCGTATTTTTTTTTTTTTTTTTATAATTTACGAAAAATATCTACGGTTCTAGAATCATGTGCTGAATTCGTGGTTGCAGTTTGCGCGTCAGTTTCCCTGCCACCCTGTATATACTAAAACTGAAGAGTTTTTTTTTTGAACGTACTAATCTCGGGAACTACTAAAAATTCTTTCGCATTTGATAGCCGAATTCTAGTGGAGGATTATAGGTGATTTATCATCACACTATAGCCCTTAAGAGCCAAGCAAATAAGAAAAAAAGACAATAAGTACACTCCGAAAACGAGACGTATTTTATGATAAAACAAGAAACACGCGGACAATAACACGGGCGTATACAACGATTTATCTTAGTAATAAATATTAAACATCGTATCGCATTATCGATGCTTCTGATTGTAATAAGAATGAGTTGATCGCGACCGTGCGTCGCGTCACATCGTTTACCACGCGTCGACGATATTAATTGTACTAGTATCCGCCCGCAACTTCGTTTGCGTAGAATTCGGAATTCCCGCCGTTTAAAAATATGTTGCTTAACCTTCAAGCGGGCGCGCGGCGTCGAATCGACCGCGATGCGATCGATTCTCGATACATTTATGATGCCAAATTGCTTACAAATCCAAAGAAAATTAGAATATTATTTTGATTTTATAATTTTGTTTATGTCCTAACATAATGATAATGTGATAAATACAAAAAATATTAAATAATTAGTGTTTTAAATCCCTGAAATATCCTATAGGTCTTTTAGGTTACGCGCGACCGCTGGCGTTACAAATGTCCGCGCGCCCGCTTGAAGGTTAAATAATGTGGTTAATGTAATTGGTTTATTTATACAACATGTAACGTTAAATGCGCAAAACCTCAGACACCCCAACTGATTTTTAATTCAATTGACCTATTTCCAAAAGAAAATAAGTCATTAAAAAAAATGTAAAGGTTTTATGTGCTGTTTTAGTTTTACTGGCCATTCTGATCGTTTCTTGTGTCTGCGACGACGCTTTACCGATGGAGGAGTAGTCACCGGGCCGCTTCGCCGCGCTGACATTGGCTTGCTTGACCTATTAATAAATAGACACGGCAACGTTTTTAATGAAGATTTTTTGAAAAATGTGACCTATATTAAAAAGTGGTTCAATTAATTCTGCTCGTTATTCTGATCTAGTTTGATCAGAATAACGAGCAGAATTAATTGAATTTTTCAGGTTTTGCGCATTTAACGTTACACGTTGTATATGTATAGAAGGATAGATTAGGTAGGCTTAATACATTCGTGTCTGTGAAGCCATGGAAATACATATACAAAATTTCAACCCAATCGGTCAAGCCGTTTAGTAGTTGACATACCGACAGCAGCGCCACCTACCGGGTCCAATTGTATTTTTTAAATAATACAGAAAACTATCGAAATACCCATATAAAATTTCAACCCAATCGGTTCAGCCGTTTAGAAGTTATGTGAAAAAGATAAATACCGAAGGATAATTCATACTACCAGTTGTCCTATTACTCGTTTTCCCTTAGGAATGAAGCATTTTCCTACATTAAAAAGTAGCCTATGTTCATCAGGGATAATGTCGGCTTCTAATAGTAAAACAATTTTTCAAATCGGTCCAGTAGTTTCGGAGCCTATTCAACAATAACAAACAATCAAATCTTTCCTCTTCATAATATTAGTGTAGTAATATTAGTGTGTAGATAAAGACATGTTTCTTGAAGAGACACTGTTCTTAGCTTTATTTAATTATTGTCTCATAAATATTTGTGTAGTAGTATTTATAGGAAATGTAGGTGTGTCATGTTCGTGAACGGGCGCCGTCACTAGGGACTGGTCATCTCTTAGCCGCCACGACTTATTTTAATTTTAATTTAAATATTTTCATTCCTGAATTGAGAGGGGCTTGTGGCTAAGTAATAACAGCCGCACGGGTCGATCGATCAGGTTAAGCTACCCTTGCCGCGGTTGGTCCGTGGATGGGTGATCATCTTCACATTGGTATGTGACCCCTCCGTGCCTCGGAAAGCACGTTAAGCCGTTGGTCCCGGCTGTTATTCGTGGATCTTTGACAGTCGTTACGGGTAGTCAGAAGCCCGAAATTCTGATAACCAGGTATCGTATTATCCAGTAACTGGGTTGTGGAGGTCAGATAGGCAGTCGCTCCATGTAAAATACTGGTATTCAGCTGCATCCGGTTAGAATGGAAGCCGACCTCAACATTGGGAAAAGGCGAGGCAGGTGTGTAACTGTGGTTTTGTGTCTTATGCCATTTCTTTTATGTGCACTTAATAAATTATTTATCTATCTATCTCTATATCCGCCGTAAACACGGAGAAGCTCTAAGATCTAGAAATTAGGCGTCAAACGCAGAAAGTTTTATCTGTTCATTGAGTTGCGGTAGGTACTCATTGTATAAATTTCAGACAATCTAGTTAACCCTTAAATGCATAATGTTGCCATATGGCAACAAAGTACGTCATTTAATTTTTTTAAGAATGTGATAGCTGTGAGTTTCTGAACGCACCACTTTTTGTCAAAACAATATATATACTCTATGAATATTAATATTATTGTATAATTATTATATATTTATTATCTAAATTCTATAGATAAATACCTATACACTAGCATTTTTTGCAATACGATAAAATAAATCATGCATTTAAGGGTTAAACTAGAAGCCGGCAGATGTCTTCAATGTTACTTATTTCAAATAACCAATCAGTATTGGCATGCCTGTCATACGTTTCTCACTTAACATCATTCACGAGATAGAATCGCGTCTCATTTAAATTCCTCGCATACTCTGATATTTTGCTATCGGTTAGATCGCTTCTTGTCATTTTCCGTACTGTCATAACGTATTATATGGAAACTGGTTGCAAGTTCTAATGTAAGACATTTGCAATGTTATGTTTATAGATTATACCTATCATTTATGTAATGTTTATTTATGATATACTTAGATAATTTTAGAAATGCCTTAGATTAAGGCTTCCTCGAGAATCGATAGGTAGAAATTTATGGTTTAGGGCCAAAAAGAGCCTCTGAGTTTGTTCCGGCATTAATTTCTTCTCAGGGATCACTCAGCTAAGAAATGCCGGCGACATAGTACTTTTTATTATTATTTTTTTTTTATTTAAAACTTTTTATTACAATACAAAATAATATATATCAATAGTAGGTACTGTCAATTATTGATTAATTAATATAAATTATTGACCAACAACATATTAACGTATAGTGTCAATGTATGAAATCTTTATTTTCATTAGTCGACCGGTGTGACTGTTATTATTTAGCCACGAAAAAAAAATTAAAAAAAACATCCCCAAAAAAACCTCCCCTCAAAATTACAAAGAAAATACAATGTGCTAATTTACAAAAGAAAATAGGTACATACAATAAAGATGTTTACAAAACTTTGTGAGCCTTAAATTAGGCATGCAAACATTGAAAATAAATTTTGAATAAAAAAATAAACCAGTTAAATTTAAAAAGTCAAAAAAATAAATAAAAAATGATAGAAATAAAACCAAGCATTATAACAATAAGGGAACACACAATATCAAATATTAAATGTAAAGTGTCATTAAAAAATGATTAATTGAATTAATCATTTAAATCACGTGTAAAGTAATAATTCAAATTCATTTTTATTTTATTTTATTTCATACCAGTGGATTCATATAGTTTTAGTATGAACTTATCCTATGTTAGTAAATAACTAATAACAATAATTTAAAAATTCACTAATTGGCAACATGAACAGGTCCACCCACATGTGTGCCAGCCCAGAGTCTAATAAAAGGTCCCTCAACGTTGTCCGCCAGTGTAGCTAAAATACTGTTAGGGCTACCCCGAAATCGCCGCAACATCGATGCACACCATTTGCGTATGATGACATGAAAGTCATCTATTCGCGCTTCCGTGAACATGCCCGATGCACTGCACTAACCTAGGCAGCCCCAACAATATCCTCAACGCATTATTATACTGCACGCGCAGAGCGTTGTAAGCCTCCTGCGTATACCTAACCCACAAGCCGCACGAGTAAAACGACTGGCATTAAGTAATAGGGCTGTCAGTTTCTTTATATTTATCATATTTTTTTTTTACCTATGTGACACTACAGAAGGGCCTGTGGCTAAATAATAACAGTCGCACAGGTCGATCGATCAGGTTAAGCTACGCTTGCCACGGTTAGCCTGTGGATGGGTGACCATCTTTACATACCGAGACCCCTCCGTGCCTCGGAAAGCACGTTAAGCCGTTGGTCCACGGTTGGTCTGTCATTCGTGGATCTTTGACAGTCGTTACGGGTAGTCTGAAGCCCGAAAGTCTGACAACCAGTCTTACCAAGGGGTACCGTATTACCCAGTAACTGGGTTGTGGAGGTCAGATAGGCAGACGCTCCATGTAAAATACTGGTATTCAGCTGCATCCGGTTAGACTGGAAGCCGACCCCAACGTAGTTGGGAAAAGGCTAGGCAGATGATGACCTATGTGACACTACGACTATGACACTTAGACGTGGCCTCAGGAACCCTGTGGTACTCTGATGATGAATTTGAAGGTTGCGGTTTCCAATAATGTCTCCATTGCAGCATTGTGGTCTTAGTGCTATATTATGTACTGAACGATTACCCATCCTGTGCTTGACCGGTGAAACATTGCTTAACCCCAAATAGTCAATAGCCATTCAGATAACCACAAGCACTCATTGAAATCGAATTATCTGCCTATGTTTCATTTACATTGCAAAATATTTTATGTTTGTGTGCATTATCCAGTTCTGCGTGGCCTGATGACCAATTGCTGTGCAATATTAACCCGTCTCTTCGATAGTGACTAGCCATCGGTTTAACAGTTGGAGTGTGCAATCATTTTGACCAACAAATTGTGATTGTAAATTGTTCTTATACAAGGTGGCGATTGAGTCACCTGAATTCGTCAAGTGAGTGATTCTAGAGATTTTTGCTACGAAACTCTTATAAAAAAATCTCCTTGAAAAAAAAAAAAAAAACAAAATCTTATACTTTTTTTTTTACAATTCGGGTATAAGTTTTATAACGGAATTTTTTTATAATGACGTGCCGAAGGACCCCCTTGACTAGACCATGTAGCAACACCGGAAGTTATTACGATGTTGTGACCTACTATTCCGACGAATTTAATAAAAACATCGAAGTTCTTTTTTACAATTTAAGCAATAATCATCCTGGAAGTGTATATGATAGTAATGTTTAGGCTCCAACTTTCAAGGACTGCCTCGTTGGTCCAGTGGTCGCAAGCTCTACTGTTTAGCATGAGGTCCTGACTTCGATTCCTGGGTCGGGCAAAGTGTGTTTAAGTTTTATCATCTGGAATTGCTAAGTGGCTGCCCGGAGTCTGCATTTGTTCTAAGTTGATGACAATAGGTTCGCTCTCCTACACCTTTGCTTAACCAATAACATTTGAAGATTATTTTTCTTATCAAAAAGAATCAGCCAAGATATAGTGCAGAACGATGACATAAATATTAAAAATGGGATAAGATTTTATTTTTTTTACGACTGACGGCTATGCGTTGCGATAAGAATCACCCATCGCGGCAATTGAAAATCTAAACCCAGAACGCTTACCCAGCCTTTATTCACAACCTAAGTAGTTTAAATCTAGATGTAATAGAATAATAATTTAGATAGCGACTAATAAAATAGCTAATTGCACGCTACTAATGAATAGCTTCTAGCAAGAAAGCGAGGCCTATTCCAACGTTAAGCTTTACACACAGACTGACAGGCACTTATAATAATACGACCGTGTAATCGCTGCCTCATGCCTCAGGAGTGTGAACTGATAGGTCAATGTAGAGGGAACTATGAATGAGTGCTAAGTCATTTTGTACTAAGATTGTGAACTTGTTGATGCCCTAGTGCGAAAGAATAAACAGGATGGCAAATGGCATGATACCACGGATTCAGTACATAATTCTGAACCCCCTTGGTTAAACTTTTTATTTCATCAAATCAATTTGTTAGACTTAGAAAACACGTGGTTCTAATAAGACGCTGCCAGAAACCATGCAGCACGAAGCATAATCAAAACGTTAAGAGGAATATTTCCGAAACAGTAAATTTCAACAAACGATGACATTAATTGACCCCCAAATTTACCAGGTTCTACCGGTGCTGACTTTTTTTCTGTTTGTACGAGTATCTAAAGGAACGTGTTGTGATTAATAATTTACAAACAAATCAGAATATTAGTCAGGTTAGTAGAGAGGGGGGATAGTAGAGAATACCTAATAAAGTATGCGAAAGTTTTGTTAAAAACACGATATAATCTTAATTTAAAATTGTATATCTTCGAATTGACCACCCTGTATAATCTGTACCTGCACGAAGAACATTATGTACCCAAAGTAAGATATTTATGAAACTTAATCTTACTTAAATATTGTACAAGTAAATAGTTAGTTAAGTTGTATGTGAGCTTGGAATGCCGGACCTAACATTTCTAATTATTTGTATTAATATTCAACGAAGAAGATCAACATAGAAGTGTCATGAATGTATAACAAGTTGGAATTATGCTTAAATGAAAACGTAAAATACTGGACAAGTGGTCCTGACTATGAACAGACTAGGACCCATATAATACAATGATTATAATATATCAGGAATCGAACTATATTTAGGGCAGATTTTTCAATCTACAGATAATTGTATCCGAGGAACCATTTTAAATTTTTGACAGTAATTCCATGAATAAAAATTATCTGGCGTCGGAAAAATCAGCCCTTATACTTATAAATTATACTTATTTAATCGAGATTTATCTCTATTACCTCCTTCGCATGATAGCGGCGAGGAAGAGGCAATGCTTAGATTAGATACGATAGATTTAAGGATTGAAACAAAATAATTATCATATTAGGTACAATATAACTCTTACGAAAGGCTACTTAGGCACTTTCGAGTCTATTTGCCAAACGGTATAATTTGTTTTTATGCTTCTTTTGTATGCATTTGGTAAACTCCATACTAAGAGAACCTGTTATTCCGAGTCAGCCGCCCTTTAATTGGCCAAAGAAATTCACAACAGATTTGAACAAAACTTCCCATGACATAAGACTTCGAAACAAGTTCTAAACGTAAACTAACAAGAATGTAAAGGAAACACCTAATGATGCAGTGGAGATAGCACGTTGTACTGGAGTATTATTTTAATAAGTATCCGCATGCACGCCACGCAGGGTGTAATTAGTTGCTAAGCACTAAGAAGTAGCTGGTAAACTATTATGTCATCATTTTGATGGCGAAAATGGATAGTGAAGAGACGAATTTGTTCCTTAAAGCAGATATGCCTAAAGGTCAAAATTAAACTCTTTAAAAATGAACAAAATGTGAAACGTCAGAGGGGCAGTTCTCGTATTTATAAGAACGTTCGTATTCTAATCTCAGTCTCAATCTGCCTAAAATACCACTAACTTCCCTAAGTTTTTGACAAGTTTTTGACATTGATTGTCGCTGGGATGAGATTGATTTTAACCGACTTCAAAAAGGAGAAGGTTATCAATTCGGATGTTTCTATTTTTTTAATTCATTAAAAAAATAGAAACATCCGAATTCGAATGCGAAAGTTCGGGCATAACTCCGTCATATATCGACGGATTTGAAAAATTTTTTTTTTGTTCGATAGAGGTTTATTTCGAAATGGTCTAATTTCGTAAAGATCTGGTGATGAGTTTCGGAGACAGGCAACGGAACTCTTCAATAAATACCAGTAAAACAACCGCGATTGCTGCTATCGCATATGTATGCATTGTTTACGCAATCGCACAACATAACATCACGTTTGTACCCTATTAACGCAGATGCAGTACGCACATGTGTTCAGTATACCACCGTATACCCTACCACATAGCAAGTAGCGTTATATGAATTTGTGTGGGGTAGGTATAACTAAAAAGTGAAAAATAAAAACATAATTTATACTTAATTTTTCGAACATATGAAGCAGTAGGGTGAAGTTCAGTTATCGTCATGATTCCGAAAAGGTGTTTTTTTTTTTTTACTTTGCTTGAACGACATGGTTCCTATGTATCTTCTTGAAGTTTTAGTTTTGAACCGCGTTTGGACCTAAATAGGTATTACGGCCTATCTATATATATTTTCACTGCTTTTCGGTTGTAACATTCTCAGAAGGCTGGATGTGTTACTTAGTGATAAGATCAACTGTCACCACCGCAACAAACTTTGCTGAAGTTTTTGCCAAACGGCTTTTATCAGGTCAGATAGTTTAATAACGGTTGTAGGTATTAAATACAAAGATATACTGACAATCGGAAGGTCATAATAATCGTAAGAATAGACCTGCAATTTCTGATATAAATGTACAGACGCCAGCACATCAAGCTACCCGAAACTGTCAAATTTTCCCAATCAGCTTTGAACCTTATGGTTTAGCGATAAAGTTGAAAATCTATTAAAGAAATGTGACAGATGGTAGTAGCTTGACGTGCTGGCGTCTGTGCCAGACCATAGCTTAAGGCTACCATCGCAAGTTCATCGTTTTATGGACTTCATAAACCATAAATACTATCAGGACCAATAAAAATTGTAAAACCATATTTATAGGTATCTGACAATGTTGCTAAGCAACTGCTTAGCATAATAAACTTATTATGCTCTTCGGATATGAAGGAGGAGAAATATAGTCATTTTAATAGGCTGTGTAATTCTGAAATTAAAAAATAAAGAGGATACTATAACAGCCGGTCGATTCTGTAAAAATCTCACCGTGAAATCATAAGTGATGTGAACACTTAATAGTGAACCTAGGGAATGACAGCTCACTCCACGATCACTTCACCCAAGCTTTCATGGTGAGATGGTTACAGAATCGCACGGCTGTATTAAAAGTCTACATTGAAACGAAGCGATTATTTTATTAGAGGAATAGGTGTAGGAAAAACGAGGCCCGTGGCTAAATAATAACAGCCGCACAGGTCGATCGATCAGGTTAAGCTACGCTCGCCGCGGTCGGTCTGTGGATGGGTGACCATCCTTACATACCGGGACTCATCCGTGCCTCGGAAAGCACGTTAAGCCGTTGGTCCCGGCTGTCATTCGTGGATCTTTGACAGTCGTTACGGGTAGTCAGGAGCCCGAAAGTGTGACAACCAGTCTTACCAAGGGGTATCGTATTACCCAGTATCTGGGTTGTGGAGGTCAGATAGGCTGTCGCTCCATGTAAAATACTGGTATTCAGCTGCATCCGGTTAGACTGGAAGCCGACTCCAACATAGTTGGGAAAAGGCTAGGCAGATTATGATCTTCTTCTTATATGCTCTAAGGTTCGTTTGTATCGGCACATGGCTTCGCCATAAAGTTGATAAAGTTTTGGCAAAGGTGACAGCAGCTTGTGTCTTGTGTGTATTTATGTGTAATTTACACAAAGACACGCATGGTGAAGCTTCATCGTTTCTTCGCTTGTGTACTGTTTACGAAACTCATCATTCATATTACGATCAAGACCTTTAAACCACAATTAATTCACGCAAGACCATAACCTGCAAGCACACACAAAAACAGTTCTACGTAACTAATAAATATTCTAGCCATTTCCTGATTATTTATATACTATTATATTGTCTAGTATATAAATAATCAGCTTATAACGTGCCCACTGTTGGGACATAGGCCTCCGCTTGGTGGGAGGGAGTCGGCCGTAATCCACCACGCAGGCCTAGTGCGGGTTGGTACTGTTGGTAGATGTCACATGTCTTCGAACTTTTGGTTCTAGGACATGCCGGTTTCCTCACGATGTTTTCCTTCACCGTTTTTGAGAGCAGTGGTGATGAAATTACTTACACAAAGTAAAGCGCACCTACAACTCGTAAGTCGTGGCCGTTAATGGTGCGTTTCCACAGAAACGGAGCTGGGCGGAGCGGAGCGGAGACGTGTAGGAATCGTCCAATCACAGACGAGACGAGTGACGCGATGAGAATTTCAACCATTGTGATTAGTCGATTCCTGCACTTCACTTCTCCGCTTCGCCCAGCTCCGCTTCTGTGGAAACGCACCCTAACACTGGGCCACCACTGCTCAGTAGTACAGTCGGCCATTGGAAGTAGCATATTGTATGTAATAATTAGTTATTCCTGTTCTTGATCAGTCCTACTATACAAGGTGTAACAGAATAAACACAAGTCCTGAAATTAGTCCTTAATTGGGAGGTATAAGGTATTGCGTTAATTATTTTGCATATTCTTTACATATGTAAAGTCTATTCAAATTAAAGTTTCAAATTGATGTTATTTCAAGTTAAACAAATATCAACCTTATTTTAATGGTTATTAAGTTGATTTAAGAGTGACCGGCACTATTGAAAAAGTTATAAAAATGTTTGAAGTTGTAGCGTAAACTGAACTTTATTGTGTAGGAATGAAAGTTAGTTTTCCATAAACTCATATTTGTTTGTGTTTGGGGCATAAGTCCAGAATCCGGGCTGCTACTGAGAAATTCCAGATAAATAATTTTGGATACTACTGAGGAATTCCGGATTTTAGAAAAATCCAAAAACACTTGGCTCAGCGCTTGCAACCACTAGAAGTGTAGGTTAGGTATAACTATAATATGTATAGCAAAAATGCATAAGCCAACATCTTTTAAGTGTGTAATATAATAATTTTTATGAGACCATAAATATACCTATCATTTAGGCACTCAGACACCCTATAGTTACTAGGTAAATACTTAGGCTCATGGCCCAACAATGTAGTCAAATTGAGTGCAGTGCGTTTTATCGCTTAAGTAAATGCTATAAGGATGTCATCGTTGCTTTTTTAAATTTATTTCTCGTCTACTGCCTCGTCACTGTTGCTGCTCGCAAGCGTTACTGTAGAGCATGAGGTCTTGGCTTCGATTCCCAGTTCAGCAAAGTGTAAGGGCCTTATTACACTGGCGATTTGCAGGTGAGTCCAAAGCGAGGCGAGTGCGCAGCGAGCTCACCGCGAGTTCACAAGGAGCGCGCGGCAAACTCGGCGCGAAGACGTCGCGGGCGCGCAGCGAGCGCACACTCTAGCGTCATATTCATATTTGCATTCCATAATGTTGTGGAGGTTTTCTAAGGTACAATTATGGACGCTGTAGGGCACAGCAAAAAGTATAAAATTAATTCTTAAAATAAAAATAAATTTAGGACACAAATTCACAATAAGCAATTTTTTAAAATATGTTATTAACATTAAATAAGTAAATATAACATTTTATTTTTTTGAGATCAGTCTGTTTATGTCTGTATTATGTTAAATAAATATGGGACAAGCATTTAATATTGTATAATAATCATAAGAACTGATATTTCACCTGTGACAAACAATAAATGAATTTAAATTTGAATATAATATTTATCTACCTATGTATGTATGAATGTATCTATAAAACTAACTGTGTGTGGTGTCTGTTTGTGTTCAACAGATTTGTCATGTATGTATTCGTTTATTGTGTAGTATGCTTTTTTAATTAATATTAGCTTGAGTTTATTTATAAATATCGTATTGTTGGTTTCATCCTTTATGACGCCGCTATTCGCGGCGAGCTCCTGCGCACTTGCCTCGCTTGCAAATGGCCAGTGTGTTAAGGCCCTTATTGGGTTTTCCGTCTGGAATTTGTCAGTAGCAGCTTGGAGTCTGGATTTGTGCCCTGTTGACGGCAATAGGCTCGTCTCTTGTTACATGGGACTAAAACATAGCTTGGGAAATGTGGGTGTACAGTAGAGACTATGGCCTATTTGGTGCTCACATGCAAACTCGGCGAGGGTTCGATTTGCTTTCATTTATTGAAGAGTTCCGTTGTCCATCTCCGAAACACATCATCAGATCTTTACGAAATTTAAACGGGACCATTTCGGAATACACCTCTTTCGAACATAGAAAAAAAAATCAGCTGTTCCCTACATTTTGTCGAGTTATGCGAGCATAAATATTTTGAATAGCTGATTTTTTCCGCGATTTCAGGTTTGTCCCATAAATCAAAGTTGTTCATAATGATGAGTACAATGATCCCTCATGAGGTTGTGCATTATTTAAGTTACACCTTGTAGGTATATGACGGAGTTATTCCCGAACATATATAAAAAAAATATATATATAAACATCCAAATTGAGCACTTCCTCCTTTTTTGAAGTCGTTTAAAACTACAAACCATTTGTCGATATTATATTTGGCCTCTGTCTGTGTGATGGATGAGCAATACTCGATCTAATACTCATAGTGAAGATTCAGTGAATTTTCCGTTGTCAATATTAGCTCAGTCATTCGATATCCCCGCTCAGTAGATTCATAATAAATCAGCCTATTTGCTTTAAACAACACAAGTGGCACTTAATATTCTAATACCATTTCCAACAAATCAATAAAATATTTCGCCTTAAATCCTATCATAGATAATTAAACAACTTAATTTATAGCTGTATTCATAAAACGAATAACCAGGTGCCATTTTACTTTCTTCGTAATACGCAACATTCCTTTTAGCACTATTTTCAGTAAACAGAGCGTCTCGAATCACTTAAGGCGCTCGTACATCCTCCATTAAGTACAGTGCTCACCATTACGCCACAAAGGCAGTGCAGGATGTAAGGCTGTATCCAACCGCAAATGGCCGGCATTATCCCCGCACGGGCTGCGCACGCGATCAATGTCATACACATCTGTCATGGCGACGATGTGCCGACAATCAGCCGCGTTCCAATCCGCAAATAGAATGTATGAGAAATATTTTGAAGGGACTTTTACGACATCAAATTGGCGCCGATTCTCTTCTTCACAAACTAAACTAAATTTAAGCTCAGTGCATATTTCTCTTTCTATTTGATTAAGAAAAGGACAGAAGATAAATATTAGTTTAGTCCTGTCAAATTAGTCAGCGCCTGACGTAAATTGACGTATTTGTAGTAGCCAATTTTTTAATCACGTCTAAACTTGTCCATGGAGTACTTATCTTAATTTGACAGGACTAAAGTAATATTTATCTACTGTCCTTTCCGTTATGAAATAAAAATAAAAAGATGCAATGAACTTAAATGTAGTTTAGTTTGTAAACAACATAATCGGCACAATTAGATATAAAAAAATTTAATTACCACTACTTATTTACTATTTTTTTACTTATTTTGAGCTACGGATGAATTCGTCAAATAATTAAATGATGTATTATTCACTGCCCCTGTGGTGGAGTTAAGATGTTCGAAATCCCCAATTTTATGTTTTTTAGCCTCGACCACCACTGTCATCAAAATGGCGATTATCGTATTTACAAACTTGAATTTATTCAAGGTAAATTATTAAACTTGCGCGCTAAATATGAAAGATTTAATGACGTTAACATATGAGCTCTTTGTCCAATTCTCCTAATTAACGCACATTCATAAGATTTGATGGGTAGCATAATAAATATTTACATAATCCATTAAGGGTGTCGTATGTCGTCATTCTTGGGTCCGATGGGTCCCGGTGCCAGGCGGCGGAGGTTCATGTGCCGGCTCCAACCGGGAGCGCTTCCAAACTATACGGTTAAGAGGGACTTTCTTGGGTAGGAAACATCTATATCATAACGTGATACAGCGTTATTCATTTAAATTTTAACAAAATACAAGTAAGTATTTCAATAAATCTTACGACATAGCAATAACAAATGCAAATAAATATATGAATATGAAAGAAATCTGATGAATGTTATTCTAATCTAAGCTTCGGTCAGTGTGACGTAATCGGTCACGGGATCAAGCACTCAAATACAGCGTCTTGAGGAGCTGATTTTGATAACTGAGATACTGTTTTCATTTGTTTATTAATTAGCAATGATCTTGAGATGCTTATATCGTAATAATGGCGTATCAAATGATAACGTAATTGAGTACGTCGTTGAAGAACGTTTATTAATACGGGCCTATGATCAAAACAACTAAAATAGATTATTACGAAACTTGAAAGAATCTTTTAGTAGGTATTTAATTTTCTTGCAACTATGAAATCCACATCAATCAGCCTTTCTCTGTAACACTAGACAATTATATCGTAATCGCAAGTTACAATAAAGCAGAAACTCCAACAAAAAATCGCGCGTTTTTGCAACTAATGTGCGTTTGATGTGGTCGGTGTTGTGGACCGCGGATCGCGCGCGGATGACGCACGCGCCGTGTGCCCGTCGACTCTGCGGTATGCGGTTTTTCACATCACCTATCTGCCGCAGCCAATAATTGAGTAACATGCAACCCTGTCGCACTGAACAAGGCGGGAAAGGAAATGGCTGCTAGAGATGCATCGTCCGCATATGTAGGACTGTTATTATATGCTTGTCTCACATTTCCTTAGTAATCAGGAGCTTGTAGATGAAGGGGCATTTTTCTGGTTAATTTTAGGTCTCACTTGACAGAAAACTCTATATAAATAATACTAGTGACGAGTCACAAAGCTACTTATTAGAACATGTCATTCTTAAAGCAAACACTGTTAATTGCTTGACATGATTTGTAGAAAACAGTTCTACTAGTGATTTTAAATAATAATTACATATCCATAGTAATAATAACAGCGGCACAGGTCAATCGATCAGCAGTGCGATTCTGTAACCATCTCACCGTGAAAACTTAGGTGAAGTGAGCTGTCAGTGTCATCCCACCTGATACTAGGGATTGACCAAGCATACATTTACAATCATAATTGAGATTTTAATAATAACAAACAATGTTTTCATCAGTCTAGTAGCTGTGAAAGTTTTATTTCTATTAGTATTCGTGCGTGACGCGCTCGCACCTCAGGCTGTATACGAGCTATACTAGAAAAAAAAAAAACCACATTGAGATTCTGACTGAGTTTCTGTTTGACTATTTTATTTTAAAACCCCTCAAAATAGTAATATTTTTACAACTAAATTACTAGCTTTGAAATTATTTAAAATGATCAAAAGGATTAGCATAAAAAATCTCGATTATGATTGTACATGTTTGCTTGGTCAATCCCTAGCATTAGTGGGATGACACTGACAGCTCACTCCACGCAAGTTTTCACGGTGAGGTCTCACCAAGGAGTATGGCATTACCCAGTAACTGAGTTGTGAAGTTCAGATAGATAGTTGTTCCATGTTAAATACTGGTATTCAGCTGCATCCGGTTAGAATGGAAGCTGACCCCAACATAGCTGGGAAAAGGCTAAGCAGATTCAATTACCCATAGTCGAGACCGCATTCGTCGAAATTGAATTGAATGACTTGTAAAGCTTTTATTGAAAATCACTGCAAACTTTACAATTGGCGATTCCGCAACTGATGAAACTTCCACCTGTAGGTAATACTTATCAAAACTGATTCAACCGAAACGAATCACAAACGAATTTACAGCATGACAACTTAACATGACTGTACAAAAGACTGTCACAACCTGTCGTTTTGTCAAACTAAACGACAAAGTCACAATCGCCTAAAAGTTTTTTCATTGGCCGACAATGAGTCAGCAAGTCTTAAGTTTGTACCAGCCTTTCCGAGTTGGGTCCATAGTGGTGAAGGTTAGAAGTCATTTCATAAGGTACCTACCCACCAACTGCGGCCAACTTTCCTGGTATAATTGTTGTCTAATAATGAAATCACAGTAATGGATCTTTGATAGCCGTTTGATTAACGATAATGATAAATCAAAGTAATCCCAGTACTTGTGAGCTTTACAATATTAAGCAAGGTTTATGCCGTTTTGATTAAAGGTTCATATTATGAAGATTCTCCTCGTAGTTCAGTGATTAATGACACTTCCTTACACTATAAGGTGCGCTCGCGACATTGTTAATGCTCTTTCTGTGAACACGTTACTCTGAGTGACAAACGAACAATCATTTTTAGAGTCTATGGTTTTTCTAGCCATTCAGTTTACATTGCTTTTACGGTAGCTTGGAAACAATTTTCTGAAATTTAGAGAAAGGTGATATAATAACCTCTAAAGATTTCTTGATTGAAAACAATGAGAAGGTAAATACGTATAAGTCCCGTACGTGAATTGGTTTTCTTTAATTTATGATGAAAAGTCATCATATAACTTATACTACCTAAATATAATACTTCTGAAGAACATTGCATGCAATTACAAGTTAGATGTTTAGTTACAGTTTCTTGATGCATTTGCCAAATATAACTAACTGTCTGTATACTATAAACTTTTTGCTGCTACTAGTTCATGAATATTTCCATTTCATTTTATAACCAATCAAATGTAAATATCGGGCCATTGTTTTAATACACTCTACCAATTGTCTATCACGAGGAGTTAGCGTGTTGTGATTACTCTTAAAGGCTCTCCGTATCGCCTTGTCGACCGCAATTACGGGCCGATCAAGTGTGCTGTGACAGACGAGGGAATTGCAGCAAATTGCAAATAAAAGCACCGTTTGCACACATACGAATGCCTGGACACCATATGCTGTCTACATTATCTGTGATTGTGACATTTGTGGCAATATGAAACTAATGCAGCTTTCACCATCGCACTGACGTACTACGAAGGCGACGTTTAAAGACATATGTAATGGAAACAAGAATACTTTCTCAGTTGTACGTGTTTGCATTGCTCGCCTTTTTACGGTTTGCCTCGAGACTGCATGAGAATGTATTTGTATCGTTTTATAGGCGTGCTCCGTGTGAGTTCACACCTGGCACAAACAATGCGTGTCTAGTAAATAAGTAACGTCTACGAAATAACAAGAAACTTCATTTTTGCAAAATTCACTGCAATAAAATACTGACCTGAAATTATACGTCTTTGTACTGGTTGCTCTGTTAGTTGTTAGATACTAATATATTTTTTATTAGTCAGTCATTAGCCA
This sequence comes from Eremobia ochroleuca, assembly GCA_949629135.1. Taxonomy (NCBI): domain Eukaryota; kingdom Metazoa; phylum Arthropoda; class Insecta; order Lepidoptera; family Noctuidae; genus Eremobia; species Eremobia ochroleuca. The sequence continues at coordinate 11,100,733 of OX451401.1, read as the reverse complement.
GTTAATAGGCAGTGCTTCCACTTTTCCTCATTCTTGGCCTAAGACGACTTTTTATAGACCCATACTTATCAAAAGATTACACCCGAACGGATTCCAATAAGCATTGTAGCTGTTATTTTTTCTTTAGAAAATTCGACATCTTGGTTACCTAAGTCAAAAATAAAGCGGCAGCATCAAATCACTTCTAAAGACCGTTAAAAACGTGTGTTTATAAAAGAAGACGCAATTGAAAAGATGTATGTCAAATCGTTACGGTTAAACCTAGATTAAGTTTTAAATCTAGAGGGGCCCGTGGCTAAATAATAACAGCCGCACAGGTCGATCGAACAGGTTAAGCTACGCTTGCCGCGGTTGGTCTGTGGATGGGTGACCATCTTTACATACCGAGACCCCTCCGTGTCTCGGAAAGCACGTTAAGCCGTTGGTCCCGGCTGTCATTCGTAGATCTTTGACAGTCGTTACGGGTGTCAGAAGCTCGAAAATCTGACAACCAGTCTTACCTAGGGGTATCGTATTACCCAGTAACTGGGTTGTGGAGGTCAGATAGGCAGTCGCTCCATGTAAAATACTGGTATTCAGCTGCATCCGGTTAGACTGGAAGCCGACTCGAACATAGTTGGGAAAAGACTAGGCAGATGATGAAGTTTTAAATCTAACTGCTGTTACTGCTTGTGAAAAAGTAATTCGGAATTAATAAATGTTTATATCTTCTCTTTGGTTATATAATATAATAATTTATGATTTATAGTTGTAGTTCCCCATTAGGATTCCTTTGATAGTCTTCAAAGATCCAAAGCGTCAAATTCCTATCCGTTACTTCAACCACAGGGCCGTCACTGAAGACAATCATAGCATTTATAATTTCTTATGTTATCTTCCGAACAAGTTTCTGTATTGTTTCTCTATGGCTTTCTTAACAAGGTTTGACAATGTTGTTCACAGCACAATAGCATCGCGGCGATGACGACCCACGATACAGACAAAGACTAGCACTGATTGTGATGGTGAAACCACTGGGGTCAAGGTCAAAACCTTTCAAGCTTTACGATATTTTATTTAGCACAGTTTTTGCACGATCAAAGCGATAAACATGAGATTTTATAGTCACACTTAGCAGACGAGATTTCTTGAGGAGACAATGCTCAGATTTCTATCGATTTGTCCGTTGTTACGTATACAGAGTATATGAACTATTTACTCTTTTATTTCACTGTGGTCGTCTAGGAGATGAGCATGACGGTATATATACAACACTAGCGACCCGCCCCGGCTTCGCACGGGTGCAATAGAGAAACACTGATAATTTTAGAGCCATTATTTCTGCTCGTAGGGTTCAGCCAGCGTTTGCAATGTAAGCGCAAAAAAATTTGTTTATTTACGACATCACATTAGAAACCTCTAAAATTATCAGTGTTTCTCTACTATATTATGCATGTATTATACATATAAACCTTCCTCTTGAATCACTCTATCTATTAAAAAAAACCGCATCAAAATCCGTTGCGTAGTTTTAAAGATCTAAGCATACATAGGGACAGACAGCAGGAAGCGACTTTGTTTTATACTATGTAGTGATGTAACATTAAATGCGCAAAACCTGAAAATAGTTTGATCAGAATTACGAGCAGAATTAATTGAACCACTTTTTAATATAGGCCACATTAAAAAAAAATCTTCATTAAAAACGTTGCCGTGTCTATTTATTAATAGGTCAAGCAAACCAATTTCAGCGCGGCACAGCGGCCCTGTGACGACTCCTCCCCCGATAAAGCGTCGTCGCAGACGCAAGAAACGATGAGAATGGCCAGTAAAACTAAAACAGCATATAAAACCTTTACAATTTTTTAATGACTTATTTTCTCTCTGAAATAGGTCAATTGAATTAAGAATCAGTTGGGGTGTCTGACGTTTTGCGCATTTAACGTTACACGTTGTATATACGAAGCACTTTTATTATACTTACAATTCGATTCTGAAATGAAAGTGTATAATATCATAGACATTGACATACACAGTAACTTTGAATAGAATTTACTCTCGACAGCTTTCCGCCAAACAAGCCTATTATGCTGTTCACATCCTTATAAGGAAACCGCATGTGGAAACTGTGGCTGCGAATGAAGAACTTGCATCGCAATACGTCAACGTACATAATATTAGCATTTGTAACCGGACAAATGAAAGTTTTCCATAACAAGATTTATTCAAGAATCTCGATGGGAGATATATTTGTATGTGCATGATTTTGTGATTCTGGAAATGCGTAAACAATGTAAATTGTTAACTTTCATATTCTGGTTTAAATTCAAGTATCTATTAGGTAAGGTCAGAGAGTTCACTGACGAACATAGTGCTAATGCGCTTGTCTCGTTGAATACGAGTTGTGAATGGTGACACTTTATGGATAGACTGACCGCAAAACTTGGAAAACCCGAAAACATACTGCTAATGAAAATTTTTTAAAAAACGAAATCGACAGACCCTTTAATATAACCTCTCTCCTAGAGATTGCAATCCGGATTCTTCGAAATTCGAAAATAACTGAAAAATCCGGATTTCATTCACTTTTTTAAATCCGGTTATTAAGACTCAACTTCGTTTTTTTCGGATTTCAATAAATACTGTTTTTAACGAATAATATTTGTATTTATCGACAAATTTTCATTGTAAATAATCGGTAAATCGATATTACCTACCTCAATGCGCAAATCCGAACAATATTTGAATTGGTAGGATTAGTTGTAGCATTGTTTGCGCGAATTTGGCGCGAAATCCGTGATTGATTCAGTTTATGCCCATAAACGCCACGCAAACGCGCGTTCCCCCGCCTGCGCCGCGCGCCTCGCGCGCCTCTCAGTCGCCTCAGTCGGCTAGTAATTTTTATAGAAAGTGGTTGTCTTGAATTGTGTGTGCGCATGTAATATACAAAGCAACGTGCGCTACACAAACAAGTAAGTACTTACAGTTTTCCACTATTTTTATGGTTTTAGCCTCTGTGGTGTGATGTGTGGTGTGGTCTGTGGCTTTAAGTTTATATTTACAAGTGAAGTGACAGACACAGTGGTGTATATGATTTGTTAAGATTAAGACCCCTGCTCCTGCTATACTATAACTTTTTCGTCTTAACTGCTTATGGAGTTTTATTCTACAGTAACGGTTTATTAAGATAATATCTATTTAACTGCAATTACTTCATTAATGAATTAATAAAACAATTACTTAATTATAATTCTTATTTTTATTCTATAGATCAACCGGATGAAAAATGGAGTTCATAGATTATATCAAAAAGTCGAGTGACAAGAACAATGTATGGCATCACTTTTTAAGAACGACGGATGGGCAAAAGGCAAAATGCAAACACAGTCATAACATTTTAAAATTATTGGAAGCACGTCAACATTGCACACCCACTTACACAAGAAACGTTCATGTAATGAAGGAGTCAGCGCAAATGCTCGACAAGAAGACACACCCATAACTTTTTTTAATTTTTTTTTTAAAGAAGATTATTAAAATACGCATTACTATTATGATATGACTGACTGATCAGATAGAAATATAATTTATTGAGTAATTCTTTTCTTATTCGTAACTGACTTGCCCAAACTTTTATTGTTTATTTTAGTTGATTTTATTCTGTCGTGTTGTGAATTTTGCGAATAAATGCAGATTTAAAATAATTTATACTATTTTATTTCGGTTTTATGAAATCAACTTAAAAAACTTGAGTATTCGAAAAATCCGGATAATCCGGATTTTAATCGGACGAGAATACAGAAATCCGGTTTTCAAAAAAATCCGGATTTTGCAATCCCTACTCTCTCCTTAAAGATAACATGACAAATAATAATTTGTTCAAGGTAACCGACAAACAAGATTTTCAGAAATTCTAGGGCTTAATTTCCTTCGAGTAGTCGCGGTAAGCGATGGTTAACCGCCACGCGGATACGATTAAGCCTCTCGCTTCTACCATACCTAACACTGTACTTTTTGCCACTCTTTAATAGCGTCGAGAGTCATAACAGACGATACTTCCGCACATCAGCTGTCTCATTAATGTTTTTGCAAATGAACGATGCTCTCTTTCTTTTATGATTTTCAAAACAATGGATCATTGAAGAGACTGGTCTTGTCTACGTCTGGACAGTCTACGTTATTATCAAATTTGTCAAAGGAGATGTTTGATTTTGGGCTACCATCATGTACACTACATAGATAAATAGGAAAAAAATAGGGGATTTTCATAAAAATACCAACAAATTAATTTGAAGAAAAGTACAGGCGTACGCAAATGATTATTTGGGAAGTTTTTTTAATTACATAACCCTATTTTTATGGTAGCCATGACAGTTGTGTTTGACATGATGTTTGACAGTTTTAAGTTTCGTGACGTGTTTCTTTGACAGTTTGAATCGTTGAATCGTTGTGTTGGCGCGTGTTAGATTGGATGTGTTTCGGAGTTTTTAGTGATTGTTATTGTTTTGCGACCACAGTTTACTACAGTTGCGACAGTTCAAAAGCAACACCACCCGAACTTGATCCTCTTTTAATCAGAGGCCGTATAAAATCTCGACATAGCTCAGGACAAACTTATTATACAAGCAAGGCAAGGGAAGGTTCAAGTTGAGATGATAAAATAATCAGCTATTACGAGTATTGTAGTTGTATCTCAGGAAAACGGACAGTGGATTGCTGTTCTCACATCATGACCATTGTATGGTATTTGGGTTGGGCTCGGTACCAAGACAGCATAGAAGCACCGGCGTCATTCCTGGATGGAATAATAATATGAGATGATATTATGGAAAATGAATAAAATCATAACATCCAACAAGTTGTTTTATCATATTTATATGTATACCTCTCATGACGAAAAATGTGTCTGCTCAACAACATAATTAACGCAATGAATGTTGTTGAACTGTCAAAATGAAACCCATTGCTACTGATAGTGAGTTACGCAATTACCCTGCAGGACAGTTTGATAAACAAGATAACGTTCAAGCCTTCGTTTCTTGCTCCTCTTGACACCGATATAACCAATCGTTTAAATAGGTAATATAAGATGTACTGCCGCAATCGAGTAGGATATCCTGCATGTCGATTCTGTAAAAAATCTCACCGTGAAAACTTGCGTGGATTGAGCTGTCAGTGTCATCCTACTGATGCTAGGGATTGACCAAGCAAACATTTACAATCATAATCGAGATGTCAGTAATATTTTTTATGCTAATTCTATTAACCATTTTATATAATTTCCAAACTAGTATTTTAGTTGCCAAAAACATCGCTATTTAAGGACTAGTCTAGGAAAAAAATAGAAAAAAAAAACAACATTGAGATTCTAAGCTTCTGTTTTGCTATTTTATTTTAAGTGGGGCGACAGCTCACTCCACGCTCACTTCACCTAAGTTTTCACGGTGAGATGGTTACTGAATCGCACTGCTGTAGTCCTAATTTATTATTATTATTATTATTATAACTATAATGAAATCCAAATATTTTCGGAATTCGTGTGTCGTTTTTTTCCCAGATATTAAATAGACACTTCAATCAAATGTCATTATCATAATGATATTTCGCATATTGTTTATCCACCATATTTATTTTGTCTTGCTCTCCTTGACTGAGTTAATTTTAATGAATAACCTACGTTAAAACGAAGTCAAATTATAGAAAATTAACATTAAAAAACGGTTACTATATTATTTAGCGATATTTGCATTTAGTGTACAGACGCCAGCACATCAAGCTAGTACAATCTGTCAAATTCCTTTAATAGATTTTCATCTTTATCGCCACAGCATAAGGTTTAAAGTTGACTGGGAAAATTTGACAGTTTCGGGTAGCTAGTTGTGCTGGCGTCTTTACATTTCTGGAACACCACTACACCACCATCACCACCATTTTGCACCACTATATCAAGTTTTGTCTAACTTCAAACTATTTATCTCAAGCGTTAAGATTAATGACTGATTTAAGCGGTGGATTTCTTTCACTAAATGCTCGACTAAAAGAAAAATGCTATCAACCGCTGATGAGATCAGCTATATAAAATCAATCATGACCATTCTGGACTAAAAATAAAAACTTTAAGATGGGGATCTAATTTACGAGGCCTGAATCCAAGATCCAGAAATTCTTCCGCACCATTACCGATCCTTAAAACGCAACTGAAACAATTTGCCACTACGTGCAGTTTCTATTTACTTTAAAATACGGTACTGGAAAAGAAACGCTCTTCGTGAGTCGTCTCCTGTAAAAAATTGACGTCGAAATTGTCTGTACCTGAAGCGAAAATCAGGTAACAGTCTGTCTAGGGAGGCGACAAAACGTTTTTACCGGTCGGTGCACAGTAAGCACTTCGCCTTCGACTAACACAATAATGAATGCACCATTGTCTGTGCCATTCACTCTACGCATGCTTGTTTACCGTTGCGCGTTTAAATTAATTTATTTCGGCATATATTTTGTGGGATTGAAAGGACCTTAATTGGGAATTGTTTACAATTGAAATGCCAGGAAACAAGTGTATCTATAATGAATTCACTTCATCAACTGTTTCTAAGACGTAGAGTAAAGAAATAGCTGGAAGATAGACTTTAGCAGCAGTCCGAGGTGTTGATTGACCAATTAATCTAACAAACAGTAAGACAAATGTCTTAATTAAGCGTATACTACTAACTAATCTAAGTAGTGCGTATATCGGCGGATCATTAATTACATCGGCTTTATCTAAAAGATGTGTGATAAGTGCAACCAATGAACATAAACAAGATGATGTGTCCCGAAGCCCACGACTAGGCGGTTCATCAATCAGGCGTAATGGGCAAGATACTGTAATGATGTTACCTGCGTACCTCCCATTTGCATATGATCGAGGCCAGGATTGTAATGAGGTAAATAATAACATTGTCGCCATCTTTTTTGCAGATATTGTGGTTATAAGACACGATTAGCTATTCATTTTATGTCCTTAAGGATACGCGAGCCTTGTAGGTCCGGAAACAATGTTAGACCTAATGTCCTACTCTGAAGACTTATTAATTTAATGCGGAAGCTGTCTTGACAGATTTGTGTTTGATAATGTAAAATATTAATTCATTCAGTCAAAAGACTTGCACTGCTGGACATAGACCTCTCCCAAGCACCGCCACTTCGACCGGTTCTGTGCTTCTCGCATCCAGCGGATTCCTGCGGAGTGTAAAACATTGTGAGCACCAAAAGAAAAATTGACGATCTATTCATATTACTACTCATAGAGAAGGAGTCAATGATAATAAATCATCAACTAATAACTTAATAAATTCTATGGAGCTGCAGCAAATTACACCTGTACGCCTGTACCTACAACTGTCACAATCAATGTGGGAACTTTGATGGCGTTCAATGGCGGCTGATTGACGTTTTGAACTGTCAGTGTCATAATGTATCGTGGTGAGCTATCGCTTTTTTTAATTACCTGTGTATCTGTTGGATTTTTTAATTGCTTGATGTAAGTACTTTTTTAGAGGCGCTTTTGATTGATTTTATTTATAAACCTTGTAAACATTTTTACAATGCGTTGTATTACTTTGTAATTTTCTTTTTATTCAATTTTATTAACTGGTAGTAACTAGTGACCTTGGTGATTGACACTTCACTGATTAACCCTTCGTATCGAACGTGGATCCACGGGAGGCGCAATGACTTTTTAATTGTTTCTGTAATTATTACGGCATTTAAACGGTTAATATCTACTTATTTATTTATGTAATACTTCAAACACATAAATGTACAGAGGCGGACTTATGCCATAGGCATATTCTACCAGTCAACCAGAACTTCGTCAGTCAGTACTTCTGTGGGTATATAAATGATAAATTATTTATTTTCTGTAAGTAGATTTGTACAAACACTTTTACATGTCAATCATATTTTTTTAAAACTAAATGAGGTCGGCGTTTCATATCTGACTACTCTGAGAAGAAAGGCCGAAATAAACTCAGAGGTCAGTCTCTTTTAAAGTCCAGACATAATCTTGGTCATGTGAAGACCATGTAGATTGGTGTCTGAAATGGTCTTTTGAGTAAAGAACCACACAGATTGAGCGGACCTGTGCAGTCAGTGCACGCATTTGTCAAAAATCGTGCAGCTCAACTCAGAACTTGAGGATCTCACGATTCGACGAACAATACCAATGAAAGGACATTTGGGTAGGCCGCATAAATTACTCAAACTGCCAGATCATGATTAAAACTAACTATATTTCACGAGCATCTATTATTTTATTGAATAAGGCTGGGGCTATGTTAGGATTTCTTTTTATTACTTCTTAATCATGTTACCCACAAAAAAGTACTTTGTATCTATATTGAAGTATATGTATGCTCCCTAATAGTGCATAACGTAGTAAGTACGCTCCTTTAGAATATAAGTGTAAGTTTAAGCTATGTAAGCACTTTACTTTAATGCGCATTATAGAATATATTCCTTTTTACCATTGATTAAAGTACATTCGATAGAGTTGGTTGTCTGATTTAAAAGACCCTAGGACCCCCAACATTTCATGGCGACCCTGCCTTAGGGTCTGCCAAGGGGCAGACTAAGCAAAGTTTTTGTTGCGCAGCGATTTTCAAAATGTGTAACTCCAAGGTAGAAAAGGACGAGGTATTCCACACACATTCCACACACATTCCGTATTAAACAATAATACATACAATATATACTAATAATAAAGCTGAAAGGTTTGTTTGTGTGTTTGTGCACGTTTTGTTATGAACGCACTAATCTCTGGAGCTACCAATCGGATTTGTAAAAAAATATTTTTGCATTGGATAGCTTAATTTTTGAGGCATACTATAGGCGATTTAACATATGCTAGGACGATAGGACCGGAGCCAAGCAAAAAGAAAGAAAAAAAAACACAAAAACGCTAAAAGTAATACATGCGATGGTACGAGGTGCATCGAGAGAACAAGAAAGAACAATGGCGAAATTTTAGCTGAGTTAAATTTGAGCGTCTAAACGTGACTTATGTACGAAGGAAGTTCCACTATTTTTCTACGTTTTTTCAAAGTATCACATTAACTAGTCCAGGCCGGATAAAAAAAATATTTTAAATGAAAAGTTAATTGATTTTTTCATTACTGTTTAGTGTTGCCATTTTATATTTATTCTGCCAAGTGACAGTAAGTACAGCATTATTGAATTATAATAAGTTTTATTTTGTTATTATAATTAAACGGAGTAAGTGAATTAACAACGCAGTTTATTTTTAAGTGCAAGTGTTCATTGCAGGGAGGTAAAAACACGTGTAAAAAATAAATGAATTACTTTTAATTATTGGCCGGCAAAAAGACTAGTATCCCAAATCAAAAAAAATAAAAGCTTGGCTATTGACGATTGTTGATTGGTTGCTGTAGGTCGATACCATACTCGATCACTGACGCTTGCGTTCTGTGTTTTGTTTTCGATTGTTTTTCCCGTTTTCTTTCATTTTTACTTGACCCGGACTGCTTATGGACTGTGATATTGCCCTGTGTGACCCTGTGCTTGTTTAAGGACTCTCGAGATTTTCCCTGTGTGACATTGTGCTTTTTCTTTACTGGACACCGATCTTGCCTAATTGTTTGGATTAGTTACTATTGAACTAGTGTTTGAAACCGCTACTATGGAAAGTCGTCGTGGCAGACCGACACGAATCCTGTGTATCAACTGTAATATATGCGTCAATACACTGCGACGATATTATGCCAGTATTGTTGTAATTCTTTAGTTGTTCGGCGCACAGTAGGATGTTGCGCTCATGTAATGACGCTAGCTAGTCTGGTACTTAGGATGGGCCAGACATCAACAAAATATTACCACACCTGCAGAATTTCTTGATGAAATCATTGTTAGAGAGGATGATGAAGAATAAATAGATGTAAAAACAAACTTGTTTTATTGATTCACATCAACTTAACATATTCCTCACACATTCTAGGATTTTATAAATACTTGCTAAGCTGAAACTTAGCAAGTGCTTTTAAAATCCTAGAATGTTAATCCTATGGCTTGCCTCAATATCTAAAACAATGCTCACGGTGACTGGCAGCCTTAGACCTGTTTTAAACACCTATTGTATACACATTTTAACGTACCGTGTATTTTATCTTGACGGTAGCGTCAAGTATACTCGGTAAACGACCAATATTCGCTTCAATCACGACTTGTCAAGTGCATTTGATCGTCTCGGGACCCTTAGCCAAGTTACCATAGACATAACCTACAAAAGTTCATGACTGAATATCTATTATTCTCGGCCTTCCCTAACAAAAATTCTTGCACAAACTAATTCAGAAGGTGACGCTGAGTTAAACAAGATATTTTTCATTTAAAGACGTAGGAATTTAATCTCAGCTAAAACAATGTATGGGCGGCTGCCATTGTTCTTTCCCGCGGACGAAGTTTCGGCAGCCGGTCGGTTCTGTAAAAATCTCACCGTGAAATCATAAGTGAAGTGAGCTGTCTCAATAGTGTTAATCCCTAATGACAGCCCACTCCACGCTCACTTCACCCAAGTTTTCACGGTGAGATGGTTACAGAATCGCACGGCAGGAGCTAGTAAAATACGTATTGAGAAAACGCAAAACTTCATCACGCGCTCCTCGAAGCCTATGAAACAATAACTTAGAAAGTGTTAATTAACGACCTAGGGATAAATAAAGCATTGTCTTAACACGCTAGTTCGTATACCAACATGGGGCAGACATAAATTACTCAAGCCGTTGTCTCGGTAATAAAGCGAATGCAAATTATCTCACTCGATATAATCTAAAGACGGGTGGGTCGGTGAATTAGATATAGTCATTAGTGGGTTGGGTTTTATTGAGATTCAGCGGCAACAAGCCGGTGGAAACGTGTTTCAACTGATATGTCCGAACTAATTTTATTAGTACCTAGGAATACTAGTACTTATACGTAGTACCTAGTAGGAGTGCTAATTATGTTTTTTTAGACTTTAGATAAGAAATTAACTTAGTTGTTAAGATTAGCTTCTTTGGTCGTCTTGAGAATTTATTTAGTGAACTTATTTTCATAAGTATTTTACATAGATGTAAGATTTATTAAGACGTATCCTTAATAGGCTGTATTCCTAAGCGTTTCTAAGCTGTTATAAAAGCATGTTTTATACGAGTGATTGGATGAGTGACTATGGCGATCGACGAGTATCTTAGTGAAACCTCACCGCTTTGACGCTGCAAGTGACGCAATCGCTTCACAATAATATTATTATTTATATTGACGTTTATAATTAAAACGACATACCTGAGGGGCAATAATTCTCGTAATTTTAAGAACGTTCATAGTCTGGTCTCAGTCTTAATCTGTCAAAAATACCTCTAATTTCCCTACATTTTTGACAAGTTTTTGACATTTGCTTGTTACCGAGATGAGACTGCGGCTAGATTTTGAACGTTTTAAATTACGAGAATTTCTCAATTCACTACAAGAAATGGTATGATCGGTTGTGTGTTGTAATAAAAATAATAATAATGAAACATTTTATTTCGGACAACTATGAGATCCATAAATTGTTTGTAAACAGTAAACAGTTTTGCACTTAAAATACTATTGTTAGTAACTTAAAACAAAAGACGAATGAAAACGAAGACCAGAAACTAAGGGACAAGTCTTCGCACAAATTGCCTTATTATGGCGGAGGAGGTATCAGTCGCCACAGCCCTCAGGATGCTATTGCGACTGCCTCTTACTCTGCTCAGGAGTGAGGCCGTTTTTTTGCGGATGATGGCATGAAACCCATCGGAATGCCTTACCGCGAACATTTCTGAGGCACTGCAAAAACGAGGCAGTCGCAACATCATCCTTATATATACAATATTATTTTATTTATTTGTTTTAATTAGCACTTGATTAATTGGCTTTTGTTTCCGATGGCAAAGGACTACATTGTTAAAGTTAAAATCACTTAACATACAAGTTATGCTATTGTGTGCTTCTCCATCCTATAAAGTTTTCTAGATTTATTAGCTAGTCCCGATATGCTGAAAGGATTATAAATTAATATTTAATCGTTCACTCTTGGTCATAAAATACTTAGGTCGTAAGAAGATAACAACATTGTATACTTTGCATCATTAGGTGTTAGGTTCAATCCGTGTCAAATAGATAAGTTTAAATAATTGGTGCAGTGATGGCCCAGCGGTAACGGCCCCGATTTACGAGTTGTAGGTCGTTGGTTCGATCCCAGAAAGGCACTTTACTTAGTGTACATAATTGCATGAAGGAAAGAAGGCATATCTTAGAACCCAAAAAATGAAAACGTGTGACATCTACCAACCCGCATTGGGCTCGTGCGGTAGGTTACAGCCTTCTCCCTCTCAAAGAGAGGAGGTTTGTGTACCAGCTGTGGGAACATTTTTGGTTGATTATGCTATGCTAAATAATTGATAGAATATTTTAGAATATTCTGTCTCCAAAGGACGGATATATGTCGCTCATACGAATTGGAAAGCCTAACAACCAAACGCTCAAAAGCCAAGCCGAAAAGTCTTAACAAACAGTCTTGCTAAGGGGTATCGTATAGCCCAGTAACTGGGTTGTGGAGGTCAGACAGGCAGTCGTTCCATGTAAAATATTGGTATTCCGCTGCATCCGGTGGGACTGGAAGCCGACCCCAACATAGTTAGGAAAAGGCTAGGCAGATGATGACTATAGAACCGTAACCGAAAGTCTGACTATAAAACCGTTACAAACTAAGGTACAGACGCCAGCACGTCAAGCTACCCGAAACTGTCAAATTTTCCCAATCAACCTTGAACCTTATGCTTTAGCGATAAAGTTGAAAATCTATTAATGAAATTTGACAGATTTTAGTAGCTTGGTGTGCTGACGTCTGTACATTAAAAAGCAGGCTCACGGGCCTATCAAATATTTCTATTGCTGTCACTATAAATAACTTTCCTTTGATTTTTAATCTATATGCGATATCACGATTTAGCCATCAGTGAGCTAGATATAGGAGCAATGAATTAGTAATAAAGACGGTTTGAATAAACAAACAGCATCAAACGATGGCCCTGCAAGTTTATGTGGGTATTACTATGAATAACGGTTACTTGTTATCATGATCTCATCACCTGCCTAGCCTTTTCCCAACTATGTTGGAGTCGGCTTCCAGTCTAACCGAAGGCAGCTAGATGCCAGTATTTTACATGGAGCGACTGCCTATCCGACCTCCACAACCCAGTTACTGTGTAATACGATACCCCTAGGTAAGACTGGTTGTCAGACTTTCGGGCTACTGACTACCCGTAACGACTGTCAAAGATCCACGAATGACAGCCGGGACCAACGGCTTAACGTGCTTTCCGATGTACGGAGGGGTCGTATGTAAAATGGTCACCCATCCACAGACCAACCGCGGCAAGCGTAGCTTAACCTGATCGATCGACCTGTGCGGCTGTTATTATTTAGCCACGGACCCCTCGGTTGCTAATTATATTTTTTCTAGTTAAGAATCTAGCCAATAGTAGCTCAACTGTCACTAAAGAGACACATTTACTTTTTATTTTGCTACCGATCTTTAGATTTCGGGACATCGGAGCGGATAAACGTTAAATCAACGTCAAGATGGAAAAGTCAAAAATGTATGGGACTTACATAGGCTACCAGGGGGCTTGTGGCTAACTAATAGACACGCTGTCCGGTTGCTCGTGCGGCAGGGTGAATAGAAACTGTTTTTATTTTTGATTATTTTATTTTGATTATTTTTACTATTTTGATTATTTTTATTATTTTGATTATTTTGATTTGATTTTTAATTTTAATTTAATTTAATTACCAACCCTTAGTTGATAAGTTATTGCTGTACTAACCATTGGACCAGTGTTGTCAAATTAATAAATAAATTATTATTATTATTATTTAATAACAGCCGCACGGGTCGATTCGATCGATCAGGTTAAGCTACGCTTGCCGCGATTGCTCCGTGGATGGGTGACCATCTTCACATACCAAGACCCCTTCGTACCTCGGAAAGCACGTTAAGCCGTTGGTCCCGGTTGTCATTAGTAGATCTTTGACAGTCCTTACGGTTCGTCAGTAGCCCGAAAGTCTGACAATGTAAAATAGTGGTATTCAGCTGCATCCGGTTAGACTGGAAGCCGACCCCAACATAGTTGGGGAAAAAGGCAGGCAGATGACTCACATAGGCTACCAAAAAGCGAATACGAAACGCTTTGAAAGCGATTGCCACTTGTCTAGGCCCCTTAGCTGCCTAAAAGTCTACTCAACTTAATTTGTCGTCAAATTTTATGTCAACTCGTTTAGTCGTTGATATTTTTGTCAAGTAATCACAAACGCTCAATAAAGGATTAACAGCAGATTTCCGGTTTAGAACTTAACTGGGGGTCACATGTAGTTATACTAGTGTAGGTAATGGTTAGCCTAAAAACGAACGGATTCCAAGCCATTATGAACTTGACTTTCTACTATGTCAAATGTCAAGTTAAAGAACAACAGGTTATAACATACGAACAGGTGAACATGTCGAGCATGTTCCAATTAAGTGCTGAACGGAGGCCATAAGTCGAGACACGTCGACGCCTCGCCAACGCCTAACACCGTTTGTTCACCCACCACCGTCAACGGGGCGTCAACGAGAAATGAGATTATTCGAACCGAGCCAACCGGCCATACTAAACGTATGTATTGCTACATCGGCGCCGTCATCTCGTTCTCGTTGACGTCCCGTTGACGATGGAGGTGAATAAACGCCCTAACGCCTTGTTTGTTTGTTGAACTTGTGCTACCGAATGTCGGCCTACTTTGTTTATGTGACGTGACGACCCGTCGTGTCGCCTTCCTGCCTTTTTGATGAGTTTGACGGGAGTACTGTGAATAAAGTCTCAAGAACATTCCAACAGCTGGTTTTGTATGAGCGGATTTAGCAAGTAACTAACACCTTTTTTGGAAAATGTTCTTGTGTCCTAGAGATTATGTGGACAAAAGATAAAGACTAATAGATGTATGTATTATTTATTAGTTGGAATGATATAAAATCATTGGATGATTGGTATTAAGTGGTATATACAGGGTGTCCGGTAATTAATGGATAACCTTGAAATGGCTTATAGCAGAACTAATGACCGTTAAGAAAAAAATGCAAAACCAAATATATCCTAAGTAGTATGTTTTAAATTAATTGTTCACTGAAAAATTAATCAAGGTTTTTTTTTTAATTGCTATAGCTAGTCAATCTATTTACTGCCTATCTATCGGAATAATTAGCGTATAACAATAGAACAACAAAAACCGATAGAATTCATTCAATTGTGGTTGTAGCGTACAATAATGTAAAAAAAGGTAAAAATTTGTAGTCCTTTTAAAAAAAAAACATATCTTAGGATATATATTTTTTTTTTCTGAACAGCCATAAGTTCTGCTACAAGCCATTTCAAGGTTATCCATTAATTACCGGACACCCTGTATATATATATATTGTGTTCCTTTCATCACATTATGTTCTACAGATTTTCACGTATAAGGTTTGTCATTGTTATCTCCGTCTTTTATGTAATTACTTTATCTTGTCGCTTTTTTCACAGTGAATCGATCAATATAATGACATTATTGACAACCCAGTAATCGGATGAATTAAAATTCATGCCAGCGATTAAGTACGTCGTCGTTATCTGGCAGTCCTGTCACTGTTCTCATTATTCAGTAAATTGACTTAATACTGACAATACTATGGTGACTTTTTGTAATGCTATTAGTGTGACATGTAACAAAAACGCATGAGTTCATGATAACTATAGTAAAGACGCCAGCACATCAAGCTACTACAATCTGTCATATTTCTTTAATAGTTTTTCAACTTCATCCCTAAAGCCGAAACTCAAATTTTTCCAATCAACTTTGAACCTTATGTTCAAAGTTGATTGGAAAAATGTGAGTTTCGGGTAGCTTGATGTGCTGGCGTCTGTACCTACCTAAAGGTTAATGGTGCTGCAGTCGTATTGTCACTTGCAGTGTCAATGTGTTATATCTACTTACTGTAAAACACTTACCTGTCGATGCTTGAATAGTTTTGAATACGCTAAGATATATAAATACCTACTGAATATCAAGTTAGCAAAATGTTCTGGCTCTAAAATTCATAAATAAATTCTAATAAAACAAAATGATGCAATAGGTGTACGTACAGTTGTACATCATCGACCGGTTGGACTAGAAGCTGACTCCAACTATATTGGGGTCAGCTTCTAGTCTAAATACTAGTATAGTACTAGTAGTCTGAATACTAGTATTTTACATGGAACAACTGCCTATCTGACCACAACCCAGTTACTGGGTAATACGTTACCCCTTGGTAAGGCTGGTTGTCTGACTTTCGGATTTCTGACGACCTGTAACGACTGTCTAAGAATCACGAATGACAGCCGGGACCAACGGCTTAACATACTTGCCGTGGCAGGGGACGACCCCTTCTTGGTGTATACCCATCCACGGACTAACCAAGGCAAGCGTAGCTTAACTTGATCGATCGAACCGTGCGGTTGTTATTACTTAGCCATAAGCACCCTCCGTACGTGTCGGTAAGGCGTGCTCAATCTTTGTCCACTTTTAAGATTATGATAAAAAAGCACTTCCTCTCTCCATAAGCAGCATCATTATATTTTCTTTCCTCCTGTTTCATGTCTATTGTTATAATGTATATATTTATTTAAATTAGTATAATATACTTCAAATAGTGCATTGTACATTTTTACTTTAATCAGTACATTGTATCTTGTAAATGGTACACCACAGACTACCTACAGTATTTGTCTCTCCTTCTCTGTTCAATCCATCCAAAGGTTGTCTTAGATCGCTCTTAGCGATAAGACCGCTCATTGTGTCACCCTTTGTAAAATTTCTATATTTATGTCTGTAACTTATATGGTGTACATAATAAGAGTATTCTATTCTATTACATTCTACAGTCGTACACAGACGCAATAAAATTAAAGAAAGAACTTTATTTCAAAGCTTCCTTTGTACAATAGTTTATGGTCGATCAGCTCCGGTATAAAAGTCACAATGTCATTTAAGCTAGAAGAAATCTTATGATTGTTCGAACAACAGAACTATACGACGCTTTTCAATAGTTTTATTTCGTCTTTGATCGCTTTTACTCGGTGACCGATTTTTATCCAATATCTGCCGTGCGATTCTGTAACGATCTCACCGTGAAAGCTTGGGTGAAGTGAGCGTGGAGTGAGCTGTCATTCGCTAGGGATTAACACTAATAAGTGCTGACTTCACTTATGATTTCAAGGTGAGATTTTTACAGAATCAACCGGCTGATGTTCAAAAACGTTCAAATCTAGACGCAATCTCATCTCAGCGACAACCAATGTCAAAATCTTGTCAAAAATAGAGGAAGGAGGAAGGTAAACTAGTGGTATTTTTGACAGATTTAGACTGAGATCAGACTGTGAACGTTCTTAAAATTACGGGAATTGCCCCTCTCTGATGTTCTACATGTAGTTCATCAGCGGGATAATTGTGTAACACGGTCACATACAGTGGCAATGCCTTTCATTTGTGGAGATTAACAACATACAGCATGGAAACCACATTTATATGCAATCGCACTATAATATTATGAAGGCGAAAGTTTGTGTGTGTGTGTGTGTGTGTATGTATGTTTGTTACTTCTTCACGCTCAAACGGCTGGACCAATTTTGATGAAATTTGGCACACAGATAGTTTACTTTTTATCCCGATATTCACAAGGGATCGAGACTTATGCGGGTGAAACCGCGGGGCGCAGCTAGTAAATTATATCACATATTTGTTACCGCCTTTTCTGACAATATACAAACTTACTTACGCAACTAGGGTGCTAGTTCTATTTCTGCCGACTTTTGTCGGAACAATTGTTGGTATACATCTAGTACGAAACCTACAGACACTCATAAATACTGTTGAAACAGCAATAGTTATTTTCTTATTTTAGAACAAAGATACCTATAACATCGATAGTGGGTGCGTTTACTACCTACTCGTAGTCCCACTACGAGTAGACTTAACTTAAGTAAATTCTTGTTGTTCCCTTCTTCGTTTGTTTGCTGTCAAGCCCACCGTTTAACATTCCAACTCTAATAGATGCAAACGATGCATTTTACACTGTAATGATTGTGTAAATAAGTTTACCAAATTATTTCTAATGGGAGGCGTTACAATATGTTTGAATTTACTCTCGGTCAAAGAAAACCGCAGATTAAGTGCTGGTTAGTGTCTCATTAAAGACAGTTAGTTGTACGTCAATTTGTTATGTGCTTACATAATTTGGAGGCGTGACGAAATTTTGTTTTGTGATTGAAATGTTAATACGCAATTTATCAGCCTAAATGGTCAAATCAATAAGAGCTTTTTGATTTATCAGCTTATAGTATTGACAAAAGGTCGTAACGGTGGTTGGTAATCGATTTATTTATATTGAAGTGTGTCAAGGACAAATATCATTTAAGGCGCGGTATATAGCAAACTTTTAGGTAATTGATAATAGCGCATCGCGGCAACAAATAAAGTTCAAAACAGTGATGCGTTTAAAGTTAGGTATTTGAATCGTATAGTACCAAAATAAAAGTCATTTTGCAGTTTTAATTAAATTAAAAAATAAATGCACATAACTATCAGTGTTATAATTTGCAGGTATTTCTTTAGTTGATTGAATTCCCATATTTTTATTATGATTACATAAAATACCTATATATAACCTATAATAAACTATCATAGTTTATACTCAAAATTTTGAGAATTACGCGACGAAAAAAAATGTTGAGCTCTGTTTTACTATTGTTTTATCAAGATACTATTTAATTTTTATTAAATGTTTTTGAATGAGTCTTTTCTTTGAACATTTGACAATATTACACCATTTTCTGGCTTGTAATATGTTTAATACACCTAATTAACTGTGTGACAAAAAACGGAGCGTTTTACGGTGTCTCCCCGCGCGCAGATGGTTACTTCACAGGTTAAAGAGAGTCGTTAGAAAAGAAAAGAGGTTTCAGTATGGAAGAGTAATTCAATAAAAATGTTAGTAAATGATTTTCTAAACGTTCAAATGTCAAATTACACTAGATTTATGTAACTGTAACTGTAATATGTCATTGACAGTTTCAGTGTGCATGGCGGCAGTAAATTCTATCACAAGTAGTCAAATGCTATCCACCTGTAATAGAAATTACTTGAAAGCTGCCTAAGATGTTAACTAACGATATCCATACAAAATTTAAATGAGCTCTTGATTATTTGATTTGATTTCCTTTCAAGTTTTCCTTTGAGAAATGCACAAGCAAATTGAAATAAATTATTTCTTTGACGGATATGAAACTCTTTTGTCCGTACATCCTTTCAGTTTATTAATGAGGTGTTCGTTGATATAATTTAATTGGTTATGGCATGGCTCAGTTCGCCAAAAAAATTGTCATTGAGAAGGATTTCTCCACTTTGCTTTGCCCGAAGAATGGCGGTCGTCTATTAGATTTAAACTGAAAACATTCTTGTGTTTTAGATTTGTGAAAAGTATTTTTGCCTCATAATACACTCTTTTGATAACATTGATTAATGTTCGATTGAATGCTTACAGTGCGGCAATTATTTATTTTAAACATAGTACTACTCCAGCATACTACACTTTCGTTTGACCCCTTACCATCCGACAAGAGAAGGAAGGACTTGGTTTGCATAAGGCCTCAGACCAGACACGCCTTTGCTAAGCGTTTTTACGTGTTTTAAGGACCTTTTCTGTATAATAAGCTTAACAAAGTTCTGAGCTTCTATAGTGTAACGTATATAATGTAGTAAGATGTTGTCAGAATATTTAATGATACAAAATTACACAGACACAGAACTTCTAGAAATTTTGGCATAATGCACATCTAATCCCCTCGTTAATGTTTATTTTTGTATACTTTCATATACATAGTTTTTAGGTATTATTGTACCATAAGCTTATTCTCGTAGTTATAGTTATAGTTACAGAATATATTTTTGTAATAGTTTAGCTAATTTTAAATTTTACTGTCGCTTTAAAACTGAAATGTAAAGTGATGGCCTGAAACACAGGTTAAAATTAACCTAGTTCGGGCGGTCCACTAACAAACACGGCACATCCGAACCACGATTATTTGCACCTTTAATAATATTTTAGTTCTAGTATATTTTTAGGCACTGAACTGTATGAATAACCTTATTACTGTTGGCTTAATGTACCTTTTTTGTAAACGTTACTTGCAATAAATTTATTATTATTATTATTAATGTGGGCGTAACCACGGTGTAACTCTTTTTTTTCCAACTTTTTTAGAGCACGATGCTATCTCTCCTTCGTATGTTCGTAGTACTTACTTCTACAAATTTATTATGAAGCGGAAAGCAACGTAGCTCACTGTTTGTACAGTTCCAAGTAGTTGCCCTTGGGGGTTTGGCAAATGAATCCATGGCTAGTATTATAGCTGTACTGTGTGCCATTATCTTAAGCGCTACTCGCAGTGGCAAGTCATTAGTTGGCCGCCTCTGTCTTGCTCCCTTATTACACGTCAACCCGTTAGCCGATGCATGATTATTTTGAGTCGATCTTGCATTAATTTAGTGCCATCATAGTAGCAAGCGGATCCTCTGGCAGAAAATATTTTAATTTTAGTGTTGCTTCTTCACCTATCTTTATGTTTAACTGAATATTTTATTTGAGCAAGATATCATTTAGAAATCCTTTTGTACGCACGGCTACACATCAACCAGTATAAGCTCACTTGACCTGATTGTACGAAAAACTGAAAATGAGGGGTCAGCTAAAACTGGAAATGTACTTATAGCTTGATGTGTGTCCCCTAGTCTATTTTTTAAAAGCTTTTTAAAAGCTCTTTGCTTGAGAAGAAACAAACAAACACAAGGTCGGTTACCTACTTTTTATTTTTATTTTATTTGTATCGCATCAAATATCAAGTGCGTGATCTTTTTTGACTGTTCTGCCAAGCTATTCTGTAACAATCTCACCGTGAAAACAGGTGAAATGAGCTGCCAATAATTTCAATCCCTAGCATTAGGTGGAGTGATAACTCACTTCAGTTATGTTTTCACGGTGAGATTTTTTTACAGATTCGACCGGCTGTGAGTGCGATAGCACTGATGGCCAAGTGCCAACGGCCCCAACTTACGACCTGTAGGTCATGGGTTCGATCCCAGACAGGCGCTTTACTTTGTGTAATTTATTTCATCACCATTGCTCTTAAAAGACGATGAAGGAAAACATCGTGAGGAAACCAGCATGTCCTAGGACCAAAAATTCGAAGACATGTGACATCTACCAACCCGCACTGGGCCCGCGTGGTGGATTACGGCCCATTCCCTCTCACTGAGAGGAGCCTGTTTCCCAGCAGTGGGAACGTTATAATCTGATTATACTTACGCTAATATCAAGTTGTAGAATTAGGTAGGTACTCGTACTCACAAAAACTATTTTGCAACGATTAATATGAACTAAATTAAGAAAAAAAAAAAAAAAAAAGATTCCGAATCCGAAGTTATCACGGATCTATTTATAATTCAGCTCAAGGTAAATATTAATATAAAATTTCGTTTCCGAAGGTCTCTATTGTAATGTAGAATTCCTTTCATTACATTTTATTAAAATACAAGGACCAATCGGCTTGTCAACATGATTACATGAGTCCAAAACTAAGCGACAGTTAGCTACTTCAACTCTTTCATTCACATACCTACTAATATGCCAAACCACCAAAGTACTCCATCAGAATCTGCTAACACAAATCAATTCACATCAACCGTCTTTCTAATTCTACATTGATATCTGAACGGGGATAAGCATTTATAAGAGCGGACATCTGCGCTCGCGCAGGCCGATGTCGCGTCACGTCGGGATGCGGTGCGTGTGTAATCTAGACACAGTCGATTATGCTCGTCGGGGATCGAAGCGGTACACTCACGCGCATCCACCCGTTACGTGAAGACACGTGAGTAGGTTAGCAGAAGGCTCACTGCCAAGCAGTGCCAATGTGCATACGGGACTCCTTCGTGAATTAAGTAGATTGAAAAGAGAAAATCTCTAGCCGAGAGATTAGTAGATTACAGAGCGTGGAACTGTAGACTGAACGTAAACACAACTTCTGTGGCACTTAAATCAAATTAGAGCAAAACTCATTACCTAACATTACCTCTTACCTAATCGTTAAAGAAAATGCCAAGCTGTCCTTTTCTATCGTCTTTTTATGCTTGTATCGTAAAGCAAGATATCTTTAGTTTTCATTTCTGTGCAGCGGGGTTTAGCCCAATGCGGAGCCCAAAGCTTGGCGGAAAAATGTAGAAGACCTTGGTTGCCTTCTAGGTCGTAATTGTGGTCAAGATACGGAGTAACTAAGTGCTCATACGCACGAGCGGCACGCGTCAACGGCACAAGCAACTACAGTTGTCGACAACATGCTGCTCGTGTAGAGTCCGCGCGCGAGCTCCGAGGAATCGGTGGCTGAGGAAGCGGGCGGGTGTGCGCCGCACCCGACCGTCGCTCCATCCCCCGCACTCTCCCAGTACTAGTGTTGACCTTGATGCGAGAACACGCTTATCGAGTCATTTTTAATTTTGCGATAGTAGGTATTGTTATTTTCTACTATAAATAGTACAGCATTTATAATTATGTTGTTCTGTCACGATGTAATGCGATTACCGCCTTATATGTGCGACTTGAACCCAATAGAGCTCGCATGGGCAAAAGTTAAAAGGCTCGTGAGGGAACACAACATTACTTCAGATTTTTCTCTGACGAGACTGAAGGAGATCACCGAAAAAGCTATCACGCATGTCACAAAAGAAGATTGGTGTGGATATGATAAACATATTTTAGCATTAGAGGAACATTACTGTCAAAGGGATGGCTTAATGGAGAATGTTGTCGACTCATTTATTATTGACTAGCGGCCCGCCCCGGCTTCGCACGGGTGCAATGCTGATCACTACATAGTGTAAAACACAGTCGCTTTCCGCTGTCTGTCTGTCCCTATGTATGCTTAGATCTTTAAAACTGCTCAACAGATTTTGATGCGGTTTTTTTTAAAATAGATAGAGTTATTCAAGAGGAAAGTTTATATTTATAATACATGCATAATACAGTAGAGAAACACTGATCATTTTAGAGCCATTATTTCTCGTAAAAAGTTAAGGATAAAAAATGGTTATTGTGGGTTATCCCTAAGAGATAGACATATACCATTCCGGACTTTTTTGTAGAACTTTTTAAGATGTACAATACTGTACTACATTATTTTGATCTATCTCGAAGGGTTCAGCCAGCGTTTAGAATGTAAGCGCAAAAAAATGTGTTTATTTACGACATCACATTAGAAACCTCTAAAATGATCAGTGTTTCTCTCCTATATTATGCATGTTTTATACATATACACCTTCCTCTTGAATCACCCTATCTATTAAAAAAAACCGCATCAAAATCCGTTGCGTAGTTTTAAAGATCAAAGCATATATAGGGACAGACAGACCGAGAGCCGACTTTGTTTTATACTATGTAGTGAAGTGCGTGAGGAGAGTTTATTTTCATCATTTTTTTTTATTTCAAGTACATAATACCCTCATAAAAAAAAGATTTCATGAAGTACACTCGCGCGGAGGCTCAAGATGTATTAGTATCGACAGTGCAATATCGACTAAATCACAACTCTAGCTCATTACGTCAACATTCCTTATCATTCCTCGGAGCTCGCGCGCGGACAGTAGATATATGAGCACCGTTGTCTACGGCACCTGCCGACGCGTCAGTTGCCTCAGCCGTTGACGCGTGCCAATAGCGTATGCACACGCTTGGACTCGAGGCTTGACTGCCTTTGTGGAGTGGGCCTTTTGCATCTTTCCTCTCCATTTCCCACCAAGAACATGAACAGTATGAGCAGCACTAATAACGACACGTAACTAAATTCAAGAGCGCAACGAATCGTTTCATTTTATACGCACACTATTCGGATTACAAATTAATAGAATAAAACGCTGGATTGAAATGTCCGTCGAACGGGTTACGACACGTGCTCTTTATCGAATTATTTTAGATTCACAACTGAGGAGGTTAGGAACAAAAAGTGTCATTTACAGTTTTTAACTTTTTGAGTAAATTGAGAAAATAAATATTCAAGTTGATCTAAGCAATTTTTCTAATTTTTTATTAACCATTTATGTGTCAATTATTGTATCAAATTTTGCGGGTTTTGAAATTTGGAAAAAAAAATAATAAAATACATATTAAATGACACCCTTTGATCCAATAGCTTGTAAATGTCACTATTTGATTCAATAATTTTGTAAAATGTAACCTTTTGTTCCGGAAGCAGCAATTCAGATCGATTTTTCTATGAAACTAGTCACTTTTTGAGCAAAATCTTTGGTGTTACAGATAGAATTTAACATTTTGAGCCGATTAAAGAAAAAAAAAAAACAAAAAAGAAAAATACGTAAATGTCACTTTTTGTTCCTAACCTCCTCAACTGTTATATACAGGGTGAAATTGAAAACGTGCGACAAATCGAAATGGAAGATTGTACTCATCATTATGAACAACTTTTACCATGGGACCAACCCGAAATTGAAAAAAAAAATCAGCTGTTCCCTACATTTTGACGAGTTATGCGAACATAAATGTAGGGAACAGCTGATTTTTTTTTCGCGATTTCAGGTTTTATCTCATAGTAAAATTTGTTCATAATGATGAGTACAATCTCTCATTTCGATTTGTCGCATGTTTTCAATTTCAACCTGTATAATTGGTTGTCAGTTGACTAAATTGTATGGCTTTCTAAGTTTTATGCGGAAAGCTTTACAAGAAACTTCCAGGCTTATTAGTTGATTCGCACGAAAAGATTTCCTATAGGAAAATTAATATTATTTAAGATTGGCGATTCGAGTAAATTCGTGCGAATCAATTAATAAGCCAAGTTGCAGTGATGTGTAGTTCACATATACAGTTGTCCGAATGAGAAGCGGCTCGAGGTCGACACCCGCAACCTGCAGTAATAACTTCCTATTGCTTGTTTTTAAAATAAACGAAAAAGTCAACATAAAGCTTTTCTTCTATAGAATTTCTTGTAAAACGGCCTACCTACCGCGAAACAATAAATCGTCAAACATCGTCATGATGTGACGTTTCAGTGTCTAGGCACTTACTTTTATGTGGTAGATAAAAATCAGCGCTTGCAACTTTTGTTTGGGTACCTTGTCTTGTTTTTATGTGGCTACTAGTACCTAGCTGAGAGAAAACTATTATTACTGTATTATTATTATTGTATTGACTTTGTATCTCTGACATTGAACTTTAAAATTTACTAATAATAGGGCGAGGGAGAGGGGAGAGGAGAGAGGGCTGGCCTATTTTTTGGCCAAAGAATCAGCATTGCCATCCAACGTGGTAATGCTGCCAGCCTTTTGGGCACTTATCCCATTGACAGCGATGCGGACGAATTTTTTGATGCCCTTTTTCTTTATATTTTTTTTTATGTTTTTGTTGTATACTTGTATATAATATTTGTATATTTTTTAGTATTAATTAGGTATTAGTTGTTATTTGCTTAGTTATTATTTTAATAAAAGTACTAATAATTATTATTTTGCATGCAATTGATACATATCCTGTATATCTAAACATGCGGACTTTAGATTAATATTATATTTGACAGTAACAACTTTATACCATGTTTAAGGCAAATAAAGACTTATCGTATCTTATCTAGTATTTGGCATCTGGCTCTACGACGAAATGAAGAACGACTGAGAGTACCGCGAGAAAGTACCTATTAATAGAAAACTTATAGAACAATGAATGGTGTCTGGTGATTAGGTATACAACATATATACAGGCTTTAATTAAATTGGCTAGCTAAGCTCCGCAGACGCGATAACTATCGATGTCTAAACACGATAAAATAAAGAGTTTTGATTTTTATTTGGGAGGTCAATGTCCGATGTCGGTGTTGTTACTTGAAATATGAGTTAATAAAACTGTTTTGTTATGTTTTATCGTGTTAAATATCGATATCCATCACGTCTGTGAAGTATACCTGCAAAAAAAAAACAATTTTTAAAACCTGATATACTTAAAAATTTTAAAGAGACTACAATAACTGCGGTCGGAGAAAAAAAAATATCAGAATAGGACAAAAATATCATCAAATCAATTTCTATTTTGTTTTATCATGTTAAGATATCCATCGTTTCTGCGTAATTTAGCTAGTATAATAGTGATGTCGTCAAAAATAAATACCCTTTTTTATTTGTCCGAGATTAACTTTTGACAAGGTTACACTTACAGATCCAGACGAATTTAAGCCATAAAATAACATCAACCTCTCCAGCATAGAGAAAAAAAAACAACGCAACGAATTCCAAGTAAAGCTCTCGGGTCAACGGGGCGCATGTCCGAAGTTCGAGGTTAAGTCTAACGATGGTCATTGTCCACTGCAGGCTTGACAAACATGCTGGACACGCGTGTTACTGACATTACCCACGGACACTCGTAGCTACAGGTTTACTGACGGACCGGCTGACTTCAAATCAACAAATGGTTAAGGGCAATGCGCTAGTTAGCCCGCAGAATTCAAATTTTCTTACGTTTTTTGCAATTTCAGTGTCAGGTTGTATGTTGATTTAAATAATAATAGTTTTATGATTCGTGAGCGTAACAAAAATGACTGTAAATAATTAAAATCATCAATACAATCCTCTAAGTACATATAATCCTATTGAATGACTATTTCGTGAAATATCAAAATTTTAATTTTGCGGGCTATCTAGCGTATACCCCTTAACATCATTTTCGGGTTCTGCAATTCGAATTTCGAATTTGACAGCTGAACCGTAGACATCCAATGATGATTAGTAGGTAGTAAATCTGTGGAGGTACTTAGGTGTTACTTACTCAATATTGTAATCAAGTTTTTACGTCAATCATCATTTTGAGTATCTGCCGGACGTAGCGCCTCGGTTTTGATTGGCTAAGTATCCTAACTATAATATTATAAATGCGAAACCAAGTTTGTTTGTTATGCTTTCATGCTAAAGCGGCTGAACGGATTTGGATCAAATTTGGCACATGGGTAGATCATGACTAGCAGTGCGACTCTGTAACCATCTCACCGTGGAAACTTAGGTGAAGTGAGCGTGGAGCGAGCTGTCAGTGTCATCCCACCTACCTAACACTAGGGATTGACCAAGCATACATTTACAATCGTAATCGAGATTTTAATAATATTTTTTATCCTAATTCTATTGATCATTTTATATAATTTCAAAGCTAGCTAATTTCAAAGCTATTTGAATTGTCAAAACATTACTAATGTGTGGGGTTTTAATCTAAGAAAAAAAGACTAGTCCTTATATAAGAACTAGTCTAGAAAAAAAAAATTATATACTGACTAAGTTTCTTTTTTGCTATTTTATTTTAAAACCCCCAAAAAATAGTAATGTTTTGACAATTCAAATACTAGTTTTGAAATTATATAAAATGATCAATAGAATTGGCATAAAAAATATTATTTAAATCTCGATTATGATTGTAAATGTTTGCTTATTCAAATCCCTAGCATCAGTGGGATGACACTTAGGCCTCATTTACGGAGACGCGGGGCGTCGTGCGTTGCGTTGAGCGGCGCGGCCCGCACTGAATTCAAATATATGGCGTTGTATGAGTGCGTTTACGGAGAAGCGATTTTAGACGCGTTTGTTTGAATTAGGGCGTTTTTTGCGGCCGAGCCCGCGGATGGCACCGACGCGTCCCACGCGGCGTTTATCGCGGCGGCGCACGCAGCGGCAATTCTCGATGAAGCTATGTCCGAGGCGGAATCTTCTGTCAGTCTTTCTTATTTAGAAATCGCGCAACAAAAAACTAGTCGATTTGATCGAGGCGAGCGTGCGCCGCCGCGATGCCCGCCGCGTGCTTCGCTACACGCTAGAGGATTCGCCGCGGGCGCCGCGGCGGGCACCGCCACGCTTCCCGTCTCGCTTCTCTATGAACATGGTCGTATATTGCTATAAGTTTGTGTTTACGCGTGCGATGATGCGTGCCGCTTCACGCGCCGCCCCACCGTAAACAGAAAAAACGTCCGACGCGCCGCGAGACGCCACGCCACACGCGACGCGAGACGCCCCGCGTCTCCGTAAATGAGGCCTGACAGCTCACTCCACGCAAGTTTTCACGGTGAGATTTTTACAGAATCGACATGCTGTCTACTAGTCTACTTTCATCCTGGATCACAGATGAAATTGCGGGCAACAGCTAATATTTTCATAGAGGTAGCTATAGCTAGAGTTCCAAAAAACCTGAGCTATTTTATTTTTACAGGTGGGAACCCAATACAACAATTTATATAGCTATACTTAGTACCTAAGAACGTTTAAGTACCTGGCGCCTTAAGAAGCAGGATTAACTTTGTGCAATATACAATTTAAGATATCTTCAATACTTACAGTAAATATTTTAGCATCGTAAACAGTTTTAGTGGTTATAAATCTGTACGACGGAGTAATGTTTCTAAGTTCTTGAAGTTAAACGGTAGTTCACGGTCGTTACTTCGTAAAGTATTTGTAAAACGATTTGTGAAGTATGAAATTAATTTGAGATGTTATATTATGAGTTTTAATTGTATCAAGTTGCAGAGAGTAAATTGCTTATACTTATAGGAAAAAAATAATCTCGAAATTTTCAATTAAACTTGAGTCGTAGAGACATCAGACAACAACCATATTTAATTAGGTTAGGTACCATATTTAATTTTTTTCCGAGTTTAATAAAACATTGATGAGGCAGGGGCTGTAGTCCTTCCTTAGTTCTTGGTAACCAGTCCACTTTAACCATCCAAATTCATATTCCAATATCTTTGTTTCCATATCCTGCAGTAGTACACCGAGCACCAATGGTGGTTTTGCGTTGAGGGATAATCGTCACTTGGTGCCTCTTTTCATTAACGCGTTCAACGCCATGTCGGACATTGTTGGGCGATACTTAGCTTTCCCTATAAGCCAAACAAAACATTTAAAATTGACAAAAAAACGACTTTTTGTTTCATTAATGCAAGAACATTATCAGAAAAACAAACATAACTTTCTAACATAATTATATATTTTTTTAGAGTGCTGATGTGATTACACTGTTCTAGGAGGTCGCGCAGGTCATGCTGCGTACAATATTGCCTTGTATTCTTGACCGACGGCACAGGAGAGACGTTTAGACATAGGGCTGACTGTCGGGCAAAATTGTCCCCCACGGCCCGAACGGAACATACTGGTGTCGCCCAACATTGTCCGACATGGCCTGAATGGAAATTTGTCATTTTATTCCGTGGCATTGAACGTGTTAAAATTGTCTAACGGGCCTAGGCTAGTTGGCTTTGCACCCTCATACGAGGCCCCAAAGGACCGAGATTTTTCAAAAGAAATAATAATAATATTTTGTTACGTATTTTTGTCGTGTACAATAAAGTATATACATATAAATTAATAAATAATAATAACTAAACATTATGAGTAGATTTTAGGTACAGATGCCAGCACATCAAGCTACCCGAAACGATCAAATTTGCCCATTCATCTTTGAACCTAATACTTCAGCGATAAAGTTGAAAATCTATTAAATAAATTTGACAGATTGTAGTAGCTTGATGTGCTGGCGTCTGTACCTACCAGTGTTTTATATTATTTTAATCAAATATTTCATGAATAACCTACAATGCTATAAATAACCTGCTGATGGGATCATTTGTTAATATCGATGCAAGGGGCAGCCATAATAGCACGCCACAATTGCGGCGATAAGTCCCCTCTTTGAGGAGTGGCTAGAGAGGCGCCACGGCGTCCTCACCTTCCGCCTGACGCAGGTCCTCTCCGGACACGGCTGCTTCGGGAGGTTCCTGTTCCGTATAAGGCGGGAGGAAACGCCCGGGTGTCATCATTGTGTGGATCGCCCGGAGGACACGGTGGAGCACACGGTGGAGGTCTGCCCGGCGTGGACGGAGCACCGCCGCGTCCTCACGGCGGCGATCGGCGGCGGCGATCTCTCGCGTCCGGCCCTGGTCCAGGCCATGGTACGGAGCGAGAGTGCATGGGAAGCCGTCACCTGCTTCTGCAAAGCAGTAATGCTTGCGAAGAAGGAGGCGGAACGCGTGAGGGAGAGGCAATCTTTGCGCCCTCACGCTCCTCGTCGCCGCAGGAGACGCCCTGGGCGTCAGGAGTCAAGTGCCGACTCCCGGCCACCGTAGGCGCGGGCTTGCGGACGGCGAGCAATGGGCAGTTCGCCGTCCAGTAAGGAACAGGCCCGGGTCGACGGCTCGTTGTGTTGCACGCGCGCCTCAAAGAGATGTCAGCAGTAACTGACGGGGTCCGCTAGGGCCGATGCCGGCCAGAGCCTGCGGATTGTTCGAAAGAGTTACCGTGGCCCTCGCCACAGGCAACTGAAGGAACACGGGTGGGTTTTAGTCAGTAAAAGTCTGACACACTCTCCCGCTCCCCCCAGAGCGGGAGAAGTTATTTGATAATTTCCCACCCAAAAAAAAAAAAGGGCAGCCATTATAAATGTCACCCAGGCCTCGCCGGAGTCCTCTCCAGTAAACAAAATTGACGACCAATAAAATAAATTCTCGCTCGCAAAGCAATACAAATAACAATTAACTCAAAGTTTATTTCACTTTTATTAATACGGCTCATCCAGCCTGATGATGTAAATTATCTGCTACTGATACCTAAATGTAATATTTATAACGATTTGATTTGGTATAATTTTATTTCGCCACTTAAATACTTGATTTAGTTGGCTACATTGCTATTTTATCAGCAGTGATAGGAATAGGTAGTGCCTATTTGCCTAAACTTCTAAGAACAGAGACAAGAAACGGAGACTGCCTTAGGATTAAATTTTTTCCGAGACATCTGTCCCGAAATTCGGGACAACACTTTTAAATACATTAATAACATATTTTTTAATGTGTTTTTGTCCCGAATCTATACAAATAAATAAAATTGAAGTGTCTGTTTGTAATGTCAAAATAACAGCTTTTTAAATGCATATGAAAGTCTGCATTTAGTAAAAAGCGGTATACGGTACCTGTAACAAAAAAACCCGTCAAGTGCGAGTCGAGCACCGAGGGTTCCGTACAAATTTGTTGGTATGTAACTACAAATTTACAGTTTTCGGATTATTTCCTTTACTTGTGCTACATGATATTGCTTCTTGCCTTTCATGGTTCTAGGTCAACGGGAAGTAGTATTGGTGGATAGGTTTGATTCCCTAGTTTAGATCGCTCTTAGCGATAAGACCGCCCATTGTGTCACCCTTTGTAAAATTTCTATATTTATGTGTGTAATTTATATGGTGTACATAATAAAGAGTATTTTATTCTATTCTATTACCTTGCGACTGTCAAAATATGCAGCAAAAACGGAACATAAACGCCCGTATCTTTTGACTGCGTTGACTTAGAAGTTTGATTTTTACACTGCTTCAAGGAATTGCAGCCTTGATTATTTGAACTTGATAACTCCACGCGTTCCTGAGAAAAACGGTCTTGACAGACGGACAACGAATTGATCTTATAAAGGTTTCTTTTTTCCTTTTGAGGTACGGAACACTAAAAACATTTTTTTAATTTTTGTCTGTTTGTTCCGGCTAATCTCAAAAACGGCGGGACCGATTTTGGCCGGACATTCACTGGCAGATAGCTGATGTTATAAGGACTAACGTAGGTTACTTTTATCTCAAAAAATAATTTGATTTCCGCGCAAAACAATTAAAGCCCATAAAATCCAATTTGTTTTCCGACTTGCACGCGAATGAAGTTGCGGGCATAACTGTAATAAAAATATAAAAAAAAACGTGTTCGTGTAAAAAGTGAAAAAAAAATGTAAATTTATTTTTGCAGCAAAAATAAATTTACATTTGTGTCAAATGAACTCGCAGTTGCAGATATTAATCACATCTAGTATCCAGCGCCCTAATTGATAGATAAATAGATAGATACATAAACCATTTTTTGGCGCACACAAAAGACAGCACAACACACAAAAGTACAATTAGATTATAACCAATTACCTGCATGAATATAATATAAAAACAAGATGCCGATATCAAAACAAAAAGAAAAACACACATATCGAAGTAAAAGTGACACTATGACAAATACTTAAAAACAAATTAATAACGAAAATACACAGTGCGGTGTGCGTCTCAAGGTTGTACCAAATGGCAGTCCAGCCGTGCGATTCTGTAACCATCTCACCGTGAAAACTTGAGTGAAGTGAGCGTGGAGTGAGTCATCAATAGTGTCAATCCCTAGCATCAGCATGACTCACAGCTCACTCTAAGCTCACTTCACCTTAGTTATCACGGTGAGATTTTTCCAGAATCGACCGGCTGCTCTGCATATGTCAGGCAAATATACCTGACGCTGATATACTGATCGATCGTGTCACAATACCAATACAAAAAAAAAAAAAAAAAAAGTTTATTTTCAAGGATCTCCTTTTAAGTAATAGATATCACAATCACAATTAATCATTAATTTCTAATCCATTGCTTCATATGTTCGAAAAATTTGTCCGCTCAGCAACGTAAATAACGGAATGAATGTTGTTGATCTGTCAAAATGAAAGCCATTCCTACTATTAGTATGTTACGCAGTCACTTGGCTGAAAACAGCAATCACTAGCTTTTCAAGATTCGATTTTGCGGTTCATTACGAGTATACCTTCGAAGATGGACGAGAATATCCATTTATGTAAGCTGATTACTTACGTAGCTACGTAAGCAATTAGCTTACATTATGGGCATTCCTGTCCATCCTATATCTTCAGAATTCCTTTTATATTTAAACTGTGATCGGAGCACTTACACGAATTAACTACTTAATTATGAGCAATCTTCTTTAAAAAAAAAAACTAGTTGGTCGCTGCATGATAATAATTGCGAATATATGTAGAATGTATCGGCACGGCAATAGAAAGAGTCGCAAAGTCACGTGTATACGCGAAATCTCGGCTTCGCCATGAGAACCTCGTCGCCGGAGAACACCCAACACAATAACAAGCGATCAACAATTGTTCTGACGTCACTCGTCACGATCAGACCAACGTTCACACGGTAACGTCTTCACATACTTTGACAGAAATAATAACTAGACGAACTGACAGGCAGCTATGATTGTTTGTATCTAATTAAAGTTTTTATATGGAAATAACTGTACTGAAGACTGGAGACGTTTCCTGTGAATTGTTACCGAAAGGTCTCTTAAAGTGTGCTAGTTGATACTGGGTTAGTAAACACTATGATTTAGTAGTCGGGTCTTAGACCTCAGGCCTGACACTGAACTTTAATAATTACGACGCACACGCACTGACTGATTTAGCGCCTTGACTTGTCACTCGTCTAACTCCAGCTGATTTCTAACCATTAAACACGTTGTTTGATGCCGATAGATTTATAACACAAAGAGATTTATAGATATTGATTGATTGCATTGACTAAGCATTTATGTCCATTTCTCTTTTAGATAGGTCGAGGAAAAGTTTTTCGTATTTCTTATACAAAATCAAGAAATGTTTTATTCATAGTTTATTTACATTTGGCGATGATATAAATGTGCCATTTTGTTCAATAACTTGTTGCCATTTTGTAGGTAGTGACATAATCCCATTGCTGTAGAAATTTTGGGACTTCTGCCGGTCGATTCTGGAAAAATTTCACCGTGATAACTAAGGTGAAGTGAGCTTAGAGTGAGCTGTAAGTCATGCTGATGCTAGGGATTGAGTGTCACTGACTCTGGCAGGGCCACCATCAGGGATTTTAATTTTGAAAACTCAAAAAATTAGTCGCTAATTAGTCGAAATTAGTCGCCAAATATCAGAATTAGTCGGTCACTGGTTCAAAAGATATAAGGGTTTATAGGTGGCCCTGCTGGAGAGACTCTCCCCAGCAGGGCCAAATTTATATCTCAAAAACTAGGGCACCTAGCGAAGATCTGTTTTCTCCCATATTTAGTCGCCAATTAGTCGGAATCAGTCGCCAAATATCAGAATTAGTCGGTCACTGGTTCAAAAGATATAAGGGTTTATAGGTGGCCCTGCTGGAGAGAGTCTCCCCAGCAGGGCCACATTTATATCTCAAAAACTAGGACACCTAGCGAAGATCTGTTTTCTCCCATATTTAGTCGCCAATTATTCGGAATCAGTCGCCAAGTTACAAATTTAGTCGGGTCTTAGTTTAGGAGATATAATGAGTTCAATTAGTAAGGTATAGTCCAAGAGCTAGATCGAAGAGTTTACGAAAAATTACCAAAAAAAAATATTTCTATTAATATGTGTAATATACTTTTAGTTTTATCGGTCTAAAGTCTTTAGAAATGTCCGAGAGAGATAAATTCTCAATTAAATTCATGTTTTTATGTTTTTAATTACTAGGTTAGAGTGGCTTAAACTTTTTCGAAAACATTAAACCTTGCTCTTGGTCTATTTGGTGTCAAGATGTACAGTCGCATGCAACTGTTTTACCAGTTTACAATGTTAACCTCTAATTAATGTTAGAATAATAAAAAAATATCGTACCTTTAGTAAAATGTTTAAAATACTAAAACGTTGAAAACGTATTGTCAATTGTAATCTAATTTTATTTTATAAAAATGAATTTTCAAAAAGTTCGTTTGATGTTTGTTGTGTTTGTGTGTATTTTGAGGTGATTGTGAGTGTTGTGTTGTGGGTATGGACGGGTTGAGTTTTTATTTTATCTTAATTTAGGTTAGAATAATAAAACTTCTGTTGTCGAAATATAAAATGATTTATTACCTTAAAATTATTGTACTTTCAGAAAATGTTACAAATACCTATTTATTCAATATTATGAACAGATACAGTTTGTTCAACGGTTTACTCGCGCAGGCTCGCGAGGTCGCGCGCAAGCTCGAACATACGCGATCCGTAAAGAAAATACCCGAGACCGTGCGGGGATTATTCCTCTCTGTCTGCGCTGACCCTTTACGTGACGGGCAACTCGTTTTAAGCAGCTCGTCTGTACACGCGCATCTATCTCTTTCTTACTCACCGTAAATGAAACGGAGCGATCTATCTGCCAGCGACTAAGTGGTAAGTTCACATTGTGTTGGATAAATAATCACACATACACATACACACATTACACACACACACATACACATTACATCATACATTATTGTAGATTTGTTTATAAGTAATGAATACAGCTTTCCTATGGTGGGTTGAAATTATAGACTAAGTTTATATTTATTAAATTCGAAACAAACATTCCTCCATAAGACGTCATAGATACTATCTAGAAAATACATAAAGTATTTTGTACTCGCTTGTACCACTGTATGGGGAAATTGAATTCTTTAATATCTTTTTAATTACACACCGACTAAATCTGTAACTTGGCGACTGATTCCGACTAATTGGCGACTAAATCTGGGAGAAAACAGATCTTCGCTAGGTGTCCTAGTGTTTGAGATATAAATGTGGCTGACTGTCCGTCAACCTAACACTACCTAAAGAATTCCGAAGAGACCGAAACGGGTGGAAATCTGAAGGTGCAAGGTCAGGACTATATGGTGGATGCATTAACACTTCCCAAACAAGCTCTCTCAATTTTTGCTGAGTGGCTAAAGATGGTCTACCGTTATCATGACGAAAGACCGCACCCTTTCTGTTGATCAATTCCGGCCATTATTTCTCAATTTCTTGCTTGAGCCCCATCAGCTGTTGGCAGTAAGAAATCCGAATCGATGGTTTTACCCGGCGGTAAAAGCTCATAATGAACGATGCCCTTCCAAAACCACCATACACTCAGCATCACCTTATTAAGAGTGATTCAAGTTTCGCTAGTCTGCGGAGTTTAACTGCCCTTTGACCATGATCTGTTTCGCACGTTCTTGTCGTAGGTGATCCATTTTTCATCACCAGTGATAAATATTTTCAAAAATGGTTCGGTTGAATTACGTTTCAAGAGAGAATCGCAAATGAGTACACGATTCATTAGGTTTCTTTCAGTGAGCTCGTGTGGCACCCAAATATGGAGCTTTTTTGTATACCCAGACCTTTTCAAATGGATCAAAACTGTTTTGTGGTGAAACTCTAACTCTTCAGCTACGTAACTACTAATATGCCGATTTTGTTGTAATTATTTTTTTTTGGCTTGTTATTTTATTAACAAACTCGATTCGGCTAAATATTTAGATCTGTATAGACTAGACCTAATGCTTTTCTGAACTGTCCAAAAGATGATGATATATACAGGGTGTAACGGAAGGGGGGTATCAACCCTGAAGGAGGTGAATGTGCTCATGAAACTCAACAACTTTCCCCAAAGAACATAGGTCGAATTATGAAAAAAAAATTTGGCCCTCCCTTACAAAACTGACTACCAGCTGATTGATTTACTATGGGAGGGCCAAATTTTTTTTTCATATTTCGACCTATGTTCTTTGGGGAAAGTTGTTGAGTTTCATGAGCACATTCACCTCCTTCAGGGTTGATACCCCCTTTCCGTTACACGTTGTATATTTAAATGAATTAGATATTCGTTCTTCATCGTAATATGTTTTGCATTATTTTAGCTTCACATCTGCCATTTTGATGACCCGAAGCGATTAACGTTTGGCCAATCATTGACCTTATGCTCAGACTTGGGCATTAAATTGTCGATAAACTTTACGACCTCATCTTACTTTATTGATATTTTAAGGAGCAGTGGATCCAGACGCCAAATAACATATAACAGATTGCTGTAATTAGCTGTCCACGATCAGATAAGGATATTGGACTTATATGAGAATAACCCGCGAGGATCCACCCGATGACATTCTTTATTGAATTTCCTTACATTATGGCGAACGAAATCGTTCATAAAATTACAGTAAAACGCATACCCAGAAACACTCAGATATTCTAATTTACATTACAAGTTCGTAATACGACTAAAACCGAAAAAGTTGAACCAAAACATTTACATCTTTAAACGTACAAAATACGTGTTAGACGCTGCTAAAATATGCACCAAGTTGTGTTAAAAAAAAATGTAGCAAGCGTAAGTGTATGAATATCTACTAAAATTCGTAGAAATAAGTGGTCCCCAAGTATAGTTGTTCGACAACATCCACAAATGCGTAGAGGCAGGGTTAACAAACATTTCACCGAAAACTTTACTCGGATAGTTCATACATGTCTAATTGTGCGTGGCAATCTTTGGCGAGTAAACACCACTATTTGACGATCTATGTTTGATAAACATTACATGGGCGCAGCTTACTAGACCGAACGTCTACTATAATGGATATTAAGAGGAATAAAAATAATACCGAAGTACTTGGCACGTGTCCCTATTTACCTAACTACGGGTTTGTGAACCTTTTGGTATATTTGATCGCTTCTGTGTTATGATGTCTTGTATTACCATTGATGTGCGTTGTACCGTTTTAAATTATGATGCGCATAATTAATCGTCTTTAAAAGTTAGTGATTTGAGGAATGATGGAGAAATGTGTTTGGAAAGCGTAAATATTTGTGGTCTTTTGTACGGAGGCAAGGGGATAGGAACCAGATACAATCAGGCATTATCAGTACATAACAAACTTACGATGTACAGACGCCAGCACATCAAGCGACTACAATCTGTCAATTTTTTAAAAGAGATTTTCAACTTTATCGCTAAAGCATAAGGTTCAAAGTTCATTGGAAAAAAATTACAGTTTCGGGTAGCTTGATGTGCTGGCGTCTGTACAAAACAATGATGTAGATTTTTTGCTGCAAGTAGAACTAATGTGTGACAACTGAACAAGATTTAATTATGAAAGAAATCGCTCCAAACTCACTAGACATACTTTAAATATAAAAGAAATATCCCCATTCATGACGAAGAAGAAGAAACTAATGAAATGCAGAGTTCACAATTCAATAACACAAAGAATGATAGTGAAACGTATCGAATTACAAACACTATTTAAATACTAACTACATTCAATGACAGTGCGTTTAAAATTACAAAGACTTTAATTGTTAAAAAAGATCTAATCAATAATTCTATCATATTCCAAATAACTGTACCTACTTATGAATCTATTCAGCGCTGTGTCAAAAATAATTAAACAGAATCGTTTTCATTGGCAACAACCATATAAATCCTCTTGAAAATACATACTTATTCATATTCAAATCTTTATAGCAGGTTATTCTCTCTAATATCAAGGAATTTGCCCAAACGCCTAGTGTGATCATTTCTCAATACTGAATCTTCAGAAGCCTATCGCAGTGGGGTGGCAAATATTTGCGTAATTACCTATGAGCTGGGGACCGCAGGCCCGACCTAACTGTCTCAAGTGTCCTCTGTTCTCGAGGACCTCATTAGCTATGGCTGGCAAAACTCTGTTTGTAAACCCGCTGAAGTATTTGGATAAGCATGACTTAGATCTAAATGGATTTTACTTTATTATGCCTTATTATTTTGCTTGCCTAACAAGCTTTTGTACGTGTGCTCTGAATATTTATTGTTTTGCATTTTTATTTTTAGAGAAAAGAATATTTGTATTGGTAAATATCCAGCCATTCACTAATGTGCGTTAGAAATTGAAGATCGGTTTTTTCCATGTAAATAAAACTCTTTTGCTGGTCCCAAACACGTCAAGTGCACTACGTGCAGTCCGAAATAAGTGAAATGCGCTCAAGTTTTAACAACTTTCAAGCTCACTTGAACTACATCGCCACTTACAGCTTTAAGAGCAAAATCCAGATGTTAAAACGAGTCTTTTCAATGCCCCGCTATTAAAAATTATAAAAAAATAAGTCTTATATTTTACAACAAACGGTATCTTTAAGAAATCACAACAAAATACAATGTCATTAATAGAATAGCCATTAGACGTTATGATAAGGCAATTTACGATATAAATGCATCCGGTCTAGTAACTCCTGACCTGATCGGTATAGTACGGTACAAGACTATAATAAATAGTGTTCAGAACCAATCAGATTATAATTATGTGGTACATCTTCACCTTGTGTGGCCACCAACTTCCCAGTGATAAATTGCTTGTAACATGATAATGACATTGCTGTTAATTTACCAAAGCATTAGACTACTCGGCAAAAAGTAGCATATATTATTATGGTGTTCTATAAGCTGGCATACGTAATATGTATGCAACTCGATTCATTGGAAGGCGGCACCGATTTATAACAGCATAAATAATAGATCAAGACGTATGTGGTACAATTTTGTCAAGCGGTTGTGATGTTTAGATCCTATTTTTTTTTCTGTTTTAAGGGTTCATGTTGCACTGGTTTATAGTCATTTATCAATCAAGAGTTGAGATAGTTCCTTCTACTAAACAGGACCAACAAAGAGAGAACTTTCTGTCCCCAAATGAAGATCGATATAGTCTCCGAGTAAGACACCATTTGTAATTAGTAAGATATCTATTGAGTCAAAATGTCTTACTATTGTATTACACCAAATTAAAAAGATACACATTGTTTTTTCTTCTTCTTGGTCCGTGAGTTATTTTTAAACATCACACATTGAAGAATCTCATGTTCTGCTCCCATTAATAATTCATTAAGGTAATGGAAACTTACAAGCAAGGATCGTATAAGGAATAGTGCAGATTAGCACTGTTTAATGAGTGCGCGGTGTATCTAAGGGCCTCCCAACGTGAGTCGCATATTATTCACCAACATAATTCTAACCAGCATTCCTTACCATTTCAGGAAGCTCAAATACCATCCAACTTTGTGAAATTAGGCTTAATATGTAGTTTCTAAACGTGCCTTCGGGGTAGTAGGACTGCTTATGTATTAGAAATCTTTTAACCCAGTAATCAATCTTCATGACTACTGAGCTGCTACTAGGAGTAAATAATGTCTAGCAATTAACCAGTTCGACCGGCGTCAGTCCTTGGCGCCTAC
Organism: Eremobia ochroleuca; assembly: GCA_949629135.1. Classification (NCBI taxonomy): domain Eukaryota; kingdom Metazoa; phylum Arthropoda; class Insecta; order Lepidoptera; family Noctuidae; genus Eremobia; species Eremobia ochroleuca. The sequence goes on along the minus strand of OX451401.1, from coordinate 11,060,734 downwards.
GGGTTTGAACGAACCTCTGCAATTTTTGCGATCCTGGTACACATGGCACGCACGACCAAATTCCTGCTGCATTTACTGGCACCCTTATAACAATAACTGTAGACCTATATTCCTTTGCATTTACTTGGTATGTTGACCAATATAAGAGCTATAATGTGTATTTTAGTTTCCATGTATGTATTTAGACAAACATGAGGCAGTCTCGGTAATGGCTGCAGATCAATCGTTATCTTTGCATGCGAAATCAATAGATGCATCGGCCTGCAGTCTGCACTGGCCGACTTCCGGAGGCGTGGCTGCTCGTAATGCTACTTTGTAAAGGTCTAATATAATTTAAGTCCATTTTACATCTCGGGAGCGAGAATCTTCCCCAGTATTTTCCTTTCCGCTTAACTTTTTATGTTCGGATACCTTGCTGTTGGAAATATTAACAGCCCTAAGGAATCATTGTTCAGAACCACCATTTTTTTTTTCAATCTTCTAGAGAACTGAGAACAACACCCGGTTTAAAAATTGAGAATTTGAAGTTGAGAACTTCTCAAACTCTACTTTAGCATTATCTATGGTGACAGCTCACGAAATTACGCGGGCTAACATTGAAGGAATCACCTAAAGTAATTTCCTCAACTTCAAATTCTGAAATCAGAAACCGGGCGAAATGATGAACGGATATAAAACTGTGACAATATATCTAACTGCAAGTAAACATAACCTATTTTCTTCAAATGAAATATGATGTGTACCACATAATAGACGCTAGCGCACGCTAAAAACACCAATCATGCGCACACACTTGACCAGCACTACGATGCATCTACCTACATGTTCTTTCAAATGTCAGACGTTGATGATAATCTCATGCACGACATTATCAATCAGGGGCCAGATTGGCCATATTACAGCAATCTTATCTACTAGCACATCAATAAATCTACGTACAAGCAATAATCAGGAATATTAAGTGGCAGTCAGCCGGTAAGATTAGCTGCAGTGATGATAAGTCAGTCGTGAGTCGTCTGTTTATAATTATTAATGCTGTATTTACTCAAATGTGAGGTTTTATTCGTGAATTAGCCTAGCATTAGATGCATCAAGCAATGCAATTTGAGAATCTTTGCATGGCTTTTCCAACATACATTGATGTACCTAGAACCAACTCATCTAAGCACATTAACTAATTAAAATAAAAACCGGCCAGTTATAAATTCCAGTGAGGCCGCTTTTCATGTACCTAGGTAACCTTTTGGGAAAAACAAAAACTGAAGTAGAAGGAACTTATCTCCACGTAAAAAGTTAACGATCTCATTTTGGAGCCATAGATCTCCAAGAAATATAAATTCAAACTCACACCTATTCAACCTACTTCAGGCAAATTAGCAACTGCGCTATTGTGATTGTTAGAGTATTAATGTATCCCCTTTTTATAAATAAACGATTTATTATTATTATTATTTAGAACTTCGATATTTTTACAGAAATTTAGTTTCCAGCCAACAAAGTAGCCAACAGAGGTATACAACATGCCCTATTAACGCACAATCTCTTAAGGGGTCATTGTACTCATCATTATGAACAACTTTTACTATGGGAACAAACTTGAAATCGCGAAAAAACAGCTATTCCCTACATTTATGTTCGCATAACTCGTCAAAATGTAGGGAACAGCTGATCTTTTTTCGCGATTTTAGTTTTGGTCCCATAGTAAAAGTTGTTCATAATGATGAGTACAATGACCCCTTATGAGGTTGTGCATTATTGAAGTTACAACTTGTATATATAACAACAAACTTAACTACGTCAACTTAAACACAAGTCAACATAAACACAATGTCTCATACGTTAATCAAAAACCATGGTTTTCAATTACGAGTATAAGATGAGTTTCCTCGTTATTAATTTTTCGCCCCACACGAGTCCATTGTAGGCAAACAAAGTATTTGCCCTCAAACTATACATCTTTCGCCACAAACCGCCACATCTTTACTAAAACGATGACGAACAGTAAAATATAAATGAAACCCGCGGCATTTTGGTTTAAGCCAAATATCTAACCTCTAATACAATAGACTATTTACAGAGCTAAAGTTAAACTTTCTATGCTATTGAATGTTGATAGGTAGTCTTAAATTTACGGCTCGGTAGACCGGAATAGGCCCCAAGACTCGAACAAATAGGCCGTGGTATCACCATACCACAAAATCTTCCTTCCAAAATGACGACGACGCGCGACGACGACAACGTACGACGACGACGTACGTTCGCCCTGAATGAATTCATCAACCTACTATTTGAGGTAGCAAAAAATCCATAATGTCTACAATTATATTAACATATGTATGTGCACTTACTGTATGTGAGAGGAAACTTGGACTAGACGGTTTGGATATTTCGGTTTGGATATTTTTTTTTTTTTTTGGATGTCCAAACCGTCTTGAGCAAGCGCGGTTATCAATCTTCGTGCCTTCTCTGTATAAGAAGGGGCGTTTGCCCTGGAGTGGGACAATAATAGGCTGATATTGTTATATGAACTAATGTGTGCAAGCAACCACAAGTTTACTAATCCCCGTTACGAATAACGTATCATAAAACCCATCCTTAGTGGGATGGGTTTTATGATACGTTGAATAACTGTCTAAAACTTGCAAAGCAAAGGTTCGCAGCGATTAAGGAAACCTATTAGCGCGCAGGGATGGATAACAACAATAAATCGACATCTGTCTAACGGACATACGAGTGGCCATATTTCAACCTTCAATGTTAATATGCTACGAACTGATATTCTGAGAAATGATTGACTGCGAAGTCGGAAACCAGCTTAAATCGACAAAGTGTGTCTCTACGTACGGGCCCACCGCTGAGCGAGTTTGTCAGTGTCATTAGAACCTAACATTGTCACATCAATAATAATTTTAATACCGTTTTTTGGGTTTTAAGTGCGATTTTGTTTGACAGTTAGGTAAACACCTACCAATAGCTCACGCGGAAACACGGAATTACGAAGAGTCAACAGTATTGACGTGTGCGCACGCGCGGATGAAAATTAAAGCAAATATGAACAGCATCGAGTTTTTATGGATTGCTACAATTGTATAGTGACTTAACAGAGAAATCTTACACGCGTAGGTAAACTAGAGACTTAGTAACACAGCTATAAAATGACGTCTCCGTCTGATATTTGTGAGATTCACAGTTAATTGACACCGGATTGCGACATGGGTTTAGGAATTACCAATCAATGGTTACTGGAATTGCCAATTAAGGGGGTTTTTTCTCGTATTACTTAATTTATTATTTATCCTACGGCCGTTACTTGGCAAAATTCCCCGTCCGGCCGAACAATTAAGCCATCTATTCAGGAAAGAAAATATGATAGCAGTTATTGAAGAGGATAGTGATAACGAATAATTCATATTTTTTGTTAATTTTATAGATTGAAAAAAAAAATAAAAAGCAATATTTTGTTCTGAATGCTATTCTGTTCGAATTATTTTAGAAAAAAAAAAAAAAAAAACTCTTCCACCCACGTAAAAATTTGTATCCAAAGATATGTTGTAGATTATGATAAGGGTATTTTTCAGTGATTGGTGTATCATGTTTTGAAAAAATAAAATTAAATATCCAAAAATTGGCAGTTGAAATTTCCGCTGGGGCCGCTAGTCCATGCTTACCCCGCCATGCTCTTTTCATCCTACTTGTTCGGTAAATGATACATTGTGGCAGGAACATTGACGTGAAAACTGAAACTATGAATTCAGCACATGATTCTAGACTCCTTAGCGTAGAAACTGCAGGGTAATTGCGTAACACAGTATGAGTAGCAATGGGTTTCATTTTGACAGTTCAACAACATTCATTGCGTTATTTAAGTTGTTGAGCAGACACATTTTTCGAACATATGGAGCAATGGATTAGCAATATGCTTCAAAATGATTCAAATTGAGAGTAATCGTGTGTTACGCAATCGGGGTGCTGTTCATTGGTTATCAAAAAGAAAAACAGCTGTTTCACAGACAAAGTGCTGATGTTACTTACGCGGTCGAAATGTACCTATACCTACTCATAAAGGGTGTCTCAGTAAGAGTGCACTTTTTAAAATTGGAATATTTTTTTTTCATGCAAGTTGCAACTCTGAAATTTGACAGCTGTGACCTCTGTTTATTCCGATTATTAAAAATGGAGAGCTTTTCGAAAGATCAACGCGTTATAATTGTGAAAACTCATTACAAAAATGGGGAAAGTTACGCTGAAACCGCTCGCAAACTTCGCCAAATTTTTAGCCGAGAATTAGATCGTGCGATTTAACGCCATGCGATTTTTTCCTTTGGGGTTTTGTGAAATCTCGGGTATATGCGAATAAACCCGAAACAATTCCTGAGCTCAAATCGGAAATCCAACGCGTCATCGGTGAGATACAGCCACATCTCTGTGCAAGTCATGGAAAATTTCATGAAAAGAGTAATGGCCTGTCATCGGAACCGTGGGGGTCATTTGCCGTATATTTTATTCCATACTTAATCGGAACATGTCTTCTTTACAATACATTAAAAATATCACAACTCTGTCATAAAATACTGGTTTTTGTTTTAAAATGAAAAAGTGCACTCTTACTGAGACACCCTATAGAACAGACTTTTTTTTAACCTTTTGAACGCCAATCACTTGTGTACAACGAACTTGTATACAAGTGATTGGCGTTCAAAAGGTTAACCCTTTATAGGTCAGAAGATCCTGGCTTGTATTTGGACACTGCCCCTTCTCATGTATGAAATTGTGCAAAACATGGTGGAATGCAAAATGATACTTTGCATTTGACACAGTATTTTACTCTTTTTTCCAAGAGCTTTACTGCTCCATTTGTCTAACGTTTAGTTTAGCCGCGAATATTTAAAATTTGTGGTGTCCAATATATGGACAGAGCCCCATAAAGGGTATAACTTTTTGGCTTTGGGGTCCGAATGACCACTTGGTTTTTCGAGATATCGCTAAGCGGTTTCCTTACGTGACCAGAGGGCTGGCCTATTTCTTGGTCAAAGAATTAGTATCGCCGTACAACGTGGCAATGCTGCCAGCCTTATGGGCACTGCTCCTATTGACAGCGATGTGGACGAATTTTTTGATGCCCTATGATTCTTTTGCTTATTCCTTCATATACCTATACATATTATTATTTTAAATGTTAGCTTATATTTTGCGCATATTACCTTGACTGAGTAAATCAATATTTCTTTATAAAAAAAAAAACTTTCAACGCAGGGGAAATTCAGAATCTTGAAAGAAATCAGGTATTAGGTAAATCTGTGGTCTGTTACCAAAGATTCAGTACCTACATGGTTCTGAAGTTATGCGTTGATTTCCCAGCTATCTTTTATATTTTTGGGAATTCTGTTTTTTTTTTTAATTACCTTTAGGTGATTCCAAGAACGCTCGTAGTCCCCATAATAATCTCGATATAATAAACCAACCAACACCGTGGAGGAAATCATGTGAACTGAGTGAAATCGAACACTGAACAATGCACTTGAATTTTTCCACCGATGCGTTAGCTTTCACCACTCTCGTTATATTTCATCTCGCTTGGATCCACTATCTTCACTAAATTGCTTTCATACATACGTCACTTTACGATTTGTTTTGTAACACTGTATGAAACAATCATAGATTAGTTTCGCTATCACTGTGAAACCAGAAGCTATACCAAAAACGATTCGTTTTCCTGTTCAATCTCGAACTAAACTATTTATTGGCCAAGACGCAAGAGTGTAGGTACATATTAACGAAAACTTCGGTAAACTCTATGAAACGGTAATGTAGCTTGACATAAGTAAAGATAAATGATACATCATGTTTGGTAGTTAAAGCTGCTATAAACGAATGACAGTTATAACTACCAAATATGACGTTCGCAGAAAGAAACCACCTGTTTGTACCTGTCCTACTAAAATTCTTAATTTCCTTTAAGTTTTACTACAACACGGAAACGTACGGCCTGTATTATATCTTTTATATCATATTATTATTATTTATATTATTCTACATATTATATCTCTGTTATTGTTTCCTTCACCAGATTGTGCATGCGACACGAGTCTCTCAGAATTACATACAACGTGTAACGTTAAATGCGCAAAACCTCAGACACCCCAACTGATTTATAATTCAATTGACCTATTTCAGAGAGGAAATAAGTCATTAAAAAAATTGTAAAGATTTTATGTTCTGTTTTAGTTTTACTGGCGATTCTGATCGTTTCTTGCGTCTGCGACGACGCTTTATCGAGGGAGGAGTCGTCACCGGGCCGCTGCGCCGCACTGACATTGGGTTGCTTGACCTATTAATAAATAGACACGGCATCGTTTTTAATGACGATTTTTTGAAAAATATGACCCGTATTAAAAAGTGGTTCAATTAATTCTGCTCGTTATTCTGATCAAACTATTTTCAGGTTTTGCGCATTTAACGTTACACGTTGCATAGACAAGACTTAGCTTTTAAATGATCGCAGCGTAAGTTTCGCTCTCTGACACCACAATAAACGTGGTCGCACACAGAGCCCAAACAGTATAATATAAATGTACTTAATGTCGGTTATAGATGTTCTTGACAATAAAATTGAAGCAACAAATAACTTGCATCGTCTAACTACTGTCTGTTTAGACCAGAGGTTCCCAAACTTTTTTTTTCTCAAAGACCACTTAGAAAAAAATTGCTGGTTCCGATGGACCCCTGCAGCTAAATTTCTACCATATTCCCAAAACTTGACAAAAAAATGTAAAGATTAGATCTAACGTAAACCCCCGTGGACCCCTGGGGGTCCACCTGGACCACTTTGGGAATCAATGGTTTAGGCAGTGCAAGTTTTATTGTTGCTTCAACTTATGGTTACCACGGGCAATTAAATAGCACCGTGTAAATCAGGCTTTACCGTATATATCTTAATGCTTTAGCTTGTTCCAGCAGATTTTATTCTCCAATATCTAAAAGTCCTTGTTACCTCCACCAGGTGGTGCTAGCGATGCGGGTGGCGGGAGGGCGCGCGGATGGCGGCGGCGGGGGCTAGCATGGCCGCCACGCTGCTGCTGCTGCTGGTAACGGCTGCGGCCGGCGCGCGCCTCGGGGAATTGGCGCGGCGGGACACTGGAGACATCTTCACTATTACCGGTCAGTTGCATAACACTGTTTTGAGTCGGAGAATATTTCTGATCACTCAACTATGTTGGGCTCGGCTTCCAAACTACTAATACTAGTGTTTTATATGTAAGTATGTAGCGACTGCCTGTCTGACCCCCACAACCCAGTGATTGGGTAATATTAGGTACAGGTACGATACCCCTTGGTATGATTGGTTATCAGACTTTCGGGCTTCTGAGTCCCGTAATGACTGTCAAAGATCTAAAAATGACAGCCGGAACCAACGGTTTAACATGCTTTCCAAGGCACGGAGGGGTCTCGATATGTAATGGATGGTAATCCATCCACGGAGTGACCCGTTAGAGAACATTGATCTCTTTATTGGACGAACGATAGAAAACGTGCTTTGATACCAAGCGACCGAACTAGAATGCCCAAAACGCGATGCAGCATTGATGTAGTTGCAAAATCGCCGATGCTGAAAGTATCATGTCTACTACGAACATTAAAGTTTTAAGGTCGTTTACTTATTTGTTGATTATCCAAGCAGCCGTTGAGCTTTAACATTATGTTGGCTTTTAGTAAAGTGGTCTTTTCCTCGCTATAAAATAAAATACGATTCTATTACCAGTGGCCATAATACACGGTTTTACGAGAAATACACTTGAGAGCAATGAATTAGGGTCACATAACGTTATAAGCCTCGGAAACTAAGAATGCTAGCTTAATGAAATAAATTGTGTTTAATAGACAACTAAATATTTCTGAAATGAAAGTAATAAAACTTCTTAGTTAGTGTAACGTTATGCTAAATAAAAAAAAAAATGGAACTCTTGTAAATGGAACTACGAGTTTTCTGCATCTGTTTTTGCTTTTGTTACATTGCGATATTCATCAATAAGAATGTACAGACGCCAGCACATCAAGCTACCCGAAACTGTCACATTTTTCCAATCAACTCTGAACCTTATGCTTTAGCGATAAAGTTGAAAATCTATTAAAGAAATCTGACAGATTGTAGTAGCTTGATGTGCTGGCGTCTGTACCAATTCTCACAATGCTGGAAATCGGCCGGAGTACGCGTGATACAGCAAGGACAGTTGGTGTGTCGATGCCAACTGTACAATGGGTTTTCCGACGTTACGAGGAAACCGACTCTAACCTATGCAGACTAGGAACAGGCAGGGCCAGGTGCCACAGCACGAGAAGATCGATACTTGGTCAACACAATGCTGCGAAGCCGCTTTCTCACAGGAACTGCACTTATATATCAGTTCCAACGCCTCGGAGGAAGTAACCCAAGTGCATGTACTGTAAGAAGATGACTTGCTGAAGCAAATTTAAAACCATTAAGATCTGCAAACGGTCCTAAATTGGAGCGTGGGCATCGTATTTCGAGATCAACATATGCCCGGAACCACTTAAATTGGAGGGAGAGGATGCTATCTTTATGCATGACAATGCCCGGCCTCATACTGGTGAAATTATGAATGAGTAAGTCCAAGAGGTGAACATTAACTGTATGGAGTGGCCAGCATGCAGCCCGGACCTCAAGCCAATCGAGCATGCTTAGGATGAGCTCGGACGATGCGACACTGAAACCCTTCCCGATCCCGCTTTAAGAGCTCAACGTTGCGGTCGTAGAGGAATGGGAGAATATTCCCCAATATCGTATAAGAAACTTGGAGTACAGACTACCCAACCGCATAACCGCAGTGATGACAGCACGTGGGGGGTAATAAAAAGTACTAAAACTCAAGAAAATGTTAATGATAGAAAAAAAAAATTGCTTTTCTATTTTTGTTATAAGATGAGATGATGATGTCATTTTTTATGAATATAATACAAAGTGACACATACATTTTATTACTTTCATTTAAGGAACATTTGATTGTCTATTAAACACAATTTATTTCATTAAGCTAGCATTCTTAGTTTCCGAGCTTTTCAGGTATCTTTATGTGACCCTAATTCATTGCTCTCGAGTGTATTATCTATTGCCTCATAAATACAATACTTAGTTGCCAACTGCCAAAATGCCAGTTATCTATGTAGACTTAATCTGCTCTTTGCCATCTACTGCTGAAGATGGATATAGAAAAACTATTATTGTAACAAAAGTGTGTGTGTGGCAAGTAGAACAGTCACTTCAATACCGCTCATTTAGCATGCAGGTGATTTTCATCATTCTCCGTGCCCTTATTCTAATCTATCTGGGGCGCAGCGTGGCTTATTCCATAGGTACCTACGTCATCTTTTTTACTACCCGTCATCTCAAAGGTCACACCGTTTTCGCCACTTTACCAGCCAGTGACATACCGGCAGATGCAAATATTTGAAACCTTAATTTTTTTCGTAGGTACTATGAATTATTTATTTGTTTTTTATTTTTTACTAAGTACTTAGTAGGTTTTGGAGCAGAACTTGTCTTTTTTACATGTATGTTTCAGTGACCAAATAAACATTTTTTTTTTTTCAATAATTTTCTGCTGATTCCATAAAACATCCATTTATTACTATTTACAGGAGATGAGTGTAGCGCAGCACAATGCGCGGAACACGGAGCCGGCGCGCGCGCACCGGAGTCGAGAGGGGAGTGCGCGTGCGCGTGCCCACAGCGCGCGCCGATGTTTAGAGAGGACCGAGAGCTGTGCGTCGATGATCTGCCAGGTAATTACAACCTCGTACCATAGCACGAATGATGAAGGTTCACTCCTGTATGTTTTTATAACACAAAATAATCAAAGTTTAGACAACAAACATCCAATCAAAAACAATGTCGCCAGCTTTTGTGATTATATTATCCCAAAAAGTTCCGACCGCTCATGTAAAGCCTATTTTTCGATCAAAGATTAATCGGCCGAACATTCTTTGGTCAATCGTTTTTTCGACCAACCCTTGGGGAAAACGTTCTTTGAACAACTCAACTTCAGAGAATCGAGACGCACTCCCAACTCAAGTAGTGTCAGAAAACGGCTCATGGCTTATCTAGCGGCATACTTTAGAAAACAATACCATATTTGATACTGTCCACTAGTAATTTTCTGGATTCAAACTCGGAAATACATATTAGAAAGCGCGTAAGCATTTCATCACCTTAGTTAAGAGTGAACCTTCTTTCCTATTTTTTGCGGTTGAACACTGTTGAACAGTTTCAACGAGCTCTTCCTTTTAGACTAACCTACTTTTTTTGAAAAATCTGTCCGCCACGCTATGTGACATTTATCACAGAGCTAAGTGCGAGCTAAAACTGATGACGGCAATGTAGACGTGCATTAGGTGAACCAGGTTGTAGAATCATAGGTGTCGAACCAGATTCCATGCAGTGTACCATCAAGCGGTACGGTAAACTATTCAGTAGAAAAATCTTTGGCCAACCCTTAGGAAGTTTTCGCTCAATAAGTGGTTTTGGGGTTTTGGGCGTGTGCTAGCCAGGGCAAATAATTTAATTTAATGTTTTGTGTTTCGTAATATTAATTATAAGTAATTAATATTACGAAACACAAAACATTAATCCTATCCAATGGATCCTATACAATGGTAAGCCATTGTAGGTATAGGATCATGTTCATCTAACTGAACAGACAGCTGTGCTTTTGAAGTTTCATGAGCATCTTCTTCGTTTTGGGGGACTGCCTTATTTAATTTTGACATTCAAAAAGTGTTTACTAGTGTTCTTAGTTTGAATAAATGACTATTGATTTTGATTAGAGAAAGCAATGATTTTCGACACGTCACGCGAAGGACGGCAAATCTTGCTTCAAATCGATTTTCGATGTGACTCATTGAAGAACCTCGTTTAAAGAGGTTCTTCAATGAGTCAGATATGAGGTAAAAACGGCTTCCATAGCAATCTCTTAAATAATCGAATTAATTAAAATGCATTTGAATATAGATTAGTCATCATGGGAGAGCGCCCACTAGCAACTTTTGTGTCATCAACTAATATGTCCCTCATATCAAAAATATGAAAGTGCTCTGCCACGTGGCTACATGCGCGCACTTACATACAAACCCATAGACTTGATGTGAGAGATAAATTAGTTGCTGAGACAAAAGTTGCTCATGGGCGAGCACCCTAAGTTTTACAAGGTAAACGTGGTAATAAACGAGGAATGTGCATCTAATACATATTTATGAACTAATTCGTTGCGCGGTCTAATATTGTTAATTGCAAAAGCTAAAATCTCCTGAATCATCGTTAAGAAAGCGATTTGCGAGATTTCGAAAATATAACATTGAACGGTATAATTTCCGTACAGTAGGTAATCTAGCAGAATGGAATCCACGTTTTACGACTGAGCACTTTCACAACTAATCTTTTTGGAAAGAAAAGGCATCGAATACTTTGTGCACCTACATTATATTTATGGAATAATTAATTTAATATTTACGGCAAGTTCAATTTTTCCTTTTATTCAGGAACTTCAAATCTTATTTAGACCATAGATATCCGTGATCCTATAAAGTTGTATCCAAAAGTTACGAAAATCGATATGAAGCAAGATTTGCCGTCCTTCGCGTGACGTGTCGAATATCATTGCTTTCTCTAATCAAAATCAATAGTCATTTATTGAAACTAGGCTGAGAATCAGCACTTTTTAAATAGGCAACTCACAATATTAAAAAATCAGGAATTCAGGGTTGTTTAAAATGTAAACCCAGGACATTATTCTGAAAAAAAAGTACTACGGCTTATGGGAAATGACCTCTTGAGATTTTTTTTCTATTACAACGAAAGTCTACCATTCGACACTTGAATGATATCCTTTGTTACTCAGAATACAAAACATTCAATGGGGAAGATATCTTAGTCTCTCTCTTTATGAATCGATATAATAGGCGAATAGTACAGACGCCAGCACATCAAGCCACTACAATCTGTCAAATTTATTTAATGGATTTTCAACTTTATCGCGAAAACATAAGGTTCAAGGTTGATTGGGAAAATTTGACAGGTTCGGGTAGCTTGATGTGCTGGCGTCTGTACCAACATATTAAAGAAAAAACTATATAAGCCCGTGGGAGATCGGCAACAAAGTGGCGTGCTTTTCAATTGCAATGTTACGTTGGTACCTCCTGTGGGAAATGCCTTCATAAAAACAATCGAATAGCTTTCCATTTTCCTTGCTTTTAATTGGATAAATAGCTATCTCATGTTTGAATAGATATCTCAATTTTCCGATGCTATCTTTTAATATTACATGAGTTGCTTTCATTTCCATTTTAAAGTTGCTAGTTACTTAATTTTCATTTACTCCCAGCATCGTGGTTTTAACTCGGCAACATATTTTCGTATCCTTACCAATTGTAAGTAAGTGCAGATTACGAAATATAATTGGAAGCATTTCACTTCTTAACATCCCAATTCCTTCGAAATAACAGCTATACCCGGCATAATTTCAACTTTTGAAACATATCGATGGTCGTAATTACACTTTGGGTTCGAAGACTAACTAAATTACCGCATTTAGCGACACTTACGGTGTATATGGGAAGGGTTCAAATATACGCTGTTAATAACACCGGATTGTCGCATAAAGCTTATTTTATCGATGGTATGGTATTAGTCTTAATTCTTTTACAAATGAGACATCCAATAAAATGTTGCGAATGGTAGGCCCCTGACCACGTTAGTCCTATAACGAATTTGACAAATATTTGTGTTGAGAACTTTTGGCAATTTCGCTGTCTTTTATACGCTTTTTATTACACCTTATCTTCACAATTTGTTTCAAGCATGCAAATATTTTGTTTTACAGAATGTTCTTTAGCTACGTTTGGGACCGGCAGCGCTGTGCAACGAATACCGTTCGTTTATTTGCCGCTGAAAGGCCAGATTATACACCCATCAAGAGAGATTACTTTCCAAAGTAAGTGTTAATCATCACTTTTACTTTTGATCATAATCATTTGTACTTATTCATTCGCTTCCCCGCTCTGGCTTGTCCTATTGTTTTATGTATATTCTTATATTTCCAGATGTTAAAACACCAATATGTGCGGTATCAGGCGCTCAATTTCTTACAAGAAAAGGCTTCCTCGATCTTCGGAACACTTTGGATGCCGATGTCCCTTTCAATCTATTCCGTGACGAAGGCAGAACATTTCTGCAGGTAATCAATTTTCCCATATAGTAGTTTCTGTGTATTAAGTGTTAGATTTTCAATTTTTCAATAGTAATCATGTGATATTCGCAGTGGAGCGGGGAGAACGATGTGCGTGCAAGAATGACCGGGCGATTAATGGTGGTTCGATTGCTGTGTCGCGATGTCGCCGCCACTCCCACGTCGCCACTTGATTTGCGAGGAGTGTTCACACCATGTGTCGCGTTCAGGGTGCAAGGAACTCCACCGAAACCATACTCTAGTATGTATTACAAATTTAGCTCCCATTTTGGACATATATAACTTTTCAATCTTAATTAATTACGTCTTGTTTTTAGATATAACAGAAGTCCAGTTCGCACCAAACGCACAAACATCAGGATCGACCAGCAATTCAGGTCTCACAGTATCGGAGTACGTGGCTATTGGGATAAGCTCTCTACTTCTCGGTCTCATCTACGTTGCATCAGTTTTCCTATTTCTACACATTCGGAAACGTCGAAAGGCAATGTCTGATGAAGACGGCAATAGAAGACCAAAAGGACTCAAAAAGAAAGATGGGTCTGTGATTACTGAACGAGATATCGTTAGAGTAAACAACGAACGAATTCAAACTCTTCCTAATGCGATGGGTCAGGATGATGGAGTTATTAAGAAAAATCCATTGTTGAATATCAGTCGGCAGTTACACGAAACTAAAAACTTTCCCAGCGATTCAGGCAGCAATATATCCGATTCTGATGAATTCGGTGATAGTGCACGAAGTGACGATAATTTATACACTGTGAGTAGAAACTGAATAATTCCTATTTTAGGTATGAAGGGTAGGAAATATTATTTAGATATGTGAAAATATGTTTTCAGAATCAAACAACTTCGGCAGTGATCCATCAGCATTATGGTGACTTCAAAGTGAATAAAAATGACAATTCAGAAGTTAGTCATAGAGATGAGTCAGGCATTGAAAGACTCCCAGATGAACATGTGTCAATTGTAGAAACACAAGATGATAGAGAAATAGCGCGACCAGTTGGCACAACACGCAGGAAATTGTACTTTAATCCGGCTTATTTTGAACCACAACTAATGGCGGTAAGTAAAAATTAAATCTTATTCGTCAATCAATCGTTTCATCAAAACCCAATTTAACATTCTTACTCATTATTGCAGGAACCTCCAGCTGCAGCGCTAGAATTTTTAGTTAAAATTAGAGAAGTAATCGCAATAGCAAAGCACAAAATGGCATCCAAACGTTTTCAACCCATTCTGAACCAAATTCCCGAAGAAGAAACGTTCCCATCAAACGGAAATAGTATAGATGTCTATCAAAGTATGGGGAGCCAAAGAAGTGGTAGTGTTGTTAGCTTGAAAAGAGAAAACAGCAGAAAGAAAAATTGCATAGGCTGTCCAGGTTGTAAGATAGACGGTGACAATGATATCCAACAAATTGCAAAGTACAATATCCCAGCCTGTGTTAACTGTCTTAGCAACAAAGGAGATAAGCAAAATAGTATACGAAAGTGGTTGGAAAATATTCCCACGGCAAAACAACACTCGTACAATGAATTCTTACCCACAACTCAAAACAGTTTGGCAGAATCACTATTATCGCTTCCTCTCAGTGAAAGTCGGCGTAAAGTAAGAAAGCAAAACAGTTTTTCAAGCTCCAACTCGATGTATTTGACAGACAATTTTTCAGTACCCAAAAAATCTTCAACTTTATCTGTTAGATCGGAACCTATGATGAGAAACTACAATATACCATTGCCTGAATTTGAAAACCCGGATTGCCAACGAATTGATTTTAATATGTATTGTCAAACTGTGGCACGAGTAGATGATATAAGACCTATTGGTCTGAATGATTACCGATCTGTTAGCCTTCGGAATCCCGTACAAAATCCTAGAATACCTTTCACTAATAAGAATGCTTTACCCGATATGGTCAACGAAGCCATAGCTCTCGATCACTGTACAAAATCTTACAACCAGAGTAGTTCCGATGATGAAAGAATCAGTAACATAAACTCTACCATTCCCATTTCAAGCCCATATACAAGAAACACTTCTGAGAGCCCTTCAGGAAATGATTACGAGACTGACAGTTTAGAAAGAAGTACCAATAAGAAGGGTTTATCTACACCAACAACTGACTACCCTGATGTGCCTTCGTCGCAGGCTAGCCCAAGCTTGAGTAGTGCATTGCCGTTAGAAGAAGAACTGACAATGAGGAATGCTGTATACAAAATCCATTCTAGCAGCCACAGCAACACTCCGTCACCGCATCGAGAAGTTTGCATAGACCAAAATCATTATGAAACAATCGAGAAAAATCAACCCCCGCCATTCGAAACACCAAACGCTAGTTTAGTCAGTGAAGTTTATGTGAATAATACCTACAACTTCGAGAGTGCCCCAACATCGCCCAGTGGCTCAGATTGTTCTATGGGAAGTCGAAAATTAGTGACAACTATTGTTAACGATGCTGAATTAAAGCCCGGTTGCTTAACTATTGAGGTGAAAGATTCCCCTGAGAATTATATCAAAATTCATGAGTCTGATGGTTTCGAACCAGATACTTTGGACAGAAAACATCCAAAACACAAGGAAGCTACCGATACACAATTCAGTAGAAAAGATCTAATAAAAAGTATTGACAAAGAAGACAGTCAACCTAGCCAACAACGTATACAACTCAGAAGCAGTGGTACTTTCCAGAAAACGAGTGGCAAAGTGGAATATGCGACAAAATTTAACAGTCTCAGGCATGAATACGAACAACGCAAAAACGGCTATGAGCGTCCAAAGTTGTCTACAGGTATTTACAGCGGTTCAAAAAGTCTCGAAGACACTACTGATGAAACTTGGCAAGAAGCTGAAGAGTGGACAACAGAAGAAGGTCGAATACTGACTTTAGAGTTGAGACATTCTAAAAGACAACGGCAAAGCACACCTCCAACAATTAAACAACTGAAAAATCTAGCACGTCCTGACGTATTGCCACCTTTGCCGCCTTCCGATGATGATCCCATATATGAGCAACCAATTTTTCCACCTAGGAAGGTAGAGACGGAATCAATCAATGAAGTTCATCCAAAAAACGTGACCGGCAGAAGCCTCAGTCCGAGGTTATTTACGAAGAATATGGCTATTGACTCCGCACACGATAGTTTTATAACTTCTGAATCACACTATGGACCTTCCTGCAGTCCAGTGAGAGCTTCTGTCCAATCACAATCCTCGGAATATGAAAACATGGAGTCCGTGAGCGGTACAGTTAGAAAAGCGGGCGACGTGAGCAGGAATTTGGTGAGAAAACGATTAGGCAAAAGCGGCAATATAAACACTGATACTTTCGTTAAGGGACCAAAGTTAGACGGACATTCTAAGACACGGTTCCGAAGAAAGAAAGGTGTCAATATACAAGACTCAGGGTACTTGAGCAGTGACTCTACTTCTTCAAGACAAGTGCCAAGAAAATTAGTGATTGCCAAAATAGTGAGTTGTAGTGAAAGTGACGATACTGAAAACGAAGCTCGGAGTGAATCTGGTGCTGAAAGTATAGAGACACATTCCGTTTACTTCGATAGCTTTCGGAAGATGCAAACTGAAGTAGAGGATGATTTGAGTTTTAGTAGTAAAAGTTTTAGTGACTTTAACGGAAAGTTTAAACATTCCGATGACTGTTAACGCATTCCTATTAATTTTAGTTGTGGTGCAATAAAGTATACTTAGGTAGAAAATGAACAGTGTGCAATATCATGTGCAATACGTGAAATTATAATAGTTTTAATTAGATAAATTACAGGATTAATCATGGATTAATATAACCTTTAAGATGAATTTATTGAGGAGCGTCGGAACGAAAACCGATATATCGAATATACCATATTTTTCACAAATTAAAAAAAGCTTGTAAGTTTTTTAATGTTACAAAAGTGGAAAATCATAGCATGTCAATTTCCAGTTAAAGTGACATCGATTGATGTGTGAAACTTGACGGAGGGTAGATACTTAATTTAGGGAGATACTTGGCGGACAAGTATGGATATATCGGTTTTTGACGCGATCATTATGGATATATCGGTTTTTGACGAAACCAAAATGGATATGTCGGTATTGAACTGAATTGAATTTGAACCGACCATTGTTGAATTGTGTAAAACTTAATAAGAATTATCGGTTTTTAATCCAACAACAAGAACATGTTGAATTTAAAAATGTATTTGTCGGGTTTGATTTGACCACAGTATTTTGATATTTTTTTTAAGATGGATGTAACTGTTTTTTAATTGATTTCTTTCCTGAAGGGTGTATAATTAAACATTTTGTAACACAAAAAAAAAAAAATAATGTCTTAATTAAGACATATCGGTTTTTGTTCCGACGCTCCTCAATTATTATAAGTCTTTAGTTAAATATCTTTGTAAATTTTCTTGTTATGTTATCTCAGCCAATGTTTATACTTTCATAGAAACAATACGTATTAAGTTTAGTACCTAAAACGTGTATGACACGCTAGAAAATGCAATAAAAATACTTAGTATCTAATCTAAATAATAAAAGTACCTCTTACAAGCATCGATTTTATTTATTTTAAGGTAATAGAATAATTAGTCAAATAGAGAGGCCGGACGTGCAATGCAAGAATAGAATAGTTAAATATAATAATTATTATTTATTTGTTATTCAATGTACAGTGTATGAATATTTTTATTTATAAGTTAAATAATATATTGTTTTAGCCTTATTTTCGGTTATAGGCGAAGAGTCAGGCAGCAATGATTAGCTTCCTAGTACCTGACAGTATACAGTGCTCCAGAGAGGATAGAAGTAAATACATCCTCTCCGTCGAATTTCAAGAGCACGAATATTATGGTTGTGGCATTTGACGTTAGTTGGGAACAAACAATCATGAGGCATATAATGCTGACTCCGAGAGTAAAGTTGCGAAAGACAAAAATATTAGGTACCGTTTATCCGTGGATGAGTATCAATATTGATATACTTTAGGTAGATGCCTATATGGCGAACTTTTTTTTTCTATTTTACCACGCGCTGGCGCCAAATTCGTTCCCCTCAAAGTAACAAATCGCTGATGCAGAATAACAAGCAGTTTACACTCTCACCAAGTTTTTATTTTATAATAACACCTAAGTAAATACAACACTTTACAGAAAACAAAACAAAAGTATTTTAAAAATGAGAAAATTCTTTACTGTCTTTTAAGTTAACTTTCAGTTCACGATATCATGTTTTTGTGAATATTGGGATTACCTATACCTAACACTGAAAGCTAACTGAGGATATAGGCGTATCATACGCCCCCGAAGGTTTACAAGACACTGTTTCTTTGGGCAGATATTTATGGTGACACATAATATGTAATTTTAATTCTATTTCCTCGTCCATTGGGCCAGATTGTTTGTTACCAACAGTCAGGGGTTTCAGGTTATGGGTTATTAATTATTTTTTTAAGTAGATTATTGTGGTAAATAAAATTAGAAAGTAGCTGATAAAATGGTGCTAATGAAACGCAAAAAGGGGGAAACCGGGTACTCGTAGTTTTAAGTTTGTGTTATATTGCATTCGTTTACGAATCGTAATGTTTTCACCGTGTTGTTTAGTTGGTTAGACAAACTTTCAAGGGAAAATAGTGCTCACATTCTATTCTAAATTATAAACGACTGACTGAGTTATCTAAAGGCGCTCCCTCACCGGGATCATTCGCGTGTAATGTAACGTTACAGAGTCCAGCATTACATCAGTGAGGGAGGAAAATCGAGCATTACAGCGCGCACCTTGTAATGATAAAATGTGTAATACCTTGATACAACTTGTAACATCAATGCGCTCCAATTGTAATTTGTCCGGCGGGCCGCAGAGCGCTCCCCGCCCCGCAATCTGTAATGTTATATTACACGCGAATGCTCGTCAGTCAGGGAGGTAGTATTGTAATGTAATGCTCAAAATCGAATTTGAAATGTTACATTACATGCGAATGCTCCTGGTGAGGGAGCACCTTAATTAAATTTTAATGGTTTCATAGCCACTGAAGTCACGGCGTATGTACCGACGCTTGCATTTATTGGCAACCTATTTTGCTAAGACATTTTATTACTCGAAGGGTACTGATTAATATGGGCGTCTGTACCTCGTTTCCTTTTAAAACTAAAAATTAAAAAAAAAAACATTTGTAAGCAACTGTGAAATGCTCAATATTTTATTAAAAGAAAATATTATGTTAAAAATAAGTATACATTATTTTTTATAATTAAAAAGCTCTCTTTACAGCCAGTATTTAATAGTGGCTACCGTTTGTACATTTTATTTTAATTAGTCTTATTTATTGTAATCTAAAACTTAATTTATTTTATTGTCACCAGTAAGTTATAATAAGATTTTTTTTAAGAACAGCCGTAACTAAAAGTTGGCACATTGTAAGAATTTATTGAATGTATTGTTATTATTAAAGAATAAGACACAGTATTGACTTATGATTTTTTGTATTCTATAATAATGTATTATATTATAATATGCACCTTAAATTATTCTTAAGCTGCTTACTTTAAGATGCTTACTTTATCACAGATACAAAAACTTAAAAGTAGCTTACGAATTCTTCAAATTCTAACTCCCAGAAGGTACCTGGTAATATTCCATTTTACTCACTAGCTTCTCTTAAAATAACACACAACCTTCATATTCTCAAGAACTCAAAAGCTCACACAGTCTTCACATTCTTAAGAATTCAAAAAAACTAGGCTGTATATCTGATCAAAATAATTTCGAGTTGATTCTAACACCTTTATCAAAACTTACACTTTTCTGGTCGGATCAAATCTTTTTTTGTTTTTTTGGGAAATGGACCAGCTCTTGACCTCAATCACGCCTAATGGAAACCGATGGATGAGGTATATGATGGACCGAGCAAGACCAGAAGATGCTTGTTTACTGTAGCTTTGAAGACTGACTGGTCATATGTGGACGGATACAGAGACGCTGGTAGAGAGTTCCACACTTTGGCCGCTGCTTCTGCTAAGCGCATCACACTTTTTTCCTTTATTATGTTACTTGCTTCTTACAGTCAGTCTATACACATAACATGACTCTCAATTTGATCTCCATTCAGTGGCTTAATGCCCATAGCAGCTTGTTCCCTCATTTTATTTTTAAACTCCAAGTAACTTTCTTCACCCCCAGCAAATAGGTCGATTTCGGTACCAATCTTACTTTGAACAGCAGAACTCTTTGACTCACCCATCTTCACCATGCACTGGTCTAGATATTTCAGTACTAACTCAGTACGATTCAAGATAGATGTTGCATAGTTCTGGTAATTGTATAGCAATTTAGTGTTGTCTAAGATTTCTTCGTTGTATTTCGATAAATTCTCGTCTTTGGCAGTGATTCGGATGTTAGGGGTTGTTATAACCAGGGATAAAGGCACGGCGTCGTGTATATAGTGTATGAGGGCTAGAATTTGTGATGGTGTCCTGAAAATACAATAAATTTTGTTAAGATTAAATATGGACTCTATGACCAGCGACATAAGATAAATATTTGTACATTACGATTTAACTAAACTTATTTAGATATCCATAATTTAAAATTCAATGAATCCCCTTAAAATAAGTCTGCGGCGTCTGTCTACCAATCTGTCAGAAAGCTCTCTTACAATAAGGCCCTCTGTACACTGCACATATACAGCGTGTAACGGAAGGGGGGTATCAACCCTGAAGGAGGTGAATGTGCTCATGAAACTTAACAACTTTCCCCAAAGAACATAGGTCGAAATATGAAAAAAAAATTTGGCCCTCCCTTACAAAACTGACTACCAGCTGATTGATTTACTATGGGAGGGCCAAATTTTTTTTTCATATTTCGACCTATGTTCTTTGGGGAAAGTTGTTGAGTTTCATGAGCACATTTACCTCCTTCAGGGTTGATACCCCCTTTCCGTTACACGCTGTATACGTAATAAACTGTAGTTTTTCCGACAAGAAAAACGTCTGTACAAAGGGCTAACAGAGAGAGGGATACCAGTTAGTATTTTTTGCAGATTCTTCATAGTCACAGCAGATAAATAAATAATAAAAACATTTTTTTTTAAAAAACAGAAAATACCTTGAGTAAACAGAAACAGTCAAAGAATCATTCCCATTTGTTGTTTCACTGTGCAGTACCAGCATCAGACCATTAAGTATGTGGTAGGGAGACTTCCTATGTATAGCAACATTGTCACAATGAGGCACTCTTTCCATCAGCAAGTATTTGCAGAAGACATCTACAGACAAAGCTTGATCATTGTGTCTCTTTATGTGCCTCAATAAGAGATCAGTCTTCTCTGTAGTGGCTAGTACCGCTAGCATGATGTTGGAGTCTGAAATTGTCGGAGAAAGAGTTAAGGAAACGGTCTATTGGAATTCAAAATCAAGAGTCGTTTATTCAAACTAGGCTGAAAAGCAGTGCTTTTAGAACGTCAATATTACATGAGATATTCCCCAAAACACTCGCCCTTCAACACTTCCAGTGCTTTCGCTGGGAAGAAGTGGCGCAACAAACTCCCCAGCAGCACAGCTGTCTGTTCAGTTAGAAGAATTTTTATCATAACTGCAGTATTTACCAAATTGAATGGCATTTGGTAGAACATGTCAGTTTGATGTGTATTAAAAAAGGTCCAAAAAGTGACAGAAAAAAAAGTGCTTTCTCTTTCTTCTTTCATTTGTTCTAATTAGGCAACATGTCCCAGAATTAACGCACAACCTCTTAAGGGGTCATGTACTCATCATTATGAACAACTTTAACTATGGGAACAAACCTACAACGCGAAAAAAATCAAATGTTCCCTACATTTTGACGAGATGCGAACATAAATGTAGGCATCAGCTGATTTTATTTTTTTTTCGCTATTTCAGGTTTGGTAAATCGAAGAAGAGTACAATAGACACGAATAGAAGAAGAAGAAGAAGAAGAAGGCTACTGTGCAGGCAAAACCTTATTGGCCAGAGAAACCAAAAGCTGTACATCCAGTACCAAAGTGCCTGATAATTTTAAGCAAGCAATGCAACCAACTGAGAAACTTTCATATTACATCTATCTATACAGGATTTTTTTTTTAACCAGTGCGCAAACTGTAACCATGATTTAGGACCCCCTAGCGTAGAAATTTTCTGTCGGTTATCAAAAAAAAAATCAGCTGTTTCATAGAAAAGTGCAATACTTACGCGGTCAAAATGTATGTTAGAGCTAATTTGTTTTTTATTAATTGCCGAGAAATTTCAGTGCAGGTGTTCAGAATCATGTACTGAATTCATAGTAACAGTTTGCGCACTGGTTAAAAAATTATCCTGTAATAATAAAGCTGAAGAGTTTGTCTGTTTGTTTGTTTGAACGCAGTAATCTCTAGAACTGACAGTCAGAATTGAAAAATTATTTTTATATTTGATAGCTCAATTCTTGAGGAAGGTTTTAATTACATCACAAATCACAATAGGTCTACTCAAGTCCTCTAGGAGCTGAGCAAAACGAAAAAAAAAAGAAAGAATGCTAAGCGAAAATAATAAACCTGAAGAGTTATTCTGTTTGTTTGTTTGAACGTACTAACCTCTGGAACTAGCAGTCGGATATGTAACTAAGTTTCGAACGTTCCATGAACGAAATGTGTCAAGTGGTCAGACACATTTTTTTTTTTCTTAAACTAAAATGCTCCATTAATTTATCTATTTCTTCATTTGACATTTAGGATTTTTGTCTATTTTTGTATGTTTTATCTGTTTCCATTTCGACATTTCGTTCATTGAACGTTCGAAACTTGAGGTACAGACACCAGCACATCAAGCTACCTGAAACTGTCAGATTTTCCCAATCAACTTTGAACCTTACTTATGCTTTGGTGATAAAGTTGAAAATCTATTAAAGAAATCTGACAGATTGTAGTAGCTTGATGTGCTGGCGTCTGTACATCAGTCGGATTGGATATATTCTTCAAGAAATTTCACACGAAGTCACAGGCAAAAGCTAGATACTAAAAAAATAAATACAAACCCATAGGAACACTAGAAATGACATCAAACTCCGCTCCCATAGTATCCAAAGAAGACAGTTTCACATCTTCAATAGGCAGAAGACATTCCTTTCCATTCTTTTTATAAAAAATAACTCCATTGAACTCAATTTTGCTCACAACATTGCTTTTTAATTCTTCCAAATCAATTATAACTACTATAGCCGAGTTTACGTTGTATTTTAGTATGTGTGTCCCTGTTGCTTCCCAGAATGGTGATTTGTCAGTCTTTTCAAATAACTTTGTAGTGTATTCAATTGATTGTCCTGTTGTTCCATGGATTAGTACGTGGACATCTTCAAGGGACCTGTAATTATAATGGGATAAAGGCGCCGATTCTCTTGTTCACGAACCAAACTAAGTTTAAATTCAGTGCATCTTTTTCTTTCTATTTCATTAAGAAAAGTACAGAAGATAAATATCGTTTAGTCCTGTCAAAAAAGTCAGCGCCTGACGTAAATTGACGTATTTTAGTAGCCAATTTTTTAATCATGTCTAATTTTGTCTATGGAGTATTTTTTTTTTTTTTGACAGGCCTGAAGTAATATTTATCTTCTGTCCTTTTCTTAATGAAATAAAAGGAAAAAGATGCACTGAACTTAAATTTGGTTTAGTTTGTGAACAAGGGAATCAGCGCCATTGTTTCTTTAAAATGTTTTAATAAGATAGCAAAGTACTGTCTGTAACCTAATATTTATGGCTCAATTGAAAATGAAAATGTTGATAATTGTTTTTATTTTTTATAAAAAAATAACATTTTCCTTTGAGCTGAATGCTTAAAAGATACCGTGAAACCAGATCTGAATAAAATTTATTGTTTTTATTAACTTTACTGACTGTTCTGTTATGGGTTTGGTTTCCACACTTAGTGTTACTTAGTAAATATAGAGTGAAGGCGTATCGGATATCTATGGAAAAACCCAATAACACTATGCCTGAACTGGGAATCGAACCCAGGACCTCTTGCTCAGTAGTAGCCTTGCAACCACCGGACCAACGGGACAGTTTTAAACTAAATTTAAGTAATCCTAATGTCTTGAGTGAGGATCTCTCATATGGGACTGACTTCAGAAATATTCCTTCTTATACTTACTCATTATTCAGATTGCATACATTTAAAACAATGGCTATTTTCATATTGCAAACTTTAATCCATGGAGTTTGTGTGTTGATTCTCAGGGCATTTGCCATCTGAAAGTTAAAAAATAAAGATGTTGCTCAACAGGATCTGAACCAATGCTAAGAGTCTTAAATATTACAAAACATGTTCTTCAGAAAGGTCAAGCGCATAGTACTTGCAACTGGTTTGTATGTATGACCAGACGTATGAACATAAACAAGGCAAAAGGAGTGGGGTATTCCTCGAAGCGCACCAACTTTGAAATGCAAATGAAGCACCAAAATTATTTGATTTGTCGAAATGCACCATCATTTTGAGGAATACTTTTGGTGCACTTTATTTGGTGCGGTTTAAAGTTAGTGCACTTCGAGGAATACCCCAAAGGAGTGTATAAGGATCATAGTAGGTGACATTCTGTAGATTCTTCCTGCCCCATGGGAAGAAGGCGTGAGTGTATGTAACTATGATAAAGCATTATGAATGTAATCCATTATAAACACTAGAATACTTTGGCAATGATAGATTAAGCTACATTTTCTGTACTGCATACATTGGACTTCAGTAATATCTACAAGGAGTAAAGTAAAGTAAACGGGTTACCTCTTTAGCGCCATCCTTGAACACAGAATCATCTAAATTAGGATGTATCTTCTTATAAGTTGAAAAAGCTACAGTTTGATGGAGATCTAAAAAATCTTTGTAAGTTTTCTCATTACATTTCAAACTGTACTTAGCTTCAGTTAATTTCCTCATCAAATGGGTTATTATTGGTAATGTATCGTCATTATGTGGTTCAGTGAACGTGGTTGATATGTCTGGACGTTTGAAATTCTCGAAATTCTCATCAAATATAAGAGGGACTGCGTCTGCTTTGCGAAAAACTCTCAGACATGCTTGACCACTGCAGGCAGCATCAATGATATCATACCTCTCGACACTGGTAACTATTTGGTGTATCTCAAGTTTGTCTTTTCTCGAAAGAATGGTTATTTCTTCCTTTGACAATACTAAGTAAAAAAGATCACAGTTTAGGTTCCTCAATATCTTAATTTCTAAAGGTTTTATGACGCCACGGAGCTTTATTGTGGATACCAAATCTCTTTGGTAATATTCCTTTACTTCCCCGTTTGTTGTGCATATTGTAATATCAATATTTTTAACATCGCCTGGGTGTTTATCGTAAAAGACGAAACAGCTGATGTCGTTTATAACGGATGCCGAAACCAACTTCACTATCACTTGCCGTACGTTTTCGCATAGTTTTGACATCTTAACGTTATAATAACTCAATTTCTTTAATAATTGCAAATAAAAACAAACAATGTTGATAACACGAGAAATTCCCGTTTCCGCTCGATGTCTCGAATCTCGGTGATGTCAATGTCACTGTGACACTGTGTCAAAATAGGGTTACTAGAGTGCAAGTATCTTTTACCCAGATGATTTACACCTAAACTCACGCTTTCCTCCCACCGTGGAAAGAAAGCGTGATTTTACCATCTGAACAAACTTAACGTTGTAGTTGGGGACACACACTTGACTCTAGCAAAAATTAACACTTTAAAGCTTAATATTTCATAAAAGGATCCCTGAATAGAAAAATTGTTTTCACAAACCCGTAACATTTTTTAAAAAC
This sequence comes from Eremobia ochroleuca, assembly GCA_949629135.1. Taxonomy (NCBI): domain Eukaryota; kingdom Metazoa; phylum Arthropoda; class Insecta; order Lepidoptera; family Noctuidae; genus Eremobia; species Eremobia ochroleuca. Next base: position 11,034,677 of record OX451401.1, on the reverse strand, counting down.
CTATCCAACGAAACCATAGAGTAGATGAGAAAAAAAAAACATCTCACTTTACGTGTAGAGAAGGTACCCTAAATTTGTTTTTTTTTATTTTGTTTGTCGTTTCCACTTTGTCGACGTGATTAATATGTATATCCATACCAGATTATAGCTTTCTACTACTAAGAGTCTCTGAGCTTAGCTGCGCACGGACAGACGGACATACGGACATGGTGACACTATGAGGGTTCCTTGTTGACTACAAAAAAAAATCCTTAATCAACCTTTTTAGGGTTCCGGAGTTAACAAGGAACCCTAAAAAGGTTGATTAAAGAATTTTTATTTTTATCTTATCAAACTTGAAAATAAAATTGACCAAAAGCAATAATAAATAGACTTTATGTTACATACTTAATTGTTAAATATTTACTAGACATAAATTACATAGATATACCATGTCGCTAATGTTTTTAACAAAATTCGTAGTTATAAAATAAAGAGATCATATAAAATACAAATAAATCACAAATAAAATGTCGTCCGAGAAGTTAAAGTGTACGCAGTGCAATATAGTAATTAATGAGTTGTTATGTTTTGTACAAAACAAAATATGTATAATGGATGAAGAAAGTTTGATCCGGTTGTGCGTGAGCTCATATTCTACGGCAGAAATAACTTGTGCAAAGAATCTATTGTTCGAATCAGTCTCCACAAATACCCGCAATGTATCCCGATGCAAGGACAAAGAACAAAAAGAAATTGAAGACATAATTTCGGTCTTCAAGATCACAGACCCCGACAAAACACCTATCTTTGTTGCAAGGGTATTGGATAAATTGCCACCGATCACGTTTGATCATATAGATGTCACAGCATTATTAAAAGATATAATTATTTTGAAATCGGAGGTAAAACATCTCAAAGAATTCAGTGCTACAATCGACCAGTTGGATATCATAAAACAAGATGTCGATCACATGAAGTTTGCATCGGTAGTTGGATTAGATCACACTACATATGTAAACAGAAAACGAGGAGCATTTGTATCGAATAACGAATGCAATAGCGGTCCGGTTGGTATTATAAATATTTCAAATCACAATAATACTATGCTTGAGGAAAAAACACCACCCCTATCGAACTGGCGGTCGCCTATATGCCCTCAAAAACCGAAAAGTGCTTGCAAAACTCCAGGAAATGCCGCTAAAACTACTAGGAGCTCTAATAACATCATCGATGCGCCCCCTGCCGGCACGGTCACCGATGACGTGTCGCGGCCGGTCAGCTGTTCTCCTGCGCTGAGTAATACAAACCAGTTTGTTATCGCGAGCGAGTGCGGCTTCAAAAAGTGCGATGTAGGTGCTAATGATTACAACAACACGGTAAACAAAGATAAGTCTCTAGCGGATATAGTTTGTGAAGGTAAGTGGAAACCACAATGCCCCAATGAAGAATGGATAACGGTACAGAAAAAGAGGTACACAAATAAGTATTTAGATTCAAATCAGTCAAAGGGAGTCGTGCGTGGTAAAGCCGCCTGTGGACCTGGAGAGAGATTCAAGCCCGCTAGTTCGAATAAGACATACTTATTCTTATCAAACGTCCACAAGGATACTTCGGCGATTGATATAGCGGAATATATAATGGCTAAAACGAGTGATAAAGTACATTTACAAAAAATTAAGATGAAAAAAGAAAAAGAATATAATGCTTACAAAATATCGGTCTGTTCTGATAAACTGGATATGTTTATGAATGAGGAACTATGGCCGGCCGGTGTAACTTGTAGGCGGTTTAGACCTTATAAAAACCCGCAACTGGGTAATGAAGAAGAGAACGACAAATCTGTTAAATGAACTTGTGTAGTACAACCCTTGTAACATACAACTGCAAGAGCGTTAAGCGTTCCATACACGCTGTAAAACAGCTGTGTTGTTTTGCGGATATTATCGCTTTACAAGAGACGTGGCTGCTGCCGGGTGAACTGTCTTTCTTGGAGAATGTTCACGATGACTTCGCGAGCACGGGTACGTCTGCTGTGGATACGTCTGCTGGCATCCTCCGAGGCAGACCGTTCGGTGGTGTGGCGCTGCTATGGCGTAAGTCAGTGTTTCAGTGCGTTACAAAAATACAGTGCGGTAATCCGCGTATTGCCGCAATACGTATCACTACGGAAGATCGTCCAGTGCTTGTGATTTGCGTATACATGCCAATAGACATAGTAGAAAATGTGCCTGAATTCACGGATTGTCTCAGTTCAATCAGTGCTATCATTGACGAGAGTGGTATCGAGTCCGTGTTCATACTTGGCGATTTCAATGCCCATCCAGGTGAGCGCTTTTATCATGAACTTGTGGTGTTTTCAAAGGAACAGGACTGGACTTGTGTGGACACTAATAAGCTGCAATTCACGTCAGACACGTTCACGTTCATCAGCGAGGCCCATGGGTGCAAGCGTTGGCTAGACCACTGTCTCACGACAGAAGCAGCCCTGTCCAGTGTTCTGAACGTATACGTAAAGTACGATGTTTATTGGTCTGACCATTTACCATTGGTTCTTACCTGTGACTTTAATGTTATAAGACAAAAAACAAATGTAAAAAGCCCATTACGTAGTAAAATACAGTGGGGAAAGAGAAGCATAGAACAATGTCGTTCCTATGAAAATATGTGTAATCTACAGCTGAAACATATTGACTTACCTGTCGAGCTACAACAATGTTGTGGTAGGTATTGTAGGGATTCTAGTCATAGGAGCTTTATAGATGACATGTATAGGGACATTGTTAACATTTTATGTAATAATGCGAGTTATACGTATGTGTGTATGTCAATTAAGCATAAGAAACCATTGGCTGGGTGGAACAAATTTGTAAGCGAGGCTCACAGGAACGCTAAGATAAAATTCAATACGTGGCTGTGGTATGGTAGACCTGCTTGCGGCGCCATATTTGACGCAATGATAGAATCTCGAAAGGTCTTCAAAGGGAAGCTCAAATGGTGCCAAAGTCACCAGGATCAGATTCGAATGGATTTGTTAGCTAAACGCCATTCGAGTTCAGATTTTGGTGGATTTTGGAAGAGCACTAAACAGCTTAATTCTAGACCCGGCGTTCCTGTGAGTGTTGATGGTGTCTCCAACCCGAAAGATATTTCTGATTTATTTAGTAGGCATTTCGATGTGAAGTCGCGATTGGGTCCACCGTGCCGGAAGATTGATGCTGGGGACCGTGCCACAGAAATAAATACAGTGATTCTAGCAAAAGATGTCAAGACAAAAATTAAAAACATGAAGAGGGGCAAATCCCCTGGGCACGATGGGCTCAGCATCGAGCACCTGCAGTATGGTGGGTACCATTTGCCTCGTGTGTTAGCTCTTCTGTTTAATCTGTGCCTGTGTCATTCATACCTTCCTCGCGATATGTTGCGGGCTCTGGTGGTACCAGTGATCAAGAGTAGGACTGGAGACGTCTCGGACAGGTCAAACTATAGGCCGATTTCCTTGGCTACCGTCGTGGCTAAAATACTTGACAGTGTGCTTAATTCTCACCTGAATACCCACGTTAAACTGCATGATGCCCAGTTTGGATTTCGGCCAGGGCTGTCAACAGAAACCGCTATTCTTAGTTTAAAGCATGCTGTCAGGTATTACACAGACAGGAAAACACCTGTCTATGCATGTTTCCTAGACCTGTCCAAGGCTTTCGATCTTGTCTCTTTCGACGTTCTGTGGCAGAAACTGTCTGATACTGCGATGCCGCCGGAGCTTGTCTCACTTCTGCAGTATTGGTACATGAAGCAGGAGAGTCGGGTGCGATGGGCTGGAGAGCTTTCAGAGCCAAGTAGGCCAGAGTGTGGCGTAAGGCAGGGTGGCCTGACCTCACCTTTGTTGTTTGGTCTGTACGTGAATGCACTGATCGAGCGGCTCAGCAGCACTCGTGTCGGCTGCTTTATTGATGGAGTCTGCTTCAATAATTTAAGCTATGCAGACGACATGGTGCTGCTGGCACCCTCGGTCGGTGCACTCCGTAAGCTTCTCGATATTTGCGAGTCGTACGCTACTTCCCATGGCCTTGTATACAACGAAGGCAAGTCAAAATACATGGTCTTCAAGTCCGATACCAAGTGTCCCTCCACCGTCCCTCCTGTGTTATTGAACGGTGTGGAGTTGCACAGGGTGTATTCTTTTAAATACCTGGGCCACTTGGTGACGGAGGACTTGAAAGACGACGCAGATATGGAGAGGGAGCGCAGAGCATTGTCGGTTCGGGCTAATATGCTGGCCCGCCGGTTCTTCCGATGTACAGCGGCGGTCAAAATAACGCTGTTTAAAGCATATTGCATGTCGCTGTACTCGGGGAGCCTGTGGTTCCGCTACACCCAAAAGGCCTACAATGCTCTGCGGATCCAGTACAACAACGCATTTAGAGTGCTGTTGCGTCTGCCTCGGTTCTGTAGCGCATCATCTATGTTCGCTGAGGCACGCACCGACTGTTTCAATGCTGTACGGCGTAAGAAAGCGGCCTCGCTGTTAAACAGACTCCGTGGCAGCCCCAGCAGCATTCTACGCGCTATAGCCGGGAGACATGACAGCCCGTTGGTGAGGTCACTTGTCACCTGTACATTGTCTAGATTATTAGTTAAGTACTAACATAGGTTAAGACTATTGTTACTAACCCAATGGATCTCTGTTATCTGAAAATAATAAATAAATTTAAAAAAAAATATATCGAAAAACTAGATTTTTGTTATATTGTAATAAGTTAATAATATTTTAAAATGTGACGCAAACTTACTAACTTATAGTATTCCCATGAGTATGGGTAATATTTAATAGGTACATACATGGCAGCCCCGCATGATTATTGTCAAAATTGTCAGTTTGCTTTTTTTAATGGTTTAAATCTTCTAGCAACGGTGTGATGTAAACAACCTTGTAGCGAATCCTTCCTTAACTATTTGCAACGTTCTGTAAAACCTTGAAATAATGCTTGCTGAGACTACTACAATAAACAAAAATATCCAATAAGTATATTTATTGCATTCTACAATGTGAACTTTTGTGGTAGGTTAACAAAGACATGACCACATCTACCCTGTCGGCGGGCACAGCAAAGTAGGAGAGAGGCAGAGGGCCTTAATTTGACAATTGAATCGTTTTAAATATTTGCTATTTATTATTTTTCACACCTCATCATATCAAAGTCTAGGTATGTAGCCATAAAATAGCGCTTAATATAGCGGTTTTCAAAAATACTTTAAATAAGTACATACAACATAAGTAAATGATTAATGTATTATGTTGTTTTTTTTTTTTTCTAAAAATAAAAAGTAAGTAATACAATCTGGTTTACTTTTCTCCTCTCTGAAGTCTAAATCAAAAATCCTGACGCCGATTTCACGCCGGTTACACCGCCGCCGCCGTCAAAATTTTGGCATCACGCCGCCGCCAATGAAAATTAAATCGGTGCACACCTCTAGTACTTACCTAAGTAATACCTACATAATAAATTGAGCTTTTTATTCACAAGCTACTTCAGCTATTCAAACTAGGCATACCAGTTACCTCAAGCATAACATGGCAAGTATGTGAACGTTAGTGAATGATTGATTAACTGTTCAGAGGACAGATTTCATGAGCACAACCCTGGCCAGTTTAACTTGACATTCATGGCGGCGCTTCCAGCAAAGGAAAGCGTCAAATTCAGTACAAACCGACGGGTCTGGTTATACTGGCTTAACTGCTTAGAGCAACGATCCGTAGCTTTTCAATATCGCAGTACAAAAGATCGTTTCCCATCTCACGGAGGCCTGTTATTACGGTGACAGGCTGACTGCAAACAATGCACGTGATTTGACTCGCATGCATAATGCAGCACATGAAGAATGTAGGTTTTATTTTTTACTTGGCTGGAACAGTGTCATTAAATCAGTGTCTAGACGGTTTACGGTCTAGACGCCTTTGGAGGCATAAGTAGGACTAAGTATTACCCATCTATTTGTTTGATGTTTGAGCTGTCCTAAAAAGACTGGTGGTTTGGTTTGGTAAAAATAATTATGATAGGAAAAGGTCGACTCTTTTCAAGCCTAAAACTGCTTCAGCTATAATTTTTTTGCACTACTCATAATACGAAGCATTAGAGATTGGTTTACGATCGAATATTTTTATTTGCCTCCATTCTGCAACTGTTATTGTTATACTCCTGCTAGTACACAGAACCTACTTAATATACCATTGTCTAGATAATTCAAAAATTGGTTTCATGCAGTAGAAACGAAAAAACATAGAATATTTCAAAAAAAAATCCCGTCAATCAAGTGTGAAACCTGAAAACATTGTAGCTTGCGAAAAAATCAATTAATTAATTGAGTCAATTTTTTTTTTAATACATTCGTTTCACCCATATTCCCCCATTCGACAGGCCTGTTGGTCTAGTGGTCAGTGGTCCTGACTGCTATGCCCAAGGTCGTGGGTTCGATTCCCACCTAGGACACATGTTTGTGTGATGAGCACGATCATTTGTTCTTTGTCTGGGTGTAATTTATCTATAATATGTATGTATTTAGAAATATATATGTATGTTTATCAGTTGTCTAGTACTCATAGCACAAGCTCTGCTTAGTTTGGGACTAGATGGCGTTGTGTGAAAGTTGTGGAATATTATTATTATTATTATTATTATTATATGAGAAACCCTATTGAAAATTGCTCTTTTATTCAAAGTATAGTTTAGTTATAGTGAATAAAAAAATAACTAATATAATATCTATATCTATGGTTTTTATACGATACATGAGCATTATGAGTTGTGGACTTATGGATTTTTTTTTTTCATCATGGATTGTCATCTCCGAAACTACCGATATTAGTTTATTTTAAACAGGACTTTCACTAGCAGATAGCTGATGTCATACGAGTAACTTAGACTAATTTTATTAGAAAAGGAATTAGGGCTCCGCACAAAAGAAAAACCATAAAATCCAATTTGTTTTCCGTCATCCACGCGAACGAAGTCTCGGGCACAGCTCTAGTTGCTAAGAAAAGCACGGACTCGCAACTCATAGGGAGTCGTCCTCGGTAGGGCGAGGTAAAATACGTACAGCACCGTACCTACTTTTATCAATTTTAATGAAATTATCTTAGAAATACCAGCGCCGAGTTATGCAAAACATGAAACTAGTTTGATGGTAAACCCCTCAGTTTGCCTACGGACAAACCTCTTAACTTTCCGACCACATTCATAAACTTATCTCAGAAGGTCGGTATACAGTTATTACGCAGGTAGAGGTGAGGAAGAAAACACTTCGTGTCTATCATCTTTAAAGTTTTCGACATCTAATTAGGTACCTAGCGGTCAGGATTTCATAGATTTTTTATCGTGAGATCGCGGAGACAGCGGCGAGGTAATTGCGTAACATATCAGTATCAGTGGCTTTCATTCTGGCAGTTCGACAGCATTCATTGCGTTATTAGGCTGACCCCACATTTGGCGTGCGCGATCCTCGGGCGTGCGAGCTGCACGGACGCAGCGCGCGCCTAGCGCGCGCGCTGCGTCCGTGCGGCAACACCCGACGCTCACGCAGCGCGCGTAACGCGCACGCGGCGCTCGCGCTACTCGCACGCCCGAGGATCGCGCACGCCAAATGTGGGGTCAGCCTTAACGTTGTTGAGCAGACGTTATTGGGCAGATATTTTTTCGAACATATGAAAAAAAAAAAATTGTATATAAGTAGTTTATCAGCCATCTTGTTACCATAACACAAGCATTAGGTTGCTTAGCTTGGGACAAATGGTGCTGTGTGAAATGTCCAGGGATTTATTTATTTATTTATTTATTTATTTTATTGGATTAGCAATATCCTTCAAAATGATTTGAATGTGTTACGCAATTATGGTGCAGGGCTTTCCAATGATTAAGCTTTGATAAATGATCTATTTCTACAGTTACACCCCAATTGCGTAACACTTTTTCATAATCGGAAGGATTTTGAAGAAAATTCCTAATCCATGTCTGAAAAACTTCTCTATACTTGATATAGTAAATAACAAAATGAATGTTGTCGAATTGTAAATGAAAGACAATAAGTACAATTTTTTTTTTTTTTTTTGTTACGCAATTATCCCTCTAGTTCTCTACTGCATAGGTACACATGACACCAGTGCTATACAGCGTGTAACGGAAGGGGGGTATCAACCCTGAAGGAGGTGAATGTGCTCATGAAACTCAACAACTTTCCCCAAAGAACATAGGTCGAAATATGAAAAAAAAATTTGACCCTCCCTTACAAAACTGACTACCAGCTGATTGATTTACTATGGGAGGGCCAAATTTTTTTTTCATATTTCGACCTATGTTCTTTGTGGAATGTTGTTGAGTTTCATGAGCACATTCACCTCCTTCAGGGTTGATACCCCCTTTCCGTTACACGCTGTATATAAATACCATAAACAAGCTTAGGATTCATATCATATCCACTGAAGTACCTAACCAGTCAGTAAATAGCATTTTTCAACATGTTCAAGGTTCACTAAAATGAGCTGCTGCGATTAATTCAATCATGGGAACTTTGAAGTAGATGTAGGTACCTACCTACCTATTCACGCTCACTCCACATCTCCACATCTATTCAATAAATGTACACTGTAGGCACACACTCAAATCCTTAAGTGTTACGAACAAATACATAGTTAGGCCGCTGGGCGTCGGGACAAGGTCGCGATGCTGCGCTATTGCACCGTATTGCACCATCTGCGTATATTGTATAGCACGCATAGCCCACACTCAATGAGTGGTATCTTTAAAATAATAGCTAGACCCTTGCCTAAATGTACAGACGCCAGCACATCAAGCTACTACAATCTGTCAGATTTCTTTAATAGATTTTCAACTTTATCGCTAAGTCATAAGTTTCAAAATTGATTGGGAAAATCTGACAGTTTCGGGTAGCTTGATGTGGTGGCGTCTGTACAATAACATTTATTGTCAATTAGACGAGCAGAATTGGTTCTTGTGAAGTATAAGGAGGCATATCAGCACCCTAATTGCGTAACACACTATTACTCTCAATTTGAATAATTTTGAAGCATAATTGCTAATCCATTGCTCCATATGTTCGAAAAATGTATCTGCTCAGCAACGTAAATAACGCAATGAATGTTGTTGAACTGTCAAAATGAAACCTATTGCTACTGATAGTGTGTTACGCAATTACCCTGCAGATCAGAGGGGCAATTTCGTAATTTTAAGAACGTTCATAGTCTGATTTCAGTCTCAATCTGACAAAAATAGCTCTAATTTCCCCTGCATTGTTGATAAGTTTTTTTACATTGATTGTCGCTGAGATGAGATTGCTACTAGATTTTGAACGTAAAAACGTTCAAAATTACGGGAATTGGTCTTCAGATCAATCCCTTAGAGGCTCAGCGTAAATGGTTATGTACAGACGCCAGCACACCAAGCTACCCGAAACTGTCAGATTTTCCCAATCAACTTTGAACCTTATATTTAAGCAATAAAGTTGAAAATCTATCAAAGAAATCTGACAGATTGTAGTAGCTTGATGTGCTGGCGTCTGTACATAATCCACACTACGTCAAGCTGCAAACTGACCCCAACGTGCCCGGTTGATAAAGGTAGGATGCACTGATGTAGCCGGGACACCAAAGTCGTAAACTCGTAGCACAGGAAGCGCATCGGTTCCACCGGACATCTCGGAGGCCTCCTTCCTAGGTAAGTGCTGAGGAACTCCATCTAGTTTTAATTTATGGGGGTCGGACAGAACTTCCCTTATACATTATGTACCTACCGGATACCCCTGCAGACCTACACGCATGAGATATCAACAAACTTTGAAGATACGCCTAGTAAATAATCAAGAGCCCAGTTTCTTCCTTTTCTTAGATATAAAATAGGCAAAAAGCTTCCACTTTTCCCCCATCATTGAAACAAAATAAATGTCCGCCAGCTAAGGAAAGCACTTAACCACGTTCGCTACTTAGGCAAGTTTTTGTGCTCATGTAATATAGATGACTTGGATCATTGTTACCCACTTAACATGGGAACTTACACGTGCTGATTGACACCATTTATGTTCTCTATAAATAACTACTCGTATTTCTATGTTGGAGGTTATTGTGGCTTATTTGCTGTTGGCTCATATTGTTTTTAAAATGTTAGTAGTAAGTTCTTCTAACTGAACAGACAGCTGAGCTGCTAAGGAGTTTGTTGTGCCACTTCTTCTTCCCACCTAAAACACTAGGAAGTGGTGAAAAGCGGGCGTTTTGGGGAACTATCATGTAATTTTATCGTCAAAAAAAAAATCTAAATCAAAATCCATGTATTCAAACTATTTAATAAATGGATTTTGTTTTAGATTTTTGATTACGAGAATCGATTTAAAAATGTTGTGCTGCTTATAGGTATAATTTCACACATAGAGTCTATAAATAAACTTCAGCAATCATCTTGAATTAAAAGTTTATCCTGCTTCTTCTCTTAAATATTTATTAGATTCTATATAAGAGTAGATTAAGTACATATATGTTATACATTTACCTAATATTAAGTTTACTGTACGAGAGACTCAACGATCTCATAGTTAAACTGCGTAAGCAGTTTTGTGGGACAGCTTTAAGAAATTTTAATTGAATAAAAATCTTCATTCATTCATTCATTCATTCTTCTCGCCTAGGTCGTGATCAGCATTTAAAAGCAGGATACCTAACTTATTGTAACTACCTAATCATAGAAAACCAATAGAAAATTACTTAATAGACCCATTAGCATAAAGATAATCTGGTTAAAAATTAACAAGAGACTGAAGAATCAATTCCCTGCCACAACTAACCCGTCTGCTGATTCTACATTTAATTCTCTTTGCCCGTCTGCCTTCAAAGCAAGAGTGAACAGGCTTCTTCTAGGCACACTCGTTCCCTCATAGACTTCATCTGTCGCTTTCCATTAGGCGTGATCGAGGCCAAGAGCAGGTCCATTCTGCAATAAAAACAAAAATCATCGAGGAAGACACCGACGCTACATTTTTCGCTGATTTTCCTTACATTCATTTACTTCCTAATCATCACGTAGGTACCTAAACACTTCGTTCTAGACAAGAATGCATAAGCAAATTTTTTATACAACGAATGACAAATTCGTCAGTTTCTTACGTAACGCAGTTCGAAGATTCATCGTGTTTAGGAACCGTGTCTGAAGTCTCATTTAAAATTGGAATAATTAGATTCGGCCCACGGTTGAATGACTTCTTTTTCAGGAAATTCTTCGCTTGTCATGTGATTTACTGAACTGTAATTAGCAACATCTTGCCGAAGTGGTGGCGATAATTAGACACAGACGAGACCAACTAAACCCTGGTTATTTTAATTACCTTAAAGAAGATGACGATATCTTTGTCTTAGTCGAATTTTAAATTAAACTGTAACACTCCTAAAGTGAAGCTTGTGACTAAATAATAATAGCCACTCGGGTCTATCGAATGTTAAGGTTCGCTGCCGCGGTGGGTTCGTGGATGGGTGTCCATCCATTACATATCGAGACTCATCCGTGTCTCAGAAAGCACGGTAATCCGTTGGTCCCGGCTATCAAACGTAGATCTTTGACTGTCGTTAAGGGTAGTCGGAAGCCTAAGTCTGACAACCAGTCTGGTCCAAGGGGTATCGTGTTACCTAATAGCTGGGTTGTGGAGGTCAGATAGGCATGTCACTGCATGTAAAATACTGGTATTCATCATCCACGGACCAACCGTGGCAAGGGTAGCTTAACCTGGTCGATCGACCCGTGCGGCTGTTATTACTTAGCCACAAGCCCCTCATACCTTAACATAAGTGAAGACAAATAATACTGAAAATTCCCTTGCAAAACAACATAGGAATATTCCACAAAGGCATGACATACCAGTATAGTTAGATTATTCTAATATTAGCCCGGCAAGACCTCCGGACTCCTGTCACCTACGAGCGTGGCCGTGGGCCGCCGACGACGGTTTAAAATAGTTACTTTAAATGGCTACTTCCTTCGACGGTGATTGTCATAGAAATGTGCAGTGGACTGAGCAGAAGGAAGGCGAATGCACTGGTTTGAAAAATTGATTCATTTCAGTCTATCACCAGTGTGGAAGACTTTTTACTAGGTTAGTACGAAATTCTGAACAAAAAACGAGGATTTTGAAATTTGTTTAAGGTTCCTACTGCTCGGACACAGGCTTCCTCGAACGCAGGCCCTGTGCGGCACGGTGAATGTCACATGTCATCGAATGTTTAGTTCTAGGACATGCCAGTTTCCTCACGACGTTTCCTTCACCGTTTTGAAAGCAGTGATGATGAAATATTTTTACACAAAGTAAAGTGTCTGATTGGGATCGAACACACGACCTACGACTCGCAAATCGCGGCCTGTACCACTGGGCCACCACTGCTCCTTATCCAGTACATAAGATGGCTCTTTTTTCTATTGAAACTCCATACCACGCTAGGCCAGCTCGAGGTGGAAGTGTTACCATCAATGTGCGGTCGACTGTACCTACGGTGTTCTTAAAAAACTAAGATTAAACACGCCCTGAGCAACACAAGTATAGAACGTACACGATAATTAATTGTCTACTTTACTATATTCGTTGCAAATACTTTTGTAATATGGACTAGCTGCATGCTAAATTCATTTTAGCATGCAGCTAAAGTATTTTATAACACATTTGCTCGTAAAAGGTCTCTTACTGCACCAATTTCAATATCGTAATGTATCTCATTACGTACTAGTGCGTAATTGTAATGTAAAGCGCACGGTTTATCAAGATGCTCCGTCTAAAACGAACAGTACTTTTTTAAATATTAGCAAAGAGTTTTTATGTCAGAAAAGTGGTCAACATTTTATGAATAAAATTAACTTTGGGAGATAAAATATCACTACATAGTATAAAACAAAGTCGCTTCCCTGTCTGTCTGTCCCTATATATGCTTACATCTATAAAACTACGCAACGGATTTTGATGCGGTTTTTTTTAATAGATAGAGTGATTCAAGAGGAAGGTTTATATCTATAATACATGCATAATGTAGTAGAGAAACACTGATAATTTTAGAGGTTTCTAATGTGATGTCGTAAATAAACACATTTTTTTGCGCTTACATTGTAAACGCTGGCTGAACCCGTCGAGATAGATCAAAATAATGTACTACAGTATTGTACACCTTAAAAAGGTCTACAAAAAAGTCCACGATGGTATATGTCTAACTCTTAGGGATAACCCACAATAACCATTTTTTATCCTATACTTCTTACGAGAAATAGTGGCTCTAAAATTATCAGTTTCTCAATGAGGGTTTCCTGAAATGACGTTCACTAGGTGGCAGCACTGAGACGTCAGGTCCGAGTACCTGTCAAAAGTGTCAAAGCGCCTATATTTTCTTTAGTCCTGACTGAATGAAAAACGAATGAATGAAACGAATGATGAACGTCATCATATATTTTAAATTAATTGCCGAAATGGAAGACCTCTTGCCAAAGTGGCGCCAACTGGTGGCGTAAATTTTTGTGAAAACCCTCATTGCTCCCGTGCGAAGCCGGGGCGGGTCGCTAGTAATTAATAAACATTTAATTCTTTAATTTAATTAATTCACATAATTTTCCGACGCTCTTGGTTCCAGGGCGAACAGTGTATGGGCACAGAGCAATGTTCTTTATCAAATTCAATTAAAAGCGACACCCAGTCACTTAAGGCGATATTTGTCCTATATCTGAACAAGAGTCATGAGAATTCCACAAAGGATTCCATTAATGGTCGGATTCTATCGTCAATTACCTACCAACAAAGCATAGAGAATATAACCTAGCGTGCACAATATAATTTAGCGTGCACGCAGGTCTAACACTTGGACACAACTAAAATTGCTACTAGTACCGTAGCCTATACATAGGCGACAAAATACTAATAGTTTTCGTGCGTCGGGGCACTGTATACGCAGTCAAGTGGTTATAATAGTCTTTGCAACAAAGTGATTCACCCATTACGTCATCAGTATTAACGTACGTCGACTCACACACAGTCCATCGACTGTGTGAGAGATGATATGGAATACCGACGTTGAGATTAGGTGAAGACCAAAGAAACGATGGCTGCATCGTTTTTTGGTCTTCACCTTTCACCTTTTCACCTCAACGTCAGTATTCCAACCACAATTATACTTAAAAACTTTCGTCATGACTCTTTCTTCTCATTCCTCCGTATCCCATCCCTATACTAGGACAATCGATATCGACACAAGTTAACAGTCACCAGTGTCAATTTCATAGTTCCTCATAGATTTGTGATATTATGATATGCACATGTCAATACTACTCTTTATCATCATCCACAGACTCTTTTTGTCTCTGTTTTGTGACAATCTTGTTCTATATTATACAATTACATACTAATAAACATAATTAATTTAGAACAAGATAAAATAAAATAGAGGAAAGGTAGCGCGAAGCGCGAAGGAATACTGATATTCCTTCGCGCTTCTTATATCTAGGTATTTCATTTTCGTCAGGGAACTACCACCCCTCCCCTTGATAAATATCCACTGTTTAAAACACGTGGGTAAACATATAGAGAGTTATTTAAAACTCTATATATAAAATGCTCAAGTTTTAGGTATTCTATGTAGCCATGTGTATAATAAATGTGGTTACAAAAATAAATAGAATGTAACTAATGTTCTACGTATGAGCTTATTACCCACACGCAAGAATTTCAAATATTGTTAGAGCTTATTGGGGAGTAACATTTTAATGGAAAACCTATTATTCTTCGGATTCTTGTTGGTCGTCAAATGACCAAAATACTACACGACTAATAGTGTTTTAAGCACCCTTCTGTATGCGTCGGGGGTTAAAAATAATCGCTTTCGTAGGCTTCAATAATGTACCGACGATTTTTTATTGTATATGTATTTTGTGGTCGGTATTACGAGCTTAATAGGTTGCAAGATGAAGAATGAAGAGATTCAATTTAAAGAAATATTTTTTTTTTATCGTAGGTATATCATGGTGTCACTTATTTAAGTATTTATTTTTATTTTTGTATATTGGCACTTGGTTTTATATATTATTAATATAATTTATTATCATTTAATTGTGGTTTTGTGTGTTGTGTTATGCTTCAGTGTGCACTGAATAGGTAAGTGTTTTATTTATCTATCTAATTTCCTGTAATTTCAATGCCGTTTATTAATAAAAGCTATATTTCCGCCGTACAACTGGATGCGAACCATCAGGAAAGACATTAATATTCGGTCCATGTATTTATTTGTTCTAGACAATATTTTCGCGAGTTATCTGTACTGTAGGCTTAGCCAAGTTGACAATCTACAAGCGATAACGCTAGTAGAAAACTAATCAAATGTATAGGAATGACATCATCTCAACGTTAAGTCACGTGGTCAGAACAAACGAATAGAAAATTCGTAGCCAAATTTACTCGTTCATAATTGTAGAATGAAATGTAATCGTTTCTACAACGTTGATCGCTACATCCCATACAAATGGTAGCCAAGTTACAGTTTTGACAAGCGCTAACGAAACGATATCGAAGTTTTTGAACGATAGCTTAGCGATTGCCGAGACCCAAGAGTTAACGATAAACAAATGACGCCTATTATGATACAGCTGTGTTAGTGTGTTAAGACCGAGAATTATAAATATTTATTTACCACAATTTTGGACCATATTTGCCATATTTGTGGACAATAGTGTGGGTTGTGCGTTTGTTTACTATTATACCTTAGCTAACTATTAATATTGTAACGCATAACTGTTTTTTGTCCCAAATAAATAAATAAAAAAAATAAATCTAGCATTTAAAATGCATACTTTAAATATGTTGTGGTGCGCTAATAATGAAGTGTGGCTTAGGCGCCAAAAAAGAGACATAAATCGTCAGTGCACGGAGACAATAATCCAAGGAAGAGCCATGCTGAGATGTTTATTGAATAGGTTATAAGTAAAGTAAGATCATTTTAAGCTTTAGTGAAATTTTATTTACATTTCCTAGTTATAAATTAAACTTTTATGTAAGTACTCTATATTTAATTGATCATATAAATATGAATAATAAGTTATTGATAGTATTTTGAAAATGTCTAGTTAATTTTATGTTAATTTAATGTTCAATGTAATGTAATTAGATATTATATTATTAATAAAACAGCTTTATTATTACAAATAAGTTTATTATTGTTTTTATTAAAAACACTAACATTCAAGATGTGGTAGTGGCGTGCACGGTAAGAAGTAAGGATTTTTCAGTTATTCAATACTTTGTATTTACAATTCACTTAATAACTACATTTTAGGTACTTTTTGGTTACTTTACATAAAAAAACAATTACCTTCAGTTACTGTACATAAATATTGCTTTCATTCTTACATTTCAAGTGTAAATTAAAATAGGTTTTGTTTTAATATTACAAAAATATCAATTATTATACTATTAAGAGTATAATAATTTACGATTTTTGCAATTTGCAGCTCAGTGTCTGGGTGTAAGTTGAACAAAATATGATTCGCGACTGTAACAAATACGTATTTACAGAATTATAATCATTAGAATAAGTAATACAACTTCTTAAGCGCGTGGATGTGGTGGGCGACGGGCTAGCCCGATGCCGTCGCCGCTGCGGAGCCTCCCGTGACGTGGACGTGGTAGGCGACGTCGCTGACGGCGTCGGCGCGGACGCAATGCCGGGCGTCGTCGTTAGCACTGGTGGTGGGGGATGGCATGGAAGTTCCCCAGCGGGAGTAGGTGGCAGTGAAGGACAGGCGAGATGCTGGTGTTGCTGAGAATAAATAATTACAGTCATATATTAAAATGTGCCCAAATGAATTATTTAGCCAAAACATTGAATATAAAAAAAAAAAATGAAATGTACCTTGTATATAACCAGAAGGAATGAAATCCAACATAATTGCATCTGTGGCAGAAAGGGACGTGCAGGCAATATGTACAGAATCTCTGGTCGGTGGTGATAGAGAGTTTAGCTGTGATGGTGGCGCCTGAAAAATATGTGGAATTTAAATTAGAAAAAATACACTTCACACAAGCAACGAAAAAACTGACATCAAAGCCTCTCCAATTCCAGCTTGACCAATGACAGCAGTCAAACCCATTATGCCCAAAACTCTCCCTTCTGAACCAATTAGAGTTTGTCTGCTGCTTGGACTACCAATAGTACCAGAAGCCTCACAACATCTTCCCAAGGCTTTTTTCTTTCTTTTACTTTTCCAATCTGCCCACACTTGAACATAAACATTCATGCATGTTTTCATCAATAATTTTCTAGTATATGAAGTAAACTGATTGTTGTATGTACTTCATCTTGTAGAATACTAAATGTTAATAATAGGAATCCAAATAATATTTTACAGTGGTTTGTGTGAGAGTCTTACTTTCTTCCATTTGTCCAATGGCTCTATTACTCCTCCACCAAGGGAGTTTAGTAACTCTCCCAGTTCCTGCCATAGTCGGTCAGCTTTTATTCGGCCTTGGGGACCTTGCTGGGGCCTCGTTAATTCGCCATTTATTTATTTATTTTATTTATTTCTATAGCAATTGCTTGCTGCACTTACAGTCAACACCAAAGCGCGCAGAAAGCCAACAACATAACATTTAACTAAAAACAAAACTATTTCAGAGAAACAAAGGGTCTATTGATTAAATAGAGTCAAACACAATTGTTTTGTTTGTTTCTTACGTATTAGTTCATGTCGCATATCACGTCATTGTTTACGTTTCAAACTTTCAAGTATGATAAGATTATCAAATAACAAACGAAGATATTTACGAAATAACTCATAATTTACGTACCTTTCCATGAATTCCAATAAAGCTGCGAACTGTTTTGGGCTTGCTCGAGATCTAGATTCCATCCTATAAAAGTTATCACTTCATTTAAGGTATCTTTCATTCATAGGTATGCAGAATCATATCATAACATTTCGAGACACAGTAATGTTTAAAATTACATTCCAAACTGTGATATAAACCAAATATAAGAAGAACTTTACCTTATTTCGCTTACTTTCTAAACTTTATTTGCCCGCGCACTAACTAAGTACACAGTCTGACTTCGACTTAGTTTGACGTTTGTAATAACGCTCACCATAGACTAAAGTATAGGTTTTTTCTAAAGACGTTGACGAATGAGCGTTCTACTCAGTCGTGTCAACATGGCTACCAACTTATCGTTTTCTAAGATCGCTTACGCCGAGGCGTTAACGATTGTAGAAAGAGATTCGATACGAAACGTTTGTAACTTGGCTAGGCCCTCTGTAGCTCTGTCGACACTGACCATTAGCTCATACCTATCGACTATGCGATAGGTACCTACCAAAGCTGTGCCAAAGGTCGAGATGAATCACATTTAGTTCTACTCATTCCTCTCAGGTTCGGCCAATCGGCAGTTGTTTACATCACACCCGTCCGCCGTGGTCGCCACACGCACTGTATCCAATTGCTTTCATTCAGTTTCTTACTTTATCGTGAGCATCATTGGCGGTATGAATTGTGATAACTTTTGTTTGCTTACTGATTAGGGATCGGGATCACTGATATCGGTGAAGGAAAATATCGTGATGAAATCTGTACCCTGATTGCGTATTAATCCATTGCTTCATAAGTTTCAAAAAATTGTATGCTCAACAACGTAAATAACGCAATGAATGTTGTTGAACTGTCAAAATGAAAGCCATTACTACCTACTGTTATACTCAATTACCCCGCTGGACGTATCTATATACTTACCTAAGTCCAGGTTCCGTCATGTTATAAATTAAAGTAGCTTTATTGTCTGTCTGTCTATGTGAATTTCTAAACTTCTCAAGGGATTTTGACGCGGGTTTCACGATCATTTAGAGAATTTATTTCAGTAGGTTCATGTGTATAATTCATTTATATTAAACTTACATATTTTAATAAAAAAAATCTCAATGCTTTGTCAAATCGTAAAAAATTTTGCAAAACAGGGCATCACTAATAATTAATATACATACGTCTAAAATCGACAAACCGCCTGGAGCAAGCGTGGCGATTATAGATATAAGAAAGAAGGCGGTCAATGCTCGTGCCTTCTCTGTACGACTATGTGGAGAAGCATTTGCCCTGCATTGGGACAGTTACAGGTTGGGATTGTTTTGACAGTTACAGGTTGGTATTGTTTTGACAGTTACAGGTTGGTATTGTTTTGATCTCCATCCATTCATGCATCAGACGAGTTAGTTAGGTTAGGTTAGTAAAGTCTAATTGTATCATTTCATTACTTAACTTTTCATATGAAAAGCTTTAAGTAATAAGCGGTATCTAGTTTTCATTTGAAATTGGCACAAATTTTATGTCGACTTATTGATAGAACGATAGCTTATGTACCTCTCCAAATGTTGTCCATCCATTGAAAAATCGACCCATAGCGAGGTAGAAATTGTATTACCAGTGAAGTCTTTTTCAAAAAATATTAAATTAATAATAAAAACTCAAAACAGACAGTAGGCATATAGGTACTATTGTGTACCTGAGCGAAAGAATATTGTCGCATACTGTTGCACCCAGAGATACCCAGATACCCAGTTCTATCATTTTAACTCCGAACACTAAATAGGCTTAGACTGAAGTAGATACCAACTTTATATATGAAATAATTATTTCAATTGGGAATCAATCCGAAACTAAACTACTACCAAAAAAAAATTAAATATAAAAAAATCGTAACTTGATATATCTTTTGAAAAACATTCATACTACTACGTCTCCTTCCCAATTGTGTTTTTATTTTATTTGGTCCCCTCCAATTAGAAGGTTGGCTATAAAATTTGGATATTTTCTCCCTGTCTTTTTTACAAAGAGAAATAGCCCGGATGTCCAGGACATGACTATATTACCAGGCTTCGAATGATGTCACTATTCGACACACACTTTTTCCAAAGGTAGAGCAGGATTGTTTTTACTGTCTACACCCCTGTCTCTAGGTCGTCAGTGATATAACATTCGCAACGTAGCTACATCTTCCCGGAGAACTTAACCCTTAAATGCATGATTTATTGTATCGTATTGCAAAAAATGCTATTGTATAGGTATTTATCTATAGAATTTAGAAAAAATATATATTATAATAAATATTAATATTCATAGAGTAAATATATTGTTTTGACATAAAGAGGTGCGTTCAGACACTCACAGCTATCACATTCTTAAAA
This sequence comes from Eremobia ochroleuca, assembly GCA_949629135.1. NCBI lineage: Eukaryota > Metazoa > Arthropoda > Insecta > Lepidoptera > Noctuidae > Eremobia > Eremobia ochroleuca. Next base: position 11,014,461 of record OX451401.1, on the reverse strand, counting down.
AATTAAATAACGTACTTTGTTGCCATATGGCAACATTATGCATTTAAGGGTTAATTTTGACAACTCATCTTCAATATTATTAAACCTACCCGAATGTCAGCTTGATTAATATTTAATTCCCAAAGACGACTTCTTGGCAGTTCTTGGATAACTGTCGGATGTTAAGAAAGGAAGTGCACAGGAAAAGCCCTCTCCCTTAAAAGGAAAAGCGATGTAATTTATTATTTTACTCGTGAAACTTGTTGCTATCATTCTCAGAAATGCTCTGTGCCTTCAACAGACATATTGATTTTCATGTCTATTTATTATATCATATTGTCACGCCGTTCACCAGCGCAAAGCTATTCCCTAAATCCGTCAACGAAGATACAAGACCGTCCGAAGTAGTTCATAATTTCGAAGTGGACCATACACCCAATTAATTCGCTTTTTTGGATGGGTAAACACATCGGGTGTAGAGACAATTTTACTGCCAAATCGTGGTGTCATTAATTCTTAGTTCAGGCCCCAAACTAATCATAATACGGAGTAGGAATCACCCCTAACTTCGGCTGAATCTACGGAATTCGTGCTTAGGGAGTAGCCGTCCCCTGTCGTTCACACTCTTTCCGCGCCCAACGCTCTTGGACGCTAAACCTGACAGTGAAATTTTCGCGGATGAATGGAAGACGATCATGTCAGTATGTCTGGAGTTCTGTGAGCACTGGGTAATTTTCTAAAAAAGAATACTTTCTTTAGCTAATGTATGTACAATAATTGGCAAATTGCTGTTTTATCACACTAATATTGTAAAGTCGAAAGTTTGTGAGTGTGTGTGTGTATGTTTGTTACTTCTTCACGCTCAAACGGCTGGACCAATTTTGATGAAATATAGCACACAGATAGTTTATAACCAGGATTAACAGATACGATACTTTTTATACCAATATTCCCACGGGATCGACACTTATGCGGGTGAAACCGCGGGGCGCAGCTAGTGATATATACATAAATATTCAGCAGTGTCCCCGTTTCTCTATAAATCAATATAGGAAAATCAATTGATTCCATTCAGAGCTTTTAGTCATAACCAGATCTTATTCATTAAACAAATAACGATTTAAACAACCAATCGATTCGCATCATCAACCTATTGAACATTAGACCGATTCATTCATCGATAACAGGAAGCAGTTCATAACGACGGTCATAAGCAAAGGAATGATCAGATTGTGCCTCGTTCATATTGACAGTTCGATCACGTAGTAGCCGACACTACTGCACTGTTAGCAAGATAGTATTGACTTTGATTTTCATTGCTGATTTGCTATTAACATTCCATTCTGTGCTAAGCCAATGTAAGCAATGTATTTGCACTTTGTTGTGGACGTGCGCAATCAATGAATAAAGTTAATTATTGAACTAAGCTTCTTAAGATGTTCGATCACGGATGTTTGTGTGTCACCGATTTGTTGAAATAGTATCTTGCAAGCGATTTCTTTTAGAATGGCTTGGAAAGTTGTGATTAAAACAGTTTTATTAGAAGCGTTATATTCTTTTTTTCTAAAGTATAGATTATATAAGAGACTAGGTACCTATTTTAGAATTTCTCATAACTGGTCAACCTTACCTCGATAAGGCGAAAGGACGAACAGAAGAATAGGAAAAGTTATATTATACCTAAGTAGCTCTTGAGAATTCACTTTTATTGGATTCAGCACTTGTTTGGCCTTACGGCGAAGAACTAGGTACAGTTACGTACGTATATACCTTACCTCTCATAGAAGCAATTACAATGATGGTACTCGTGATAGAAACTCCGGGCATTCCATTTTCCCGTTTTTTGGGGAGTTAGAAATCAAACGTAGGTAATTAAATATTTCCTATAAAACATAACAAAAATATCTCGAATTACAATATATGCCGGGATAGTCATGAAAACCCACAGGGATACGATGCATCCCAGGGTATTATTATACCTAATATCTGCGCTCGTCCGTCGGTTATCTTTATCCGTACCTTCGCTCGTGGGATCACTGCGCGTGCGACCTAACACGACCACCTTGAAAGGTTTCTGTTCATTATGCCTTCATGAGTAAACCCGCAAAGGTCAACAATTCGCAGCATTGTTCTAACATGAGACAGGCTAACACAGATAGAGGCTTGGATGGATACAAAAAGGGAAACAATTTTCTCTTCAATTCAATATACAGAACTGGACCAAAATGTGGGAACAAGGTCACTTAATCAGCTGATACAAGCGAGATACACGGTAGACGGTAGCCCTCTGAGGCACGCATGCGTAGACAAAGCGTCTCTCAGACTTTATAACCAAATATTATAGAAAAATGTAAAAGCGGGTGATGAATGTAACCGCAGAATTCTTCAGCGCGTTCTCTGGAACCGGGTCAGTGGCTCGGAATTTCGCTTGTCACGGACTGTGTTGTTGGCACATTTGCAAAGAAAATTGTATTGTTTTCGTTGTTAAGTATCGGAGTGGTTGCCAGAAATAAAGCTGCAGTGCAGTAGTCAGCTTGCAGCGGCAGACTGCGGTGCTGGCTCACCATTCATTGTGATGGCGGGAGGTCGATACGTCGCCAGTGTCGCCGCGCCTTCTGTGTTGCGCGGTCGTAATTTGCCGACGGTCCGCGCCGCTCGTCTTGACGTCTATGAGCACTGCGCAACCGACTGATATCGACAGTGAAGCCTTTATTTATAAACAAATTGTAATTACCCGTGCTTTTAATTATTTTTAACGACAGTTTCATTCATCATCAAACGTATCGATACGCCAATTAAAAGATATAGTGCAATTGACGAAGATAACTTATTTATTTAATGTTTTACGTGAAAGCGCACGTGACTGTATTACATAAATATTAAATATTATGGACACATATTTATTTGCGACTGTATTGATCAGTAAGTACACGTGGTTGTTGTATGCATCTGGCACACGATTTGTGATTCACTTTACACTATAATTTATTACCTTGAATGTTTTGAATAGCATTTGACAAATTAGCGAACAATCGCTCTCATAAAGATAAGGAACATCGTGTAAAAGATCATTAAATTAACTTAAAAATAGTAGATGATAAGTGTTTAAAGCAAATGAAAGATGAAAATTACATAATTATATGGAGACGTACTGAAACAAACGACTATTGAGAATTAATTCCCGATGACAGCGGCTATGCAGGAACACGCATTCAGCCGCCCACGGATCCACTGCCGCAGTTCAAACATGGTGACTGACACACTCGTAAATCAAATTAAGAACCCACATAACAATGATTATATAAATTCTACAAGACCATAGTAACTTTTCAGTTTTACGAGCAGATATCGCAGCAACAAAACATTATTAAAAATTAGGATAACGAATGTTTGTGATGAGAACCGGTTCCACAAGTAGGTACTTAAAAACAAACCAAAAAAAGTAGGTGATGTATAAATCGTGTTTAGATATTACAAAAATCGCATCGATGAAGCAATTCCAACAGTAATACAATTTGATGTAACCGGCGGAAAATTCGGTGATCCAATCGCAACAATCAATTTAGAACATCTACTAAATATTGATACAGTTCTGAAATAAATTATCTATTTTTTTTTTGTATTTCCCTATTATAGTTTCGATCTAAAAACTTTTAATCACTGTCCGACAAACAATACCAACATGAGCGGCATGTATGTATGTGTATAAGCTATGAAGGATCACTTCGCGTCTTCGCGCTTTTGTTTAAAAGCTATCAGTGCACACACATTTTACCCTGTTTTGTACTGACTAAAATAACTTAATGTGGGAAATTTTATCACGATTTAGGATCTTTTTTCGACTGCAATTTCTACATGCTATGTATTGTGGTTTAAGATTCTCTTTCAATTTCCAATACAAACAAAATTTTAGAATAAACAACATGACAGATTGGTCCAATATTTTTGGCCATCAATTCAAACAACAAAGCTTTGGGTAAAACATTGATTTCTTTGGTCCGCAGTATTCTATTCATCTTTGGTTAGAATATTATAATATCTTTTCTCTATAATGATGAAAAGATGTTGAGTAAAAAGGTGTCTGTATTGATTGAATAAATTCCGCCTCTGGCGAATTTACTTTTTACGTAGAGGTTGTAAGAATTTGAATAATTTTGAATGAATATGACACACAATATTTGGTCGAGGTCAACCTGTATCTTCAAATAGCAGGTAGGGACTAAGTTGCTCACCTTTCAGAATGTGCTGGAAAATATAGGAGGTATGCAACGTTGCGTCCACCATTATTTATAGTCAAACCAAATCATTCGTCTAAAGGATATAAAAAAGAGCTTTAGAGACATCGGAAAAAAATATTTCAAGGTTGATCATCAGATGGCTTAGATTGTTGTCTATTCGATATACAATTTACTTTTTACTAAGAATACAGCAATTAATTACACAAGCCGAGTAAGTGAAAAAGTTGCCTCTGAAAACTTAGTACATAGTTATATTTTGTATCGATTCAAATGCAATATTATGTAAGATGGTGATTATAACATTGAGATTTAGAATAAAATTCCTATTAGCGTTGTGTAAGAGCTGTTTGGCTCAGAATTTTGGAATAAATTATCGAAAGAACCGGTAGCTTTTGTCAAGTTATTCTCGTGACCCTCCTCATTATGAATGCGTACAGCAATTTCTTGTGAAGCTTCGGATATAATAACATCTACGTCCCCCAGTACCTACTTCAATTATAATAATATAATTGATAAAGTTAATTATGTTAAGCCCTGCGTTCTAAAGTGATATTATACTAATTCTATTAAGACTTTCCATCTTTAGGAGATATATGGGAAATTTTGGCAATGGTTAGTTGGTAATCTAACTGCAACAGACGAAAACAAAGCATACTATTCTTGCACAATGCATGTTCGGTTTTAATATTCCTAATGCAATTAATGTATGTTTATATTAAATATTAGCCTCCTATCCACTTTAGAGACATTAAATTGCTATATCTTCCCTCTTCTTCTATATTCTTATGCAAGAGTCTAATCACATTGGTACATGTTAAATACATCATCAATCATTATTTCATTGTATTTATCAAAACATGCATTTATATATTGTGCAAATATTTTTCTACGTTTTTACAAGAAATGTACTAAGTATAATTTATTCTTCTTTATCAGCATCATCATTTTTTGCATGTTTTTTTTTCAAAATATGCTGAGTTTTTGCCGTGAGTTTTGAGTGCTTGTAGTAAATGCGGAATTATTACACATTCGATTTTATAGCTATCTATATATTTATGTTTCTTTTAATTTATCTATATCTTAACAAAAATATATAGTTTTAGAAGATACATCATCGTGTTTCCGTAATTTATCCTTATCCATAAGCGTGTTATCTTTGTCTGAATGTTTATCGTGTTTAGATTGTAAAAGATGCTGAAATTTTGCCGTTAGAAATAGTATGCCTATTTATTTCGCATTATTTATAGATCATTTCACTTAATGTATAGATTCACAAATTAGTGAAAAAAAATTCACAATCAATAGTTTTTTCAAAATTAATCATTACCAATTCACTATTTTTGTCTCGTCGTCGTTAGCAACACAATATTTAGATGTTAATGAATTCGAGAGACTTTTAAACACAGAAATGTAATAACACCGTAAATAGAATAGTGCTGAATCAAAGCTTGATTTTTGTGTTTCAATAAGGTATTTTTTTTTCGAATAAAGTTTTCCGCCAATTGCAACACTCAGCAATTAACAAAAAAAAAAACTCACGATACTAAGATCTCTTAATCGTTTTACTATGACTCAGTCCCAAAGTACTATTGGAACGAACTACGAACTGTTACAGATGAGTTACATATCTCTTCCATCTCCATCAATTGTCCGATACAGATTGAGTGATCGATTCCCAGTCTATGTACGAGTATCACACTGGCCATCCGTAGATATACAGTTAGGTACAGTAATATGGGCAACTACTGCTTTGTGGTATTCTCACGATTTTTTCATTAATGTCTATGGTACCCGAATATTGATTCCTTCTCTGCCAATAACGGCATCTTCAGTAGTATTTAGTGTAAAAACTGAAGATATCTCTAACTTATGTTACATATTGAGACGACAGAATGCTCCAAGTTCCACCATGGTAGGAGCGCATTTGATTTGCATAATTATAAATTATTGTTCTTTTCAATTATGAGGGGATCGTGGCTAAAGAGGGGCTTGTGGCTAAATAATAACAGCCGCACAGGCCGATCGATCAGGTTAAGCTCCGCTTGCCGCGATTGGTCTATGGATAGGTGACCATCTTTACATACCGAGACCCCTCCGTGCCTCGGAAAGCACGTTAAGCCGTTGGTCCCGGCTGTAATTCGTAGATTTTTGACAGTTGTTACGGGTAGTCAGAAGCCTGAAAGTCTGACAACCAGTCTTACGAAGGAGTATCGTATTACCCAGTAACTGGATTGTAGAGGTCAGATAGGCAGTCGCTCCATGTCAAATAGCGGTATACAGCTGCATCCGGTTAGACTGGGAGCTGACTCCAACATAGTTGTGAAAAGGCTAGACAGATGATGATGTTCTTTTCAATTATATCGTCATTAACAACATAATAGGTCGGGGAAAAAGTTTTTTCGTATTTTTTATACAAATTCAAGACATTTTTTTCATAGTTTATTTACCTACATTTCATTATAATATATTAATCGATAACTAACTAAAGTATTCCAAAAAGACCGAAACGGGTGGAAATCTCAGGGTTTGCACACAGAGATTTCCACCAGTTTCGGTCAGGACTATATATGGTGGATGCATTAAGACTTCGCAAATAAGCTCTCTCAATTTTTTCCGAGTGGCTAAAGATGTTTGTGGTCTAGCGTTGTCATGGTGAAAGACCACACCTTTTCTGTTTATCAATTCCGGCCGTTTTTTCTCAATTTCTTGCTTGAGTCCCATCAGCTGTTGGCAGTAAGAGATCCGAATCGATGGTTTTACCCGGCGGTAAAAGGTCATAATGAACGATGCCCTTCCAATCCCACCATACACACAGCGTCACCTTAATGCGAGTTAATCCGGGTTTCGCTATAGTCTCTGGAGCTTGACTGCCCTTTGTCCATGATCTTTTTCCCACGTTCTTGTCGTAGGTGATCCACTTTTTATCACCAGTGATCAATCTTTTCAAAACTGGTTCGGTTTCATTACTTTTCAGTAGAGAATCGCAAATGAGTACACGATTCATTAAGTTTCTTTCAGTGAGCTCGTATGGCACCCAAATATCGAGCTTTTTTGTATATACAGACCTTTTCAAATGGGTCAAAACTGTTTTGTGGTCAACCCCTAACTCTTCAGCTATAATCTTAACTACTAATATGCCGATTTTGTTCCGCATTTTCAAAAATGGCATCGACATTTTCCGTCACAGGACGACCAGAGCGAGCTGTATCTTTCACATCAAAATTCCCGGACTGAAAACGCTTGAACCCACTTTGTGCTACTCTTACTGACACTGCGTTAAGTTCATAAACATCACATATTTTTCTTCGCGGCTTGGGTCGCATTTATCCCATTTTTTAATAAAACTTCAAAATTTGTCGAATTTCTACGTATTTTCGCGGAAAAAAAAAACAATTGGTAAGTGGTGGTTAATCGTTTTTACTTTTCTTTTTTTTAAATGTCGTCTTATCTCTCTCTTTAGTCGTTCACTCTTGACAGAGTGGTCGTGGTTGATGACTCTGCATTCTCTTTGGCCAAAGCAGCTCTCGCGATGCTCCTCCACTTATTTCGGTCTTCAGCGTCTCGGAAATTCTGAACTATGGAGGTTCGTCGTCGTGGTCGTCTTATAATGGTATCAAAATCAGCCAGATACAAACAGTTTTTACTACAAAATATGAAAAAACTTTTTCCCCGACCCAATATACAGCGTGTAACGGAAGGGGGGTATCAACCCTGAAGGGGGTGAATGTGCTCATGAAACTCAACAACTTTCCCCAAAGAACATAGGTCGAAATATGAAAAAAAAAATTGGCCCTCCCATAGTAAATCAATCAGCTGGTAGTCAGTTTTGTAAGGGAGGGCCAAATTTTTTTTTTCATATTTCGACCTATGACCTTTGGGGAAAGTTGTTGAGTTTCATGAGCACATTCACCTCCTTCAGGGTTGATACCACCCTTCCGTTCCATGCTGTATATTAGTAATATGACTGACTGATGGTATGACTGATGGATGCTTGGAGCTGAATAATATTTCCTTAAAACGTCGGGTTAAATTCAAGAAAAATGTCAAATCCAGATCAATTAACAATAATCGGTTTCTGTCTGCCCTAAAATTGAGCTCGAATACTTCTCGGGTACTGTTATCTGTTGGGATATTTTGATACGTTTCATTGTTCTCTGATAATTTTGCATTAAATAAAATGTTACTTAATATTCACCTACATTAAAACCCACTGAACTGCCGTGTGATTCTGTAACCATCTCACCTTGAAAACTTGGGTGAAGTGAGCGTGGAGTGAGTCGTCAATAGTGTCAATCCCTAGCATCAGCATGACTCACAGCTCACTCTACGCTCACTTCACCTTAATTATCACGGTGAGATTTTTCCAGAATCGACCGGCTGTTATCGTTTTTGCAAATGTAAACTCATTAACGTTATGAGAGATTATTCGTATTTTTGTCGAGCTCATTAGTGTCATTAGCAATATTATCGTCATATTTTTCGCGTTTGTCATTAGAAATGTGAAGAAAATGAGTAATAATTATATTTTTGTTGAACAGGGAATTTAATATGATACACAAAACTATGTTGCATGATATTGTTGCCTAACATGCGTCATTCAAAGGCCGTTCAATATCTTAAAAGATGTAAGTACCTATACAACATGTAACGTGAAATGCGCAAAACCTCAGACACCCCATCTGATTTTTAATTCAGTTGACCTATTTCAGAGTCATTAAAAAAATTGTAAAGGTTTTATGTGCTGTTTTAGTTTTACTGGCCATTCTGATCGTTTCTTACGTCTGCGACGACGCTTTATCGAGTGTGGAGTCGTCACCGGCCGGTGCGCCGCGCTGACATTGGCTTGCTTGACCTATTAATAAATAAACACGGCAACGTTTTTAATGAAGATTTTTTGAAAAACGTGACATATATTAAAAAGTGGTTCAATTGATTCTGCTCGTTATTCTGATCAAACTATTTTCAGGTTTTGCGCACTTAACGTTACACGTTGTATACATCTTAACGGGTCATTGAAAATCAGGATTGTGTCAGACAAGGAGAATAGCATAATCCTTAAGCTCCTGCATCGTGCATTTATCAGGGCCTGTAGGCATTCATGATGACATTCATTTGTGGAACTCTGGAACAGCAACACTTGCACCTGCACATTTTATTGGAATCGTCTGTGCATGTCCACCTGATCAGATTTTCTTTGCTTTGTCCAACAGAAGTTCGAATCCTCGAAAAAATCCATATAGCGGCATTGTTTGGCCCCAGGTTAGCACCCAGTGTATATACCAATATAGTCTTCAATTGCAATTACGATCCAGGGCATAAATGAGTAAGTACTTACTGCGAAACCTAAACCGTTAACCACAATTTTATCATAAACTTGTTTTATAGTTTATTTAGATAGATGAAAACGACGGCTGACGATGACAGACGGACGGAAACAGGTTAGACAATGATGAAATCTATAGTCAAGGTTATTTTAAAAACAAAACCAATGACGAAAATGACAATATTCACGAGAATAGAGGTTTGTACGATTATGTTTACACAACAGACAGAAAACAGACCGTGGGAAACACTTGCTCTAGCGCTGATAGTTTACAGAAGGTGAGGCGAAAACCATAATAATTTAGATAGGCAGGATTGCGCAAATCAACAATGACATATACGCGTCTACCTAAATCCTATTTACACAATGCAAGTCTCTTACTTGTAGCATACAATCAAATTGAATTACCAAATGACTTGCATAGTCTAAATACTGTTTATGGATGATGCGACTTTTATTGTTGCTTCAACTTATGGCATGAGACAGGCAGAATGGTGTGTTTAGAAACGCAAAATTGTGCAAGTATATGTGAAGTGCCTACTGTATAGAAATATGTATAAACAACAAACTTCTTTCTTATAGCTATAGTGTAAAAAGATGCCTCGCCGTGCCGTGCGTCCGTAATTTGATATAGGTATTAAAATTCTAAGACGTATAAATTATTAAGAATAAATAAGTAAGTATCATGGAAGCTCACTATTTCCTAACAAAAACAAAATAATGAACGATAAGAACGCGCTTTTAAATATAGTCGTGGTTTCTGGTTTGATAAGACTGAAATGTATTGTCTACACCTATTCCGCGTCTAGTGTTTGTGTGAGCAGTTCTATATGGTAGATTTCGATGAAGAACTTGTAGTGTCTGCCAAAGTCTAAAGCATCTACCAACCCAGCAAGATTACATTACAGCGTGTAACGGAAGGGGGCTATCAACCCTGAAGGAGGTGAATGTGCTCATGAAACTCAACAACTTTCCCCAAAGAACATAGGTCAAAATATGAAAAAAAAAATTTGGCCCTCCCATTGTAAATCAATCAGCTGGTAGTCAGTTTTGTAAGGGAGGGCCAAATTTTTTTTTCATATTTCGACCTATGTTCTTTGGGGAAAGTTGTTGAGTTTCATGAGCACATTCACCTCCTTCAGGGTTGATACCCACCCCCCTTCCGTTACACGCTGTATATTGAACACCATATATCCTATCGCTTCTCGGCTTTTTGGCTAAGATCAAAGTGTAGTAAACCTAATGCGTAATGTTCAAGTGGAGTTTCTTGCCCATTCTTCTTAATACGAAACTACGTTTTGTCTACTAGAATTAATTCCATTTTATTGTAAACTTTGACGTTCAAAAGTGCCGTTTATGTTCCTTTTTTAAATAAATGTTCTGACTTTGACTTGATAGATCCACATCCACAGCAACTGTGTTTACAACAATTATACCTACGCAGTACTTGTTTTCAAGTACTGCGTAGGTATACGAGTAATTGTTGTAAACACAGACACACATCACACACACACACACATTCACATTCAAATTCTTAGACAAATGGTGGCATATTGTTGCTCAATAGGGCTGGGGCTACTAGGCTACCAATTTAGAAGGTGCACACACCAGACTTTAAAAGTTTTTCTGTCGTGAAGAATAACATCATGAGGAAACCGACATGTCCTAGAGCCAAAAATTTGAAAACATGTGACCTCTACCAACCCGTACTGGGCCCGAGTGGTGGATTACGGCACACCCTCTCATCGAAAGGAGGCCTGTATCCGAGGTTAGGAATATAATAAGCTGATTATGATGCTGTATAGAGGGGCCCGTGGCTAAATAATAACAGCCGCACAGGTCGATTGATCAGGTTAAGCTACGCTTGCCGCGGTTGGTCTGTGGATGGGTGACCATCTTTACATACCGAGACCAACGGCTTAACGTGCTTTCCGAGGTACGGAGGGGTCCGTGCCTCGGAAAGCACGTTAAGCCGTTGGTCCCGGCTGTCATTCGTAGATCTTTGACAGTCGTTACGGGTAGTCAGAAGCCCGAAAATCTGACAACCAGTCTTACCTAGGGGTATCGTATTACCCAGTAACTGGGTTGTGGAGGTCAGATAGGCAGTCGCTCCATGTAAAATACTGGTATTCAGCTGCATCCGGTGAGACTGGAAGCTGACCCCAACATAGTTGGGAAAGGGCTAGGCAGATGATGATTATGATGCAGTACAGACAGCACTAACCGGCTGGCAATAGCAAAAGACGGAATTGTGTGGAAAAGGGAGAGACTACAGAGCAAAGGCCTCCCTGCAGTGAGAAAACACTGGCTCATTTATGATTTAATTTTATTTTATTTTTTTGCCAACAAATAATACAACGGGGTACTTATAGGCTAGCATACACACTCTCTTCTAGTATACATACAATAATAATTTTATAGTATTTAAGGTGTGGATAACATCGTGAGCTACACATATGTCTTTTTTTTTCTCACTACCCGTTTATTACGATGTTTGTGTAACTGTTTGTTTTCCCGAAATAAATAAATAATACATATTAGCCCAAAAGACATGTAAAAAGATGCAACAATGAATGATCTTATCTATTGCTATTGCACAGCACTATTATCACCAGCAATCCAGGTTTTTTAGGCTACGGAAAACTACGGAAAACATACCATACGCATAGGTACCTGAATTTTGAAGTACAGACGCCAGCACATCAAGCTACTACAATCTGTCAGATTCCTTTAATAGATTTTCAACTTTATCGCTAATGCATAAGGTTCAAAGTTGATTGGGAAAATCTGACAGTTTCGGGTAGCTTGATGTGTGGCGTATGTACGTTGAATATGCGTTTATACTGCTAATCAAAAAAATAACTGCTGCTAGATCATAAAAATAAAAACATACGGTTTCAATTAGCAGTAAAATACTACAAAAATATCACCGTTTTCAATTAATACAAGGTTCAGTCAATGACTGCTTCTTACTAATCTTAGAACATGAATATCATAATATATTAATAATAATGTTTAATCATCAAAAAGTAAAAGTACCTACAATGTGACGGATTCGGTGAGCCACAAACCAAGCGTCGCTTGTATTTTGGGGTTCTGTAGTGCAATTTTAAAATGTTAGATTACATTACAGTTTGAGGATGTTAGAGGTTACAAAACAAGAAAAAACGTTATGACTATGAGTTAAAATAAAATAAAACATTCGTGCGATTCTGATCATAAAATAAAATGATATTGGTTTAACCTAAGGCTTGTACTATGGTGTGTGTGTGTGTGTGTGTGTGTGTTCATATCAAGTGTCATAAATAAACCCACTTGACGGTAATATGACCAGCTAAATTGCGCTAAGAAGCCATGATTCAGATTCCATTTGATGCGCTTAACTCATCAAATATGTGTAGTGTAATTTAGAGACTCAAGGATACTATTAAGTATTTAAATGACCCTGTAATTATTTACGATCGGAAAGCGCAATTTGTAATTTCTTGGAATACTGAATAGTAAAGTTCTGCTGCAATTGTCTATAGAACTAATGATGGGTGTTTAACGTTTAGGGCACGTTTAGGGCGTATGTGGCAGACAATTAAATGCCTTAATATGTTTCTTAGTAATCATTAACTTTAGATGGACCTGGAAACCTTTCAGAATAAGTGCTCATACATACGAGCAACACGCGTCGAAGAGACAACTGCATCCGTCGACACGCGTCGACAGCAGCCGTCGACACCCGTCGACGCGTCGGCTGCTGCCGTCGACAACATATCGCTCGTGTATTTGAGTACGGTGCTCAAATACACGGGCGGCATGTTGTCGACTACTGCAGTTGCCTCTGTCGTCGACGCGTGTCGCTCGTGTTTGTGCACACTAACCCATTCGAATCTTTTAATTTTTCTGCAAAGATTTCTGTATAGGTAGGTGTTTCTTGAAAATCTCTTCTCAGATTCCAACAGTTCCATACAATTTAGAAAGTCACTCATGCGAGACACACATGTGGCGCCGTGCCGCACTGTTTATTTTATTTCCCTTTCAGTTTAACACGAAGCACGTGACAACACATAATATACACGATAAATACATATGTTACTTCACTAACCACAAGGTGCGGTAACAACAATGACCGAATTGCGGTAAGAGAGAGATGACACCAAACTGGTAATCTTAGCTCATCGTCACACTTCGCGAGACTTCGTAATACATCGGCTTTGTACCGCTCCCTCTAGAAAGCAGACTCAGGATTTGGACAGGATTTCGAAGTTCTTTTACATCATCATCTGCAGTTTTGGTGAGCATTTAGCTAAGTTTTTCAAAGGCTCGCTTTGCTTATTGTGACTTCTCTGTTTTCTGTGCTTATCTTTTTTATAAAAACCCATGGCATTTAATTATATTCGATCTAAAGTTGTTATTCGATTTAGCCAGATTGATCAAACGGAAAGCCGAACCTAACCTAACGAGCTCCTGAGGAAAGACCTCAATACTTAAAGTTAACTAGATACTGGGCCAACTAGCAATGAGTGTGAGTGCCTGTAATTTCAAACTTTGCGGACGTTATTATAGTTTTTCAACCACTTCCAACACGCATTTTTAAACGTAAACGTTATAAGTCAGTAAGAATTTACCTAATGCTTTATTGTTCGTGCCAAAGTCAGAAAATAAACGAGCTCAGTAATCATAAGTCTAGAAATAATTTAAAAAAGACAACCTAAAAATATTAAAACGGAATGAAAAGACTAAACGTTTTCCTGTTTGATTTATAAACCAATGATCTGCTAAAATATTCTAGTTTATTTTAAAGTCGTAACAATGCAGGGAATTCCGTATTTACTGGTTAGGTGCCGAATTATCTTTTCCTCTTGAAACTTTGTACCTTGTTTATTTATGTTAACATGTCGCGATATTCATATTCTTCAGAAAATCGAACTATTTGTTGCCACATTCTGATCCTTAGGGAAGGCCCATGCTTCTGAGTAGGAGACACTATAGTGACTAGACATAATACTTAATATGTCACAGATTTTGTTGAATTTTTGTATGAAACCTTTGACATAATTCGTGACATAGGTATTTACATAATCTTGTCACTTGTTTGCTAGGTCACCTGGATTTTATCGCGTGTGATTTCAATTCCAAAAGTAATTGCAATTATACATGACATACGCTCTGTTAAAAATAGATCCAAACGGTGTAGTTTTAAACCGTCACTGTCTGGACCCACATAATTGCAATATTTCCTTAGTATCAGTCTGGAAATATTGACAAAGATTTAATTATTTAAAGACCAATTTATTGGTGTATATTCTCCTAAAAGCCAATCTGCATAATCAACACTTTCAAATTCACTTTAAGTCTAGCACGTTTTGCTATCGACTGTGCGAACTGGAAATCAACAATTGGCAAATATGTATATACCTTTCAAAAAACACCTTACTATAACGTTACGTGACAGGGGTTCTAATGTCTTCATTTACAGTAAAACAGTTAACAAAATACTGTAAATGTTTTACGACAAAGTAATGAATTAGTATAAATTAAGCGTAAGAGATACAAAGCGTATCTCCTGTCACGTGGTCACCCTACAAACAGAAACCTTGGACTCTTGCCAAACTATGTTCCCCTAGTTATAATCGTCAGTGTCATTGACAATTTAATAATTAAAGGTTTCCGCACTGGAATATACAACATAATTGACCGTTATGTGGTTTTCCACAGCTTTGTTTTACACCTTATCGTTATAACTTTTAGGGCTGATTTTTCAATCATCTTATAACTATTGCTATGTTATTCCATAGGTACAGACGCCAGCGCATCAAGCTACTACAATCTGTCAGATTTCTTTAATATATTTTCAACTTTAGTTCTAAAGCATAAGGTTCAAAGTTGATTGGGAAAATCTGACAGTTTCGGGTAGCTTGATGTGCTGGCGTCTGTACATAAACTGTCAAACGTCAATTTTATTCCACGAATAAAAATTATCTGTCTATTGCAAAATCCCTCTTTATCTCTTTATTAAAATTTCTCTTTATTTTCTTTTTCATCAGCGTAAATAGAAAAATCAGAAAATAAACTTTTTTTTGGACGATACACACGACTTGTGACGTCATTATTTCTATGTAGTTTTCTTTTGCATCATTAAAGTTTTTGTTTGCTAGCAGGTACTTTGATTCTAATGTAGTTGTGTATTTTTATTTCAGCCTTGATAGGTTAATGACCTACTTCGCAGATATTTCTGTCTTCATCTTTTTATCGCGTCACAATATTTTCAAAACCAATCTTATCAACACACGAAATATTTTACCTGCTATCTCGGTCACATGTTATGTTTCTGAAAATAACACTGGCTATTTGGAATTTCCCTGTACTACATCAGTTACTTTATTTGCATATGAGATTTATATAAACTTATCTCTTGATTACATTGAAACAAAAAAAAAATGCAATCAAACATTTATCAAACACACCAGTGTGTTCATGTTTGTAATAGTAGAGCTAACATTTAATTTTGTGGACAGTCACGGAGAAAAGTTTTAATTTCTTTTCTCGACCGACAAAGGCGAAAGCTGTCATCCACCTTTCAAGTGATATTCCATGCTGTGTTAGGTCAGCGGTGTTAAGCCAGCAAATACTGGTACAAGATGACCATAACACATTCTCATCTGAGGAAGTAGGTATAGCAATCTTATCAGCTCAATCCACCCTTCCAACCTTTGCTCCAGGGGAGATAACTCCAGCTGTTTCAACCAAAACATCTTCCGTCTCCATAATAACATTGCTATTTAATAAACAAACTTTCTGCAAAACTAATATCGTAAAAATGAATTACATACACTTCTTATGTGTTCTCTGTACAATAAAAATGTTCTTACCCTCATATTCCTTTATTATGGTGTAATATACTCCTAAGGCGATGCCGGCGGCTTTATTGCGTTATTCAGCTAATTTGCCATCATAATGTAATGATCAGTATCTGGAAGACGGAGCGGCGAACCAATTCGATTAAGTCCAACGAGTTTTACTGAGTCAACGAATAATTGAATCGTTTTATTCGATGGAAACTATGAATGGTTTTGAAATATAATCGCCAATGTATGTATATATTTAATGTATATAATGTATATAATATATTTTCAACTTTAGCGCTAAAGCATAAGGTTCAAAGTTGATTGGGAAAATCTGACAGTTTCGGGTAGCTTGATGTGCTGGCGTCTGTACATTGGTGATTATATTTAAAAGCATTTATGTGCATACGAACAGTGCAAGTTAAATAAAAGCTTGTAAAAAGATACTAATAGGTAATATTAAAACAGTAATGATTCATGTAAGTACTTCTGGAATTGGTCGATTAGTTCGTTTAATTTAAATGCTTTGTTTAGTTTAATGAGGTTGGTGCTTTAATCTAAAGTAATTTTATAAAGAGAAAAGATTTGATTTTTTGAATGTTTCTTTGTTACGCTTTCACGATACAACGGCTGAAATGGATTTTGATGAAATGCATAGACCATAAGCTAGATTAGGACATAGGATACTTTTTATTCCGATATTCCTACGGTATCGAAACTTATGCCGGTGAAACCGCGAGGCGCAGCTAGTTGTTTATAAAACTATAAACGGTTGTTTTATTATATCACAATAATTACGTATCGTATGCAAAGCCTAATAATGTTTTAATAACGGTTATAGTATGTACAAATACTTTATTATAATTAGACAAAAAAAATAATTAGAGGTAGGTAATCCTATTTAGTTTTTACTGCGAGTGTACGCGCACGGTGGTACCTACATTCACCATAGAGCTACAAAAGGATGGAGGCGGCATCTCACTCATTCTCCCGTAAGATTACAAGTCATAACAAATTCTGTCTTATAAAATTAGTGTGATAATTGCTTTGTTTTTGTACCTATATGTAACTAGAACGTGCCTCGAGGTGTGAGATCAGTTTAATTGCGCTTTGCTCTAAAGCGCTTCGTGTCAGAATGCTAATCATAATGACATGTTATGAGGTGTGAAAATTATCTTGTATTGTATTCGATTGGCCAGTCTCTTCCGTGTGTATGTAATTGATATGATCTTAGGTCAACGAGACAAGACAAGATCTGATTGAGCCTCGGGATAAGAAAGTTCGTACCGTATTTTTCGTATTCTCTCGCTCTATCGCGGAAGATGTTAAGTACTTTTGATTTCATGTGCTCCTCATAAATTCCAATGTTAAAAATAAAACCGGCTTTGAGCTAAGCTGCGGACGGACGGACGAATGGACGGACGGACGGGCGGACAGACGGACATGGCGAAACTATAAGGTTCCTTGTTGACTACGGAACCCTAAAAACTATCCTTAATCTTCTTGGCAATCTAAATAGACTTAGAATTCGGATACGTATATATATTTGACGCCGTCACTAAGTTCCATCAGTTCCTGTAATGTGAAGATGACAGGACACGCAGGACACAATATTAAGTGTCCCGTCGTTGGTCTAACAGTACCACATTTGCACTCCAAGGCGGAGTCGTCCATGAATCTCCACCTGAACAGCTTTCCTTGCTTGGGTCAACCTGGGTCCGGAATCTGTTTAAAGACTTCCATACCTGGAAGTCTTTAAACAGACTCCGGACCAGGTGTCCTTCAGTAACTTAAAGAATGTTAATGATTAATATTCTTGTCAATCATCAATAGCATACTGTGGACCAAAGAAATTAATAGTTTACCCAAAGTTTTGTTTGAAAGAAAAGGAAAAAAATTACGAACCAATTAATCATGTTGTTCGCTTATATCGCTGTTCGTCTTCGTCTAATTCAAGTTTTTTAAAGCTCGTGCAATAACATGAGTCTAAATAGAAAGGACATCATAGCATATAAAATATCATTGGTTTATATAGGAAAGATATAATAGAACTAGGATACTGATGGCACCGAACTGCAATCATCAGACGCTAAGCTTCAAGTTTATGGCATTGACCTTCCGGAACGTTGTACGCCGGAAGCCTATGTTTAGTAACGGACATTCACGGGCTATAAAAAAGTTCAATGTTGTAGAGTTTTACGCGAATCTCCGTAGGATTTAAGAAATTGAACCTCGTGACAGTTGTAGTTTTTTCCTGGTTTTGTAGAGATTTTATTTTATTTTATTTGATAGGAATAACAAACAGCAGTATATTACATAGTAGGCACACAATATAGAAACTTATAATAAAACTAACAAATACACTACTCAAGACGTTATCCACAGATTACTATACAGAATGGCTAGCTGTTAGCAGAACAAATAAAAATAAAAAAGAACGAATTAAAAAAGCACTTATTAACTAAGATACTGAGTAGTTACGGTTCCTTCGGACTGCTGATATTGTTAAGAACATCTGCGGGCTTCGCAAAAAGCAAATTAACTTGTCTGGTACATAATAATATACCTTTACACCTTTGAACATCATAACGGGAAGTCAGAAATCTGAATAAAAACCTTTTGCTTGCAATCCTCCTTGTCTTTTGAAAGCTAAAAAAATAATCGATTAAAAAAAATGTTATAGGTAAACCCCGTGCTTACTTTATCCTGTAATATGACAGAAGGTTGATCAGCTTAAAAATGTTTGTGTTACTGAAAGCTATTTCAAATCCCAAAGATCTGATGACGTTGAAAATTTAAAATGCCGGAGCATTTCCCGGGAAACAGAGACCCACATATTCTGCGAGCCCTTGCAATTTACCTGACCTGAATATTGTACGAGGCGGCAGAACGAATTAGATTATGTAAACGATCTGCCATTCGTCCCGTGCGTAATTGTTACAATAATAACATTTGCAGTACCTAAACTTCAGTAATGCAGCAAAATCCTTGTTTTCTATTCCCGTACTGATAAAAGATAATCAATTCTGTAAATTGGTTCAAAAAACCACTTTTACACGTCAAAAATAAGTTACGTTTTAAAACTAGATGAGTTCGGTGCCTCTGAGAAAAAAGTTAAAGTAACTCATATGTCGGCCTCTTTTAAAGTTCAGACATATTATTATGTAGGTAATCTTGATCAGGCCATATAAGGACCACGCAGATTATGACCATGTGTTTGAGATGGTCTTTTGAGGAAAGAACGATACAGATTTGAGTAGACCTGTCCAGTCAGTGCACACATTTGTCAGCAATAACATTAAAATATAACCTACTTTGCGCAGTCATTCAAAGATGTCACGACCGACTAAGTACATGGACCTAATTTGCGATATATACATATAGATTGTATCGACAATAACATACCTGATCACGCAATGAGCTCGTCAGTGTACTGTAATGGTTTATGCATGAAACATTAGCAATAAACTAACGTGAAAATGAGTGGTGAATGAATTTGTGATCGTTATCCAGATGTATGATGACGTGTATATTTTCTAGCTTTACTTTGAACCATACGTTTTTGTATTGCCGTATGATCCCCGTTTTAAAGGTCCGTAGTACGTCCCTTTATCCTATCTTTCTCGAAAAGTTAACCTAATTATTTGGGCACGTTTATTAATTTAACATGGATAACTTTAGTGATGGCTTCAGGCAGTTTTTAGCAATTGCAGGGACTAAGAGCCAGAAAAATCAGAAAGCGATAAGGCCGCTCATTTTATGTTTTGTAGTATCAATCTTATTTTTTTCTGTTGTGTGTTTTCTGATGTACAATAAGGTATATATAAATAAATAAATAAAAATCCTTATTTATAAAAAAATAGTTTTAGATCGCGGCGTTGAGGTCGGAAATTATTCCACGAGAAGGTACTACCGCCCGGAATGATAAGTATGTCCTAACCTAGTTCATGGTCTATCCGTATTGTAAATTTCATCGAAATCCGTTCAGCCATTATTAAGGCGTGAAAAGGTAACAGAGACACAGATAGAATTATTTTCGCCTTATAATTATTACGTGGAAACTCGATTAACCGGACTAATTGTTGTCGTTAGGGATTCGGATAATCGAAAATACGGATAATTGAATGTATGATGAAAAGCGGGTTTTGTGCATATGTAGTGCATACCATAATGTTATGTGTTTATTAAAAACAACAAATACATATCAACGAAAATTAATGAATATTAAGAAATTATTAAGATATATGCACTTATTGGTCGTGGTTGAGGGTCCGAAAAGTAGCGAATACGTATAACTGAGGGCCGAATAATCGAGTTTCTTCTGTATGTATGGTACGGATGTAAGCTTTTGAAGATTTGTTACCATGGAGATATCATGGCATGGCATTATGTATGCGTCTTTACATTTGTGTACTTAAAGTGTTTTACAGTTTAAACAACAAAAATATGTCCATGACCTGGATTAATGGGTACACAGAAAACTTTTATCCGGGTTCACAATGACTCGTAGTCCTATTTATCCCGTGTGTTGCTCCTGCCATATTTTGTCTCTGCATCACCCTAAGGTTGACTGGTAGAAAATGCCTCAGGCATTAAGTCCGTCTTTGTACAGTATTTTTTTTGCTTATGCGTAAAGTTTTAATCAATAAATAAATAAAATGAAAGTGAACTCTCTTCGAGAGGGAGTGGGTTGTAATCTACAACGCGGGCCCAGTGCGGGTACGGGGTGCGGGGTGCGGGTGGTAGATGTCACGTGTCTTCGAATTTTTGGTTGTAGAACATGTTGGTTTCCTCACGATATTTTCCTTCATCGTTTTGAGAGCAGTGGTGACGAAATTATTTAAGCAAAATAAAGTGCCTGCCTGGATTTGAACACGAGACCTACAACTCGTAAGTCGGGGCGGTTTTCCTGTCCGTTAATACAATATTCAGCAGTAAGTACAGACGCCAGCACATCAAGCTACTACAATCTGTCAGATTTCTTTAATAGATTTTCAACTTTATTGCTAAACTATAAGGTTCAACGTTGATTCAAAAATCAAAAGTCATTTATTCAAATTAGGCTGAGAATCAGCACTTTTCGAACGTCAAAATTACAAAAGACAGTCCTTCAAAACGCCCGCCCTTCACCACTTCCAACTTCCTAGTGCTTTCGCTGGGAAGAAGAAGTGGCGCAACACACTCCCCAGCAGCACAGCTGTCTGTTCAGTTAGAAAATACTTGACTGAATACAATACAAGGTATGTACAGCAATTAACATTACAAGACAAACTTTGGGAAAAACTGACAGTTTCGGGTAGCTTGATGTGCTGGCGTCTGTACATTTACTGTTACATAATATCGAGTTGCAATCTCAAAGCTATTTTCTAGAGAATGCGGAGGTCATACAATACGCGGGTTCGGCCAAATGGCTCTGCAGCTAAACCAATTTTCCTCGACCCGGAAGGTGGATAATCCCTTAAAAATTAAGTTGCTTACTCCACAGCCGCTCTGGAGTTTTTGCAAGGTGTAATAGGTATTTCTGGGTTGTAAACATTTACGATTTTCTTTTCTTATTTCATTTTACAGTAATTGGGCGCACTCGAGGTTTATTTGTTGAGAAATGCTAACGTAGGCAGATTACATTACTGAACGTTTTTAGGAAAATAAGTAATATGGGACAGATGTTTTACTCGTCTATAATAAATAAATAAAATTAATAGATAAAATTGAAGTGTCTGTTTGAAATGTCAAAATAACAGCTTTTTTATTAACTGCATTATGATACTTATAAAAAAATAGATTATAATTATAATGTTTGTCTGTTTGTTTCTTTCGGTTAATCTCCGAAACGGCTCAACCGATTATGATAAAATTTGGTACGGGGATACGTTGAACTATGGAGGAGGACGTTGGCTATTTTATCGACGTACCACGCAAAAAAAACCGCGGCCGGAAGCTAGCTTTTTCCGATCAGCGTAACTTATGAACTTAACTGTAACTTTATGAAACGGGATGCCTATGAGCCTATATTTACTGGGGAGCAGTTAAATCGACTAGACGCGACTGGAAGCCGACCCCAACATTGTTGGGAAAAGGCATGGCAGATTGTTTTTTGCACGAATTCTGTTAACTTTACATGAATTCTGTTAATACAATTCTGCTGTTGCATACACTTTTCAAATGTTTGCATACAAATTTTAGTGGAAGGGCGTGCAGGTTTGCAGTAAACGATCTCTACCTACACAATAAAAAGATACTTTGCATGAAGTGCAGCCGCAAACAGGTTCATTCGACTACCGCCTTCCTAACCATACTTAAATGAATACAAAAATTGACTTTACAAGCAGACATTTTACGAAAATGTTCCGCAGACCTTTCAGTTCTCAATTAACTCCTCTTATATTCCGTACAACGGGAACACTTTGGTGTCTAATTTAGACCCTGGCCTTTAGTAAAAAAGAAAATAAAAATAAGGACAAATACTGCGAGAACATCGTTAACTTTGATGTCATAAATCAAGGCGATCCTGTTATGCTTTTAAAAAGCTTTTTTGTGTTTTTTGTGCGAAACAGAGTCACATTATAACGCGATGATTTGCTGGACATTAGCGGTCTGTGCCGATGGACAAAAGTATTGTTTAGTCATACTGCGTAATGGGCAAATGGACGAAGTACCTACCTATGTAGCTACAGCTTCAAAACTTAGAAGGTTAACTAGATGTATTGTGTGCGATATTTGGCATGTGGTTACGTCCGTAACTACCACTAGCACATGTAGAATATACTCTAAAGTATATATGCCGTCGTCCGATCGTGGAAATGGCATTGTCGTGATCTGCCTGGCCATTTTACGATATGCCGCCATTTAATAATTTGGCCGGTTATACGAGTATCACGATGCGCCTAATCGAAAGTGTTTCAGATAATTTTTCAAACTGAAACTCAAAGCATTTATTTCATTTAAACAAATTACATGCACTTTGAAATTGTCAAAGGCTCGGTCAGTCACAAAGATGAAGCTAGTTGCCCATTCCAAAGCGTAGAGGTTCCGAGAAGAACGGGCAAGAAACTCCACGGACACTCTTATTTGAATGTATAGGTACTTAGTATATCGCTCATCCAACAGCAACGACGTAATTACGAAAACGTTTTCTTGAGTTTTCTCATGAAATTATTACAAATTATTATTGATATTAAAGTAACATACATAAAAATATTTTAGCATGATCATTGGAAATATATCATATTTTCAATTTCAAACTTTTAAAACGTTCTCCTGAAAAATAGCTAAAACGTAATTACGTCATTGTTCTATTGGATGAGCGATATTTGTAACGATGGTATCAGAGTAATATTAGAAATAGCGGATAAACAAATTATTTCTTCGATATATATGTACATACACATTTGAATTTTGGCTAGGTATTCCTGTTGCAGGGCTTAAAAAGTTATTTCATTCACAGATTTTTTTTTTTATCATAGCCAGTGTTTTGTTTAATAATAAATAATTAAGTATAGATACTTAATACGTACATAAATTGAAGGGTTGGGAGAAAGTGACGTAGTGCTGCATCATGACATAATTAAGTCCGGATTTTTGCTATTTCGCTAGAATTGTTTAAAAAATAAACTCATAGATTGGGGCATGTTTTCTATCAAATAGAACATAGGTAGGCCTGAATCGTGTCTGGTAAGCCTATTTGTATGGAGACCATTATGCTCATAAAGTACCACTACCATTACTGACAATGACTGTTCCTATTAGTGGTAATTGTATGTGATTCTGTCAAATTGCATGAATCAGTTCAAATGACCATACTATAGGAATTAAGTACTAACTTACTATTCTACACATCACCGGAAAATGTAACTAAATAGAAACAAATTAAAAAAAATAATTGCTTCTGTAAATTGCTCGACATAATTTTGAAAAAAAAAATGCTTCTGTAAATTGCACGAGACAGCTTTGAAAAAAAAAATCCGTAAATTGCTCGACACAATTTTGTGGAACAGAAATTAATGTCGATTTACATGCAATAGTTGTTAATATAATTTTATATTATTAAATAATTTGGAAATTTAAAATTTCTAAATTTAATATTATAAAAACTTAAAAAAAAAACAACCGACTTCCAAAAAAAGACACTGCAAAGTGAAAAATAACTTTAATTTCGGAATTCGATGTCGTTGGGCTCGCATTTTCGTTGTTTGCCACCCTTGCCCAGGGTCGTGGCCAGAGATATACATAGATCCATAATTTCCCTTTTCCGATGCGTCACCAGTCATATTTTTAATTATAGGTCTTCATGAGATCGTCTGGTAGGTAGTTATGACGAAGACAGAAAGTAAACAAAATAGACCTATCTATTTTGTTTACTTTCTGTCTTCGTCCTAACTCTATCCAGGTGATCGCCCGCATGCTGCAGATGCTCGATGCTAAGACCTTCGTGTCCCGTTGACTTCCCTCTGGTCATTTGCTTAATAATCGTGTCAGTCTCCGCATAAGTTATTTTAACTGGAGGGTCACCGGTACCGCGCTTCCCAGCATCAAGCATCACTTCACCCTGTTCCGGTTTCAAAAGAGGTTCCACTCTAAAGTGGTTTAATATGACGTGAACATGTCAACTAAGAAAACTCGAATTTACTAGACTTTTAATTTAAAATAACATTTTATACTAAATGGAATTGTTGAAAATACTGTACTTAGCAGTCTTTTAATTTCAAAGTTGAAAATACTTTACTTAGTACAGTCTTTTTTTTTTAATTTCTACATCGAAGGTTCGTTATACATACGTACATACATAGGTTTATTGATGTTCTTGACTTGAAAGTGTTAACATTTGCTATGTTTGTCAAATTATCACGTACTTAAGTATGTTTGGCTTACTTACTATCTACACAAACACATGTATGCAATTGTTGAAAACACTGTGACGCCCGCTTGCACCACTAAATGCATTTAGTTCTAAACGTATTTAAAACATTCTGTCTTTTTTTAAAGGATTGACAGAAATGGAACGGTATTTTAAAAACTTTTGCCGCCAAACATATTTTAAACATCATTTTGTTTTCGTGATCTTCAACCGGTTGACGAAAATACAGCAATCAATCTGTCTAGCCTTCCTAACTATGTTGGGGTCGGCTTCCAGTCTAATCGGATACCAATAATTTACATGGACCGACTGCCTATCTGACCTCCACAACCCAATTACTGGATAACAAGACACCCCTTGGTAAGACTGATTGTCAGAGTTCTGGGCTTCTCCCTACCCGTAACGACTGTCAAATATAACTACACACTATAATATTAACGATTGTCACAGGTCTACCAGCCAGGACCAAGCTTAACGTGCTTTCCAAGGCACGGAGGGGTCTCGGTATGTAATGGATGGTCACCCATCCTCAAACCGACCACGGCAAGAGTAGTTTAACCCTTCGATCGACTCGTGCGGCTGTTGTCCTTTAGCCAGGACAGACAGACAGAAACAGAGCGAGGTTTTAAATAGAAATTTAATCAAAATCTTTTGGTAGTTTGGTTTTTAATCCAAAATTACTGGTAATAAAAATTCAAGTAAACGAAATTGTTTTTATATGTAGGTTACGCGATGTCTCCGGAAATTGTAAATCGATTTCAAAAATTTTTTTTTTTAATGGATAGGGTTTGCCTCAGGGGTGGTGGCGTATATTTTTTTATTAAATTGCTTCGGTAGTTTTTGAGTTAGCTTCAATAATACGTATTTTTGTGTGTTCAATAATACTGTGTGTTTGATCTCAAATATTTCAATTTAAATTAAAAAAATATTATTTTTCGTTCCACTGATTTTTCCAGTTTGTGCACTGTTCCCTTTTGTCACGCCGTTAACCGTGACATTAGGAACAAAATGGCTTCTGCGTTCATAATGTAAAGTGCCGTACTTATTCAATGACCAACATCCGTGGTGATTATCTAAATTTAGAACTGTAACAATTTTATTTGGCGCACTCGACTCTCTGGTGTCAATGAATCTGTTGAATATACACACACCTAGTCACCTACTTTGTTAGGTACTTACCTATATACTTACCGACCTATTCTGTTAGTAATGATAGAGCTCACGTTAAAACTAGAAAAAGGATTGTACGAGTATACAAGGTGTAACTTAAATAACGCACAACCTCTTAAGGGGTCATTGTACTCATCATTTTGAACCACTTTTACTATGGGACCAAACCTGAAATCGCGAAAAAAAAATCAGCTGTTCCCTACATTTTATGTTCGCATAACTCGTCAAAATGTTGGGAACAGCTGATTTTTTTTTTCGCGATTTCAGGTGTGGTCTCATAGTAAAAGTTGTTCATAATGATGAGTACAATGACCCCTTAAGAGGTTGTGCGTTATTTATGTTACACCTTGTATATTGCAAAAAAAGAAAGTCGGGAGCAAGAACTTTGTTAATTTGATTGACTTTAGTGTGCTGAATCCAAATCTGTTTACAGATTTATCCTATCACGTCTAGTTTTTGAGATTTTTTTTTTTCATTTTAATAAAATACCGATATTGACATACCTACTAAATACATTATTATTTTATTAAAAAAAAAATGTTACACATGTTGTATATGACTTCTACGATATAAATTAAAATTTTAAATAATAATAATATAAAAATGAACAACTAAGTATTTGGTAGATCACTTTCAACAAATTATAGGTTGTATCTGCTGTTTCACGATTGATTTCCCAGAAGAAATCAGCTAACATTGCCGGGGGCCTCTTGCCGTTATATCTTTTTCCATACAGTGCGCAATATCTTGTTGGAACCTCTCACCATGCTCGTCAGACACGGCACCAAGATTTTCTGGGAAAAAATCTAAATGCGAATGCAAGAAGTGTATTTTTAATGACATGTTGCATCCGAGTTCCTTTGTTAATTAATAATAATATTAAATAATATTATTATAATGTTATAATATATTTAATAATATTCCACAGCTTTCACACAACGCCATCTAGTCCATATATTATTTCCAAGAGAATTGTAAGATATAGTTTCAAAAGCTACCCATGCTCTTTATCTTTATCGACCAACTTAGATTTGAACAATTGAACTTTAAAGATTTCTCTTATTTGAGGACCAACAAATATCCTCCTTCAATTTGGCCTCAAATATGTATGGAAAGTTATTTTTCAAGTGTTTGAATGCCTCTCCATTTCTGTCCATAGCTTTTACTAAATTATCAAATGTAGCGGTGGCAAAAATATTTATTGGCTGTCAACTAAAGGAAAACAAAAATTGCGTAAGCAATTTTAAGCATTGCATAAGGAATTTATCTAGCACGTTCATCCTTGATACTATAAAGTATCAAAGATGGACGTGCTAGATAAATTCCGATTACATATTTGGATTTAGCGTGTCAATGTGTATTAATTCCACTTATACATTGTGCTGGGACACAGGCCTCCTGTCGGTGAGAAGGAGTGGGCCGTAATCCACCACGCGGGCCCAGAGCGGGTTGGTAGATGTCACATGTCTTCGATTTTTTGGTTCTAGAAAAATGCTGGTTTCCTCACAATATTTTCTTTCACCGTTTAGAGTGCAGTCGTGATGAAATAATTTACCCAAAGTAAAGCCCCTGTCTGGATTCGAACCGACGACCTACAACTCGTAGAGACGCCGCGGTCACGTGTTCATTGTTTAAAACGAATGCAAACCTTGGTTAGTTGACAATATTTTGACGACAAATATGTATGATTACACTCAAAATTGGTTGTGTAAACATTCCTTGATGTAGGTGCCTACATGTGACGTGTCTGTGTTCAAGGTAATCCAAAAATACTTAAGCACGTGATTTGTCACTTTAAATTGACAAACATAACAAATGTTAACACTTTTTGAAGTTATGAACATCAATAAACCTACCTATAATAAACCTTTGACGTACAACATTCTTTGAAAATTAATAAACCAACATTCTTTCTCCAAAGGCGAACGTGTGTTAGAAAATGTTTACAACAAGACTGATGATGTAAAGCATACAAGCTTTATGACCATAACTACGTAGAGGCGGTGAAAAATAGTTTCGTAGCATGTTTACTGCCTACACCCATTCTAAATTATGTGTGAACGATATATCGCCACTTTTGACACATTTCTCGAGACATCGGTCGATTAATATCGATAATATAACCTAATTTAATAATCGAGTGTGAACGAACTACGTTGCGTGCGCTTTCATTATTTTTTGTTTGATTTACTTTTCAAATTTTGCCGACATGTTGTGTATTCGTGACCATGAGCGCTAAATTGTGAAAGAAAGAGTTAAACAAAAAGCTAAACATACTGTGAAATCGATCCTAATTTGATTCTATCTTACTGTGCCTTGTGGCTCCGTTTGCAGTTGAAGATATTTTTTGAAAATAAAGTAACTTATCTAGGTATCAGCCTAGCAACTCCTCTGCCAAATTCCAATAAAATCCATCAAATTCAAAGTGAAAACATTAATTTCAAATTGGCAAATAAAAGGCACGTCAAAACTTACAAGAAAATTGAATTGGTTCTAGTTGCAATTCGATAGTTGTCCTTGAAAACTTTAAAAAATATACCTACAGACATAACAGAATATTCATTTCCGTGTTTTTCTTTTGCAGGTGATGCTCTAAGCCGCAGTTGGACAAACAAATGAAGTACGTGAAGACAATTGGAAGTGCGCTCAGGGTTGCCACGTAGTGTCACGATGGTGGTAGGTCGTAGGAACGTCAGCATGATGAGGTTAGGGCGCTGCGTTGCCTTCCTCGCTGCTGCGGCTTTCCTGCTCCCCTTCACTATCCTGCTAATGGTGGCAGATCAGCAGTACAACCTTACATACAGTTCCAAAAGAGTATTCTATCAAGAGGTTAGTAATTTTGACTTATTAAGCTTAATGTGTGTTTGACAACCCTAGATCACGTTAATATCTATGAAAAATTAAGTCATTTTTGAGTCTGGAGATATTAACGTTGTCTAGGGAGGGGAAGTGTACGCCGGTCTGCACAGTGCCTAACAAAATTAACCCCCACGCCACATTTTGACTGAAAAACACGACTTTGTGCACAAACGAGTGTAACACATTTTCCGAAAAAATTGAAACTTTAAATTAGTCGACGAACAATAAAATATCACGAACTCTTCCAACTAAAATGTTAGAAATTGATTTCATCACAAAACACAATTAATATCAATCAATCAGAACCGAAACATTTATGTAAGTGAGTTTAAAGCTTAGTTAAAGTCAAACTTAGACAATTACATATTGCAGGATCTCTCGTTGAGATTCTATAAACTTAAGTAAATAACAACCAGTCAATTATTGCTTCTCATTTTGTTATCTACTGAAAGATGATAATGGTTCAAGACCATGAATTAACACATAATTATTCCATTCCTTACACGAGTTGCTGATTAAAAATTCATTGACAAAAAAAACCTAAATTGTAATATGTGTAAAACATTAAAAATAGCAATTCAAAATATAATTGCAACAAAGTTCAATTCGATGAGTCCTGGCACTCAAATTGACCCGAAACAAACGAAAATGAATTCAGGTCAAATTTCTTCTTTTGCAGAGCGACTTCTATAAAATTAATGGAACATATTACGCGCCTATTTCCGCGATAACTTCACCTACTATTTCCAGGACAAAGGTAAACAAAGTTGTCGCATACACCGAGCCGAGCCAACGGCGAAGGCACGCAGCGGGCTCTTTAAACGTTTTTTGGACGCTACAGTGACGTATTCTTGCCATTA
The DNA here is from genome assembly GCA_949629135.1 of Eremobia ochroleuca. NCBI lineage: Eukaryota > Metazoa > Arthropoda > Insecta > Lepidoptera > Noctuidae > Eremobia > Eremobia ochroleuca. The sequence goes on along the minus strand of OX451401.1, from coordinate 10,984,345 downwards.
ACACTTTATTAAGAGCAAAAAGAATAAAATGAGCCATAATGTTATTGTGCAGTCAGACAACCATGAGACCGTGACGAATTCATGAAACGCACTACGATTCCGTGCGATTAAATTAATTCATTTATTCTGAAGAGTCTCGCCAGGAACGCGTCATATCCGCGTCCCGTCAACGTCACTTTCGTTCCCGCTGTTTGCCCAAGCCAACACCGCACCCCACGCTTTACTTACAGAATTAAAAAAAAAAAACATGCAAAGGTCTAAAGACGGCTGTGCACGACTAACAAACAAATTACTCATCCCTGTCGATGGGAGAGCCACTGAGCACCTGTGCCTCCAGTGTACGTTAAGGCGTGACTAGATTGCGTTTGACCGATGGCATCGACCGTTCTTATCGATCCAGTGTGGTGCATGGCAGCTGGATTGCAGTACCGTCGACTGTTTACATAACGTCGATCGATGGTGTGAAATTGATCAAACCATGCAACCTATTTTCAAAATAAATACCAATCGATCATCGGTCATTTATCGATCGATATGGATGGCCGTTTATGTTTTGAGGCGATCAATATCGACTGGTCGATCGACCACAATCTAGTTGCATCTTTAAGTAGAGAGCGAGTTACGTTACAATTGTGATAATCTACTTTAGCTCAATCGTCGCGTTAACTCGATAACTACACTGCATACACTTGGGGCGCTGTAGACGTGTTTGTGACTGTAAAAGTTACTGTTGAGTGTTGGGTATCTTTGGAATTGTTCATTAATATTTACTAACAAATGCAACTAATTTAGATTTAAGGTGCCATCTGTGTGTTAGTTTTATTTGCATGGGAAGGGTTTCATTATAAATGTTTAGATTTTAAGATCATTAGTTTAAGAAAAAGATATTTAATGGAGGTTAATCCGGATCGACGTTTTCATGTACCGTATCGAATGTTTCATATTTATAATATACTTGGTATTTTTACCATGTTTTGTAGGCCATATTTCTATTTTACCCAGTAACATAGTAAAAGAAGATTCGCCACGCTTGTTCACGACACGCGAGCTTTACAACCCGACGCTGTTTCCCACACAATCCATCTACAATCGATGGTCGTCGTAGTTATAAATGTTCAACTTTTTTACTATTAACTGTATCGGTATCAGGGATATCGATTTTACCTTTTTAGAAAATGTTATTTAGTTTGCTGATGTCTCGGTAAGTTTATATTGTGTGTTTGTTAATAAAACTTTTAGGTTCGTGTAATCCATCTGTATGTCGATTCTGTAAAAATCTCACCTTGAAAACTTGCATGGAGCTGTCAGTGTCATCCCACTGATGCTAGGGATTGACTAAGCATACATTTACAATCATAATCAAGATTTTAATAATATTTTTTAAGCTAATTCTATTGCTCATTTTATTTCATTTCAAAAACTAGTATTTTAGTTGCCAAAACATTACTATTTTGTGAGGTTTTATAAAAAAATTGCAAAACAGAAACTTAGTCAGAATATCAATATCGTTTTTTTTTTTAATTTTTTTTTTCAAGACTAGTCTTTTTTTCCTAGATTAAAACCCCACAAAATAGTATTTTTTGACAGTTAAAATACTAGCTTTGAAATTATGTAAATGACCAATAGAATTAGCATAAAAAATATTATTAAAGTATCGATTATTACTGTAAATGTTTTCTTGGTCAATCCCTAGTATCAGGTAGGATTACACTGACAGCTCACTTCACCTAAGTTTTCACAGTGAGATGGTTACAGAATCGCACTGCTGTTTTGCAAGAATCAACAAAAATACGAAGAAGCTATAATTATGATAATTATGCATTTTTGTAATTTACTTTTAAAATTATCTTCTGTAACAAAGTCAGTTTGGGTCTTTCACCAACTATGCATTACTTAGCGATTATGCATACTCTGAAATCCGTAACGTCATTCTTCAAGTCATGTGCTAATTCGATAACTGTTTTCCGACCGACCGGCGACCATGCGACCAAAGAGCACGCGACCTTCATTTTGCTGATTCATTCTGTTACAAACTAAACTGTCAAAATTACCGGACCAACGGTCATTATTATCTTTTTTATTATAATTATGAAAAATACTGAGATTGGACCTCGTATGTACTCGTACATAATTCATGATGTAGTGGAAAAAAGCCGTAACGGAAATTATGTCCACGAAAACTGGATTTGCAAAGCAAAAAGTTGGAATTTAATGGTATTTTCATTATGGTTTTATATGCTATAATTCGAAAAGAATTGTAACTGTACATTGAAGCAACGTAATACGTAAGTATTATAACACTCTTCGCGTTCGCTCTCTGGGCTGTAGATAAAGCTTTCCGTGCAAGTTGTAATTAAAGCAATTAAAGGAGTCAGATTGTGCCGGCAAGTAATTGGTTAGGGTGGTAAGCGTTACGGTATAACGTTTAAATAGATACCTATATTCATAGCCAGCTGATAGTGAAGACGATCCGTGGTAGTAACTATCGAAAACGATTTATTCCTGAAATTGCTGTTCAGAATTGACTACACGCGTGAAATTAAAATTGACTGCAGGTAGATTTTGGCACGAACTATATGAACATTGTTCTTTTTCGTCACTTGCTGGAGTGTCCTCGTTCACTTACAACTTTTGAAGACCTAAAGACTGCCACTGATACTACAATCAACGTGGCCACTACCTGGCTCAGACAATATAGACAATATAATAATAATGAACCAAAGTACCGTCGACACGAAAAGAAGAAGTAAAAATATTAGAAACTACCACGACTCGGACAGCTCAGGGTGCGGGCCATTTATAAACAGATAAAAGGAAGGCTAGTCTAATCCTAACTAATAAAAATAACTCATGTAAGTGTGTTAAGTAACAGTAAACGATTTTCACATACCATTACTACAGTAACTGTCAAATAAAACTGCGTATCTGTATGCAAATGATAGCGTCAGGTGCGTGCCATAACGGTTCATTGCCAAAGACAATGATGCGGCAATGTCAGACTGCACTCCAAGGAAAAAATGACATTGCTCTACATTTTGTTACGGAATCATTGTTTATTATTTTTTGTATCGCATCTTTTAATTGTGTCTCGATCGCAAATACACTTATTATTATCTGTTTATGTGCATAACAAGTCTGATAAGTTTTTTGGGAATTTCAGGATATCAATCAGAATGTTAATCCAAGGTTTTCTTTCAAGATGAGAGCGCTTCTTGTTAATGACTGCACTTTTTAGTATGAGAAGCCGGTCGATTCTGTAAAAATCTCGCCGTGAAATCATAAGTGAAGTGAGCACTTAATAGTGTTAATCTCTAGCGAATAACAGCTCACTCCACGCTCACTTCACCCAAGCTTTCACGGTGAGATGGTTACAGAATCGCCCCGGAGATTTTGATAAGTAGGTAAAGTATTTAAGCTGATGGTCGTTTGTTTCGTTCATTCACAAACAACGTTGTTTAATAGTAGCCTCTCAGCTTTCATCAATAAGTTTAATTGTCCTCTTCAGTAGATGATGGCTGAAAACAATTATTTAAAAGCGTGGACCACCGTGTGAAGGGTGGACAGATGCGTAAACACAAGTATCACCGCTATGGTACTTGAGTGTGTGCCACCGTATCGCACTAGAACTAAAGTGCTGACAAGTTGATAGTTCGTCGCCTTCACTGCGAAATATGCAGTTTCGCCTAGTCCACTTGCCTTTTGCACTTTACTTAAAAACAAAGAAACGATTATCTTCATTTTATTTGTATTAATATTAGAAAAAAAAACATAAATGAAAAGAATTGTTCATGCAACTGATAAAAAATAGTACCTACGCCAATAGCTAGCCTACTGAGCAGCAGCAGAATTGCGCAACAAACTGAATCATTTTGAAGGATATTGCTAATCCATTGCTTCATATGTTCGAAAAATTTGTCTGCTCAACAACGTAAATAACGCAATGAGTGTTGTTGAAATGGCAAAATAAAAGCCAGTAAGTACTACTCTTAATATGTGTTACGCAATTAGGTACCCCTCTGGACTATAAATTATACTTTAAAATTCATAATATTTTTCATAATATTTCTACATTAAAATTCGAAGAAAATAAGCTATGAAGTGTTGACTTAGAGGTACAACTCTGACCATCGCATAATTAATACATTATTTATTTGTGAGGTTATTTGGCGCTTTACTAAAAGGCGTAACTTCATACAAAGGTGTTAATTATTTGGTCAATTTAAGACGAGGATACATGACTCACTTGAGCACCTATCATCAGTTACCTTTAACCGGCTTTAAATCGAAAATAACAAATAAAAAACTTAACGCAACACCAGCCGTGTGCAAAAATTACAAACTATCCAAAGTTTTATCCCCTATTTAAGCCCTTTCTAGTACTTTCGCTATAAAAAAAAAACTCTTGTGCTTCTAAAGTCTAGACCCAGCTGTTTAGGCTGTGCGTTGTCTGTCAGTGAATTAATAAATTTAAGATTTTTAATATTAAATGATATCGTTGAAGGAATCGTTGATACTTTATAGATCTACTTACAAAAACCCCATCCCAACGTTTGGATTAAGGTTGGATAAGGAAGATTATATTCCATTTTAAACAAAAAGTGCTCCTCCCAATCTACAATCGCTCTCGGCACTGTCTGACGTGCTAATATAATAAGCAGTTAGATTTTAAACTCACGATTTAGTTATAAACGTGAGCTCAGTTTTACGGTGTTTAAAGCGGAGTGCGTGGTTTGTACTTTTTATGTTTTCAAAGAAAAAGCGTTCTGATTCATCCTGATTGATAACCGTCAATCATTTGGACTGTTTTGTATGTAGTTAATTTAATCCTTTTGTCTGGTCATGTTTCTTTGCGTATTTTTTTTTCGCAAACTTGCAAAAAAATATTAATTACGCAATTGCAGAGTTATAGAAACCATTTTGATTTGGCGATATTTCTTAAAGTTTGGAATTGCATTCGAATAATATCCGGTTAAACAAATTTTCTTTCTTTCTTTAGTATTCCTTTTAATTATAAAATGATAAATGATAAATGATAAATGATAAATGATTTATTTTCTGTAAGTAGGTTTGTACAAACACTTTTACATGTCAATCATATTTTTTTAAACTAGATGAGGTCGGCGTTTCCTATCTGACTACTCTGAGAAGAAAGGCCGAAACAAACTCAGAGGTCACAGTCTCTTTTAAAGTCCAGACATAATCTTGGTCAGATAATGTGAAGACCATGTAGATTGGTGTCTGAAATGGTCTTTTGAGTAAAGAACCACACAGATTGAGCGGACCTGTCCAGTCAGTGCACGCATTTGTCAAAAATCGTGCAGCTCAACTCAGAACTTGAGGAGCCTTACGATTCGACGAACAATACCAATGAAAGGACATTTGGGTAGGCCGCATAAATGACTCAAACTGCCAGATCATGATTAAAACTAACTAAGAAGGAAAACCTAAAAAAAGAAATGACCCACATAGTCTTCACACTCACAGTAATAATAATAAAAATAAGATACTTTACAAAGTAAATATCCATGTCATTGTTTATATAAAATTCATCAATGTCAATGTGTATATAAAAATCCGGATATAATCTTTGAGGATCATGTAGATTGGTGTCTGAAGTGGTCTTTTGAGGAAAGAACCACACTGAGTGGACCTGTCCAGTCAATGCACGCATTCGTCAGTAACCGTGCAGCTCAACTCAGAACTTAAGGAGCTCAACGATTCGACGAGCAATACCAAGGACAGGACATTTGTGTAGACCGCATACACCACTCAAACTGCCAGACCATGATTAAAACGGAAACAATGATCCACATAGTCCTCACATTCACAATAATTAAAATAATATAAGACTTTAAACAGTAAATGTTCATGTCATTCTGTATATAAATAGATATGTATTTAGAAAGAAAAGAAAAAAAAAAAAAAACAAAAGTGTAAATCAGCAAAATAAAAAATAAACAACATTCACTGTCTAGACCTATTGGAGCAGCTCAATCCCAAGCTTTTTTGTCCTCAATATAGTCTTTTACAGTATAATAGGCTTTCTGGCATAGTTTTAGCTTTATAAAAGATTTGAATTTATTAATGCTTAGTTCTTGAATGTGGCTAGGAAGTTTATTATAAAAACGTATACATTGGCATCTAAACGAGCCACCTATTTTCTTGAGCCTTGTTGTAGGAACAACATATTTGTGTTTGTTCCTAGTATTTATATTATGGATATCACTGTATTTTTTAAACAGATTAATATTTTTATGTGCATACAAAAGATTATCATAAATGTACTGAGAAGGCACAGTCATTATATTAATCTCTTTAAATTTGTCTCTGAGGGAGTGTCTGGGACTTAATTTATAAATGGAACGAATTGCCCTTTTTTGTAAAATAAAAATTGTCTGAATATCGGCGGCATTTCCCCACAACAGAATACCGTACGACATCACACTATGAAAATAACTAAAGTAAACTAAACGGGCTGTCTCTAAATCACATCTATACACGAACAACCTGCAAGGACTTGCTAGTAAGTAATAATATGAATAAATAATTCACACTATTGATCCCAGTTAAAACCAAGGCCTCGGAAACATTGTGGCATTACATCGATCGTATCATATTATCGTCGCCGTATTATTTAGTAGGTTGCAATATTAATTAATTTTTCCTTGCAAAGCTCGATGAGTGGGGATTCCCCGTCCCGATTCGCATGATTCATCCATCGTCGCCCTCTCATCAGCCCGTGAAACATGAACCTACAACAAAAACAAAACGTCTTTAAATAAACAATTGAAGGTTTCAAAGAATAAAAAAATATATCAATCCCGAAATGGCTTTTTTGCAGCTTCGCTCTTTCACTACCGTCCTACTTTTAGCTCTAACGCTTCGTCAGCACTCGCCCGTGTTCGTTGCGGTTGGGGTATAGATATACCCCAAGCCTCCGGCACACATTCGCACGTACTCGCTCTACGTGCAACATGGCTCAACTATCTCAAACGACGCTTTTGCACTTTATCCGCAATGTCACGTACGCCTTGCTTACCGGCAGTTGTTTGCAGTAGATACATAGTTTATTTATCTCAGTACCTCGTGTACGTACTTACTGCTTGGAAGTTTTGCTGAAAACGTTACGGGTATTCGGAAAATGCTGACACAAAATTAAGACAGCCACCAAAATGATAGGTACCTACTTACATCCCCCAATTACTTTCTATGACCATAATATAATATTATTGTAGCATTTGCCTTAGCTATACAACGTGTAACGTTAAATGCGCAAAACCTGAAAATAGTTTGATCAGAATAACGAGCAGAATTAATTGAACTAAAAAGTGGTTCAATTAATTCTGCTCGTTATTCTGATCAAACTATTTTCAGGTTAACTATTTATAGGTCACAATTTTCAAAAAATCTTCATTAATAACGTTGCCGTGTCTATTTATTAATATGTCAAGCAACCCGATGTCAGTGCGGCGCAGCGGCCCGGTGACGACTCCTCCCTCGATAAGGCGTCGTCGCAGACGCAAGAAACGATCAGAATGGCCAGTAAAACTAAAACAGCACATAAAACCTTTACAATTTTTTTAATGATTTATTTTCTCTGTGAAATAGGTCAATTGAATTAAAAATCAGTTGGGGTGTCTGAGGTTTTGCGCATTTAACGTTACACGTTGTATATGGTTTTTAATGGGAACTATCTTTCTTAAAGGACTGATTCCCTTGTTGTTGAATACGTACTACATACTTATAGGTACTTACGCGTTTTTACTGTGAGAAAAAAATCCGCGAAAATATTACGTTTATCAATAAACAAGTTTGTATATTTTCTTTGAACGTTATTAAAATCTTAAATACTTACATAAAACATTATTCTGTTAAACTTTTTGAGATTCATTTAAATTACTTGTAAATAAAAAGGTAGCAAAGCAATGGTATGTTTTTTTAAACCTTTATTGCTAGAGAAACAGGAAGGAATACTTTCATAGTTTTAACTTTTCGTTCAATTAGAACAAACGGTATTCCGAATGTGAAATTGGAGTAGGCACGCACTTTATATTTTTTTGCGTGTTACATTAATTTGATGATTACTTTCTTATTGGTTGGTATAACTGTTACATATTTTTTATTTATTTATAAAAAAAAATAGGTTATTCTTCAAAAGCAGTTTTAGTTCCAACATCGAGTTTATGGTTCCTTTGACCTTTGCTCTATTACTCGTTGATTTATGTCTTGCCATCCATCTCAAAAATTCACCCTGTTGTTCTAAATACTTCAATAACTGTTACATAAATGTAGTCTCGACCCCTGAACTAGGACATCTTGTATGACAGGGGTCAGGGTTTCAAATAATATAACAATAGAAGCAGATCCACAGTCATCGTAACTCGTAAGAACATCTATATAAACACACAGAACTTTCCTTTACAAACATCAGTATGTAAATATGAGAAACAATAACATGTCATTAAAATTCCGAACACGCTTATGATCGAGCCGGTCACGATTGTGAGGTAAGCTCGCTGCATTCATTTGAGATAACCTCGCAATATTCTGCATTAAAAAGCTAAAAGCTACATCATTTTTCGGTGCTAGTCTCGACAGAAATAAGTACAATTATTTAGGTAGACTTTAATGCAGGGCATAATCTGTTAAGATACGTATGAGCTCAAAAACTTCATCTCACGTGTTCTCTCTCGATTTTTTATCTCGAATTTATCGATAATCGAGAGAAACTCAGTTATCGATAAATTTAGGTATAAGCCAAAGTGTTAATATTGACCTAATAACACACGAGTCATGATAATTCAATCACTAATTCTCTTCCAATCTGTAAGATATAGAAGCAGGACATAAACAAAACAAAAGCCCTACCAATAGCTAAACAATACTAGTTAAAATACCTGCATCAAGATTACCGACGCGCGGCGCATTAGATACATATTAAACGCTGGAACGTGACGCTCGTGCGCTGCGTGACATTGTGGAACACATTCATCTCGCAAATGGAACAGTTCTGTAAGGTACTGCTATAAGTTCCGATACTTCCCACGTTCAAGAAGTTTTTGCTGCACTTCGGAATGCGGAGCGGAAAAGGGAAAGGCTTGAGACAATATGGACTGCAAATAAAATGAAAATGAAGGTTGTTTTTAACGGTGGTACGTCACTTCTCTCCAAAAAATGGAAAGCTCGGATAGAGGAGAAGAAAGCCCACACGTATTCATGCACTTAAACGTTCATATAGAACGTTCGTTTTTCATACTCTGAAAAATATTAATTGTCAGTCCAGCAATGGGTTTCTGACAGATCAACAACATTGGATGGGGATTCTACAACATGGGATTTTGATAGTCATTGCGTTATTTACGTTGTTGAGCAGATACATTTTTCGAACATATGGAGCAATGGATTAGCAATATGCTTCAAAATTATTCAAATTGAGAGTAATTGTGTATTACGCAATAAGGGTGCTGACTCCTAAGACTTCTAACGCAAACACTAGGACTTTGTAGGCAAGGCAGAAGTTGAAAACGTAATAACATTAATATTACCAATTACAAACACAGATAAAAGCGATAAAGCGAATAGTATAGAGTATCTATCATACAATCAAAATGCAGTCGTGATAGTTATACTGTTGGGAACCAGTGCAGAATATCAAGTCAAGTACTTAATTTCAACCAAAATCCCATCGTAAACGTGGTAGGTCTAATACCTCTTATTCTTAATGTCAATTCCGATGTTGACATTTAAAGGGTGTATGTCTATAGCCCAGACAGTACCACAATATCCATAACCTTTATTTTTTTGACGAGTTTCTCCATAGGTACCCACTATGTTTTGGAATGGGCAACTAGCTTCACGTTTCTACCTGACTGACCCCTTGACAATTCCAAAGTTCCTGTAGTTGGTTTATTTCAAATAAATGCTTTGAGTTTGATTTCATAGGTTTAAGAAAATACCATTTTCCATTCAACTCCATTGTTTCGATACAATTTTATTGGAACAACAACCTCTATTTCAGTGACTGAAATCGTTTAAAATCGAAGAAAGCGCCGTCAGTCACGCGAGTGTACGGAACCGAACGGTTTGATCACCATCATTTGTCTGACTTATTGGGATCATCTTATTGTTTCTTTAAAAATGGATGCTCTTTTGTTTTTTTAAGTGGGCTTGCCTTTGTTAACTCCGTTCCGTGTTCGAGTATTTACGTTCGACTGTTGTTGTTATTTTTTTTGCTTAGGTAAAATAACAGTTGAATATGACTTGATCGTTAATCCTGAAAAGTACTTAGATACATACATACCTACTGTATTTTATATGTAGCTGTAACTTTTGTAATTTTGAGTCCATAAAAAAAAAATCGTTTAAAAGGCATTTTATAATCATCTAAAAATTAATATTAAAGCAAAATAAATATCGCAGAAAGTTACACGTCTTAACTCGACACAATTGATTTGTTTTTATTTGAAAGAACTAACCCACACAAACCCCATCAAGAAACCAGACATATTACTTCCACTCCAAAAAGCCTATTCCCATGTACAAAAACCTTTATAAAGTACATAAAAGGACGGCACATATAAAACAAGAAAGGGAGGCTGGAAGGCAATATTTTCCCGTTTTCGGTGGAGGATATCGAACCCTGTCAGTTGGCGGGCGTCCTGCCGCAATGCGTCACAGGGTTTACTGCATCATCAAGGCAGGCCGTAGTGTTTCCACACAACAATGTTTTTTATTTAGTACAGCTATAAGCCATTCATATTAAAACAAGTAAATAAAAAAAATAAAAAAAAAATAATAATAATTGATTACGATTTTATTCATTTTTTTTGTCTCCTTTATTCTTTCACCAGCTGTCTACACCTCTCTATCTAATGTCCTATCGCAGGTATGCTGGAAGAGATTTATTAAGAAATAAGCATGACCTTTGTACCTATTTTTCTATTCTGTTTTTTTTTTGTCTGTTTATATAATGTGTGTACATAAATGGAAAAAAAAATATAAATAAATAAATAAATTTTGAAACTACAAACGCGTTACCTACAAAATAAACGCAAGTCCCGAAATCGCAAGTCAAGTAGGCACCGTCATAAATGTACCGTGTTATAGGCATTTCATACAACTGTCAAAAAATGAGAGTTGTGATTTGAAAATACAGACAATTTAAGTTGGTAGTGAATTTACTTAAAAAATACATAACTTTCCTGACTTTACAGAGACACACAATATTGTTATTTATTTAGTACAGCCATAAACGATAAATAATAAAGTAAGCAATTATTGAAACTACAAATAACAAGTAAGTAACAAAATTAGTGCAATTCCTGAAATCGCAAGTTCAGTACCTTACGCTCCTTTTTTTTCTCTAGTTTAGGGCTAGTTAATGAGTTTCAAGTTAGCATTGATTCATTTTCTTAGAAATAATATTGAAAGCGCTGAATGGTCAGACGGCTGCTGAAGAACGATTATCAGGGACTTAAAACAAAAATATAAATTGATGATCTCTTCCTATCTTTTCTTAATTTCCCATTTCAAAACCAATTTAATTTCATCATTGTTAAAAATCTCAAGCTTTGACCTTAATCTGTATCTAATACTTTAAGCCTCTCTAAGCTCTTTCTTATCGTTTTTTAATTTAATTCTAAGCCTTATGAAGCGAGTTGAGGACGCCCAAACAAAGATGTGGGTATCAACTATAAAAAATCTAATACGAATTTTCAAATTGATTTATAATCTCTAACTATCAATATCGTATTTGGTTAAATAACGGTAATTTAAATACCGACTTTTCCAAAATTGGTATCCTCAAATTTATAGTAAATTTTTATTTTAAATGCAACGGTTTTTGAAAAAGCGTTTATCAACAAAATCGGCGGAGAGTCGATAAAACATGTCATGTTTTACCAGTTATCGTATGCCCGCTAATTAAGTTTCATCAGACCAAATATCTACATATCCACGTATTATTCCATTTGTTTTATTATGTTCAAACACAGTTCGATATTTTGGGCACAGTACTTAAAAAAATTCGCACCTCACGCCATATCGCTTCCATCAAATATACATTTTTTTTTTTTTTGTACTGGCAATGTGCTCGGTCGTTGAGGAAAATATTACTTTGATACCCAGTTTTATTTAGGAGTGCCCGAAGAATAATTGAAATAAAAATAGGCATAAGGTTTCTTAGTTAATGATAGTAGAGGCTATGCTAAGAACTTAAGGAATCACATAATTTGTTAGTTAGGGTACTAACAACTTGTGTGGATAATAGGGAATACTGGCGGGTGTCCGTAAGTCCACGTCGATGCGCGTATTTTGCGTACGGCAACGGTTTGTGGTTTGACCGAGACGTCCAACACGTCCATTAGCCTTAAAAGTGTGGGTGGTGATGGAATCTCAATTCTGGAAAGTAGAGCAAAACAAGTAAACTTTACCGTTTCCATTTCAAATTCAATCAAATAATTTGATAAACCGAGAATGGCAATTTGATGGCACGTCGTAAAACCGTATCATCTCAGAAGAAGTTTCATTTTATAATAATTATTATGTAAAAAATGAGAGCACTTTTCCATCCGCATGCATTAAGTGCTGTGCGTGCTGTAAGTGAAAGTACTATATAATAAAACAAACACATATATAACAGAAGCTGTTACTTCACGTATTTATAACAATTACATTAAATGTATAGAATAAACAATTTTTCTTTATTTTCTTTCTTTCTATGTCACGTGATCAACTTTGAACGTTAATATCTCGGAAACGTGTCGACACTTAACGGGATTTGGTATTTTTAAGTTTTCTATTTGTATCGATGTCAGCTATCGATTTATATAGTTTTAGTGCGCGGCCGCCATTTTGAAAAAAAAAAATGGTAGACGATAACAGATAGATAATGGCATGGACCTACTCTACCCCAGCGGCTACGTAGTGGTCATCTTGAGGAATTGATCTCTGTACAGACACTTATTTTGTATAATTTTAACAAATTATAAATATAGGGGAGGAATACTGCGTGATACTGTAGTGACACAATGGCGCCGATGCCCTATATATTTTTGGGTAACTTGATGTGCTGGCACCTTTACCTTAAATATTAGGTTCATATCACATGACATCGTGTTAACCAGTAAATGCCCTTAACCCTCTCTCTGCGGACCTCTAACTGTCAATTTGCTAATGGGTCCCACAGACGCGTATTTTCTCACCGCACACGAGATTCGAATCTCGTGTTACATGCGACGATACCAGAAGGCCAACTGTCGTAATTTAGAACGTTCAAAATCTAGTCGCCGTCTCATCTCGGCGACAAACAAATGTCAAAAACTTGTCAAAATGTAGGGAAATTACAGGTATTTTCGACAGATTGAGACTGAGATCAGAGAGTGAACGTTCTTAGAATTATGAGAATGGCCTATCAGTTTGCGGTCCCTCATGGACTATCGTATAATGTCACAGAACACCGATTTACTCTCCTATAATAAGGTACAGTATTTAACCGTTAAAATAGCGCATCCAACTTTAGAAAACGCGTTTTGTAGAATGGCGTCTGTGTATCAATCTAAATCTACTTAATAAAAATCTTAAATTAATAAAAATCTTAAATCACTGACAGACAACGCACAGCTTAAACCATTGGGTCTAGAAGCATGAAACTGCACAAAAGTTCCTTTTATAACAAAAGTGAGTACTAAGACAGGATTTTTGAAAATTCACCCCCTAAAGGGGTTAAATAAAGCTAAAGTAAAGCAAAGTAAGTTTGTATGGAAGTTTGTCATGTTTGTCGTTGGAAATCCTATCTGTCACCTGGCTCATTATAAAACTCACCGTGTTATGTTGATTGACACCCAAGTACTGTAGCAGGTACATAATTATATGATATATAATTACGCCTACTGAAGTAATTTCAATAATATCCGTGGGAAGTAGGCATTAAAATAATACTTATTACGAATTTTATAGCATTATAATGAGCAGTTTATCGTACGAGTTATTTTTTTTTTCCATGCGGTTTAATAGGTTTTCATTAGACACGGGAAATGGCTAGTAAACCATGGAATAGTCTTAATTTATTCGCAACTTAATTATTTTACATGTAGACTAGCCGCGCCCCGCGGTTTCACCCGCATAAGTCTCGATCCCGTAGGAATATCGGGTTAAAAATTAGTACTATATGTGTTAATCCTGCTTATAAACTATGTGTGTGCCAAATTTCATCAAAATTGGTCCAGCCGTTTGAGCGTGAAGAAGTAACAAACATACAAACTTACACACACTCACAAACTTTCGCCTTAGTGATTAGTGTTATAATTAATTAAAGTTTAACTAACTGGAATTTTATCTTATAAGCTTTTTTTTTATGTTAGTGCGAAAAGCTGTAACGTTTATTTAGCAATGATATAGGAGAGGGGTACAAAATAATAAAAACACGTAAGTACTCCTTGTTGTTAACTTAACAACAAGGAGTACTTACGTGTTTAAAAGTATCTAACGCGAAACTTTATAGCTTAACATTGTTAAGCTATAAAGTTTCGCGTTAGATACTTTTGGAAAGTAGGTAAAATAGCAAGAGCTCTTCTTTAATAAAGACACGTATAATGGCCAATACCATTATGATAGAAATCTTTCCATAGAAACTGAACGAAACGCATTACCCTCCTTGTTAGTAAGTGGGGTAAAAACGAGATTGACGCTCATAAAGTGGCGAAATAAACTAGTTAGTACTTTCGTATTTAGAAAACCGAGTTTATTGAGAAAAATAAACTCGGTTTTCTAAATACAAAAGTACGAAATACCTACTTACCTTTCTTTTTTCGGCATATTTTTTAGAAAGAACAGGTTTTTGGTTTTGTTGTATACAACATACCTATGCCCCATGGTTTCACCGGCATAAGTCTTGATCCCGTGGGAATAACAGGATAAAAAGTATTCTATATGTATCCTAATCCCTAACCCTAATCCTAATCCTAATCCTAATCGAGGTCATGGTCTACCCATGTGCGAAATTTCATTAAAATCGATTCACCCATTTTAGCGTGAAAGTGTAACAAACAAACATACAAAAACTCGAATATTTTCTCTTTATAGGTACCTGTATAATATTATAAAAGTATCTATTGGCAACATTTTTTTTTTTTTATAAATATTATTTATCAATTGAATCTTCCTTCCACTTACATTACGATTCGTGACGCTAAACTGAGATAACCATCAGTTTAACTGCCTGTTGTTAACGAATTACTAAGTAAACTGCTCGACAAGCCATTATATTCGGTTTATAGCTTTACTAGTAAACTACTAGTAAGTACAAGTAGTAATTCAATTTTAAGAGTCTTTAACTAGTTCCCTGCGTCATGATAAACTTTGACGTGAGTTTGGTTTATGTGCGGTTTTATTTATGTCAATAACAATGGCGCCGATTTCCTTGTTCACAAACGAAACTAAATTGATGTTCAGTGCATCTTTTTCTTTCTATTTCATTAAGAAAAGGACAGAAGGTAAATATTAGTTTAGTCCTGTCAAATTAAGATGCTCCACAGACAAGTTTAGACGTGATTAAAAAATTGGCTGCTAAAAATACGTCAACTTTACTTGTGTTAGGCGCAGACTCGAAAATAGTGTTACATTACTTTATGCATTTAAAATGGAGTCTTATTGCCTCAAAATAAGATTTAATTTTCTTTGGCTCAATCGGCGGTCAGTACCTATGGCAAAATTATTTTTGATAACCCCTATAATAAAAGCTACTGAAATCAATTTAGTAATCAAATATGAACAAAACACATTCAGGACTTTCGTTTATTCTGTTATACCTTATTTAAGAAATGATTTTTTTTTCTATTTGATGACTAATATGTGCTTATTAGGCACTGAATATCTTTTTTTTAATTTATTTTCTGTAAACTTACAAAAATAGTTTATCAATGCAGCCGCTTAAAAACCCAGTCTTTAATCATAGGTATATTGGTTCTTTTTGCCAACCATAAACCTATCTAATATTTGCTATCGAAAAGATAAAATACCTACAATTAGAAACCATGCAATCACGAAAGTTAGCTAATACATAGATACGTAAACTTAACTAAAATTATAAAGAGAAAAGATTTGATTTTTTGTATGTTTGTATGTTACGCTTTTTAACGCTAAAACTGCTGAACGGATTAAAGACATAGGTTACTTCAATTCATCTTAGATCGCAGACTAAGTCGCAGACAACAGACAGTTTTTCGAATGAAATTACTCACGACCACCCCAGAATGTTACCAGAAATAAAACCACTTGTTACCAGAAAAAACTTTAACAATGATAAATGTTTCATTTGTATATTAACAAAGCCTAAATAAATAGGAACAAAACGACTTTCATTTTGTCGTATTGACACTACCAACAAGTACCAGCCCTAATTACCCCTAAAGCTTAGTTATTTGGGTAATTTGGGCATATGTCTCCATTAATCAGGAAAAGACGATAAAATCCGTAAATCACCGGACTGCAGTCATTCTTTACTTTCAAATTACACCTTGAATATGTAAAAGTCAACACTTAATTGCAATCATTAGAGCAGCTATCTAAGTTCTGTTTCTACGTAAAGTGGACAAAGTCACGGTCAAGGGCAAGTCGTTTAGTTACTACTAATGATCCTAATTCATTAAACCTTACGATGGCAAACTGCGTTTGTGTAGCATCGTTTTTCGAATCAATGTCAAAGCTCGGTCGGACTGGTGGTAGTCTGTTCTTTCCCAGAAACGAGGTGACACCATACACGATCAAAGATCACTGCCATAGTGATCTTATTTATTAAAAAAAAAAAAGATAGGTGAGGTTCGCCATTTCAACATCATGAAGAGCAAATCAATGATTCTTTATGAGCAATCTTTTCTTCCTGGATCCACTTGGAAGTCCCTAAACCGTCAATTGGGAAGATGATAGTCGAATCCCGTAAAATGGGGCTACCTCGACGGAACGGCCAGAGGGTGTAGATGTGGAGCTGTGTCACAAACCATGCTCCACCTCATATCCTGCCCTTTGTGCCCAAAAACATGCAGCCAACGTAACCCGTGCTCTGCCACCGATAGCACCGTGGAATTAGCAAAGTATTGGGCCAATAAAATTTTAAATAACCGTAGTCCCAGCGACGAGAAGAAGAAGACGCCCCTTTTCTATTTATAAACGTTGCTTAAAGTTATAAGATGTATAGACGTCAAAAATGTTTGGTTAAACAGTTGCTAATCGTTACTTAACTTTATGAAACTTTATAAATAAAGTCCAGTCTACCCCAGCCACCTTCTTTAGGTCGTCCGTCCATCTAGCTGGGGGGCGTCCCACACTACGCTTGCCGATACGCGGTCTCCACTCCAGGACTCGTCTGCTCCACCGGCCATCGGCCCTTCGAAAGACATGGCCAGCCCACTGCCACTTCAGTTTGCTTACTCTGCAGAAGGCGGAGGACAGGGTGTTGTGGCGCAGTCTGGGAGAGGCCTATGTCCAGCAGTGGACTGCGATAGGCTGAGTTGATAAATAAAGTCCGGGTTGGATCTAGTATCGTTTGGCAGGAGTTGGGGGGTAAAAGGGGTTAAAGCTGGTAGAAATTGGGTCCCCGATTATAACGCTACCACTCTTATTAAAAGATAATGCATATTTTTCGAGAAATTATTTAAAAAAAAAAACGACGAGTTGCACTCCGGGAGTGCCGGCAGAAGTGAAAACTTAAATATTAACGTTGTGCATTTTTTTATATTTTGGAATGGTTAGGGAATCATTTTGCACGAATTGCTTTAATTATCAGTATAAAAGTACTATCATTTATGTCGTAGAATACAATATTTATTTATTGCGCTATCTTGCACAAACATGACAATTTATATTACATTAAAAAGTTTATCTCTCAGAAAAATCAACTTCCATCCATAATTTCGACGACTTTTTCACCATCATTATTTTATTAATTTTTTAATTTTTTCACGTCCACCGGAGGTGTGCCATATGTTCCACCAGTTATCTGTAGTTCCCAAATTGCAGATTTATTGTCGAGAGATGTACCTTCAAGTCTATCAATACATTCTAACTACAATTCTAATTAATTCATTCATTTAAGTTAAGTTTGTTTCTGTAACATAAACACACACGAACATTCGCGCAAGCACCCTGCCCCACCTAAACTAAACAACAGGCGCAGGCATACATTTTCGCCGCGCCGTAGAAAGAGAGGGGGATACTTCCTCGCCTACGCCGCGCCGCCGGCTGTGTACTCACCATCAGTCTTACGAATTTTCGATCAGGGTCACGTGTCCTGACGCGAGTTTTACATTTTTTACCCGTTACAAAAAAAGTGTACAACGCCGCTAAAGAAGTTTTCACTTCAAAAATCTACTCTCAAATCAGATAAAAAGCGAAAACGAAACGTAAAAATGGTGGATTGACCAAATCTGTTACAGATGTGGTTGTCAATATGTTTTGTTGTTTTATTTGTTTTTATAACAATCTAGAAATTCTCCTCAGAAGAAAGTTAGTGTAACCCCCACTGATCGTATGTGTGTACAAAAGGCTATGTTATTACTGTTACTAGGAGAATTTAGGATGCAAGAGCGAGCGAAGCGAACTCGGTACTCGTGGGACCCCGACTCGGACAGGTTAGGTTCGAAGAGTATAGGGGGGTCTAGTGAGCTCCCATACAACAGACATGATTTTTTTGCCGTTTTTATATATAGGTAATGGTAGGGAACCCTTCATGCGTGAATCCGACTCGCGCTTGGCCGGTTTTTATTTCATACCAATGAACCCTGCGTAGCGGGACTCCGCGAAGCGGGGCTCCGACTAAACCTTTTAAGCAACTTTAAAGTGTTTTGAGGTTAGGTTACAAGATTTTTTTTCTGAAGAACGGTGCATTAACTTTCACGGATGTGGTGCCAGGGGAGAGGGGGCACCCCTCACTCGCATCCCCCCTCCCACCTCCTTCCTCCTGCGAGGAGACGATACTAAATTTTTACCAAAACTCCCAGTGTCTAACTCTAGTCCTTGGATTACATTTTCCTATTTAAAACGTGAACTCCATTGACGAGTAAGTATTTGTTTTCGAGGCAGAGGACAATAAAAAATAAAAATGTTTCTGATTTGATTACCAGTATAATCCCATCAACAATAACCACAACAACACAAGTTCAACAATCAAAACCGAACAAAAATAATGACGATTACACTTGACCTTTGCGTAACAAAAGCAATGACGTCACTCACTACTCTCTGTATACAAATAGCCACAGACCACAGAGCACAATAGACCGGACGCGGTTCCCGTGTCACAAGCTTGCAAGCCACGCTCGCGAGCTCTTTTGTTGCACATCAAGTGACCCACTTGCAGTGGCTCATAAACCTGTTATGTAATACGTATGAAATGCACGTGTCTTTATAAATGTTGCCATTTTT
Source organism: Eremobia ochroleuca (assembly GCA_949629135.1). NCBI lineage: Eukaryota > Metazoa > Arthropoda > Insecta > Lepidoptera > Noctuidae > Eremobia > Eremobia ochroleuca. The sequence goes on along the minus strand of OX451401.1, from coordinate 10,964,929 downwards.
TTATTCTTCTTTGAGAAAGGTTTTAAAGCATTGCTTTCTGCAAGTGAATAGAAAGAAGTACATATAAAAATAAGGGAAAATAAAAAAAGTTATTTATGTCTTAACATGTCTGTAATAGGGATAAAGATTGGATTTGCAAGTATCAAAAAGCTTAATGTTTTGCGTTCACCACGAAAAGTGATAAAATGTAAAATTTATTTGCGTAGGTACGTGTCATAGGTATAATCTCCCTAGCCTTTTCCCAACTAGCTTGGGGTCGGCTTAACGTGCTTTCCGAAGCACGGAGGGGTCTTGGTATGTAAAGATGGTCACCCATCCACAGACCAACACAGCTTAACCTGATCGATCGACCTGTGTGGCTGTTATTATTTAGCCACAGGCCCCTCTTTCTTGTATCATAGATATAAGAAAGTTTCTATGGGACATATGTCACGTTGCCATTCGCATATTAGACTAGTCTAGTGACGCACTTAAATTGTGACCTAACGTTATCAAGTACAATGGGAACATTATCACCTTAAAGAGCCCTTAAACTCATTAAAAAACAAAACAACGCCAAAGGATGCGCACACGCATGTCAACGGAAGTCTCCGTATTTGTCGCTTATTCTCATAATTATTAGCATAGCCAGATCCTTCTTCTGTCGCGATATGTCCTTTCATTGTTATCCTTAAACAAACAATATGGATATTGAACAGGTTCAGATTGCATTATTGTATAACTTGGTATGAAAAACTGTAAGTAATCGTTTTCACAGTTTTTCCGGATTTTCAGGTTAATACGTTTAATTTGAATGAATGAATTTAGTAACACTAACAGTGTATTGAGAACATAGTCAAATAACTTTGTTTAACATATATAAAAAAAATCAGTTTCGGTAATCAGTTTTTTCGAAAGCTTATAATTATGTTTCGATCGAAGAATCCACTAACGTACCATAATAAAAACCTGAAAGATTTTTCAAAGTGTTTCAAAGACTGCTAAACATCGCTTAATAATTATTATTAACTTCTATCACTTACATATGTACATTTCCCAGTAACATTATAATTTCAAACATTGCTTCATGAATTCATGATTGAAGCTCATCACCCACTGCTGCAGAGTCTTTACTTAAGGAAAACGTTCCAGTTTGTGATTCGGAATTTCACTTCGAATTTGTCACTTGTACAGATATAATTAAAACTTTTCACATGTTAAATGTAAAAAAGACTGCAGATCTATGGGGTAATTCTGTGGATGTTGCTAAGACAATTATAAACATTGTAGCACCTACTTTAGCTGTTATATTTAATAATTGTATTGAATGTGGTGAGTTTCCTGATCTTATGAAACACAGTAAAATAATACCGTTGTTTAAATCGGGTAGTACATCAGACCCTACTAATTATAGACCTATTTCCGTACTACCCACCTTTAGTAAAATTTATGAAAAACTTATTTTAAATCAATTGCAAAGATTTTTCAATAACAATAAATTACTGAATAATAAACAGTTCGGTTTTACAAGGGGTCGTTCAACTACCGATGCCGGAGTTGAACTTTTAGGACATATTTATAGTGCATGGGAGGACAAATGCGATGCTTTGGGCATCTTTTGTGATTTGTCCAAGGCATTCGATTGTGTTCTTCATGAAACCTTAATCAGGAAACTTCACCACTACGGAATCCGGAACGCCTCTCTGGATCTTCTCACTTCTTACTTAAGTGATAGGATTCAGAGAGTTGATGTTAACGGGAAAAGGTCACCCGGATCTGTAGTAAGAATGGGAGTCCCACAGGGCTCAATACTTGGACCATTTTTATTTACTATTTATATCAATGACTTGCCTTACCTCATAAAGGACGAACATGATATAGTGTTGTTCGCAGATGACACTTCACTTTTATTTAAACTCAAACGTCAACAGCTGGTTACTGACAGTATAAATAGTGCCCTCGCAAAAGTAGTTAGCTGGTTTAATGTTAATAATCTACTTCTTAACGAAAAAAAAACGAAATGTATTAAGTTTACGATACCAAATGTTAGACAAGTAGAAACTCGTGTTCTCATAAAGGGTGAAGAGTTAAAACCCGAAAATTCCACTGTATTCTTAGGCATAACTTTGGATGCCAAGCTTCAATGGGGCCCCCATATAGATAAATTGTCAAAAAAGCTTAGCTCTGCAGCATACGCCGTCAGGAAAATTCGTGATTTAACTGATTTAGAGACAGCCCGTTTAGTTTACTTTAGTTATTTTCATAGTGTGATGTCATACGGTATTCTGTTGTGGGGAAATGCCGCCGATATTCAGACAATTTTTATTTTACAAAAAAGGGCAATTCGTTCCATTTATAAATTAAGTCCCAGACACTCCCTCAGAGACAAGTTTAAAGAGATTAATATAATGACTGTGCCTTCTCAGTACATTTATGATAATCTTTTGTATGCACATAAAAATATTAATCTGTTTAAAAAATACAGTGATATCCATAACATAAATACTAGGAACAAACACAAATTTGTTGTTCCTACAACAAGGCTCAAGAAAATAGGTGGCTCGTTTAGATGCCAATGTATACGTTTTTATAATAAACTTCCTAGCCACATTCAAGAACTAAGCATTAATAAATTCAAATCTTTTATAAAGCTAAAACTATGCCAGAAAGCCTATTATACTGTAAAAGACTATATTGAGGACAAAAAAGCTTGGGATTGAACTGCTCCAATAGGTCTAGACAGTGAATGTTGTTTATTTTTAATTTTTTGCTGATTTACACTTTTTTTTTTTTTTTTCTCTTTCTAAATATCAATTTATATACAGAATGACATGAACATTTACTGTTTAAAGTCTTATATTATTTTAATTATTGTGAATGTGAGGACTATGTGGGTCATTGTTTCCGTTTTAACCATGGTCTGGCACTTTGAGTGGTTTATGCGGTCTACACAAATGTCCTGTCCTTGGTATTACTCGTCGAATCGTTGAGCTCCTTAAGTTCTGAGTTGAGCTGCACGGTTACTGACGAATGCGTGCACCGACTGCACAGGTCCACTCAATCTGTGTGGTTCTTTCCTCAAAAGACCACTTCAGACACCAATCTACATAGTCCTCAAAGATCAAAGATTATTTCCGGATTTTTATATACACATTGACATTGATGAATATTATATAAACAATGACATGGATATTTACTTTGTAAAGTATCTTATTTTTATTATTATTATTGTGAGTGTGAAGACTATGTGGGTCATTTCTTTTTTCTGTTTTCCTTCTTAGTTAGTTTTAATCATGACCTGGCAGTTTGAGTAATTTATGCGGCCTACCCAAATGTCCTTTCATTGGTATTGTTCGTCGAATCGTAAGGCTCCTCAAGTTCTGAGTTGAGCTGCACGATTTTTGACAAATGCGTGCACTGACTGGACAGGTCCTCTCAATCTGTGTGGTTCTTTACTCAAAAGACCATTTCAGACACCAATCTACATGGTCTTCACATGATCTGACCAAGATTATGTCTGGACTTTAAAAGAGACTGTGACCTCTGAGTTTGTTTCGGCCTTTCTTCTCAGAGTAGTCAGATAGGAAACGCCGACCTCATCTAGTTTAAAAAAAAAATGTGATTGACATGTAAAAGTGTTTGTACAAACCTACTTACAGAAAATAAATCATTTATCATTTAAGCTCATTTAGGACAGGGATAATAAAACAGATTTTATGGATGAATGTAAAACAAACGGTTACTTCTAGTGATAAAATTATTACAAGTAGGCTGATAGACCGGCTTGTCCATTAGTATAATATTTACTTATCTATGTATGTAAAGTAAACCGATATTTTATCTTTACTTTTTTTACACTTTTTTTCAACTGTCATCCGTCAGTCAGGACCTTAAAATTCTCCGTTTTTTCAATTTTAATGTATTTATTTTGGAAAATTCGTTGTGTTTCAAAAATTCGTTAAGAATGTGCGTAATATGGAAGGAGTGATGGGGCTATGGAGAAATTTCTTGAGGATGCGTAAGCGTGCGTGATCCATCGCCGCCCGTTCGATGTCCACCGCGCACAGGATGGATGGAAACCAGCACATGAAGTTTTTTTTTTTTTTTGCTCCACTGGTGTAATTGCTGAATGGCGTTCTAGTGTGAGGATAATTAAATAAATAAATAAATAAATTTACTTTGAGATTGAGAGACATCAATTAGTGACTGGCAGGCGCGACCATCTGATAAATACTGGTTAAGAATTGCATATCGTCCCAAGACCCCAAGGGTTTCCCCATTAACGAATCTACTACCCCTTTAATACCTTATGTGCGAAAGTTGTGAAGTGAAGGCTTCTCACAAATTCTATGTAACGATGAGGATACGTAGGTACCTACTTGTATTTTGCCATCTTATTCAATACGACGTTTTATCTAGGTTCTACTTTAAAAAACTCTAAAAGTTGTTCCTTCCATTCTTACTCAGGAGGTCAAATTAAGGAGGTTTGTAGGTAATAAGATTTAGTAAAGAGTAATGCACGAATGAAAATTTTTGAGGACAACACTGTGATAAGTAAGTGTGGTAAGTAGTGTTGTCTACTCCCAAACATTGGCAATCAAACGAATATCATTTGTTTTATACCTGCGCCAAAAATCCGTTATCACAGCTCACCTAAAGACAAAAGTGCAGAAATTAAGATTTTTTACGAGGAGGATTAACATTATTATCAGTCGTAAAATTCATCTGTACTCCTCATAAAATGACGGACGAAACACTACATATTATCTTAAAACTGCAGGATCCACGTGTTTCGCAATTAAGCTCAAAATAACTGAGTTTTATGCCGAGTAGCACCATTAAAAAGAGATATTTATTGGTCACTTTCAGAGGCGTTGAAAGATTTATTTTTTGTCCCTACAACATTAGTGCTCACGTTATAGACACCTCCTCTTTTATCTATTCCGTAATGCCACTAGATCTCTCGACGGACTTATAAGTACACGAAACGTTTCGATTTCATTATATAGATTCGAGTTTGTTCTTTTGATAATTAACTCGCACTGTGTAGTCCAAAGTGGGCAAAACTCTCGACATGATAGTTGTTTCGCATAATTCAAAATATTCATGCGCGTCACCTATAGAAAAAAAAATATTATTTCAAAGTGATGATTCACCCGTTTCGGGCCAGTCAACTCGTGCGAATCGACAAGTAAGCCGGGCCGGCCCGGCTATCGTACATACACTCTCGTTAAAAAAAAAAACAGTAATATTGAGTTCACCGTAAATAACACGGAAATCCTAACTTTTCACTTAAAGTTTAGTGAGTCATTGGCGCGGATTCCCTTGTTCACAAACTAAATTTAAGTTCAGTGCATCTTTTTCTTTCTATTTCATTAAGAAAAGGACAGAAGATAAATATTCGTTTAGTCCTGTCAAATTAGTCAGCGCCTGGCGTAAATTAACGTATTTTTAGTAACCAATTCTTTTATCACGTCTAAACTTGTCTATGGAGTATCTTAATTTGACAGGACAATAGTTTTGTCCTGTCAAATTAAGATATATATGTATTTATCATCAGTCCTTTTCTTAATGAAGTAGAAAGAAAAAGATGCACTGAACTTAAATTTAGTTTACGTTTGTGAACAAGGGAATCGGCGCCAGTGTACACTGGTATAAGTTTCATGTACAGACGCCAGCACATCAAGCTACTACAATCTGACAGATTTCTTTAATAGATTTTCAACTTTATCTCTAAAGCATAAGGTTCAAAGTTGATTGGGAAAATCTGACAGTTTCGGGTAGCTTGATGTGCTGGCGTCTGTACCTACCTACTTACGTACATATAGGTATGTCAAGAAAATAATAATACATGCTCATTGTTTGCGCTTATACAACGCTTCGCCTAACCTAAATCCGTTTCTCGTAACTTAGCATAATAATCCACGTAATAATAGGCTTGCTACACAACTTCCAGTGCCGGCAACAATGACATGGGGTTATCGTGTAGGCGCCTTGTGTTGCTGAATGATTTGTAATCGTGTATACCATGTAGGGGAAACCATACAGTTGTTGGCCTCCTCATAGTAATTGGCATAGTAAATGGAAATCACGTGACTTAGAGTGAGATAAAACTAGGGCCAATAACTAAAATTAAATGACCAATAACTATACTGTTTCTCCTACGACTTTAGGTACACGAGCACCCTAATTACGTAACACACTATCAGTGCCCATCTAAAGCAGGATGCCAATCCATTGCTTCATGTGGTCGGAAAATATGTCTGCTCATCATCATCACATTTGAATAAAATTGAATGAGTAGACAATATTGAGGAACTTCGTAAATTGTTTGTGTGTGTTTGTATACTGGTCTTTGACATCAAAGAAACTGTTTTGGAGGGAAAAGGACATATTGGAACAGTATAACTTTCCGGTGAATATAAAGATGAAATTGACGATAGTGAAACAGTAAAAAATTCATCAACTTAGCCTTTTCCCAACTATGTTGGGGTCGGCTTCCAGTCTAACCGGATGCAGCTGAATACCAGTATTTTACATGGAGCGACTGCCTATCTGATCTCCACAACTCAGTTACTGGGTAATACGATACCCTTGGTAAGACTGCTTGTCAGACTTTCGAGCTTCTGACTACCCGTAAAGACTGTCAAAGATCTACGAATGACAGCCGGGACCAACGGCTTAACGCACTTTCCGAGGCACGGAGGGGTCTCGGTATGTAAAGATGGTCACACATCCACAGACTAACTGCGGCAAGCGTAGCTTAACCTGATCGATCGATCTATGGGGCTGTTATTATTTAGCCACGGGCCCGTTATTATTTAGCCCGTACTGAAAGAGTTAATAACGCAATGAATGTTGTTGAACTGTCAAAATGAAACCCATTGCTACTAATAGTGTGTTACGCAGCTACCCCGCTGTATGTAGACTAGTAGAGCCAGCTTTGCGTTGCTTTACATACTTATCAATGTATACTCGTGTCACCATTGAAATTCAAAGCCTGATTATCTACTAGGTAAGTAGTTTTTTTTTAATTACAATGAAATCTTCTTACTTTATTTTAAATGTTTTAAAGCCATTCTGGATTGGATTTATAAGTTTTAGTCATAAAATGTTAGTTTAGAATTTAGAATATTCTCTTCATTTTCATTATTGTTATGTAGAGTTGAACAACCTATAAAAAGTTCGTTGTAAAAATACTTTAATAAAAGAAAAATAAGTACTTATGTTTATTTATTTAACGACACACACGTACCATACACGTGATATTTTGTTTAAACAATATTCTGAAGTAAGTACTTCACTTATATTGTTTAAATACTTTTAAAATCGCTAAAAGCGGATTCTTTGGATTGTTTACATTACTTATATTATTTTTACAGCATGTCCTTAAACATTAAATTATCGACTATTCGTGGCTTTCTTATACCTACTTAACTATCATGATTGTTAAACACATCGGATGGTAATCATAACAACATATGTTATGGGCCAAGACAAAATGAATTGCGTTTAGTTCTGACAAAACCAACTAACCCACAATCTCTCAATCATTCAGTTAATTACCTCAAACTAGTCCAATATTCCAAATGTGATACTTTACTGTCCAAAAAAAAACAGTCCAATCAAAATGAAATGTCAAAAATCATTATACTAGTAATGACTTGAGGAGTAGGAGAGCAGTGGTGGTTCAGTGGCAACGGTCCCGACTTACGAGTAGCAGGTCGTGGGTTCGAACCCAGGCAGCCGCTTTCATCATCTACCTAGCCTTTTCCCAAACAATGTTGGGGTCGGCTTCCAGTCTAACCGGATGCAGCTGAATACCAGTATTTTACATGGAGCGACTGCCTATCTGACCTCCACAACCCAGTTACTGGGTAATACGATACCCCTAGGTAAGACTGGTTGTCAGACTTTCGGGCTTCTGACTACCCGTAACGACTGTCAAAGATCTACGAATGACAGCCGGGACCAACGGCTTAACGTGCTTTCCAAGGCACGGAGGGGTCTCGGTATGTAAAGATGGTCACCCATCCACAGACCAACCGCGGCAAGCGTAGCTTAACCTGATCGATCGACCTGTGGGGCTGTTATTATTTAGCCACGGACCCCTCCCCAGGCAGCCGCTTTACTTTGTGTAAATAATTTTTGTCACCTCTGCTCTCAAAAAGGTGATGGAAAAGATCGTGAGGAAACCGGCATCCTAGAACCAAAATTCGATGATATGTAACATCTACCAACCCGAACTGGGCCCGTGTGGTGGATTATGGCTCACTCCGTCACACAGAGAGGAGGCCTGTGTCAAGCGTGGGAACATTATTGGCTGATTATGCTATACATCCAAAACCATCACTACATAGTATAAAACAAAGTCGCTTCGCTGTCTGTCTGTCCCTATATATGCTTAGATCTTTAAAACTACACAACGGATTTTGATGCGGTTTGTTTTGATAGATAGAGTGATTCAACAGGAAGGTTTATATGTATAATACATGCATAATATAGTAGAGAAACACTGATAATTTTAGAGGTTTCTAATGTAATGTCGTAAATAAACACATTTTTTTGCGCTTACATTGTAAACGCTGGCTGAACCCGTCGAGATAGATCAAAATAATGTACTACAGTATTGTACACCTTAAAAAGTTCTACACAAAAGTCCGCGATGGTATATGTCTATCTCTTAGGGATAACCCACAATAATCATTTTTATACTATACTTTTTACGAGAAATAATGGCTCTAAAATTATCAGTGTTTCTCCATTGCACCCGTGCGAAGCCGGGGCGGGTCGCCAGTTACATATAATACGTTTAAAATGAATCAACATTAGCAGTCAAAAATCATTACAATTACTTCATAGGACTTGACGTGAGTTGTTTTGTTTTGGCAGAGCTAAGTCCAATTGTTTTTGTTTTCAATCTTCTCTCGCTTTGGCAGAAACTGAACTGTAAGGTAAGCTCATACCGTGGACAAAATTAGCTAGTCAGCAAGATGGTTTTAGGACGGCCTACCCAGGGAGCGTCAACCGTACCTACCTACATTTAGGTACCTACCAATACAACGTGTAACGTTAAATGCGCAAAACCTCAGACACCCCAACTAATTTTTAATTCAATTGACCTATTTCAGAGAGAAAATAAGTCATTAAAAAAATTGCAAAGGTTTTATGTGCTGTTTTAGTTTTACTGGCCATTCTGATCGTTTTTTGCGTCTGCGACGACGCTTTACCGAGGGAAGAGTCGTCACCGGGCCGCTGCGCCGCGCTGACATTGGGTTGCTTGACCTATTAATAAATAGACACGGCAACGCTTTTAATGAAGATTTTTTGAAAAATGTGACCTATATTAAAAAGTGGTTTAATTAATTCTGCTCGTTATTCCGATCAAACTATTTTCAGGTTTTGCGCATTTAACGTTACATATTATATCGCCACTCGTAGAGGCAGACATTTTAATGGGGCTTATGCCCGTTTCACTAACACTAAGCGACACCCAAATTAAGTGTGTAAATATTAGATATCGGCTTAGCTCCAAGAGTTGAAAATCAAACAGTGACATGTCATCCAGTGTAAGTGAAAACGGGCATTATTCATGTATCTATAAGGTTTTATTCCGAAATCAAAAACTTACATTGTGTCTCGGTTACCATGACATAAACGAAATATCATCCACGCCCAGGCGCAGTAGGCTAAACAAATATAATACTATTTTGTCACGTAAGATTGAACCTTTGACCGTGAGCTCAAAAACCAGACGTCGGCGTTTGTTTAGTAAAGTTACATAAATTCTTTACACAATACCATACCATGTAGGTTCCTTATAATATTATGTAAATGAGTAGAGAATATTGAGGAACTTCGTAAATTGTTTGTGAAATACTGGTCTTTGACATCAAAGAAACTGTTTTGGAGGGAAAAGGACATGTTTGAGCAGTAGAACTTTCCGGTGAATATAAAGATGATATTGACGATAGTGAAACAGTACAAAATCCATCAACCTAGCCTTTTCCCAACTACGTTGGGGTCAGCTTCCAGTTTAACTTGATGCAGCTCAATACCATTATTTTACATAGAGCGACTGCCTATGACCTCCGCAACTCAGTTACTGGGTAAACGATACCCCTTGGTAAGACTGGTTGTAGACCGTCAAAACATTCAAAAATATGGTACCTATATTTTTTAATCGTAGGTAGATATGTACCAATAACTCGCTTACGTTAGGTAAGATAGTCATTTCACACAAACTAGTACCACACTCGTACCTAGTTGACAATGGCGCCGATTTCCTTGTTCACAAACTAAACTAAATTTAAGTTCAGGGCATCTTTTTCTGTCTATTTCATGAAGAAAATGACAGAAGATAAATATTACTTTATTTCTGTGAAATTAGTCAGCGCCTGGCGTAAATTGACGTATTTTTAGTAGCCAATGTTCTGTGTACTCCATAGACAAGCTTAGACGTGGTTAAAACCACGTCTAAACTTGTCTATGGGGTATCTTAATTTGACAGGACCAAGAAGCTTATAGATAAAAGTGGAGACAACACTCTAAATACTCAAGTGAAGACGACTGTGGTCGGACACTCTCTTTCTGAATACGTAAATATGACGGAGAAAACATATATCTCTGTCTCGTTCTTATGTGTGTGTTTAGAAAGAGAGTATCCAACCACAGTCGTCTTCACTTGAGTATTTAGAGTGTTGCCTCCACTTTTATCTACAACCTTCTTGGACAGGACTAAACTAATTTTTATCTTCTGTCCTTTTCTTAATGAAATAGAAAGAAAAAGATGTACTGAACTTAAATTTAGTTTAGTTTATGAACAAGGGGATCGGCGCCATTGTTATTCAAACAGAACAATTACACCAACTCTGTAAAACATAATTGGTATGTAACAACAGCACATTTTTTACAATTAAGCGCTTGTTTAAATTAGCGGCCATATGGCCCGTAGCCTTGTTTAGACGATTCTGTTACAGGAAGACGTTAACTGACATAGAACAGATGCAAACAGCAATGCAGTGACTGTAACTATAACTAAGACAGTACCCTAATTACGCATACCTCAAAGATAATATATAGGGACACGACTGAGAGATCAATAAGTAAGAAAAATATATACAACGTGTAACGTTAAATGCGCAAAACCTGAAAGTAGTTTGATCAGAATAACGAGCAGAATTAATTTAACCACTTTTTGATATAGGTCACATTTTTCAAAAAATCTTCATTAAAAACGTTGCCGTGTCTATTTATTAATAGGTCAAGTAAGCCAATTTCAGCGCGGCACAGCGGCCCGGAGACGACTCCTCCCTCGATAAAGCGTTATCGCAGACGCAAGAAACGATCAGAATGGCCAGTAAAATTAAAACAGCACATAAAACCTTTACAATTTTTTTAATGACATATTTTCTCTCTGAAATAGGTCAATGGAATTAAAAATCAGTTGGGGTGTCTGAGGTCTTGCGCATTTAACGTTACACGTTGTATAGGTATATTCCTTTATTTCAGGCAACTATAATAGAGCCCATAGAAAAAACAATACATACTACTACAAACATAAGAATACTTATAAACTAATGCATAAAAAATCACAAATACAATACTATAATAATATAACTTAAAAATACATACCTACAACATAACAGACTGAAACTACTGCACACAAAGTGTCGGCGTCGCAAAATTGCATATTAGATGAAGTTTGAACGTGGTGCCAGTGACAGAGAAAAAGAAAGGGAGTCGTTTGTCTTGGTATGGGTATACCAAGTCAAACGATTGAAGTCAATCAAATGTTGACGGACACGAAGAAGGAGAGGAGAGCCAAAGAAATGATATGCAAGAAAATAAAGTGAATTATAGTGTGACGGTTAATATGCTGATGACTGTATCAGCATTTGCTTGCCATTGTGATGGAAGAAGAAAACGTTTTACTATGAGTCAGCTCAACGCGTTTTCTTATTTCATTCTTCCCTATAAACCGTTACACTAACCAACTTGGCAAAGGTGGCCACCTATCAAGATTTGCGTTCAAAACAAAAAAAATCTTGCATTGGATTGCACATCCCTAAAAGAAAGACAAGTCTAACGAGATTAGAGAGTGAGGCGTTGTACAACAAGAAGTAATCTTCATAAATCATTTCTAACTTATTAAACAGACCGCTAGAAAACTAGTCTTGTTACGGAAACTATATTAACGTATAAACGGGTTCTAATTGCAAGTAAACGAGTTGATCATTAGTCCATATTTGATGCGAGATAAGCAGCATGTCGATTCTGTAAAAATCTCACCTAAAACTACGTTATATAAAATTATCAATAGAATTAGCATAATAAATATGATTAAAATCTCGATTACGATTGTAAATGTATGCTTGGTCAATCCCTAGCATCACTGACAGCTCACTCCACGCTCACTTCACCTAATTTTTCACGGTGAGATGGTTACAGAATCGCACTGCTGCATTGATAACATTGATTGCACTCGTTTACTCACCTCTACACTTTCTACTTAAGCTAGCGTCTCACTGCAGGCGAATAATATACTCGCTTAATGTACGAAAATTGTAATTGAAGTAACTGAAATCCTGAGAAGGTTTAATTGAACTCATCATTGTGAACAACTTTTACTAGAGGACCAATATTGACATCGCGAAAAAAAAACTGCTTCTCCATACATTTGTTATATTGGTCATGTAATTTAGGAGCAGCAGATTATTTTCAATTAAAACCTAGAACCTACATGGTATCAATCACTTCATCAACTTCCACATCTAACCTTCGGCAAACCATTGGCTTCTCCTAGATCGCTTATAATGTTTTGTAACCGTACACAGAATATTATAGTTAGGTCTGTGTTCAAATCCGACGAGGGCTCTAGCTACCGTTCTTTAAATTTCTGAATATATTTGGAAAGATAAAATCTAGATGGTGCAAGAGACATTCTTTAATTCCGTCGAGATTTGAAATTCCCAGCTATTAACACAAGCCGCCTGCGCTCTCTCATGAACGATAATATCTCTCGCTTTTCGCAATACTCGACTCGCACATTACAACTTCCTTACTCCCCACTAGTGCTTAGTGCAGAGAATTCTTCAACGAGAAAACGATAACTGGACCAAATTCAAGAGATTAAACCACAAGTTTCATCGATGCCGCCTCTCGAATCCTACAAACACTTAATTTATCTGATGATATTTTACGAGTGGCTGGCGGGAACTGCCGTTGAAACACGTTATTACATTATTTATTAAGTCGCTTAATGGTCTCCTTTACTTTGTCTGGAAATTATTGGATACGAGATTCAGTACCATTTGCTTGCATTGTTTTCAGTTTTTCAGTGCTTATCATAGGAACACCTAAAGAATCAAAACTTTTGCATCTTGTCGAATGTTGTATCAGACATCCAGTTACCTCAATTAATTATTCGAAACCAATGTAGCAGGTAAAGTAGTACCGTTTACCAATTATTATGCATAGGAACGACACGTTTTATGACGTTTTATGAGCAATTTTTATTATCGAACTGGCCGATAAGAATTCCTAGACAGAGCACAATATTTACATAATTATGATAGTCTTGTACTCTTATGTGTTAGTCAACAGTCTTAACATCATTATTTGGTAATTACAGTTTAATCTAAACACACAAGATATCGCGGTATCTAAGTCTCCGTCCTGATGACTGCCATCATCATTCTAATTTGAGTGAGGATGCTATCTCGACGCGCCCGATAACAGATCGTGTAAACATGACATTGTATCGTCACGCTTGAAAACGGGGTAACACTTTTGCGATAAGTGTCAAAGCTCTTTAGCTTCACCCGTCGTTATACAAACCTACTTTAAGACACATATTATGTAGAAATGTAGGATATAGGAGACCTACTTTAGCTGTTCTATGTTTTGACTTCATGTTTTTTTTTTCCCACCGGCTTGGACTGCTTACGAACTTTAACTTCTCAGGGGTTGAACCATAATTTCTTAATGTAATTAGGTACTTAGGAATATTTTCTTTCAAAAGTGGTTTATAATGTTTCTGCTCCGTAAAAAGCATTGTCTGAAACATAATTCCATTATTATCATACACATTCAAATTCTGTAGTCAACGATTTGCGCAGACACGTCTGAAGAATCCTTAGCCCGTGGCCACGAGCGACACGCTCAAGCGACACATGTCTTGCTGCAGCTACTGCGGAGTAAACAAATGAAAGATACAATGATGACGACGATGATAACAATGTGATGAGCGCTTAAGCTACAGCTTCCTAGAAACACGGCACGGTTTCTTTACGGTACGGCGTATAAACCGCGCCGTAGAAAAAACGTGTCTGTCAACAAGCTTCCAGTGATCCATACAACCCTGACGACCGTGCCTACACACGGCGAATAAACGTCGTTTATCACGGCATGAAAAATCTGTGTGTATAAAGGGTCTAAGTTAGTTACAGAACAGCTGTTTGTTTCAATCATCTGTTTGGCCCAATCAGGGATTCAGACTTGAAATATCCTTCCTCTCTTTCCTCTGCAGAATCTCACGGGCATATGCTTCAATGTTTTTATACCTGTCTTCATTTGTTTAGGCTGTGCGCTTTATGGCAGTCTGTCACGGAACTCACGGAACAGATCAAAGCTCCTATTTGTATAACGCAATGACATAGAAACACCTACATTTGTATGTCACGGTTAATTTAACACATTGCCGCTTCACCAGTGAGTGCAGTGGTCTCAATAGGCTCTCCCCGATACTGGCCTATAAATCATAAATAAAATGCTCTGCCGGCCTTCGGGCGAGCTATCAATGAGCCGTAGATTATGTTTTATTGTAGGTACCTAATATTATCTTCAAACAGATGCATATAAATTAGCGATACAATATGCTAAACTTTAATCATCAAGCAGAGACTTAAACACTCAGTCAAAAAGCGATAAAATGGTTTTGTATAACTGCAAATACTTCTTCAAGACCTCTTTTATTTGAAGAGACGGTGTAGGTAAGGTACGCAGGGAATAGAATTTGTTCATTTCCAACCGAAAAATTATCATAAGAACCGGTTAAGATGATCTTGCGAAGATGCAAATGTATGCAAACATTTCCATATTGCAGGCATGCTCCATCTTTCTTAGTTCGACAAAAAAGCAAACCTGTGTTAATACCCTTTCGATATTTGCCGTTTATCAGACAAGATGACCAAGTTTTCCAACCCCTTACTAAACGTTCGTTCGTCGCCCAGTCAACACGTCCAATTATAAGTTGGTGATCTTTGGCCAAATGAATCTGAACGAGAATGATCGACTTGGAAACTTTCCACGTGGACCTTGTAATGACACGAATAACAACAGCTGCGTCTCATCTAGCACTCATCAGAGATTCAGAGCAAACTGGAAATGTAGGGTTTATGTGCAATCGGTTGGCAAAGCCCTGGATATTATATGCGTAGAGCATTCCTGAGTTATGTACCTCAAATAAAAGACATACTAAGGCTCTCCCCCACAGGTGCGTTGTTATCGGTTGATAATATCGGATGCGTTATTGCGATATCTGTTTTCAGTACACTTTTTATTAGGACGGCCACGAAGTTACTAGCTGCTGGGTTAATAACGACGCAATAGAAATAGGAAGCTTGCGTTCCTTCGTCCTGCGATATTCCGATATGGGTTCTAATAACATTTTGTATTAGGACGCACGCCGGCGGGGGGGCTGTATGTGTGTGGGTTTACACGCACACGTTAGAAATGTATATTGTACGATAAAAACGCAGTTGTGTGGCAAGGAATCGGGCCCATAGAAATGTGAAATTATATCTATGATCGGGACGCATCGCAATAACGCATCCGATATTATAGACCGAAAACAATGCACTTGTGGGGGAGAGCCTTTAACAAATGAATTCCATTCGATTTTCATAATGATAGTGTAAGTGGCAGAGCGACCGTGGAGTAATAATAATAATAATATTCCACAACTTTCACACAACGCCATCTAGTCCCAAACTAAGCAGAGCTTGTGCTATGAGTACTAGACAACTGATAAACATACATATATATTTCTAAATACATACATATTATAGATAAATTACACCCAGACAAAGAACAAATGATCATGCTCATCACACAAACATTTGTCCTAGGTGGGAATCGAACCCACGACCTTGGGCATAGCAGTCAGGGCCACTGACCACTAGACCAACAGGCCTGTCAAATGGAGTATTTCCGACGTTTGGCTCCCAGACTGGAGCGGGCCGGGGCTGCCTTGAAGCGGCTCCTGCCCAATCTAGGGGGTCAAACGCCTCCTGCCGGAGGCTCTACGCAGGGGTCGTGCGGACCATGGCCCTTTACGGGGCACCGGTGTGGGCGCGTTCTTTAAGGCGGCGACCAGCCCGCCGGTTGAACGCGTCCCAGAGGGTCATGGCAGTCCGTCTGGTCCGGGAATACCGCACGGTCTCCGGTGAGGCCGCGAGCCTTCTTGCCGGATTACCGCCATGGGATCTGGAGGCTAAAGTCCTCGCCCAAATATGGGAGTGGCAAGGGGAGGCAAAACGCCGGGGCATAACTCCGCTGCCTCGAGAAATCGCGGCACAGCGGACAGAGCTCCGGCGGGGTCTCATGGCGACATGGAGAGTGCGTCTGTCGCAACCCAGTGCTGGGCACGCCACAATTGCGGCGATAAGTCCCCTCTTTGAGGAGTGGCTAGAGAGGCGCCACGGCGTCCTCACCTTCCGCCTGACGCAGGTCCTCACCGGACACGGCTGCTTCGGGAGGTTCCTGTTTCGTATAAGGCGGGAGGAAACGCCCGGGTGTCACCATTGTGCGGATCGCCCGGAGGACACGGTGGAGCATACAGTGGAGGTCTGCCCGGCTTGGGCAGAGCACTGCCGCGTCCTCACGGCGGCGATCGGCGGCGGCGATCTCTCCGGCCCTGGTCCAGTCCATGGTACGGAGCGAGAGTGCATGAGAAGCCGTCACCTCCTTCTGCGAAGCAGTAATGCTTGCGAAGGAGGAGGCGGAACGCGTGAGGGAGAGGCAATCTTTGCGCTCTCACGCCCCTAGTCGCCACAGGAGACGCCCTGGGCGTCGGGAGACAAGAGCTGACTTCCGGCTGCCGTAGGCGCGGGCTTGCAGACGGCGAGCAATGGGCAGTTCGCCGTCTGGTAAGGACCAGGCTCGGGTCGACGGCGCGTTGTGTTCCACGTGCGCCTCGTTGGGGTCCACTGGGGCCGATGCTTGCCAGGGTCGCGGGTTGTTCGAAAGAGTTACCGTGGCCCTTGGCACAGGCAACTGAAGGAACACGGGTGGGTTTTAGTTAGTAAAAGTCTGACAGACCCTCCCGTTCCGCCCAGAACGGGAGAATTTATTTGATAATTTCCCACCCCAAAAAAAAAAAAGTTGCAGAGCGACGACCTCCTGATGGAAAATTATTTCCGTCGCCCGTACACAGGTGTCTATGGACGATTGCAACAAACTGTTTGGTAATTAGTTGCCAAGCCAACACTAATGACCGAGATAAAATACATCTTTCTTAAACACCAACAGTTACACTTACACCCATACTAAAATACTAACAAAACTATGGACTATTGTAGTCTAAGATAAAGTTTTATTATTATTATTATTATACTGGCTGGCTGAGTTTGGCTGACACTGCATTTTCTGCTTAGCGGCAGCAATAGTATCAGATAGTAGTTAAGATGTCCCAACTTCGCCATATACAGGGTTGCAGGGACATCAATGCGCAAACTGTAACCATGAATTCAGCTCATGATAGGACATTCTAAACACCCTAGCGTAGATTTTTTTTAAAGGAAAACCTCTTTTGTTACGATAATTCATGCAGGGTGGCCTAGTTTTTTTTATTTTTGTATAACTGACGAAAAATTTGAACGCATTCAGAATCCTTGCATGAATGGTGTATGAATTATTTTGTCAAAAGAGTTGTTCTTGTAGCCTTCTAGAAAACGGGGTGACGGAGACTTAAAAAACACCTTTTAGGAGGGGCACCTAAAAAAATTGCCAAGAGGGGCTTGTGGCTAAGTAATAACAGCCGCACGGGTCGACCAATCAGGCTTAGCTACGCTTGCCGGGGCTGGTCCGTGGGTGGATGACCATCTTCACATACCAAGAACCCTCCGTGCCTCGGAAAGCACGTTAAGCCATTAGTCCCGGCTGTCATTCGTGGATCTTTGACAGTCGTAATGGGTCCGAAAGTCTGACAACCAGTCTTACCAAGGGATATCGGATAACCCAGGAACTGGGTTGTGGAGGTCAGATAGGCAGTCGCTCCATCCGATGTAAAATACTGGTATTCAGCTGCATCCGGTTAGACTGGAAGCCGACCCCAACATAGTTGGGAAATGGCTAGGCAGATGATGATCTAAAAGATTTGCTTATTAGACCAACATGACAAGGAGTGACTTTCATTGAAGCCACTGCCCATTTCCCTACCGAAAGAAAGACAAATGAATTTATTCAAATTCTTCAGAGATTTTTGGGTATTGGCATACCCCAACGAACACAATGCGAAGACAATGACGTGACGGAGCCAGCGCCTTTCTAGACGTAATGCACATAATCAACCTAAAATGTTCCTACTGGGTCGAGGAGGCCAGTGTCTGAGAGAGAGTGAGCCGTAATCGACCACGTAGACCCAGTGCGGGTTGGTACACGTATTACAATAAATACATAGTAAAAGGTTGATCTCCATAGGTAGGTATACATCCGTGTTATTACGTGTCTAGGCAGAATCATTTAAGTCGCATGTATTTCATAGAACCTTGAAGTTAAGCATCAGCAATCAACTACAAATAATAACACCGTTGTCTGCTGAGTGAAACCTTGTATACAGGATGACAGGCATAATTGGTACCTAACTATCATTGGTCAAAAGGTTAAACCCATCACTATTGTCTAGCCAGCAAAATTCTCAAGACAATATTTGACGAAAAGATCAGGCAGTCATGAAGATAGTGAGGGACTACATAGCTAGAGTCTACCATATTTATGTGTGTGCCTTACTAAGTTAACTAACTTATAACCTAAAGTCTAGAATCCCATGTTACAAAGGTAATAATAATAATGACACCACCGCCGCATCTCTACGTTGACGTCGTGGTGGGGCTTGCGCG
The DNA here is from genome assembly GCA_949629135.1 of Eremobia ochroleuca. Classification (NCBI taxonomy): domain Eukaryota; kingdom Metazoa; phylum Arthropoda; class Insecta; order Lepidoptera; family Noctuidae; genus Eremobia; species Eremobia ochroleuca. The sequence continues at coordinate 10,945,829 of OX451401.1, read as the reverse complement.
CTCCGAACTCTAGGCCTGCGCCAGAAGTTTACTTTGCCGGAACAGGCCGGTGAGGAGCCAGACCAAGAGTGATACAGAAACCCGCAGGGCAGCATGTGGCAAGCTGTTGGGCAGTAGCGACCCCACGGACCCTATCTCCCGGGACTAGTCTTCTTCCTCACCTCTGGCTTGCCTTAATTGGCCGGCTGGAGTGAACACTGACGAGGAACAGAGCTCTCAACTCTTTCTTACCTTTATTGGCCGGCTTAAGTGGAGATTCGCAAGAGCAAACGGGCTCGGGGGAAGGAAGTATTCCAATAAGTACTCGTAGGGATCTTGACCTCTTCTGGGCTCTGGGATTGTTCTGAAAGCCGTGGAAGCACCTCAGGACATGTTGCCCCCCTGTCGCTACGACACTATATGCTAGCGACCGTTTCCGGGGGATCATTATTAAGTTTGCAAGTCACCCTCTGCCATTTTATCCGTGTGTTTATAAAACATTGATCAGGCAGGGGCCATAGTTCTTCCATAGTTCTTGGTAACCAACCCACTTGTGGCACCCAAACCCATACCAACCCAACCCATACCCAACTTTTTATTTTTCCATATCCTGCAATACTTCTACACTAACCGGGGGTTGTCCTTGGGTGCACTTGCATAGTGCATACAGGAATAATCGTCAGATGGTGCCGCATATTATTAAAATATCCTAAGGGGCCTCTGCGAGTTGGCTTCGGCACCTCATACGCCTTCCAAAGGACCGAAACCTCATAGTCCCGAGATATGTAAAAAATATAAATAATATTGATCATCATTAAATTTTATCACACTCCTATCTTCGTCCGCGTATTTCTTGTTCTAACATAAAATATCCTATGCCGATCGGCAATATTGTAGCTAGAATGTTCGGCATCGGATCAGTGTACATTTATATAGATCGGAAAAAGGTAAAATATGTTTGTGTGTTTAGTATAGGTCGCCTAAAGCCTAGAATAGTACTAGGACTGTAATTGATCATCATCATTATATCATACTTATACTCCGAAGTTACGTTACTTCTCCGTAGCTGTCAAAGCGTTACAAACATCTCAATAAGTAGCGAAACTGCAGACGGAGCACTTTCTAGACACATCTTAGTACTTACGTAGGTCTTCGCGAGTACCTACATTACTTTCACTTGGACTTTCCCAACACGGACTCGACGATCTCCCTGTCCTCATTTAGGTTCCCAACTTCTTTTGAACAATGTTTTGGTACAACAAATGATGTAATAGCTATGTTATGTTATTATGTAAATATATTAGCTAAAGAGATTTTAAAAACCGGCCAAGTGTGAGTCGGACTCGCACGCGAAGAGAAAAAACGCCAAAAAAAACACGTTTTTTTGTATGGCATGACAAAAAACACGTTTTTTGCCTCCCTTTAATTTTTATTAACTATTTTTTGTAACAGAAATTCGCACTGAAAATTTCAACTGTCTGCCTATTACGGTTCATGAGATAAAACCCGCTGACAGTCCGACAGACGGACGGACTAACGTATAGCGGAGGCTTAGTAATAGGGGTCCGTTGGCACCTTTTAAGTACGGAACCCTAAAAATTGACACTGGCGAGGTTTGATGGGCCGGCGAGTCGTGACCCCTGATTTTTCATGCCATAGCTTTTACCACTAAGCTACTGTGTCCTTCTGTGTGTAATGTATATTTAATATTTTAAATATATTTACCAACTAAAGAGCTAAAAAAAACTGACAGATCCGCGATCCCTGCCCTGTTGAACCGTGACATCTCAGCTTTTACAAATGATCTACTGTGTCCTCCACATTTTTTTTGTTTATAGCCGTGGGTCATGGTCACGGGTGACATCTGTCGGAGTCTAAAGTTCGATTCCCACACGCGTCGGTTTTTAAATCTCGATAATAAATTTTCGGAAAATAATCTACTATTTTTATCCCATTCATACTGGTATAGTCATAGTCATCTCTATTTTCGTGTCGTGTAGTATTTATAGAATGTTTGTCTATCCACTTTTTATACTTCTATGTGGTCTCTTTGAGGCGAGGAGCGATAAATTTTACGTGGACATTAAAAAGAAAAAAACAAATAAAACTGGATTCCAGTTGCATGTGTGTAAATTCTATGGCTGTGAAGAATTTTTATTTGCACCTGATGGCACTTTATATGGTCAATTTACTGGTGTTAATTGACTAGTTACTATCGAAATAGTGACTATATTATATGATTGTAAAGGAGGGTTTTCAACTATACAATAAGAGAAGCAAATAATGAGCATATTACTCACACACTAATTCAACAGCGGACCATCTTTGTGTTCTGCAGTGCCCTGACAAGGTTCATGTACAAAAACCGACACTCAATCTATTAAAATGAAATCTGAAATACGAATATAGGTATACATTTATGTATGTGTATGCGTTGAAAAATTCCAAATTTAAATAACTGTTGAATCTCTTTCATTTCTTGGTATTACCTACATACGCGTATTGATTACAAACGCATTAAAAAACTTCCTTGATGTTATCGCATAATGTTGACAACAATAAGGACTCAAGTGAAAGTCGTATTAAAAATCGTACCAGCTTGTTACGTGCTTGGATATGGATACCGGTAAAACGGTAATCTCACACAGTATTAAAGTGGTTCTTGAGATTCTTCAAAAATATTTCACTGGAAAATATCACGACCGATGAAAGTTTAGTAACTGTAGGTATATAAGATCTAAGTACATAGAGTTACAACTTTCTTCAGTTATTACCTTATTAGAATAGAATACTCTTACTATTTTTGATCTCTCTTTATTTCTTTTTTTTATTATTAGGGTAAGTACTTCTTCTCCTCTTCTTCAACCAGCGCTGGGCTCTGTCTCGCTTAGGCTCGTAGCATTTTGCTGAGCAATAGCGGTTTTGCGTGGATGTGACCCATATTTTCCGCCAACTTGTTTTTTTTTTTATCTTTGCATTGTTTCTCTGCGTCATGTTTGCCGCAAATAAAAGATTTTTCTTTCTTAATGTTAAAAAACAACGCTGGATTTACTGCCTACCTAACTACATAAATCAACTATAATTAAGGTATAACAATCTGTGGAAGCCAAGAAATGTAGGCGAGCCTATACAACGAACGCAATACCGATTTAAATTCATAAAAGAACCACAAAATGAAAGCTTTCATTCAACTACAGAAAACTTGTAAAGCTGGGCTCACACGCACCACTTCTTCCGAACCACAATATTGCAGAAACAACGCTGGAACGTGATACCATTTCTAAATTACAATCAATGTTCTAACAAGTCATTATTCAGTTTTCAGTGAATACGCAATGAAATCTTATAACAATCGTTGCTAGGTAACTTATGATTGGAATAACCAAAGCAGTAGTATCCATGAACTCATGAAGTTCCATAAAATAATATAATATACTATACTATACTATAAAATAAATATTTTAAATATAATATACTAGCTCCTGCCCTCGACTTCGCCCGCTTTTTAGCATATCCTATGAAACTTGGCAATACCTACTGTTGCTTCCTATTGGTGAAAGAATTTTCGGAATCGGATCAGTAGTACCGAAGATTACCCCCTACATACAAACTCACGACCTCTTTATAACATTACGTATCGATTTCCAAAGGAAAGAACGCGTCCTCCCTTGCTAATAACTCAAGAATGTTATCATTATCACATATCTTACCAAGCTTAGTGATTATGGCAAAGTAGATCACCTCATATTTATTGTAGCAAGCTGTTATTATAAGGCTGATGTTATGATAACAAGGAAACGTTACTAAAACGCGACTCGGAAGTAGCAGCACCTACTGTACTGTAGTGCGATTCTGTAACCATGTCACCGTGAAAATTTAGGTGAAGTGAGCGTGGAGTGAGCTGTCAGTGTCATCCCACCTGATACTAGGGATTGACCAAGCAAACATTTACAATCATAATCGAGATTTTAATAATATTTTTATGCTAATTCCATTGATCATTTTATATAATTTCAACGCTATTATTTTACCTGTCAAAACATTACTATTTTGTGGGGTTTTAAAATAAAATAGCAAAACAGAAACTCAGTCAGAATCCCAATGGTGTTCTTTTTATTTTTTCTTTTTTTCCTAGACTAGTCTTGACGAGCCGGCGGCGGCGTAAGCATTTCACCCGGTGAAGTGATCACACCACACAAGCTACGTGGGATTAAACGTGGGTTTTGACAACTAAAATACTAGCTTTGAAGTTATATAAAATGATCAATAGAATTAGCACAAAAAAGTATTATTAAAATATCGATTATGATTGTAAATGTATGCTTGGTCAATCCCTAGCATCAGTGGGATGACACTGACAGCTCACTCCACGCAGGTTTTCACGGTGAGATTTTTACAGAATCGACCGGCTGGCATGTCTATGTCAAACGGAACTCCACTTACATACCTACGTAGTTATAACATACGTAGATACGTATATAATACTGTCGTTTTCATCGTCAGCTCGCGTGCCTCCAAGCTATAATACTGCGTATCTAATAACTTTAAACGATAAAACGAACTGCCTCATTCATGGAAAGCAATTCAGTCTGATGCATTCACTTGCACGAAGGGGATGTGCCCCGATTGTCTGTTGTCTTGGAGCATGTTTATTTATGTTACAGAGTGACTGACACTTCATAAAGTTTGAAAGGCGTCTACAAACCTATTAATATTTATTTTTTCCGTACTCTAGTTTAAGTGGGGTGATTTCCTTACCTTCGTTTAATAAGTAAACCCTTAGAAAATTACTATTTGTTTGATGTCAGGGTCGGTACTTCTCCAAACGGTGAAGGAAAAAAGCAAAACATCGTGAGGAAACCGGCATGTCCTAGAACAAAAAAAAAAAAAAATAAATAAATAAACGAAGACATGTGACATCTACGAAACCGCGTTGAGCCCGCGCGTGGTGTATTACGGCATCTCACAGAGAGGAGAACTGTGTCCCAGCAGTGTGAACATTTTAGGCTTATTGATAGGTAAATTCAATTTAGATAATATATTCGAGGGCGTTTCGAGGAAGGGGAAGGAAAGAAAAATGTGTTTCAATAAACACATTTTTCTCCAATTTACAATTTTAACTACATTTTTTCCAATATTTTTTTTCCAGTGCATTACAGCAAAATAAATACACCTTAAAATTATAAAAACAGAAAACATCATCTGCCGAGCCTTTTCCCAACTATGTTGGGGTCGGCTTCCAGTCTAACCGGATGCAACTGAATACCAGTATTTTTTTTTTTTTATAAAAACAGAAAACAAAGATTATAATACCAAAAGGGCAGAATGTCAGATGACAACACAGTGTGTACCACCTGACGCTGACTTTCAGCTATAAGGAAGGAATATTCATTAGAATTTCACAAGTCAGTTTTTGTGTGCTATTAAAGGTTATTTATGGGAGATAGACCCTATTAAAAAACAACTATACTCGTAAGAAGAGGTAAGGCTACATTGTAAAATAGATTACCTACATGTTACTCATATACAGCACACACACTATTACTCTCAATTTGAATCATTTTGAAGCATATTCCTAATCCATTGCTTCATATGTTCGAAAAATGTGCCTGCTCAGCAACGCAAATAACGCAATGAATGTTGTTGAACTGTCAAATTGAAACCCATTGCTACTGATAGTGTGTTACGCAATTACCCTGCAGGTTGGTAGATACATCGCGCACAAAATTCAGTACCAATTCAGTACATGATTGTGATGTGAACCCTCCATACGTTGAAACTATTCTTAGGTTGTCAAAAAAAAAAAATCGGCTGTTTCATAGAAAAGTGCCACACTTAAAAAAACCCAACAGTTGCAACAATTTTTTATTGATCATCAAACATTCATTAAGTCTTTAGGTATTGTTTTTTTTGTACCAATGGGAGTGTAGGTAGATAATTTTGTGGTTCCTATGTGTCGCAGTCCGATCGTAGAATATGCGCCCATCCGGGATTAGGTTTTCTGCTTCCCAGTTAGCTGCGTTGTTTCATCATAGGCGCATCACAAACTGTGCGATCGCATTTCCATGACCCACAAAGCCCAGACGCGGTGAAATGGTAATGAACAGCTATTTTTTTTTTTAATGCCGACGAAAACTATATAAAGATATTTATGTATATTTCGATGTCTCCCAAGTAAGTTGTGGTAAGCCACAAAATTTTGTATGTGAATAAATTAAATTTTGTATCTGAATTTTATAAACAAATAATTGAAAAGTGCAGTTTTTATTGCCAATCGTATCTTTGAAACGCTCTCCTGTAAAATTGTATTTGTGCTTATATTTATATTATGTATATGTATTATGTGTATTTTGTGCGTATATTTATAATTTTTATTCCGCCTCTGTACATTTATGTGCTTGAAGTATTAAATGAATAAATAAATAAAAGTTTAGAGTCATGTGCTAAAAGTTTGCGCGTCGATGTCCCTGCTATTCTGCGTATCTGACGAAATACAAATACCTACAAAATGTTGTCATAAGCGACCTCTGACATGTTGTAGTTATTGAATTAAGTCAAATGACATGTAATTTGCTCAATTACAGGTTTTGGAACACACTAATAAGTAGGTACACTCCACAATTAGAGTGTGGCCCTAATTTTACACCCAATTTGCTATTGCAATGACCATTAATTTCATTGCGGAAATGGGACTAATTTTCTACCAATTTAAATGAAGTCCAGAATCATAGATCTATGGTGATATTTTTTTCAATTATTCAAACTCAAACTCAAAGCATTTAACTATTTCATGTAAACCAATTACATGCACTTTTGAATTGTCAAGGGGTCGGTCAGTCAGAAAGATGAAGCTAGTTGCCCATTCCAAAGCGTAGTAGGTACCTGTGGAGAAGAACGAGCAAGAAACTACACGGACACTATTTTAAATCATAAAAATTGTTACAAAATTTTGGTTACATCATTCAAGTTGAAATTATACATGTGAGAACGATATTTCCATTATCAGTATCGAGAGTGAGGAAATCTAAAAGTGGCACCGGTAACTGAAAAATTGTGTGGATAACGGTTGTCATGGTATGGTCATGTGATACGGAGGAATGCGAAAAACGTCGTGAGGAAAGTTTTGAGTATATAATATAATAATAATAAATGTTTATTTGAACATAAAGGCGTTTACAACCAAACATTTACAAGAAGAATATACAATACAACTTATGTCATTACAGTAAATATTTGTATGAACTCTGGTACCCAAGGAAAAGATTTAACTTGTGTTATGGGTATCAGTATTCTCTAATAAAATAAATTCAAAAAATTGTGACATTAGATGCATCGGTTAAGGAGCGTACAAAATCTATAAATAAATAATTTAGAATCTAGACGCCCGTGCCTGAGTGTGCCCGTGCCTGTGTTTTTCTGCGTTGCGTGTGCGCGCGCGTGTGTGTGTGTGTGTGTGTGAAGTTGCATGTATAGAAGATTGTGTGTGCTTATATATTTGTAGTTGCATATACAAGGCGAGTTATATTTTTAACAGATTTTCGGTGTCTTCGTAATTCTGCGTTTGAAGCCAACTAAACACTTTGCTTTTACATTCACGCAGAGTAGTAGAATATATTTGACAGCTTTTATTGATTTTGTTATATAAGTGACTCCCAATACCATAGAAATGTCGCTTAGCGAGTGCCGTTCTACATCGTTGAGTAGGGCATACCCTATGACGTTGCCGTTTGTCTTGAGAACTAGGATTATACTGTAGGGATGAATGCCTACGTAAGACAGTGTGGAGTTCAAAAAAGTATGAATGTCGATGGCTATAAGAGTAGAGGAAGACCAAAGAAACGATGGATGGACTGTGTGGATGATGATATCGTTAGAAAGGGGGTGACTACCGAGATGACGATAAGAGAGAAGTTTGGATGAAAAATACATGTTGCACCGACCCCAAATAAATTGGGATAAGGTGAAGAGAATAACTTTGAAATGATTTTCATTTGCAGAAAGTTATCCCGCGATGTTGTGTGACATTTGATTTTTTTTTTTTTTGGGTGAATTTACAAGAACAGTTACGTAGAGAATTTGCTATGGTAAAAGATAGTAGAACTATTTAAATTTTAAATGTGCTACAATATCGCATTGGGTCTAGCCTGTATACTACTACATGCAATACCCAATACTACTACATAAATTTATTTATTTTATTCCTTCAAGTGACTACCGTTTTCTTTTTTCTCTCAAAGTTTTACATTATATGTAGTAGTATTATGTATTCCTAATCTAGATAGGTATATAATATATAGTGACCTGGATTTTCCGATAACATTTATTTTTCTACACACTACCGCTTCCTCGAATAAACGATCAACCACGTTTTAGTATATTTAAACATTGTATTTATATCTATTCTTGTTAGAACTTATTATTACACAGGAAATGACTGTCTGTTCATCTCTTCGACTCTTTGGGGATAAGAGTCCAATTATAGGATAGGAAATATTAATTTTATCGAGACTTTCATCCTTTTACTTCGTTTAAAGAGAAATGCGAATGAAAGTTGGATTTTAATGGTTTCCTCGACTTTGATGGAGCCGTAAGGCAATACGAATGAAATATTAGTTTAAATTCCTTTGCAGAATAAGAGTTCTTGGAATAAAATTTGATTGAGAATATTTTCTAAACTTTTAACAAGTTATTTTCATTTAAGTCCTACCTTACTACACTTTACCAGGTCTTCTTTTTCTATAACCCTATTTGAACAAATTCGAAAACAGAAGTCTAATTTTATAACAAGATTTGATAAACGGGCCCGTGGCTAAATAATAACAGCCGCACAGGTCGATCGATCATGTTACGCTACGCTTGCCGCGGTTGGTCTGTGGATGGGTGACCATCTTTGCATACCCCTCCGTGCCTCGGAAAGCACGTTAAACCGTTGGCTGTCATTCGTAGATCTTTGACAGTCGTTACGGGCAGTCAGAAGCCCGAAAGTCTGACAACCAGTCTTACCTAGTCGTTCGTATTGTATTGCCCAGTAACTGGGTTGTAGAGATCAGATAGGCAGTCACTCCATGTAAAATAATGGTATTCAGCTGCATCCGGTTAGACCGGAAGCCGACCCCAACATAGTTGGGAAAAGGCTAGGCAGATGATGATGATAAACGGGCGATTAACCAACCAACAAAATTTACGAAAACTGAACTGCAGATTATACCTACAGTCCGGGCGTCGAGAGAATGCGTTCCTGACACCTGTCAGTGGGACAATTCTAGTAGCTAATAAAGATCAAATTCGCAAAACACACATTCGTTTGTATGAAACTGACATGTGTAAAGAGCGCATTCTCTCGTCGGCCGCACTATAAGCTCTGCCTATTCTTAGGCTCGTTTCATAATAAATATATTGTCAAACAACGCAGCTCTGACTTCCAAAACCTCAAATATATCGTATGCATAAAAGACGTCACATAAAATAACATTTACAACACTTAGGGCTGATTTTTCAATCATCTGCGGGTCGATTCTGTAAAAATCTCACCGTGAAGTGAGCTTGAAGTGAGCACTGTCAATAGTGTTAATCCCTAATGACAGCTCACTTCCCGCTCACTTCACCTAAGTTCTCACGTTGAGATTTTTAGAGAATAGCACTGCAGATAACTTTATTCGAGGAATAATTTTGAAATTTTGACAGTTATTTCATACAAAAACTGTCAAACATCAATTTTATTCCTCGAATAAAAATTGTCTGGCGATGGACAAATTAGCCCAAAGCACACATTTCCTTATCGTGACGATATCAGATTTCCTCGTTCGAAGGTCGTTGCATGTCAATTGACATTGCATGTCATAAGTGTCGTGTATTTCAACCTGAAAATACACACGTTTCATGAAAAGACTTCAGTTATTTACTGGCGTCGTATTTAAACAACACTGTATACGAAGCTATAATCATTTGCATGCACGCATACCTACTGCATGCATACAAAATGTAATTGTACTTACTAACAACAATATTGGTAATTGTTAGTTTGCGGTGGAATAGGTTAATACAATTTAAAATATTTTCTGCCAAATGAATAAAAAACCAGTCGAGAGTGAGTCGGACTCACGCACCGAGAGTTCCACCACCATTATATAAGGTGACTGGTAATTAGTGACCGATACTTAAACACATGATTGTACTCATCATTACAAACAACTTTTATTATCGGACCAAATCCGAAATCGCGAAAAAAAATCTGCTGTTCCCTACATTTATGTTCATACGAGTCGTCAAAACGTAAAAAAAAAAAAATGAAAAAGTGTTTAGTCCCAATAATACTTTACACTACATATTTCTTACCTCTGCCAAACTGCAAACACAACAACAACAGCTGATTTTTTTTTTTTCGCCATTTCACTTTTTGTCCCATTATAAAACTTATTTGTTATCATGAGTCATGTGTTTCCACTAATTACCAGTCATCCTATATATTAAATTTAATTTTTTATTATATTTCTGAAAAATTGTGCTTTTTAGACACATTGTTTTATTTTTCTTGTAATATTTACATAAACTTCTATCACATAGAATAATTATTTCAGATTTTTCTCTATGCAAACTTTGGAGATAAGGGGGAACGGTATTTTTTTTTATTTCTCATCAAAGTCGAAAGCTATACGGCCTAAAAAAAAAGAAAAAATGTTTGAGAATGTGCAAAAAGCACTCTTTCATATGATACCCCACATGCCCTAGTAGCCTAATTTCGAATTTCAGTCCGTGTTGCAAAAAATAAATATGTTTTTATTTCTTTTTATAAGAAGCCTATGTCCTTCCCCAGGTCATGGCCAACCCATGTGCCAAATTTCATCCAAATGCATTCAGCGGATTTAGCGTGAAAGCGTAACAAAGGAACAAACTCACTTTCGCATTTATAATATTAGGTTAGGATAGGCAATTAGTGGTTAATCAGTAATCACATAAAGCATCCTGCAGACAAAAGTGAAGCGACAGCGCGACGCGACCCTAGTAGAACAATTTCTATGAAAACTTCGTGGAATTTGTTCTACCAGAATCGTGTCGCACCGTCGCATCGCGCTTATCTGCGGGAGCCCTTAAACGGGTGATGTGTACTCGTGGGTAGGTAATTTTTAATAATACTGGAAAAAACATATAGGAGCGCCTGCCCTCAATTAAGAATTGTCCCGAAGGAATGAACTTAATGAGTTTTGAAACGAAACAAGGAAAAACGTCATTAATTGAATTATTAAAAAACACATTTGATAATGGATGTTAAATTAACGTCAACCATTATGATTAACAAATGCCACACCACACAATGACGATGTAAACATTCAATAATTAATTAGTGAAAGCTAACCACATGTTAGTAACAGTGACATTTTAATTAGTTGCACAATACTATAGGTTCCTGATAATCATGGGTATATTATAACTAAAAAAACCGGTCAAGTGTCTGTCGGACCACGCACAAGCAAGGGTTCCGTAGTTGGGATGAATTTATCGCAAGAACAAGCTTAACATTGTAGTTGATAATCTTCTAGGTTTCTGACTTCTTGTAGGTTTTCCCATAATTTATAAGTAGAAAACTAAATTCTGTATTTTTTCCAAAATTTAGGTTCAGTAGTTTCGGAGATAAGGGGGGAATGGTCAACTTTCGTCTATTTTCTTGAATAAATTGGAAACTATTTATTTTAAAATTACAAAAAATATATTTGAGATTCTCAAAACAAGCCCTTTCATTTGATTTAGTTTTCCATCTTGCCCCCACAAAAATTACCCCCATATACAGATTTTGTCTATTCACGTCACACCTCTGCGTTTGGGTCACAGAAATTGATATGTGTACCAAACAACTTAATCGGACTAGTAGATTCGGAGATAATTGAATATGACGGATGGTCCGTCTGTCCGAGACGGACACACGAGTGATCCTATAAGGGTTCCGTTTTTTTATTCAGACGTACGGAACCCTAAAAACAAATACAAACGTAACTAACCATTATTGGCGCCGATTCCCTTGTTCACAAACTAAACTAGATTTAAGTTCAGTGCATCTTTTTCTTTCCATTTCATTAAGAAAAGGACAGAAGATAAATATTAGTTCAGTCCTGTCAAATTAGTCAGCGCCTGACGTAAATTGACGTATTTTTATTAGCCAATTTTTTAATCACGTCTAAACTTGTCTATGGAGTATCTTAAAAAAAAGATGCACTGAACTCTAGTTCCGTTTTTGAATCGGTACCATTCATTGTCTCTACGAGAGTAGGAACCTATACTCTACCTACGTACCTGTTTCCGTTATAAAGCATAACTTCACGTAAAGAGCACAAAGATTTGAACGTAATCCATAATTAGATACGCCAAGAGTTGACGGATCAGTTTCTTGCACGTACGTAATCATGGTGTGAAGGAAATATATTTTTACATGGCGATAACTGTTAAACACCATTTTTTGCCATAAAAGTAAAAGAAAACCTTAATATTTTTTACTAGCGCGTCTTCGTTCGCGTGAAATTTCTTGTTTTGATATAAAATACAGGGCTATTTTTCAGACCAGCCAAATCTAAGGATGTGGTACAGATCATCAAACTGAACAATTTTATCCATGGGACCAACATTGTATTCACGAATAAAAATTCAGCCGTCCCATACGTTTAGGTCGAGTAGGTATTGAAGTGTTCTAAGGGACAGTTGATAAATTTTTCGCGAATACGATATTAGTCCCATGGAGAAAGTTGTTCAGTTTGATGGTCTGTACCACATCCTTAGATTTGGCTGGTCTTTGAAAAATAACCCTGTATATCTTATGACACTCGGCACTAGTTGGAATCTTCACATTAGTGAAAGAAATTTTGTAATCGGATCAGTAGTGCCGAAGATTACCCCTACATACAAATTTTACCCACATTTTTTTTTATATAGACTAAATTTATTATTATTATAAAGAGGTAGATGGAAAGAAACAAGGCTCTGCAGAGGTGCCAAACTACTGCCTACTGCGGTACAAACAACCGTGGACATAGTTTGCAGAGAACACAGAAAAAAAAGTTCTTGAATCATTGCCAGAAGACTAAGTAGGAACCCACAAAATTTTACTGAAACGCGCTAGGCAATCAAATTGTCATACATCCACTTGATTAACACAAACAAACGATAATTTAAAAGTAGCTATTTACACTTACTGCCGCACTCAGAGACTTCACTTAAAATTAATCAATCATTAACATTTATTAACCAGCATATCTTGGCACAAATGTGAACAAAAATGTTTTTAATCTTATATACAACGTGTAACGTTAAATGCGCAAAACCTCAGACACCGCAACTGATTTTTAATTCAATTGACCTATTTCAGAGAGAAAATGAGTCATTACAAAAATTGTAAAGGTTTTATGTTTTGTTTTAGTTTTACTGGCCATTCTGATCGTTTCTTGCGTCTGCGACGACGCTTTGTTGAGGGAGGAGTCGTCACCGGGCCGCTGCGCCGCGCTGACATTGGCTTGCTTGACCTATTAATAAAGACAACGTTTTTAATGAAGATTTTTTGAAAAATGTGACCTATATTAAAAAGTGGTTCAATTAATTCTGCTCGTTATTCTGATCAAACTATTTTCATGTTTTGCGCATTTAACGTTACACGTTGTATTTTTGTTGACTGCGTTCCAATTTATACTTGTCAATTAAAGTTAATGATTGATTAATTTTAAGTAATGACTCTGAGTACCGGGGTTAGTTAGACAATTCAATTATAGCTTGTGAATTCCGCTATTGGAGCCAGCAGATAGATTAAACAATTTTAACTAAGGTAGAGAACTCTGATATACCTACGTAAAAAATGCATTGTCTTCAAAACAAAATCAAATTGTAAAATTTTAACTCCGTAGGATAAGAGGAAGTGTTTTTAAATCAGGATGCAAGATTTGACCAAAATATACTAACTGTTAAATAAATGCTTGTAGGTAATTATAGGAAAAAGTAGCCTTTTCCAACCAAAATGGTCTGCGAAACTAAGAACCCCGTAGTCTCATCTGTCACTGCTCCAATAAAACTGTCTCACAAAGCTATTAAAGACTTGTAAGACATAAAACATACAAAGGGAGGAAGAAGCCTCAGCGTTCAAGTACGGAGATCTCCCCACAATAGTGAACGAGTGTCTATTCAACCATTTTTACGAGCACAGTTTTCCTTTACAAACGGGCTATTAAAGCTCTCGTGAGCTTGATAGACAGTACCTAGTACATAAGCCCTGTATACCTAGGTACTTACAGAACGCTTACCAATTCATTAGTATCTATGGCATTCCAATTTTGCTCTACAATTTTGTTCCTCTCAACCAAAGCGCCGGCCATCTTATCTCTTAACCACCCTTGGTTGACTGTTAGAGAATGCCTAAGGCATCAACTCCGCCTTTGTAGCGTTTTTGTGTGCGAAAAGTTTAAATAAATAAATTTTATTTAAGACTAGCTTCCCCGTGAGACGTTGTCCTGTGATCCTGTCCAAATTTCAATAATGCATACAAAAAACTCATAGAAAAAAGTACTCTTAGTTTTTCCCGAATTTCCCAATTTCTGGGCAACTTTTCCAATTTTTATTTTCCTGAAAACCTTATTCAGACTATTACAAACATTAAAAAAAAGAAAAAAACCAAATCGGTCCAGCCGTTCTCAAGTGATGCGCTTATCAAAGGCCAGTATTTTATTTTTATTTATCTAACGCATAGTTTTATAGAAAAGTCGTTTTTCAGACCCCGATAAGTAGTGTTTATTGTCTGTCAAATGGTTTTGACTGGAAAAGGACACTCAAGCGAATTTACAATCTGTTTAAATTTTTTAGAACGAGTCAATTGTTTGGTTTAATGCAGAATTGTTTTAGATGAGCTTGAGTAAAGACGTCTAGTTGAAAATAAACATATGAAAAAGAAAAAAAAAAGCAGTAGAGCCTTTTTATTGGCAGCTACTATCTTATGTCTTCTATGTCTCTTTACGGTAGTGTAGGACTTCTAAGCTCTACAACGCCTACTTACTGATGAAGTCGCGCGCATACCTACCGTAGGTAAGCAGCTTAGGTAATATTCATCCAGTGTCTAGATAAGTTACGTAAACAGAACATTCCAGCTATGTTGTTTACTAAAATAACACTGGGAGTATTTAGATTTCAAAGGAAACGTTCCACTAATGTATTTTAGAATGAATCATGCAAAATGTCACTCAACCGTCGTAAAAGATTTGCAGAATTCAAATCAGGTAGGTACTGTTTTTATTTCCTATAAATAGCTTCATCAATAAATAGGCTCGTGGCTATGTAATAAAAGCCGCACGGCTCAATAGATCCGGTTAAGCCACGCTTGCCGCGGTCGGTCCCAGGATGGGTTTACATACCGAGACCCCCGTGCCTGAGAAAGCACGTCCCAGCCGTCATTCGTGGATCTTTGTCAGTTCTTTACGGCTCGTTACGGGTAAGCAGAATCCCGAAAGTCTGACAACCAGTCTTACCAAGGGGTACCAGTATCTGTGTTGTCGAGGTCAGTTATGCAGTCGCTCCATGTAGAATACTGGTATTCAGCTGCATCCGGTTAGACTGGAAGCCAACCCCAAAAATCACCTCACGTACGCACGCTCAAAAGACTTTACTCGTAGTACAAAACCTTACCAATTTTGTTCTGCACTACAGTAACACTACATTAACACCCATTTATACGAAGATCATCACGTAGCTTAAGAAAATAGCCATATTATTTCTAATAGTCAGTCCAAATAAACGTTGTGCCATCAAAGGAAGTTATCTTAATAAAGTAAAAGGCTGGAGAGCGCTCCCTCGAGATATTTCTTTAATTAAGCATCCGTCACGGAATGTCTTCGCTTACACGATATAATTAAGGCAGAAGATTCGTTTAATGAATGTTGCACTCAGTCAGCATCGCGTTCGAGCTTACGATAGTAACTTGGAGATTGAGTTTTCATTGCGCTGTTAGCAAGATTTATTAACTTCTTTGTGGATTTTTCATTAATTTGGATTTATGTAAATCAAATGATGGAACCAAATAAAATGTCATTCAGAGCTTAAAGCATTGTTGTGTCTTTTACTAGCTTACTGATAGTTTTGATGATTCACAAGTGTTTGTTGATGAACTTATGGAAATAAAAGCTTGGTAGCTTCAAATTTTGGTAAAATGACAAGTCCTTGATTAAAGCTCGTATCGGAAATTAGGCGGACCTACGCATAATAAAGGAGTGGTTATTAAAAATGCACCCTAAGGTGGATACGCGAAAACGCATGTCCGAGAATTCAACGAGTTGGATAAACGGAATTTATAGGCAAAGGGTGGATTTTTGGACATGCGTTTCCGCAAATTCACCTTAAGGTGGATTTTTTTGGTTGGATAAACGGAATAATCCAAATGGAGTACCCCGCGTATAGTGTTTTTGGGTAGTTAAAATGTGTAAATTCAGCTGCATCCGGTTAGCCCGCAAGTCGACCCCAACATAGTTGGGAAAAGAGGTCCCCGCTAACTTTGTAGCTCTATTCTGCCTATTGTTAACATTTTTGTATCTTATCGTAGTGAGGGAAAACTTGTCAAATGAATATTTAAACACAGATAACTAATATGGCAAGGGTTTTACAGTTATAATTGCTACATGTTTTTCTAGATTACCCAGAGCTCCTGGCCTGGTTTCTATTGCCTTCCACAAACCGCTATGTGACACGGAATAGGCTAAGAAATCCTGGATCATTATTAGAATTTCTCGCCAAGGAATTATTTTCATTTTGTAAAACTGTCACCTTCCACAAAATGAAAATAATTTAATGGTAAAAAAAACATACGCTACAAATATACTGCAGTGTGGCAAAGTGTGGTATTTTTAGCTCAAATTAAACAGAAGACTTTAGTTTTGAACAGTTATGTACCTACCGTATGTTTCAGGTTTATTTATCAACGACCATAATCCATTGTAAAATGCAAAGTATTATTGCTATTCTCACTTATAACGCACTCCTTAAAAAAATAAAAAATCATTTACCCATAGATTAATTTCAAACTTTTGTTCTAGTACATCTTCGAGAACGGTTCCCGCGATGACGGTCTACTGACCAGAGACAAATTCATGGAAGTGAACGCCAGGATGGAAGCTAGACGCGACTACATGAGGACCGAATGCACCAGGCTTAGCCTTGACACATCCAGTCACAAATCGAACGCCTGGGAGTATCTTATTAACAGGCAGTATCATGTCATATGGTAAGGTTTTGTCTTATTATGATGAGTGTTCATTCCGAAAGATTAGACATTACTACAGCAGGCTAATTGCGTAACACAGTATCAGTAGCAATGGGTTTCACTTTGACAGTTCAACAACAATCATCGCATTATTTACGTTGTTGAGCAGACACATTTTTCGAACATATGGAGCAATGGATTAGCAATATGCTTCAAAATGATTAAAATTGAGAGTAGTGTGTTACGCAATTAGAGTGCTGATTTACATATACCGGCCATCCCACATTTTATAGAAGTAGATATTGACATATGGTGCAATTAAAATGGGGAACTCTTGAATAAGGGAATAGGTCGAAATCAGAATTATGTACTGGACTCAAGAGCCTTTATTAGGCTAGATGAATTATGTGAAGTCTTATTATTCATTTTATGAACAGACAGTAAAGTATCAAAAGAGGCAACTTCAAGTTAGATAGTAGGTAGTCACTATCAATGAAGCATTTTTTTTATAAGAATATCCAAAAACATGATAGAAATCAGTCGGGAGGCCGCTTTATGACTGAGGCGTGGAGTTTTATGTCTCCATGATATTGTACCCAAATGCACCATTATGGAGTCATTACTTACCACTTACGATTAGCCTAAGCCAATAATTAATTTGATGGCTTTTTAGAATTACCCTTTTGCGTGTCAGCATTAGCAATGAGTTTACCAGAATCCATTACTATTAACGAATAATTGTATTTCCTGTTACCAGCTAATTTTTGTATTCGTTTCAGGTGCAACATATTCAAAGCGGCGTCCACGTCGTGGATGTACAACTTCAACCTGATGGCGAACTACACAGCAGCATTCTTAGACAAAACAAAAGAAGTGCCGCTAGAACTAGCAAGGAGGAAATATGCCAGGCCCACTACAGAAATGATTAAGAAGGCCCAAGGCGACTCAATCACCTTCCTCATCGTCAGACATCCATTGGAGAGATTGGCGTCAGCTTACAATGACAAAATTGTGCACGCGTGGCCTAAATCATTCCATGACAAAATGGGTCATAGGATCATAAAGAAATATAGAAAGGTAATGGAATTTTCGTTTATTAAAGCCACATTTTCGGCAGCAATATACCGTTTTCACTTAAAATGTAATAGAAAAAGGACTATTATATTTACTCAAATGATCTTATCTTTCTAGCCAATGGACAAGTCCCGCACAGAAAAGTACCCAGTATTCGAAGAGTTCGTGTCGTACGTGTTAGACGAAGCGAAAGCAAAACGATCTCTAGACATGCACTGGACACCGTACACCACTTTCTGCACGCCGTGCAAATTCAATTTCGACGTTATTCTCAAGTTTGAGACACTGGATGTAAGTAAAATATTAACTCAATCTTGGCTAGACTAAACTGAATGCCAGAGCAACACATTTTGTAAGGAATCTTTGAAAGGTTTGCGCATGTTCATTATACAATTGGCATGCAGCCTGCATTTAAAGTGGCCCATATCAATTTGGAAAGCATTCGTGCAAACAGTTTGAGCGAATTCTATTTTTATGGCACAGTGAACATTCCTGTCTCTGGAAATCGTATTCAATTTATACCACAGTCCAAAGTTTTTAAGTGAGCGTGAAATGGGCAACTCGACAGCGGACAGCGGCGTAGTGATAAATAATGACTGGATCCCAACCGCACGCTGCTTTTGCCAATGCGGTTTAACATCCGTTTGGCGTCGCATTTTCAATTCTATATTTTGATAGCGGACCCTAGTTCAGAAACCTACACAATCATCCGAGTTTTTTAAATATTCGCTCTAAAGTACCATTTTTCTATGTGTTTATGCAAGCGCTGATTTTTTGTATCTGTTTGTGGCAGGAGGACCAAAAGTTCCTGATCCAGTTGGCTCACCTCCAAGAGGTCGTGAAGCCAGAATGGCGGAACAGCGGGAAAGGCACCAACACACTGCATAACATCAGCCATCTGTACTCGCGACTGAAGAAGCGCCAGCTTGACGGCCTTTATGAATTGTATAGGTGCGCAGCGTTACATTTTGTCTTTTATAAATTCTAATACGAGTATTAGGTATACCTAAGGATTTTCATTCCACTTGGGGTCTTTGTCTGTTACAGGCCGAATTCATTCAACCTTATTCGCCAAAATAACGATAATACTAACATTATTTGTTTCTTTTCCAGATACGACTTCCGGCTATTCAACTATACCATAGACAACTATTACGAGATGATTGATAAGGAAAGAATGAGCAACCACGGATGAACTCTCAATCAGTCAGTTTGAACGCTTACAGATAATGTATCATTAACGCAGCAAAGCATCGATGGTTGATGAATGAACAATGAATTATTCATCAATGGCTGGAAAGACTGATTGTAACACAGAAATGATTGATGGACGTATTATTGATCTACCGGCCGAGTGAAAACTTGCCCTTTCCGTCAATTTTCAAATTTGTTATCGCTGCAAATATATATTTTGTGATACGGCGTTTCGTGGTTTCGGTTCCGCACTATAGAATAGTCATAGACGTAGAAAAGTTTTTTTTCGGAACTGTCAAAAGTGCAGTTCTATTTTCAAACACCGCTACGCCGCCTGTGAGAGAATGTGAAAATAAGATAAGTGTTATAGATAATATACTTGAACAACAATGAACAGTTTCCGTATCAATTTGTACTGGTTTATCGTACGGCGCCTCATCAATCACTTTGATAGTTTTAGTGTTAGAGTTAAGATAACGAAAATTACGAACTGTTGAGCTAATCAAAATTATACGTAGAATTAATAGCTGAATTTAGTTGTTATTGACGCATAAGACAAATTAATGTAAATAATGTTTTAGTTTTATAACGCAAACAAAATTCCTTAGTGCTTCCATTATAGAAATATGGAAATAATGTATGTTGTACCTATAATATGAGAAACGAAGTCACTAAGTAGGTATAGTTATGGCATTTAAGTTTAAAGGCAGGAGAGCTTGTTTCGTTTGCACCTTCTTTTTTTTTAAATTAAGAGACAAAGAGCCATGTTGGCCTTTTTAGAATTAGGAGCTAAATAATTGTTACCGTTGCATTTTATATGTACGATTTAAATGAGAATGTGATAATTTTAATCAAAGAGTTTCAAACGTTTAATTTTGTTGTTGAGATCTTTAATTTGTTGTTGTAATTGAATCAAACACATAGAACGTAATCAAAAGATTTTGAGAAAAATTTGTATTTTTTTAATAATAAAGATTATATATTAAACATTTTAAAACTTTGTAATAATATGCCATATTGTTTTAAGTGTATTTAATTTATTCATTGAACTTTGTGTTAAACTGTTATAAATGCGGATAGTTTAACTGTAGGTATGTAGGTACGTAGCCTTAACGCATTCGAACAGATCGCGTCAATCACGTTATAACAGGTCAAAGTGGTTTTTCCTTGGCCGTATTGTGTTCTTTGCGATTTATTGTATACCAAATTAATCCAAAATGGGCATAACATTCCTATTTGAGAACTAACAGTAATTAGCTGATGGTACATTTTTCTATGGTTAACCCATAGACAAGGTAACGATTCACACCAATAAAAAGTTCCGATTCACACCTGTAAATAAATAGTTAATAATATTTATTATGTATTAAGTACAAATATTGTATTTCTATAATATGATAAACTACAAGATTTGTTTCGTTTCGTATTTAAAATTTAGAAATTGTTGTGTAATTATAATGTATAGACGTCAGCACATCAAGCTACTCGAAACTGTCAAATTTTCCCAATCAACTTTGAACCTTATGCTTTGGCTATAAAGTTGAAAATCTATTAAAGAAATATGACAGATTGTAGTAGCTCGATGTGCTGGCGTCTGTACCTTATCTATAGTTTTCAAAGTTCATTATTGTAATTTTTCACATATAATTCCCCAGTTACCATAGATTTGAATTTTAATAACTTTATAATTCGGTCACGATCGTTTAGTAGACTATATTATAATTAATTACGTAGATTCATACCTGGTTTTATGAATATATTCATGACCGCGACATTGTAACATCGAAATTATGCCTTTTATCCTTATAATACAAATTATTCGCTGACAAAACTAAAGATAAAAATGTGTAATGTGTATCAAGGAGTCTGCCAAAAAGCCAGTGTCCAAATAATTATAAAAAAAAGTATATTTCGAGACAGTAAAAAACATGCAACAGTAAGATGGCCGCTTGGCCCATTGATTTGATGATAATGCCAGGTCGGCCGGCTCCTTCTTGCACGTAATATTTTGATAGTTTTCTAAAGGACTTGTTAGCGTTAAAAAGACAAGAAGTGGAAACGTAGTAGTCACTACAACGTCACTACCTTTGCCAGTAAAAGTAAAGAACATGTCTTTAGCTTCTCGTAGAAGAACTAAATTCACTAGTCGTTGCTAACTGTAATTCAGCTTAGGACAATTTAATTAGCGTTAAATACGCCCTTTATATAAAACTTTTCCACATACTTAGGAATCCTACAAATAATTTGCTCCTAGTGAGGTTTACTTAGATACATAAATAGTTGATACGGAATGAATTAGACCAAAAAGTTATGGCCTATGAAAGTAATTGTAATGGTGCTATAGTTCTTTAGTTGTGATCTCATATCTGAATGTGAGACTCGAATGCATGCACAATCGTTGCTAATATTACGTAATGCGTTATAGATTCCAACGGTAACTGAGTCGGTTGTGTTTATAATAATGTTGAAAGAATTATTCTTAGTACTTATAGAAAAATAAAATTGGATATTTAATATTTTTTATTGTTTTATTCAACTGCACGCTAAGCCGTTGGTCCCGGCTGTCATTCGTCCATCTTTGACAATCGTTACGGGTCGTCAGTAGCCCGAAAGTCTGACAACCAGTCTTACCAAGGGGTATTTTACTACCCAGTAACTGTGTTGTGGAGGTCAGATAGGCAGTCGCTCCATTTAAAATACTGGTATTCAGCTGCATCCGGTTAGACTGGAAGCCGACTCCAACATAGTTGGGAAAAGGCTAGGCAGATGATAATGATGTTTCATTCAGACGCAAGCTCTTATAGCGAAGAATCAAGCCAGTTGCTCGCAGTACTGCAGAAATGACGTGCCTTTTTTACAACATAATAATAAGAATTAGCATTGGGCCTCTGCGAGTAGGGTCCCGAGAAATGTAAAGAGACTTAGCCGAAAACGCTTCCGCCTATGCTATAGACTATTTGCTTGCTACAACGGCATAGCAATGGCCTCTTCTCGTTTTATGGCACTATTTACGAAAGGAGAATGGCGATGTTTGCATGTAATTTGGGACCTATTGATAGGAGTAGCGTACATAATGGAAACTTATAAATAGTTAAAGAACTATATAAAACTAACAAAAAAGCAATTGGACAGTAAGTTATATAAATTGGGAGAAAAAAGATATGCAAGGTAGAAGATTATAACCTAAAATGAATCCAAAAGTACCTAAGAATAAGAATTGACAGCCAGCCAATATTGACAGCAAAACTTTCCGTTTTGAGTTAACACAAAAATAATCATAATTCTATTTTTTTGCGGGCTGTATTTGTTATTAACAATTTTTAAGTATAAAAAAGGAAAACCCTCAATTAAAAACGTACATAACTGTAAAAAGGTGAATCTGTTGTAATCACGGTAGACTGAAATGTAATCCGAAACACCTTGCGTTTCGAACTGCACGATATCTTATTTTTTAATAAATCAAAATCATTCCTAACTTTTAATTCCCAACCGCTAGTGCCTCAATATTTTCTTGTAAAACTCTTAAAAACTTGTTATTATAATCAACATACACTTGCACATGAACGGCGTTTTGCTAATTTTCAAATTTCGTGGTTCAACTGTTGCAACTGATCTTGAACTTACAGGCAAGATACCTCTTTGCACTAATCAAGATAATGGCGCCGATTCCTTGGTCACAAACTAAACTAAATTTAAGTTCAGTGCATCTTTTTCTTTCTATTTCATTATGAAAAGGACAGAAGATAAATATTAGTTTAGTCCTGTCAAATTAAGATACTCCATAGACAACTTTAGGCGTGATTAAAACATTGGCTACTAAAAACACGTTATATTACGTCAGGCGCTGACTAATTTGACAGGACTAAACTAATATTTATCTTCTGTCCGTTTATGAATTTAAATTTAGTTTAGTTTGTGAACAAGGAAATCGGCGCCATTAGTTTCTGAAAATGGTTTCTATCTGCAGATTACTATTTTACTATACAGGGTGGCGGTGACAAATCTGCTGTTTCATAGAAAAGTGCAATCGCGGGCGGCGGATGTTGCCCCGCGCACGGCACCCCTCGCTGCCGTCATAGTGGTGTGCCGCACGCGGTATAGTGTGGCTTTAATAAGTCTCGGTGCACACGATGGCGTGCACACTACGCGTTCAAAATGTCATTGTATGGAGCAGCAGATTTTTTTTCGTCAGTTTCAGAGTCATGTATTAAACCAATGATAACAGGTTGCGCGTCGATGACTCATGTCACCCTGTATTGTCACGTAGTGTGTTCGACGCTTTAGCTTTAGCAAGTGTGTGAGGTTCTTTTGAAGTTATTTAAAAAAATACCTAGTTACTTTAAATTATTTATTAATTTAATTAATATTAACAATACTAGCTGCTACTAGCCCGTTTTTGTGTTCTCGACTAGATGCATTGGGAACTGAGGTAGATATTCTCGTTTTTCTGGCACTTTGGTTTTGTTCCTGAAACAAAAATGTTTATGAATTTTCGGGGTCCGCTGGGGCCAATGCTTGCCAGGGTCGCGGCTTGTTCGAAAGAGTTACCGTGGCCCTTGGCACAGGCAACTGAAGGAACACGGGTGGGTTTTAGTCAGTAAAAGTGTGACACGCCCTCCCGCTCCGCCCAGAGCGGGAGAAGTTATTTGATAATTTCCCACCCAAAAAATAAGCTACGACACAATTTTATTGTATTAGCATAATCAGCCTCTATACTGTTCCCAGTGCTGGGACATAAGCCTCCGCTCTGTGAGACGGAGTCGGCCGTTTACTACAATACGGGCCTAGTGCGGGTTGACGGACGTCACATTTCTTCGAATTTTCGGTTCTAAAACATGCCTGGATTCCTCACGATGTTTTCCTTCACCGTTTTGAGAGCAGTGGTGATGAAATAATTTATACAAAGTGAAATACTTGCTTGAGGTGATTATAGTAGACAGCAGGTAGTAAATTTTAAAAAAGTTTATGAATATTATGAGAGAAGTTATTTTTAGGAATCCTCTCGATGAAATCCTGACTGCTTGCCTCCCTAAAGTTTTCGATCTAGCGTGTCGCTAAATACATTTTTCGCAACAACGTGTGCGTCGGAGCAACGTCATTCGAATCTACATACTAGACCCCTACAAGTCAACTACAACTTGAAAACTCCATTTATAATAAATAAATAAATTACCTAATCTTTGATATTAATATTTCTACCTACCCGCACTGGACCCGCAAGATCGATTAAAGCCCACTTCTCGAAGAGAGGACGCCTGTGTCCCAGCAGTGGGAATAGTTTGCCAGTGGGCTGTTTATGCTATTAACACGATCAACACCACGGAATAAAATGTACCCCGTACGTCGCCCAGCAATGTCCGACATGGCTTTGAACGTGTTAATACTAATAATATTCTATATACTATAACGGCAGGGTAATTGCGTAACACGCTATCAGTAGCAATGGGTTTCATTTTGACAGTTCAACAACATTCATTGCGTTATTTACGTTGTTGAGCAGACACACTTTTCGAACATATGGAGCAATGGATTAGCAATATGCTTCAAAATTATTCAAATTGAGAGTAATAAATAGGGTGTTGGCCTGTTTCAGAAAGCGGTACTTCTGCACACGGCTCGCATTGTTAGGAGGTTCTTTCCTCTGGAGTCTTGATCCCCGGTAGCTTGGAATCTGTTCCCGATACCGGTGGGCTACTAATATACAAATATTTAAAAAGGTAATGAAATAAAGGGGCTAATAATATAATATACTTACTCAGGTTTTCTCTTCCTTTTAGGAGCATCCAGGATGTCAATGGGGTCTGTAGTGATGATCACAGGTCGAACCGACCCGAAGAAGTCTGTGATGGGTACCTTGTCAGGGTTGCGTTTGAACAAGTCCTTACGAACTCCCACAGTCGATAGGCACGCACTTTTTGGACAGACGGCCAGCTGAAAACAACAATGTGTATAAAGTTACTATTTTAATTTTGGATGGCTCAGTCGGCGCTGCGGTTAAGCGATTGGATGTTTCGCAACTGGTAGCGGGTTCGATTCCTAAATGGAAAAAATATATATGTATAGCTTATGACAGTTTATTTGGGTACATGTCATTAAAGCAGATTTTTTTAAGTTTCAGAGACTTAAAAATATATAGGCAGATTATTCGCAGGCGCAAATAATAATTTGACAGGCTTGTTAGTCTAGTGGTCAGTGGCCCTGACTGCTATACACAAGGTCGTGGGTTCGATTCCCACCCAGGACAAATGTTTGTGATGAGCACGATCATTTGTTCTGTGTCTGGGTGTAATTTATCTATAATATGTATGTATTTAGAAATATATATGTATGTTTATCAGTTGTCTAGTACCCATAGCACAAGCTCTGCTTCGTTTGGGACTAGATGGCGTTGTGTGAAAGTTGTGGAATATTATTATTATTATTATTATTTATTTAGTCTTAATAAATTCTTGTTTTATAATTATTCATCAGAAGGCCAATTCCCGTAACTAAAAACGTTCAAAATCACTGTACAAATCACAGTGATCTTTATCCTTATTAGAATAAGGTTGCTGTTGGGTTGCTGCGATTGACAAGTCTGTCAAAATGATTGTGATCTTTATTCTCGTTACAATAAGGTTGCTGTCAGAGTTAAAATAACTGTGAACAGACTGTAGTCGCAATATCATCTCAGTGATAATAATGTCAAAAACTTGTCAAAAATGTTTGAAAATTAGCGGTATTTTTGACAATTTGAGACTGAGATTAGAATGCGAACAATCTTAAATATAAGAGAATATACCCTCAGGTACTTCATGGATTTATTAAAAGTGATTACCAACCAAAGTGGACAAAAGTAATTGTAAATAACAGAAATAAATAGCAAGGACAATAATAAGACTGTTGAGCATTCTTACAAATTCGGACATAGTTCTTTTGCTGTTAGGGTGCACATTCTCCAAGAACTCCAGCACATAGTATGTGTATCTATCTATGATGTACACGCCGATAGCTGAGTCCACGTGATGCTGCAAATAACAATGACATTTTGTTAATCTTATTTAACTGATTTTTCGATCATCTGATAACTTTATTCGAGGAATAAGTTTGAAATTTTGACATTTATTTCATACAAAAACTGTCAAACGTCAATTTTATTCCTCGAATAAAAGTTATCTGGCGATGGAAAAATCAGCCCTTACAAAAATATGAATTAATAGTACAGACGCCAGCACATCAAGCTACCCGAAACTGTCAATTTTTCCCAATCAACTTTGAACCTAATGCTTTTGCGATAAAGTTGAAAATCGATTAAAGAAATTTGACAGATTATAGTAGCTTGATGTGCTGGCGTCTGTACATTACGATACGTGTGACATACTTAAGTAGTTAATTATTGCACGGCGTAAAAATTCTAGGACATGCCAGTTTCCTCACGATGTTTCCCTTCATCGTTTTGAGAGCGGTGGTGATGAAATAATTTACACAATTTAAAGCGCCTGGCTGGGTTGTGTTTTAATCATAACTAGCTGACCCAGCGGACTTCGTACTGCCTCAGAATAAATAAATGCTGTGTTAACTTATTCATCGAAAAAGCTATTCCATACAAAATGTATGAGAAATTGAGTTATCAAAAAAAAATATTCGTGAATATTTCCCATGTTTTAATAATTATTCTGCTATTCGGGGTATACAGCGTGTAACGGAAGGGGGGTATCAACCCTGAAGGAGGTGAATGTGCTCATGAAACTCAACAACTTTCCCCAAAGAACATAGGTCGAAATATGAAAAAAAAATTTGGCCCTCCCTTACAAAACTGACTACCAGCTGATTGATTTACTATGGGAGGGCCAATTTTTTTTTTCATATTTCGACTTATGTTCTTTGGGGAAAGTTGTTGAGTTTCATGAGCACATTCACCTCCTTCAGGGTTGATACCCCCCTTCCGTTACACGCTGTATAGACAAATCCAACAAATCAATGATCATAAAAATCGGTCCAGCCGTTTTTTAGTTATAAACGGTGTAACTAACCCGACTTTGTTTTATTTCTACAGACAGATTATCTTTTAAGAAGCAATGATAAAGTATAATACTCACAGAAAGAGAGTCCTCTCCCACTAAACTTGAAGCGGTAGCTAATATGTTAGGAGAATAGAATTTCTCATACATAGATGACGCCTGGCATGTGTCTATTATGAAAAATATTTCATTATACCTGAAAAAAAAAAATTACATGAATATTACTGCTATGGCGCTGATTCTTTGGTTCACAAAGTAAACTAAATTTACATTCAGTGCATCTTTATCTTTCTATTTCATTAAGAAAAGGACAGAAGATAGAAATTAGTTTAGTCCTGTCAAATTAATCAGCGCCTGACGTAAATTAGCGCCGATTCCCTTGTTTACAAACTAAACTAAATTTAAGTTCATTGTATCTTTTTCTATATATTTCATTAAGAAAAGGACAGAAGATAAATATTAGTTTAGTCCTGTCAATTTAAGATACTCCGTAGACAAGTTTAGACGTGATTAAAAAATTGGCTACTAAAAATAGTCAATTTAAGTCAGGCGCTGATTAATTTGACAGGACTAAACTAAGATGTATCTTCTGTCCTTTTCATAATGAAATAGAAAGAAAAAGATGCACTGAACTTAAATTTAGTTTAGTTTGTGAACAAGGGAATCGGCGCCATTGACGTATTTTTAGTAGCTAATTTTTTAATCACGTCTAACCTTGTCTATGGAGCATCTTAATTTGACAGGACTAAACTAATATTTATCTTCTGTCCTTTTCATAATGAAATAGAAAGAAAAAGATACAATGAACTTAAATTTAGTTTAGTTTGTGAACAAGGTAATGGGCGCCATTCCTATGAACAAGATTTAAGCTGTTTACAAAATATTAGTTTCTCAAGGTATACCTCTGCCTAACACTTTTGGGAATACAGGCATGATGTCACGTTTATGTTCTTCTAAACTGCCCTGTGGTTGCCACGTACAGGGCAAAGTACTTTGGTAACGCAAGGTACCCTCCGTGAGATTGTCAGTAATGTCAAGTCATTGCTGACCTTACTTGAGAGGGGGAGGGGGGGGGGGGGGGCATCCCACCCGTACGCAAAATACGCGCATTGATGTGTAGTTGCGGCCACCAACCCGTGTTATCTATTTAATGTAGCCTATCGTTTTTCGTCTTCTTTAAATTATTATTGCTACGTGAATTTGGAAGGGGGAATAACTTTTCCAGCATTGAGTTTGAAACCGCCAATTAAATGATTATGGTGCTACCACTCTTAGGAAACAACACAAGGCTGATCTAGAAAGATCAATATTTTAGTAACACAATACAAGTAGTAGGCTGCAGCAAGGACAACCTCCATAAATGGAGTTTCATGGACGGGTCAGACCTACAGTGTGTAAGCAGCATCTCTCCACAGACAATGGCTCACCTCCCATCTTAGGCCACATGCCCTGTCACCTGCACACGTGAGGACTTAATGGCTGCGTCATTGAATGGTATTTGTGTTGCTGAATTTTGGGCCCAACAAGTTTAAAAGACTATTTTGTTTTGTTAATTTTGCCATTGACACGCTAAGAAGATACAAATACCTTTTCTTCTCCCACATTTGTTCAAGAGCATCAGCTAACTCTTGGCTAGTGATTTCTTCAGAATCCTGGAACTTGAGGAAACCATCACCACCATGTCCTGTGAGGTAGATCAATATATTGCTGCCTTCATCTGTGAGGAGCCTCTTGGAGCGAGGAGTGTTGGGAGGAACTCTGCCAGTCAGTAGGCGCACAAAGTTTTCTACTGATACCTGTAATCATAAGCAAATGAAACTTCTAATTAATTGTGAAGTTTTACACACCCTGAATCACACTAATATTATAAAGGCGAAAGTTTGTGTGTGTGTGTGTATGTTTGTTACTTCTTCACGCTCAAACGGCTGGACCAATTTTGATGAAATTTGGCACACAGGTAGTTTATAACCAGGATTAACACATAGAATACTTTTTACACCGATATTCCTACGGGATCACCCGTAGCCTGCTCAATCGCCAGACCTAATTAGGTTGAGGTCCAGACCTAATTAGGTAGCACACATGTGATATGCTCCAAAGAAGAGCTCTGCCGAGTATGGATGCCGTGCATACCCCACAACAACTTTTTGACTTGTTAGAAAGAATGTGGGCGGCCATTCTTCAAAGTGATTTTGATGAACTGATTTTAAGCATGCCAAATTGCTGTGATTATGTGATTTATTTCAATGGTGAATACACAAATTATTATTTTTTTTTATCTTTACAATAAAAGTGTAAAAATCCTCATTTTTGCCATTTAATTGACAACATTAGCTTCCCACAACTTGTAAAAATTTTAATTCTTAATTTTTACAAAATATAGGGATAGGTTTTTAACTTAAACATAGGAATTGAAGTAAGAAGCCAGTCTGGAAGACTAGATTTGGTAAATATTAATTGGATATTTTTTTATAGTTAAAAATGTACTTGATCCCTAGACACATTTGATGTGTGTATTACTCTCCATCTATTGATTGCTAAGCTTAAAATTAACAAAATATTTTCCTACTTCCTTGTTACAAAATACATAATTATGTACTTAAACACCACTTTATCAACAATGTGTTTGGCCATAGCCTTACTAACTTACAACTATTAACCAATTCATCATTTGCCTAGCCTTTTCCCAACTATGTCAGCGTCAGCTTCCAGTCTAACTGGATGCAGCTGAATACCAGTATTTTACATGGAGCAACTGCCTATCTGACCTCCACAACCCAGTTACTGGGTAATATGATACCCTTGGTAAGTCTAGTTGTCAGATTTCTGGGCTTCTAACAACCCGTAACGACTGATTCAAAAATGACAGCCAAGACCAATGGCTTAACATGCTATCCAAGACACTAAGGGGTCTTGGAATGTAAAGATGGTCACCCATCCGCGGACCAACCGCGGCAAGCGTAGCTTTATCTGATCAATTGATCTGTGCAGTTGTTTAGAACTTAGCCACAAGCCTCTCTTAACAAAAATTAACCAATTGAATGCTGTAGTTAGAGAAAAAAATAAAAAGCCATTGTGTCGGGGGTCCACATACACAAAGGGTTGAAGAACCCCATGAATGTAAAATAACCACAAGCGAATGTTCAATAAAGATAACACATTCTAACCTCATACCCCCTGTAATCCACTTCAACATCATCTCCATACACATTGATTTGTTCATGAGCATTGTTGAATATAGTCGCAGGACGCGGATTCCGAGGGTTGCAGGCCATGTCATCAGATATCATCAGGATAATCTGACTGTCAGGTATACCAAGCCGCTTCACACTCCGGTAAATAGATAACACGTTTGCTACATGCCGATAGTTGAACCAAAAACGAGATGTGTCCACTAATACTGCCCAGTTGTTCGAGTGGTTTGATTTCTGGAAGTTTTCCGGTATCTGGAAACAATGATATATCGTGATCTCATTAGCAATTTTATTGAAACACTCAAAGGAGTGTTTTATAGACCTACGCACCTCAATACTGTAAGTAAATGTTAAGCTCGCAGCTATATAAAATAGAACACAATAAATTTTATTTGTTGAATACATTTTAAACTCATAAATATTAGTTTTATCGTGTAATCACTGAGGGTAAAAATTGTTTTTTTTTTTCAATATTTTTATTTATTTGCTGTCACTGTCAGTCTGTCCCTCAAAATGTCAAAGTCAAACTTTGAACTTTTGAAGAGCTGTCGCTGCCGCTGTTATTATTAGGAACAAAGTAGTGAACAAAGAACCCTTATAGTTTCGCCAAGTCCGTCTGTCAATTTTCGGCTTAACTTAGAGACCCTCGGTAGTAAAAAGCTGTAATTTGAAATGGTTATACATAGTAAGTAATCACGCCTACGAAGTGGTGAAATAAAATCTTAAAATATATACTTATTTATTAGACGATTTATTGATTGGGCTGTACAAATTGACGAGTAATCATCCAACCAACTAATAAATAAGTAAAAATTTCATAGAAACTGAGTGAAAACCAGGTGCATCATTACTTTGTAATGTTATTGATGAAAACTACATAATTGTACAGACGCCACCACATCAAACTACTACAATCTGTCAAATTTCTTTAATAGATTTTCAACTTTATCGGTAAAGCATAAGGTTCACAGTTGATTGGGACAATTTGACAGTTTCGGGTAGCTTGATGTGCTGGCGTCTGTACAACATTATAAAATTCCGTAATAATTAATGAAGAGAAAAAAGCACCACATATATAACTGTTGTATTTTAAAGTGCTAAAAGAACAATTTTTTTTTGCGGTTGATAAAATTAATACTGTGCATGCGTAAATATTCATCCCAAGTACGGAACCGTACTGCGTGTAGTCCGACACGCCCTTGACTGTTTTTTATTTTAAGTTGGCAACTCTGTCACAGACCATAGATGACTATTACTTTTTCTCGGAACATATAACTTTTATTCTCGACAGCATCATTGACATTGTGGAAAGTCCTCAAAAACCACGAGGTCGAATCACCGTGACAAGTAATTAAAAAAAAAAATGTCAAAATAGAAAATGGCTGTCAATATAAAAGTCAAGTAAACAAGGTAAACATAAAGCTTTATTGAGCATTTAATTAAATTTAAATCATGAGCAGCCGCAATCCTAACACATTAATGAGTGTGCCGGACGAGCAATTTGACTATTTATTCAAAATAGTACTCATTGGAGACTGCGGGACTGGAAAAACATGTATTGTGCAACGGTTGAAATCTGGTAATTTCATAGAAAGGCACGGAAATACAATAGGCGTAGACTTTTCAATGAAAACATTGATAGTGGATGGGAAGAAAGTCAAGGTTAGTCTAATTATATAATCTAATAATGCAAATGCGTCGTAACATAATAATACAAAAAAATAAACATGTCATATTTCAGCTTCAGATATGGGATACTGCGGGCCAAGAGCGCTTCAGAACTATCACTCAAAGTTACTACCGCTCAGCGAATGGTGTAATTATTGGTAGGTATGCGATGTACGCCCACACGATATTAAATTTCCTAGTTAAAAACCCTGTTCAGTTACTATGACTCATGTACCTTTGACAGCAAAATGAGTGCATAGATATGATAAGTTATCGAATGTATTCTAATTTCGTACGTAGTAACAAAATAATCGATATTTTCATGGTAACTGAAGCTTGTGTCATGCTAGGTCTGTAATTGGATGCTGATATTGCTTTATCTAATTTATGCACCAACTACTCACAAGTATGACATATTAACAATGCATTTCTCTGTTGTTATTATACAATTAATTTAAAGAATAAAATTTTTCTATTTTAATTTTAATTTTGTAGTCATTTTGATCTCATTAGCTCCCACTGTACCCAATATTTGTACCTTTAATAGTTTTTTTTTTTTTTTGTTACTTACCGGATATTTGTAATTTCGTTATGTTTTCTTTTTAACTTTAATTTGATTATTTTTAATTTTATGTTGTAATTCCTTTATCAAGCTTTTAATAGCTAATAATAATTAAGTGTTATTTTACTCACTTAGAATGTTGGTCAACCTATTATTGGCGACTGTGTAAGTCTGATGCTTTTGTTTTTATTATTCTTATGTAATGCTGTATACAGAAGCTGTTGGTTTGCCTTTAATAAATAAATAAATAAGTAATCAACAACCTTTTTTTTTCCAATTATAACTATGGTTTATACACAATCTTTTTTCTGCATTCCAGTATATGACATTACAAAGAGGTCAACATTCTTGTCTTTACAAAAATGGATTGAAGAAGTACGAAGGTACACCTCATCTAATGTCATAGTATCACTCATCGGCAACAAGTGTGACCTGACGGACCAACGGGAAGTGGAGCCTGATGAACCTCAGTCATTTTGCCGCTATGTCCCGGAGATCATGTTTGTGATGGAGACCTCTGCTAAAGATAACACTAATGTTGAAGACACATTCCGCAGTTTGGCTACAGAATTAAAGGTAATTTTAAAATTATGAAGGAAAATATAAATACAACCCAAATCATTTTTATCTTAAATTAATAAGTATATTTTTCCAACTGCCTGTTGGGATGTTAAGGGGCCGTTCAAGTATTACGTAAGCAGATTTTTTGCAATTATTAACTTTGTATTCAAAATATTTGTATTCAAACCAAAATTGCCTTTTGTAGAAAATCCGAAAAAGTAAAGAAATAATACTGCTGATGTAATCACCATCCAGACCCCCATCCCCATATCATCAAAATAACTAAGACAAACCTGCCCCCGTAGTGCTTACGAAATATTTGAATGGCCACTAACTACTTATAGTATAAAGAATTGCTGTCATTTCTGCCTACTCCTGTCGTTAAATTAAGATACTGTTTTAAATACTCTTACCATTTTAAATAATCTTCTAGAAGAAAAAAAAAACATACGTTCAATTTTATTAAAATATAAAATAATTATAAATTAATTTAATGTCATAATAATTGACAAGATTAAGCTGTCAATGTTTCAACTTAAATGTAAGTTACTTCCTCGCAGTCACGGATGGCTAACAGCATTAGGAAACACCTTCATGTCTCAATAGAGTTTCATGTTTTTGTTACTGAAACTACTATTGTTATGTTTCATGCTTGACTTACACAGTCTACATTATGTCTAACAAAGTTTTAAATGAGCATTTGATTTACTGGATTGATTGAAAAGTTTGTTAAAACTAATGCAATGTAGCAGCAATTGCATTAGTTTTACAGTGTTCATAAATTTTTTGTATTTTTTTTTATTTTATTACAATTTTCGTTTCATTATTAAAAAAAAAACACTTTCAATTGTAATTAGTTTAAGCTTTCTCATGCTGATCCATGTAGCTAAAGAAACTTCAATCCCTGTCTTACAGGAGTAGTTCCTGTAGTGTCCTAGTTCTGGGGTTGTGAGTCATCACTGATGTAACATTTACTGAAGTTTTGCAAATAAATTACTAGTGCTATTGAAAAAAAAAGGCTTTCTTGGCATAGTAAGAGTTACAATGCTATTACACATTTTTTTATGTTTTATTACATCAAATATGTATGTGTTGGTCTCTGGCATACTTATAAAGGTATTTATGTCATAGCAGGCAGTTTATTAGTCATCAGTACTCCCTCGGGACATCAGCATGACCCTGTTTCACATGTCACACGCTCATCCAAATTAGACTAAAATTTAATAATGTATGACAACAAACTAAATAGTTCGGAGTAGGAATGAGAAGATTTGGCTTGGTTTTATACTGGATGTTTTCTTTAGAAGCTCCAAATTTTTTCAGGGTGTTCTACTCGTGACTATGAACAACTTTCACTATGGGCTCAACTCTGAAATCACGAAAAAAAAATCAGCTGCTTAATACAAAAGTTCAATACCTACTTGACCAAAATGTATGAAACAGCTGTTTTTTTTTTCGTGATCTCAGTGTTGGTTCCATAGTGAAAGTTGTTTATATTAATGGGTTGAACATTCTGTAAAAATTTGGAGACGGTAAATAAAACATGCTGTATAAGAAAAAAGCAACAACATAATCAAGATTGTATTCACTTCTACTTAAGAGTGTTTCTGATACTTCACGAAAATATGAACATTTTCAATTCAGTACTAATCTAACCATACAGGTTCTGTATTGTTCCACTGCAGCCCTCTCTCCCTTTTCCATACAATTTTGTTAGTGCAGGCCAGTTGTTTCGGTAGGTGTCAAGCTCTTCCCGCCAACATCGCATTGCCCATTCAGTACTAATGAAGAATAATTCATATTTCAGAGACAACACGACAACAGTGAAGGTCCTCCTGCA
Organism: Eremobia ochroleuca; assembly: GCA_949629135.1. Lineage (NCBI taxonomy): Eukaryota > Metazoa > Arthropoda > Insecta > Lepidoptera > Noctuidae > Eremobia > Eremobia ochroleuca. The sequence continues at coordinate 10,910,545 of OX451401.1, read as the reverse complement.
GAGAATGATTCCGTGGTTCTTGGTGAGAGTCACTCCGTAACTAGATGTCAACCTTGCCGGTCGTCCTAGATCTAATAGATAATCCAGATCTTTAACCTGCCGGTCGATTCTGCAAAAATCTCACCGTGAAATCATAAGTGAAGTGAGCTTGAAGTGAGCAGTGTCAATAGTGTTAATCCCTAATGATGACAGCTCACTTCACCTAAGTTTTCACGGTGAGATTTTTACAGAATAGCACTGCTGTACCCTGATTGCGTAACACACTATCAATCTCAATCTGAATCATTTTGAACAATATTGCTAGTCCATTGCTTCATATGTTCGAAAAATTCGTCTACTCAGCGACGTAAATAACGCAATGTATGTTGTTGACCTGTCAAAATGATAGCCATAGTTAGTGTATTACACAAATCCCCGCAGATCTTATACATTGTGTCCCTTGCATGGTGCTTTGTTGCGCCAAAGAGTTGGTGGAAAGGTGACTAATTTTTAATTTGCCATGTGATTTTGCTAGCTATGCAATATGTCTATGATTTCTTGTCACAAAGTTATTTTTTATTTTTTAACATGTTTCTGTGCTAGACTGGCCAATGCCATATTAAAAATATGGATATAGCATTGAATGAATACAGTTGTTGAATGGTAATGAAGTTTAAACTGCGGCATGATAATCATTTTTAATTCGAATATGTTCGGCTCATTAGATTTGTTTCATGCAATGACTACATTATTTTCTACACGCGTTAATTATTTTCTGTTCATTCGCAATTCTGACTATAGATAACTTCTTCACCTCAATTACTACTAATAATAATACAATTCAATACAGAATACTACAATTCAAATGTTAATGTTTTTACTGTATTGCTACTTTTATGGCCTACAAAAACATAACCATGGCGTTAAAAGCGGTAAAGTTATGATGTTTACGCTAAATTATCTGTAATGATTGCAAGGCTTTCAGATATTTGAGACTCACAAGAATTGAAGATCGAACATTTTTGTGAAGCCTGGCATACCCAAAGTTGCAAGTACATAAAAAGCCGAGTTTTGATGTACAGGTTTGAAACATATGCCAATCGATGGGGAAAATTATTACAAACAACAAATACTATTGACAAAAATGTCGTAAGTGATATACTTTCTGAGTTATTCCAGTTTGATTATATAAAATATGTTAAAAGAAAAACTGCATTTAATTGATTCAATATTCCATTATTATCAGTTTGAAGCGAATTCCGCGTCACTACTAGTAATAAATTGGGTTATCATATCGCACCTACGGTGCAATAACGTCACTTATGCAATTTGGGAGGGTTGTAAATGTTAAATGTTTATATTATTTTATTACAAAATTGTGAGATGTTCGCTTTAACTTTAATATGAAGTTCAAAGTTGTAGTTTATTACCAGTTAATTTCTTTAGTCAAGAAGAGGAAGAAGAACATTATAATAGGATAGCGAATTTTTAAACGCTTCTCCTGAAATATTACATCATTTTCATAAGTGACGTTATTGCACCGTGGGTGCGATATGTTTCAAACCTGTACATCAAAACTAGACTTTTTATGTACTTGCAACTTTAGGTATGTCACAGAGGTTCGAACCCTTTTTTGCTATTTTTGCTACTCTTTGTAATACTTTGTGAACAAGCATCATGTTTCAAGATCTTCTGTACCGTGTATTCTTTTTACTTTATTATGTTTACGTTCAAATTCGAGATTAATTGATGTATGAAATTCTTCAATGTATGAATTCTTTATTTTTCGTAAAATATACACAATACAATTTTATGTAAAATATAATTTCGGGACTAGATATATGAATGTGGCTTTAAGTTATAATTTTAAGATCTAAAATGTAAGTTAACATGTCATTGGTTTTCGTTTATAGTGTTATAAAATTATGAAAATCAGTTTCGATAATGTAAATAACTATTAACTGTAGATAATTGTAATATCAAACCACCTGCTCGAGACTGATTTGAGCCATACCCTTAGTATTGAATGTTGTAACCAGACCATAGATTTTTATCTATAAATGTTGTATGTTATTGAATTTCGAATATACAGGGTGTAAATTACGCATTAAGTTTAAAAAAAAAACAGCAATAAACAATCGTGTCGCTTTCTGTAAGAAAGCCTGTAAATATTTTTGCAAGATTAGTCAATTTTGTAAAAATTATTCATTCATATAATTGAAATATTACACCTTGTATATTTTTTTATTAGCACTTATCCTTTATCATTGTACTTTGTATGAATATAATGGAATTGTAGATGTGACGTCCAATGATAATATGCAATTAAATAATACTCATACAGGATGTTGATTTAAAGTTGTTACGCCTTTAACAAAATGTACTGAACTTTTAAAATCTACGTAAGTGTACGTATGGCTGTTTTAAATCAACACTGTATTTATAAATTAATCAATATAAATATTAATGAAGTAACGATTTCTTCATAGTGTACTACAAGAGTCGTATTATAAAGTGTTAAAAGCCATGATGATTCCGTTGAGGAAGAGGGACAGTGCTATACGTCCTGCATAGCTCCATCTCTCTTTCAAACTGGAATCATGATAGCTTTAGCACTTCATAATACGGCCCCAGGAAGGCCTAAGTTTGACTTTTCTGTTCTGTTAATCTCATATTAATTGAAGTAAACTTAGAGAGAGAATAATGTTGAAAAGCAATCAGTTTAATGATTAAAAATCTCGTTTACCACTTTAAATTATTGTGGTTTTTATAAGTTAGGTAGAAAATTATATTTCTTTTTTTTTTTTCAAATTATTAGTCGTGTCATAAGAATCTCTAAGTAAATTAATTTTGTATCGTATTTTTTTAATAAAATTAACAGAAGCTGTAAATTGTGAAATGAAACAACAAATTCAATTAAAATAATTTTATTTGTATACTTATCTCAGTGCTATAATTATCTCAATCATATTTTATTTTACTTTACATTGTGACATAATGTTCGGTATTGAAATAAATTGTTATCATTTTAATACATCTGTTAAAAAAAGTTAACACTGTGGTTTTTAGTATCACTGATGATGATGTCTAGTTGTTTGGTGACGTGGATACCTGAGATCCAGCCAAACTTTCCTGGTTGGCTGCCTAGACCTCCGAAGACCCTCACGAGTTGTCCTGTGGGTTTGAAAACCTGGACCCTACAGTTTCCTGAATCTCCTACAAGTATGTATCCCATGGGGTCGACTGCTAATACTTCTGGGTGTCTGAACTGTCCTTTCCTTTGTCCCATAGATCCAAACTCTATAATTTTACTTTTGTCTTGTTTATTGTACAGTTTAATCCTTCCGTTTCCGCTGTCAAGTATTACAACGCGGTCGTTAGTAACTGCGACGCTTGTTGGTGCATTTAGTTCGGTACACAAGAGCTCTTTGGTCTCCCAAACGGACGGCGCAGGCGCCGCCTGCTGTTTCACGGTTACTCCGATTTGATCCACATATTTGCCATCCGGTTGGATTATCTGAAATTATAGTGAAACTTGAATTAGCAAGATAAGGGGTTTTTGACATCAAGGGAAGTGTAATAATAATAATATAAAGAGAATAATATATACTACAAGAGCAAACGTGTTCGGAGGAAGGAAGTATTTCAGTAAGATGCTGGTAGGGATCTTGACCGTATTTCCGGGATTGTCCTGATAGCCGTGGAATCTCGTGGTTGGGGTCGGCTTCCAATCTAACCGGATGCAGCTGAATACCAGTATTTTACATGGAGCGACTGCCTATCTGACCTCCACAACCCAGTTATTGGGTAATACGATAGCCCTTGGTAAGACTGGTTGTCAGACTTTCGGGCTCCTGACTATCCGTAACGACTGTCAAAGATCCACGAATGACAGCCGGGACCAACGGCTTAAAGGTATGTAAAGATGGTCACCCATCCACAGACCTACCGCGGCAAGCGTAGCTTAACCTGATCGATCGACCTGTGCCGCTGTTATTATTTAGACACGCCCCGCCCCCTTATCATTGTTATGTATGTAAGTATTTATTTCGCACAATTTGCTAATAAATATATATCATCGTTAGTTATACAGGTAGTGGTACAGGTGCTGGAATCTTCTCGGAGGACTTCAACATACACATAGCCACACCATTGGGCGTCCACAACACAGTGTTCCAGGCCGAATGCATGGGCATCTCTCTGGCCGCTTCAGCCATCATGGCCAGGGAAGTGAAGGATCACTCAATCCGCATACTCTCAGACTACTACTAGACTACTGCAAGCGCTGAATATACGAGTGCCACCAGCGCCTCAACCAGGTGGGTAACCTCAATAAAATAACCATTCAATGGATAAAAGGACACAGCGGTTCGCTAGGCAACGATGCAGCCGACGAGCTTGCCAGAAGGGGGTCGAGCATGGCACCAGTGGGACCTGAGCCCATCGTGCCACTCCCCTTCAGGTATCTACGCACTCTGGTAAGGAAACGCACCAGAGATCAACATGACAAACTTTGCACGGAACAAGGCGAGTGCAGGCAGGCTAAGGAAGCACTTCCCGCAATGGATGGCCGCCTCACGAAACAGGTTCTCCGTCTAACTAAACAAAAGCTGCGTACGGTGACTGCAGCTTTGACTGGCCACGGGTAATTTAATAAACACCTCTTTGTCATAGGAGTAACAGACAGTCCGCTGTGCAGGGCCTGCATGGAGGATGACGAGACAGCGGCACATGTGCTTCTAAGCTGCCCGGTGGTCGCCATTTACAGGGCAAAACACTTCGGTAACCCAGGTACCCTACGTGAGACGGTCAGTAACATCAAGGCGTTGCTGGCCTTCCTTGAGGAGCTGGGGTGGATCGAATGATCGATTTTCCCACCCGTACGCAAAATACGCGCATTGACGTGGAGTTGCGGACACCAGCCCGTATTACCTATTATCTATTAGTTATGTAGGTATGTTTATTAGCAAATTGTGAGAATTTCAAGTGCAAGGTAGCGATACCTAAACTGCGAATATAAAATAATATCTATTGCGTCGTATTAGGTAATCATGATTAAGATATCTTTGGCTTAAGTATAAGCCCGGATCAGCTGTTTCATTAATTATAAGGTCATTTTATAAATAGCAGAAAGATATTATTTACGATTGTTCATTTTGATTTTCTGACGTAATGCTGAGTTTGCAGGTCACGCAGAAGTTATGAAGGAGCTTCTTCCTATCTGGGAGCCAACACTTAGGTTTTAAATTTATTGGAACTCAGTAGCATCCGATAGGATAGTAGGTAACCCACATTTCACACTTGTATTGAAGAATTCCACAGTTGTATAGCAGTCCCATGTAATAGGTGGCGAGCTCTTTACCGGGTACATTTCCAGACTTGGCTGCTATTGAGGAATTCCAACTCGTTGCTCGAGATGTGGATCGGACCCAAGACTTCACTTTCCTAAGTCAGGCTTGCAACCACTAGACTAACGAGGCAATTTATTTAATGTCTTATAAATAACTAGCGACCCGCCCCGGCTTCGCACGGGTGCAATGCTGATCACTATCACTACATAGTATAAAACAAAGTCGCTTCCCGCTGTCTGTCTGTCTCTATGTATGCTTAGATCTTTAAAAATAAGCAACGGATTTTGATGCGGTTTTGTTTAGTAGATAGAGTGATTCAAGAGGAAGGTTTATATGCATATAATACATGCATAATATAGTAGAGAAACACTGATCATTTTAGAGCCATTATTTCTCTTAAAAAGTTTAGGATAAAAATGGTTATTGTGGGTTATCCCTAATAGATAGACATATGCCATCGCGGACTTTTTTGTAGACCTTTTTAAGGTTTACAATACTGTAGTACATTATTTTGATCTATCTCGTAGGGTTAAGCCAGCGTTTGCAATGTAAGCGCAAAAAAATGTGTTTATTTACGACATCCCATTAGAAACCTCTAAAATGATCAGTGTTTTTCTACTATATTATACATGTATTATACATATAAACCTTCCTCATGAATTACTCTATCTATTAAAAAAAACCGCATCAAAATCCGTTGCGTAGTTTTAAAGATTTAAGCATACATAGGGACAGACAGCGGGAAGCGACTTTGTTTTATACTATGTAGTGATAATAATAATATTCCACAACTTTCACACAACGCCATCTAGTCCCAAACTAAGCAGAGCTTGTGCTATGAGTACTAGACATCTGATTAAACATACATAGGTATACAACCTGTAACTTAAATAACGCACAACCTCTTAAAGGGTCATTGTACTCATCATTATGAACAACTTTTACTATGGGACCAAACCTGAAATTGCGAAACAAAAATCAGCTGTTCCCTACACTTTAACGAGTTATGCGTACATAAATGTAGGGAACAGCTGATTTTTTTTCGGGATTTCAGGTTTGGTCTCATAGTAAAAGTTGTTCGTAATGATGAGTACAATGACCACTTAAGAGGTTGTGCGTTATTTAAGTTACACCTTGTATATTTCTAAATACATACATATTATAGATAAATTACACCCAGACAAAGAACAAATGATCGTGCTCATCACACAAACATTTGTCCTGGGTGGGAATCGAACCCACGACCTTGCGTATAGTGGTCGAGGCCACTGACCACTAGACCAAGAGGCCTGGGATAAACCTATTATTATTACTTATTTTTTGTCCATTACCTGCACTCTATCATTCCCAGTGTCAACAATGTAGATTAGTTGATTCGCGTTGTCTGTGGCGATGCCCTCTGGCGACCGGAATGTGCCAACTCTGCTGCCTTTCTGCCCTATACTGCGTAGGTATTCGCCGTCCTTAGAGAACACGTGGATGCAGTGCTTCCATTTGTCTAAAAGAACATTTTAAATATTCAGTACAGAAGTCGAGAAATTAAAGTACCTATTTGTGACGATGTCCTACTTTCGACCTTATTGCTAAGGCATAAGGGTTAAAGCTGTGGCGAAAACTGAAGTGATCAGTGTCAATCTTAAACGATCTTTTGATGTACCTACTAAGTGGCCAAAATATATTTGAAAAGCCTTTAATCCTGCACAATAAATAATGGCGCCGATTCTTTTATTCACAAACTAAACTAAATTTAAGTTCAGTGCATATTTTTCTTTCTATTTCATTAAGAAAAGGACAGAAGATAAATATTAGTTTAGTCCTGTCAAATTAGTCAGCGACTGACGTATTTTTAGTAGCCATTTTTTTAATCACGTCTTAACTTGTCTATGGAGTATCTTAATTTGACAGGACTAAACTAATATTTATCTTCTGTCCTTTTCTTAATGAAATAGAAAGAAAAAGATTCACTGAACTTAAATTTAGTTTAGTTTGTTAACAAGAGAATCGGCACCATTATCTTGTATCGGGTAAGAAATCACAATCACGTTTTCCTTATTATGCGCGAAGATCATAGGTCACGCTGTGGTGAGTTGAGTTGTCTACAACAAAGGAATACGTCACCAGAAGCTGTTGATACTGATGACCTCAGCACGTGATTTGCCGAAGTCAGCTTGTGCTCTTCATCTAATGAAAAATCTTAAACTGAAACGTACCTAACAATGTTGCTTGTCGGCGAAATAGCTGAGGTGATAGAATTCCCCCGGAATGTTCGTTACCCGTGCATGCTCGATGCAAGTGGCAAAACTGAGGTACGTAAGCTTAGGTAAACTTACAAGGACTTCTACGTAGATACTCTAGTTTTTATATAATTATTAGTTTCAATTCTTTCCTTTATCTAGTCAGGATACATGAAACTGCGACACTGAGACTTGCATGCTATTGCAGACTTTCATATAAAACTATATTTCATTACTCGATAACAAAGACCAAATCAGCATAAATCTGGCCAATGTCGAGTTCATATCAACCTTTTTAATGCAGCGATCGCAGGAAGCTATAGTCTTAAAATTTTCACCTGTAACATAAACCTCTCCCAAGCTCTTCATGAACGCGATCTGCACGGGACACAGCATCTCCTCACAGGACAGCCTGGTGATGATCTTGGCCTGTGCGCGCTCAATCACGAGTACACTGTGACTGTCCATACCGCACACGTACAGGTAGTTGCTCCACGGACTGACGCCGACACCGCAGGGGCGGTAAGATTTGCGCCAGACGAAATGGGGGATGAAGCTGCGAGATCTGCAGGAAAGTTAGGCCTTTTAGCTACGGAACAGGAATTTAACCCTTAATTGCATGATTTTTACTTTTTAAGCAAATTAAATTTATTTGGACGTAACTTTTGCTATATAGTAAGGAAAAAATATTTTAAAAAAATATTCATAAAAATACTTCTTTTTTTTTAAATGGCCTGATGGAAATTTACATCTTTATGTAATCAGAAAGTAACTAGGTACTGGGAACAAAATGAGTTGAATATCTCCAACAATTGGGGAATCCCCGTGCTCTGTGGAAACGAAAATATGGCATTGGATTGGTTGATGGAAACATCCATCACGATGCATTTAAGGGTTAATGTTTATTCATACATCATCGTCATTATTCGTCACCATCATCCCATTGTCGAGCGTAGGCCTCTCTTCTCATGTGCCAGTCTCCACGCTCCTGTGCCAGCCTCATCCAGGTTCTCGCGATGGCAACAATACCCCCCCCCCCCCCTCCCCGTCTGGCCGCCGGATGACAACTTTCTTATTCATACAAGTAGGGGTTTACTAGTAGCTATTCAGGAGTTCCGTTATTTGGCGTCCAGGTCAGTCCTTGAGGCACATCTAATAAACCCACAATCGAGAGGTTTACTAGTAGTTATTCAAGAGTTCCTTTATCTAGCGTCCAGGTCAGATATGAGGTCCTCGTCATCTGGTAAAAGGAACAGCCGTGAGATTCTGTAACCATCTCACCGTGAAAGGTTGGGTGAAGTGAGCGTGAAGTGAGCTGTCATTCGCTAGGGATTAACACTATTAAGTGCTCACTTCACTTATGATTTCACGGCGAGATTTTTACAGAATCGACCGGCAGTACCTACTCGTTGAGGCATATCTAATGAGCCCACACTCGATGGGTTTACTAGAAGTTATTCAAGAGTTCCGTTATCTAGCGTCCAGGTCTATCTATATTATGTATATCATCTGACCAGCTCGATGGTACCATATTATTTTGTTATCATCGGAATGAATACATTTGCGAATATTCAAACTAAGACCACTAGAAGTGATTTACTATTCAAGTATTCCGTTATCTACCGTCCAGGTACGTCCTACGGAACATCGCCATAACTATTTTCTTACAGCGATTTGAAAAGAACCGCCATATCTCTATGCTCTTTAATAAAATGCCTATCTCATGACATATGTTTGTTGTTATTGGCCGTGGGGAATATTTTGTCTGGTCCTCCCATTTCTCTTTCCTACTCCATCATCAGCCCCTCGTCACCATCTATCTATAACCTATTCAGCATTCATGGAGACCATACCAAGGAGCCTAAACACAATACCTCTGCTATAAATTAAGGGAGTTGGGTATCCTGCAAATGCCAGGTGATGCTGCAGCAGCAGTTCAAGGTTACTATGTTCTTCTAATACTATTGAAGTAACGAAATGCCAAATTTTGACTCAATCAGACCAGTGGAAGATGCTCACATCAATTCATCAACTGGAAAAGACCAGCCGGTTGATTCTGGAAAAATCTCACCGTGATAACTAAGGTGAAGTGAGCTTGGAGTGAGCTGTGAGTAATGCTGATGCTAGGGATTGACATTATTGACGACTCACTCCACGCTCCCTTCACCCAAGTTTTCACGGTGAGATGGTTACAGAATCGCACGGCTGATAATCTTCAAACGGCTGAACCGATTTTCTTGAATACTAAGAACACTCTCGATCAAATCACATTTGAAACAAAAAAAATATATCTATCAAAATCGGTTCAGCCGTTTGGGAGCTAGCCAGACACACATATACATAGGTACACACGTTAAACTTATAACACCTCTGTTTTTGTCGGGGGTTAAAAATAGCCGGAAATGATCTAGGTCATAGGGACATACTAATATTTTCTTAGTTCGAAAATCGAACCCGATATACATATCGTAGCGTAGCAGCAAGAAATTACAATTACCCACTCAAATACTGCGCCCGCCACCATGACGTATCTAAATAAGTATCGAAAACAAATATGTTTATGTCTTTCATTGTGGTTTGATTAGAGCTCGCAGAAAATGGTATTATCAAATTAATAAAGTTATTTTCAAAAAACATTGAGGAACATAGCTATCTTTCCAAGCAATCTTTTATATGACTCAAAAGTAGGTAACGCCAAGATAAATAGATAAATCTCGTTAGTAATTTGTAAAGTAATTTTAGTGGAATTTTCGCTTAATTAATTTTCATAAATAAACACAGCAGACGGAGCCGACGGCATTGTTGCTTGCACGCGAACCTTGTGGATATGAATGGATGCACATATTTTCGTATTAAGAGATTTTCATCGGTCGTGGTGAGTACCTAAGTCTAAGTTTGTGTCTATGTCTCAAGTCATGAATATGTAGGAGCCGTTCCTACCTATAAGGTACGCGGTTACCGGGATACCATGACGTACAGAAATGTTTTATAGTTAAAAAAGATGCCGCTAGCGTCTGTTTAATAACAATGTTTTCTGCACGAGACAGCACATTGCGTCATCCGTGCATCGAATTCTTATTGTTTTGCTGTCTGTTTTTATGTAGGTACGTCTGATAAGGACCGTTCAATAGGTAGGTAGGTACCTATAGAGAGGATTTGTACTATCTTCTTTATAATTTCTGAATGAGTCAAGCAGAAAAACAAGAATTGAATTTTGTCTCACTATAATCCATGCTATTTGTGTTGACCCAATTTTATAATTTGTTTTTAATGTTAATTTAGCAACTTATCTTTTTAAAACTGCAATAAAAGCGGGACGCTGCAATCGATGACCAATAATTAAATCAGTCCATCGGATATAGATGCTAATCTTTTTTTTTTTTTAATGAAAACACGGTTACATTAAAACAAGCGATTTATCATATTGATGAATATATTGATAAAATATTTGCAATACAAGTCAGCGAGATGATAGGACTGGCTGACCGTAAGCCCCGTAAGGCCGTAAGACCGTAAACCAGAAATCAATATTCAGTGTTGCCACACGTAAAGGTTATTTTAATGCCCCCCCATTACGACGTTGATTAAGACCACCCATAATTCCATCGGTATCGTAAAGGTAACTACAGCTGTATTATTCATACCAAGGACTGCTTAGTGAGCCGCATTCAAGGCAACCAGACACTCCTCGACTATCAATCGGCTGCTCAGTGGTTTCGTTTTCATCAAGTCGCATCCGGACCTACTCTTGTCGGAAGGTCCGAGTGCAACGGACATGTTTGGGTTTTAGTAATAGCTTTCCAATTAAGACAGCAGTGCGATTCTGTGACCATCTCACCGTGAAAACTTACGTGAAGTGAGCGTGTAGTGAGCTGTCAGTGTCATCCCACCTGATACTAGGGATTGACCAAGCATACATTTACATAATCGAGATTTTAATATTATTTGTTATGCTAATTGTATTGATCATTTTATATAATTGCAAAGCTAGTATTTTAATTGTCAAAACATTACTATTTTGTGGTGTTTTAATCTAGGGAAAAAAAAGGCAAAACAACGAAATTGATGTTCTGACTAAGTTTCTACTTTGCTGTTTTATTTTAAAACCCCACAAAATAGTAATTTTAATGACAACTAAAATACTAGTTTTTAAATTACATACAATGATCAATAGAATTAGCATAAAAAATATTATTAAAATCTCGATTATGATCGTTAATGTTTGCTTGGTCAATCCCTAGCGTCAGTGGGTTGACACTGACAGTTTACTCCGCGGAAGTTTTCACGGTGAGATTTTTACAGAATCGACCGGCAGGTCCTTGATACGATTAGGTACGAAAGAAGAAAAGTAGATATCTTTTCTGGTCCTAAGTTCCAGACATCGTTCTTGCAAAATGTATGTCGGCAACGTCTAACCAAGCCGAGTTCTCACTAACTCAATTTTTGGGTCTCTAGACTCGGTGTTGTAAAGATGCTAATAAAACGATGCAAAGCAGCGGGATAGTTGTATAATAAAATAACAGTAGAATGGCTTTCATTTTGACAGTTCAACAACATTCATTGCGTTATTTACGTTGTAGAGCAGAAATTTTTTTCAAACATATGAAGCAATGGATTAGCAATATCCTTCAAAATGACAGATTGTGGTTGATAGTGTTTTACGGAATTAGGGTGCAGTGCAGCTGTCATACATTTTTTTATATTCATCATATGCCTAGCCTTTTCCTAACTATGTTGGGGTCGGCTTCCAGTCTAACCGGATGCAGCTGAATACCAGTATTTTACATGGAGCGACCGCCTATCTGACCTCCACAACCCAGTTACTGGGTAATACCCTAGGTAAGACTGGTTGTCAGAGTTTCGGACGTTTTTTTTTAATTATATTAGGTATTAAAAAGACTATTTTCTTTATAAATATCAAGAGTTCCATCATCACAATGCTGCAGAAAGTATTCCATCCCTTAGCTGTCTCAAAAATGAACAAACAAGTGGTAAATTTTGTACTCACCTATAATGCAAAACCAGACTTTCTTCACTCTCTAACGGGTCGTTCTGTTTAGCATTCTCTAAGACTGGATCATCGGACTCCGATTCCAAAGGTGCTGCCGAGTCCATCTCCAGCGTGAAGTTCTCTTTGTCGAAGACAAAACGTTCTGTGTCCCATTTTGACACCTCTGATAGTAGGGATATTGCGTTTTTATGGAGATTTATAAAGGTCGCCACCTGCGGATAAAGAGATTTTAATTTTTTTTATTTTTTTTCTTTCCTTGTATGTACATGTAAACGTAATGTCAAAATAACAGCTTTTTACGAAATGAATTTAAAAGTGCGGTACTTTTGACAAAAAAACCACTATGACAAGAATCCTATTTTTTCGAAATGCACGCGAATGAAAACTCAGGCTAGTGCTTCTTCATTTTCATCAGCATTTCATTTTTTGTTTGTTTACTTACCTTCTTTTTCTTGCATTAGTTAATAAGTTACCAAATTGTAAAAATCCATGTAAGTACACTAATAATAATAATAATAATAATAATATTATATTAATAATATTCCCGATGTAGACTTCTTAGCGTCCGTACCCTGGCTACGTTTTGGTGACCTTTTCGGGGAAACTGACGGTTTCGTTTGTGCAATTATGGACGAAGTTATCTTGACGAATAACTTCCGGAGACATATTATGAGGGACGGGACGGTTGACGTGTGTCGGGCATGCCACCATCCGGGTGAGTCCATCAGACATATTATCTCTGGTTGTTCTCGTCTAGCTAACAGCGAGTACTTGCACAGGCATAACCAAGTAGCCAGGATTATTCACCAACAACTTGCTTTGAAATATAAACTTGTGGATTCTGAGGTACCGTACTACAAGTATGTGCCCGACCCAGTTCTCGAAAATGATCATGTCACATTGTACTGGGATCGGTCTATCATCACTGACAGGACCATTGTCGCCAACAAACCTGGTATAGTGGTGGTAGATCGATTAGCGCGCCGCGCAATGATTATCGATGTTACCATTCCACATGACGGGAACTTCGTGAAAGCTGAGAAAGAAAAATAAATCAAATATCTTGACTTAGCACACGAGGTTGTTGACATGTGGAATGTGAGCTCGACTATCATTGTGCCGATTGACGTATCGGTCAATGGCCTGATGGCCAAAAGCCTCGATCAACATTTATCGAGGCTCTCGTTAGGCGGTTGGATCAAGGGCCTGATTCAGAAGGCAGTACTCCTCGATACGGCTCGCATTGTGAGGAGGTTCCTGTCTCTGGAGTCCTAACCACCGGTAGCTTGGACCCTGCTCCCGTCACCGGCGGATCACTATTTTTTTATATTTTTAAATGTTTTTTTTTGTACTTATATTATAAGAAATATTTAAACATATAATAAAATAAGGTAGAGAAGTGAATAAACGACATAATAATAATAATAATCCACAACTTTCACACAACGCCATCTAGTCCCAAACTAAGCAGAGCTTGTGCTATGAGTACTAGACAACTGATAAACATACATAGGTATATATTTCTAAATACATACATATTATAGATAAATTACACCCAGACAAAGAACAAATTATGATCGTGCTCATCACACAAACATTTGTCCTGGGTGGGAATCGAACCCACGACCTTGCGTATAGTAGTCAGGGCCACTGACTACTAGACCAACAGGCCTGCCCTCACTGCACTCCTACATACTATTGTATTAGTTTTAGAAGAGCGGGGCCTCCTAGCACAGGTATTTCTCATACTTAAAAGGAGACCCCTATGTAAGATATATTGTAGAAGTTGCATAGTTACTGAAATAAATGTATTATTATTATTATCAGCTCAAAGTTGTCCACTGCTGGGCACAGGTTCCCAAATTGCTCGCCATTTGGCTCGACCATCGGTCACTCTTATCTCTCGTCTCCACTCAAGAATCCGTCTACCCCAGTGGTCTCATCGGTTCTACGGCTAATATGATCGGCCCATTGCCACTTCAGCTTGCATAATCTTTAAGCTACGTTGACTTGCTGATTCTAGGTCGGATCACTTCATTTCGCATAGACTAGTTAATATAAATAAATAGCTTCTGCCCGCAACTACATGCGTCCGCGTGAAATGTCTTGTTCCCGCGCCCCAACCCGTCGGATCACATCGCCTGCCCGCGCTATTTCTTCGCTTCCGCTTACCGTTCTTCTTACTTTTTTCGTTTTGCTCCTAAGAGTCCTAGCGTGATGTTTAATAATATATAGGATTCCTTAAGATTTGGGCTATCCAATGCAAAACGATTTTTTCAAATCCGACTAGCAGTTAAAGAGATTAGCGCGTTCAAAAAAACAAGCTCTTCAGTTTTATTATTAGTACAGATATACTTAGATAAGAAGAAGAAGAAGAAGAAAGGAATTCCCTACCATAATGCCCTACCATGCTATAAGTATATAAATGACCGTGGAGATAAAAAAATATGGCCTCCACAAAATTTGAACACGACATTAATTTAACTATTACCACCCAATCTATAAATATCTAGTCGTGTGTTTTTAAATAAAGATTCTTCCCTAAAACGCAATAACCCTATAATGATATTGACTTGTAACAATTTGATAATTTTTTATCTGTATCTGTACTTTTGCTGTTTAATTTACATTTTAATCAATCAAATGAAGTCATTTATTGTGATTTAATTAGAAAGATAATATGGTATTATTTCATATCACAGGAACGACTGTACTCAATTTATTACAATAAGTAGTAGTTTTCGTTAGGGTGCGTCCACATCTGGCGAATGTGCAGCTCGCGAGCCGTTTGCGAGCTGCCCGCGAGCTGCGCGCGTGCATTTTTGTTCGTGCGCCGCTCCTGCGCCGCCCGCGCGCAGTTCGCGCGCGGCGCAAGTGTCGCGCGTGCGCTATCGCTCCTCCCCGCGCTGATGCTAGGCAAACGAAAGTGTAAGCACGTGAGCTGGACGCGCGCTGCTCGCGCGCGGCGCGCGATCTGCGCGCGTCCAGCTCACGTGCGCGAACATAAAATGCACACGCGCAGCTCACGGGCGGCTCGCGAACGGCTCGCCAGCTGCGCATTCGCGGCGCATTCGCCAGATGTGGACGCACCCTTAGTAGATTAACATAAATTATTATTGTAATTTTTTCATCATCGCAGCCGAAAATGCGTCCATATGAAGCTACGGGTCCGTCCGAAAGTAGTTCGAAACTTCGGAAAAACTTGTAGAGTTCACACCCAATTTATTAACTTTTTTGGACGGGCAAAAACTAATCGGGACTAGGAACAACTGTCAAATCGTGCTATTCAACCGTGTGTGTTCATTCTCAGGTTGGGCCCCAAACTAATACATATTATGTCCATAGGTGATACGGGGTACGTATCGAACGTAATTTCGGCCAAAACTACGTATTTCGTGATTAGACCTCCTAGATATAGAAGTCCTCTAGTGATTCCCACAACGCCCGATCCTGCGCTGTTCATATTCACATAATTTTATTTCTTTATCTCCCATGGTAGAAGTAGTGACGTGACCGTATGGCCACATATCTTAATAAATCGTCCGAGTACCGTTTCCACCATTAAACCTTTCTTACGTTATGGCAGTTAATTAAAGTTCCTATTCCTTTAGTGTCTTTTTGATTAGGACGAGGTAGTCAACATAAATACTGCCTATACGAATGTGAATAAGTACATTGCCTAACTTTAGGGATAAGTTCAAACGATATTTTTGCTCATGGTGGGTTGTTTTCTTCCATTAATCTATATACTGGTTGACTTTTTTTACCGTCTGGACAAAAACAGGGTATAACTGTAAATCGGGGCAGAAATCTCTTTTTTAAAAATAAAATTAAAAAAATCTCTTTTTCTTTACATTTCATTCTTTGATTGAAACCGCTCGATGGGTTCAGTCAAAGGATTGAATGTCGCTACGAATTCATTGTTAATTTCCACGCATAGAGTAGTATGCCTATAAGTTGATTTTTTATATTTTTTTTGTTTGTATGATGTATCGTATGAAAAGTTTACAACTAGTATTTATTCATCGATAATTTCATTTTGAGTTTTTGAATTAAAAAATGGGATTTCTGTGCTTCTACTCCGTTCACCTTTTATACCCTGTTTTTGTCCAGACGGTTAAAAAAGTTAGCTGGTATACTTATAAACATGAAATATTGTTCGTTGGTTAGCGCATCATTTGAGAACGGTTGGACTTATTTGGCTATTTTTTGTTTTAAAATGTTCGTAATAGTCCGAGTAAGATTTTTAAAGAAAGAAACATTTGAAAAGATTCCCGGAAAGTTGGAAAAATGCGAAAAACTAAAGTATTTTTTTCTATGGATTTTTTGTTTGGACATGACAACTTGTCGGGTCAGCTTGTTCTTAATAAAGATATCTACCTAAAGTAAGGTCATCATCATCATTTTCCCTTTCCCTAAACTCACCCGGTCGTTTTCATTCTCAGGATTACTCGATTCCATAGCTACGTTCGCTACCAACTTAGCTTCTTCTAACGAAGTCTGCAGCGCTAATGCAGACATTTCTGATGACTTCTGCAAATTAGCTGCTTCCATCAGCATTTTGTCTTTAGCTTGGTAGATAGTTGCTATTTTCTCTTCTCCTGCTACCTTTATTTGTTCAGCTATACGGTCGCAACGATCCTGGACAGAGGGGCAAGAAAAGCCTCGATTAGCAACTGCGAAAAACATCATTGATCAGATGATTGAGGTCCCTATCACAAGAAAACGTTTGGTTTTATTGATATCATTATTAGTTTCACTCTTTTCCAGTGAATCGGCATTAAACCGGATGAGAAAGAAAGAATAACGTTTATTTGGACACAGTTCGTGAAAAAATACAAATGACAAAATAAAAAAAAAAAACTGAAAATAAGGTTTTAACTACAATAGCAAAGTACAATAGTGTGTGCCTCACGGCTGCGCCGAATAGGTTAATTTCAGCACTAACCGGTTGAATGCCGTAATTACAGACACAATTAAAAAGCCATTGTGTTTCTTGTGGATCTACGTTCCCGGCACACGAAGGGTTGATGCTGTCTGACGCTGGTTTTCTAATGAACGGATGTATCTATAAACAATGCAATTCTGATCTTTTTGGCTTTTCCGTCAAAGCATTAGTTATGTTTCGTTATGTGATTTCTGATAATAGGTAGGCACTTTGGACATAACGCGTTTGAGAAATCAAGATTGGTATGAATGGCTGTGGCTTCATGCTGACATGTGATTATGTCGTCATATTATCCTCATTTCGCGAAATCTCGACAAAGGATGTTCGTTTTAACACACCATTCGAGTCACGTACCTTATAATGTTCAATTTTGTGCTCAAGATGAGTGGCGGCCGTGTCCAGTTGTTTCACAATAGATTTAAGTTGGATCCGCATATCTTCCAAATGCTGTGACCAACACACGCGGCAAAATTTCTAAAAACATTTTCTACGTCAGTATATAATAACAAAAGACAAAAAGAAAGAAATAATTATGTTTTTATTTACCAATGTGCAATGGTCGCATTGTGTGATATCAAAATTATCACAGAAGGTCTTACAGTGCACGCATCTGGTTCCGGCCGCGAACAAATCAACATTCTGCGCAGAAGTTAGAACTGGCGGAGTGGTCGATGGCGTCCCTGGATTCTTTGACACCTGCCCGTTCCCATTCTGAACGCCTACCAACTGTAGCAGTGAATCTATGTACAAATTAGACGGCAGATTCTCCACGAAATTGGGGCCAAGCACTTGAACCCTCGTCCTACATATTGGGCAATCGAATATAATTAAATCTGAAAACGAAAACCATTATCACCTGTCACATTATTTGTCATACATGGTTATTTTCAATATGGTGTGTAATTACTGTAATTAGTTACGAACCGGCGATGTAGACAGACAGACAGGCCGTGCAGAAAGTGTGCTGACACGGTAACATCTTTGGGTTGTGCAGCACTTCCAGGCAGAGTGAGCATTGTACCAGTTCCTTGATGCCGCCAGCTGAATCCCTGCTCGTGATGATTGGAATGCATTAAGTTTGCACGATAAACTCTCGTAATATCGATAATCGTTTAATTTACCCTTGCATTTAACAAGGGTAAATGAAACGATTGGACTTAATAATTTTACTGACTCGGTTTTACTGCCTATCGACTTAATAAAAAGCGTGTTTTGTGGTTTGCAATTTTCGATGTCGTGTCTCTCTACCTTTTGATTTTTATATTACCATAATAATAGCTTCCGCCTACGGCTTTGTCCGCGTGGTATGTCGGTAAAAAGTAGCCATTTCTTTCCCCAGGTTTCAAAGTATCCCCAGACCAATTTCATCAAAATCAGTCCAACCGTTTCGGAGATCAGCCGGAACAAACAGACAGACAGGCAAAAATGTTTTTTTTGTTACAACTACCGTGTCTAAACACTGTCTTATGCATTTAGTAAAAAGCTGTTATTTTGATATTACAAATAGACAATTCAATTTTATTTATTTGTATGTATACAACGTGTAACGTTAAATGCGCAAAACCTCAGACACCTCAACTGATTTTTAATTCAATTGACCTATTTCAACGAGAAAATAAGTCATTAAAAAAATTGTAAAGGTTTTATGTGCTGTTTTAGTTTTACTAGCCATTCTGATCGTTTCTTGCGTCTGCGACGACGCTTTATCGAGGGAGGAGTCGTCACCGGGCCGCTGCGCCGCGCTGGCATTGGCTTGCTTGACCTATTAATATTTTTTTGAAAAATGTGACCTATATTAAAAAGTGGTTCAATTAATTCTGCTCGTTATTCTGATCAAACTATTTTCAGATTTTGCGCATTTAAAGTTACACGTTGTATGTGGTATTTGTATATAAAATAATGAAATGACCAATTGTGATTCATCTAGCATTCGGTTCAGTGTTTCAATTGTAGAATCTGCATGTTTTGAAAGCTAAGCTCTACCCACTTATTGGCATACGACAACGACATTCCACTTAGCTAAACTAAGTGTCTACTAGCACAAGAGTAATAAGATCGATGAATATAATTAATGTCTGCTATCGCAGAATTAGTACTCACTTTCTAGACTTTGACTCTAGATTGAAGTTCACTGTCCTCGATACTGCAGAAGTATTTGACTTGAACAGGTAAGGGTTATCCTGAGGCTGTGTGGAAGGCGTCGGCGTCGTTGGAGTTAACGAATTGTTCCTTTTCTCCTTCGTACTCTGCCAACGTTTCAGGGTGAAAAACGGAGGCCTTTTAACTTTTTCTTCCATTATACTTAGTACACTTGACACTTCAACATTCAATAATACACTGAAGACTAGACTGATTTTACCAATAATTATCAGATAGGTAACCAAGTAATTAAACTGCTAACTTCACTCTTTAAGATTAAAATTCGTTTAAGATATATCGATTCGTTTGATAAGATAGCACTGATTAATTCTAAAAACGTATTTATGTTTCCCTTTATCAGGCTTAAAAATAAAAACAGCGATGTCCCGCGAAATTATTTTCGTGCGAAATCGAAACCGGTGTAGGACGTAAGGTTCCGTTTCGTCTTGTAATAAAACGGAACATAAATTCCAGTGATCTTCTTCAACGACATTGTACTTTACGTATAGCAATTTTGAGAAAGTTATCAAAATAAATGTAGGCTTTTAGGTTGCCATATATTTTAGGGGGAGGTCGATGCATTATAACGGTGAAAACAGGTGAAATAAATGGTGGCCCGAGGCCCCTTGCCGAATTTGGTCACATCTGCAAACCCGTCTGGTATTCTTTATTCGCGTACGCAATGTTTTTCTATTTTATTATTGTGTTAATCTGCTGTCGTTATTGTAATCCCGCTTGCGACCGGTTCATGAATTTTTTGCTAACTTGAACAAGTCGCACTTAGTTGATTATAGGGGGCAGCTTTATGTAGAAGCTCTGAGTATCTGTCAGGAATCAGGATTATTTTATCCTACTAATATTATAAATGTGAAAGTTTGTGAAGATGTTTGGATGTTTGTTACTCAATCACGCAAGAACTACTGAACGGATTTGCATAAAATTTAGTACACAGATAGTTTATAAGCAGGATTAACACATAGGATACTTTTTATCCCGATATTCTCACCGGATCGAAACTTACGCGGGTGAAACTGCGGGGCGCTACTAGTTTATATATACTTTATTGTGCACCACAAAAATACATCAACCACTACAAAATATACAATGGGCGGCCTTATCGCTTTCTGCGATCTCTTCCAGGCAACCTTTAAATGGACAGTGATTTTGCTGGACATAAAATGGGGGTGAATCGGATTACCCATCTTGCACTTCTAAACTAAATTCTACGTTGTATTTGAAGATTTTAATTTCTTTTTTTACTAGCTATTAATGTTCTACTGCTGGACAAAAGCCTCCCTCTTCTCTCCTCTATCCAGAGCTGCCAAGGACCAATCTTTATTAAAGGAGTCCAGGTTATCTTGCCATCTCCCTATTTAAACCTCAGTCAACTTCAGCGTTAAATTGCCTTCAGAATGCGAAAACCCTCACAGCACCAATATCAGTTTAGTCCTGTCAAATTAGTCAGCGCCTGATGTAAATTGACGTATTTTTAGCAGCCATTTTTTTAATCACATCTAAACTTGTCTATGGAGTATCTTAATTTGACAGGACTAAACTAATATTTATCTTCTGTCCTTTTCTTAATGAAATAGAAAGAATGATGCACTGAACTTAAATTTAGTTTGTGAACAAGGTAATCGGCGCCAGTATATCGCGTGTATCTTTTATCGTGATAGTACGCACGATAACATATCAAGCTATAATTTTCCAGTATAAAGTGACTTCTCATTGTACGAAAAGCCTATACAATGCGAGGTCACTTAAAACTGGAAACGTATAGCCGTCGTGTGTACCAACGCAAACTGAGCGTCTTGACGCTGCGTCAAGTAGCGAGAGTCGAGCGTGCAGAGCTTTGAACAAAATATTATGAAAATTGTCGGCCGCAGCCTGCAGCCGGTCGGTTCTGTAAAAATCTCACCGTGAAATCATAATTGAAGTGAACACTTAACAGTTAATCCCTAGCGAATGACAGCTCACTCCACGCTCACTTCACCCAAGCTTTCACGGTGAGATGGTTCCAGAATCGCACGGCAGTTGTCTTGTCTAGTCGCCGAGTTGTCGTACTCGCATGTCGTATAGTCAGCTCTGACTCAATGAGTGTGCCAATCTGTCAATGAGTAAGGAGAAAACCCCTATGGAAAACAAACACTTAAAAAAATTGTAGGAATTAGTCAACTGCAATCATGATCATGAATCATGAAGATATTATTAAAATTAATTCTAATTCAAAGATTGTTTTGTTTTCCTTAAGGTGTACATTAACGACGTAAGGGCAAGGCATGTTCTCTGCCTATTTCTAAAGATCTTTAATATTGTACTAGAGGAGCTGGCCGCTAAATTATAACAGCCGCACGGGTTGATCGCAGGTTAAACTACGCTTGCCGCGGTCTGTTCGTGGATGGGTTACCATCCATTACATATCGATACCTCTCCGTGCCTCGGAAAGCACGTTAAGCTGTTGGTCCCGGCTGTCATTCGTAGATCGTTGACAGTCGTTAAGTGTAGTCAGAAGCTCAATAGTCTGACATCCAGTCTTACCTAGGGGTATCGTGTTACCCAGTAACTGGGTTGTGGAGGTCAGATAGGCAGTCACTCCATGTAAAATACTGCTATTCAGCTGCATCCGGTTAGACTGGAAGCCGACTTAGGGTCGGCTTCCAGTCTAACCATAGTGTGGAAAAGGCTAGGCAGAGGATGATCTTCAATATTGTACCAAAACAATTTCATACAAGAAAATACCATGGAAAGTTTTCATAAAAATAAAAATACAGGTGAAGCGCACGAAGATGTTTACAAGTAGCACTTAAGTGAACCGTAAGGCAACATTAATTTTTAAGTAGGTATATCTAGAAAGTCCTTGTGTGACTACATCTGAACAGGAAATAAGTAGGCAGGCGTTTCCATACCACAGTCTTAGTACAGTCAGCCCTAAAACTATTTACAGCGGCCTCCGAAAGTTACTGGTCATTTTTCCACTTCAGCTGTGACGCCACATTATGATTATTTTTATGATAAGTCAAAGGTAGTTGAATTAGTCAATAATCACTATAGCAGTTCAAACATTTGGGTCACTAGAATTTTAAATCAAAATAATTATGGTGTTTCACAGCCAAAGTGGAAAAATGTCAACTTACTTTTGGAGGCCTCTGTATACACGGTCAAGCAGATTTTATTACCGGATTGTAGATTAACAGCCTAAGCACCATTCGCTATGAACATTCATGATTTACCTATTTGTATATCAAAACTAAAAACAAACGACACGTCAGTGACGTCATGAATGAAATGAAGAGAACAAAAATAAAATGACGGTTCTTGTTAAAGACATCTCTTTCGATATGAGTCGTATGACGTTGTCAGTCTTCTTTACCTTGTTCTGGAGGTATCGCTGTGTACATTGTTTTGGTAATAGGGTGTATAGACGTTTTGGCAATAAATATTTAAAAAAAAAACATTGTATACTAGGTTTTGTACCTGGACGGTGAATCAAATGTTATGGAACAATGGTTGTAGAAAATTGTGTGTGTTTAAATTTTTTTTGGGTCTGACTGTACATAAATGATGTATATTTTCTTCAAATTGGCGGTCCACCAAATCTTTTAGTTTCATCTCCCCAGATGCTTGGTCACGCGTGAGGTGACTGTATTAGAATATATTGTGATAGACAAAAATATATAAAATAGTGTGTTCTTAGAAATTTGCCCGTTTTCCTTCTTCTAATGTCCTATCCACGACAGTTTTGTGTGACATAGCTTCGTTTACATAATAGAACCTGCAAGTTTGCTAGCTCCTAGCTGTTTGCTGAGCTGCTTCAATTATTCAAACTCAAACCCAAAGCATGTATTGCAAATAAACCAATTACAGGCACTTTTGAACTGTCAAGGGGTCGGCCAGTCAGAGGGATGAAGCTAGTTGCACATTCCAAAGCATATTAGGTACCTGTGGAGAAGAACTTATTTTATCTTATCTTAAACGTATTTCTAAACATTGACTGTTTTCTGTTCCACGAGTTTCAGGAGTATCTGTAGGAGCAGTCAGGGAAATAATTGTCCTACGTCAAGTTGCCGTGTTAAAGATACTTCATACAAATGTCGAATAATGACAGTTGTGATTTGAATATACGAACAAAAGTTGGTACCTACTCACTTTGCTTAAACAAAAAATATTTTCCCTGACTTAACAAATTAACGATGTCGGTAGGTACATACATAGCTATTTTATCCTGGCATAAAATCTTTTACTCGTAATAAATCAATTTCTTAAGCTTTTATATTTAGCCACATAAATCATGCTTAATCGTATAAGCTAAACAATTCCAGCTTTAGATTTTAGAATGCTTGCGCTGGCGCCTTGTCATTGTCGAGTATCGTTTAAAAAAGCATTGTGATCAGTCTCTTTTCCCTTTAGGCACGAGCTGAATGCGAAACAAAGCTTATTTGCTAACAGCATGCTGATGACCTGTGAGCTCTGACTTACGGGCTTGACTTCATAAGGAAAAAGATTAACTTCAGGCGTAATCGCGCACTATCATCGCGGTTTCTATTGAGAAATAAATTATTATACAGGGTGGAAGTTTAAAGACATGTTGCGCCGACCCCAAATGAATTTTGATAAGGGCAGAAAAATGATAATGATGACGACAGGGTGGAAGTTTGGTCAAGTCGAATCTTTATGTCAGTTATCAAAGCTGTCGGTAGAATGCGTAGATAACGTCCATGTGATGGGTCCTTTTCGAAGGATGAGGCGGAACGCGTGAGGGAGAGGCAATCTTTGCGCCCTCACGCCCCTAGTCGCCGCAGGAGACGCCCTGGGCGTCGGAAGTCAATAGCTGACTCCCGGCAACCGTAGGCGGGGGCTTGCGGACGGCAAGCAATGGGCAGTTCGCCGTCCGGTAAGGACCAGGACGTCAGCAGCAACTGCCGGCGTCCGCTGGGACCGATGCTTGCCAGGGTCGCGGGTTGTTCGAAAGAGTTATCGTGGCCCTTGGCACAGGCAACTGAAGGAACACGGGTGGGTTTTAGTGAGTAAAAGTCTGACATACCCTCCCGCTCCACCCAGAGCGGGAGAAGTTATTTGATAATTTACAACCCAAAAAAAAAAAAAAAAAATAAAAAGGGTCCTATTACACCTTTTTTTTGGAATTGCATCTTGCAGGTCAACCTAGGTTGTCAACTACTTAACAGGGCTATCTTGTCGATGCCTTAATTAATGAAGGCCTCTAGCCAGAGCATAATGATTAAACGTCTAAACGCTAAGGGCGCCACCTGGCTTAAGCAAGGGTCGGGGGATACAGAGAGTATACTCTCTGTAAGATGTCGCATTAACGGATCGTTAAGTACTTTTTAGAAAACTCTAATAAATGAAAATGTTACTTCGTTCAATCAATAACGATGAGAATATAGGTAAAAAACGGTCATAAAAACAACTTTCAAACAAACCGCCAGTCTACTGACATTTCTCCTTACAGCTCTATCATCTTTTTCAGGGTTCGGTAGTCAACAAGGAACCCTTATAGTTTCGCCATGTCCGTCTGTCCGTCTGTCCGTCTGTCCGTCCGTCCGTCCGTCCATTCGTCCGTCCATCCGCAGCTTAGCTCAGAGACTCTTAGTACTAGAAAGCTATAATTTGCATGCATATAAATATGTATAAATCACGACAAAGTGGTAAAATAAAATCACGAAAAAAAACATTTTTCCCGTCTACCCCATTGTGAGAGGTATCGTTGGATATAGGACTTTCCAAAATATTGCGGGTTCGAGAAAACAATTTTTCAATTCAGGGATCCTTTTGTGAAATAACGAAGTATAACGAAATATATGTACCTATGTATAGTATGTATGGCGAAGTCAAAAGGAAACATATCACAGCTAAGTAGGCTTTACAAGTTTACGAGTAATAGTCGACCAGCTTACATTTCAACTACAATTACATGATTTTCTACTACAGTGTTAAGTTGGTTCTTGGGATAAATTCATTCCAACTACGGAACCCTTCATTGTGCGTGGTCCGACACCCACTTGGCCGATTTTGATTTTAATTGAATTTTGTTAAGAAAACAGTGAAACTGTCTTTAGTCGAGGCTATATGTATATACAAACGATACTTCTACACCGTGTATACGAAATACGCAATTGTCTGGCACCGATTGTCTGACAAGACAATACAACGCGTACAATATTAAGCTATTTCTACGGGATCCTCACCTCGTTGTTATTAAAATGCTCGCATTTCATGAAAGATACTTCCTGATAAATCGAGGTCATGAACAACGCGCCCTGGTCATGTGCATACAAATTCAGCTTTCCGAGTTTCACCCCGGACCAGAATGCGGGCCAAATTAATTACCATGACAATGAAGCTGTAAAATACATTATTTATACACAGGGTGCGAGAACTCGAGTTTCTACTTACATTTGTGTACATTAACGACATGGAATCTAATAACAATATGCTACTAATTTTAGACTTAAACATTGTCATTCGTTACAACGTCAATGTCATGTCCCACTTGGACATGACATTGACATTGAAATTGTAACGAAAGACATAAAATTAAAATCAAGTATTAATTTGGTTGATTATTTTTATCTAATACAATTATTGATTATAGCAATGACGAACACATCCGCTGTTAATATCATACTGACAAACAAAAAACGATCCGATAGAAATGACGAGAATTATTTAATCTGATTTTAAATGCGTATACATTTTATAGTACGTATCTGTACGTATGCTTTGCTTGACGCAACAACAGAACACTGCAGGTGATTTGCCTACATATTGCCTTTAAACAAATGCGGTTAGATGACTCCAAAGACAAACAACAATAGTTTATATAAACATCATGCTAAAACGTTTGTCGAAGAACATTTTGTCCTATTGTTCTTCACCACAGCATTGCTCGGATAGATGAGGTGTGGTCCACTTCAGAATCGCGGCCTAAAATCGTAATTGTGCAAGTTTATGTAATTTAAATAATTGGACCCCGCACGATATGTTCCGGCCCGATTCTGTAGTACAATATTATGTCGACAACACTTTGATTATGTATAATAATTATCTTGTACACACAGGTGTATTATTTTCTTTGTTTTTGCTTTTATTGTTGTTTTTCTTTTTGCGTGTAATCGGATACTTGTTTGATTAGGTTTAGGAACGTATTCTTTTGGCCATAGCAGTTAGTGTCGTGTCGATTAGATGAATTTCGAAAGATATATTATTTGTGTGTTCCTGTGTCGTCTTCGACTTAGTTTTGTTCAGGCCTATCAAAAAGTCCTGAGGTTTATTTCGATCGAAATTGTCTGTAAATATATGATTTTTACTCCTTCAATGCAAATGATTTCCTCTTTCTACCAGTCTTCTTTATCTCATCCTTTTCTAGGACGCTACAAGGATATATTTTGCTTTTAAAATTATCGCTGACTCATTACTCTCGCATGTCCTTTATCCGGGTCAATTACTGTTGTGACTTCTGCAACCCTAGGGAAATCAGATGTTTTTTCTTTATATGTACGTAATACGTATGTAGGTAGGATTGATTAGCTTCATATTTTTAATGATGTTGGCGAATCCGTTATTATGAAACTGGACCCGTAAGCTCTTTCACATAAATATTCTTGAGTGATGTGAGTGACTCTTGATAATTATTAGAATATGTGTGAACGACGATGAAGTTCATAAAAGTAATGTTATGAGCGTTTTCATTATCGTCATCATCATTTTGGCCGTAATTGTCACCGCCTCGGCCTATTTTCCTTTTTATCATACTTATTGGTTTCTTACGTCGCTTGCCTTCGTCCAAGTGTTACCCGCAACTTTGACAATTTTGTTAGCCCAATGGGCTTTTCGTAATGGTTATCAGAAAATGCTTATACAGCATGACTAGCAAAGTATTTCGAATATGGGAATATGATATTTTGTTATATGAACCTAGAATGTGTTTCGAAATGAATTACCTGATAACGTACCTACTCAGTGTGTTTTCTAATTCTGATAAAGATATAATATTGATCGATTTTGACAGCGTTGTGATCATAATTGATAATAATAGAAGAGACGGTATGCACTAGGTAATGGATACAATCAACCTTCGGAAATCCTAAATGAAAAACCTTTGTCCATATACCTAGTCTTTTGAAGAACTAGACCTACTTAGCCGATAATTCAGGAAAATACGAATGAAGTTTATTATTATTAAGTATCTGAAATATTATTTATTTACCATCTACTTACAGGAAATGAACATGATGATGATGCTCTAGCTAGGTGTAAAGATATGATTAACAAATTGACTTAATTAGAATTTGGTCTCTACAGTTTCTCCATCTGATATTTTGGTATACAAAAATAAATTGCTGAGCGCGGCCTTCACGCGCGTGCGAAGGGCTGGTTCGCATCAGATTCACTTACAATGTGTGCTACCTATTAAGAAACGAAGCAGGAAAAGGTACACCGCTAACCCAGTGGCCAACTAGCGAGGCGACGTCGAACGATTACACCCGCCCGAGCCTCCATTCCGTACCGGTATCGCCGCGCCAGCGCTCGCAACCAGATACTTAACTGACTCCCATTACTAAGCACATCGCCACTAAACAACCGACCTTATGACGGGCCAGCCATAAGCGATGAGGACCCACCTGTCACCCCGGGGTGCTACGCTCCATTGTTTGACAATGCGGAAAGCGGGGGACGCGCCGCGCATCACAATTAGCGAAGAGAGTTTCGGCGACATGTGAATACAAAGTCATCGACAATATTGTGGCACTCGAAGAAATTACAGACGTCCCAGGACTCGAGGACGAACGTGACGCACCAACTTTAGTTCAGCTGTCGAAACCAAAAAGAAATTCGCCGCGGATTATATCGAAGGAGGACGAATTTTCGTGGAAGAGTGTTTGTTATGCGCAACCGTGCCCGAAAGTTAGCGAAATTTTGGCAACGACATAGCAAGAGCGACGCTTGTGCAGCTGACCTGCTAGCCAACACATCCTGCGATGATCGCGGGAAAAGGATATTTATTTGTACAGTGTGATTGATAGTGGACGATAGTTCTGCAAGGACAGCAAACAATACCTCGTGTGGTGCGTCGATGAACATTTATCTTCGAAACAGTTGTGATATTGAGGTGAGTTTAATTTAAATATGACCGTTACAGAATAATTTCTCAATTATAATCTAGGTTTTATCACATACTAGTGATTTAAATGCGGCCTCAATTAATTCCTGTTCCAAGTGTCACGGCATGTGCGCTCGTAGAATCGTCCTGGTTTATAATTTTATTGTAACCTATCACTGTTTCAACTCATTCAACAATTCGGTGCTGATTTATTAAGACATCAATGGCAGCGAGTGTTTCATCGCACGAACCGCGAATTAATGTATATTAACGATTTATAACTGTGCTACTGGACGAATTTAATCTACCTATATTAGCTTTACGCACTATCTCTAACAAGCCGCTAGAAATATGAATTATTTATATGTCTTC
Source organism: Eremobia ochroleuca (assembly GCA_949629135.1). Classification (NCBI taxonomy): domain Eukaryota; kingdom Metazoa; phylum Arthropoda; class Insecta; order Lepidoptera; family Noctuidae; genus Eremobia; species Eremobia ochroleuca. The sequence continues at coordinate 10,881,393 of OX451401.1, read as the reverse complement.
AAAATTTAAGATATAATTAGGTGTGCAAAATGGACCTAGTTAAGATTTTTTACTGCAACTTTTTTATAAGCTAATTTGAAAATGACGTGTGCTTAGACAGCGTGTTACTAAAAATAATAACAGTTCATTCAACTTCATCTGCATAGACTGTTAAGAATTAAGTTTGTTAACCCGAAGCTCGTATTAAGTGATCTTCACGGTGCAGTTTCAATTTAACTTAATTGGAGATTGGAGAAATATTCAGTAAATTCAGGTAATGAGATAGGAGACACGATAGCCGTAAAGCGGATGCGAATACAGAATAATGAAGTATCGAATGTAGATGAACAATACTATGAAGCTGCAACAACTTCCACGTAAAACGTTGTAAACAAACAATGCATTGTAATTTTCTCATCGAATCCTCATATCTAAAGTGGGTCATCAGTTCATAATAATATGTAGTGTTGCCAAACCACAGCGGCACTAAATAAGGTCGGGCCATATGTTATAAGAGTCATGCCGGTGCTATAAAACGGTCCACAAGTTAAAACAATAACACATTTGCGAGAGATGAAATGTGGTGATTTGGACCACAACGAGCTTAACTCTGCGAAGCTTGGAAGTGCTACTGTCGAACTAGATATTCTTTAGGTCATCCTAACCTAGATGCTACAGATGACTAAAATACACCTGTGTTTTAAACTGTCTTTGTGTGGTCCGTTAATATTTCTTACGTAAATATTAAAACACAATATAAGAAGATTGAGCAGCATTTACTTATGTATTCATAAAATAATAAATATACCACCAGCCAAACGAGGTAATTCTAATAATAAAATATTGTTCGGTCCTTGTTGATCAGTAATAACATCAACAATACTTACCCTGTATGGGACCTGAGAATCAGGTTGATATAATGTTGTGTAAATTATTGGAAAGTCTTCACAATCGATTTGTTTAATGAATAAATCACTATTTCTTTATTGATTTCGGTTATCTTAAAGCTGATTTTTTCGAATATTATGATAACTGTATTCTTCGGAATCATTTAAAAATTGTCAACAAAACCTGTATAATCCTGCTTTGCTCAATCAAATATGCTTTAGCATAACCGATCAATGTTGGATTGCAAATTGAAAAACAGAACAGTGTTAGTGCAAAAATTAAATGTACACATAATTAGATACGTCAGTCGGCAGATAACATTATGGCGTCAAAGAAACATGATTTCATTTATGTAGCAAATAGCTCACATTCCTCAGCCAATTATGATATAATCTAACGTAACATAACAGTAAGCTTGCACACATTCATCAAGTTATTACGGACGGTGTAATCTCAATAGCGGTGTCTTGATCTAAGTTACTTTGCCATCGTCGTTAAGAGTTATTGACATTGGAAACAAAATAAGAAGTAAAAACAATAAATATTGATTCATCGAACATAATAAATATATACCTAACATAGACTGCAAAAGATCAAAAATAACCGGACTGATAAATTAGGGGCATCCACAGAAATTACTAATACAAGAAAGACGTCAAAAGTACCGGTTATGAAATGGAAACGAATAAAAACGGTTGAAAATTTATAAAAAAAAACAAGATTCAGCTTTCAAGATAATAAGACAAACATTTTGCACATTGAAGATCAGATTAGGAACCGATTTTTAACGTGAAAGTGACGAATGAATGCTTATTGAATTCCTGATGACAATTCGATACATTATCGATTCGATTAAACGTAGGACTCGGCAGGTACTCAATCGTTCTGAATTGACATACGTGCCTTGAATAGGAAAAATGATAACAATATCCATATCAACAAAAAAGGTGATCGATTAGAAAACTTCGTAGATAGTGCTGATAGCCTTAGTTCAAATGAAGCAGTTACAGGAAATGAGCAATATCATCTTACTGCTGTTAAACATACTTAGTACTATTTGCTAAAGATTTAAGACGTAATAGATCTTTGCTTTAACAGGTGTTGCTAATCAAAGCCTTTGTTTCTCTGGTGGGAGCGCAGAAGCAAGGGAAATATGCAAAATGCAACAGCTTTGACTTAAAAAAAAAATAAGTACTTGAATGTGTAGAAGTGTTTTTATAACCAACGAAAAATGTCCACGCGGCAGTCTAGAATCATCTGCCTAGCCTTTTCCCAACTAGGTTGGGGTCGGCTTCCAGTCTAACCGGATGCAGCTGAATACCAGTATTTTACATGGAGCGACTACCTATCTGACCTCCACAACCCAGTTACTGGTTAATACGATACCCTTAGGTGAGACTGGTTGTCAGATTTTCAGGCTTCTGACTACCCGTAACGACTGTCAAAGATCTACGAATGACAGCCGGGACCAACGGCTTAACGTGCTTTCCGAGGCACGGAGGGGTCTCGGTATGTAAAGATGGTCACCCATCCACAGACCAACCGCGGCAAGCGTAGCTTAACCTGATCGATCGACCTGTGCGGCTGTTATTATTTAGTCTCGCGGTCTAGAATAATATACTGAATTCATGGTTACAGTTTGCGCACTGGTAAAAAATTTCCTGCATGTTGTAAAATTTTGCACTTCAACAGCAGGCAATGATTTTCCACAGCCCTATAAGATATTAAATCTTTAAAGCATCAAAGTTAAAGCAATTATGGGAATATTTATGCGACTTGATCAATGGTAGTTGAAGATGCATGATTTAATATGAAGTTTACGATCACTGACAGGTTGAGTGAGATCGAATCATAATAAAGGTGTTATAGCACAATCGTTTCCATCAAACTTGTCGTAGATTTATAATCGATTGTCGCATTGAACCGGTCGCCTGACCTGTAGATCTGGTCTGGAATATTATGCGGGTTCAGGCAATCAAGTCACTTGACCTGTATTACATACAACTAGTTAGTTGGACGCGTTAACAGGTTCGATCCTTGTCATACATTATTCAGTGTCCCCGGGATTGTTACTAGTTTTGTAGACTAGTATTAGAAAGAGTTCAAAGTAACTTCATGAAAATGGAAGAGGTAGCAGAAAGAAGTCAGTAGATTACTTACTTAATTAAAACGAGTAACTTATCATGATTTTGTTCTTTATTTTTTAATCGCGAAAGAAGATTTTTGAAATATTTCTAATCCACAAAAGCATACCAACTCGATATACTCGTAGCATAGCATAATCATCATCAGCCTACAATATCCCCATTGGTGGGTCACAGACCTCTCTATGAGAGGGAGTGGGTTGGTGGATGTCAAGTGTCTTCGAATTTTTGGTTCTAGGACATGCCGGTTTTCTCACGATGTTTTCCTTCACCGTTTTTGAGAGTTTAAACACTTTACTTTGTGTATTGAGTTTCATCACGAGTGGTGATGAAACTCAATACACAAAGTAAAGTGTTTGCCTGGGTTCGAACTCACTCGTAAGTCGGGGCCACCACTGCTGTTCGAACAAATTGACAAATTAATGACATACTTCCGAATTTTATTTTATTTTTATTTTTTAATTTTTTTTTTATACTACTACTTAGTCCAAATCCAAAACAAGTGATTCTTCTTCTTTAAAGTATTTTTCATTGTAAACTTTTTTAAATTCTACTGCGCACGGTGCGATCACTTCGTAAAAGAATGGTGGCACGTTTTCGAACACAGGTTTATGGCCAAGTACTATAATTTTGAATGTAAAATGTACTAAATCTTCGAATGGTTCTTGGGTAACGGATAAAAAGTCTCTTGAACAGAACTTCACTCTGAACTGCACACTTGTTGATGCAGGCACTGCAGTTTCCATAGGATCCACGTTAAACATTTTTTTCATTTTAGCAGTCAGTTTAATTTTAATAGTAGCGAGATACAGCTTGTGATGGTTAGTGATTACGAAATGATCTTCCATATAACCATGTGTAATTGGTGAGTTAGACATATCTAATATTTTAGGATGTATTTGTATTGGATGCGGAAGCACCTCTGCGAAGACTTTTAAAGTTTTCGTCATAATACATTTTTCGGTTTCTGGTTCCAGTAATTCTAACTCATAGTAACTATTGTGATAGCCAATGCGTTCATTTTTAGTAAAGTATACCGGGATTTTTACTTTTTCGTATGGCTTCAAGAACAAATAAGTAGACTCGAATATAAACGTGTCTAAAGCGAGCTCAATAATGCTTTTGACGATAAAATCCACTAATTCAATGATATTTATTGAGTCTGATCCGTTTTCGATTTTTGGCATAGATATTATTGTCTTAGCATCGTCATCGTAGTCTATTTCTCTTTCTTCGACACTCTCAGTATTCACCCCACTTGCTTGTATAGAAAGACTCATATCGGATTCTTTAGATAAATCAATCAGTCGTTTATAAATATGCAAGTGATAAGAGTAAGGATCCTTTACAGAAATGTTCACAGTTGCAGTTGAATACTTACCATTCTTTTTTATATGCCAACGGTAAACAGGCGGCATAGTTATCGTTTCGGATACTATCACAGTATGTATTTTTGAAAATGCGCTGACAATTGGCACAGTAGATAAATATACAGTAAAACATCTTCATACAAACGTGCCGCTCTCGGTTTGAATGTGTGCGTGCGGGCCGCGCGCCATGTCGGCACGCGATTTCACGCACACGCTAACATAATATATGGGGGAATAAGGTGGCGGCAGTGCGGGCTGTGCAGCGCGACTGTGAGCACGCGCGTACGCTACATGACCGCTTGCGTTCGTCAACTCTCGCCGGCGGCGGCCACTTACTCGTAAATTACGAGTATCATGACTTCAAAAAGGGGAAAAAAATATTGTAGTGTTTTCGGGTGCCTCAATAATGATTTCGCAAACCCGGACTTATCATTCTTCATACTTCCTAGTCAGCCAGAAATGTAAGTACCTACTTATACTTAAATATTATTAGAAAATGTGGTATTGTATTGTTTATTTCACAGTTTATTTGCTTTATTAAGAGCGTAGCCGAGTCGCATTTTTCTGAATACTATGTTTAGAGCTAAAGTTTATTTTAAGAAGTCTAGTTTTACTATAAAACAGAGGATTGAGTACGAAACATCGTTTAGGTAAACGTATTTGTCGCGTAGGTATAGTTGTAATAAGGGCAATTTCACAATAATTAATATTGCAAATTAATTACTTTTGAAATTATTATTTTTTCTATTGTCTGATGTGTTGTTCAATCCAAATATGGTTCCGGTAGTCTGACGATCGACTTATTTAGTCGAATACTTGTGTGTACATCGACTTATTAAGTCGATGCGCGTATCGTCGTCTAAAATGTAAACAAATTTCGTCAAAAATAATTCTATCCCGTTTATACTTGAGCATAGTGTAAGAATATAGAACAACACAGGCATAGAACAGGCATGACTCACCGTTCTCGGTATCGACACAGCTACTGTGGTATCGATGTGTAAACATACCTATTTTTTTGGCCGGCGTTCGGGTCGGCCACTTGACACTTGTTTTTGTTTCGCTTACCTATCGTATGAAAAAAATGTGTTAAGAGGTCTGTTCTTTTTGTTTATTATTTACTACATTTATAAATTGGTAAAATATTCAATCATAATATGCTTTTTATTTCATAAATTTAGATCAAGTGCTGCTTGTTCGAAAATATTAACTAAAAGTAAAAGTGACAACCCTGGGTATCAACGCAAGAGTAGGCTAATAACTCGGCGGGCGGCCTTAGATAACCTACTGTATATTTATTTACTGTGCAATTGGGATACACAAAGCTTCTGGAGGAACATCGTCACAAACATCACCTCCAACTTTGAAAAATAACCCCGAATTTATTTCTTCCTGCTTTTTGAGTCTAAATATTAATTTATATACAACAGGTATACCAGGATATAGTCGCTTTGGAATAACGGGTAATATCTTTGCTGTCGAAAATGTAGAATGGTCCATAACACTTTTAAATCGGATGTTCATGTATTTGCCTGCACAGTTTATCACTGTGAATTGAAGAAATTGTTGTTCTAAAGTGTTGCTAGTCAGAATAATCGGCGTCGGAATACATAACACTGATGACGTGGGTTTCAAACATTGCCACTCTTCTTTGACACTTTCTGACGGTGCCTCCGAGCCGGAAAATAAGGATTTATAACTCATTCCACAGTATTGCGACCCGAGAGGAGAAACTAACTTGTGAGGATTTGTAGAAATAGCCGCTGGTAAATGTGACCCTGGTACCTCTAGCTCTACTTGTGCCTCTACGTCCACTTTTGAAGGCTCGGGTTCTATCGGCCCAATTCGCTGAGATGTAGATGAAATGGTGGTGTTGGGATGAAGATTTTCTGCCTCTCCTTCTGATTTTGTTAATATGCGAGTTTCAGAAATGACTTCCAGCGCCACAGGAATTTTTCGTTTCTTCAGGTCAGCTTCCATTTTACGCCACTTGCTTGCTGTCCTACACAATCCGGAGGTTAATTCAAAGGGAGATAGTCTGGTGGATTGTACATACAACTTGTTTATTATCATTTTCTTTCGCAGACGTGCACCTTGTATTTTTCGCTTGCAGTCTGCGGCTGCTCCATGTAAGCGTCGCACTAATTCTTCCCATCTTGGCAAGCATCGAAAATCTACCTTGTGTTTGGCTTCTAGCGATTTTATTAAATTCTCCACATTGATGTCGTACTCATTATTATCCCTGATACGTATATGAGTGCACTTTGATAGCATCATGAAACCAAAATACTTATTTTTATTGAGATAATGTACGGCAAGCGGTCTCGATACCCGCGGTTTATTTAGACGTTTAGGTGAGATAATATTATTCAATGTTTGTGTTGTGTTTTGACGTCCTGATTGTCATTGTCTAATTTGATAACTTGGTTTTTTTTTTGTTAGGACTGAGGTTATATTACTCACAAAGGAAATCCAATAGCCGATACACATGTGAATACAGAAATGATAAGAGTTAAATAATTATGTACTCAATCATTACGAAACAAAACATTACGAAATAGCAATGATAATAATTGATTTCCACAGGTAGGCGATGGATGCATCAGTTCCCCGTGTACTACTAAGCATAGCATTAGCTGCTTTGCTGCCGATGGCTTCTCTGAACAGCCATGATGGTGTGGCCAAAGAGAACATACCGCACTCGCGGCAGAAGAGAATCCTCTGGATCACGAACGATGGCCGCTTGGCATTGCCACCCGGTACTACAATGACGATCACACCGTCACTGTCGATGCCATTCGTAAGGCATCCACCGAAAGGATTCTTGTCTAATATGACCGTCAGTTTCCCCTTTACAAGTAAGTGCCATTTTCTGAAGCGTTTTTATCTCTCGATGTTTTATATTCTTTATATTGGGTGATTTTTCAACGAATGATACCTTTAAAGTTGACGTTTGACAATTTTTGTATGGAAAAACTAGTTAATTGGGTAATTTCGTAACACACTATCAGTAGCAATGGGTTTCATTTTGACAGTTCAGTAACATTCATTGCGTTATTTACGTTGTTCAGCAGTCACGTTCTTCGAACATATGAAGCAATGGATTAGCAATATCTTTCAAAATTATTCAAATTGAGATTGATACTGTGTTACGCAATTAGGGTGCTGATTAAAATTCAAAATTATTTCTCAGATAAAGATATCAGGCATTAAAAAACTCAGCCCTAAATCAGTCAAAAATTAAATATTTAAAAAAATTTCTGTCTGCGTATGATTATACCTGTACCTGTATGCAGTTTGACTGTTTAAGTAGCCTTATATTTTCGCCATTCCTGTGCTCTATAATCGAGATATTTTATTTTAATGTTTTGCAGGTAAAATAGAATACTCTTTGGAATTTATGAGTCAGTACTTTCAGGTTAACTAGAATTCTAAGTAGAGCAGTCAGTGTAGTTGAAAGTAATACAAAATAACATAGTATAGTATTATCATAATCTAATATTTGAATTTGCAAAATCTGAATAATTTGTGCCAAATTATTTACAATCAACAACTATTTGGTATTTATCGACAGTAACATGTATTTGTTTAGAGGTAGTTTAGACCACACTTGTTGTGTGACATATTAATGTTTGTAGCAAATAAGATAATGAATGTAGATGGATAATATTAATTGTAGTCAAAGCGTTACCGCATTGAAAGAGTAAACTAAGGTGATGTTCATGTAGTTCCAGTTAGTGACGTTTTACGTAGAATTAATTGTAGTGTTAGAACAACAGTTAAATTATTAAGCGAAAAAGTAAATAAAAATGTAGATACTTCTAAGATGGGTGTTAAACTTTTAACTATTTCCCCTCGTTCATTATGAATCGTGATATCTTGTAAATCTAAGCTAAATATTGCTTTAATATAGGACTTTTATTTTTAATTTTTTTGCACATTAGTATGTAACATTAACGTTAAATATTAAGTTAACGTTAATATTTAACATTTAACAGCAGCGCAATCGAACGCAAACTGTCGCAAAAAACACGATGCAGCATTGATGCATTCGTCCGTGCAAAAACGATCGTGTCGCATGGTCCATATATCTTTGATGAATGAGGGGGTAGATATCTAAACTAATTTGTGAATAAAGAAGACTATGTGAGTATTAAGTTTCTTTAATCATTTTCAGTCGACTTTGACAAACTCGGTTTGACGGACAATGAAAATCCTTACGGCGCATTTCCGCCCATCTTGGCCCGATCTATGGGAAGAGCGGCAGTTTCTATGATGGCGGATTATGTAGGACAGTACTTAGACCGGAGACGAGGCAAGCGGTCCACGGGAGAAAATGTCACTCCTGATGTTGAAAAAGCAATACTTGACAGATTGCATGGAGGAGAGAGGTAAAGTATATGATGCACAATTATTCAAAGCTAACAATCGCTGTCTTCTACTTTTCAATGACAGTCTTGTTATGTAAATCTTGGAAGATTTAACACCGAGTTTATTGCTGAACAAAGGGGACAAAGTAACAAAGGTGTTGAAGAAGGGACCACACACGAAAGTCGTCAGCCGCGTGTATTTCTGTGAGTCTCAAACCACGTGGAGGCTAGCAACAGTAGCGGTTAAGTTATTGGTCGTCACTTTCACCTTCACGTCGATGAATATATCAGGAATTCCAGTCACGAAGGATAGTTGGCGACGAACGCAGGAAGTTACTACGAAAGGGTGTTTGAAATTCTTTATGTGATTCGAAAATCGGCGCCAATTACGTAAGGAATTGAAGAATTGGACCATCTTTTTATACCACATTTTTAAGCAAATAAATATTATTTCAACCTTGTTTTAGGAATTTGTTACTTCTATTAGAACATTTCGTGTGGTTCACTAAACAATAGGTCTCGTTGATGTTTGCCCTTCTGATAGCATCTTTTTCCACTTTTCAATTTGTTGGAGTCTTAAACAGTCACAGATGTAGATAAGTCTAGAAATTATTTTTGCGAATCATTGAAGACTGGATTGTTATGAAAGTATTCTTTGTTAAACATTAGTCTTTAGATAAACATCAGACAAGCAAACGATAGAATAGAATTTTGTCCAATTAAATGTAACGATGACTAACGGCACTTTAAAGAGAGACTATTTTTTAGAGCAATATTGTATGGAATTGCGGAGGACATGTTCGCAAACTTCGGGCTAGATGGAAAAGAGTGTCTTCTACGAGCTATTTGCGAAATCCAATCGCACCCACTAAAGAACTTTGGTCTTCTCGGGGAAATTATGAAGCTGTTCTTTACGTATGTATATTTTAAAATTCTTTTTAGACTTAAGGAACCCTGTATACGATTTTCCATGTATATTTTTCTTCTACAACGTGTGTGTAAAATTGGACATATTAACGCCAGGTATTTCTTAAGATAAGGTCAGTTCAGTTTGTGCCAGTGTAACCGGATGCGGCTATATCGGTATTAAACAAGACGTTTATCCAGTTGTAGATTTACTCGTATCTAGCCGGCATTCTAAGGTATACGGGCTTTCAACTTTTAAGTACTAATGACGAACGTCATTGGTAGGTTTGTAGGCAAGCATGAACGTCAAAGGCAACGGATTACCATGGTCTGCAAGCCATGTGACCGATAGAATTTTTCCGCAAAAACGATGAACTTCTATACGAACTTTCCTCCCCTATTTGACGCCTTTAGCGGATGAATTTTCAAAAATTCTTCCTTTTTGCTCACTTTCGTTATATAAAAAGTAAAAGTGCAAAATGTCCTGCTTCTAGATCCGCCGGTTTAGGTTGTGCATTGTGTGTCAGTTAATAAATCAATGAATTGAGGATTTTATGTTACAAAATGTCTTTTTATAAATGTTATTTATTTTTCTAGACCCAGCAAGTCCCCATACGCGAGTCTCCTAAATGAATATGTGGAGGCCCAGAAGGCAGGACAAGCGGGGGGCGAATGTTGGCCTTATTACAGGCTATGTCCCAAGAGTATCTTCCAATCTTCGAACAAATACTCGTGAGTAACTCACATTAATATTTTTATGAGCTGTGTTAGGTTACATAATTGTATTATCGATTTTGTGCTCTTGGAGTTTGATGTTTCATGTCAAGTTAATCTAGCAAGTTTCTCTTTCATGGCTACAAAATTCTAGGATTCATTTTTGAAAGTTCTTAACAAAAATGAATACCGACATTTAATTTACAGGAAAGATGCAGAAGATTTACACAGGCGGCAAGAACACGAAGACGTGGAAGAAAACAAAATAGAGGATATACAGGCAATGTAGAACAATTTAGTGATGTTGCTGAAACTTCGGCTGATAGAGCCGGCAACAGAATCCCAAATGTAGTGGTAGTTCCGACCAAAGCTCTTTGTAATTAGACTTGTACTAAAATTTATTTATTTTTATATCTAAGTGCCATTCCATTAGAGCACGGGGAAGACACAACGATGAAACGGTTTTCGTCCAATCGCATCACGCTAAACTCGTGCGCACAAAATGAAAATTTTAAAATGGACCGCTGCAGAGTTTTTCGTCTAGTACAAGCTAGCGAGACAAAATTATTTTATTACTTATTTTTATTGTTTATTTATATTTAAGATGTCTTGCGCTGTTTTAGAGAGAAATGGAGGAGATTTCTGTGTTCTGTATGCGTATACGTCAAAAGCAGGGGCGTTCCTTTCATTAAAGCCGAAAAGCCCGGCTTTCAGTCAAACGTGAGCCTAACAATAAAAAATTAAAAAAAAATAAAACTACACAAGTAAACTTGTAAATTAACCAACTCAATCATGTCGCCAGAATTGATAAGAATAATAAAAACTGCGCGCCCCGGCCGGCGGCCGCCTGCTATACGTTCGATGCAAGGTTGCCAGGTTTACATACTCGAAGAATAATATTTAAATCCCGCACAGTTTTCATCACGCGCACCGTTGCCAAACCTCTCCAATACCGCTATTGCGAGAACGCAACAATAAACATCGTCCCGTCTCGCTCGCACCAGCTGGCTTCTTATGAGGCTTCTGGACCTGTCACTATTTGTATACAAATGTTCACGTTGTTGATTACATCAGTATGTACTTATTTTCCAAATTGTACTGATTTTTAAGCCTGGCTTCTGATTTTTTATGAATGGAACGTAAAACGAAGCGTGTGTGTGTGTAAATAGTATGAATGAGCGCGTCGCTGTGCAAAGCTCGATCTATGGAATGGAATGATACAATTTCAAATTAGTTCAAGTTCGTTTCGAGCGGTTACTGGTGCATTTTTTGCTTGGACATTTTCTGTGAAATGAAGTGTTGTGATTAGTTTTGCGGTGATTATCTTTGTTTTGAAGTGATTAAAAAGTTTCTTGACATTAAAATGAATTCGGAAACGCTTGCAAATGTGCCTTGTGATGGATTAAAGTATGTGCAATCTTTATTCAGAAAGGTAAATACTTTCACGTTTTACAGACGAATATAATAATCTCATTACTTCACCTAAACCTACTTTTTGAGTACCTATTTCTCAGAAATCTAAATTACGTAATAGGCATTTTAGTCGAAAATTGCCTTCAGGGTGCCTTTCCGGAACTTTTAAAGATACCTAGCTCATTTAATTGTGATCATTCCTGCGACAAGTTGTTTCGCGGAACGTGTTAAATAAGTATTCACACATATTTAATTAAGAAATAAGTACTCAAGAACAAGAACGGCTTTCCGAATTATCGAAAATTGCAATAGAAAAACAGCTGTTGGTAGAAATAAAACGTTCACCAAATTTTGACGCCGACTGATTACGCCGTTTTGAGTTAGAATATATAATTTTTATATTTTGTAAAGGCTGCTTAATTAATTGTAAAAATTAAAGCAGGCGCCAGGATCATGTTCTCTAAATGAATTGACAAAAAACGGCTTTCATCAAAGCTACTGAAGGTAAAGTAAATCTGTCTAGTAATTTTTACCATGCCTTCCGTGTGCGTGTGTGTGGTGTTTGTCATCTGTCTGTGATAAAGAAACGAAAATTGAAGAGTTATGGCTGTTCACATTGTGAGTAATTATAATTACAAATATTATCAACATCGTAAACAATGTGTAGTTAGAAATCAATCAATAACTTGTACGCCATCTAGTGGCCAGATTGTAATATTTTGCCTATAGCGACTGTTGCGAGCGAGTGAAATATGAACTAACTCTGAGCTCTGTTGTGCCAATAATGTTAATAGATGGCTCTTATACGTCTTATCATATTTTACACGAAACTGATAATATGAAAATGAAAAAGTTGCGATTTTGTAAAGGATTACCAATACTTTGAGTATATAATTTATAATATAAGAAAAAAATGGTGCTATTAAAAAACATTTCATTTTAATTGCTAATAGCAAAAACTTACAATTATGAAATAAGAATATTAGTAAGAACTAAAACGAATCAGTCGGTAGGCACAACTTGTGACAGACGATACGGTAGGTAGGTACTTAGTTTTTTTTTTTTAAGTATGTTGGCTTGCCCTAAGTTTAACCACTAGGCACGCCACTGGTCAAAAGGTGTGGATGCAAGATGGAAATAGTCTCCTGGTTTTACACTTTTGTTTACTGTCATCCCTGATTGCTCTAATTTGCTGCGCCTACCTACGTATTATGCCTGTAATGCACTATACAACGTGTAACGTTAAATGCGCAAAACCTGAAAATAGTTTGATCAGAATAACGAGCAGAATTAATTGAACCACTTTTTAATATAGGTCACATTTTTCAAAAAATCTTCATTAAAAATGTTACCATGTCTATTTATTAATGGGTCAAGCAAGCCAATGTCAGCGCGGCGCAGCGGCCCGGTGACGACTCCTCCCTCGATAAAGCGTCGTCGCAGACGCAAGAAACGATCAGAATGGCCAATAAAACTAAAACAGCACATAAAACCTTTTAAATTTTTTTAATGACTTATTTTCGCTCTGAAATAGGTCAATTGAATTAAAAATCAGTTGGGGTGTCTGAGGTTTTGCGCATTTAACGTTACATGTTGTATATATAAATATTTACAAAAATATGTCTCAGGGTACTTATTTAAAAATTAAAATCATAAATTTCAGTAAAATAGGTATTTATTTGTTCACTCTATCAAAGAACATACAAGAATAATAACAATTATCTGTACGTATAAAATAACTTTTAAAACAAAATCTTAAAAATAAGATTATTTAACTACAATAACGTTAAATCTAGTATATAAAATAATATAAAAATATAAAAATTCAAACCTTAACATTATGAGAAATGACTACATAATAAAATAGGTACATATATATATACAATAAAAATACATATTTACAATCGAATCTAATAGTCATCATCAGAAGATTCCTCATCACCACTCTCCAATTCGCTAGAATCTTCTGATAACGAATAATCCCAAAAAAAAATGCGACTTATTCTTTCAGTTTTGTCGTGTTTCAACCATTCTTCAAAAAAATCAAATTTTGTCATAGTTACGACTCGTTCTGAAACAAAGTAAATAATTGTAACTGCGGGCATTTTCGGGAGCCACAATTTATATGAATCTATGCCTCAATGTTGTAATAATAACATACCGAAAAATCAAGCTGGATACATTTGGATAAAAAAAGTTGCAACCCTTTAAAGTTTAAAATGAAGGAAAAATATGTAGGATTACATTAACATACTTATAAACTCAAATTATAGCAAAAAGGTACATGTCTTTTTTTAAAAACAAGTCAAGAGGGTAAGTGCATACCTTCAACAGTAGAATCCATCACAAAAAAATCGTTTCACTTTACTATAAATTTTAAGAGATGTTGTCACAAGTGTGCTAAAAATGCTACTAATTTGCAAATGCAAACTGCACTCCCTTTTACATTAACATTTACCCCTCCACAAAATTACTTAATGAGGTGCCAAACAAAGTATTTCTTAGAATTCCTTATCTGGGAAGGGTTGTTTACAAGTAGTTATCACGAATTCCTGGAAATGACGTCATGAATTTTGTCTCGCTAGCTTGTACTAGACGAAATACTGTGCGCTGTTTTGATCGTTGCCTGTCTGCGCGTGCTTTTAATTTGTTTAGTTGAATTATTTGGATTTTCTTTTGAATTTCTTTAGATTTTAATTGGTCCTAATTGTTTGATTAATTCTATTTTACTTATTAATGTTATTTTTCTCATCTTTGTTGTCACTGTTGTATTAAATTAAGGAGCACGTGAGTCTAAAGTAGCTAGTGATTTTGTAAATTTTTAATGTATTTATAGTTGTTAAGTAATATAACATATTATTTTGAATGATTGCATTTTTCCATTCCCTTTTTCGGAATTGCTTAAATTCATTAAAAAACTTTTGCAAATGAAACTAAACAAAAACTCATAATTCATTTAAGAGAACCTCAATATCAACAATAAACATCGTAAAATAAAGACTGTACAATTGAACCTCACATAAAACCATAAAAAAACCACACAACTATTCCTTTTAAAACTACATCGACAAGGAAGAGATAATCAATAAAAAGTAGATATCTGGGACGCGACTACACGTTTAAAAATAAATACCGATAAGGCACGTGGATAGCCGCGCAACCCTAGTCGGAAACCTGAAAGCTCCGTCAGGGGGCGTAACATGAAAGGCAACGCTGCCCGATAATTTTCTATTTTTGGACCAAAACCCTGCTATGGTTAAGGTAAGAAGGATATGAACCAAGTATATGTGTGTCAATAATTGTGTTTGTGTGTACAGTGTCCGTGTATTGAACATTTCAGGCGCAATATGTAATGTTCGTGCTAATACTTATGTTGAGTGCAATGCTCGAAACTGCATCGGTACAGAAACGAAGCTATTCGGATCAGTCCGTCAGAGGATACATCACTGAGGTACGGTTTCTAACACTTTTCTAAATTACGTAACTTTTCCTGAAGATATCTGAGAAGCTTTAATCGATAAACTGTTGTAGAGGACATGCTGGTGGAACGAAGTGTGCAAGGAAGAGTTTCAAATATTGTTCCGATGTAAGTGCCCTTCGTGGTCTTATTGCCGCAGTCCGGGGCGCTATTATAACGCGATATGCTCCATGACCGAGACCGGCTACATCTGGGACCAGCCCCATTCGGAATGGCGCCCGCAATAGTAAACACAAAAAACCCAAAACATAAAATATTTTAAACATGCTCCAACATATGATTGTAATACTTGAACGTTAGCTTGATATCGTAGCTATTAGTCTCCACGAAATTCTGAAATTTTCAAATGTGCCAAATTCATACAACGATTCTAATTTGAGACTGATTCAGTATAAAATGAAATAAAATTTCACCTTCTATTTTCATAAATTAGCCTAAGATATGCACCTCGTTTCCTTTTTTCACCACATTGAATGAGATCACAATACTAAATACGAATGTTACGCGCGTATCTTGACCAATTTTGTTGAATACACTTGTTCGAGTTATGTGAAAAATAAATCTATGTTTATTCGATATTTATGATTCATTTCTCGTTTCCCCAATTTTGACCTTGAGAATGTACAAGAGAAGCCATTGCTGGAGCGCGCATGCGCGTGTTCCGTTGTCTTGAGAGTGAATAATCAATAGTTGAAGCAGTCGGCAATCGGACCTTAACAATACGTAGACCACAACAAATAGCAGGACGTTTATCAAAATGCTGCCAGCAATAGTGTTTCTTCTATCTTTAACTGGAATCTATTGTGAACCAGAAGCAGTGCGGGAGAATTTCGACTATTTCAGTTATGGTTCTAGTGACGATCTACTGAAAAACTTGGATCTCCATTTGGTAAGTGAAGTTCATCTATACACACATCTATATCCAAGTCAGGAAGTTAACGTTCTGAATACGTAATTTGTAGATAACGCTTAATCGTAAATCGAAAAGTAAATCGAAGATCTAAAACTGAATTTAAAACGTGAGAAAAATTTACTCAAAACGTAAAACTTTTCAGCCGAAAGATGAAATAGTTCTGAGACCTCAGGAAGTAAAGGACTGGCCGCAAACATCGTTGAACGTGGGACAGATAACCTCTGTATCCATCAACTCCTTGGGACAACCTGTGATATTCCACAGGGCCGAGCGAGTATGGGACGAGAGGCGAGTAACTACACATGAATTTTATTATATGTACCTGCCCTTAACCCCTTTTTCCATAAGCTGCAGATATCTTTTATGACCATTCCATAACTATCCATCGTTACTTTAGTCTTCCTCTCATATAAGTAAATCCGCATTCATACTAACAACTTTGCTCACCGACATAAGACACTCATTTCTGCTATTAGTACCCTTGCGTGATGAATTGTATGTCTCGTCTAAACTTGTGAGCTTACAGTATCACCTGAACAGCCAACTATTTTCATTTCATATAGTGTGTTTAAATACTTTGCAGCACTTTCAACGAATCCAACGCTTATCAGAATTTGGACAAGGGTCCGATCATAGAAGACACCATCCTAGTCTTGGATCCTCACACGGGATCCGTGCTGCACAGTTGGGGAGCTTATGCGTTCTACATGCCACATGGACTGACTGTGGACCATCATGATAACGTCTGGGTCACTGATGTCGCCAAGCACCAGGTTTTCAAGGTAAGCGATATTGTTACACAAGCTAAAGATCACATTTCTATTAAAATCAATGTACCCATCATAAAAATTGAAGTAGTACCCAAGGTGCCGCGCTCTTCAAGGGCGAGTAGGTACAGCGAAAGCCAGTCGGCTTACATTGGTGAGGCTTCCACCCAACATCGACTAAAATTTTTAGCAAGTCTTATAGATATTTAATCCGCGAATAAGCCGTTTGAGCCTAGCCGATTAAGAACAGGATACACAAGCTGGCTACAAAGGATTTGTGGAAGATAATGATGATATTGTGTTTCCTTTGTTTACTACGAATTGCTATCTTTCGTTTCTTGATTTCAGTACATCCCAAACAACCACAAGTACCCGACCTTGACCATCGGAGAGGCGTTCACAGCCGGCTACCCCTACAGACGCCGCGTGTTGCTATGCATGCCAACCTCAGTCGCCGTCGCCACCACTGGAGAAATCTTCGTCGCTGACGGCTATTGCAACAACCAGATACTCAAATTCAATGCAGCAGGAAAACTGTTACTGGCCATACCTTCCTATTCTGACGCGATGTCCTTGAATCTTCCGCACAGTGTGACATTACTGGAACATCTGGACATCGTCTGTGTCGCAGACAGGGAGAATATGAGGATCGTCTGCCCGAAGGCTGGATTGAAGAGTTATGTGAAGATGTTTGAACCGGCTACTGTTATCGAGGATCCTACTCTGGGCAGGGTATTTGCTGTTGCGTCTCACGGTGATACGATCTATGCTGTGAATGGACCAACGTCCCAAAATATTGCCGTCCGAGGATTTACTGTGAATACGCTATACGGAAACATTTTGGATACATGGGAACCGACCACTGTAAGTTGTAATTTTTTTATAGTGATGATTTTTGTCTCGAATAATTTTACTGGGCTATTATGAAACTATACGAATATTATGTTTTGATATTTATGTAAAACGATTCGTTTGAATATTACCTGTGTACGCTAATTAGGTACCACTTTTCCTATAAAATTATGTTCTATTTTGTAGTGTTAATCGTCCAGTCCTACCTGAAGCCTACAGCTAACCAGCTAGTGAGTTAAGCTTTAAAAGTGTGTCTAATAATGTGCCATTGTCTTTTTCAGGGCTTCACAAACCCCCACTCGCTGGCAGTGACAAGGAACGGATCCCACCTCTACGTCACAGAAATTGGGCCTAACAAGATCTGGAAGTTCGAACTAACAGATGTATATGATAAGAAGTAAACGGTCTATTAGGACAAATAGCTATGTTTATTAACTTCAGAGTATAATAGAAAAATTGCTTGACGGTGAATGAAATTCACCAAAATTTATAGGGAAATGGTGAAACGAGAAATTTAAATGAAGATTATAGGAATTTAAAAGCTCATGTTTATAATACTAAGATGTATAACCGACAAATCTGGTATTTCTAGTCAAACTTATTAAGTGTTCTTTTAAAACTGCTTCGTTAGCTCACTTAATCCATGTTTAACCATAGAGAGAGATTCAACTTGCTTCTTCATAACGCATACCTACATAATAATACTTGTAGTCGACTTAAAACTATTATATTTACAGTTTCCTGCCATATTGGCTCATGTATCGGGAAATAAATGTATGATAGCTGTAAAGAGAATTGTTTAATATTGTAATTAAAGGGCCAATCTATAAAACACGCACAGAAAAGATTAATTGAACCCTAACTTAACTGCTAAGAGCGATTGTATTTAAAGTCTTCAGGCAAAGTCTTCCTTTGTATACAAATGTAATAAAAAAAGACTTCCTATGGACATTATAATCATGAAAGCCAAGATCTGCGGAGCCAAGAATCTGTGGTAAGAGAATAGTGGTGGCCCAGTGGTAACGGCCCCGACTTACCGAGTCGTGGATTCGAACCCAGACAGGCGTTTTACTTTGTGTACATTATTTCAGCACCACTGCTCTCGAAACGGTGAAGGATAACATCGTGAGGAAACCGATATGTCATAGAACCAAAAATTTGAAGACATGTGACATCTACCAACCCGCACTGGGCCCGCGTGGTGGATTACCGCCCACCCCCTCTCACTGAGAGGAGGCCTGTGTCCCAGCAGTGGGAAGATTATAGGTTGGTTATGATGCTGTAAAAGTGTGCATTTGTTTAGCTTGAAGATTTCTTACAAGCAGTTTATCCTGCCCTATTTTCGTACCGTGTACAAACGCCGTCAGCAGATTTAAAATGGCGATGTCAATCTTGGCTTTCTAAATATCTAGATTGCTATCTCTAAATATTGTAGAAGTAACTTGAAATTATAGTATTAAATAATATGGACCAATTGGCATGTTCATACGAAAATTATTCAGAGTATAAATTACGTAGGAGAAATAAAATTTATAGAATCGGTTTATCAAAATTAAAATTGATGTTTTATTTTAACGTAAGACGAAATAAATAAAATATTTACATTTTCTATAAGTACAGACGCCAGCACATCAAGCTACTACAATCTGTCAGATTTCTTTAATAGATTTTCAACTTTATCGCTAAAGCATAAGGCTCAAAGTTGATTGAGAAAATCTGACAGTTTCGGGTAGCTTGATGTGCTGGCGTCTGTACAATACATATATTATAACCAGCATGTCCTAGAAACAAAAAATCGAAAACATGTGACATCCATCAACCCGCACTGGACTTGCATGGTAGATTATGGCCCACTCCACCTCACAGAGAGGAGACTCAACTCTCAGTAGTGGGAAAATAATGAGCTCAATATTTTAATGTGTAGATACATAAACGACATAATATATTGCAACAAATTGTTTATTTCATATCCACATTTATAATCAAATATTCCACAACATCTATAAATAAATATACCAAATATATTACAATAATTATATCTTATTATGTATTTACAAGTACTTAAAAAAGGAATGAAACTAGATACGTTATGACCTTGTCACCTTCTGCTTATCACTTTGAATACAGCATCTTGATTCTGTAAAAATCACACTGTGAAAACTTGCGTGAGTGAGCTGTCAGTGTCATCCCGTTGATACTAGGGATTGACTAAGCTAACATTGACAATCATAATACTGATTTTAATAATATTTTTATGCTAATTCTATTGATCATTTCAAATAATTTCAAAGCTAGTATTTTAGTTGTCAAAACAACTAAAATTGTTGTATTGTTGTTGTTGTTTGTGGGGTTTTAAAATAAAATAGCAAAACAGAAACTTACTCAGAATAATAATACATATAATTTTTTTTGCCTAGGTTAAAACAACACAAAATAGTAATGTTTTCACAAATAAAATACTAGCCTTGAAATTATACAACGTGTAACTTTAAATGCGCAAAACCTGAAAATAGTTTGATCAGAATAACGAGCAGAATTAATTGAACCACTTTTTAATATAGGCCACATTTTTCAAAAAATCTTCATTAAAAACGTTGCCGTGTCTATTTATTCATAGATCAAGCAAGCCAATGTCAGCGCGGCGCAGCGGCCCGGTGACGACTCCTCCCTCCATAAAGCGTCGTCGCAGACGCAAGAAACGATCAGAATGGCCAGTCAAAATAAAACAGCACATAAAACCTTTACATTTTTTTTAATGATTTATTTTATCTCTGAAATAGGTCAATTGAATTAAAAATCAGTTGGGGTGTCTGAGGTTTCGCGCATTTAACGTTACACGTTGTATAAAATTATCAATAGAATTAGCATTAAAAAAAATATTAAAATCTCGATTATGATTGTAAATGTTTGCTTGGTCAAACCCTAGTATCAGGTGGGATGATACTGACAGCTCACTCCACGCTCACTTCACCCAAGTTTTCACAGTGAGATGGTTACAGAATCGCACTGCAGTACATACCTTCAAGGGATTACTCTTTTTTTCATAACCTTCATGAAGAGCACCATATCTGTGAAAAAGAAAAAATACATTATAGCATGGTAGCGAGAGGGTTAGAATAGTTATAGCGTCCATAATTATACAGGGTTACTGGTAACTCGACGTATTCCTTGCAGGACATCATAGTAGGGTTAAAATGCAACAAATTAAGCCACCAAATGTTCTACCGAAGTTCAGTAGTTTTTGAGTTAGTAAGGGTTTTAGATTTTTTGTGAAAAATCCCAGATTAAATTATTTGAAGCCAATTTGAAAATTATTCACGGGGCGGCTGTACTGAAATTGGAGTTATTATCATAGTTGACGCCGTAGCGGATCGTTTTTAATAATTAAAAGTTCAAAATGACTAAAACTTTGTTGAAGATCACTAATCAAACATTTTTTTTTTTGTAATTTTTGCTATTACTTCATACAAAACGTTGTCTTAGCACAAAAAAAAAAATACTACACCAGGTGTACAAATTATTAGTAAAATATCCTTGTCTTATCAGCTATCCAAAAAGGTATGATTGTCAATACTTTTGCGTGTGTGACAGGGAAAGATAGAAGTTTTATGGGGAGCAGGTAAAATTGCGAAAACTTTTTGAAAAACATTCTGTGGACCGATGAGTCATGTTTTGACCGTGATGGTATCACAAATTACCACAATTTACATTACTGGGCACCGAAGGGAGAAGGAAACCCTAAGAAACTGAAACCAACCGCATCGCAGCGTAAGTTCTCGCTTAATGTTTGGATGGGTATTATCGACGATAAATTAATAGGCCCACATATTTTACCCCGAACATTAAATGGGGAACTTTATGAAGATTTCCTAAGAAATCATTTAGCAGCACTGCTCACGGATGTACCCGAAGAAAGAAGGGCAAACATGATATACCAACATGACGGATGTCCAGCCCACTTCCGCATCACAATTCGACAATTGCTGGATGAAAACTATCCAAACCGATGGATTGGGCGCGGTGGGCCAATTCGGTGGCCTGCACGAAGCCCCGATCTGACGCCGCTAGACTTTTACGTCTGGGGTCATATGAAAGACCTAGTTTATGTGACCCCCGTAAATTCAATTGAAGAACTAAGGGAGAGAATAACAGATGCGGTGGACCAGATGAGGACCACAATCACATCAAGAATCACAAAAACAGAAGTGAGGAAGCGAATAAGAGCATGCATTCGAAACCGAGGGCAGCACTTCGAACAAGACGTGTGAAATACATGTTATTAAAGACCACAAATTGATATTGATTAAAAATAATAATAATTTTCACGAAATTGTTTAATTTGATTTTCCGAATAAACACCTTCTTGTACTAAATCAAAAACGATTTTCATAATGCAGTCCAAGACTTTGTATTAACTTTCATACCTTTTTGGATAGCTGATAAGACAAGGATATTTTACTAATAATTTGTGAACCTGGTGTAGTATTTTTTTTTGTGCTAAGACAACATTTTGTATGAAGTAATAGCAAAAATTACAAAAAAAAATGTTTGATTAGTGATCTTCACCAAAGTTTTAGTCATTTTGAACTTTTAATTATTAAAAACGATCCGCTACGGCGTCAACTATGATAATAACTCCAATTTCAGTACAGCCGCCCCGTGAATAATTTTCAAATTGGCTTCAAATAATTTAATCTGGGATTTTTCACAAAAAATCTAAAACCCTTACTAACTCAAAAACTACTGAACTTCGGTAGAACATTTGGTGGCTTAATTTGTTGCATTTTAACCCTACTATGATGTCCTGCAAGGAATACGTCGAGTTACCAGTAACCCTGTATAATACCAAGCATATCACCCCAATAGAATATCGAGTACCTAGATAACAAGAATAATGCTGTCATTTGTGTGGATCTAGTCAGAAGTCAGAAGCGCGGAAGTCTGACAACCAGTCTTACCAAGGGGTATCGTATTACCCAGTACCTGGGTTGTGGAGGTCAGATAGGCAGTCGCTCCATGTAAAATACTGGTATTCAGCTGCATCTGGTTAGACTGGAAACCGACCCCAACATATTTGGGAAAAGGCTAGGCAGATGATGATGAGCTGTAATTTTATTTAGTTACTAATCCCTTTTTACAAAGAAAGCTACTCCACTTTTACCATGCATTGCACATGCATTGCATGCGTTTGCATTCATTCCACAGACCGCGCGCGCTGTTCTATTGGGGTGATGGGGTCATGCTCTTGGTAAATTAAAAAAAATAGTTTCTTTGGGAAAGCTGTTTCTTATGATTAGTACAATCATGTGTTTAAGTTTCCGTCACTAATTACCAGTCACCCTTTAAAGAGAGCTATTCAATACAAATTATTCCATGATGTATCTAAAATACTTATTTCTCTGCCTCAATTAATTAAGCATTTAATTTCTGAAGCAATCACAAAGATTCCTTCAAAAATTATTTTGAATATTATAATTGTCAGTTTATGGACACTTCAATCAATAATCAGTGTTTTTTTTTTTTTGTGGTCGAAAGCGACTACATTTTATCGTCTTGTTCACAAGGGGATTATGGTTATGGAACAGCATTCCTCTTGTTCAAGGGATATCACACTAGTTAGAGGATCACAGGTTCGACATCAAAATTTTGCAGACAAAGGCATTTTTATATTAATCCTAATAAATCCTAGTTTTTTTTTTGCGTAAAATAAACGAACATACTCAAACGAAGAAACGTCGCTGCTTTGTCAAGTCGTAAAAACTGTGGTTTTTTATTATTATTACAACGGTAAGTAATAAGAAAGTCGATCTTACTAATAAATATAGCCATTACGATAGCCAGCATGATCCACAGCCAACATTTCCACGCGCTTCGGCTGTGCTCCTGCAATCGATCTGACTCCTGTTTCAATGACAATAAATTGCGATCCGTGAGGTCGGAGGATTTCTTCAAAGCCTGGAAACAAAATAAAAGGTATGCTTTTAATTTTTTTTTTTAAATCAATACAGGCTTAATTGGAACTGGCCTAGTGTTACGAACAGTTTCTTGGGACACCGCAAAATAATCTAAAACTTAAAGCAGCTTAGTTAATTATACTTCAACCCTGTAGGTACTATACAAGTTGTAACTTAAATAACGCACAACTTCATAAGGGGTCATTGTACTCATCATTATGAACAAATTTTACTATGGGACCCAACCTGAAACTACGAAAAAAAAATCATCTGTTTCCTACATTTATGTTCGCATAACTCGTCTTAATGTAAGGAACAGCTGTTTTTTTTTCGCGATTTCTGTTTTGGTCCCATAGTAAAAGTTGTTCATAATGATGATTACAATGAGTACACCTTGTATAAGGTTACAGTTATTATTTATTTGAAACCTTATTCCTTTGTTTCCCTGTAACCAACTACATTACGAAGGTTTATGATGAAAAGCATTGTAATAAAATGGAATTTCACCTGAGTATCGCCTTTTATAATAGTGCTGGCTATCTGTGACTGTTCCTTCAAGCTCTTGGTGAGCAGCACCATGTTCTCCGCGACCTTTTCCTGCATATTCTGATGGTATTTGAGTAGGGAGTCCATGTCTTCCTGGCTGCTACTGTTGCTCGTGAAGTTCGGAGCCTTAATGATGTTCCTCTTTCGCAGGGCATCGTCACTGTCTTCTAGAACAATTTGCAGGGGTGACTAAGGGTTTCTAAATGAAAACAGATGGAGAGAGTTACATCAAAACACCGCTAATCTATAAAAATTAAATACTTTTCGTTGGTAAGCGCATCACTTGAGAGCGGCTGGACCGATTTGGCAATGTTTTGTTTTAAAATATTCGTAATAGTCCGAATTAGGTTTTTATGAAAAGAAATAAAAAAAGCAAACTTAACCCGTGAGAAGGCGCGCCTAATTTTCTTACACGAGTAGGCGCGCGCGAGCAAATTGCTCACACTATCATAAATGTTTATATTTTTAGTGTTTCTATATTTATTGGCTTATAATGTATTTAAATAAATAACACAAGGTTTAGTAAGTAAGAAAACAAGTATTTTAATCAAAACTATTAAACATAATAGCAACTTCTAACGCAAATAACAAAACAACCTAGTATTAATTAATTTTTTGGCACGTTTCATAAAAATCACAATAAAAACTGTTCCATAACAAAAACTAAAAAGTGTTATTCATCCTTTAAATCTACACTAATGTGCCTCTCGAAACACACTGAACACATGTATTTTACATGTTCGGTGCAAAGTAATTGCTGGGCGCATGATGAGCAAATTGCCGCACGTTGGTACACGGCCTCCACAAACGCCTTGCTGCGCGGTCGCAACGCCACTGAGCGGATCGAGAATTGCGTCAGGGGAGAGGGGGTGAATATTTAGGAAGGTACTTAAGTGCTTGAATTGGTGTGGCATGGGAAAGACAAAAAAATTTTGAATTAGATTTTTGTGTGAGCAAATTGCTCATAGCGCGCCTTCTCACGGGTTAAAATACCACAACTATGTATAAAGTGAACTTTAAAAAAGATCGCAACAACCTATTTCTATCTCCAATCCCACAACCCCTAAGTACACCTTAAGCCGTAAAATCTCATGAAGGCATTGTCTTAAGTTTAACAATAAAGATGTATTGCCTGAGACTGCGTGAGATTGTACAGAAAATTCAGATAAAACTGAACATCCTTTCCATGGGATTTTTGTATTAATTATTGAAAATTGGACAGGACAATGTCTGCCACTGTCTGTGGGTCAGCTAATTAAATATAAATAGAATAAGAAAAAGGATTAAAAACAGGCATTTAAAACAACAATACCCTGCCGTTTTCAATT
This sequence comes from Eremobia ochroleuca, assembly GCA_949629135.1. NCBI lineage: Eukaryota > Metazoa > Arthropoda > Insecta > Lepidoptera > Noctuidae > Eremobia > Eremobia ochroleuca. The sequence continues at coordinate 10,855,771 of OX451401.1, read as the reverse complement.
TTGCATGACAAGATGGGCCTATCATATTTTTCCAAAAGCCTGACTGGCCCATTAACTAAATCTGCTGTGTAATGTAATGTAAGCTTTTGCTTTGTGCTTTTATTAAACAGACAGCCTTCAGATTTAACAGCAGATTTAAAACGTTAATCGCCATGTCAGTCATATGTGTCTGACGCTAAGAAGTTGTACATGAGCCATGTCAGACATATATGTCTGACGTGGCCTTCTACCAAATCGCGTTGGTAGAAGGCCACGTCAATCACAGATGTCCGACGCAAACGATAGATTTGCGTTATGTTTCGAAAGCTTGGCATACTGACACGGTTTGTCGAGAAAAAAAGTTTTAATATGTCTGGCCACTGGCCATGTCAGTCATATATGTGTAACGTAAAAAATAGTGTTTTTCCGGGAATTTTGGCAAATTTTTTTTTCTGTTTTACATTAAGTTTCCTTGATACATTTTTAACTAAATTATCTAATAAAGTTACCATGGCCCATGTGAATTTTTTTCTGATATTATCGTGGTGATTAACGTGTTAATAAAATAATATTTAAGAATCCCCAATGGATTCTGAAGTTAATAAATGATCGGCTATTATATACTACTAACCCAGTCCAAATAATTCAGATCTAAGCTCTGCCCCGTATTTGACTCTTGTTTTCTGGTGTATCTCCTGAGCTGCTGCATCTGCAGACATAGTTGCTGCACCATGTGACAGCAGCTGAACTGCCTCCAACTGTAAATTAATTAGGAAACACATTAGAAAAAAAACCTAAAAATCGTTTATTTTATTTATTCAGTAGTACACATACATTTTAAACATTTAACTTGGTGCCAACATAAGCTCATTAGAGTTTTACCGTGCACCAAAATCATCAACTACATAATTTAGAGTTATCCATTATATAGAGTTTAGAGTTTCAACCACTTAAGTGTAGGTAGTTCGGTAAAAGTAACAACAACAAAAAAATAAAATAAGATGACAACAGGTATATGCGAAATCTATAATAATACTAGGTAATAGGTAATACGGGCTGGTGTCCGCAACTCCATGTCAATGCGCGTATTTTGCGTACGGTTATATATATAATAATACTAACGAGCGCACATCAGTGACCGATCCGGCCGCCCATCCTTAAAACATGAGTGGTGGAGAGTTTTTGCACTGATACAGGCTGTTCCTAAAAGTACCCATGTTTTAAGTAATAGTTAATTTTAAATTTTATTTGTGTTATGAAATTATTGTGAGGTATTGGTTTTGCTTTATTATTGTTTTAAAATAATTATCTATAAAGGAAAACTAAGCAAACAAATATAATATCACACCTAGAGCTACTATTGGATGATAAGACAGTAACTAACAATCTTTTGCTGAGATGCTTAAGTAATTTATTATTAATTAAAGTGATAGTCAAAGAATAGTTTATTGTTTTTTGAAATAAAATGAACACTACATAGAAAGAGGTGTTCTGTAGTTTCACCTTTTAAGTTGCCTCAAGTTAGTTTGTCCTAACAAAAGTTAGTAACAAATCCATAAACAACAATGTCACATTTATATTGGACTACAAACCTTTTCACTAGGAGTATTCAATGAAGCTGTTTGGACCACGCCTTTCAAGAAAGAAGCCCTCTTGTTATATTCTGCTAATGCTTCCTTAGTTGGCTTTCTGAAAGAGTGAATATAGAAAATGAAGTCATCTAAGAGAATAGGACAAATTCTAGCAATACCATGAGATATTGTGAATTATAATTGTTTATTCTGTAAATAGGATATCGCAATCACTTTTACATGTCATACTACAAGGTGTAATGTTAAATGCGCAAAACCTGAAAACAGTTTGATCAGAATAACGAGCAGAATTAATTGAACCACTTTTTAATATAGGTCACATTGTTCAAAAAATCTTCATTAAAAACATTGCCATGTCTATCTATTAATAGGTCAAGCAACCCAATGTCAGCGCGGCGCAGCGGTCCGGTGACAACTCCTCCCTCGATAAAGCGTTGTCGCAGACGCATGAAACGATCAGAATGGCCAGTAAAACTAAACCTTTACAATTTTTTTAATGACTTATTTTCTCTGTGAAATAGGTCAATTGAATTAAAAATCATTTGGGGTGTCTCGAGGTTTTGCACATTTAACGTTACATGTTGTATAATAATAATAAGCTAGATGGAGTCGACATTTTCTTTGTAAAAAAAAACTGTTCTAAAATCGAGACATAATCTTGGTCATGTGAGGAAAGTGTAGATTAGTGCCTGAAATGATCGTTTGAGGAAAGAATCACATAGATTTGAGTGAATTATGTAGCTCAACTCAGAACTTGAGGAGCTCAACGAAGGAACATTATTACATGGTGCAATGAGATCAGGTTCTTCAAAATGCTTGTGGATCACACTGGCCATAGCCACGTAAGCTTGCCAAAAAACCAGGCTCATTGAAAGACAGGCGAAGAAGAAAAAGGAAATATTTACATCACATACTCAGGATCAGTGCTAGTCTTAAGTTCTGTTATCATTTCGCTGAGGGACTCCACATATTGCTTTAGTCTACAGTTATTATCAATGGGCTCCTGCTTGGCTATAAGTTCACATTTATTTAGCAGCTGCCTCACATTCATTTCTAGTCTAGATTTGGTCGGTAACGTTATTTGGGGTTTTGGCCTTTCCACAGCCATTTTGGCGATATTATAATTAACAACTTATAAATCAGATATACAACAGTTATGTATTTAATTAATTTAGAAAAAGTTTTATTTTGAAATCATCGCGTATTGATTTTCGAAGGTTTGACGTTGACAACTTGACACTGACAGACAAGTGACAACTCACTGACAAATGTCAAATAATGTTACCAACATACTCTAGAAGCTGAGGAATATTCATCAAAATGATTATTTTAATCATTACTATCATTAGTCGCAAAGAGCAATGTAATTCAGTCTTCACTGACAATGCCCAAAATATTATATGTTGGCAAAAATATGATTTTTGGTACTTTCAACTCGAATAGCAGCTAGGGGCCTAGTTAAAAACATGTTCGGGATGTCGCGAAAACATTTGTTATAAAAATACGATTTTTGGCATTTTCAATCTCAAATAGCAGCCGGGGGTTAGTTGTGAACTTTCGTTGTAAAAAATGCCCAGGATGTTATTTCCCATAAGAAAATAGTACTTTTTTCTGGTCGGCTGACTTCAATTTTTGGGTATAAATTGTTCGACACTTGAATGATGTCCATTCGCATTGAAAGATTATATTGTCATAAAATAATTTTGCTTTTTGGCCAACAGTATTGCCAGTGTCATTTCGATTATAAAATAAATAAATAATTTAGGTATCTTTAATATTAAAAAGCTGGCTGGGACACTGAAACAGACTGGATGCGGAAGGCGGAGGACACGTTGTTGCAGCGCAGCCTTGGGAGAGGCCTATGTGGTGTATGGGTTACTGTACTCACATTGGTACTGGCCCGGAGTTGGCCCACGGCCACAACCTCGTACATGAGAGGCGAGGGCTTTAACCACTAGGTCATCACGACGTTTTCAATTAATATGTAGGCACTTTTTGAGTTTACCTTGGACATTACTAACATTGGTGAAGGATAAACTCGCCAATATTTGTCTGAAATCACCAACCCGTCTTGAGCAAGCGTGATCAATGCTCGTACCTCCTCTATATGAGAAAAGGCCTCTCCCATGCAGTGCAACCCATGATTAAGATGATGTGACAAGGAGTGACTTCTAACACAGAGTACAGTAATACTACAGAGAATTCCATGGACTTCCACCATATCCCACCATCTCATCATCCATGCTTTGGAATTATTTTCATCAAAGTGACCACCACTTTGTCCTATCTTTCACAATCTGAATCCATTCAACTTTTCTTTGGTATAGGTAGGTATACTTTTTACCACATGAAACACCTTTAGTCATTTATTGTTCAGAAACTGCAGCAGCCCAGTCACCCAGGTTAAGCTATTTCAAGGATATTTAAAGGTGTTTTATTAATAAAACCAACACATTTACTGTAAAATATTTAATGTACCAATATGAGAACACTTATTCCAAACAGGAGTAAAAAGATTACGACTTGGGGGGCTGCTTCTTGGCGGCTTCGGCATCGGCCTCACTCTTCTCGAAGTCGCTAATCAGCTTCTCTACTTCAGAGCTAGATAGAACCCGGATGATGGTCTTGTTGTCTTTGCGCGTTAGAGACGCCATTTCAACTAGAATAAGATATAAGGAATTAATTAAGCATTGGAAACTACAGCGTAAGACAGACAATTACAATGCCTTTCAATTTCAAAATTCGACAACATTCATTGCATTATTTATAGTTGTCAAATGGACGAATTTTTCGACGATTGTGAAAGAAAATGTATTATGCGATTGAGGTGCTGGTCTTCTATGTAATAATAAATTTAAAGTGTTTTTATACTCAAGCACCAAATTCAAATAGAAAGAGCTCCTTCATGACTGTTTTTACTAGGTAATACTGGAAACCACCAAAATATTATTACACTGTTGGATCTTTATCTCTCAGCACTAAACTGAGCGTCTAAATACATGATGCGCTTTTATTTAGTCCTTCATATAGCTGTCACCAAGAGTTAGTGAAATGAGCAGAAAAAAAAAACTGAAAATCATCAAAAAACATGTTTTATATGCTTAAAAAAAATTAAGGTTCCTTGTTGAACATACCTTTTTCTGGAGTCAGCTTAGTCATGTCCAAGGTCTTGCTGAGAACCTTGATGGCCAAAGCCTGAGCTTCAGCAAGAGTGGTCTCATTTTCCTTGTATTCCTGTTTCAAACTGGATACGGCAGCCTAAAAAAAAAATATTCAATTAATTATCTTTGAATATAGGCAAGAATGAGCAGATAAGTTTATTTCAGTTACAAGTTTTACTTGATTGTGGTTTAGAACATTACTTATAAATGAAAAATACTCTTCTGAGTATAACATAATTAATTTCAGCCGGTTGATTCTGTGAAAGTCTCACTGTGAAAACTTGCATGGAGTGAACTCTCAGTGTCTATTCACTGATTCTAGGGATTGACCAAGCAAACATTTAAAACCATAATTGAGATTCTAATACTATTTTTTATGCTAATTCTTTTGATCATTTTATATAATTTCAAAGCTATTTATTTATCCTCACACTGGAACACCATTCAGCAATTACACCAACGGAGCAAAAAATCACTTCATGTGCTGGTTTCCATCCTTCCTGTGCGCGGTGGACATCGAACGGGCGGCGATGGATCACGCATATTTTAGTTGTAAAAACATGACTATTTTGTGGGATTTTAAAATAAAATGGTCAAACAGAAACTAAGTCAGAATCTCAATGTGGTTATTTTTCTAGACTAGTCCTTATACAGCCTGAGGTGCGAGTGCGTCACGCACGAAATATAATTTAAAAAAAAAAATCACGGCTACTAGGCTGATGAAAATACGCATTGACATTGTTTATTATGATTGTAAATGTATGCTTGGTTAATCCCTAGTATCAGGTGTGATGACACTGATAGCTCACTCCATGCTCACTTCACCTAAGTTTTCACAGTGAGATAGTTACAGAATCACACTGCTGGTACTGAAGTTGTTTAAATTCTACATGTTTCATGTCTGGCTGTCATTGTGATGCTAAAAAACTAGACAAATACTGGCACACAAAGCTTGGCTTCTGCAGACAGATAATCCTGAAATATATTCTGAAACAATTGAAAAAGTAAACCAAAATTTGCACATACAGTTCAGCCATTGATTACTTTAGAAAAATAAACCCTGAAATATGTTCTGAAGTATTAGCAAAACATCATTATCATCTGCCTAGTCTTTTCCCAACTATGTTGGGATCAGCTTCCAGTCTAAGCGGATGCGGCTGAATACCAGTATTTTACATGGAGCGACTGCCTATCTGACCTCCACTCCACAACCCACTTTCTGCGTAACATGATACCCCTTGGTAAGACTGGTTGTCAAGACTTTCTTTAGGTATTAGTAGAACAATTAAATGCATAACTCACAGCACTGTTGTTTCCAATGCAAGTCGCCTTCCACCCACCATAGTTACCACTAGGGTCCGACTGGTATAGCTGGTAGCCATAGTGCTTGTCCCAGCCCATGTACAGGATGGATACACCGAAGGGTCTCTTACCTGGAGAATAAGATAAATTACTTAGGGCTGATTTTACCAATGTCAGATATCTTTTATTCATGGAATAAAATTGACGTCTGACAGTTCTAGTATGGAAAAACTGTCAAAAATTCAAAGTTTATTCTCAGGATAAGACTTATTCTAGGTATAAAAGTTTGGTGGAATGCATCCTTAGTAGAAAACATACATAATAATGAGTAAAGGGAGTATGTAAGTATTATAGCTAGTTAGTTCCTGTCCACCACCATGTCCTTAGTTTCTGTCTACCACCATGGGAAAAATGAGTAAGTTTATGTTTCTAAAACATACAATGTATCATTAAGGAATATTTCATTTACCCTTATCCAATCTCAAAATTACAGAAGTAGCAGATTATTTATTTTTTATTCTTGCAATATACAAATAGAACTTTTATTAAATAAAATACAGAAGATAAAATAACACAAAAACTGGCTAAGCACGAGACAGATTCGCTCATGAAGGGTTCCATAGCATTATCTATAAAAACAGCAAAAAAATCATGTCTGTTGTATGGGAGCCCCTTAGATATTTATTTTATTCTGTTTTTTAGTATTTGTTGTAATAGCGGCATCAGAAATACATAATCTGTGAAAATTTCAACTGTCTATCACAGTTTATGACAGACTCTGACTCTTCTGTTCTGGTGACAGGCTGACGTACGGACGAACGGACAGACGGACAGCGGAGCTGGAGTAATAGGGTTCCATTTTTCCCTTTGGGTACGGAACCCTTAAAATGAACCTTTCTTTGACCATAAAATATGAATAACTTGAATGATAGAGTTTTATCTCACCTCCGTACTGTGTGTAGGCTTGTTTGACGTCACACAGCCAAGACACAAGCTGCTCGCATGGAATAGATTCACCATACTGCAGGAGGTATCTCTGAGCAATAAGTCTTAGTTCGTTCGTCAAAACGTTGGCGTCTGATGTGATGCCTGCCACTGAGCACACCATATCGTCATTCAGCTTGTAAATCTTCTCAGAAAAGAATACTTCATCAAGGAGTTTGTTAGTATTTCTGCGCTCAGCAGCTAGCAAGATGCCATCCGTAGCCAGGATACCGAGACATGTTCCGGCATGACTGATCGCTTCCATAGCATACTCGACTTGGTACAGCCGACCTAAAAAAACACATTTTTTTATTCTGGGATACTTGTTTCAATGAATATAACGTATAAATATGGAATAGTATTTACCTTCCGGCGAGAAAATAGTTGTACGTGTATCATAACGCCGCGCCTGTAGAAAATAATGTTATGAATCTGAATGAATGACCAAGCAAGATTGCTAACCTATGTAAAGTTCGATTTTACATTACAATCAGAATAAAATATGAATGTAACTTACCATGTTTGTTAAGTTTTAATATTATTTCGTGTATTATTCACTTTACAAACCGATTTATTGTTATAATTTCTAATGTTTTATGAAATGCAACTTTGCCGGACAATTCAAAGATGACATTGACAATTTTCATTTGACATTTACTATAGTCTGTGTTTCAGTCCAAATCGCAGTCACCATCGTAGCATTACATTGTACACAGTCTTTCTTGATAAGAGTAACAGAAACAGTACTAGTTTTTATTGCTGAAGATCCTAACTTCTTCGAAATAACAGCGATGACAACAAACTTTTGATTGTAAAGCGTCCAAAAAGTACGGATAGGTTTAAAACCTGCCAGATGTGAAAATAAAACGGCTAAAGTTAATTTTTTTTCTTCCCCGATAATATTTTCATTTTTTTTTAATCGATTTCCTACGCTAAAAGCAAAACACTTCGTGCCTGATAGAACGGAATTCAGGATTTATTTTTCTTCAAGATTCTTACACTAGGGCGGTGCCACAATGGAGTGGGCTGACATTGATACAGTCTGTGGGTACTTGACAATTTTGAAACTTCTTTGCGCGGAAATGTTTGATTGAGTTAGCATCAAGGAGCCTTTATGGACGCATGTTGCCTTCTAAAATGTATATAGAAACAAACTATAAGCGTGGGTCTTAAACTTCCTTTTGCATTACCTATGGACGTTGGGAAAGAATGGGCTTGAAAAGGAGAACACTGTAGTGGGTCCCTCCCGCATATTATGGTACTGCCGGTCGCTTCTGTAAAAATCTCACCGTGAAATCATACGTGAAGTGAGCACTTAATAGTGTTAATCCCTAGCAAATGACAGCTCACTCCACGCTCACTTCACCCAAGCTTTCACGGTGAGATGGTTACAGAATCGCACGGCTGTTCTGGTATAGCATTTAAATATTCATAGCAATCCATAGTTATCGTTTAATTATCATTTAAAACCCGATTAAAATGGATAAACCAAATTACATGGGATTTAACTTGCGAAATGTGGGTGTTCTATAAGTACGTACGTGACACCTTTGCAGATTCCATTTATGTTTTGCCCCCCCTTTGCTTGAAGTTTACGCCTATGGCATGTGGACACATAAGTTTACTAATTTACCCCAGTGCTTTTTTCGAGTAATTACTTTCGAAGTTGAGGCATTACGCCTGCATTATCGGATAGGTTAGGTAGAGGTGTAATAATACCTACTTCCAATTTACAGCCACACTTTGCCAGTTATGTACAGACGCCAGCACATCAAGCTACCCGAAACTGTCAAATTTTCCCAATCAACTTTGAATCTTATGCTTTCGATAAAGGTGAAAATCTATTAAAGAAATTTGACAGATTGTAGTAGCTTGATGTGCTGGCATCTGTACAATAATAGGGGCGAGCGCGGCGAGCGTAAGTATTACCCGACCTCCGGGGTAATTGAGTAACACACTATCGGTAACAATGGCTTTCATTTTGACAGTTCAACAACATTCATTGCGTTATTTACGTTGTTGAGCAGACAATTTTTTCAAACATATGAAGCAATGTATTAGTCCCTTCAAAATGATTCAAATTGTGATTGATCGTGTGTTACGCAATTAGAGTGCAGAGAGGGATAGGTACGAGCCCAGGATCAGCTGTTCCAATAGAGAGTCGAAGATTTGGAAGTTTCAAGAAGTAAACCACAGAGTCAACAAAATAATTATAAATATTTATTAACTTAATAACACTCATACATGCATGTATTAGGTTACACTTACTATTATTATAAGAAAATAACAATATAAGCACCTAAAATTAAAGATAAGAAGAAAACTTAAATCTATAGGTAGATAGATAATAGGAAGGTAGGTACTTACATAATTTAAAGTCATGAAATCATAAATACAAGATATATAAAAATAATTAATTATTATTTATATTTATTATTAAAAATAATAATTAATACGTATTTTACAAATACACTGTAAAAATATTGTCATAATAATTAACCAAAAGTCAATCGGGGATTTCCTATGCGTAACATCGACATTACGCATAAAAATCTGCTTTTGCAAGAACGCATTTCCTCTCACACACATATTATTTTTTATTATTAAATGAAAATGTGGATGATGATGAGTTTCCATAGTGCAGCATTTATAAAAAGGGTGGTTGTGAATTTGTGATTTATGGTTTACGGATATGTCTTAAAAATAGTTCTACGCATTGCTATCGTCGTCAGGAGGGCCCTGCACCATTTCTAGTCACATCGCGTTTCTCGTTGTCGCCACTAAGTCGTAAATAGGCTGAATTATGACGTAGAATAAGATCATCATGGTAAACACCATGAGCGCTGACGACAACCCTCCTTGTTCAGCAGCGAAGTGGTCCATATTGAATCCCATGGCCATTGTAATAAGGCCCATAGATACAGCAAATAGTCCGACTGCTAAATGTATAATCTTGATCGGTCCGCTTTTGACCATCAGCCTCACTTTTGCAGAAAATAATGCTATGATGCCGGTTATGAAACTGCACAGTGTGAATGCTAGCGCGATAACACCTGTAACAAGGGAAAGGGAAAACATAAGCCTTAATTCAATATATGTATTTACTTTCGATACATTTTGGTCTATATACTATCATATTTGTTATAGTCATAATATCTACTAGTTATGCCACTACCGGGCCTTCTCTGTAGATATGTGTATAAGAAGAGTCTACTGCATAATTTTTTTTACCGTCTCCAAATTTTTAGAGGGTGTTCTACCCATGAATATGAACAACTTTCACTATGGGATCAACTCTGAGATCACGAAAAAAAATCAGCTGTTTCGTGCATTTTGGTCAAGTAGGTACCTGGTTTTTAGATAACTTTTGTATTAAACAGCTGATTTAAAAAAAAAAATTCATATTTGGAGACTACAAAAAAAATCACCAGTATAAAGAAGGCACGACGAGTATTGATTACGGCGCCTGATCAATGCGTGTGAATTGACGATTTGACGATTTCCGACTATATGTTTTGGTGAGTCCATCCTCGGTAGGTCCCTTCTGTATCTGAGGACCAAGATAACTTTAGCCTACATTGAAATTGTAGGTAATAGTCACATTGAGAATTAGGCATTTTCACCTGGTATCAAGCCTGGTAAACGGTGCTGTTGTCGTTTTGCATTTAATGGGCTAATTCCTTTGCAGTGGCGGACTAAGCCCGTCAGAGGACCGGGGCGGCAAAGCTGAATGAGGCCCCCCAGCTTTAAAAAAGCGTGGTTTTAAAAGCTTTCTATTCAGTTCACATTTGTATGTATAAATAAGTGTTTATGTTTATTTTGTTAAAATCTGGCAAGTGAAATTTAAATTCGAATTAAATTATTTAGGCTAAATGAACATACATAAGTACCTACAATATGGAATGGATATGGGTGAGGAAAATAAAATACGAATCGATCGACAAAAAAAAAAAAAAAATTAGATAAAATAAATCAAAGATACCTAGTTTTTTTTATTTTTTGTAGCGTGTTATACGTGTTTTCGTGTCTTCAATTTACTGAACACCTCAATAACTTCTGTGAAATCGATTTCTTTGGAAATTTTTCTTTCTGTTGAAAGCACGGCTAGGTTAACAAGTCGCTCTTGACCCATTGTATATCGAAGATATTTTTAATTAGTTTAAGTTTCGAAAAAGTCCTCTCGCATGATGCAACCGAGATGCAAATGGTCAAGAAGTATATCTTGATGAAATTATGTAGGTACTAAGCACATTTTTAAAGTCTTGTTTAGGATTTGATCAAGGGAACGCGGGGGCATTTGGGGGCCCCCCAAGACCGGAGGACCGGGGCGGGCCGCCCCTTCCGCCCCCCGGTTAGTCCACCACTGTTCCTTTGTTGTCTCTATTGGCAACTGTAGGAAGAGAAGGGACTTTGCTGGCAATTCACAAAAACTGAGTCGGGTTATATTCTATTTTTGTTAATAAGTTTGGGCGAAGGTATTGATGGTATTGCATTATGAAGATATGTCAAGATATCATTCTATTATCAACAAGATGATGACACTCGACATTTTTTAGCAATTGAGAAATCGCTGACGCATTCTCAATGACTGAACCTATTTACCTACTAGTAGTTATTAATCTTCTTCTCCACAGGTACCTACTACGCTTCGGAATGGGCAACTAGCTTCATCTTTCTGACTGGCCGACCCCTTGACAATTCAAAAGTGCCTGTAATTGGTTTACTTGAAATAAATGCTTTGAGTTTGAGTTTGAGTTTAATATTTACAAGCAAACAACTGTTTGTTTTGGAAACAGAATTATATGGAATCGTAGAAGAGCTAAAGATCATCATTTTTTCCGTTAGGTACAGTTGCTTTGCCTTCTGATAGATCAGTGATCTTGTTCCATACTCCTTACAAAGTAATCCGCAGTGACAGTCATTAGTTATATAGTCTGATCCGGTTTTCCCAATGTGATAACAGATAAATAGATCCAGTAGGTGATAATGTGAGATAGGAAGGTACATACAACAATATTTTAGGTGTGACTAGTCTAACCCTAAACAGTATTGTTATCACAACTAATAACTAGGTACTAGAATATGAAAATTATAGATAGTGGTTTATCAAGAACTGCAAAATAGAGAGTGAAACACATACAACGTGTAACGTTAAATGCGCAAAACCTGAAAATAGTTTGATCAGAATAACGAGCAGAATTAATTGAACCACTTTTTAATATGGGTCATATTTTTCAAAAAATCGTCATTAAAAACGTTGCCGTGTCTATTTATTAATAGGTCAAGCAAGCCAATGTTAGCGCGGCGCAGCGGCCCGGTAACGACTCCTCCTTCGATAAAGCGTCGTCGCAGACGCAAGAAACGATCAGAATGGCCAGTAAAACTAAAACAGCACATAAAACCTTTACAATTTTTTAATGACTTATTTTATCTCTGAAATATGTCAATTGAATTAAAAATCAGTTGGGGTGTCTGAGGTTTTGCGCATTTAACGTTACATGTTGTATATAAATTATATATATATTGATTATGATGATACCCATGAAAACAGAAGCGTTAGTACCTACTATAGTTATTCTGTGACAAACGTAAGAAAGAAGACGTACCCTAGCCGGCCAGTAATATACGGCACATCGTGTTTTAAATAAGACTATCTATCAGACAGAGTCAGGGTTTAAACCTGGTACTAAAAGTACAGGTTCTGTATCGGTAATTAGTGGTACTTGCCATCTGGGTACCTGAGTACTGGTTCCAGATGGGTAGATATTCTCCACCTAAAAATTCATGTACCCGGTGCGTACCACAAATCTCATTTGTTCGAGGAACCTCGCACGGTTGTAATGCCTATTAACTATCCGTTTTACTTACTATGTCTGTTTTTCCACTGTAACTTACCTAAAGAAAAATTTGTTTGGTACCGGTGCAGTACCGATACTGATTAGAAATATCAATAGTACATTGGCCTTGGTGTGATACACGACCAGAATAGTACTCTGATACTGGTATCATACCAAGGCCAATGGTACCGGTTCCCAAAATACCGGTATTTTAAGCCCTGGACACAAGTATGAGGGACAATGGCGAAGCTCCATAAAGCCATGGATGTTGTGAGTAGGTTTGTCATGTGCTTGAAAGAAAAAAGTTCATACCGCAGATGCCGTGAGCAGACGAAATAACCATGTCGACTCTAGCCAATCCCAGGAAAGTGCCAGCGATGACAAACAGAGAACCGATGAGCTGCAGGCATCCGTGCACGATTCGTTTGCCATCTTTGGACATTTGGAACGACCAGGAGTTGTGCCTGTGCAGCGTCAATATTGCTTCCACCAGGAAGAGCTGATACTGAAATGAAAGGTAAAGTAGTCGTTAATATTGTGTGCGTACTCATACTTAGGACTGGAGTATATCTACTCTAATTAGTGACACTTGCTAATGCACACGTAGGCACCAAAATGTGAAAAAGTTTTGATTATACACGTATGCAACATGAATGTTAGCATTTTAGATCGAATTTCATTTACACAATAGGAAACAAACCTGTACCTAGAATAACTCCCTGAACTCCTCAATTTCACATACAGTTTTAAAAATCAAGATTTTTGACCACCTTGAACAAAAATATGCCAAATACCTGGAAACTTTTTTGACTGCCTAAAAGAAACGTGCCAGTACTACGTAAGTAAGTAGCTCAGAAGTGTTCATGATATTATAAAGTGACCCAAGTTCGATGACACAGCAGGATTAGGTACTGATTCTGTCTTATAAGGCACAAACTCAACTTTTGAAAACTTTAACTATGAATTCTATTCCACCCCTAAGTCTAACTATGAAATCTATTGCAGCTGAGACGTTGAAACCACTCAGTATCAAGCATGCAGCAAAATATTTTCCATTTTAAATTATAATTTTCACAATACTTACGCCTGTTCCCGCGAAAATAATATGCAGCTCCAGATTAGAGATGGTTCCGTTAGGTGCCGAGGTCAGTGCGAAGTGCCACAAACAAAACACTACTATCGCAATCTGCATGTGGTGGAGAAGGTTGAACAGCTGGCAAATGGCTCGAAACGCTGCGACCCACGAGGAGTCATATACGTCCCCGCTCTCCTGGTCATAGGCAGCAGGGGCACGAGTCAGCTCCGCCTGGTAAGGCACGTGCTCCCGAACCTCAAACATCTCCACCTTTTCAACCGACTGCCGACTTGTACTTGGTCTAGGATCCATTTCGTCTCAAAAGACACTTAAAAAGTTAAAAACTTCAACTATCCTAGCACTAACACGCGGTCACATGCGAGTCCCGTCGACTGAGGAACTAAATTGCAAAAGTATTTTTCGAAGATAAGCGATACTCTTGTTTATGATAACGGGAGAAAATTCGGCTGATAGGTCACTTATCGAAACGAATTGACGGTTTTGAGATAAAAATCTTGCGTAACTTAAGATAATGCGAGATGATTTTATACAATATTTCCTAGATTATGCTTTTATCTCGCTCATTCTTATAGGAATGTCGAAATTTCTGTAGTAAGCCGAAGGAGTGGTGATACAATAAGTAATAGAGTATCTAGCTGTCGTGACCTAGTTTTTAGTGTTCAGGTGTCTACTGCTCAAATTCAAATACATTTCCCGATTATTGAAGTGAAATCGTTGGAGTTTTGCTACCAATATTGAGACCTCCAGTGTTTGTTTTGCTGATTAGGCGAGGTTGTCCCTTTTACTTACACTTTCATACAGCCTCATGGTGGATTGATCAGAATTGGAGCATGCATTGACAAATACAACATTGTAGTCTGTGAATAGGATTCGTTGCTGTTTTAAATTTAAAATGATGGCGAGATGGCGTCTCTGCGTCAATTCTTGTTACATTTACGTAAAAAAACCGTTTTTCCTATTGTATCTATCCATTCAACGATGTTTTCCATAAATTTGACTAAACATCACACAACACTTCGTCGACACACTACCTACTTCTATTGATTCTTGTTACCGGATTCCGGTTTTAAATAAAATAATCAGCTATTATTGGAGGATGTTGATAAATTCGGAGTCTTCTAATTCCCATAAAAAAATGCTACATTGGCTCTTATGATAACCATACTCATAGACTTGGTGGTTTATAAGCAATATTCCTTTCGAAAAAAAAATCGAACGTAGGGCACTTGCAAGTAGAATTTAGTTCATGGTGCGTGGTACAACATCACTGAATGTCCATTTCACGTTTAAGAACTCTACCTACCTCTCAGCGCATAATAAATATTCTATTCACCCATTTAATATTACAAAGACACACTATAAGTACTGATTTACTTTGTGAGGAATGAGTGTCGCTATTGAACGCTAGATGGCGTTTTCAAATAGTTTGAATTAAGTTAGAATAGATGGCGCTAGTAGTACCGCTAGTAAAGCTTTTACAAATCAGCTGTTCAGTGACATTGTTTTGATACTACGTCAGCTAAGTAATGCTATTCACCCCTGGCACAGGCAACTCAAGGAACACGAGTGGGTTAGTCAGTAAACGTCTGACATGCGTTCCCGGTCCGCCCATAGCGGGAGAAGTTATTTGATGATTTTCCACCCAAAAAAAAAAAAAAAAATGGGTAATATATTTATAAGGCTTTGATATACTGACGAACAATGGCCACCCTCTTATGTCCCTAATCATGTATATATATTGTTGAAAATATCTCGGCTGCGGCATGGCATAAGATGGTGTCGACTCTACTTCTACTACTCAACTCTAAGTTGTCCTTTAGGTACTCACACTTTTCGAAAAACTTTCGAAATCAAATTACAATAAACAGGCTGTTGGTCTGTGCGTCACCTCAGACATGCATGTTACCATAGCACCCTTTTGTTTTCGGTCATCGTTCCTATTTTTTTCCTGCCAGGGAGCCTGGCCCTATATATCTACATAAGACACCACACATGATGACAATGAATTATGGATAATGTCATAATAAACTGCACACCAGAGGCAACACATAATAATAACAATACAAAATAACTGTGATATTGGGCCCTGGGCCACACCATAAAGTCCTAAAATCCCGTTATGAAAAAAAAAAAAAAACCAATGAAAACGTACATAGACAACAGTCACACCAAAATGAAAAAGACAATACAAAACTAGAAGAAATAGGTGTTCAAAGATGCCGTGGGTTATTAAGGAGGGTACAGGACCGCCTTTCAATTAATTAAGGTGCTAATGAATTCCTACCTCAGGGTTTAGTTCGCCCAGCGAGGCGTAACCCATTTGTCAACGCAACACGTGATAACGAGGGTTCAGGCTGGCCTTTTTAGACCGAGAGCCGCCGGGAGCAGTGACCTGGCCTTAATAGTGTCATCTATCCGTGTAAAAGGATACGTAGATACGTGTTTTATTATGAACCTGTACCTAAGAAGGATGTGCAATGATGGGTTCTCAAGTTTCTTGAAGAGTCAATTGTATTATTGGTCTCTTAATTTCGTTTTCACAGTGAATCTGAAAAGGTTCATATAGGTTCCTATTGTTTATAGGTAAAAGTTGCAGTGATGACAAGAGTCCTTATACTAGCATGAATTCGCCAAATAGATCATAGTAGCGCAAGTAGATCATAATTTACCCAATCTCTAGGTAACTATTGGTCTGTTGTTTTATATAAAAGGGTCGTTGCTTTTAGGATCACCTCATCACGTCACGTCATCTGTTGGTACCATTATATGCGTTTTCTCAGATGATGTGTCGTTCCTTTTAACCAAGAGCGAACACAATAATTGAAGTTGAACACCCGTTCAACTTTGTTGATATTCCGAAAATAGTGATTGCGAAGATATTTTGCGTGATTAGGTCTTCCTTGAAACGTGGACACTGACGGTCGGGCTGGTCCACAAATTCAAGGTCGCTCAGCGCGCTATGGAGCGAGCTATGCTCGGAGTTTCTTTGAAGGATAAAATCAGGAATGAAATTATCCGGAAAAGAACCGGAGTTACCGACATAGCTTGCAGAGTAAGCAAACTGAAGTGGCAGTGGGCTGGCCATGTCTGTCGAAGGGCCGATGGCCGGTGGAGCAGACGAGTCCTGGAGTGGAGACCGCGTATCGGCAAGCGTAGTGTGGGACGCCCCCCAGCTAGATGGACGGACGACCTAAAGAAGGTGGCTGGGGTAGACTGGATGCGGAAGGCGGAGGACAGGGTGTTGTGGCGCAGTCTAGGAGAGGCCTATGTCCAGCAGTGGACTGCGATAGGCTGAGTTGAGGTCTTCCTTACACGTAGATGCAAAGGAAGAAGAAGAAAACAGAAAAACTGATCCAGTTAAAAATAATAAGCAAGGTACGCACGTACACGTTACGTCACTAAACAGATCTGCGAGCTATCGGACGCAGCAACTAGTAAGAGTAAGCGCGGTCATTACTCCAACGTAACGTGCGATCATAAACCGTTCGCGATTGAGATGTAACAATTATGGACTACTCATTATTATTGATCCTGATGAGTATGTAATGATACTCTTTGGTCTTCTTTTTCTTTCGGTGATTTCGATTTTGACGACATAGTGTCATGTTGCTGGCCAGTATGTTCAAAAAGAGAGCATCGGGGGCCCTGTGATAACAGCCTCGAATTACGAGTAGCTTTGTGTAAATAATTTTATTATGAGTACCACTACTCTCAAAATAGTGAAGGAAAACATCGTGAGGAAACCGGCATGTCTTACCATAAATACGAAGACTTGTGACATCTACCAACCCGCAGATACAGCCCACTGCTTTTCAAACAGAGGAGGCCTGTGTCTCCGCCGTGGGAACGTTATCTAGGCTGACTATGTTAGGTTATTCTATGTTCAAAAAAGAAAAGAAAAAAGAAGAAAAAAGTTTCTCGTAAATTATAACGAATAATTTCTGTATCTTATAGATTACACAAAGAACTCTGATTAAATTAGTCTTCTTCTCTACTAAGTTGAGATACTCGTAGGTGATCCAGAGTTTACTAAGCTCATTTGAACATAGATTACAATTCATGAAGCTGTGGCTATTCATTGATAGATTTATAAAGCTTGTCGCTTAGCCTAAACCATTTATATAATATTTACTGGACTACCAATTATGCATTTCTAAAGTAACATTCCACAGAGCAGCAAATAGTCCAAGAGTTCATCTTCCCTCAAATATTTAGTGCTTCATAAATCTGTTGTATTTTCTACGGTAAACGCGTGTATTGAACGCCTCACGTCATTCCCATGATTGTTAATTATTATAAATCGATGGAGGCTGCGCGGTGGGCTCGTCGACTGCATTCGATTATTATCATTAGATTTATCGCTAGTAACAGACGCAGGCGCATCCCGCCGGGCGACGCGTACGCGACGAAAGATCACGCGCGCTCTGCGGATCATTCTTTATTCGAAATTAAGTTGAACATTATGGGTATGGCTATGACTGGTGTAAAAGTTTTTCGAACTTGGCATAAAAATGTCGTAGAATGAGTTGGACTATTGGGCTACCGTACGGCAGCTTTTGAATGACCATAGGCACTGATTTTTGACACAGAATTTTTATAGTACCATACCGGTCTCTGGAGTATGGAGGCGCGTGCTAATTTGAAAGATATTTTCATCAATTTATAATTTATGCACTTAAGACAAGACCGCCTCTATGAGGAAACGTAGGAATTTGTTGGGCGACAATGTATGACAGAAAGTTTGATAAAAGTTCAACAATGCTTAGCGCAGTCTTTCACTAATTAATTTTTATTTAGTTGAAGAATGCAGCAGTAAACCACGTGTTTCGTCATCACTAGATAATCACAAATTTATTGAATCCACATGAATTATATGAAATTACCAAAGTGGATCGAAAGTGCATCATATCGGGAATCCATTACCGTTGCGTACAGATTTATAATTTATTGTCATTTTGTCGTCGACATCTCCAGAATTTATTTCAAAATTCTAAATGTCCCCAGCGATATTATTGGAATTAATAAGACTTTTTAATAGCAATTAAATGCGGTATCTCAAATAGTTAGATAGAAAACTAATACGTGAATCAAGTGAGTATAGTTATACCCAAGCTATAAAATAAATATGTTGCTTCACATCGTGTAGTCCTTGCAAATGAACCAGAAGTTACATTGAATTCGAATCATAATTATAAAGCAGGTAACGTCAAGTCGATCGGTCGGCAAGGCTCTGCCATCAATATAGCGTTTGCGAGCGGTAGTTAATATCTTAATAAGAAAGCAATAGAGATTATAGAACCGTGGCAGTACGGGGGTGGGCTGGGTAATAGCCGGGCCACTATGTGTGGTCCCGTCCAGCCAAGCATCGCGGATGTATCGATAAATCCGCGACTGAGTACGCCCGTAGTTAGTGCAGAATAATACATAAATAATCGCTTCACAAAGACCTTTATAAGTGATGTAATTAAATACTACATGACTTCTACAAGTTTTGTAATGGGTGTCCCAAGTTATGGATGTGAATGGGTTGATTTATCGGTTATTATATTACTTACAGGTTTAACTATGTGATTAACTTGCTGTCATTGGTCAACTTTGCCTTTACTTATCTCTAAACAATAGTTTACATAATTATTTGTTTCTTTTGATATTTCCCTGCCTGGGAAATCTGTTGGTAAAATACTAAACTAATTACAATATAGACTAGATATCTTGTCAAAATTGCACTGTAGTGATCATAGCTGTGCCCCGCACTTTCACCCGCACAAGTCTCGATAAAAAGTAAAAAGGGATAAAAAGTATTCTATGCGTTAATCCTGGTTATAGACTATCTGTGTGCCAAATTTCATTCAAAATTGGTCCAGCCGTTTGAGCGTGAAGAAGTAACAAAAATACAAACACACACACACACACACTCACAAACTTTCGCTTTTATAATATTATATATGGTGTGATTTGATGCTTGCTTAAATACTAGCTACACGGAGAGAAAATTCTTAGAAAAATTACCGTGCTCGTCACTATAAAGTGAGTGCAAATGACATCTACAGAAGATATTCTAAGTTAGATTGGGAAAAATTCGCTATTAGTTCAATAAATTATACTATGTAGCATGGGAATTTTTACCGTACTAGCATAGTAATTTTTCCATTGCCAATCAAATGCACCCAGATTATGAGATAGCACGGTAATTTTTCTAAGATTTTTGTCTCCGTGTATGGTGACTTAAACTATCGGATATATTTGGTTGAACTTTTGTATATATACTGGGAACAGCTTTAGATATACACGCAGTTTAATTTACTGTCGTATTCTTGTCTCCAGCTTGTGTAACAAACTTTCGTTTAATTTACTCATCCCGGTACGGAGAGTTCGCATGATTTCTCATAGTACCTACCTACTCAACTCGACTACTTCCATTCTATCGATCGCTCGCTAACATCACTAAAGCGTAGGAAAATAGTTTGTTGTCGATTATCCTCATCCAGTGAGGTCTGCAAAGCTAGAGGATACTAAATAATTGTTTTTCGTGACCCACATGTTATGTTTGCCAGTAATTTCAACCCGTTGCGTGCAAATCGCGTTTTACTTTGTTTTTCATTGAGTGTGCTCTGTAATGATCGTAGTAAGATGAAACATAAGTGTTAGTTGTAAAGACTATGTTTGCTTTGTAACACAATAATATTTATTAGTGTTGGACTTCTTTTAATTTTAAGAAAGTTTGTTGGCGTATCCAAAACGTTACAGGCAAGACGTAATAGGAATTAAATCATTATAAATATAATTATTATGTAGGTAGGCACCTAGCTAGGTACCTACATAATAATATATTGAACTTTTATTTGTAACACAATAATGTTGGTGTTGGACTTTTTTTAATTTTATGATTTTTGTTTGGATTAAATCGTTATAAATATAATTATTATGTAGGTAGGTACCTAGGTACCTACATAATAATTATATTTATAGCGATTTAATTCAAGACGTAATATGAATTAATTTTTTGGTCTTGCCTGTAACGATTTGGATACGCAAACAAAAATCATAAAATTAAAAAAAGTCCAACACCAACATTATTGTGTTACACATAAAAGTTCAAAGAAAACCTTTTTCCGAAAGTTTTATGAAACTATCAAACGCTAAATATAATAATTATTATTTCGCACAGTGTGCAATTTTATATAGTTCTATGGATAGTTTAGATCGTATAAATATAATGTATGATATTCCCCATCTAGGATGTGCCGTGGCGAATGAGTAAATGCCAGCGGTCGGACCCAAGGGAACATGAAGCGATTTTTGACGAGAAACCCCTCCTACTTTTTAAATTGCCCGTAATAAATCACTACAGATTGCTTAGAAATAACGATTCGCTATTACGATGTTATTGAATTAATTTTTATTCGTGTTTTCTCTGCGACTTGTTGAAATTCTCACGGAGTCTGTTTCCTGATGTTGACAAATTAACTTTTGCGTATTCTAGATCGCCAGTAATATCTATCTCGTGACGATTTGGACTCATAATCAGCTGTTAATGTTCCCACTGCTGGTTCACTGGTTTCCCCTCTATGAGATGGAGTAAGCCGTAATCCAACACGCGGGCTCAGTGCGGTTTGGTGGATGTCACATTTCTTAGAATTATTGATTCTAGGAAATTCCGTTTTCTATTTGGACTCGTTGCTAAGGTCTTCTTAACTAATTGGGTGGATAAGGTAAAACACAAAGAAAGTTGGAAAAGTATGGGAGAGACCTTTTCCCAGCAGTGGGACAAGATAGGTTAGTTTAAAAACAACTGCTCAAATAGGTAGCAAATAGTTTTGTTAATATTCGTCTTCCTATCAGCTCGGTACCTAAGGCTACCGAACCGTCACTAATCAAACGTGGCAGATATTTTGGGAAGAAAGCACATAATATTTTGTAGGCACCCTGAAAATAAAAAATAAACCCTCGCGGATGACTTCAAGGGCTCAGCTAGTGTAAATAATTTAATTTGCAGTGGTGTGGATATTGGCGTTATTTTTAAAACTATGCCCGGCCAGAAATAAGTACTAAAGCTTTTAAAAGAATAGGTATTTTTGTACTAACACTAACGTTAGCAGCTTACGAGCGAATCTAGATTGATGTTGCATTTCCTAAGATTTACTAGTCTATTAAACTCCCATTCTCTCCAATATAAATTCTCGTTTCATTGAACCTGAACTTGTGCAGGAGCGTAAACACATACGATTTTGTTTTTTAAATCTTTAAATATATGAGGTAGATAAACCTGTCCAGTAAGAAAAATAAATTGTTAAGCAAATTGACAGCTTACGAAAATTTGCCGTGTTATAGCCATTTCATACAACTGTCAATAAAAGACAGTCGTGGTTTTAATATACGGACAATTTAAGTTGGAAGTCAATTTGCTTAACATTTTTTTTTTTTTTGCTTTGTTGCATTTTCTTGCTTCTGACCTCGATCATTGCTGATGGAAATCGATGGATGAGGTCTATGAAGTAATCAATTTATCTGACTGAAGTTTACCTAAGCTCATCACAATTTACCTAGCTGAGAGGGGCCCGTAGCTAAATAATAACAGCCGCACAGGTCGATCGATCAGGTCAAGCTACGCTTGTCGCGGTTGGTCTGTGGATGGGTGACCATCTTTACATACCGAGACCCCTCCGTGCCTCGGAAAGCACGTTTTGGTCCCGGCTGTCATTCGTGGATCTTTGACAGTCGTTACGGGTAGTCAGAAGCCCGAAAGTCTGACAACAAGTCTTACCAAGGGGTATCGTATTACCCAGTAACTGGGTTGTGGAGGTCAGATAGGCAGTCGCTCCATATAAAATACTGGTATTCAGCTGCATCCGGTTAGACTGGAAGCCGACCCCAACGTAGTTGGGAAAAGGCTAGGCAGATGATGAATTTACCTAGCTGCATTTACTACGCACATAACATCTTATATGTATAAACTATTTGGTGTGAGTTCCACCACACCAACTATTTTATATTTCCGCAGAACGACATTATCGCCAACCTACCTAAGTGCACTTTTACACTGTCATGTAATTATTGTAACTTTTACTCGCTACATTTTTACTTTCCACTCGAGTAAAGTAATATGTGAGTTCTTGTGGAGCCCTTTTTCAAACAGTCGAAAGCCGGTGCCGGT
Organism: Eremobia ochroleuca; assembly: GCA_949629135.1. Taxonomy (NCBI): domain Eukaryota; kingdom Metazoa; phylum Arthropoda; class Insecta; order Lepidoptera; family Noctuidae; genus Eremobia; species Eremobia ochroleuca. Next base: position 10,832,666 of record OX451401.1, on the reverse strand, counting down.
GTCAGTAGGAACGACGCAAGCGCAGCTGCCGCGTCATAAAGAAAAACTAGTAATTAAGAAAACTGTTGTAAAAACTTTATTGATGGCGCGAAAGTTTTAGGACTCTTTGTAGATTTCTTTGCGAAGTTGTACAGTGTTTTGATAGTGATTATCATTTTTTTAATGGTAAAGGTGACATTAATAAGGTAAGTCACTTACCAATTTTACCCTCGTAATTCTAGTAACGGCTTCTTCAGAGCTTTTCCTCATTCAGTGATTTATCGAGCGGTATAAGATATTTACGGTACTTTGCAAATGTGAATATAACAACCCTACGTTGTTTCATCGTTAGTTCCTATCAATCTGCCTGTTTATTTACTAGATCTGTTGAAAGTAGTTGGTCGTGTTTTTCTGGCAATATATAAAAAAACTCTTCTCTTGCCGTGGGTATTGAAAAGGTGACTGTGAAATAAGGACTGCGTCGAAAGGATCGGCTCAGTTGCAGGATCGTTTTAACACTAGAAACTGGGATAACTATTTTTTTTCTGTTTTTTTTTTTTGGGTGTAGGCGGGAACATTGACGAGCAAACTATAGCACTGAATTCAGTAGATGATTCTAGACCCCCGGGGTAGCGTAGAGGATTTTTGTCGGTTATCAATAAAAAAACTCAGCTGTTTCATAGAGAAGTGGACAAAATGTATGGAACAGCAAATTCAAAAATAAAAAAAACGGCCAGACGCGAGTCGGATTCGTGCTCAAAGGGTTCCGTACCATTATCTATAAAAAAAAGGCAAAAAAATCATGCCTGTTATATGGGAGTCCTATTAAAATAAATATTTATTTTATTCTGTTTTTTAGTATTTGTTGTTATAGCGGCAACAGAAACACATCATCTGTGAAAATTTCAACTGTCTGACTATCACGGTTCATGAGATACAGCCAAAATAACCGACAAAAAAAATCAACGCATGGGGGTTCTCGATTTGATGATTATTTATTTTATTTTTTTTTATTTTTATTTCGAAGGCAACCGTGTGTGGAAGTCCTAATACCTACTTATCAAGATGGCGATTGAAAGTCTCATTTTTTAAATGCATTTTGTAATCCTTTTAAAAACATTACCAGTTTGTTTGCCAACATGTTTCCTTCATCATTCAGCTTCGATAGATTTCCTGATAGATTGCTTGTGTATGTTTTTCTTTTAATACCCTTGTCTGTCACTATTCATGTTGATTTATTACTTCCATTCTATTCCTACATCACAATAACCTTTTTGTTACGAACATTGGGTTTTACATTTGTGTTACAAAGTTGAAGCTGAATTTTCTGAATGTGATTTAATCGTCATAGTGTGACTTACGAGTTGTAGGTCATTGGTTCGAACCCAGTGGTTTTACTTTGTGTGAATTATTTCATCACCACCGCTCTCAAAACGGTGAAGGAAAACATCTTGAGGAAACCGGCATGTCCTAGAAACAAAAAAATCGCAGACATGTGATATCTACCAACTTGGACTGGTTCCGTGTGGTGGATTACGGCCCACTACACAGACACACTTGTGTCCCAGCACTGGGAACTTTACAGGCTGTTTGTGTGGCTGTATGTGTGTGCAAGCATAAATTTTATAAGTACATAGATGTGTCATCGTCGCTGTTAATGTAACGTATTCTCAGCTGCCAATATCAATCATGAATTACTGTCAGTTTCAAACATCCCCATACTTATTGACTCGTTTACCGTTAGACATGTGTAATTAACTTGATTGTCTCGCTGGGCAGACAAAGGAGTTCACATGTCATCACCTTTATATCGGAAGCGTGAATTTGCACAAGTGTCACTTTGACGTTAGTTAGCCGTGTTCTCTTTCAAGTACATTGCCGGACGGTCGGTAGGGACGGCGTTGTTTGTAGGGTTATCAACATGTTTGTATAGTATAAAATGCTCACTATCCTGATTAATTTAAGGCATGAAATTCGCCATTACTTCGCGTCAGCAGAAAAGTTACAAATGATTGTTCTTTAAAATATCTCGTAGCGTAATAAATACTACTACGCTACATAGACAATATATCTAGATTTATGTACATTTAACGAACTAGTTATGAATTACAATGTCAGCTATGTTTCCGCAACCGCAGTCTGAGCTAAACATTACACCAGATGCCTGAAATCAAGTCTGCAGACAACCCTAAGCATATGTCGTGTCCGCACCGGGTCGGCCGCCGGCATGCGGCACCGCCGCGGCGCTCTGTTTGCACTGTGATGCGCACCACGTGCACGATAACAGGTTATTCAGCCTAAGAATCATTATACACTGAGAGGCAAAGCGAGTTAACAACAGCGATTTTATCATTCTTCTTATAGCGCTACAAGGTTTTTATTTTTGCGCGTGGCCAAAATAGGAACTAACGCCGCCATCTTGTTTTGTCAATACAAATTCTGTGATGTTTTCACAAATGCTTACAAACAACTGTCAAAGTCATTCAGGTGCCAAAATATCCTTGTAGCACTCTATTTCAACCATGATTTTCATTTTCGCGGAGTTTACGCAAATAGGTATTATATAAGTACTTATCTACAGTTACAACTAAATCGTTGGCGCAGGACAAATTGCACAGATTATCTCAATTGCTGAGATACGCCTAATTGCTTAAATGTCCGGTCAGAAAATATCTTAACTAGAGACATTAAACCTAAATCTGTTTTACTAAATAATTTTAACTATTTAGCAGTGTGCAATATCAATGAGGAAGAAATCAAAAATATAAATGATACAGGCGTTTTAACAGTGGAAATATTAAGGTAACACATAATATAACAACAAGAGCCCCCTACACATTGCAATAAAGATTACATCAGCCTGTAGAGGGAATGAACCAATACGGTGGAGTATTTGCATAGCCAGCAGCCAGATCGCGGACTTGTGAACTACCCGAGGAGATGAATTCAACGATAGCAGTGCACTGTTAGACCGTGCTCTATGTATATGAATGAACATGGACGATTGGAGAACCTGCTAGGTTTTGAATAAACTAGATTGTGCTTGCTACGGTCGGGAATTTTATTTATTTGAAAACTGATTTTGCTTTGTGTCGTTATAGTTATTAGTCGCTTGTGTTTTCTGTGTTGTTAGTAAAGCTATATTGTACTGCTTTTGCGCAGCATACTCCAATGTTTTGAATTTGACCAATTGATGGATTGCAGACAACTGTGATTGATACCTCGTTCTCTCCTTTGTTCCTCGGATGCAGTGACTGATGTTAGATCTGTCTGTGAGCTGGCAATTCTGGATGCATTGCGTCCAGCTTCATACAATCGTTCTTTTTCACAAAAACAGCGTCATCATAAGCTTTATTCCTGAATGGTTAACTTTTAGGATTGGGATGCTTCATCCTTACTTAATATTATAATAAAAAGACGAAAGTGCGTTTCTTAGTTTATTTGTTTGTTATGCTTTCACGCTAAAACGGCTGAACAGAATTGGATGAAATTTGGCTCATGGGTAGACCATGACCCGGGTTTGGACATAGGAATTTGATTTTTTATCCCGGTAGTACGTTTTTTTTTAATGGGACATTATCAAATAACTTCTCCGCTTTGTCTTCTTCCTCTTCTTCTGTCTCTTTCCTTCAGTTGCCTGTGCCAAGGGCCACGGTAACTCTTTCGAACAATCCGCGAGTAGTACGTTTCCATGTTATTTACGACCTCCACTCGTGTCTGGAATGATATATTTTTACATCATTTATATATGCTTATGAATTTCGTTCATACCACTAAGCTACAGGCCTGTTCGATTCAGTTTGCCCCACCTGTAATTGATGTTAGATAATCTGCCGGCGGCTATGACGTGCCTCTTAATACATTAAAGTTACTTCCTCTAGACATGTTACTTTGGTGTTCGCCGATTTTATCTGTCATTGGTTAAACAAGGTTTTCGTTACGGAGCGCGGCAATACTCTGATTTTAATCTGCTCTGATATGGACACCGAGTCGTAGTAGAGCAACCGGTATCGGATAATTGTTGTTTGTAAAAACAAATGACTAGAGTAGGTAGTGTTTAAATGAGTTGGAAAGAAATTAAAGAGATGGTTATCAACCACCCAAGGTGATTTTTGATCTTAGTGGTGGAGAAATGCGAACAATTTTAGAAATTGTTAGCATTTCTTTAGATCTTTTCCTAAGTGATAATCCCAGATGTTGGTGACCAGATATCCTAATTTACATTTCAACGTTTATCAACGTTCGTAGTTTTGTTCAACGGTCCGATAAAAAAAACATAATTATTGTCTCACTTTTATCCTCTTACTTTGTTAATCACACCTTGATCATGAAAAAAACTAGTTCATATCTCCTTACGATAGTGTAAAGGGAATATGAGAATTTTTACAGCTATTATTAAAAATTAATACGTCGTCCGTCCGGCTTAAAATGGCCCCCAGACCTTAATACGACATCCTGCGTTCAGTAGGATAGCAGTTTTGTTTAATTAAATTCATTACATTATTATACATATTGCTTGGAGACACGCAACATTTTATGATGCAGTTTGCGTAATTAATATGAGTATTATATGTAATTATTGTTAAGAAGATCTGTATACCCTGGCTTTAAAGTTGCAGGTTCATTTAATAGGTTTGTATCTTTACAGTTAATGACTTAAGAAAAAAGTTTGTTCTGATATTATGTAAGTCTAATCCGTAATTTGTATCTACTGTGTACACCAGAGTCAAAAGAGCTTAAAACTGTCTTGTGTTATCAACTCAGCCTATCGCAGTCCACTGCTGGACATAGGCCTCTCCCACACTGCGCCACAACACCCTGTCCTCCGCCTTCCGCATCCACTCTACCCCAGCCACCTTCTTTAGGTCGTCCGTCCATCTAGCTGGGGGGCGTCCCACACTACGCTTGCCGATACGTCCGCTCCACCAGCCATCGGCCCTTCGATAGACATGGCCAGCCCACTGCCACTTCAGTTTGCTTACTCTGCAAGCTTTGTCGGTAACTCCGGTTTAAAGAAACTCCGAGTATAGCTCGCTCCATAGCGCCTTGTGATAGTATTGTATTTTTTATCATACGAATTTTGTCAACTTTAAAACAAGGGACTGTTTTGTTGCGAGTGTACGCACACTAGCCACCATGGTTTTCATAAATCATTTGTTTTTCTTAAGACAGTCTTGATTCAGGTCTCTGCACAGCCTCATTTGTCTTAGTATAATCAGTCTATAATGTTCCCGTCACTGCTGGGACAACGGCCTCCTCTGTGAGATCCAGTGTTCCATAATCCACCACGCAGGCCCAGTGTGCGTTGGTGAACGTCACACCTCTTCGATTTTTTAGTTTTCGGACATGCCGGTTTCCTCACGATGTTTTCCTTCACCGTATCTGCCTTGCCTTGACTGAATCAAAAAACATAAAATCTTTGTTTACCGAAACAATTCAAGGTTACAATCTACTGAGGTTGAAATGTCCAAACAGTTTACGCGGGTTCGCATCGTAAATAGATTTGGCGGCGGTTTATAGCTTTACCAAGCGACATAACTTTTATATCCGTTTGTAAATATTATCGTGAGCCTGAAAAAATACTCCAATACGCTCACGTAAACGAGAAGTTGGGACTCTCATTAATATAAAATAAAATGTATTCGTCAAACCCACTTTCTAGTTTTTAAAACTGTTTGCAATGCCAAAACATCAACAGTACAGACGCAAGCTACCCGAAACTGTCAAATTTTCACAACCAACTTTCAATCTTATGCTTTAGCTATAAATTTGAATATGTTTTAAAGAAATTTGACAGATTGTAGTAGCTTGATGTGCTGGCGTCTGTACAGTGACTTTTAAAGGTTGTTGGTCGTGGTTTCACTTACATCCTAGGGGAACTACTTCATGTATTCATCTGGATCCTATTATTCCAGGACATGATCCATGTGCCAAATTTCATGTTGTAAATCTGTTAAAGCATGGTTGTGTTACAAACATACATACTTTCACATTCATAATATTATGTATAAATAAGATAAAACATTGCAGAAAGTTCAATGGTTCCCAGTTCCCACGGAAGATTAAAATAATACCACAGAATTATCAGCAAGGATTATTACCTTTTTTTTCAACATAGCTAGATCTAGGTATGTGCGGTGTTCTAGACGATCGGCGCGGGCGCACGCGGTGCGGGCAGGAAGAGAACCCGACACCGCTCTGCTAATGGCACGGTATGAACTTGTGACGTCGGCCAGCTCGCTACGTCGCGAAGGATTGAGTTACTGTACTGTACCCTTAGACAATGTTATTAAGATTTCATATTATGTGTCTGGGGTGGAATGTGTAGTAAAGCTGTCTTCGTTGCGATGCGATAGTGTGTTGACTTTATGCGCCTGTTCTTCTCAAAGAACAGCCTATAAATAATCGACCTACTAGATGAACTAGGCTCAGTTAAGGAATTTAAGGCTTTCCGCGACAATTCTTTAGTATCCAAGACTTTCCGTTATCAATTAAATGCTCTCAGCACTAATGGTACATAAAAATTAATTATATTTTCACCAATGGATGTGGAGCAATTGTATTAGTTACTGTCCTCACACATGATACAACTTACTAACAAAGAAGTCTGGCAAACTGCAACTTGGTTGGTCCATAGACTTTTCTAAAAACTAATCATTCTAAAGGTCACTGTTGCACAGTTGCACTTTAAGAGAATAGTTAAGTAACTCACGCTAACCATATTCTCCACGGGAACTGGCTTGTACCAACGTCATGCACCGAACCAGCCACTCAGTATTTTGATGATGTTCATATTATCTCACTGCATATTTATGTATAGTTGTTAATACCACTCCGAGCTGCTAGAGTCACTTTTACTCTAGACTCTTCCTTATTTCAATCCCAATTGCTGTCAATGAGCTTATAGTGTCGTTAAATCTCAAAACGAATATAATAATTATTTATTTATTTCTTAACACAGGTAAAGAAAACTACTACTATAATGAAGGCATTCAGTTTTTGGATTGTTTTTTTTTTTTCTATTTGCTGTACGTTGTTCTCTGCTCTGGACGCTGTGTATATACATATTCACACAGGCATCCTGTTTGCAGTATTCGGAAAACAGGATGCCTGTGTGAATATATGCAAAAAACCGTACCTGTAAAAAACGGGATCTTGCCGTGTGAAAGGGCCCTAAGTATCGGGCGACAGCAACCGCCACCCAACCAAATTTTCTAATACCAATCTATATTATTATAGTGTCTAAATAGCCAATGGATCATAATGAAATTCTTGTTGGTAGGAATGGCAGGACTGAATAGGGTTTTCACCTCTCTCCAGATAGTAATATTAACTTAAATTGCATTAACGGTCATTCAAATAATCTACATAAACTTGTTTCATTCAACATCTCTGTATAGATCCAAACTCGACGGCCGTAACCCTGTCAGTCGATTAACCGGCGACGCACTGTAAAATTAAATTTATTTACGTACAGATACGATAGTTGAGTGATTCCGAGCTCCGACATTAACCCACAGTAGGTACTCGGAACATTCCACATCATGGATGCGTTCAATAATTTAATTATTTACACGATAACTTGCCGTTCATTACGTAATATTCATTAAAGAAATAGAAATTATCTTGTATTTTTTACGACCAATCTGGTATTTTACTAACGAAAAATGTGTTGATACTGTTTTCTTTTTTCTCAGGGTTATTAAGCAACTAGGTAATAGTTTACAACAATGTCTTTCTTATCTCGATTATTTAGTATCGTTTAGATTGTGATAAAAGAGATGTCCAGCCGTTACGATAAAAAAAAATATCGATAGACATAACACTGTCAGTGTACACGGGATTACTGTCATTATTAAGCGTGTATCCAGCTAAACTTAATGATGCGAGTGACTTTAATCCGTCGTGTCAACATTTCTGTTACACTGGTTCACAATAACAAACATTCTCTAGAGTGGATGTTACTAGTAACATCGATATGTTGTTATTGAGGAAGTAATTTGAACATCACAAAAGACGCTTTTCGTTCTGAAAAGTATCATTTAAATTTTTACTGTAGCAATAAAATTAAAATGTATTTTCAAGCTTAATTGGATTGTTCAATGAGGCTTATACGGATTTTTAAACAGGTATCATAAATACAATGGCCCGTTACAGTAATTTGCTTAAAGGGAGCGAATACAGTATTTTTATTGCCATGTTCAATTTCCATATTAAATTGGTGTTTTGTTAGCCTGACAGAACATTGTTAGTGCGGTGACGATGTGACCGAATCTCGTCATATTAAAGGTGGAACACCTACTATGAGAGCAAGTTAATGCATTTTTTACGTCGGTCAAAATATTGGGGATTTTGAATGGTCACTTATTCTGTGTATCCGTTTGACATTTACAACAACGCAACAATCTAAAATAAGTATCGGATAAAAAAGACTTTCGTAAATGAATTTAGAGTTTATGTAAAATCCATTTAAATTATCCTATTAACTCCGAATTTCTCCATTTAACTCACATTAAAATAATTTCACGAAATTATGTAGGTAGAGGTGACATTTTGAGAATAGTTTAAACACTTAACGTTTCTGTAACAATTTTAATTGTAAGTATTGCATCACACAGGTGACTCATGGGTTGAAAAATATAGGTATGGTTTTACTATAAACATTCTTCACATATTTACCGCCTTAACTATTCATGTTGACACTCGCTCCATTTCAAACAGTTTCAGAAAACAGTCTTACAAAATGTACCTACAATGTACCTAGTGCACTGAAAAATGGCGTTTTATGTACATTTAAATTTATATTGTTATTATATTCATTTAACAGTTTTGTTGAAGCTAAAATATTATAAATTTTATTTATTTATTTATTTATAGTTAATTAAAACGGCACAGGTCCAATTACATTAATTAACATAGAATTATAAAAAATAGAATAAAATAAGCATTCAAATAACATACAATACAAAAATTAAATTAAAATTCAAAGATATACAATTCGTGGATAAAATTACTAATGTTTGATTAAGTAAATGGTTAAATAAATGAAATACATCATAAACTAACATGTAACGGTGGACACCCTCGCATATCGTCTCTCACAAAACACCAGACAAGCACGCATTATTTTCTTCCAAATGAAAAAATGTAACAGGTAGTTAGGTAGTTAAATATTTCGTAAACAATTAGGTGATTATATTATGTATAGGTTCCTAATGTATATATAATAGTATAAAGATGTAAGTAATATCTGGGTACAGTGAAACAATTTTATTTCCAGCTAAATCACAGCGATGTGAATATCTAACAGCAGTGATAGACTGGTTGCTGAGAACGAAGACTAGAATTTTAATGCGCACCACAACAAACATGGCTTTGAACCTTTTAAAAAAATAAGGTAGATACCTATTAATTTTTTTCATGCTTACTATAAACAAGAAAAAAAAAGACGAGAATTATATAAGATACAAAAAAAAAACCTCTAAAAAACATTCAAGCCAAATAAGAGGTGTGAAAATATAATCCATCTCTATTTGAATCGTGAGATCCGGAAGTTTATCAGCTAGCAATTAGTTTAACGGATCTATAAAAACACTTTCACTGTATAGTAGTTATAACAAAATACATTGAAAGCGAATTCTATTGCCTAAAAAAATATTACGAGAAAATATTGGACACGAATAAACTGAAAGTCGTTTTTCCTTTCGATCTGTCAAAATAAACAACATTATGAAACCGAAATAAATTGCTGGAGCGGGGAATTGTATTACAAAGAAAATAATAGTGTCTTATTTATTATTTACGTAAAATATTGTATCATACACAAAATCATGTTACATCTAGGCACGAATACTTTTTCAGTAAAAGATGACTGCGTAGAAGTAATGTTTAACGACCATAATAACAATATGAAGTGTCCTAACAACGTGTAGACATGTTCTTAATAATTGTAATGTATTTTATGAACCAGAATGCTTCGTCGTCCATATCGAACTGGTTCAAACTTGCAGCCGGGCTTGCCAAATACTGGAAGTACACTGATGTTCTGTGTTCTAAATGAATGGAACATCTAGCGGTACTCAAATGGCACGGCTGTGTGTGGGGTGTCATTGACCCGCTGAAATCACGGGTGTTCAGCAGTTATATCATTATGTCCAATAGTTGCCGATCGTTGTCGCCTGTTGACCCTCGACTCTATCAAGCAGCTGGAGTCTATCTATTTATCAGCCACTTCAATTATTTCCTTTTGTTTTTGTCCTTGAGCCTGAAACGGGTGTCGTAAAAATTTCATGAACTATTTATTGATTCGTGTCACGTGGTGTTATATTAAAAGTGAAATGTCGGTTGCTTATGGAATTCGGAATTGAGCAATGTATATAAATACCAAATAAATAACAATTTGAATCAATAAGGTGTTTAAAAAATCCTGGTTAGAGTGTATTGTCCAAAAAATGTCTGACGTTTGTTTTCAGGAATATATAGCAATTATTATTTTAACCAACAATTAATATCCGCCAACCTGCTCTGGGCCCGAATGGTGTATTACGGCCAGTAGGCCGTAATACACCAGGCGGACCCAGAGCAGGTTGCCTATGCCTTGCTATGGTTGAGGGAGTATCCCTCTCACAGAGAGAAGGCATAAGGCTGATTATGCTAATATTTTGAAGTCCTGAATTCAGCATTCTGGGCTACAATACCTAAGGAAAATAGTAAAAATTTGGCTACATCTTTTCCAAATTTTGATTGAAAACTAGAATTTAAATTTTCGTATCTTCTGCATAATATTAATGTACATAATATTCCTTTTATTACAATAATCGCAATATCTTCCTGTTTACTTTCCCCGTAAGCCTTCGAGCCATTTAGATATAATCCAGCCGGTGTTACATGGGCATTAGAATATAGAAAAAGTTAGTATTTGCTGAACGTCGCTACAGGTTATTTTAAGTAAACAGTGGTGGACGGAATACATTCTCGATTAATGGTAATAGATTGGGTCGGCTGGAGTGCCGCTTTTTGTATGGCTCACTCGTAGTTACCGGGCTTAGGACTCGTTCATAATGGTGGAGGGGAATAAAAGTCCAGGAATTGCCGTGCGATTCTGTAACCATTTCACCGTGAAAACTTGGGTGAAGTGAGCGTGGAGCATCAGCGTGAGCATCAGCATGACTCACAGCTCACTCTAAGCTCACTTCACCTTAGTTATCACGGTGAGATTTTTCCAGAATCGACGGGCTGTTTTTTATATGAATACTATAAAACTTCAAATTTAGTGACTAACGAGTTGGATTGAGTCTATTCGAAAATATACATTTTTTAAATCCATTTCTTGATTGATAATAAAGAAGGTAGGTACTAAGAATCGATTTAATAGTGTTTGGAGATTAAATAGACAATGATTTTCAGACTTTGTTTGTGTCTGAAAACTAGTAATACTTACTTACTACTTAATTTTTATAATTTTACAATTTATTTTTGCTAATATTTTGTACCTTCAATTTTAAAAAGCTCACAAGATCAAGAAACTTTGCCTCCACCAAACTAAGAAATTCTAAATTACCTACTAAAGTTTACGACACACTTGCGGTTAAACTTTTACCTCACCACTAGGAAAGTGAGCGGTGTGTCACTAGCTTTATCCACTTGTAGCTGATATGCGGTTTCTGGACTAACGTGAGCTTGCAGATCACTCGAGTAGCCACTTCGTACACGTCGATATTGTGAAGTATGAGAAAAACTTGCTTTATTTACGTGTTTAGGTGAACTTCTTGTAACGAATATGTTTTTTGAATAAATCAATAAATAAAATAGGCTATTATAGCAATGACAGTTTCTTAATACTTCAGCTTTTTTAATCATATTTAAAAAAAAAAAAGGATCTCTCCTTTGTTTTGCCCATCTCACATACAAAACAATTTTATTGTTTGTACCCACGTACATACAAACAGTAAAGGTAAAAAAAAAGATGTAGGTATACTGTATTTAACGCTAATTCTTTACCGCATAAAATACTGAAAACTACAGTGGGTAGATAGGTATAGACGCCAGCACACCAAGCTACTACAATCTGTCAAAGTTGTTTAATATATTTTCAACTTTATCACTGAGGCATTAGGTTCAAGGTTGATTGAAAAACATTGACAGTTTCGGGTAGCTTGATGTGCTGGCGTCTGTACAGTCTTTCATCACTGAGCGTACCTTAAGATTAATTCTAAGTTTAATTAGCGGTAATTCTCTACTCATACCTACTTTACAATACGCTCTACCCCATTCACACTCCACCGTCAACATTATTAACACCAACACCATAGTTTAACAGCCAACACAGTAGGTTACGTTCCAAATGTCAAACTCAAATGAAAGAAAGTAGAAACTGACACAAAGGCAATAAATATTACAATAAACGTAACTTAGAACCAAGTAGGTTAGTGTATCAAGACCCTGTATGAGGTCAAAGGTTACCGAAGGTTACTTAAACGTGTTAACAGGTGATAATTGAACCCTAACTTGCATTGCATTCACGTACGCGCATGATTCGAGTTTTATTTGCTTATACAGTTATAAGTTATCATCCATAATCGAAGATGTCGCGATTACATTTATGAATGAAAGAAAATGCATTGTGAATTTAAAAGGGACATGGCATGGGTTTACTCTTTATATTGCAGGAAAAGCTTTCGTAGTATTAAGATATCATTTGTTCAGTTTAATGTTAAATTATCAAGGGTTGTACACCTAACTTATTTATTATGTATGTACAAACTACTAATACTAAATAAATTACAAATTATTAAAATATAAATATAATAACGTAATCTAATTAAGGGCTGATTTTTCAATCGACAGATAATTTTTATTCGTGGAATAAAATTGACGTCTGACAGTTTTTGTACGGACGAACTGTCAAAAATTCAAAATTATTCTTCGGATAGAATAATCTGGCGCTGGAAAAATCAGTCCTAAAACTATTAAAAAACTAAAATATTTATTTACATCATATTTATTTATTTATTTAGGGTTTTACTGTATGATAATTACATTACACATAGCATCACGCCTGTATAGCCCCGGAGGGTTAGACAGAGGTATACTTAGGGTATGTACAGACGCCAGCACACCAAGCTACCCGAAACTGTCAAATTTTCCGAACCAATCTTGAACCTAATAAAATTTCTATATTTATGTCTGTAATTTATATGGTGTACCCATATAAATTACAGACATAAATATAGAAATTTTACAAAGGGTGACACAATGGGCGGTCTTATCGCTAAGAGCGATCTTTTAAAGACAACCTTTGGATGGATTGAAAAGGGGAAGGAGACACAAATACTGTAGGTAGTCTATGGTGTATCATTTACACGATAAAATGAATACATACATAAAGTATATTATACTAATCTAAATAAATACATTTAACAATAAACATGAAACAGGAGTAAAGAAAATATAATGGTGCTGTTTAAGGAGAGAGGAAGTGAGTTTTTATCATAATTTTAAAAGTGGACAAAGATTGAGCACGCCTTACCGACACGGGCAAGTCATTCCATAAGCGTACTGCTTGAACAGTAAAAGATTTGTCATAGAAACTGGTGGAATGCATCGGCATCTCTAGTCTTAGGTTTTCCGATGACCTCAGATATCTATTATGTGTGTGTGCGCAAGTTATGTTTATTAAGTACAGACGCCAGCACATCAAGCTACCCGAAACTGTCAGATTTTCCCAATCAACTTTGAACCTTATGCTTCAGCGCTAAAGTTGAAAATCTATTAAAGAAATCTGACAGATTGTAGTAGCTTGATGTGCTGGCGTCTGTACCATGTAATAGGGGGTGAGCCTATTGACATCAACCGGGCATAAATTCAGACTCCGGGCGGCGACTGAAAATTCCAGACAGAAAAACCCCATAACACTTTGCCCGAACCGGGAATCGAATCCAGGACTTATGCTCAGCAGTAGCGCTTGCGACCACTAAACCAATGGCAGTCATCAGATAATTACAAAGTTGTTTGTAAAAATGGTTGGTTATAACTTTATAAGACAGCACTCGAAATATTTTGACTGTCATGTCTTGAATCAAGCGCACTTGAAATGTAATTAATTACAATACAAATAATCTTAGAAGAGCATAAACTTTGTTTGTAAAGAGTCGATTTCTCTTATTTTGTTAACTATTTTTTTATTACTAATATCAAAACAATCTGTCTTGTGAACTGAACAGCATCTATTTTTGATATGTTGTAGTTTTTCTTAACAAATTGCTTTTTCAACTGAAAGAAATCTCACTTCCTTTCATAGCAGTTTTGTACCTATTTAAGGCTAAGAACATTACAGATTAAAGCTTATCGTTGACTTACAAAATATATATCTACAGTACAAAGCACTGTTGACATTAACTGAGAGTGTTCCTGCCCGTATTTTGACGGCTATTTATACTCTGGTAATGGACAAAGTGAAATGAAAGGACAATAAAAGTTATCAGAGATGCGTTAACGTTCACATTGTGTGGTAATGAAGTGTATGGGTGTTAGTAGACCACCTAGCTAGCGTTGGTGAAGACCATCTTTGTTAACGCAAGAATTGCTGCGATTCGGACATTTTATGGCGTTTTGAACGACTTGGTTTGGTATCAATGGAATTTGTTAAGGGGAAACGTTTGAATTAACACCCACGAAAGAATTTAGAATTGTTTTGTGAAATGTACTATTTATGTCATAGTATTTACCCATGGATACCATACTTAATTATACTTTTAAAATTATTCTTGTTATTCACGCAATTGAATACGTATTCCCTAATCAGATATCACGAAAACTTGCAAGCGTACCTATAAATGATTTGAACTTGGTAGTAATCGCTAGAATGTAGTTGATGAAATTAATGAAGGTGAATGCGATAGAGTCGGCGCGGGCGCATTGGCTTAGCCAATAAAACGATGCAGGTAACTTAGTTTATGGTATCATGTCTGCTATGATATTTTGATTAGAAATGCATAAAATATATAAATGTACTTTTTAATCTTTTATAAAATCATGCAAATTTCTTATTAGCATGTTTATTGTTTTTTTTAATATAGTTTTCTAATTTAATTATGTATTCAGAGCATCTGTACTCGATAATGTGTAAGCTGTGGCTACCTGTAATTGAGTGTGCATTACAGGAAAATGTATATTACACAAGTTCTATAATGGTAAAAGATAATACTAATGTATCTCGTTGGTAATCCTTAAATAAATAAATTACTAAATTACCTAATTATTTTCATAAATTTACAGCATCTTATTTTCTTCATTTTAGGAGGAAATAACCAAACTTTCCTAAGGTACGTACTTCATGACATAAAAACGTATTTTTATCTCCTGCGAGTAGAATTTATCTTATTTCTAAAGGCAGGGTTACATCATGCGCAAAAAAAACTACGGCTGTAACAGTCCTCCACAATACATATTATATTGGTTCAGTTAGTAACCGCAAAAATTTGCCCGGGCCTAGCCATGTAACACACAAAACAACAATACTCGATTGATACCGACATTAATGCCCACTTAACAATTGAATGATAAACGACATTATTGCAATGCGAATAACCAAAGATTGATTCTCGATTCGGTCCACGAACTCGTTTTTTATTGCCAATCAAATTTTTGTCTATTATTCCAGAACAAATATGCGTCACGTACCTCTTTACGGCTCCATTTAAAATAATAAAAGTAAAATTTTATCGATAAATTACCATATTATTCGCATTTCGTTCGGAGACATTCCGTTGTGATCATAAAAATAGGCTCTTCTTGATCATTGTGTAAATTAATTCTCGCTTGTTAATAAATTTTGTGGCGTTGGCAAGGGCCAGGAATGATTTCCTTGTATTATAACGAAGTACTCTCCATCCATACCACTTTGGAAGTTACGGATGCGTTCAATGTCCAGTCTGCTAAAAGCAACTCGCTCGCGCGTACATCGGGCAACGCGTATGCTCGCTGCGGGATACCGCCCTTAAGCACGCGGCTCACTTTGACAACTATTATAATTATAATTATAAATTCATTAAGCACGTAAAAATCGTAATTAAAATTTGATAGCGGCGGCGAAATATTTTTATTAGAGTGGACTGTTTAATCTTTATGGTTAATAGTAGGCGTTATACTGGTAATCACTGTCAGAATCAGAATAGGTAAGTTTACTTATTAATATTTTATTATAATTTTATTACTTTTTAATATTTAATTTACCCAAAAGGATTGTGTCTTCATTAAAATAATGACTGTGTTAATAATTTACCGAGTCATAAAAATAAAATTATGTAGAAATCTTAAATGCCTTTACTCACCTTATGTGTAACGCTACAAAAACGGTTTTTAAACTACCTAAAGCTTACATTTTTATAGTGAAACGTGTAAATATGTTTTGTATGTCAGAATGGTTGCGTTATGACCCAATTTACTCTCTTCGTTATTTACCTTAGCAACGCAGCGCCGGCGCAGTGATAACGTATTGTGAAGTTACATTAATTCGGGCACGTGTGAGCTTTCGTGAAAACTACACTTTTGGTGCGTTGATTGAATAGTCCTACAGTCTGTTCAACTGTATGTATTTGTTTATATTAGTGAGTAGTGAGAAAGTAGTAGTTTTCCGCAGTCTAAGAATCTAAATACAGGGCAATGATTGAATGGGAACTTTCACATGAAACCTCGTGTAACCGCTTGACAGTGATAATTTTCACGCCTAACTAAACAATTCGTTACTCTGTGGAAAATTAAATGTGTGATATTTTTTCTTACAATACAAGCAATAAGCATGGGTGTTCATTGTTAATCAGTATGTTGCTGCTGTAATGAAAAACAATTGAAGGTGCATATGTAAATTTGTTGAAGAATAAATAAATAAATAAATAATTTATGTTTTTAGGGGCTTGTGGCTAAGTAAAACAGCCGAACGGGTCGATCGATCAGGTTAAGCTACGCTTGCCGCGGTTCGTCCGTGGATGGGTGACCATTTTCACATACCAAGACCCCGCCGTGCCTCGGAAAGCACGTTAAGCCGCTGGTCCCGGTTGTCATTCGTGGATCTTTGACAGTCGTTACGGGTCGTCAGTAGCCCGAAAGTCTGACAACCAGTCTTACCAAAGGGTATCGTATTAGCCAGTAACTGGGTTGTGGAGGTCAGATAGGCAGTCGCTCCATGTAAAATACTGGTATTCAGCTGCATCCGGTTAGACTGGAAGCCGACCCCAATATAGTTGGGAAAAGGGAGGCAGATGATGATGATGATGTTTAAGAAGCATAATCAGCCTACCATATTCCCACTGCTGGGACACAAGCTTCCTCTCGGAGAGAGGGAGTGGGCCATAATCCACCACACGGGCCCAGTGCGGGTTGGTATATGCCGATTTCCAGACGATGTTTTCCTTCACCATTTTGATGGCAGTGGTGATGAAATAATTTACACAAATTAAAGCGCCTGTCTAGGTTCGAACCTATGACCTACACTACGCTCGTAAGTCCATTGGGAAATATGCACCTAAGAGCAGTGGTGGCACTGCTCTTAGGTGCATATTCACGTTAATAAAGTCATGAATGATGTTGGCGACACGTAGTTTTTCCTAATTTCCATAACCACGTAGATCATCTCAGTTAGTTCAGTACACGTGTAATTGATAACAGGTAGCACGGTAACACAGTGACACAGTACAGTCATGTCGTAATACTTGGTAACACGCAGTATCACAATATTTGCATACATTATTGACTCTGTTCTCAAGGAGATAACGCGACTGTTCGGGAGAAATGTGCGATTTTGGTGTACTAGTATACTTGCTAGGCTGTGGAAATGTTTATTAGAAAATATATACTTGTTCCAGCTGGTACGAATTCGCGAATAGTGAACTCACACACTGAAATCGTAATGTCAATTATGATGGGACTAAATTATCGTGTTTTGTGTTCACATTCCGATCTCATAGTCACCTTGGAATTGTTTTAATTTAGGAATGTGCGATGAGGCTGAAACGCAGACATATTTTACGTGCCATAAATTTCAGTCTGCTGGTTTTTCAGGCGCCTAGTGTGTCATGAAAGCTTTACGTCAGCCTCCGTAATCATGCTTACGTCACTACTCGTACAAATCTTGTATGAACAATGTTTAATTATCTTCTGTCAAATTAAACAATGGATACTGAACAGTTATCTGCTGAAATATACTGGATGCTATTTTTACAGGCTCCAAATTTTTACGGGGTGTTCTACTCATGAATATGAACAACTTTCACTTTGGGACTAACTCTGAGATCACGAAAAAAAAATCAGATGTTTCATACATTTTGGTCAAGTAGGTATTGAACATTTGTATTAAACAGCTGATTTTGTTTTCGAAATTTCAGAGTTGGTCCCATAGTGAAAGTTGTTCATATTCATGAGTAGAACACCCTGTAAAAAATTAGGGCCTGTGAAAAAAAGCATCCAGTATAACTAGCACAGGCGGATTTGAAAAATTGTTTTTGCATTTGATGGCCCGATTCTTGAGGATGGCTATAGGCTATTTTACATCACGCTAGGAGCTTAACCCTTAAATGCATAGTGATGTAAATTAGCATCAACCAATCCAATGCCATATTTTCGTTTCCACAGAGCACGTGGGACCAATTGTTAGAGATATTCAACTCATTTTGTTCCCAGTAGATTCGTTCTGATTACATAAAGATGTAAATTTCCACCAGGCCATTTAAAAAATAAAAAGTGTTTTTATGAATATGTTTTTTAAATATTTTTTCCTTACTATAGAGCTAATGTTACGTCCAAATAAATTTAATTTGCTTAAGGGCTAAGCAGCCGAGCAAAAAGAAAAAAAAGTCAGAAAGAACTCTAAGCGAAAACGTAGTAGGTAATAGCGCTGGCAGAAGATGCGATACGACGGTTGGGTGAGGGTTGGTCGGAAGAACAAGTTTTGTGGGCAAAAGCTAGTGTAGGATGAAAGTGATTCAAGAAGGAAGGTCTGGTAGATTAATTGTGTCATCATCATCTGCCTAGCCTTTTCCCAACTATGTTGGAGTCGGCTTCCAGTCTAACCGGATGATACGATACCCCTAGGTAAGACTGGTTGTCAGACTTTCGGGCTTCTGACTACCAGTAAAAACTGTCAAAGATCTACGAATGGCAGCCGGGACCAACGGCTTCACGTGCTTTCCGAGGCACGGAGGGGTCTCGGTATGTAAAGATGGTCACTCATCCATAGACCAACCGCGGCAAGCGTAGTTTAACCTGATCGATCGACCTGTGCGGCTGTTATTATTTAGCCACGGGCCCCTCTCCCTTGGTAGATTAATTGTTTGATGTTTGAAAATGCGTCCTCAAAAGCTTACTGACAAGTGTTTATTTATAGCTGTCTGTAGTTTTTGCAGATTCGATTCAGTATAATGTATGTATTGGCAAAATATGCAATATAGCTGTCAAAAATCAATCTGCCTAGCCTATGCTGGGGTCGGCTTCCAGTCTAACCAGATGCAGCTGAATACCAGTATTTTACATGGAGCGACTGCCTATCTGACCTCCACAACCCAGTTACTGGGTAATACGATACCCCTAGGTAAGACTGGTTGTCAGATTTTCGGGCTTCTGACACCCGTAACGATTGTCAAAGATCTACGAATGACAGTCGGGACCAACGGCTTAACGTGCTTTCCGAGGCACGGAGGGGTCTTGATATCTAAAGATGGTCACTCATCCACGGACCAACCGCTGCAAGAGTAGCTTAACCTGATCGATGGAGCCGTGCGGCTGATATTACTTAATGTTGTTTTGATGAGTATTGCTTAAAAATTGCCTGTTGAAAGTATAACTTCGGAATAGTTAAAGCTTTTATGATGACTAGAAGGTTTGAAAAGAACTAACGGTTAGTCCTACATCAAATGAGAGCAAAACTGCATTGGCCTCGTTTTTCTAACCCCGTCTCCTACTGAGAGTGACTCAGTGTTCCTGTCAGTGATGAGTTGTTTGCTTCTTCTTATCTTAGTAGGTACATGCTTCCGTTTCCTTGCCTTCTTGCCGTTATATGCACCTATCCTGCCCTATTCAAAGGCTTTAGAGGAATATGATGGAAGTGAATATTTTTTCTAACTTAGTGAGGCTTTCCTTAAGTCAGTTTCTCTAGGGATCAAGGTGTTTATTTATAAACGATGATTAAAGTTAAGTGACGTTTAAAGGTCAAAAATGTATGGTTAAAAAGTCGCTAATCATTATCTAACATTAAGCAAAGTTTATGAATACAAGGATATAACTTTAAATTCTGTAATCAAATAATCAGTCAAGTGCATTTTCCACTTTTGATCCTAAAGCTACGGTTTTCTAGAAGAGCGGTGGCCGCCACATAGCGTTCGCAATTTATATGTATGTCACTGAAACCTTATTTACCCCTGCACCCTAATTGCGTAACACACTGTCAGCCTCTATCTGAATCACTTTGAAGGATATTGCTAATCCATTGCTTCATGTGTTCGAAAAATGTGTCTACTCAACAACGTAAATAACGCAATGAATGTTGTTGAACTGTCAAAATGAAACCCGTTGCTACTGATAGTGTGTTACGCAATCACCCAGCTGGTCTGTTAGGCAAGCTTATTAAGTTCGGTAACAATAGAAAAAGTAATTGTGTCTCATTGAAATTCAAGCTCATAAGAAAGTAAGTTGCTGTGTTTCCCTTGAGAGCTTTATTGACACCGTAATGGCAATCCCTCTGCCATCATTTTCATGACACCGTTCTTTTAGGAAATGGTAGCGTAACTGGTCTCCATTATCATCCCTATCCAGAAAACCAGCTGTTATTTTTTTAACAAAATATCTTCTATTGTTTCAGAAACCATGCAAGAAAATATGAAACAGGACATTCCCTCAACATGGTGTCTAACAATCGCGGCGTGACGTGACACAAATACTTTCGGTTTTAAATGCTAAGATTATTCTCAGAGAACATAAATCTATCGTTTAAAAGATAATCATTAAAGTTGTCGTTATTCAATAAAATGAACACAGACAAGTTTGACTTTAAAGCTAATAAAAATCTACAGTGAAGTCGTAAAATGGAGAAGAAAAGATATTTTTTTAGTAAAAAGTTATTATGGTAAGTATTTTTGTTATATAGATAATTATATTTTAGATGTTTTTATTAGCTTCACTTGTAACGAACTATCTAAGTAACAAACAATGTAATAAAATGTCAAGTAAAGTAAATTTTAGCGTACTTAAAATTGTCGTATCGCAATATAACTACTGTACGTATACATACGAGGGTGGATTGAAAATTACTCTGCCTGACCAAGAAAACAAACACATACATAATTAATTACATTATTATATTTCTACATAATCACCGTCAAGCTCAATGCACTTTTGCCATCTCTCCTGCAAAGCTTTTATACCGTTGAAAAAAAAGTGATTCTTCCAATCCAGTGAGTCAAAATAGGACGTGTCCACCGATGCTTCGACTTCATTGTTTGTAGAAAAATTCTGGCCACCCAGGTGTTTTTTTTAATTTTTTTATTAGGGAACAGGTGGAAGTCCGATGGTGCCAAATCTTCATGGATTGCCTTCGGTTATAATTTATTTATTTATCCTCTCACTGGAACGCCATTCAGCAATTACACCAACGGAGCAAAAAAATCACTTCATGTGCTGGTTTCCATCCATCCTGTGCGCGGTGGACATAAAACGGGCGACGAGGGATCACGCGCGAAATTTCTCCATAGCCCCATCACTCCTTCATATTACGCACATTCTTTCTGAATTTTTGAAACACAATGAATTTTCCAAAATAAATACATTATAATTGAAAAAACGGAGAATTTTAAGGTGTCATCTTGACTGACGGATGACAAAAATAAAAAAATAAACCCTTCCTATGGAGGTATTTAATGACAGCACGCTGCTCGATTTGCTCCATTTGCGGAAACCGTATCGGATTGCTTCACAAATCAATTTTTAAAATCATAACTAACCATCGCATACGTTCGAAACTTTGCACAGTTAACAATAATGGAACTAATAAATGTGATAGTTTTGTTTTTTGTGTTGACTGGATCTGCAGGTCGATTCTGTAAAAATCTCACCGTGAAATCATAAGTGAAGTGAGCACTTAATAGTGTTAATCCCTAGCGAATGACAGCTCACTCCACGCTCACTTCACCCAAGCTTTCACGATAAGATGGTTACAGAATCGCACGGCTGTGTCAGGCCGACTGTTTTTCAATCTACCCTCGTATGTAGTTCGGATGACAAAACTATAATTTTTATATCTTAAAGCTAAACTGATAATGGAGCCACGAGGTGAATAGTGGAATTCTTCAGTGTCTAATAAACCGCTCGAGTTTGGGCTCATATGATTTGTTTTGGAGATGAAGTCCAGTAGCGTGTTTTTAAGTTTTTATTAAACTACATATTTTTTTGCTATAGCGTAATGTCTGGAAGTTAAACACGTGATAGGTAGCTACGTAATTTGTATTAAAAAAAAACTAAAGTTGTTAAAATATTTTGATCTGACATAAGTGATGTAGATTAAAAAGACAAATAGATTGTAGTATATAGTACCTGCTTTGGCCAGCCTCATTCATAAACCGATTAAATATCTGAAACTTATTCACCTAAGAGAATCATTGTGATGTCATATTTACGTGCAGGTTATAAAAATGTTTCACTGACCTGAAATTTACCTGAAATGCTGAAACCATAGACCAAGCTCAATACCTAATAAATCTCTTTGAACGGTACGTTTACGAGCGAAGCAAACGTGTGTGGACCGCTGCCACCACCCTATCTCATTTTCTTTTAGGGATGCACCATTTTTTTGGCAAGAATCGATTTTTTTGGGTCACAACGGTTCAATTCTCAGATTGTAAAGCATAAATACATATTATTGAATTGATCTTTCGGAAAAGGATTACTAATAATTACAGGTAAATGTGATTGCAGGGACAAATATATAAAATTTATATCAATTTGCGTTACATTTGAGACCAGAATTATCTTGAATATAAGGTACCTAATTGTATCGATTTTCATAAATATTATATCGAATCGTTCTAGGTGCATCCCTGTTAGTTTGACGGTTAACAGTAGACGTCCAACTCTCGTTAGTATACATTGAATTTTTCAAGGTACCTATTTCCGAGATATATTAAATTATATACTTATAAAGTTTATGATCTGTGAGTATAATGGTATGCGGATGTTTTGAGGGATAGCGCGTTTACAAGCAGCGTATTACAGGGTCATATTAAAAAATCTAGTGAAACTTCACAGACTTACAGACGTAATTGCGCAACACACTAACAGTAGTAATGGCTTTCATTTTGACAGTACAGCAACATACATTGCGTTTTTTACGTTGTTGAGCAGACACATTTTTCGAACAAATGAAGCAATGGTACCATTTAAAATGATTCATATTGTGATTGAAAGTTACGCAATTAGGATGCTGCAGGGTTCGAATTATGTCCATCAAATGCCCTCACTTTGCTTACAAAATGGGATTGACTTATACATAACCTTATTCTTAGTTTTTAAACTAAGAATAAGGTTATGTATAAGTTTTTTTTGGTGTTTTTGACACCAAAAGACATAAACGAACACTTTTCGTTCATTACACCACATTATGTCATAAGCTGGCTTATGTTTAGGTCTGGTGTCACCTGTCTAGGCCAGAATTATAGTTCTTGTGTTTTGCTAGCAAAATTCTCAGTGTTCCCCACATTCCCGTGATGCCACATTACTACACATAACGGTTGTATACGGTTCCAATGTGATCATCTGCGTCACGGTAAGCGTGCTGATTACACCAGATTACCTCCCAGCTAGTGACCTATAATGCGACATTAATGGGCTTTACATCAAAGCTCAGCCCATGTGTTAAAAGTAGGAAAGTAATAGTCACCTACATGACACATCATATTGTCTTCTCGGTACAAGAAATAACGGACGAGGAGAGAAATAAAAGCACAGTTCCACTGTTTATTTATCCACTTAATTTAAAGTTAAGGCCTCGCGATTAAGGACTCTCCTGTCACTCGTTAACCGTGTGAACTCAACCCCACAATGTACAGACGCCAGCACATCAAGCTACTACAATTTGTCAAATTTCTTTAACAGATTTTCAACTTTATCGCTAAAGCATAAGGTTCGAAGTTGATAGGGAAAATTTGATAGTTTCGGGTTGCTTGATGTTCTGGCGTCTGTACCAACTGGCATCCACAATGACCGTTGTGGAAACATTTGTCCACAATAAATATTTTTCTACGTGTTCAAACGGTAAACTTTTTATGATCACTACTTGAAAGTCCTTTGAGAGTAAAAGTAAACAGAAATTATACGGCCCATTCACTACGAGGCGCACGCGCTGCCTTAGGAGAAAAAAAAATAAGGTCAAGAGCGAAGTCCCGTGATCTTAAAATTGTCCTTTACTTATTGAGTCCTACCTATGCGTTTGGAAACTGGTTCTGAGTGGGTTGGGATGCGTAAGGCTATCTCGTAATTCGTCGCCTTTGTGAATAAATTACAGAGTAAGCTAATTTTTTAGCTTTTATTGACAGTGTGTCGACACTGTTCACTGTTTGACTGTTTGAGTCAAATATTTTAACAGAATTCTGAAAAGGTAGCCAACTACCGAATGGTTTATTTAATGACTTGTGTGCTGACAAAGTTTATGTTGACGTGGAACTTTATCACGACTTTATAAGTCACATAAAAACGACTTTGTAGAGCGACAAGTTATTTCACTACTGACGGTTTAGCCATAACGGACAATATCCTGGGGCGGAACCACACTGCATCTAACTGTTTATAGCAGTGTTGAATTGTGTCCATTTGTAACCTGCGCAGATGCAATTATTCTTAGATAACAGTTTGTTCTTGAACAAACTTCGTAAACTAAAGCACTTCGTTTTATAGCCTGAGTTATTATAGCCGCGGCAAGGATAGTGACCTGGAGCTATTTTTGTCTTTATACACGGAGTTGTGGCAATGACATAACAATTAGACATAAATCAATCTAAAGACGCTCCCAAAAGTGTCTGCGGCGTGTGCCGCTGTTTATTTCTGTAAAGAAATATTACACCATGCTATTGAGTGTTTAGTGTTATACCAGAAAATTCTCGTATGTGGACTGAAATTCTTTATTTACATGCATTTAGACGCAGTTAAACTAAGCTTTATTTGCTCAAAATGCTTGGGAAGTCAAATAAATATGCTGTCGACGAGATCGTGAAGACGTCCCTAACGACCTCATAATTCCTTGTAGGTTCTCTTGTTTATTTTCAAATGTGTTCATCACCTTATAAAGCGTTATTCTTTGCGCGTGCTTCCGAGCTCAATTGGCCAGAAGCTGCCGGCCGCCGCTAGCGGTTGCAGGCGTAAATCTAATTAGTACCATTGACATGGTTTATACTCGTATTTATTCTACTAGAAAGCCTGTTAATGTTAATTATCATTGTTAATTTTGATTTGTATCTTTGTTTGAGTTGAGGTGACTTGTACATTTAATTGGTTGTATTACGCGTGTGCCAAGGAGGCGTGTATCAATCAAGTAGACTAATAACTCGCTACATTTATTTTGAATTATTTAAATTGTTGATTAGCGAATGCCCAATTTTTTGCTTTGAGGCAGACCTTAGCAATAAATCAATTAAAATGAGAGTCATAAATTGTAGTGAAATAAAATTGTAATGTTTGTTATTTATGACCATAAACTTGCAAATAGTTTCGACCCATTAAAATTTCGTCATACAGAGACACTTCAAAAACGAAATTATTTCTCATGTGGCAGTGGTAGACGAAGTGATTTTAACATAAAAATAACGGCGATCGGCACTTAATAAACCACTTAAGATGTTCATTAGGGCGTTTTACAGAGTCGTTTGATCGTTTTAATGTGGAGTGCGTTGCGGGTGCATTCGGGCGGTGCGTCCCGCTCCAGCCTCGGACTTCTAATGGAGTTGTCAGATTGCGCAACGCGGTGAGAACTGCGTGGGCGCAGACCGCACAGGGCTGTCCGCGAGCAGTCATCGATGACCTGATGACTTACATAATTGAAGTTTTTGTGCTCATATGGAAATGATATGACTACGTTAAAATTATGTATTTTCTTGTGAAGGTACTTTAAACGAAGAATGCGGTTACTACGTTTATTCAATTGTTTTTCAAAATTAAAGCAAATAATGGTTCTGTTTACCGGTAACATAGCCACGGTATTCCGGTGCCTTTAAATAGGTTTTAAAAATATGGTAGTTTAAATTTTCAAATGAAGTTTAGACCAGTTTAGCGTGCCAACCCTACAAACAACAACCCAAATCGGGAAAGTAGTGATAAACAAAGTGTTTTCATGTTACTAACATCACCCACCAATTTACCCGTGTATGATCATGATCATGCTTGCTTGTTAAACTTTAGACAATCACCTGCATAAGTGAATGTTGGCTCTTGTTGCCTGTTTATCCGTGAGAGCGGTAAATCGTGTGAAGTATGGTTAGACTGACAAATTGTTGGAGGAAAGAGATGATTATTAACCTTTTGTTACATCAGCTATTTTTCACTGCTTGTTAAATTGTCGTGGCATCACTAGCGAGCAATTTATGAGATTTTGCTCTTAGATTTTGTGCCCTATTTTGTTTTGGTAGAACTTAGTGTCATGAATATGTATTCTTTACTTTCTTTTTCAGGGCATTCGTGATAGTTCAAATTTCAATGTTATCTTCAGCGACGAATTTGACGACAACGGAATCAACGCAGGTAATTTTTGGAGCTTTTCTAAATACTATGTGACAGATCACATCGTCAGGCTACCTGTAGGTGTAGATGTTCTAAAAGGTGACTAATACATTTTAAGAAGGGAGGACAGGAGGACAGGATAGGAAGGAAAGGGAAGGAAGGAAGAATAGGAAAAGGATTAAGGAAAAAAATTACGGAATTAAAATTAAGGACAGCCCACAAAGATCAAAGATGATGTCCGGATTTTTATATACACATTGACATTGATGAATTTTATATAAACAATGACATGGATATTTACTTTGTATAGTATCTTATTTTTATTATTATTATTGTGAGTGTGAAGACTATGTGGGTCATTTCTTTTTTCTTTTTTCCTTCTTAGTTAGTTTTAATCATGGTCTGGCAGTTTGAGTAATTTATGCGGCCTACCCAAATGTCCTTTCATTGGTATTGTTCGTCGAATCGTAAGGCTCCTCAAGTTCTGAGTTGAGCTACACAATTTTTGACAAATGCGTGCACTGACTGGACAGGTCCGCTCAATCTGTGTGGTTCTTTACTCAAAAGACCATTTCAGACACCAATCTGCATGGTCTTCACATGATCTGACCAAGATTATGTCTGGACTTTAAAAGAGACTGTGACCTCTGAGTTTGTTTCGGCCTTTCTTCTCAGAGTAGTCAGATAGGAAACGCCGACCTCATCTAGTTTAAAAAATATGATTGACATGTAAAAGTGTTTGTACAAACCTACTTACAGAAAATAAATCATTTATCATTTTATCATTAACAACTTTACAAAACTAAATTATCATGCAAGGAGAACAAAAGAAATAAGGCTATTGATTCGAAAGACATAAATATAGATAAACGCGCTAGGCTAAATGTATGGCTGATTTTTCGCTAAAATACAAAACAATGGAGGTATTGATGATAAAATATATGATGTATATTTCCAGGAGGTCGAAGTTGAAACAGAACATGACGAGGAGGGGGAAGGTGTGGCTTACGCCTGGAGCGCGTGGGGCAGTTGGAGTGCTTGCTCCAGAAGTTGTGGCGGAGGCGTCTCCGTGCAGGAGAGGCAGTGCTTACCCAGGTAAAGATTAAAGTAGAACGTGATTTTGAGGGGAAGATAATGCTTAGCCGGGCAAAGACTCAAGTGGAAAATCACATTGAGCTGGAAGTAGAGGGTTGTGAAAGGGAGACAGGTAGCAGTTTTGATGAAATATCTTATGAATTTTGTATATGGGCCTTATTTAGACGCTGGTAAGGTCCGCATATCACTTGTGTCAACTTGACCGCTTGATGATTTCATGACTGACTCTACCACTTGTTAGATTGAATAGTAACGTAAACATCAAACATACAATGTATGAGTGTATAATATTTGCGCTGACGAATCATTGTTGAGAGGAGTCCCTGGGGAGACATTTTTGAGACCTTGAAGTTTAGGGGTTGCTAGTTTAACGATACTGACATATTCATTACACAGAAAGTTGCTTTTCTAATGAAGTGATACAAAAATATTGTTGGTGACATAATTAGAAAATTAGGCTGGAAGCATGCATTCTGTTAATGGAGTACTTAATATCTACTTACGGCTTTTCTAACACTTGTAAACTAACTATACTAGCTTCATAAATAATTGCGAGATTTATGTTCATGTAAACAATTTTATGATTTTAGTAATCGCGTGATTTCTCTTTAACAAATCGCTGTAAGATAACAAATTGCCGAACAAGACGATGCCGACAGCGCCGACACACGTTAATATCTCATCATGTACTGCACATAAAAGCAAAAATTGTGAACACTAACATTTTGCAAGCCTATTAAAGTAATTCGCTTCAGACCCTTTAACACCTTCAGACTTATCGGATCGGTCGGAAAACAAAACACGATGTCGTGTAGAATAAACCAGCTCCGCTTCTAAAGTACCCACTAAAATGCCAGTATCCATATTCATAATTGCCATACTATCAAATGGGTGTATGATTTACTAGTCAACCGATACAAAAATTCTAATCAACTAGAAGCTATTCGTCTGTTTAATTAAGATTGTTTCGGCCATGACTTCGGTGGCATTCGGATGTCTTCGGTGATTAGATCTGGCTCATTTGCGTTTATCAAACCGTTGACATATGCAATTTAGTAATCTGACGGCGTTTGAACCTCAATTAGTTCGGTGCCCGCAATTATTTTATTAGCTTTGATGCTTGTGGTATTTTTGTGATATGATAATTCAACTTATATTATTTATGCTACATTGTGAATTTTGTGAATAAATCACGCATATCATGCGGTAAGGGTGGGATTTGGTACTAACTCTTTCTTGAATTTTCAAATAGAGAAAGGTGCTAAAATGTACCTATCTAAGTATGCAAAGACACGAGTTGGGCTAATAAAGGACAAATTTATTCTAATACTAGCGACCCGCCCCGGCTTCGCACGGGTGCAATGGAGAAACACTGATAATTTTAGAGCCATTATTTCTCGTAAAAAGTATAGGATAAAAAATGCTTATTGTGGGTTATCCCTAAGAGATAGACATATACCACCCCGGACTTTTTTGTAGAACTTTTTAAGGTGTACAATACTGTAGTACATTATTTTGATCTACCTCGACGGGTTCAGCCAGCGTTTACAATGTAAGCGCAAAAAAATGTGTTTATTTACGACATTACATTAGAAACCTCTAAAATTATCAGTGTTTCTCTACTATATTATGCAGACAGGGAAGCGACTTTGTTTTATACTATGTAGTGATGCTGTGACCGAATCCGGACAGGATTAATTTCACATTAATTCTTAAGCTGCTGTTATTCCCTCCGTGACCATAATGCAACTGTTATTTACAGATCATTGAGTGGTTTAGCTGCATTTATATTTCCCTTCTCTTTAATGTCCTAATCCTCATTCAAATTATAAATTAATTTGTCATTCTATTATTCAAAAGCACGCTCTCAACCACTCTTGAGTTGAGAGCCACATTAAATATTCGCCAAGTGTAAAAGCTTCTAACGTGTGCGCAGGCCAAAGGTTAAACATGCCCTCGCGACCCGGCTCGTACGGTTTTTATCGACTAAATTAAGGTAATGGAAACCCCGTAGCGTGGCTTGTAACAAGCTGTTATTGTAGTGGGAGCATTGATTGCTTGCACTCGGCCGCTTGATTGACACGCATCAGCTCCGATACAGCCCGTAATGAGCTCGCGATTACCGTCCATTTTATAAAGAAGACAAACTTCATTTTTGTCTACATATTTGTAGTTGCAGCACTAATGAGGGATTGCTTTTTTAACATGTGGTAATTGACGTCAGAACGTCAGTTGAATGTGGTGTTTAGCACGGGGGCCGCTTCCCATGCTTGTGTGCGGGTGACTCGAGTGTGGTCACGGGTCAGTGTGACGGCTTGACGGGGCTAGAATGTGTTTGTGTGAGATTTATGTTCAGACGCCCGAGGTTTGAACCTAAATGGCCCTTAAATTGAATATCAAAGGCTCTGCTAAATAACAATTAAAAGCTTCTCGAAAACCAACATTCCACCCATCAGTCAAATGATAATTAATAATCCAGACAGATTATTAGAACCGTTACTGGTAATCAGGTCAGGTTATTTACGTACAAATGAATGCTTGAACCGAGATAATTGTAACGAGTTGAGGATCCAGGATTAATACGGCCAGATACGAGTCCTGTTAGATAGATAAGTAGGTAATCAAAATACCGTCACTCTTAATTAGTGGGTGCCGCCAACGGCGCCGAGCTTTAACGGTCTCGAACGAGACTAGATTAAATACATACCTATACACATCTATGCTTTAGCACCTACCTATACGTATAGTGAAACATATATTATTACGAAACGGAAAAATAAAATACAAGTGCTTGTTTGAGTAAGTAGAACAGCTGGGTAAAAGCAATTTGCCAAACGAAAATGACGACGGCTCACTAATGATTCTTTTTTTTTTTTGCTCCGGGCAAAACCCATTTACTATTTATGTTATAGTTCCAGTTTTGGTTCCAGGATCTAGATCTCAATAGAGGTTAATGAGTTACTGAATATTATTTAGGTATTACTCTAATAAATACCTAAGTAGACGCAACTTTAGATAGCGTTAAAGATTATCTGGATCACGAAACAACCTCGTAGCAATTCCAAGCTAATATACGGACCTATAATGATACTATAAATCAAATTAATTTCTCAATATTCCGTAAATATATAAAGCTGTTGGAATAAGTTATAAATTCCTTCATTATGGACACGGACGCACAGACAGACGGTCGATAGTATCCTGCTGATAGAGCGTCGAGGAACATGCTCGACAAATTAGGATGGACGTCGTTTGTCATGGTACTCTCGCGCACCGTCGCGTACGCATTTCATTTGGACGGCAATAAGACCGCTCATGAAATATTGCCCCCTATCTGTTACGTTGGGAAATTTTAGTTAGTTTAAAAAATCAAGACATCTGTTAGTTATTATCGAATATTTTTGAGCATGCTCGATTTAAATGCATTGCACTTTACTTTTTAAAATTAAAGTTAAGTAAGGATGGACTATGGCCTCGATTCCCTTGTTCACAAACTAAACTAAATTTAAGTTCAGTGCATCTTTTTCTTTCCATTTCATTAAGAAAAGGACAGAAGATAAATATTAGCTTAGTCCTGTCAAATTAAAGATACTCCAGATAAAAGTTTAGACGTGATTAAAAAATTGGCCACTAAAAATACGTCAATTTTCGTCAGGTGCTGACTAATTTGACAGGACTAAACTAATATTTATCTTCTATCCTTTTTTAAACCTCGTAACGCCCAATGAACAATGTATTGAACAAAGTGACATACAGTATTACACATTGCAAACATGCATTTAAATTAATTAATGTACATTGTAATGTACATTGGGCGTTTAGGAGAAGGTTTTGTTTTTAGTCTGGGCCGGAATGCCGTATGTAGCTTTGTTCAATACATTAAACATTGAGCGTTTAGCTCATCTTGCGAAATTTTGCTTGGGCGTTACGAGGTTAATGAAATAGAAAGAGAAATATGCACTGAACTTAAATTATGCTTAGTTTGTGAACAAGGAAATCGACGCCAGTGTCATTATAATGCTACGGGGTTTCATACATTAGTTTCCTTTTAGTGCCTTACCTACAATATTAAATGATAGCGAAATCACTAGGAAGTGGTGAAGGGCGGGCGTTTTGGGGGACTGTCTTTTGTAATTTTGACGTTCGAAAAGTGATGATTCTCAGACTAGTTTGAATAAATGACTTTTGATTTTTATAAAATGTATCACATAATTTGCAACATAAAGTTGCAGGTTAGTACGTTAATGTTCGCTTTTCATTCACTTCTCTCACAAAGTAATCTTCAGGTGTCATCTTTTTAATGGCGCCGAGGAACCTAGTGACGTCGTACTTATCTTTTTAAAGACCTCTAGATAAATGTTACTACGAGCGGAACTAATCATTCTCTTCGTGTACATGAATATTCAAATTCGTGGATGAGTTTACATTAAATTAATGTTCTAGTCCTTTTATAAGGTGGAGAACATTTGTTAAGTCTGACTACTAATATGTGGAACGATTTGGTCGGCAATACATCACAACTTTTTTTTTTTACCACCACTAAATTAGATTAAACACGTTAGTGTTTAGAACTATTTGTTAGCGGCTCCGTTGATTTCATTAAAGGAGCTTTTCTGTTGACGCCGACCGCATGTTTTGTTCTATTTGCTGTATGAAATATTAACGTAATTATAACGTTAGATTTATCACTTTTAATTAATATTGACATATTCGAGTTTGATTTATTATTCTGGTAGGAAATTAGACTGAAAGAGAAATCGTGCTATAACATTTTTAGGATTACTTACTAAATTTTTATGTCTATTGTAAACAACGAGCCCCATTATTTTATGTAATATCTCTTCTTCAAGTATGATATACAGAAATGGGATAAGAAGTTTTAATTACAAACCGTCAGCTTATGTGAAGATTCATTGTAAATATGTTACTAAAATGAACCAGTAGGTTCCCCAATAAAAAGTACTTCACCTACAAAGCATTAGTTCTCCTTACCTACAAACACTGTCAACAGCAAGAACTATTCAACTTTTTTATTTCTAAGATATTGAATCTACATGTCGTTGTTACAGAAACATTCCACCATTGGACAACAGCAGTATCCCTCCACCGGTGATCACAGTTCGAGTGACGAGACAAACACACGAGCCGAACTGCCAGGGAGTCGACAAGCGATACCACGAGTGCAATGATATTGTAAGATAAACTTCAAAGTTTTCTGCTTCAAATGTTGCACAAGGACCTTTTACGAATTTTTTGATGCCCACTGAGCTCTTGCCTTTTTTTATAATTTTTGTTTGTTATATACTTATATATAATATATATATGTAAACAAAATCAGCTGTTTAATACAAAAGTTCAATACCTACATTGTGGCGTTGTCGCCAACGTTGAGAACCTCTGGGCTAGGGTTAAACCCTCTCGAGTTATGCTAGCCTTAGTGAAACTTTATTCCACTCTCTGATGCTTTCTGTCGCTTTAAGGCTCGTGCAGACTGGCGCGACTTGTCGCGCGACGTGGCGCGGGGTGAATCTGCGATATTATCGCGCCGCAACAACTTACACACTAGAGCGACGCGAATCGCGGCCGCTGCGCGAATATCGCCGCGATATCGCCGCGTCGCCATACAAAATGTTCCTATTGGAGTCGCCCCTCTGTGAATTGTCGCGCGCGTTTCCATAGAAATTGTTCTACGGATGTATATCGCAGAATCACGTCACGCCGTCGCGTCGCGCCTGTCTGTACGAGCCTTTAATGTTTTTCTAATTGCTTTTTCTGCAATCAAAGGCAATATTTGCTTCAACAATAATCGCAACTCAACCGACCCAGAGCCATTGTTTACTAGCTTTTAATTGATTCACTAATGAACATGTTTCTTTCAAATAAAGCTTTTCTATTCACATTTCTCACGCATTCGTCAATAAAATAATTATGAGTAATGACCCTCAATCATTTGTTCGACTGCTTTGCACTAATAAAGGCTTTTATTACTGAAGCACATTAGTACTGAATACTGATTTACGAGCAAGTCTATCGTAAACGTTTCCTTGATTAGCATTGTTCTATTCGTATTCAATTTGTTTTGTCACGGACGGCGTAAATGTTGATTTTACAGTGTTTGCTGTGTTTGATCTCTTGACACTGACCAAGTTGTTTGTCAAAGGTCGTGGGTCAGAGGTGGCGGAGAGTATGATGATTTGATATTTTTGTCAGGGCATGAGTCATTTTGCAAATTGCTGTTGTAAGTAGTTGTGCAGGACTATTGCAATATCAAAAGCGTCATCGTTATTATTAATATTTTTTAAATATTTATTTGCCACACTGTATCGTCCTATCGAAAAATTGTCGCCATTGAAGCCAGCCTCAATTGTCACAATATTGGCACGAATATTTTTATAGTTTCTGCAACAGTTAGGTGTAACGATTTAGGGACGACAAATCACTATAAAAAAAGCGATGAACTATTGCAAAGAAATGGTTGTAAAATGCAGCTACCGCGGCAACGATCACTAGC
Organism: Eremobia ochroleuca; assembly: GCA_949629135.1. NCBI lineage: Eukaryota > Metazoa > Arthropoda > Insecta > Lepidoptera > Noctuidae > Eremobia > Eremobia ochroleuca. Next base: position 10,798,336 of record OX451401.1, on the reverse strand, counting down.
TTTTTTGACATTTAAACCAGCAAGTAGGTAAGTACATAGCTTTAATTTAGATTTTTTGTCAGACACAACTCCCAACTCACAAGTAATATAGATATAGGGATATAGGGCAATAGGGCCATTCCCGAGGGAATAATTTCTAAGGGTAGTCGCTGTTATCGAAATTGACGAGGAAACGACTATTCAGATACTCAGGGTAACCTCTGTTCTTGACTTGAATGATGATAAGAGCCTCGTTATCATTTGTCCTTTCTACCCCTTTTATTTTATTTTCTTTGTGTGGCTTTAACTTTTTCGGGACACCAGAATAAGATTCGATGTTGGGGACTCAGTATTGTTGTTTATTTTATGACAGCTGTATTTCTAGTTAATGGAGTACAAAATAGGGTGCTGTGAACGACACAAAGACACGTTGGCGAAAAGTTTATTTTAGACTCAACATAAAGAATACGCGACGACACCCACAAGACTAGCCCGGTTTTGAGGGTGAGAGTAAAAGATGGCTGGCTTATAATTGGCAATATTTTGGGGAAGACTGCGTTCATCATTTTATTTTTCGCACACGAAATCAAATTAGAATAATAATTCAATAAGTAAATATAAGTGTGTCCATAAAAAATGTTATTGTATTGTATAACAAATGGGTTGTATCACATTGGTTGCTGCTGTTGGGAACAGCAGATTTTTTTCACGATTTCAGGTTTGGTCCCATAGTAAAAGTTGTTCATAATGATGAGTACAATGACCCATTATGAGGTTTAGCGTTATTTAAATTACACCTTGTATAAGAGGAAATTGTATTTTGTTGTAGCCCTGTCCCGGTGGAGCAAAAAGTAGCCGAGCTGCGCAGTGTGCGGCGTTTGACAGAAGACCCTTCCGTGGAAGATTCTACACCTGGATCCCTTATATCGATGGTCAGTAGCATTAATATTGTGTCAATAATCTTTTTATACATAGAAATAAATAGACCTCAACTGCATCGTGATGGAAATTTCCATCAACCAATCCAATGCCTTATTTTCGTTTCCACAGAGCAGGGGGATTCCCTAATTGTTAGAGATATTCAATTCATTTTCTTCCCAGTAGATTATTTGTGATTACATAAAGAGATGTAAATTTCCACCAGGCCATTTATAAAAAAAAAAAATATGAATATATTTTTAAAAATATTTTCTCCTTACTATAGAGCTAATGTTATGTCCAAATAAATTTAATTTGCTTAAAAATTAAAAATCATGCATTTAAGGGTTAATTTACTTGCGTTTCTTAAAGACGTGATGGGTATCAATACCTTATGATGATAAATTACGAGGTCAACAGCTGCTGGTAGTGTAGTTACTTGAAATTATTCGTATAGGAAACTTGGACTTTATTAATATGAGTCTGAAATCGCCAATTCGCCTTGAGCAAATGTGTGCCTCCTCCGTAAGATAACAAGCCTTTATTAGTTCTATATGTTTATAATAGTTCACAAACTAAACTAAATTTAAGTTCAGTGCATCTTTTTTGTTCTATTTCATTAAGAAAAGGACAAATATTACTTTAGTCCTACGTCGTTAACTCCGGATACTTTCATTCTTGATATTATCCTTCAAAGAAACTCCGAACATAGCTCGCTCCATAGCGCGCTGAGCGACCTTGAATTTATGGACCAGCTTGACCATCAGTGTCCACGTTTCAGCACCATATATAAGAAAGAAGAAAGAAAGAAAATACATTATTTAGCACAGACTGTAAGACACACAGTCCACCTGAGACATACATCAGATAAAAAACAAATAAAAAGTGTAAAGTCCGATGTAAGAAATTAACAGGAAAGTGTGCCTCACGGCTGCGCCAAAAAGGCCCAGTATATCATGACTTCTTTAGAACCTCCTTACACTCCAACCGCAACATAATTGTTAGTATCATTCTAGAACCTTTTCCATCCGACTGCAGGGAATCAGAAGACAATTCCTGTAATTTGGAATATATAAAATCTAGTTGCATTCTCGTCGCAGCAAAGCGTCTCAGTAGAAATGAATGTCAAAAACTTGTCGAAATTCGAAAGTATTTTTGCCAGATTGAGGCAGATTAGCATGGGTATGCTCTTACAGTCCGCTTACAGTTATTTTATCTATGACAGCAGCAACCCAATAGCAACGTTATTATAACGAGCATAAAGATCATTGTGATTTTGACAGATTGTCACTAGCAACAATCCAACAACAACCTTATTACAAGGACGGTAAGGAGTATAAAGACCACTGTGATTTTTACAGTAATTTGCGTATGTGTATTATTTTACGTCTGATTTTGCAATCAGAGGTGAATGGACTGTTAAAATACGGGAATAGCCTCAGTTCAGCCGGTCGATTCTGTAAAAATCTCACCGTGAAATCATAAGTGAAGTGAGCACTTAATAGTGTTAATTCCTAGCGAATGACAGCTCACTCCACGCTCACTTCACCCAAGCTTTCACGGTGAGATGGTTACAGAACCGCACGGCTGGTCTCCTGTCTTTTACGTCCCTTTCTTGTCTGTGTTCACGCCCTATTAAACCAGCATCAGTTTTAATCAGTAACGGATTCTCTACTCCAATGCAGAGGAGTTCGACGGCATGATGCCAGCACCATAGCCTATTCGATTACTCGGTCTGTCTGTGCCACAGACTATTAACTAAAAGCGCTCGTGCCGCTAAACAAAGCCGTTAAGAGGGTAGTCCTACTGATTGTATTTTGACTGCAAGCCAACTCCTAAAGAGTTGTTAGAATTCAGTTAGCATGAAGTCGGATTCGCCACTCCACTAGGTTACCATACCTACTGCGTACTTGAAAGAATAGCCGTTCGATAACTTTGCAATTTTTACGATTGCGTGTAAGGAAAGCAAAAGATGTGTGTGACTGGTGCGCATACCGATGAAACCAATCCGCACTGATGTATATTTTATTTTCAATTCTTAGATTGTTTTCGTTATTTTGAGTATTGAGTGCATTCTGTTTTATTTTAATTTTATATTCTGAGGGGCTTGTGGCAAAGTAATAACAGCCGCGCGGGTCGATCGATCAGGTTAAGCTACGCTTGCCGCAGTTGGTTCGTGAATGGGTGACCATCTTCACATACCAAGTCCCCTCCGTGCCTCGGAAAGCACGGTAAGCCATTCGGGACCAATGGCTTACCGTGCTTTCCGGGGCACCCCTCCTTGCCTTGGAAAGTACGTTAAGACATCGGTCCCGGCTGTCATTCGTGGATATTTGACAGTCTTTACGGGTCGTCAGCAGCCCGAAAGTCTGACAGCCAGTCTTACCAAGGGGTATCGTATTACCAAGTAACAGGGTTGTGGAGGTCAGATAGGCAGTCGCTCCATGTAAAATACTGGTACTCAGCTGCATCCGGTTAGACTGGAAGCCGACCTTAACATAGTTGGGAAAAGGCTAGGCAGATGGGTACATTCTGTTTTACTTTGTAGAAAAGGAGACTTTTTGTCCCAGTTTCGGGAATAATCAATTTTGTTGCGGGTTTCAAAGCAGTGTTGGTAATGAGTTTTCCTACAACACGAGTTATTACTAGAAGCTTTCATTAGCATTCAGTGAAATACCTTACAGGTTGTTAAGGCTTTCTTTGCACAGAAGTTGTGGAAATAATAAATATTACTCGTTTACAAGTATGCTAAAGCGAAAACAAAGTATTTGAACTTAAAATAAAACCTTTTCATTGCCAAAATACGTATATTGTGTCTACCCTTGTGTTTTCTTAATCTTCTACAGTGGAAGGAAGGAAATAAATCATTTCAATCTATTGGCCCATATCTTATCTCGCCATACTTCTTGATCCACTCTGAAAAAACAAGAAACAGCAGTTTGCAAGAACAATACAGTCGTGACAAAAAAGACAACATACTAATTGTGTGTGGACAGCTAATCTAAGTTATTACATCGCTTGTCTGCGCATTTGATACGCTTGTTCTGTCAATTTGCGCGCCAATAATCTGTCAGAATTGCTACATGTTGTATGTATCGGCGATAAAATTGAATTGTCGACGACTCCTAATAAATTGTAACGCCTCTTTCCTAATGTATATGTCCTGTAAATGACAATCAGCACTTTTGATGTGTATCATTAGTTGTCTGACGCTGTAATTATCGTATCCTACATTGTAAATGATATCTCGTTTGTTTCTAACGACGTTCCCAATATCTTTGTATTTTGTGAAACGGGAGGGCGGTAATTATAGGCATACCTATTGGTGTGAGTATTATGATCGCTGTGCGGTTCCGAAACTTGTGTTCATTAGTGTTGGGCTTGGTTCAATATTTTAAACGTTATCATACTTACTATGGACAGGATACTCAGCGTTCCCACTTATTTCCATTAGGTAGATAAAGACCTACATATGTAGTATAAGCAAACTTCAGAAAGTCTTTATTTTCCCTAGCTATTTAATCTTTGTGAGTTCTGTGCCGCAGAATGCATAGTGCAGCAGTGATATTCTGTAAAGATCTCACCGTTAGAACTTAGGTGAAGTGGCGGGAAGTGAGCTCTGTCGTTCCGTAATGGTAGGGATTGACACTATTTAGTGCTCACTTCACTTATGATTTCACGGTAAGATTTTTACAGAATCGACTGGCAGGTAACAGAGGAAAGCTAATAATAAAAAAAAAACATATGTGCACAGCAGCATTTTTCTATAAATATATTTTTTTTAAACTTAGAAAGGAATTAATAAATATTGTTTATCCAGGAAATGCACCGTGTACGTTGAACTGCCGGCCTCTGGGGCAGCACTTCTACGCATCACTATCGTTGGTCGCTGACGGAACACCCTGTACCCGTCAAGGCTTCCGCGCGATATGTGTTCAGGGAACATGCAAGGTAAATTATCCTATTTTAAAGATCAAAAGTACTGATAGTAGTGTCGGACTATTGGCAGGCCTGTTGGTCTAGTAGTCAGTGGCCGTGACTGCTATGCACAAGGTCGTGGGTTCGATTCCCACCCAGGACAAATGTTTGTGTGATGAGCACGATCATTTGATCTTTGTTTGGGTGTAATTTATCTATAATATGTATGTATTTAGAATTATATTATATGTATGTTTATCAGTTGTCTAGTACTCATAGCACAAGCTCTGCTTAGTTTGGGACTAGATGGCGTTGTGTGAAAGTTGTGGAATATTATTATATTATATTGGGCACAATTCAATGGTGTCAATAAGGGAGGTAATTCTTCTTGGAGCGACTCCAGGATGCAGAGCTCTCTCTGAAACTAGTGATACTGTCTGTTTTAGGTACAAAAAAAGGTTTCCGGCTTCGAAATAAAAAGTTGCAAACCCGGGTTTTCCATTTCACTATCAAAATTTTTGGCCATTGGTAAGTAAATTGGTGAAATCCGGATGAGGCTGGCACAGGAACTTGGAGATTGGCACAAACAAAGGCAGGTTTATGCCCAGTGATGAGGGAAGTCAGGTTGTGGACGATGATGATAGTGAAATTATGCACTCGAGATTATTACATGAATTTATTTCAGTAATCTGTTGTGTTTTGGTAAATTCGATACTTAACTTTGTGAAACTATGTCTCTTCAATTCATATCTAAAGAAGAATGCCATAGGACTGTACCAACTTGCGAGGGAGCGGTTCGCCACCAAATGTAGTTCATAAATTTACTCCTATTTTTTAAATTATATTTACGTTTTTGTTATGAAAAAGATTAACGGATTTCGGACCTCAAAAGTAAAAGTATTTTTATTTACTTTTGTACGTATTTTTTTTTATGTCACTGCCAACGCTTCATTTCCGAATTTTGCTACGACGTAAAAAATATAGGCATATATTTTTGCCAAAAAAACTTTGAAATGAAGAAGATAATTTGTAAGTGCTTACCGATTTACTATTTTATATAGGTATATTTTTATGTGTATCGAAAAATCTTTAGCTCACGTGTTGCGTCGCATTAATTTAAATGATTATTTTGGAATACATCCTAAATATCTAAAGAAAAGAGGACCAATAAAAAAAAAAGGAATCGTTTTTATTGTGACGTATTGCATTTGTTCTGTTGCAACGTCACGTATGACGTTACTTTCAATATTGGTTTCATCTGAACTCCTTATTAACGAAAACGTCCAGGTGCTTTCCATAACGAAATCTTTGTGTTAAAAAAAGTTAAGTTTTGTGTTAAAGAAAATTTATAATCCTTAGCGATGCCTCCATCATTCATCGTCATCGTTCATTCATCATTTTCTCGAACGTAACCTCAAAATTTTTAATAGGTAAATGACAAATAAATACGAATTGCGGGAATCCACGTAAAAATAGATAGCAATTCAGGGAGGGTAATAAATTCTCCTCTAAATACACTAGGTTTGGTTGTGACAGCGGACTTTTCGTTTGGTACGGGGCTATATTTATTGGCATTCTCCTTTACCTACATTCTAAGCCAATCTCTGCTGATCAAGTTTTACTTTTCGTAATTTATAGGATACCTTTTATTTTCTAAATATAGGTTCCTTTTAAGACTTATAGTTGTCACATTATGAATGCAAATTGTCGGACCAATTTTATCATATTTGCAGGCAGGCCACGTTTCAGCAAAATGTCTACTTAGATTGTTGGAGACATGAGCGCAAAGCTTGCAATTATCAGATTTTGTCATAGTTTCGCTTTAGACTACCGTCTCAACTACCTTAAAGGCTCTTATCTTACAAGGGGATTATGGGTGATTGGAAAATTATGGGTGACACACGTTTATATTGGTACATCACCGTCACGAATACTTTTGTTAGTAATCTCAATATTTTCTTTCGTCTATTAGTAAGTACTTATTGTAGGGATCAAGGCATAACCAATAGCATCCTGAGGATTATTGTGGAGAAGCCAGACTGCCCTTTTCTGATGCACTGGTCCCGTAGACATAGCTGCGGGCCTGGTGCTGAGGAAAGATATCTAAATTGATTTTTTTTTGTGAGGAGAGGACATTGGAATTTTTTAAGTTGTAATTTATTTTGATTGTGATTTTGATTTTAATTTTGATTTTAATTTTGATTTTAATTTTGATTTTAATTTTGATTTTGATATAATTTTGATTTTAATATTTATTTTAACTTTGATTTTAATGTTAAGAATTTTTTTTTTTTAAATAAGCGATTGTTTAGACCGAAAAATATACGGGCTGATATAATGCCGAGTCTGTTGGCCATGAGATCTTTTACTATATACCTAACCGCTTGTTAAAATTCCTTTGGTTCAGCTATTCTTTGAAGTTTTATATCGGTCTAGCGGTCACGGGCAAACTATGATTAGTTCCTATATTTAGTATTTGACGTCATACAGAACAGTGTATAGCTTGTTTTGTTCCGCTCAGTTTGTCAATCCCATTCGGATATGAACACGGTATTGTAAGGTGCATTCAGAGCTGTGACGTAATCGTTAGGCTACATAGAAACGCCAATCTTGCAGACTATGTAGCACTGAAGCCACATTTGTGCTCGACACATATAGGTGGCATTATTTGAGCGCGCAATAAAGCTAGATGAATTGTCTATTGGGTATTGAGCGAGCTGGTGCCGTCTGCTCCAGTGCTCTATAAACTACTCAATCGTTGCAATTGCAACACTGTGGCACAAGGACGCCGGAATCGTAAATTATTTAGTGTATTGTTTATTATGTGATAATGATTCGTGTGGCGGTTGTTCGTTGTGGCTGTTTGCGTATAGTATTTTGCCCTCCTGTTGTTGTCAAGCTGACACGCTTATGTCATTGTCAATAGTCTTTAGTCTAAAGCTATGGTTTCTTATAAGAGAGGTGGACGCCACATGCGGCTGTAATGTCCAAATGCAGAGAGTTTTTGGCACCTGAATGTCAAATACTGGTGAAAATGTCAGATTTTCATGACATCCGTTATAAATATGTCGGAAACGCTCTTCTAGGAAACCATAGTTTAACAAGACGCGGATTGACCTCAATCAAAAAAAATTGTTTGAACTTGGATCATCATCGTCATTATCATTTCAGCCGAAGGACGTCCTCGGCTCGACATAGGCCTCCGAAAACTTAAAGCTGACTTTCAACATCCGAGTCAAATTAATAACTCTTAGTAAGCGGTAAGGCTGTCATATAAATCACTTAAGACATAAAAATTAGCAAAGTTTACGCATAATAAAAGCTCAAATTGACCTTTATCTGAAAGTAGTATCCATTACCGACACATAATAGAGATGCGAACAAAATGGCCTTCTATGCTAGAGAGGTGACAAAATTTATAATTTAACACCTCTGCGGTATGATTAACAGCTTTAAACTTAAATAATTACTTAGTTTAAGTAGCAAGTTTTATTTAGAGCTGTCGTGTACGAGCTTTATTCGTGCTTATGTCCAGAATTTGCAGTAATTTAATTAACTATATTGCGTTTAATCGATTTTATGAGTTCAATTACATTTTATAATATAATAAACTACTGTAATGGTGAAATTGTTGATTGAGATTAGTTGTATTGCATACGGAATTCATTGTTCTTAATCAATCGATTCTAATTAGTAGGCGTATTGTTATTTAGCAGTACCTAAATAAGTTACAACGACTGAATTTCGTGCGCTTAGAGGTTGTAAATAATCGCACGGGAACATAGTATCGGGATAAAAATAGACTATCTTATGAGGGGTATACAATCAAAGTTGGTAAATTCCACAGTGCCAAAATGTTCAGTAAACGATAAAAACGGTTATCTTTACGCAAATTGAAACTCAACTCGCTTGGACTTTGCTAGGTTTGTTTGTAAAGTCAATTTTCAATTTGAAATAACAGTCGAAATTATTAGAATTTGTATAAAATTATTCTACGGGCAAATATAGATACGGAAACAAATGTGTTGCAATTTAAATCTTACTTTTAAAATTTTGTGGACTTTACCAATTTTGATTGTATACCTACCCCTGTTATGTCTTAACGTAAGCCACGGTGTATGAGTGCTAAATTGTATCCACCATCAACAGACTGATAGACAGGGTTACTTTCGTATGGATAACTGTTATAGTTGTAGCCTATTGTAGTTTTATAACAGCTTCTCGAAAGGGAGTGGGCTGTCATTAAGGCCCAGTGCGGGTTGGTCACGTGTCTTCAAATTTTTGGTTCTAGGACATTCCGGTTTCCTCACGATGTTTTCGTTCACCGTTTAGCGAGCTAGGTATATGTAACGTACAATCTGAACTATAGGTACGATTTTTCTGAAAGCCATTAGGTACAGATGGCAGGATGGTTTATGTAAGTGTCGTCGTGTTGATATTATTCTGCCTCTAACGAGAATGTATAATAAAGTGGAAACCAAGGTTGGAAATTAGATACAAACAATAGTCTTGTAAATCATAGATCCTTGTTTGTCACTGGCCGTGATTTGTGAGCTTTGTGAATACTTTATCATAACCACAAACTAAAGGGAACGGATAAGGGAAGGGATAATGAGATCCACGTTTTGCATTTTTGTAAGATAGTTGATACGTATTTTAATTTTTAATTAATTAATTTCTGCTCTTAATCTTGTTCTGTCCGAACTTATTTAGGGTCACAGGACTTCAATTCGACGGTAAATTAAACTTTGTATAATTAAACAAATAGCGCTCCCAGTCTACAAACAAAAAATCAATCAAATACATAAAATCCTAATTAGCTGCATCCAGGTTGACTGGAAGCCGATCCCAACATAGTTAGGAAAGCGCAAGGCAGATTGATTGACAAAATATCCTTATTGTATTCACTATAACTAGTCGGCTAATTGGCAAAACTTATAGTGGGCCCATCAGTACTACTTATATTGTCTTTCTTTTATTTCGATGTTTGGATTTAGGTACTTATTTGATAGTGTCAAATTACTCCTATGTTACTAGTGTTTTCATTTTTTGTCGTTATCAAAATCAAATCAAAATCAAAAGTCATTTATTCAATCTAGGCTGAGAACCAGCACTTTTCGAACGTCAAAATTACAAAAGACAGTCCCCCAAAACGCCCGCCCTTCACCACTTCCTAGTGCTTTCGCTGGGAAGAAGAAGTGGCGCAACAAACTCCCCAGCAGCACAGCTGTCTGTTCAGTTAAAAAATGTTATGTCGCCCCCATGACATTTTTGTCTTTGTAAGTATATGCTGGCTTGTATCAGTCAGCTGTTGAGCTAGTGAAACTGTCGGTCGAGTGACGGAAGCCGGCGGCGCCAGTCGGTATGCGAGAGATCAGTGATTACCGCCACCCACCGCCCCGGGCAGCGAGACAGTTTCCTATTCCGACACGCTTTTATACATAAACCTACTAAACTTTGACTAACAGGAAAATCGTGGTAAAATTCACTTTATCACCAAATTGAGTCGATAACCTGCCTAACATAAAATGAAAAGAATTTGATAGTGGAGGAACAAGGTGGAATGTTCCTCACTTCCGAACTAATGACCCTTGCGACCATGTTGGGATATAGTTTGGAGGAGGAGGAACAAGGTGAGAAGAACCTGGATGAGAAAGGAATAGAAAGGAGTCTGCAGCCAGAAAATATTTGCAGTTAAATACACTTATTAACCTACCTAATTAAAAATAAGCAACGCTAAATAAAACATTGGGAATAGAAAAATAATACAGTAAAACACCGGGTGGTGTTCGGATTCGAAACTTTTTCAATTTCGCTCATGATGGATTGGATTTCCATCTGCTCCCTGGATATCTCGTAATTCAGATTATAAATGATGAATTAAGTACCTTCCTACAACCCATCATTTCAAATCTAAATTAAATTAAATTGCTGCTAACAATAAAGTCACCATCGTTATGAACATAATAGACCAACTAAAGTAATATTCGCGCAACAATAGGCTTCCGGAAGGTTGCGTCTAAAGCTTCTTAAAATTAATCATGTCTGAGATAATGTTTCTATTTATAGTAATGTATATAAAAGCCTTACAAAGTGCGCAATACATTGCCGCTTTTACTTCGGATATAACGAAGCATTGAAACACCTACACGCGAACAATGAGGTTAACAGAACTTTATATACTCGTAGAATAGATGCAACGCAAGCGCAGGGATTTCTTACATTCCATCCCCTTTTACGTACCTAGCCTCAGGCTGAGGTCTGAGACGACATGATCGGAATATCCTAGACGTAGAGCTACAGGCTAATTAGTCCCACGAGGCATTTCTATGACAGTTTGCAAATGGTGCAAGCTCAACATTTGTACACACATTCGCGTTAATTGGCGGTTGGTAACCGTCAATCATTTTAGCTTTTAGCCTCAAGATAACACTTGTAATAGATATATAATTGCAGCGCCACTGACAGTTATTCCTAGAAACGTGGTATTTAAGTTATCCAAATGAACAGAACGTGTAATCTCTTATTTATTAGTGGTAATGTAAATATTATGAGCTGTTTATGATATTGTACCATATTTAATACTTTGAAGCGGGCAATTTTGTGTGTAAATGTTTAATTAAATCAGGCGCTACTGGAAGTTTGTTGACTCAATTTAGAATTCTTATTAATCCGGGGATTAGGCACTATGTTCATTAGCATAAAATCTAAAATATGAATTTGATTGACTGTTCAACAATCACTTCTATTTACAATATTTATTATTCATTAACTATTCAAGCCACCCAAATCTCGCGTCAAAGATCTGCCGGTCGATTCTGAAAAAATCTCACCGTGATAACTAAGGTGACGTGAGCTTAGAGTGAGCTGTGAGTCATGCTGATGCTAGGGATTGACACTATTGACGACTCACTCCACGATCACTTGACCCAAGTTTTCACGATGAGATGGTTACAGAATCGCACGGCTGGTCTAAGCTTACTTATAAAGCACAGACTACATAATAGGCCAGTAAGAGGAAAATTAAGAAGTACAGTTCCCTCCAAAAGTTAATAGACATTTTTCCACTTCAGTTGTAATCCCACATTATGATTTACAATTCTAGTTTCAAAAGTTTGAACTGAAACTAAACTATAACGTTATTATTGACTAATTAACTACCTAAAGCTTTTCATATAAAAATAATCAGGTGGCCCCTTACAAAAATTTGACCCTGACTTCTGTCCCCCCACACAGCCATATTATTTAACTGTGTGTTAATGACACTCTTCAGTACAATTGCACTTAATTTACATTCTATAACCAATAGAAAGTGATCAGACCATAAAACATCATACAGCACACCTACTTAGGAGTGCCGGATATTTTTTAAAATTTTAAATCATAATGCTGAAGTGGAAAAATGTCAACTAACTTTTGGAGGCCACAGTAAATGTTGAGACTATACCGAATTATCATACTGTCAATATTTTCATCCTGGTTCATAAACTTCATAAAGTAAATTACTATCATATATAATGGCGTATCTTGAACTGCCGTAAATGCATAAGCCCGTGAGTTATCAATCTGTTCACGACTTTTACGATAAAATCAGAATTATCGGACTCCATTTTGTACTATATATACGCATATAAATAAACTACTATGAAATATGCTATACCATTCCACTGACCCAGAATCTATGTCAATGACTGAATTAGCCATGTTATGATCCACTATAAATAACAATATAATGTAGCATTCCGTTAGCAGCACAGTTCCCTTTACCTATTACTGTCGACTTATCATTTTCATCTGTCATAACAAAATATTGCATAGACACTAATATTTAAAAAGTTTTTTTTTTAAAAGAAACGGTGTGTGAGTCTTAAACAAAACTGGTGAAACGTGCATAATGAACCTATATTGTTGGGACACAGGCCTCCTCTCTCTGAGAGGGGGTGGGCGATAATCCACCACGCGGGCCCAGTGCGGGTTGGTATATGTCACATGTCTTCGATTTTTTGGCTCTAGGGCATGTCGGTTTCCTCACAATGTTTTCCTTCACCGTTTTGAGAGTAGTGATGATAAAATAATTTACACAAAGTAAAGAGCCTGTCTGGGTTCGAACCTACGACCTACAACTCAGTAAGTCGCGGCCGTTTGCACTGGCTACCATTGCTCTGGCGAAACGTGGGTGTACTATATTGTTATAGGTAGGTACAGCCCGATTCAAACTTTATGGCGGCTCAGAACATGAGGTTAGTCGCTGCGCAGTAAGGCGATTAACACACGGCACCGCGCACCGACGCGGTCGGCGGTGAAGCGGATCTCATGTCGCATTGGCCACTAATAAATCCGTTGATACCTATTACACGTACACCGCCCGACCGCGCGGTCGAGCAGTGCTCTCGCCCGCCCCTCCGCGCTGACGTCCGTGCGGTGAGGCGGTGCCTCACACACGGGTCACGGGGCGCCGCATAACCGCGCGGATCATCGTGGGTGCAGGACGTGTTGGAATTCAAAAATGGAATTCGATGTCGAAAAGTTTATTTCGGAGATCGAAAGTCGAAATGCTATCTGGGACAGGACATGCTTTTCTTCCGGTGAAATACAAGGACGCATGTTCGTATTTACTCCAGAAATTGCTTTCCTTATATTTGGTAAGAAATAATCAAATGAAGAAGTGGACATCCACGTATAGTTAAAAAAATTATCTTCTTGTTTTCTCAAACTTTTATAGAATAACATGAAAGTCCCATTTAGAGTTCTGCTTCGTAAAAATGGATGAACCCAATTTCTTCTTATTTTTTTTTTCTACGCCATAAAAGCCAGATTGCTGCCACCACTTCAGTGTCCATTGTTACCAGTGTCTGTGATAAAACTGGTCAAAACCGCGTTAAATCCATCCGCGCGGACAGGCGCGTAAATCGCCTAACCGCGCGGGGTACCGCTAAGAAATCCGCTTTACCGCCACCGCCCTCCGTGGCGGTGCGCGTTGCCGTGTGTTAATCGCCTTACACATTCACGTGTCAGCGGGGGTGAGGGGAGAGGTACTGCGCAGTGAGTAGCGCACTTCAGAACCGCCATAAAGTTTTAATCGGTCTGTAGTACCCCTTTATCCAACCCTTCGCGGATATAAGGCGTGATGTTATAGTTAGGTGTGTTTTTCTTTTCTAGTCTTCTCAGTAAACAAAAAATGCGTACTGAGATTTCTATTTTGAGTAAATTAATTCAATAATAAAAACCGGCCAAGTGCGTGTCGGACCAAGCACATTGAAGGGTTCCGTAGTTGGCATGAATTTATCCCAAGAACAAACTTAACATTGTAGTTGAAAATCATGTTCTACCATACATTAACTGTAAATGTAAGTTGGTCGACTATTACTCGTAAACTTGTAAAGCCTTCTTATCTGTGATAGTCTTCCTTTTAACTACTACCGTGAATTTTTTCTCATGTCCAAAAACAACCATTTAGAGCTGGCGGGGGCACGACTCTAACATCAAAATTTTGAAAGACCTATCCAACGATTAAAAAAAAGTAGATGAGAAAAAAAAAACCATCCCACTTTACGTGTACAGGAGGTACCCTAACAATTTTTTTTTTCATGATTTTATTATACCACTGCCGGCGTGGTTACTATGTATATCCATAACAAATTATCGCTTTCTAGTACTAAAAGTCTTTGAGCTAAGCTGCGGACGGACGGTCGGACAGACAGACATGGCGAACTATAAGGGTTCTTTGTTGACTACGGAACCCTAAAAGGTAACTAAGAAGTAGGTAATATCAATACAATGTTGACTAAGATGCAGGCGTGCATACCTAACTCAAAGGACGAGCATACCTAACATAAAGTGTGTGATTGATGTATAAATTCGTGATTTCGTGCCGTGTTTGTTTACCAAATAAGACACGTCAGAAATCATACAATATACCTAGTCACCTAAGTCATTTATAAATACATATCGACGCTTGAAAGGCAAAATTGATAAAGCGATATAGGGCTAACTTTACAGGAGCACAGTTTAAAGTTCAAATAACATTAAAAAAAAAAAACATAAATTCTGATTCAGATTCAGATAAAATAAGATTTCCAAAACAGTAAGACCTTTATGATCATTACAAGAATTTTTATGTTTTTTTTTTCTCAAACCTTAAATATTCCTCCTATAAATTTAGTCTTGTGTCGATTAGTCAATTTTGCTTTTAAAGCAAAATTACCTGTGAAGTGTGAAAAGAAAAAAAAAGAAGCAAAATTACCTGCGTGTGATATACAACGTGTAACGTTAAATGCGCAAACCCTCAGACACCCCAACTGATTTTTAATTCATTTGACCTATTTCACAGAGAAAATAAATCATTAAAAAATGTGTAAAGGTTTTATGTGCTGTTTTAGTTTTACTGGCCATTCTGATCGTTTCTTGCGTCTGCGACGACGCTTTATCGAGGGAGGAGTCGTCACCGGGCCGCTGCGCCGCGCTGACATTGGGTTGCTTGACCTATTAATAAATAGACACGGCAACGTTTTTAATGAATATTTCTTGAAAAATGTGACCTATATTAAAAAGTGGTTCATTTAATTCTGCTCGTTATTCTGATCAAACTATTTTCATGTTTTGCGCATTTAGCGTTACACGTTGTATACCCGTGAAGGTGACTAAATATAACCATGTTAATTAACATCCTTATCCCTATGCTGGAAAGCAAAACAAACTTATAGGTACCAATGTCTAATACATGTTTGTTTATTTGGGATCTCCTACAAAGGATACGAATACACATTAAAAATCACAATAATAACAAAGGTTCTTTTATGTGTGCTCCGTCAATTACAGGAGACCACAGCATGCACATATAACTGGGTGCAAACACGATCAAAATACAAATAGAATCATTCCAAATTATGAAATTTGAGAAAAAAAAATAACATGACTTTATTGAGCATTCATATTATAATGGTGTATACAGGATAAAAATAAAAATGGATACCGTAATTGATTAAATTTTATGTTCAAAATGAAGATTGTAAAATTAATATAAGTCCGTTAAATTAAAAGGCTATTTGAATTTGAATTATCATCCCTATTCTGGTTCTAATTGCATTTTCTAATAAATAATACATGGTATAATAATTACCATAATTGGTGTCAAATCTTTATGACCGGTACATGATCTCTTGAGTTTTATGTGACAACAGACGAGGATGTAAACTATAGTTTAATACGTTGGCGTTTTGTACACATGAATATGAATTTATGATCACGATGGCGGCAAATTGATCCCTTCACAGATACACGTTAAATATTTCTTAGGTGACATGAAATTAGATTGAACAATATACGTTCTCAATAAACATGTTCCAACAACGTAATAGGCGGTGTATTTGATGGAGTTTCTAGATAAATTAATATTTGCAGAGCGAGAGTCTCGTGGGTTAGGTCCTAAACTTTTTCTTTTAGGGAAACGCTTGATGAGCTCAAGGAGGCTCGTGGGTTATTCATTACAGGCGCTCGGCTATCGTGGGTTAAGCTACGTTTACCGAGGTCAAACCGCGGATGGGTGAACATTTATTACTTATAGAGACCCCTCCGTGCCTCGAAAAGCACGTTAAGCGTCCCGGCTGTTCATTTGTAGATCTTTGACAGTCGTTACCAAGCCCGAAAATCTGGTAACCAGAGTTACCAAAGGGTAACTCTGGTTAGGTCAGTATCGTATTACCCAGTAAGTAACCGTGTTGTGGACTTGTGGAGGTCAGATAGGTAGTTGCTCCATGTAAAATACTAGTATTCTCAATTCTGCTACATCCAATTAGACTGGGTTTGGTATCCCTTTATATGACGTAATGCTTACCCTATTAATGTCAGAACCCATCCATGATGTCATTTTAAAGGAATTGTTATGGATTGAAATTAAAAGGCAAACAGCTTAAGACCTTGTATTGCATTTTCTTCTTAGGACGTATGTAGGTCTTCTTGAAGATAAAGTTTTCACTACTAACCTAACGTAAGAAGAAAACTTCTGCTGTAGGCTAGTAGGAAAATCTTCGAATGTTATTATTTACTTTTTCTTTCCTTGCATAAGAATATTATTTGCGGGAACTCAAATGAAACGACAACCATAAAAGAAGAAAAAAATGTGGATTTTCACAACACTTTTAAAATAGATACGTGTCGGGTTCACAGACGCGATGGTGTTGATCAATTGAATAAATGAGTACATTCTGCGCTAGCTTTAAGAAATTGAATCTCAATAGCTATGATGTCGGATGCATTAGTATAGAGTTAGTGGCACAACGAGATACGGGAAATAAAATTTGTTGGGAGATTGGCTGTATTCTCGTCAAAATTAAATACTAAATCGAAAATATGTGTTTTAAAGGTTGATTAATATGACATGTGTTAACAGAACCGAAGACTCCAATACAACACGATTCCTACCGGCTTACCTTCGAAGGTATGGGACAACCACTCTATCGCTACCAATTGAAAAATGCCACCGTCAATAATATCTCATCATGATCTGCCTAGCCTTTTCCCAACTATGTTGGAGTCGGCTTCCAGTCTAACCGGATGCAGCTAGATACCAATATTTTACATGGAGCGACTGCCTATATGACCTACACAACCCAGTTACTGGGTAATTCGATATCCCTTGGTAAGACTGGTTGTCAGACTTTCGGGCTTCTGACTACCCGTAACGACTGTCAAAGATCCACGAATGACAGCCGGGACCAACGGGTTAACGTACTTTCTGAGGCATGGAGGGGTCTCGGTATGTAAAGATGGTCACCGATCCACAGAACAACCGCGGCAAGCGTAGCTTAACCTGATCGATCAACGATAAAGCTACGTCAATATAATAAATATATCGTCAATAATATATACTATTGCCAAAAAAATATTAAAAACTATAGGTATATAATTTACCATAACATGCAAGCAACAAAAACCGCTTTTTCTAAAACAACCCGACGCCAAGAGGTAATAAATAAAATGTGATCGGGAACTAAATAAAATGTACACCTCGCCGCTGCAGTGTTTAGTAAAATTTAGCTAGAAAATTATGTTTAAAAGTTAAAGTCTAGTGTGAGTTAAATAACAGAAATGAGTGTGCTCAAATCACATTTATTCACTACATTAATCTAAGCTTAAAAATACTACAACGTTTTAATAATACGCAAACGATCCGCATCGCGTGCAGGAAACGGTCCACTGCTTAGTTTTCCTTTTTACTTTTACAAAATAGTAGGTACTGTGCTTGTTTTAATTGTTACATAGTAAGAAAAATAATTCGCAGATAATTAACAAATTCTTTAAAATATTGAATAACTTTGTCTATCTTTAATTTACTTTTTAATTTTCTTTGTGATAGTTAGTAGTTTATTTTTAATTTTCTTTGTGATACATAACATAGACGATCTTGGTTGTTAAGTGTTTGTATAGTTTGTGCGTGATTTGTATCGTGAGACAGATGTTGGGATGTGTGTGTGTCTGTGACGGGAACGTCCACTCAGTCAGTTTGTCGGTTTTCCACATATGAATGCGCGGGCGACGCGTGCTTTACGCGCCAGTAGTGCACGACAACGCGGCTTGCGCGCGACTTACAGCAGCGCATACGCATATCTGCCGGGAAAACTCGTGCATGTTACGTTCGATTTTTAAATTAAAAGTTTTATTAAATAAATAACTAAAGTGTTGTTGTTGGTTAGGAACTGAAAGTGCGTTTTGGGATAGGTATTTTTTTTTGTTTATGGTAATGTGCAACAAGATGCATTTTTTTCAATGACAAGTATTGTTATATTATTGTTATCTAATTTTGAAACATCTTATAATATAATTACTTGCTTTGATACTTCTAAAACTATCTAAAATTTGAAACAGTAATTTAACCATGACTTAATTGTTTATTCAAAAGCAACATGTTTATTTGCTGGCGCCTCGAAAGCTTTCACAAAATCATTCATCCGTATTAGCGTTTGCTTTGAAGCGAATAATTTAATTTCCGTTAATGTCTCGTATCGCATACAATAATAATTATATTCTCCGTTAAGTGATGTAACCATCGTGCATCGGTCAATGACAATCCCATGTTAATTTGACGGCTGTCAAAGTCGGTTGTTGAGTGGAGTGCAACTGGAAAGTCCCGTACACTGCGGATGCCTGGCCTTCACTAATCTTATCAGTAACTCTCGTGTAACAAACGAATATCAAAGGAAAAGATAAATTAACGATAAGTATGCTGTAAAATTTTTGTTAAGAAACCGTTACCTAATAGTGGAGGCCCCCGCGGATTGTGGTTTGTGGCTAATTTTCGTCAATCGAACGGTATGTTGGTTGTAACATGAAACTGCACTAAATGCAATGTATCTTTCCATTTGGTTGCTTTTATTTTTACGTCTTCCTGTTTTCACAATACTTTTAGTTTCGTGTGAAGTTTTAGATGCAATTCAACATCGAATAAAATTACTGTTAGGTGGATCTTTGGGAGTGGGGCAAAATATTATTGGATGACTGCTGCCAACTTTTTAAAACAAACTCTTTAGTATTGTGATTGCATAACTGAAATCGATAGATAAAAATAATAATACGTTATAAAATACAATTTTTTTACCTAGTCTATGCCATAAAACGAAGATATCATTGATTACTTCTTCTACTTAATTACTGGAGAGTAAATATGCAAAGCTTCACGTGATTATATTCAGCAGAACTTAATCACCAGTTTCCAAAATAATTAACAAGACCGTAAATCCAAAGGAATCCCTTCAATTCCGGCGCAAAATTAACTGTGAGTACATTAATTAAAGTCGGCGACAGTCCGTTGATCTTGTTGTCTGATCGACAACAATTTTTGGCCGCGTCATCCGCGACACTGCTTGTGTTAATTTTTCATTAAGAAATTATTAAAAGACCGCTATAAAAGCTTCATCAGTGATCAACGAATTGGGGTTACTACAAGGTCGATTACCATCTGCTTTAGGGCTGGCAAGAAACTGAACGAGATACATATTTGCACTAATTAGTGTCGAGTATTTACTGAAGTGAAGTGCTTTTTAACAGTTATAGTCACATTAAAAGCTCTTAGAAGACCGTTTAGTTGAACAGTTTCTAGAGGAAATAAGATAGTGTATATTAGCGTAAATCTTGGCTCAATTTTCGCAATTTCAGCGATAATTGTTATGTTTGATTTGTCAGAGCTTCTGCCATCCCTACGTGTTGATGACTTCTACCTCCTCATAGGCAGAGGACATCTTTATTTCGGACATATCGCCATTCATCATCATTGTTATTCTCTGAAATTTGTAATGGTCCTATTAACATGTCAATAGTACCTTGCTTTATGTTCTGTGACCAATGTTTATTGTGGTCATGAACAAATGTGAATAACTACACAGCTTCCATCATTAAAGAAAGTTTTGCGAATTTAGCTTACAAGTTTGCTTATAATGAAACTTTTACCGATTCGGTGAGTGGTGCAACCTCATCAAAACCTCGGAAAACTTTGTCATTTTCCGTTTAGTGAAAATAATGAACACTATTTAACTAGTAAGTTATATCGCAAGCTGATATTAGGACTATTTTTTTTTTCTAATAAAATATTTATATTTTCATAAAAGATTAAAAAGTCTATAGACTATGGATGGTAGCTATCAGCCAGTATCAGAGCATTGTACAGACGCCAGCACATCAAGCTACCCGAAACTGTCAGATTTTCCCAACCAACTAAACCTTATGCTTTAGCGATAAAGTTGAAACTCTATTAAAGAAATCTGACAGATTGTGGTAGCTTGATGTGCTGGCGTCTGTACAATGTTACCAACCGCATTCTTATAGCAAGCCCCAAGTAGGACAGAGGTATCGTTCATTTCATGTAAATAATCCATGTGATTTCAGGGCTGCCGGAAACCATAAATCTAGAATTACTGTAATCCAGGAGTTTCAGCAACTGGCTTAGCTATTGCTGAAATTCTACTAATCTAATTCGTGGAAGCAAGTCTTGTTCAAAGATCTGTAGTATATGATTTAGTAAATCTGTCACGCTGAAATATTTATAACAAACTAAAAGCTTTATGAGTAACCAATGACAGAATATACTTTAGCTTCCTGTTCTCTTTGCACGCATTAAAAGGTAAATGTATGTACACATACAGGATGTTTTTTATTTAAATGTCTCGCCACCCTGCCTTCTCCGGGAAAATTGTTTCCATCAATGAAAAATATGAAAAATAATAAGTTGACTTGTCCATCAAGCCGTTCATACTTCGGACACTGAAATAAAAAACATGTTTGTAAGTTTGTGTTTCAGAGCGAATATGTAAGAGTAAGAAATTTCTTTTTTTTTAAATATAATGTAGCTACGGGGATTCAAACACATCCTGTATAATGTCATCTAATGGCGCTTCCCGTCGAATCTCACGATGCATCCATTACTTGTTACGTTTAGTAGCTCTGGCTGGACGGTCGCCAATGTTGACATGGCATAATCCCGATTGTTCAAACATTGTTAACATAAATTACACACATACATGTGTTACGTAGTAAAATTCAGCGGCTTTCACGCCAGTCTCATTGTGGCAGATAAGTGTCACTATGTTATTGGAAATTAATTACGTTGGAATAAGCCTAGCCTCTTTCCAACTATGTTGAGGTCGGCTTTCAGTCTAACCGGATGCAGCTGAATACCTGTATTTTACGTGGAGCGACTGCCTATCTGACCTCCACAACCCACTTACTGGGCAATACGATACCCCCCCCCTTCCCCCCAGTTATACCAAGGGGGATACCCCTTGGTATGACTGGTTGTCAGACTTTCGGGCTACTGACGACCCGTAACGACTGTCAAAGACCCACGAATGACAGCCGGGTCCAACGGCTTAACGTGCTCTCCGAGGCACGGAGGGGTCTTGGTATGTGAAGATGGTCACCCATCCACGGACCAACCGCGGCAAGCGTAGGTTAACCTGATCGATGGACCCGTGCGGCTGTTATTACTTAGCCACAAGCTTCCAATTGCTCCATTGTTGGCATAAACCCACTGTGGGTAAAAGACGTAATCGCTCTCAATTTGTTGTGTTAAAACTGTTCAACAACAAATGCATACGCATAATCAGCCTATACGTTCCCACTACTGGGACACACGCCTCCTCTCTTCGAGAGAGAGTGGGCTGTAATCTACTGTGGCGCGGGTTGGTGGTTGTCACGTCTTTGATTGTTTGGTTCTAGGGCCATGTTTCTTCACGATGTTTCTCTTTATTGCTTCACCGTTTTGAGAGTGGTCATGAAATTACTTACACGAAGTAAAGCGGCTTGGTTCAAACCACAGCTCGTAAGTCAGGGCCGTTGCCACTGGACCACCACTAGTATATGCAACCGCAAATGGTTTAAAGCCAATTAATATCAAATAAATAGGTGTGGTCTTGTCAAACAGTTTCTAGTTCTGAAACGAAATAACATTATATTATACATAATTGATTAGTAATAAATCGTTTGTATAATTTAATTTATTAGTTAAAATATACATCGTTACGTATGAAGAATGTTTACGGTTGTTCGATCGTAAGCTTATGATAAATAGACGGTGTTACCTCGACAGATTTAATATCTTTGTCATTCCCGAATGATTTTATATGAAACCTTTTCTACATTAAAGGGCATACAGATTAGTTCAATTCAAAAGCTTAAATGGTCAGAAAGCAAATAGAAAAATGCCCATTTATCTTAACTATCTGAGGTTCTTAAGTTTTATGGTGGCCGCGTCAGCTCGACAAATATCATTATAACAATAATTGAAATATTTAGTGGCGACACGCGACCAATTCGGGGTTAAATAGGGACACTGTCCCACTAGATTTATAGCCTTAAAACATGTCACAGACAATAAAAAGTTAAACGACTTTAAAATAAAAAATATACGCTGTCTATGGTTAGGGTGGCGTCTCCTGATCTATGGTTAATTTGTTTCATTTGAAAATGGAATAGATAGGGATCACCTACACCATGTAATTGGAAATGTCCTGTAGTTCTGACGTCAGAGCCATCTTTACGTTATCCTATTACACGGATGATTCAGATTAATAAAGAATATTTTCTGCAACGATGAACTCACACTTTGCTCACAGATAAAATTGGCATCATGTGTTCAGCTGCAAAAACCGATTAAATCATTATTCAAGGTCACTCGAGTGCATTCTTCATGTTGTGTTCTGACGCAAGACCGCACTTGTTGCAGATAAAACCTGAAAACATGATTGATTCTAGGAAATATTAATGTTGTATAAGCGAGCAAAGTGCCTGGGTACTATTAGCTTCAATCAATCGTCAATAATTTGAAACAGCTGTGGTGGTTCAGTCTCTCATGCATTTTGCGTTCCTAATGTCATATGATTGCAACAAAGTGTTGTGTGACCCACATTTTAATTTGGTAGGTGGCACATGTAACCGCTTTAATGACTGCATTGTTTTGAATCAGACTAAGACTTAAAAGTTCGGTTTTAGGCCAAAAATAGTTAATCTAGACTACCACCACTATGCGCTACTTAGACAGACTACCATAGATCTGCTAGATTAGATTGTTACAAGAGATCATTATTCGCTCATTACACTTTGTTACAGTGACCTCTGAAATTTAGGCTCGTGAGAAGCAAAATACGTTGGGTATAATGAGTTTCATGTAATAGCAGGCACTAGACGGCTCAATCTTTTCCCATTGTACTTTCCAAAGATGAAGTAACTTTAAGAGCCTGTACTCCTGTAGTACCCCAGTTCAAATTGAAATTTCTTTACACGTATCTTTCTATTAACAGCCCATTATGCGACGCCAGTTTTTGCAAAACGAGGTAGTATATTAAGGCTTTAAAAAGCCTTATTTAACTTACTAAAATGTTTGTCAATGTAGTATGGAGCAGACATCTTTAACACTGACTTTCAATAGGAAGCTGAATGAATTCCCTACAATGTAGTTCCTATTCATAAACGTTCCTAGAAAGTAACCTAGTCGAGAAAGCTCTCTTGCAACAAAGTGTGCAGTGATACATTAGATTTGATAGATGACATAGCTGAGCCAGTGACCGTATTGTAGAACCTACCCAACATTTAGTATAAAATACACGTTGTTCGCAGTTACCTTCAGAAAGGCGGCGCGAAAGCTTGGCGCCTCGCCACCGGCTTCTTTACGATCCCTGCGATACAGGTTTAATATGTACCGTGCTCTGTATGCATGGGAAACTTATAAAACTCGGCCACTTGGACTGCTTATAGGACGGGATATGTTCTACTAAAATATTTATAGGTAGGCAGGAGAGGGGCCCGTGGCTAAGTAATAATAGCTGCACGGGTCGATCGATCAGGCTACGCTTACCGCTGTTGGTTCGTGGATGGGTGAACATATTTACATACCGACACCCCTTCATGCCTCGGAAAGCACTTTAAACCTTTGGCTCTGTCTGTCGTTCGTGGAGCTTTAGCAGTCGTTACGGGTAGTCAAAAGCCCGAAATTCTGACAACCAGTCATACCAAGGGGTATCGCATTATCCAGTAACTGCGTTGTAGAGGTTAGATAGGCAGTCGCTCCATGTCACTGGTATTCAGCTGAATCCGGTTATTTATTATTTATTTATTTATATTTACTTTATTGCACACCACAAAAATACACAACATAAAACGATACATGAAACACTACAAAATATACAATGGGCGGCCTTATCGCTTTCTGCGATCTCTTTCAGGAAAACTTGGAATACTGGAAGCCAAACCCAACATAGTTAGGAAAAGGCTAGGCAGATGATGAGGTAGGTAGGTAGGTAAAGTATGTTGTTTCGCTATCTTTATACTAATGTAAGACGATGCGTATACTATCCTATAATCAGATAAGGCGCAAAAGTAATCTACCCATCTCTAGCGCTTAGCAATAAGTACGGACCAAAAGCAATAACACTATTTCTAGATTTTCTAGTTCCGTCTGCCTCAGTTGCTTACCTGTAATCGTATTTAGATTGTATCTGCTAATAATCTCCTCTTCTAAATACAATCTATGCTAAAGATCAACTGTTGTGCTATGTTCTATGAATAAATATAAATGTGAATAAAATTCATGAATGTAAATGTTGCTATGAATATAATGGTATTATCTTGAAATACAGGAAAATGCACAATCCGACTTATGCAAAATTATAATGCAGAGTTATGACGAATGCAAA
This sequence comes from Eremobia ochroleuca, assembly GCA_949629135.1. Taxonomy (NCBI): domain Eukaryota; kingdom Metazoa; phylum Arthropoda; class Insecta; order Lepidoptera; family Noctuidae; genus Eremobia; species Eremobia ochroleuca. The sequence continues at coordinate 10,773,344 of OX451401.1, read as the reverse complement.
TAAGTAATAATGTTGAAACGAATGCAGGGCGTTGCGCGGTGTGGCGGATTCTACTCAAAGCCATAGTATAAAGATATCAACGTGGATTTGGCTAATATTCGTTTAAAATTCAATTCAGTTCACGTAGTGAGATCAAAGCGGCCGTAACTCATGCCAGCGCGGACGACTAACAATAAAGTATTCATTACCAGAAGCACCGATAGTAATTATTTTATTTAAATATCTGCGCGACTTTTGGCTCGTCTCCCCGCGGGTTAACCTTCATGGATATTAATTTAATTTATGACGCGAATTGTTATGTTTCATTTGTTTTACGTATGTTTTGGTTTGCTAAATATTTTGACGGACCCGTTTATTTAAATGTAGACCTTTTATACCCCGTCAGAAGCGAGATAATCCACTCTTAAGTAGAAATAAAGTGTAACACTGAGCACTTTGTTTGCAGAGCTTTATTATTAAAATCATTATGCTGTTACATCTGATTCATATGACTTGATGTTTTATGAGTGTAGGTATAACAGACCGTTGACATACATCGGTAATTTTACTGGTCGTAAAATTATAAAGCCGGCTAATTTAAATTATCCAATAAGTATGTTATACTTCTAACCAACCATAATAATAGTATGTCATCTGAAAATTATGCATCGAATCGTTGGTTACGCAGCAAATTAATGTAGTTTTGAATTTCAACATGTGTCATTGAAAATGATAGACATCCATCAAGTGTGTCAGAAAGATCATCCGCGTGTGAATATCAGTAGTTACTATCTAACAAGTAATCTTGAGCACGTCGAAGACAACACACCATGCTGACTACTTCCGGCCTAGTTTTCGCTCTCCTCGCCCTCGTAAGTACACTGTTTACCTACATATTTTTTGTTTACTAACCTAGTACCACATCCAGTGACGCAAAATGAATCGATTAGCAGTAAATCTCCTGCCTAGAGCTTATCATGATGGATTACCTTAATTACCGCTAACAAACACACTAATATGACAGCGTACTAGTCGTCGCTACTGTGATGTTTATTACATTTGTGAGTAAACTTTATAAATGATACAGTTCAATGAGCAAGTCGAGAAGTCAAGATATAATCAGTGCAGTCCAAGAAAGGAGGTTGTGTGTATTAATTGATTTATAAGAACACATTACGGCCAATTAAAGTTTTCTGACCAATTACATGGACAGTTTATGGTCTCGCCGCTTTTATTATGTAAAGTTGTGAACCGACGTTATTTGACTTGTCGCATTATGTGGCAGCGCGCATTTGTTTGAAAACTCAAGATCGTTACGCCCACGCTTCATTATTCAAACTACTGTGAGTCCTCTACCGTTTACACTTCATTCGTGTGTGTAATTAATCCTGCTCTCTGTTACTGACTTAGATGCTGTTTTATAACTTTTTAAACAAACGGGCGTAGTTAGGTGCGCAGATGTCGAGTACGCGGGTCAATTGTTTGTCAGAGTGTAGCAAGTTGTTCTGTAATCAGCGGCGCATAAAACACAGTTCAAAGCCGACTGTTACCGCTCACTGACAGGTGATTCGTTAACTCGTGCTTAATCCTAATTAATAGTCTATTAGTGGACGTTTTCAATTACCACTTCCAATGATTTATAATAACCATACACTAAGTATTTGCTGATTAATGTCCGTGGCATTATAGTGATCACATTCATAAATAGGATTAATGCTTTGAAAACCTATTAATTATTCATCAATGTTTCTGGAAATTAAAATAACATGAGCTGTCAAAATATTGTGGTATGCGTCTGGTTTTAATTAGGTACTATCTATTTTGTTATTCAAAATTTAATTTTATTACCCTATCAGTAAGCATCGAGCTCTCCAATTTATTTGTTCTTTTACGGTTCTCCACACATTATTAGCAAAATGGCGTCGCTTTGACATAAATTGGTATTTTCAATGTCCACTTAGTTTCGTATAAAGGCATTAACGGCAAACAAAAGCACAAACGAAGCTTTTAAGGACATGCTTCAGTTGAGTATGACATTATGGAAAGCGAAGTTTTGTTACCAAGTTATCTTCCATAAAGAATATGGAAGCAATAATGTTATTAGTGTTGGGCCGTTTATACAGCATCAACATAAATTAGTTGAGTGGTCAATTACCATTCATTTGCTCATATTTGGGTGCAAGCCAACGTATAAGAACGTAACGTAGGTGGATACAGATACGCCTAAATATTTGTTAGTCATCAAGTTTATTTTGAATCCACCAAAAGAGACATAATATATAATAATTATATTGTTTTGTTACTTCCTTAACACCTTGATAAACTAAAGCGTCATTTAGTTTCGAATTATAGTGATGTGACTAAAAATAGGTACAGTTCACAATATTAGCATTTATTTATTTCTTTTTAATTATTAATATATACAGACAGAAACAACTTTTGCTATGAAACTCATACAAGAATTGTACAAAAAAACTGGTCAAGTGCGAGTCGGACTCGCGCACCGAGGGTTCCGTACAAAGTAGGTATATAACTACAACTTTACGGTTTTCGGATATTTCCTTTTACTTATGCTACATGACATTGCTTCCTCCAAAATTTGATGATTCTAGGTCAAAGGGAAGTACCCTATAGGTTTTGATTCCCTTGCGAGAGTCAAATATGCGGCATAAACGGAACATACACGCTCGCATCTTTTGATTGCGTTGACTTAAAAGTATAATTTTTTCACTTCTTCAAGGTATTGCAGCCTTGAGTATTTGATATTAATTTCAACTTGATAACTCCACGCATTCCTGAGATACAACACTACAAAAAATACAATGGGTGACTTTATCGCTTTCTGCGATCTCTTCCAGGCAACCTTGGAATAGAGAGTGATTGTGTGGACATGAAAATGGGGCCATTGTATTGTAAACTAAATTTGTAAAAATAATTTCAAAAACTAAAACCCGTCAAATGAAAAATCACGCTCTAAAAAGTATGAAACAAGAAAATATTCAAAAACAACTTACACGTAATATATTTAATACATATTCATAATGATGTTCTAACCTAGCCTAACAAAACAATACATTCTAACAGTAGTAGGCGATCATAAGCTCTGAGGCAAAATGGCATACGTCCACGGTTATCCTCTGAACATCACTATGAATATGTATTAAATACATTAATATATAGGTATTACGTGTAAGTTGTTTATTTAATAGACGATCATTATTGAATAGTTTGTACATAACAATTTCAGATGAGAATATTTTCTTGTTTGAAAGATTTTTACAGCTAGATTTTTCAGTAGTCGGGTTTTATTTTTTGAACTTATTTTTTATTTAAATTATTTTGGGGTTATTTTCTAAATGGTCCACATTGAAAAACGTAATAATCATACATGTATTTTGGGTAGGTTTGGAGAAAAAATTATGTTTGGCTCAAATCTGAGGCGTGATTTTATAGACATTATTCCTAATTATCGGGTGCATGCAAGCAAAGCCGTGAGCAACAGCTTACAATATAATATATATATACAATATATATATATATATACAACGTGTAACGTTAAATGCGCAAAACCTGACAATAGTTTGATCAGAATAACGAGCAGAATTAATTGAACCACTTTTTAATATAGGTCACTTTTTTCAAAAAATGTTCATTAAAAACGTTGCCGTGTCTATTTCTTAATAGGTCAAGCAAGCCAAGGTCAGCGCGGCGCAGCGGCCCGGTGACGAGTCCTCCCTCGATAAAGCGTCGTCGCAGACGCAAGAAACGATCAGAATGGCCAGTAAAACCAAAACAGCTCGTAAAACCTTCACAATTTTTTTAATGACTTATTTTCTCTCTGAAATAGGTCAAATGAATTAAATATCAGTTGGGGTGTCTGAGGTTTTGCGCATTTAACGTTACACGTTGTATATATTTGAAACGTGCTAATTAATCCCTTTCATTTGATACACAATACGGCATGATTATAAAAATTTTTTTTAGGTCATGACTTTATGTCCCCTAGACGGCGCCATATTCAATTTAATGTAACGTCACATAGCCACCACCAACCACCAACCAATAACCATCGGACAATCAAGACACTTCCGACGATACCTCATTTGTCAAATTATGACAAGTGGCTTAGAAGTTATGAGGGAACAGATGAACATACATACATGCATACATACCGGTCAAAATCATAACCCTCTTTTTTCTTCACCGTAATCCGGTAAAAATGAGTCATTCTCTCGTATGAAAGGAAACATAATTAAGCTCTATAACTGTGTGTCAAGCTACAAATAGAGGATACTGATTCTTATGTGATCCTTTTACACGATAAAATGTTAATAAAGACAGTTTACCCGTAAGTGGTTTGGCGCATTTAGGAGTATTATAGGACCTGGCGCTAAACGGGCAGTTTGCGTGAATACGCAGTGGAGTACGTGGTTCAATAAGTAGATAAAACTACTTGAAGTGAGGAATTTACTGCAGTCAGTCTGTTTTTATATCTTTTTCGCATTTAAATGGGTAATATTCTACTAGAGTACATACGTAGAGTCTGCAAAAATAAAATTTAGAGGTCATTTTATTATTAAATCCTGTTTGATGAGAAAATTTGCTGAGCGTTTCTTCACGGAACGAACTTAACAAACTTTATTTTATTACCTTTCTTTTCGTACCGTGAATTGTAATGCTTCTAACTAAACGAAACTTCTTAATGACAGTTTTTTAAATGCACGTTATCGAATCACTAGATTAAAATAATTTTATTTGTAAATTTTACAATACATAACACAACTAACAATTTACACTAGATCCTAAATTTAAATGACAGAGTCACGTACACTATACCGTAACACAAAGATATTTAATATAACACAAACATACACATACACAATGTGCATACTAGTACGAAAAATAATGACTGGTGAATTAAAATCTGATATAAAACTTGTTAAAAAATTATATTACCATAACTTAAGAAATACTAACCAGATTAAATTGCGAAGAAATAGGACTAATTATGGTAAAAAGACTATCACATATTAAGGAGCACAATTATACAACAATTTGCCAAATAATATCAAGGATAGCAAATCGCTTGCAGTGTTTAAATCAAAATTAAAAGAATACATTTATGAAAACATTTATTAGAATTGCTCGATCGCTGTATATTACCTACATTACTTTATTTTTACTTAAGCTCATTATTAAGTGAACTGTATTGTTCTTAATGAGTAAATAAATTCGTTAACCTTAACCTTAAATGACTAACTAACTATACAAATAACTACAAAACCAAAAGGACACTTAGGTACTCGTCCGCATCGCTTTCATCCGGAAACTTGATCCACAAGACAACATTGCCACGTTGAATGGCAATGCTAATTCTTTGGCCAAACAACAACCCAACCCTCTGGTCACGTAAAGTTTCGACGAAAAATCACTAGATAATTCTCAAATCAAATCAAAATGATTAAACATACCAATCAGCTTAAGCATTTTGGTATACACAACATTTCAATTGACCAATAGAAACATGTTTCCCCGTTGATAAGATAGTATCCGTCAGTACAATATTTTCATCCGACCCAGACTTTCCAATCGGCTCGTTAGAATTCCTAATTAACATCGTAAATCGTACTTTGTTAGTGTACAATGTGTGTACAGTCAACAAAGCAGATGGGTATTCAGGCTAACTGTATCTCCTTTTTGACACATCTTGTGCATGTGCTCAATAGTCGACTCGACATCGTTAGTGTAACACCCGGTTCTGAATCAATCAAAATAAACAGTAATACCCAGTTACACCACAAATTACTAAATTCGTTTAGCGTTAAACATATATTTAAAACGCTGTTTCTGTCATCTTCAAACGATTGAGAGAAAGAGAAAGATGTTTCAAACTCGTTTATCGCTAAAGGTAATTAAATACCCAAACTCACGTTAACTAAACAGTAGTTAGCGTGAGTATGTAGTTTATATTAACTATTCATAATGATATAACAACAACCGATCAAATCAGTTGTTATGAGATGTGGCAAAAGATTAAATTCAATAGAATCACATAGCCGGGGCTGGGGGTGAGAGCCAAGTGTCTGGTGGTGGTATCTTTTGTTAAAAAAAAAAAAAAAAAACACTACGCTCCCAATAACAATCAATTTAAACAGCGGCGTAGTGGAAAGGTTATTTCTCGTCTGTACTTCAATCTTCTTTGTCAACAGTACGAGAAGAAATTGAGTGTTGTGGACATCGGCGAACAATGCATCGTAGAGCGAACCATTACGATCATGAACCATTGTATTACGATGGTCCTCACTGAGCATCTCGGTCTAAAAGTACAAGCCAATTACTTTGTTTCTACTTGTCGAGATTAGATGGTCGTCTCCTCAAAATATAATAGGTCTATTATGGCTTTATTTAAGATTTCGTCACTCTAGCGTCCGGAGGCAGATTTGTGGTCCAAAACAAAATACATACCTCCTACGACAGTTTGCTGCCAAAACTGTATTTAGAATTGTCCATGTCTTTGAAAAAACCTTATGGGTTATGTGTGATGCAGAAATAATACAGTGTATTTCTTTAGTAAATTTATTTCACTTAGCACGATGAACTCTGCCTCTGATTGAAAAGGTCCTAACCATACACAGAGAGTTTGTTAATCCTATCTTGCTATCCTGAATACGTAATCCTGGCTTATGATGGACATCAATGTCATCGGTGCGGTAAGCGTAAGCGTGGGTATGTCTACCATCACAAAACCTGCCGCCGTACTTAGTAAACTAAACGTGTTGGTAGGCTAACTCGTTTTGGAAGAGCTCTATGTCTTGGAATGAATTTGGTGGTTTAATTTTTCTGTTCAGCCATCAACATTATTATTATCATCGAACTAGTCAGCTAATTATGAAAAAAATCCGGCAACTTTCAATAGAACTTGCTACTTTCATAATAGCCTCATATGTCATTCCACTTATTCTTCCAGATTTTTGTAATTGACTCACAAATCATTTTTCGATTTCTTTATGTGAAGGGCGCGAGCTTTGGGAGACTGTCTTATGTAATTTTGGCGTTCGAAAAGTGCTGATTCTCAGCCTAATTTGAATAAATGATTTTTGATTTTGATTATTTCTTTATAAGTTCGTCGCCTGTTTAATTTTGCGGACACTGTTATCTTGTTCAGAGTTAGTGGAATAACAACCTTCTTTTTTGAAAGAAGAAGAAGATGCATTACGGCAATCGTTATTGACATTCCTCTGATTCTGTTCTATGTTCCCTGTAGGCGGTGGGTCGCGAGGGCGTGCTGTCGTCGGCGGCGGCGCGCGAGCTGCGCTGCGGCCGGCGTCTGGTGTCGGGGCTGTTCTCGCGGCCGCGTTTGCCGCTCGGCTACTCCTACGTCACCACCGTGCCGCGCGGCGCCTGCAGGCTTAACGTGTCCGAGATCATGCCCAGCGAGAACTATATAGGTTTGTACACAAATCTTGACTAATGTATCGGACAAACATAAGCATAGAAGCAATAAATGACGAGGAGAGGAGGGGAAAGACAAACGAACGAGGGATGAAAATACAAAAAGCGAGTCAATGAAGTTCTTAAAGCTATGTATGGGTTAAAACGAAAATAAGATCGTGCCCAACCCTGCCGCAGGGCAATCGGCTCTAGGACTGCCCAGAACAGGTGCGACCGTTAGTGATAATCATCACATCTCTTATATAGGAAACATTGTTATTCTTAACAATGTTTCATACATTCACTCGGACGAGTCGGACCCAAACATTAATCACGAAGTTGTTGAAAAAATTGTACAACTGATGAATGGAGGTTACCTATTTCCTAGACAGTTTATTTATACCATTCCACAATACTTACTGAATAGTCCTTTTATAAAGGCTAATGGGCCGTGAGGTTGTTCACTTATCAATCCGCATTGTAGACGGAGTGGTCTGTAAATCATTTGAGATCATCTGGTACCAACGCCTACTTTTTTTTGTGCTAGTATGAATACAGCTTCTCCCTGCTTTTAATGTGATGCAAAATCAATTTCGAACTTCGCTGAAATGTAGTTTACAACATGTCAATCCAAGTAATTAATGTATATTTGGTACTGGGCTTGTTGTTAAACATCTGTGGGATGATGTAAATAAATGTGTGGGTTGTAAACTGATTGTCAGTATAATCAAAGGTAATGCGCCAAACATACTTAGACTTTGACATGTCGGGTGCACTTACAGCTCTGAAGATATCCAACGGCTCGTACATAATGAACGGCGAGTTCGCGGTGTCGGCGGCGGGCACGTACGAGGCGGCGGGCGCGCGCTTCGTGTACTCGCGCCAGGGCTCGCTCGACAACGTGATCGCGCACGGGCCTATTCACCATCCCATCGATATCATGGTAAACATATAGGGTGACTGGTAATAAGTGGCCGATACTTAAACACATGATTGTACTCATTATAACAAACAACTTTTACTATCGGATCAAATAATCAAATCAAAAAAAAATCAGCTGTTCCCTACATTTATGTTCGTACGAGTCGTCAAAATGTAGGCAACAGCTGATTTTTTTTTCGTCATTTCACTTTTTTTCCCATTATAAAACTTGTTTGTTGTCATGAGTAGAATCATAATGTTTAAAACCTCTCATTTCCTAAAAATAAAACAAATATATTATTCAGGAACTACTTGGAATCGTAGTAATACTAATTTATTGCTACTTTAAATAGTTAAATAATCTATTACAGACAAATCGAAAAGAAATAATACATTTATTTCTTTTCTCTTTTTTATTTTCAGATACTTTATACGCAACCGAATCCAAGTATAAAATATGAATATTTCACGGAATCACAACCTGGTGAACTGGAAAGTGAGGCTGTAACGAAAATAGATTTACCTGAGGCTACGCCCAAGTCTGCTGCGAAACATTCTCGAAGACATCATAGTTACGAAGTTTTCTCGAGGCCAAATGCGCCTGTACCCAGGGAGTCGGATATGAGCATTAGTGTTGAAGATGATTTAGATACAGATGTTATAGTACTACATAGAAAGTTTATGTGGAAGATACTGTCTTATTCTCAGTGCACTAGGACCTGTGGCGGAGGTATTCAGGTAAGTCCTTATTTGTTGTTGGTTTACCGAACTGGTGGAGAGTAGTACCAGAGCACATCGCCAGCTAGCGAGCGGGCAGACGAGCCGACCGAGCATCGTTTCATCTCTTCTCATATTTCGGTTCACACCGTGAACTACAGAGATAAGCTACGAAAGTATGAAAAGAGGTGAATCGATGCTCGCTCGGCTCGCCAGTCCGCTCGCCAGCTGGCGTGTGTGGCCTGCGCTTTAAGAGTCGGTCTTACGATCGTAGTTCGAACCCAGACAGGCGTTTTACCATGTGTACATTATTTCATCCCCACTGCTCTTAAAACGGTGAAGGTAAACATTGAGAGGAAACCGGTATGTCCTAGAACCAAAAATATGGAAGACATGTGACATCAACCAACACACACTGGGCCCGCGTGGTTGATTACGGCCTGCCTCACCGACAGGAGGTCTGTGTTCCAGTAGTGGGAACATTATAAGCAGATTATGCTTACAGAACTTACCCTCGTGATCTCTAGCAAAACATTGGCCTGGCCATAAAATACACTAGACACAGTAACTTTGGCCTAAATGCTGCCAATCGGACAATGAGGCGTCTAGTCAGTCTGACCGATAAATACCTAATTGAAATCAATCTGTAGCAATAATTTATGACTAGCACAGTTAGTGAAACGATTTTCGGGCAATTGGTAACGTGATGTTGCTTTTTCCACGAATCTTCGTACTTTCCTCGAGTTTCTTCAAAGAGTTCTTAGTATTTAGAAGTCATTTGCAAGTGCTTTACCAGTTTTTGCAATAGTTGGTATTGGTAAGTGACTTCTCTTAAAAATATTATCATTTCAGTCACCTTTCACTGATGCTTGTACCGTCAGATTACAGCACCTAGTCTAACAAATATTAAAATAATAATTTGATCCAGTGGCGTAACTGTACCTGTTGAGACCCGTAGCAAATTCCTGGGATAGGGCCCTCCCTCAATGTAAAGAAGCTCAACCAACGTTATAGTTTTTTAACTGTCACTTCACCCGCGACTTCGTCTGGGTAGATTTCGTAATTTAATACCTAAATGCTTCGATGGTCCAGTGGTCGAAAAAAGTTTGCATTTCTATATTTATGTTAAGATCCTCCTGTGTGCATGGCCCTCTCGGGCCGGGGGCCCCCTCCGGTTGGAGGCCCGTGGCATTTGGCCCCTGTTTCCACCCTATCGTAACGCCACTGATGTGATCATATACCGGATAATGAACAAATACTGACTGCAAAAAAGTATTTGTTAGGCATTTCAACAGGCACCTGAATCTCTCTTGAGACATTTCGGATTTTAATATTTTGGACAATTTACAGCTCGGCAAGTACCGTTGCGTGGAAGCAGCTCCCGGAAACCGCGAGGTGGCGGCACTGCACTGTGCTGGTACTGCGCCCGCCCCGCGCCGCCGCCGCTGTGCCGGCACGCCCTGCCCGCCGCGCTGGAGAGCTGCAGCCTGGTCCATGTGCCCCAGCTGTGGACCTGCTACTAGGACCAGGATTGTTGGATGTGTGCAGGATCATTCCCGGGGAATCACTAAGGTACCTACTGCTTCAGACATTTGTTTTGATACAATTTTTTATGAGAAACGAAAATGAGTCCAAACTCTGCATTAGCTACCGCAGAACCTTCTTAACTATTGAACAATAAAAAACGGCAAGTAGTAACTGCTACTATTGAAAATAATCACACTAACATTATAAAGGCAAAAGTTTGTGTGTGTGTTTTGTTACTTCTTCACGCTCAAACGGCTGAACGGATTTGGATGAAATTTGGCACACAGATAGATTATAACCGGAATTAACACATATGATACTTTTTATCCAGATATTCCCACGGGATCGACACTTATGCGGGTGAAACCGCAGGGCGCAGCTAGTATTCACATATGTGTTTCATGTAGTGAGATTCTCTCTTTTACTTCACGTTTTGGTAAAAAAAAACTGCTGTGGCTGTCAACATCAAACATTTGCAAAAGCTCCTAAAGATTCCCCTTAGACATTTTGAATATTATATTTACTCTTAACTTTTTGTTAGCTGATCCCAGCAAGATATCAACCAACAAACCTTTTTGTTTTAGATCAGCGATCAAAAATGCCCTCTAGCAAAGCCTCCAACATCCGAAAAGTGCATCATACCGGACTGCGACAAACCTATCGGCGCGGGCGGCGAAGTCAGACAGATCTCGTCAAAACGTGTGACAAGACCACGGGAACATACTGACACCTTCAGAGAAGGACCTGTGTATACTGTGGCAGTTAATAATACGGAGTTGGATGTTGGACCTGAATATACCTTTAGTGCTGCTGCAGGATGGCTGTATACTGATTGGTCTGAGGTAAGTTAGTATACAGGTAGTGAAGCGGGTGAACTTTTAAAAAAAATCATTGATTTTTTTTTTAATCGGTAGATCAGCTGAAAGGAAATTGTTGTTCTAGGAATATACTAATACCATGTTTTACCATGTAGAAAATGTTTGAACCCATGATTATCAAACATTTTCTACATGCACAACTATTACACACACATTACCACTCCTGTGTAGTTGTCGTTATAATTATACAGGGTGGAAAGGACATCCACGCGTAAACTGGAACCATATATTCAGCACATTCTAAACACCCTAGCGTAGAAATATTTCGCCGCTGCAAAAAAAAAAAAATGTGGGGCGGGGGACCCCCGGCAGGAACGAAGTTCAAAATAAAAATCCAAGATGGCGGCCGCGAAAATTTCAAAATTACGATAAGTACATTTTTGCAGGTATCATCTTCGATTTTCATTTTGACCACTTTGTCGGCTTCAGCACCCTGGAATCGAAAACCATGAAAGCGACACCCAATATGAAAAATTTTAAAATTTCCGCAGCCGTCATCTTGGATTTTCATTTTGACCTCACTATTATAATAAAAATAAAATATAAAATAATAATAATAAAATAATAAAAAAAAAGATTGGCCTCAGCATGCTCGAAAACTATGAAAACTATATATCTCTATCTCTTTTTAATACATAAATAAAAAGTCCAATGGAGCATGGGCATAACGCTTTTTCGTTACGTGACGATTTCTCCCTCCCATTTTACTCATGGAAGCTCTGTAAAATAACTTCGTTTCATAAATAATCTGCTGTTTCGTAGAAAACTGCAATAACTACGTGGTTAAAATGTATGGAAAAGCAATTTTTTTAATCTTTTTTTATTTTTTTTAATAATCGGCGAAAAATCCATGGCATGTCATCGATGCGCAGCCTGCACCATAGATTCACCATGGTTACAGACTGTGTGTCGATGTTTTTGACGCTCTGTATTATTAATTAATCATATCGTCGACCGTAGGTTCAATTGAGGTAAGGGACAAAATACCCAAAATGAGTTGAGTATACAGTTTTTTTCAGAATTTTTCGCTCTATCGAATGGTGAATATGAAAAAATTCTAGCTTAAGAAAAATGTCCCTTACTCTAATGATTTTTGGATCCAAATTTCGAATCAGCCCCATAATAACAATGTATCTGAAAAACTATGTAATGTAGGAACTTGAAATGGTGTAATTATCGCCGCCAATCCACTTCAAATAAGGTAAGGGTCTTCCCAATCAACGAATTACCATTACGTACGTCAAAAGTGTGTACTTCATTTTCTGTCAAAAATCTCTTTACACTGTATTTTTTTCATAAATCTTTTCAACAAGTCCTTTACACTATTTTTTCATTAATAGATTGGATCCAACGTAGAGGTCAATTTAATGTAAGGGACGGGACTACACGATACTTGGTCAGTAAGGGACATTACTAACAAAATACGTTGTTGTAAGGGACATCTATTTTCTTAAATAGCTAACTCATTTAAATAAATGTTACACACGTAGATAGAGCACTAAAATACAAGTTTATGTGTGAAATCAGACCCGAAAAAGGTTAATAACAAAAAAAGTTATGGGCGATTTAGTTCGAAAAAAAAACTTTGTCGGCCTCTCCTGAAAAATCGTATTATGTCCCTTACCTCAATTGAACCTACGGTCGACGATATTGCATGTGCAAGAGATTTTTTTTGTGGTTCTATGATGATGGAAATATTTATGAAAGATTCTTTAATAAAAGGTTTCTACTGTCTACATTGTCCAGAGTACTTAACAATACGTGAATAGCTGAAGCTGTTGAATACAAAGGAGTAGTAAAAAGATTAAGTTAGAAAACTTTTACATTTTTTATTCACAATTTTAAACATGCTAACTAGTTTCATTGTTAACTTTCAAAGTGGAATAACTTAGTTTATACATCAAAGTTGTCTCGAAATGTATTCATAAAAGTTTCTTCGTTTTTGGGATGAGTTCGCAGAAATATCCATCTTGACGCGGTTGAATTTTTACATGTATCTTTCACAAGGGCCGGCTTTTACCTTGGCCAGAAGATAAGTATTGCCATACAACGTGGCAATGCCACCAGTCTCTCTCTCTTACCAGTCGACAGCGTTGCGGACATTTTAGTTTGTTAATAGTTTTAGTTTGGTTATGATGTTGAATTTTAATTTTAATAATTAGTAGTTTATTTCGTATTAAAAGTTTATTCAGTCAGTGTAAGAAATAAAGAAAATCTTTCATATAGATTTCTGCAATAAGGTGTGTGATTCTAACTAGCAAAAACAAAAGAAGGTGGCAAGCAATTTCCGATATTAAAATTTTGAATGATAACTGCTGTATCGTAGTTGCAGTTCGAAACTCGAATTCCCAAAAATAAATCTACGTCGTTTGTCTTGCATGGCCTTCCAACTGGCCGGTGTCATTACCTAAGTGCATCATGATTTATTTGCAATTCTATTTTTTGCTCCGTAAGTGCTGTTCTTGCTAAATATAAATAATGTGGTGGATATTGCAACAATGCATTGAGTAATCGATCGCATACATGGAGTTGGCTTATAATTTATAGCTCAGATAAGAGCTTGTCAGATTTGCTTATTCAAATGATACTATTGATTTTACTCGTAAATAATTATTATTGGAGAAATATTGGTTAATAACATTAAACTGACAAATGGATTGGAATTGTACCTCCCGATCCCGAAACATATGGTTCACTAAATTTATTCAAGTGTAAATCTTCAATGAATCACTTAACTACAGCAATTTATCGGTTTTCTATCTATTTTTTTTATTTAGTTGCGTCATAAATCATAATCTTTTAATTGATTTAGTGTAAAATTTTTGGATTTACTTTCTATGAAGAACCGATTACCTATATACGAGTATATACACATATATGTACATATAAATAAATAAAATTGAAGTGTCTGTTAGTAATGACAAAATAACAGCTTTTTGCTAAATGTACCTATATGAAAGTAAGTACGAGTACTTATACAAAAAAACATTTTTTTTTAATTTTTTGTCTATTTGTCTGTTTGTTCCGGCTGACCTCCGAAACAGCTGGACCGATTTTGATGGGACTTTCACTGGCAGATAGCTGATGTTATAAGTAGTATCTTAGCTAACTTTAGGGACTACTTTTATTTCAGAAAATATTTATGATTCCGCGCAAACAACTCATTACATCCAATTTGTTTTCCGACGTGCACGCGAACGTCGAAGTCGCGGTCACACCTAATACTCGTAAAAATGTTTACGTTAAGTGCTAAAAGAGTTAAGCTTTGAAATAAAATAAACAATCTTTGTGTGATGTTCATTCTGCAAGCGATTGCTACCAGACTACCATTGTGTTCTTTAGATCAGTATTTATTTACGTTCCTTACTCTTAAGTGAAACTGACGGACTTAATTGATGCTGTAACTACTCTGCATAATAATACATAAAGTTATAGAGTTTATTGTAAGTTAACAGTTTAGGCCAAAGCTTTCTAAATGTAGTTTTCTATAGTTTCAATTTAATAATTTGATATTTTAATAATAATAATTTACTTCTGCATCAAGGGCCTGATTCAGAAGATAGTACTCCTCGATAAGGCTCGCATTTTGAGGAGGTTCATGTTCCTGGACCCTTAACCACCGATAGCTTGAATCCTGTGTCCGATATTGGCGGAACACTATTGCGTAACTCACTAGCCTTTTGACGCGTGAAACATATGTTTACATTAAAATTATAAACGTTTTTGAGTCAAAATATTGTCCGGAAGAGCTTATTTGGCATGGAATATGTTAGTGGCCGCTGAATTTGAAGACCAACGACGTGAACAACGTGAATTGCATGCCAAAATTACAGGAAAATGAAACTTCTAGCTTACTAATGGGCGGGACGATACGCAGCTAGCTAGGAGACTTTCTGTGATGCATATTAACTTAAATTTAAATAAAAGAAATTTTACTTAAACAACCTTTTCATGTATTTTATTATTATATGGGAAACATGCCATATACCTATAACAAAACAAGGATCACTAAATTAACATAAAAAACGCATACTTAGTACCTATTAACTACAAAATTTTTTCTTTACACACATCTTTATCACATTAGGATTTCCCCTGTATCGTGGGTGCATTTACAAACACAAATCTCATAGTCTAAAAGCTGGCCGCCACCTAGTTGTTCCGGGTCTGGCTGTTTGTGTATGTGAGTTTAAATGTTTGTAAACGCACCCATAATACAGGAGAAATTCCTAGTGTGGGGCAACGCATTATTAAAAAAAAAAAAAAAAAAAAACATACTACAGGCTGAAATTACGTCGCGTAATTTTCTTGGGAAACAAAATACGGAGATTTTCATTTGCGTACCTAATTTGCATGACCTAGAACCAACAATTCGAAGACACGTGACATCTACCAACCCGCACAAAAATACCAATGCCAGTACCAACGCACCTTTCATAGAAATTATAAAATATAAATTAAACTAGTTTTTAAATAAGTATTTAAGTCAATCTGTTAAGAACCTGGTACTACTAAGTATTTATAAGTTTGTAAATTTATTACTTTGTAAAAACCTAAATAAAATTTTATTATTTATTTTTTTTATTTAATGGCCCCTCTCACTGAGAACATTATAGAATGCTGACAAATTTTCAGCCAGTGTGTCACTACGATAACAGCCAACTTTTTGATGGTAAAGAGAACTTAAAGAACGTTAATGACGAAATTGTTCCTGCACTTAAAAGGTACCTACCGAGATTCTAATAGACCTAATACTATTACTTTATCAGTGCGTAGGTTGGTGCGTAGGCGGCGGGGTGCAAAGCCGCGGCGTCCGCTGCACTGACCCATCAGGGTGTTCTCCCCAGAAGGCACCCGAGTCCTTCCGGCTTTGTGCACCAAATATTGACTGTGAACCACTCGATGGACAGTGGTTTACTGGTAAGTTTGTCCATATTTTCTTTTATTCAGACGGAACTGCATTTGGCCGGAGGTGGCCCAACTTTTTAGGCCTCAACTCAGCAGATTGTGGGTTCAAAACCTCACAAGTATCTGATTTTAAAACTGTTTAGTTGACGAATAGTTTCGTCTTGCCTATGGTAAACAAACCTTCGTCGACCTGCACCTCGGATGACCTAAAGAATGCCACTAATGCCGCAATCAACGTATCCTATCTATCTATATCGTAACGTACCTATTGGGCTCAAACTATATAAAAGAAAAAAACGAGAAGAATAGTACCATCGACACGAAAAGAAGAAGAAGAATGGAATAGAAAACTGTGGTCTGGGGGCTTGAAAAGCGACAATCGCTTTCAAAGCGGGTCGTATTTCTACAACGACTTTCAACTTTTTCTAAGTGTAAGCTGATGAATCTCACTTTGTGTAGGCCCACCGATGCAGCGAGGATCACCGATCGTGTTTCACAGCGTGCAATGTTTAGAGGTTTCCAAGCATGCTTTAATGTTACATGAGCAACTTAAAGTTGAAAAACGTCTAGATTAATGATTATTTATTAAGTATTATGACTTTAATTGGTGTGTATTGCTAGGAGCATCGTATCTGATCGCTTATTATGGGTAAACTACTAAAATTTGATACGCAGCTTACTGCAAGGCAGATTATTTGATGCCAATAAGTAGGTAAAGATAAATATTGCAACAACTGAGGTAAATGTCATCTACTGTAATGATTTGTAGCTACCTTTGCTTGTATATGAAGGAAATCTTTACTTTGATGCTGTTTGTGAGTCAAACACACGCAGTTGGCTCAAATAATAACCCGCCTTTGCTGTAGATGGGTAAATACTTAAAAAAAATTCAGAGTTTTGCGACTTCATTATAGAATGCTGTTTAATTCCAAATTCTGTTTTTCAAGTCCTATAGACCTGTTATCAACCTAAGGGTTGTCTAACCTTAAACCACGACATGAATTATTATTGTTTGGAAAATGAGGAACTCACCTTCATCAGTCAGACATTTCAAAAGAGGAGTTTCTTGCCCGTTCATCTCCGTTCATCGAATAAAAAAAAAAAAATGGTGGTGGTGGTGGTAAATGGTTTCATTGAAATAAATGCTTTGAATATCTTGTCATTCTCTTAGGTGACTGGTCTCCCTGTTCATCTCCCTGCCGAGGCAAGCAAGTCCGTGGCGTGCTCTGTATCGGCGGTACTGGAAGACATTTGAAGGACTCAGCGTGTCGCGAGCCACGACCGACTAGTGAACGAGACTGTTCGGCTGACTGTAGACCTACTTGGTACTACGGCGATTGGGGAAAGGTCAGTTCACTTTATGAAGATAGGTTAACGTATGGTATTGACTGAATGTTAGCGATATGATGATGCGTGCTCTTAAACCCCTTGGGTACATTTGACGTCTGAGAGACGTCATTCACTTGTTTTCCCTAGGAGCAGATGACGTGTCTAAAACGTTATTTGAGGTTAGGCGCAATTCTGTTCATTTAATTGTAGCTTGTATCAGTCTTATGACTGATACAATGCCTAAGTAGCTGGCAATGACTTCTTAGTGACTTTAATGAAAACGTTAAAGATAAGCATGATTGTGGGACGGTAGGGCAAATAACTAGTATACCTATCATTCCAAAATATTATAAATCGTGAAGTAAGGAAAAAAATAAGGGGTTTTTCCATCATTCATGCAAAGTTCATGGCTGTAGACTCGCTCGCTGTTGCATGGGATTTGGGCAAGACTGGCTGAGGTAAGTTAAATTACAATACTCTATATCTCTGCCTGGCCCTCCAATGAGATCAGGCGTGATGATGGGTTATGGGATTTACAAACAAAACCGATTCTCCGATTGTTATAAAACAAAAAAGAAGCTAAAGCTTCCTACTGACTCATGTTTGGACACAGTGATGTAACACAATCAAGAAAACGTGTCAAGTTTCCTACTCAATAATGTTTGAATACAAAGTAAAACTTAATTTTGCGAACAGCAGCTATACTACTATTATTATGATGGTATGATCATTTTATCCTTATCGACTTAATTGTTACGAACCCTTACTTGAACCGCATGGTGGGACACAGTCCTCCTTTCAGCGAAAGGGAGTGCACTGAGCGGATGCCTGTGTCCCTGCAGTGGAAACATAATGGCTGATTAAGTTGCCTCAATTATTTGAAATCTTGTAACTAATATTTTATTTTCTATACCAGTTACTGGTGACACAGAGACTCGTAGTGTAATGAACATTCCATGTACCATTTCACCGTCTTAAAAATAATGTTAATAATAATATTCCACAACTTTTACACAACGCCATCTAGTGAGTAAAATAAATGAGTTTGAATTTTTTATTAACTTGGAAGTTATCAAAGTCATAGTAATTTTAAACAAAGGAAAACTGCGTACTAGTAGTAGTTCGATAGTGATACTAATAGCAATTACTCCTAGTAAACGAACCTTGCACAGTACCCTGAACAATATTAAATAAACATGTAAAAGGACACGCTTTTATTAATTGAACGATACAAAGAGAGCCTTGTGATTGATATTCTAATTAGCGCCGTCCACCGTCCAGTTAACGATATAGCTTTTGACACTTCAACGTAACTTTTAATTACTTTATTACAACGACCTTTTCAATTCGAACAGGATCATGTTTTGCGTAAGGTTTCGGATTAATGTTTCAACCTCTCAATTATAATTCTGGATAGAGATGACAGTTTCAAAACGATCTTTATTGATGACCATAAATTGAGTAGTGTATAAAACTATTTATTTAGTTGAATTCAGTCTAATTCTTTCCAAACCACAATGTTTGTTTTGTGTAGAATTTGTACCTACCTAATTTTTAACCAGTTCTGCAGTGCTATTCTGTAATATAAAAAATCTCACCGTGAGAACTTAGGATAATTGATCGGGAAGTAAGCTGTCATTGGGGATTATTTTTGACAGGCCTGTTGGTCTAGTGGTCAGTGGCCCTGGCTGCTATGCTCAAGGTCGTGGGTTCGATTCCCACCTAGGACAAATGTTTGTGTGATGAGCACGATCATTTGTTCTTTGTCTGGGTGTAATTTATCTATAATATGTATGTATTTAGAAATATATATGTATGTTTATCAGTTGTCTAGTACTCCATAGCACAAGCTCTGCTTAGTTTGGGACTAGATGGCGTTGTGTGAAAGTTGTCGAATATTATTATTATTTATTATTATTAACACTATTGACACTGCTCACTTCAAGCTCACTTCACTTATGATTTCACGGTGAGATTTTTACAGAATCGACCTGATGTCTTCAAAGGTGACTGAGTTCATCCGTCTCTCCCTAGCATATAAGTGAAGCTTACATTGTAGATTATTTTGTAACTATAGGTAGGTAGCATTGATCAATGATGTTTTGATTCCACTTAAAACTTTCAATAAAGCTTTTGGCGAGAGAACTTTTCAGGATGATAACTCGCAAAATCAAGTTTTTTGAATATTTTTTATCAGCCATTTAATCTGCCTAGCCTTGTTCCAACTATGTATTTGTCATTCCAATCATTTGTCAGGTTGGCTTCCAGTCTAACCAAATACAGCCGAACAACAGTATTTTACATGGAGTGACTGCCTACCGGACCTCCACAACCCAGTTATTGGAAAGCACGATATCCCTTGGTAAGACTGGTTGACAGACTTTTTGGACTTCTGACTACCCGTAACGACTGTCAAAGATCTATGAATGACAGCCGGAATCAACGGCTTAGCTCCGTCCGTGTCTGCTCAATTTGCAGGGTCCATCCATTACCTACAATATTCTGTTACCTAGTGCTCCGGCAACTGCTCGAGCGGCAGCACGGGCATACAGCACCGCTCCGTGGTATGCTCACGCGGCGATACCGGCAGCGTTATCAGCGAGATTGAGTGCGGCATGCCAAAGCGCGCGAGTCGGGCGTGCGATCTTACCTGCGTGAGCGCAGCGTCTACCGCACGTGCCGAAGTAGCCACGCCTGCACTGCCGCCACCAACTATCGGTAAGTAGCTCATCGTCATCTTTTATATACACAAAAAAATACGTGTGGCACTCGGGGACTGCCGCGGTAAAGCTATTGCATAGCTTATGCCCTTATAATATTTTTGAGCGTGGTGAGCGATAAAAAACATTTTTTTTTCTTTTATTGAATAAATGAGAAGTTAATATTGTTTAAAATATGTCTACACGCATACGTCTAGTTGCACGCACACAAACACCGTGCTGAAGTCTGCCGAACTGAAACGACGTTAGACGATGCACGGCTTTCAACGCCGCACCGCTGTGCCGGTCGGAGTGGGGGGTGTTAGGTTTTTTTTCGTTACGGAATTTCTTGATTCGGTCGCCGCGCTCAAAGCCCGAGATAAAAGCTATGCAATAGCTTAAAAACATTTTTTTAAACTAACTCGCTTATTGATGATCATCATTACAAATTAAAGATCGTTGTGGTCTTGTCTCTCATTTAAGTAGCCCATCCAATGTGTAAAAGTTAACAATCCTGAATCAATCCTGAATCTGTTTTGTTTCGCAGAGTCTCAAAAAGCTTCAGGCGTCGAAACACACAGGGACGCCCTTCCACAGAGAACCGTAACAGCTAGGGATCGTGCATCAAGAGGTATGATAGCGTATTATGTACAAAATATCCCCCCATGCCCCATATCTTATCCTCAGTAGCTAAAATTTTATGAAAATTAATCTCGTGCCGAGTCATTTGACAGGATTAAATAAATAAAAATAAAATGAGCAGTTGTGGCCCAGTAGTAACGGCCCCGACTTATGAGTTGTAGGCCGTAAGTTCGACCCCAGGCAGGCGTTTTTCTTTGTGTAGATAATTTCATCACCACTGCTTTCCAAACTGTGAGGGAAAACATCGTGAGGAAACCGGCAGGTCCTAGAGCCAAAAATTGACACATGTGACATCTACCAACTTGCTCTGGGTTCACGTGGTAGATCATAACTCGCTCGCTCTCGAAGAGAGGAGGCCTGTGTCCGGCAGCGGGAACCTATAGGCTGATTCATCATCATCTGCCTAGCCTTTTCCCAACTATGTTGGGGTCGGTTTCCAGTCTAACCGGATGTAGCTGAATACCAGTATTTTACATGGAGCGACTGCCTACCTATCTGACCTCCACAACTCAGTTACTAGGTAATACGATACCCCTTGGTAAGACTGGTTGTCAGACTTTCGGGCTTCCCACTACCCGTAACGACTGTCAAAGATCCACGAATGCAGCCGGGACCAACGTCTTAATGTGCTTTCCGAGGCACGGAGGGGTTTCGGTATGTAAAGATGGTAACCCATCCACAGGCCAACCGCGGCAAGCGTAGCTTAACCTGACTATGGGCTGATTATACTAAAACATAAATGTCATATCGGTCAACCAGGCACAACAATTATCACTATGATGTACCATGTGGATTATCCTGACAGATAGTGAGATACAATAATAATAATATCCTTACTTATAATAATAATTTTTAAAAAGATCTCAATAAGTTTATAAATAAATTCTATCTATAACTTTTGATACGAAGGTAATTTATAAGTTCACATAATTTCATAAGAATTGTTATCATTTATTATCGTATTTTATTTTTTTAATTTAAATTTTAGGTAAATACCGCCAATAATAATGCGCGGTAATACCGCTGTGCCCTAACAGGGTTCAATACTGTACTTTAGCTTGAAACTTTATGTAACATCTTTATACACATTATGCAATGCAAATAAATGAATATGAATACCTACTTATCAGAAATTAGGTGTGCATAACGCAGAAATATGGAGATAAAGGGTATTTTTTTTTTTTATTTTTATCAGTTATTGAAAGTGCATTGTGTAAACTGAAGTGTCTTACATACCATATTTTGGTTTTAATACAAATATAGGTAAATCACTTCAAAGTTCCTCAGATAAGTCGTTAAATATTGGTTCTACAAAGCTATATTTTTATGCGAAGTGCTTCCTTAAAGCCAAGCGCCACGGACAACAGCGCAACGCATTTTCCTAAAAAAAAGTGCGGTGCGGGCCGTCTGTAGCACGGTACATTACCATGCCTGTAGTGCTATTCTATGTATAAAAATCTCACCGTGAGAACTTAGGTGAAGTGAGCGTGAAGTGAGATTCAGTAGACTAATGCTAGGGATTAACACTATTCACTGCTCACTTCAAGCTCACTTCACCTATGATTTCACGGTGAGATTTTTACAGAATCGACCGGCAGTAGTGTGCGTATAGAAAGTAGCGAAAGAGGATTTGCAATGCGTTGCGTTGCGGCGCGGCCCACCCTAATCTGCTTTAGCCTTAGCTTAGTGTTCAGAATTGCATTGTGCAACGTCATCGCACCAATGGAACTTCAAAACAATGAAACGAACGAACAAACAATGAAACTATGGAACGGGTAAAGTGTTAAGAAAACATCAGAAACCGTGCGTTTGAACTAATTAAGTGGTTTTGTTCTAGGACACTGTGTAGACAAGCTGAACAATTGCATCCTGGCGGTGCAAGCTCGTCTGTGCCACTACAAGTATTACACGAACAATTGCTGCCATTCCTGCGGCGGACGGTGAACACACTGCCTTAGTAGTACCCAGCTGTTTATATGGCGCATCAATTTTTTGGAAATGGTTTTGGTTTGTGGACTGTTGTCGTCCCATTTCAAAGTAATTCACCTATAGCACTACAAGGTTCTTTTGGCGCGTGGCCATAATCGAAACTAACGCCGCCATCTTGTTTTTTCAATACATTTCTTATAACAATTACACAAATGTTTACCAACAGCGCCCCCCTGCCTGTCAACGTCGTTTGAGCGCCAAAAGATCCTTGTAGCGAGAAGTTTTTTTTTTTTAATCTTATAAATGGCTTCTCGCAGTTCAAACTATGAGGTTGTGGTCTGCTTAACCGGGCTTGACTGTGGATACCTCAACAAATTAAGGCATCCACCCAGGGCTCAAAAAACTTAAAAACTAAGCGACTACACGCTAAGGACACCCTATATGGGGTACGGACCTCGGCTTAAGGCGTCGCTGGGAGAGGGCAGCAAGGGACAGGCTGGATCGGAATTATAGCAAACGGTGTAAGTATGTGTCAGTCTCTTAAAAGTAGATGTGCTATATCAATGCTCGGGTATTGTACTGCCTTAGACAGGGCCGAACGCACACTATGGTTAACATTTAGGCCCCTCGTCCACGATACAACAATACAACATTAACTTAGGTTAGGGTAAAATTATTCTTTGAGATAGCCCTCCCTCGACAAGTAAACCTACTTAGTTATAATAATTATTAGGTTTTTTTTACAGGACTTTTTTTATTACTGGTCACTGAGTGAAGTGACGCGCTTGGTGCTGTTGTATGTGTTAGGGGGGATCATCTAGGGGAGGGGGGTATACTGTTCCGGCTCACTTTAGTTTATTGCGCGCCAGTAGCATCATGTATGAGCAGGAGGTATATAAGTCTGTTGAGCAACGACTTATCATAATTTTTTTAACACGGGAGGGCATAAAACCTTCCGAAATTTTGCATCCATTGACTCTACAGTTCGATAAGAACACGCTTTCAAGAACTAAAGTGTAGGAATGGCACAAAAAAAAAATTTAAGTGTAGGACGCCGTTTTCACACTGTACCAGATAGTGGAATCATTTGTGTGCAATTGGCTAAAGGTACGACCGACTACATTCATCGATACTGGCATCAAGAAACATCCCCTGCGCTGGGAAAAATGTGTTAATAGAAGGGGAGATTATGTAGAAAAATAAAATATATTCCTTTTTTTACGAGTATAATAAATAATACGTGCGTATTTTTTTTTACTTAAGACCGGTTTATATTTGATCCACCCACGTATAAGGTAGAACTCAGAGTATTCACTCAATTCTCGTAATTTTAAGAACGTGCACAGTCTATTCTCAGTCTTAATCTGTCAAATATTCTTCCAATTTCCATACATTTTTGACAAGTTATTAACTTTGATTGTCGCTGAGATGATATTGCGATTAGATTTTGAACGTTTTTAACTACGGGGATTAGCTGGTGAGGGTGGGTGCACACAACAACACAACAACAACAACATCAACAACGTCAACATTTCGTTGACTGTGGCAGTTACAGTAGTGTGCGTTTATCCTTAATTTTCTACTGCCGACTTAACTATACCTGTATTGTATCTTGTTTGTATTATTAGTCTTCATTAAAGTAAGGGAAGTTTTTATGATTTTAAATGTTGCTCTCTGGCTTCATTCGTTTTTCTCAACAATAATATTAGTACATTAATATACGTGTCACGCAAGCAGTCCATCTATTGCATGGCGTGAAATTAGCGCCCGGGTGTAGCGAGGGTGCTAATAGATTTCTTAAGTCACATGTAACATATACTACTTTATAGCTTGTGTGACATAAACCCGCACTTAAGTCACGCGTTTCTGTGTAAAAATGGACTGCGTAAGTCGCAAAAAAGCGTGAAGTGAATTAAGTGCAAGTTTAGGTCACACAGTGCTATAAACGTGTTTTAAAGATTTAATTTTAGGATCATATTTAATATTATGTTTAAGCTTTCCGACGTTCCGTATAATAATAATTAATTAAATTGCAAGTAGTTTTATTATTAACACATTCATTATATTTTGCTTATTCGGTGTGATATTTAAACTTAAGTTTATTTTTGTATGAATTAAACTAGATCATAGTACAAGTAAAATCATGACTCAACTTAGTACTTAAGATATTACCAACGCTTTTAAGATAATATCAATGTATTGTACTGTAGTTTGTATTGTACTTCAGCTTAAGTTATGTAATTAGTGATAAGTACGTGCATGTAAATAGATAGACTTAAAACAAGTGATGATTAGATGAAACTGAAACAACTTTTATGACTTTTATTTGTGTTTTTCTTCTCTGACGAAAATATCAATATTTCGTAAAAATATAATCCAGATTTCTAAGAAACCGAATGTGGGCTAGCGACGAAATGTAATTCATTGTGCTGTGAAAGTGTAATAACACTCTTTGGTTGGCAGCGCTAATGCTGAACACGAGGGTGGTTTCATTTCCAGTTCGGCCAAATTCTTATTGGGTTGGGGGCTGTCCATTAAGCACGTGAGGCTCGAAAGGGGAGGGGGGGGCATAAAAATCACGAAATATCACAGGGGGGGGGGGGGGGGGGGTTGGTGTAGTAATATATGACGTGTGTGTGTATTTATAAAAACAAGATTCTTTGTAGGTACTAAAAATACACGTGATATGGAGGGGGTAGTCTTAAACCTCACCATGTATCACCAAGGGGGTAAAAAATGGCAAAAAAAAAAACATCACGTGATTAATGGACGGCCCCTTAGTCCATCTGGGACTTCTCAGTAGCACGAAATGTGGGTGTACTATAGGCACAACTCTGCCTAACCCTTCAGGGGAATTATGAGTGATGTTATGTTACTATTAATTGTTACAAAAATATAAGGATTTTTGATGATGGTATCGCTTGAATGTAATTTTTCCATGGCAACCAATGGAAATCCAAGTGGATTTTGCCAGTAGACAGTAATAGACCGCCAATATACATTATATTGGCGGTGAAATACATTCGATACATTAGAAAACATGCGTCAGACTGAGACATCAACATTAGCGATCGTAACAAGTTTGTATTTACAAGATTATAATAACTAAAATCATCAGTACAACTCTCTTAGATAAATGTTGTGCTCTTTCCCTATTAACCTTTATTCAATTATCCATTGGCTGAATTTCCTAGGTTTTGATAATATGAGTGAACGCGTGCGCAGCCGCTGCCGCGCTGGTGGGCCCCGATAAGAAAACAATGTTAATACGTAATAATATTCAATTACTACGATTCGGCATGACCTGACTTAGCCTTTGTTTAGATACTGGTCTGCAATTGACAATGACCGCATTGGCAAGTACATTGTACTCTATGTACTTATCATATAGTTCTAATTAAATCGTTTGAAGTGAATAAGATAAAGTGAGATGGATTGTAATCAGTTTATTACGTTTGACGTTATTACTCTTGTTTTCGGTTGCTTTACGAGCTAATTAACTACTAACGTTTAAATTAAATATCTATATATATGTGTCACAAGTTATCGGAGGATCATTTGAGTTGCTAAGTAGCGAAGTGTGCAATAATTAATTGAACAATTTGGTTCCTTCATGTCGCTATATAAGTGATATCTCGAAAATTAAAAATATTACAAATAAAGCTTGTATAAGTGGTCGCGTTTCAGCATGGCACTAGCGGTCATTGCCCGTTCCCTAATATATCTCCGTAGGAACCCAAAAAATAAACTATCTATGGTTTTTCGTTATTGGAACATGTTGAATACACCGATGTTGATTAAGGACGTTAATGGATTTTATTTCAGTTTTTAAAATAACAAAAATATAGGTGAGTCAATGCGGGCATTGACTCATTATCACATTTTAGCATGGCAATAGCGGTGTTGCTAAAATGCGACCACTATAGAAGAAAACAAAGGAAAACTCTTATCTTAAAGCTTTTATTCAATGTGATACTCAGTAAAGTGATTTTTTTAAAGATAAAATAAATATACAAGGAATACACATTAAAACTATCATCTATCAATCTAACTATACAATGTTTTCCATTATTCAAGCTACTAAGTGCTCATATACACGAGTGCGCGATGGCAGAGGCAACTGCAACTGTCGACACTCGTCGGCGGCAGTCGTCGACGCGTCGCGGGCAGCCGCCGACACGTCGACTGCAACGTGCCGCTTGTGTAAATAAGTACGTGCTCAAATAAACGAGCGGCACATTGCCGCCGACGAGTGTCGAGGACTGCAGTTGCCTCTGCAACGTGTCGCTCGTGCACAGAAGCACAGTAAGTAGACTGTAATGGGAACATTTACACAATTAATTGCTCCACAAAACACAAAGTTTCATATATTCATAAAATATAGAAGTTTGTTTGAAGCTAACATTATGAACAAGCATGATCATCATAAATTAATACTGTATTTATTGATATTATAATGTTTATCTCTGTAATTTTGTCTAAATTTGATGGCAGCATTAAGAAATATGCCTAAATATTAATTAAAACTAAAATGTAATTCTACCTCCAACCGTCATATTGCCAATTATCATTGTTAGCATCCCTACTAAAGCAAGAACAGTGAATGATATGGCCATGTTTGCATTTGTATCGTATATCAAGCCTCTAAATTCGTCAAATGCAAGACAAATGGCTATAAAGGCAATTATGAGCGTCAAAGTTACAAGACATGAATATACAGCCTTTAGCATACTATTATTGACCATACTCGTGCATATCAAATTCACAAGTCCTCCCACAAGGCTTACAGTAGTCAACACCATGGCAACCAAACCTGAAATGATGGAAAAACAACAATGTTAGTACGAAACAAAAGTTGGTGTTGTCTGATCAGCACCCTAATTGAATTATCAATCACAATCTGAGTCATCTTGCTTTGCTTCTAAGTCCACTGCTTCATATGTTCGAAAAATTTGTCTACTCAACAACGTAAATAACGCAATGAATATTGTTGAACTGTCAAAATGAAAGCCACCACCATAATTAATTACCCCGATATGATTGTGTGTCAAGTATCAATGTTTTTGCACTTTTATTTTTCTGGTGAGTTCATAAGGGATATATCTATACAACGTGTAACGTTAAATGCGCAAAACCTGAAAATAGTTTGATCAGAATAACGAGCAGAATCCATTCAACCACTTTTTAATATAGGTCACATTTTCCAAAAAATCTTCATTAAAAACGCTGCCGTGTCTATTTATTAATAGGTCAAGCCATCGCGGCGCAGCGGCCCGGTGACGATTCCTCCTTCGATAGAGCGTCGTCGCAGACGCAAGAAACGATCAGAATTGCCAGTAAAACTAAAACAGCACATAAAACCTCTACAATTTGTTTAATGATTTATGTTCTCTCTCTGAAATAGGTCAATTGAATTAAAAATCAGTTGGGGTGTCTGAGGTTTTGCGCATTTAACGTTACACGTTGTATATCTCTCTATCTATCTGCCTTTCTCCTGTCGTGTCGGATTGCCGCCCATCGAACTTTGAGAGTGAGGGAAGAGTGAGTGCACCTGTGTCTACGTTCACACTTGTGCACCATAATATCTCCCGCGTAGATGGCTAGATTGGCCACTATGGCAGAAATTCGGTCTGGAGGACTATTTCTTTTTTATTTTATTTTTTTTGTCGTATCATTCGTGGTTCCTCATTTGGAGTCATTGGGTATAATGATCTGCGTAAGGTCCAGATATGTGTTCTTCGAAATTATAACGATGACTAAAACTCGGTCACAAACAGGCGGTCGAATTAGTTGGGATATGAAACAAAAAAACCGGCCAAGTGCGAGTCGTAATCGCACACGAAGGGTTCCGTACCACCGTACACTATTTAACACTACATATATTTTTTAAACACGTTTCTTGTATGTTATAGCTGGATATATTTTATTTTAATTATTTGAAACAACGGCAATAGAAAAAACACTGTGAAAATTTCAACTGTCTACCTATTACGGTTCATGAGATACAGCAGACAGACAGACGGACGGACGGACGGACAGCAGTGGAGGCTTCGTAATAGGGTTCCGTTGGCAGCCTTTGGAACTAAAAAGGTTTAAATGTAATATGAATACTTACCAACGATCTGATGAGCCGACTGCAGATGGTCGCTGCGACCTGTGACTACCCCGGGGAAGGGAGACGGTAAAGTTAGTAGATCGGATGATTCCCTAACTGAAGCTATTGCCATACTACCGCCGATGACTGCCAATAAGGAGCCCAGCACTTGTAGGGACCAGTACAGCTTCGACTTCTGCGGATACTTGAAATTGTCCGCCCATCCCGTCCGGGGGTTTAACGATAATACAGCTTGGCTCATCAGGAGCACATACTGCAAATATAAAGACACTGCTAAGAGAATACACCTACTTTTATTAAAAATATTATTAGGTCCCTATTTATGGAATTGGCGTTTTTTCGATCTGGCCACTTTGAACTCAATATCTTTTTTTATTTTTTATTTCTGAAGGTGTCTGGTTTTGACGTCAATTACGCCTGATGGAAAGCGATGGATGAAGTCTATAATGGAACGAGTGTGCTGGCGTTTGTTTAGGGTTTTATCTTAGGCATATCAACAGTTTTGTTCAAACCAAACAATACAATACATTTAGGGACCTGAGGGACACAAAGTGACATTCTATCAGCGATAACGATAGTGGAAAACTCAAAAATATATTGGATCGACATAAGCTACCGAAAAACATAATTTCAATCCTGTTGAAGTCGTTGCACAAATACGAAACGCTTCGAAAGCGATTGCGACTTGCTTAGGCTCTTAGTTCTTTTTATGGAAATAATCAGGATCGAGTTCAAAATTCCTCTAATGGTGCTAAATATGCACATAATGTTAGAGAAGTCCAAAAAAAAATGTGGTATTAGTGTTACATTTTGCGTACACTCGTTAATATGCATCTTGTTGGTCGTTATTATACAATTTTATCTTTTTTTATACGCACCTCGTCACTATATTATCGCGATAATGGAGAAACCCTACTGGCGCCAGTGCTTTCGAAGGTTTTCCTTGTATGTACTTACATACAAGGAAAACCTTCGAAAACCTTCGTTGGTGTGACGATTTGGTTACGCACATAAGTATGTGCGTAACCAAATCGTCACACCAACGAAATGCACACACAACAAACACACCACACACAACACACACACAACGCGCCACGCGACGGGGCGCCGTAGACGCGCCGTCGCGCGTTATTTTTTACATACACTTTCAATAAAAACGCCTCACCGCGCGGGGAGTTTGACTCCATTACCCGCGCCCCGTCGCGTGGGGTGGCGTTGTAATGTGTGATCCACCTTAAGTATAGTTTTTCCGAAGAATACAAAGGCACTCTACTCACCCCTATAACTGTTAAATATACATGCGCCGACAACTTTGGAACTTCTATAGAAAATACGTCATTGAAAATAAATGCAGTCATGTTTACGCAGATGAACGCACAGAAAGTTACTGCTCCGAGCAGTAAATGTGTTACGGTATTGGTCACGTTCATGAACACTATGAATCTGACAACTGGCATGGCATCTGATGGTGGACCACCAGGTCTTATACCCTCTTCTAATCTTGATTGTGACATCGGAGGAGGAGGCGGTGGTGGTGGCATGGCCATTTTAGTCAATATTCGGTTTAGATTATATTTTTCGTAGTTGCACACCGCTGAACCTCCACGAGCACTAACTCATAGATATACTGATCCAATCAATAGTTTGTTATCTCGGATTTAAGATAACTTTGCAGATACTAATGTTTCCTATTTCGAAAACCAGATAAGGGTGACAGTTATGGCGTATTGGTTACTGATAAACACCTGCGATGCAATGGCGATTTTTGTAACCTAGTTGGTAATATTAGGTAGAACCCTGTTCCATATTGTTTTCTTGCAATGTATCTGGATTTTCAAAAATATAAAATAAGGGATACGGGAATTCACGAATTAGGAGATAGAGATAGAGTAGTACCTATTGTTTTATATGTATATATTGTATTTCGTTTGTTTAATAAGCAGAGAAAGTCGAAGCATTCTATACAGTCTGAATTATACACATTGACGGTAACACATATTTAATTTTATTAGACACTATGTTCGCACTTTTCTTACTACAGATACAAAGAGATAAAACGATTTAAAATAGACTCCGAATTTTCTTTCCTGTTATTATCCAAAAGTCTAATGACACTAGTACGGTGGATAACCAGGTAAAGAACACGAGGATAGGTACGAAGACATCTCCATTGCCTGTCCATGTTTTGAATGATCTGTACTCGAAGGCTGCACAGAGGCTTCCAGTACCCAGGAACATGCTGGCGATGCCGGTGATGTAGTGGAAGAACCGGACCCAGAACACACCGATACAGGAAAACAGCTTGAGAGGGTACATTGCGAGGATTCCATTCAGCAAACTTGCGAGGCAGCACACGAGGGCTGTGAACCCTGAAATGAAACGTTACGTAATGTTGTACAAAAGCTACCTTGGCACTGACGTTGGATGACGGCGTGTTGATGCTGCACTTGCGTTGAGTAGACGTGTCTTGTTAGCGTGCCCTATACGTTCAACGAACGCCAATGCTCGATGCAGAGGTTTGTACTTACGTACAAAATCATCAGGGCGAATAATTCACCAATAAAAATCGGGTATTACAGACAGGCCGTCGAGAGAATGCGTTCTTGACACCTGTCAGTGCGTTATTTCTAGTAGCTAAGAAAGATCAAATTCGCAAAAAACGAATTCGTTTGTATGAAACTGACAGGTGTCAAGAACGCATTCTCTCGACGTCAGCTGCACAGTAGCTATCAATTCAGTACTATCATGCTACCTATTCACGAACATAATTATCTGTCTTATCTGGTGATACCTGAGTGAAAGTAATTAATAGTTATCTAATATGTCACAATTATAATAACTTGAAAGTATTAACCAGTTATCCTTATTGAAATTAATGATCTTCTTTTTTTTGTGGTTCAAAGGTGATATTTTGGGGTAGTTTATGAGCAAGTTTCTAATCTCCGTCGTAGTCAGATATTGTATCCGTTATCAATCGCCGTTATTAATCGTCTTCTCCAATGTCTCACTCACCGCACATACTTCATTCACTCTTCCTTCTTCGTTCAGTCTATCTCTCTGTGGAATGCGCTCCCCCAGGAAATCAGGATGGCAACTAACCAATTATCCTTTAAAGTTAAGGTTCGCGAGCACATTGGCAAGAAGCTGGCAGTATCACCAGAATCGTCAACACTTCACCACGGCCACTTGTGTCAACACGTGATGGGTTGATCAATCTGTTGTTTGTTTGTTTTATCTTGTTTAGATAATGATATATCTAAACAAGATAAAACAAAACTTATACTTCATGTAACTAACTTAGGTGCAGTCGTTGACCCCAAAACCATCCATCCATCGAACCATATTTTTTAAATTTTCAACATATTTTTATATCAATCATCTAACCACTTTCGTTAGCTTATTTAATTTGACCCTGCATTCTGCGTTGCAAGAGATGGTTCTCGACCCCAGCGCACTAAAAGGGGGGAAAAGCAAGGAAGATTACTGCTAAAGCAGTATTTCACAACATTGTAATGATTATTCATACATACTCGTATACCGTTTGAAATCATGCCACATAGAGAGGCAATAAGTTAGGCTTGTAAATCGCGGAGTGCATACATAAGCCTTCTATAAATAAGTGCTATAATAACTTATTTCCTTCAGGTAACTTTTACAACTTGCACAGTTAAACACAGGTCGGGGCAGTAGTGGTGCGATGGCGATTTTAGAGGATATAAATATGTACATAAATGTGCCACAGATACTGCATAATCTTGGTCAGTTCTACCTTCGGACCCGTCTAATCTCAACGAAATTCATTCCCTGTATGGCTGATGTAATGCCTACACTGCCTTTGATGGCCGGAGCGATAACTATGTACTTGAAGCAAACCGTAATACAAACATCTAAACAGCCCGGCCTCGCCCGCATGGTACGAGTATGTTGATAAAAAGTAGCCTATGTTCTTCCCCGGGGTTTATCATCATCGGACTGGACCAAAATGGCTGGCCGTTTCGGAGATAAGCCGGAATAAACAATACAGGCAGACCCATAAATTAAAAAAAAATGTTTTCAGTACTAGTCAGGTTTTGGTAAGGCAGGGTCCAGGGAAGGACAGGAACGACAAGGATGGTTTCATCAAGGTGGAGAAGAAGAAGAAGCCTCCTTGTCGGAACCAGCGCGGCACCGCGCCGGCAGGACCCAACATGCTGCTACGTCCAGCAATCCTGACGACGCTGCTGTACGTGTCCAGACTGCACCACTCCACGAAGGTTGACGAGATCGTGGAGTACCTACGTGTGAAGACGAACTGGACTTTAAGGGTCGAGAAGTTGGAGCGGCGTCACAACACGAAATTCGAGTCGTTCGTGGTGCGTGTTCCGACACATCATCTCGAGAAGTTCCTCAAGGAAGAGTTCTGGCCGAAGGGTATTGTGTATCGCCAGTTTCGTGGCCGGCCACATAACACCAGTCAGCGAAACACGACGCCGACACTTCGTGTGCAGTAGTGTTAGTTTGTTTTTATAGTATTTTTATGTTAAATTATTATAGTACTGTATTTGTATAATATTTTATGCATTAGTTTATAAGTATTCTTATGTTTATGTTCTATGGGCCCTAGTTGCCTGAAATAAAGGAATAAATAAAATAAATAAATAACTAAAAAGCCGTTATTTGAACATTACAAGCAGACACCTCAATTTTATTTATTTTGTGCGCATCCAATACTCAAATTGACAGGATTTCGTTTGTTCAGATTGGTCTCTCCATGTAGGTATGCTTTTACTTTTAGTAGTGGAATAAGAGTTTCTCTTTAATCTGCCCTATACGATTTATTCAACGATCCGAAAGAGAAACAAATACTAATTCCACATCCCTGATTGAACTGTGACAGTGATTACTTTATATATCCAAGTCGTTTTGTCCATTTCCTTTTCGTGTTCGTTTCGTTAACCGTGCGGACATCAATCGCTGTTAAGAATCTTGTTGCCTATCAGTGACTAGCCGCCATGATACTTACTCTGTATGGGTAGTTCATAGCTTTATCTAGGGTGACTCTTTCAAAATTCGAGAGGCAAAAAAGGAAGGGTTCTCAAGCCGACGTAGTAAACGAGTATATATTTTGTTTAACTAATTAAGGAATAATCCAATTTTAACGATTCTTATTTCATTTGAAAGGATCTTCAAAAATGATCCTATTTCATCATCATCTAGCCTTTTCCCAACTTTGTCGGGGTCGGCTTCCAGTCTAACCAGACGCAGCTGATTACCAAAAATGATCCTATTTAAAATTTAATAATAAAATCCACCCCGAAGAATAGAAAAATAGGTGTTCAATGATTTTCACTTACTGAACGTTTAATTTTAAAATTTTGTTTATTTAACACTATTGTTTTAACTTTCTGAAAAGTACGCTCTGATGTCGAAAAACCCAGTCAAAGTCTGTGTGGCAGGCCCAAATGCTGAACAGGTCCGGACAAATAAAGACGGGTGATAACTCTAGCTTCATCAATATCGAGCTCGCTTCGCTGTACTAGTAGAAACCCGACCCTACTAGTGGAAACCCGACCTTAGTTTCTATTTTTATCACATATCATTTTAAGTGAAATGTATAAGGTATGCTCTATACTTGTAAGATTTCGCTATGTAATTGACTATGGACTTGGACAGGTTTTCTTTATCCTATCTAGCTTGCATTGTGGGAACGGCTTTGAATAAGATATTTTTTTCTGGACATGAAAGTTCCGATGGTAAATCAATTTATAAGTTACAAACTTTTAACTTGAAACTTATATTTGAACTGAATTATTACTGGTTGCTAAATTATTATTGATTGCTTAAAACCAACCCCGTTACGAATGCTGTATCCACTGACTGGCATCGCGCCTCCAGATATTCGAAGCCAGCCGCATCGAGAAGGCGAAGCTACCGGATGAACCACGCCACACAGTGCGACAGAAGCTTAAAAGCCGCAAAAAAATTCTTGGCTACTGGAGTTCAACCAAAGGCAACCTCTCCACGGATGTGATCTTTGGAGAGAACAGCTTAAACCTTCTGATCTCTTTATAAAACCATCAGAGAGTCTCCCATCTAGGCACAAGCTACCGTGGCATACTTGGAAAACCTTAAATAGATTTTGTACCCAAGTAGGCCGCAGCAAGGACAACCTCTACAAGTGAGGGTTCATGGAAGGCTCAGACCTCCGGTATGAATGCGGTGTCTCTCCACAGACAAGGAGTCACCTCCCATCTTACACCGCATGCCCTGTTATCTGCACACGTGAGAACCCAATGGCCGCTTCAGCTAATGGTAGCCGCGTTGCTGAATTTTGGGCCAAACAAATCTAAAAACTATTTTTATTTTTGCCATCGACACATTAAAAAGATGAAGACTTGAAACTATGGTACCTCGTAGTTTTAATTTTATTTTTAGATCTCTTAAAAAAAAAATGAATAAGGGATAAACCCTTATTCATTTTTTTTTTACAATTCGTTAAATTAATATGAACATAGAGTTTTATAGTCTTTATATGTCGTACGCAAAGTGGTAAGTTATGTTGGCGATATACATTCGTAACAGTAAAGCAATAACTCTTGTCTATACCTACCAAGTTTTCCATGAATCGTGTTAAAATGCATGTTTTTCTCATGAATAACGAACATGGTCCCTACAGTGACCAGGACAGCTGCTAAGACCTGCAGTACCCAGTGTATATGTTTCTTGTACCGGCGGGCTATGAACATCGACCAGCTGTTGAACGGTGACATCATCAGGGTCCCCTGGCACATGCAGAATTGGTACTGAAAATAAATGTTCGTTTTTATGAATTGGGGTGTAAAAGTTCCGAAATCCTGCCCAGCTTGCTCGGACCTCAAAAGCTCTCTACTATAAGTTGACAAGAATAACTGTGGGTATATCGAACTCATTTTATAGGTACCGATACAATAAAGTGCTTTTAGAAAAAAATTCCATATCACTTTTGGGCATCCGCCATAATAAGTCCACAATGTTCCCACTGCTGGGACACAGGCCTCCTCTCAGTGAGAGGGAGTAGGCCGTAATCTACCACGTGTGCCCAGTTCGGGTTGGTAGATGTCACATGTCTTCGAATTTTTTGGTTCTAGAACATGCTGGTTTACTCGCAATGTTTTTCTTCACCGTTTTGAGAGCAATCGTGATGAAATTATTTTCACAAAATAAAGTGCCTGTCTGGGTTCGAAGCCACGACCTGCAGCTCGTAAGTCAGCCGTTATCACTGAGCCAGCACTGCTCCGTGGGCCATCACGTTTGTGCCCTGATGATGACCTATTAATGCTGCTGTCTCTAACCTCTTGCATTGAAGATTTTTTTTTAAACGTTGCCCCACACTAGGAATGTCTCCTGTATTGTGGGTGCGTTTACAAACATTTAAACTCACATACACAAACAGCCAGACCCGGAACAACTACTTGTAGGTTTGATACAAATATTTGTTCCGTGCGGGAATCGAACCGGCGACACGCTGGGCAGCAGTCAATCGGTTAAACACTGCTACTACCTAATTATTAGTAGGAATACAAACCAAGGAAAGGTCAATCATAATAAATAATAGTAATATTATCTTACCCCAAGAACACATAGAATAATGTGTAATTCAAAGAGAGAAACTCCTGAACTGCATGAGTAAAGTAAACAAACAAACACTGTGAAAAATATTAATATATTAACGAACACATTGATAGCCAGTCTCACTGATTTATACCAAACATTATCCAAAACTTTCGAGCTTTCTTTTTCTTTATTAAATACATTGTCTGTGGTCTCTGCCATTTTATCTAGCAGTGCGTTACGTTTAGGAAGATAATCCACATCGACGAATAAATATTGTATGGGTTGTACTTTTATAGTGCACTTAAAACAACTGACACTGAATAAGACGTACGAATGATAGATAGAGTGCTATCACTTTAATCTGAAGTACTTTTTGCTACGTGGTAATCTTCAAGTCTAAAGGTGCCTACAGATCTGCTAGATATTTGACAGTCGTTATTGTTCGGCGCTTGGTGTGCTGTTTTTTGACGATGACTAAGATCTGCCAGCTTCTAACAGATTTCAATATAAAATATTTTTATTTGCATTAAAATATGGTACCTACAATATTAGTCTTAATAAACGGATTAGGATCTGTATGTCTCGCCTTGGACAGGAAACAAGTTATAATTACGTATGTCAAATCAATAATAAACGTATGCTCAAACAGTTATTAATGATGTCGGTCCTCTGTAATTTACAATTTTTGCTCAATTTGGTTTGATCCCACGTTTCGATCGTCAAAAATCGAGCAAATTTGTAGACACATTAATGAATTTATAAGTAGATGTGGGAAAATCTCAACAAGTGCACTTCAAAGTTGTTTTGGTGAAGAAACTATGTAAGTGGTTAGGTATAACGATAGACACGATAGTCAATTAGTAAGGATTTAAATCCAGTCCTTGACGAGTTTCCATTTGGATCTCATAGATTTTCCCTCCGTTTTTATAGGTAGATGTAAATAATAACAACAACCAGTGTTTAAAGCTTATTATTTTTGTACATTGTTATATGCATCATTAGTACAGACAAAATTTATTTAACGGTAGGCAAAAATTTTAGCAAAAACCAATTAAAACATACATTATTGTGATGGTAAAATGTTTTAACTAATACAATCGTATAAATACTTAACAGCCAGTAAGTAAATGCACTATACATATAAAAATAATTATCTATTTACACAACTCGACTTTTTAATAATACAGAACTGACTCTTTGACAGTAGAATCGGTGTAATAAGTTATTATGAACACTGATGCCTGAGCCACACATCTGCGAATGTCGTTCGTCACGGCAAGGGATGTGTAACGTAAGTATTACAATGTTACATCAACACTCCTTACTGACAAACTTTATTAACTTAATTAGTAGACGTGTGGAATCGGCATTATAGTTTCTATAAGTACACACCGAAGAAACTATTATAACAATAAGAAATACTATTTTGTTCTTAATCTAGATAATATAGCCTATGTTGCATTACAAATGTAAAATGAACTGTAGTTCCAAACATGCTTTTATGAAATAATTAATCTCCTAAGTAATACACAGTATACGAAATTCGGTAAAATGCGTCTCTATTACTTGGTTACAGGCAATTTATAAACAAATCTACGCATACAAGTGCTCAACTCGATAACATGTCGTGCAATATAATGTAAGAGATAAACAAACATCTTTTTTTTTACTTTTATAATTTTGAAAGTTCTACAGTTCACAGATCGACTCCAAAACTCGACTAAACAATCTGGAGATCACGAAACTATTCCTAATACTTACAGAAACTCGAACGTTTATAGTTCACTATTGAGCCGCGCGCACACTGTATGTACTCGTCGTCAATAACACCAAACGTTTTAGTGTGAAGCACAATAAAACATTGTGTAATTAACAATTTCATAGAGCATTTGAATGAGTCATTTAGGTAAGTCAATCCGATATCTAGTCTTAGACTGTTTCACTTTGGCTTTGATTCAGACTTAATACTCTGCATTAGCATTGATACCTTTCCTAACGTATTAATCGAAGCGATGTTACACGTTCCACTTTCATCGTGAAAGGATTCTTTGTAACAGTGAGTATTGGATCGCGTAGATCAGTTACGAGCTTATGCGTGTGAGTTGGTGTGCGCAGGCGGCGCCGCGGACCTCGGCTTGTTAAACATTACGTTACGTATTCTCACTATGCGTCCATTTTGTATCACAATACGTGTCATAGCGCCTTAGTGTTTCACTGTTTGTACCTGGGGGAAAGAGAAACTTGTCGATCAAAAATACAAAATGGAAATTGTAATCGGATCGGAATGATTGTAGAGGAATTTATATATTTTTTTGAACACTTATTTTTCTTTTATTAAAATAAAAATATAATAACCTAATCTAACTAAAACTATTAAAAAACTAAAATATTGCGTCGAAATATGTGACAAAAATAAACTACAAACAGACGCACTAAAAAGCGAGAAATAAAAAACTAAAAAAAAAAGACTTACAAAAAACATTACAAAGTGAAAAATAACTTTAATTTCGGAAGTACGTGGCAATAAACTAAAATGCAGATCCAAAGATACCGACTTCCGAAATTAAAATTATTTTTCACTTTGTAGTGTTTTTTTTTGGAAGTCAGTTTTTTTTTTTGTTTTTGGCCAGTCATCATTATATGTAAAGTTATCTTTAAACCCATATAGTCTAGGTAGAATAATTATAAACAATAATTCTTACTCCAACCATGATGGTTTACCGTCCGTGGCAGGATTTGCAGCAGTAGTCGGCGTAGTAGGGGTAATGACACAGCCGCGCTTGCACCGCCAGTGCGCAGTTGTTCAACTTGTCCACGCATGCTCCTACGCAGGTAACAGTAAGTAAACAAATGACCTATAGTATTGACGTCATAGGTGGGGCATAAGGTTCATATTAGGGTAGAGCTTGTCTTGGTGAGAATGATTATAATCACCCCAAAAGTCGTTGGATGGATGTTGTTAAGAATGGCATGAGAGTCAATTGAGTAATCGTAGAGGTCAAAGGTCGCGAAAAAGGGGATGATAAAGCAAGTGAGCTGGACTGTGGAAATAGCGGGGATTTATATCGCCGAGCAGAAGAAAAAGAGATTAAAGGAAATGGAAGGAAAGTCATAAATGCGTGGAGACCTGTATGAAAAAATTACATCTTTAGA
Source organism: Eremobia ochroleuca (assembly GCA_949629135.1). Taxonomy (NCBI): domain Eukaryota; kingdom Metazoa; phylum Arthropoda; class Insecta; order Lepidoptera; family Noctuidae; genus Eremobia; species Eremobia ochroleuca. The sequence goes on along the minus strand of OX451401.1, from coordinate 10,733,544 downwards.
TTTATGTTTGGAAGTAAATAAGCCTGAAATAATTACCATCGGCATAAGATCTATCTCTAACATTCTGTGCGGTATGGCTTTGGTGTCTTGTCACACGTTGTTGGGGGTCTGAAACTGCAAAGAGAAAAATTAATCTCGACCAGAATTGTAACATACATTTTCCGTTACTAACGCAATTAACAGGCTAAATTCAAACCTGAAGGTGGAGCATTCACAACGGCCGTCTTCACCGGTGGTCTTGTGGAACATCGTGAGGGTACACAAGACCGTCTTGCTGCAGGACGCACTCCCGCGCAATCTGCGTCACGAGCCGCGCCCCCCGCGCCCTCTGCCCCACCGCGCGCGCACCACACTGTTCGGGATTGTACACCCGCTTCGCATGGACCTTGGCACTGGAGAAGAACACCAAAATTAGGTCTTGTAATATCGTAGTCCACTTTGGACTTCCTTTTACGGCAGTAAATTTGCTTTTCCTCTCCTCTGGTATTAGCATCATATTTTACATTGCACTCTGAAAATTAAACTTGTAAAACCAACCTCATCATATAATTACAATATCGTGGCTGGTTAGCCAGAACAAAAAAAAGTAGTTACAGTACAATAGAGCACTTATTAAACGAGAATGACCGCAATTTTTGTCCAGGTCTTTGAATTCTTTCAACAGAAATAAAAGAAAAGCCAGAAAGCAACAGAAATAAATGACAGCTGAATGGCTTCTGACGTCTTTGAAGATTAGGCTGGCGACAAAAAATTGTAAGGTTTGGATTAATTAGTAGACTTGCTATGTACTCGTTGTTTTAACTAGCCATATTAGTGAGGGCGGTCCCAGCAACATTGGTATATTTGAAATTATTGTCCTAATCGCTACGGACATTCCACTGCATGAACCTTGATCTTCAATTCATGGAGTAGTTGTAATGAGTCACTAGGCAAAAAATGTTACGTCATTTTTCTTTTAGATGATTTTATTTTTCCAATGTCGAAGATCTTTTAAACATTTGAGCCACCTGCTATTACACAGACATATATGCCTTATTTCAGATAAAGTCACGTGGCAGGCCTGTCTGTCAAACATCGTATGTTCATCGTACAAATGGACTCCTATAATACTTTTGTTAAATATAAGTTACGCACCCTCAAACAAAATTTTACTTTGAGGGACCAAAACCTTGAATTAACCCTCTTCGTCTTTGCCTATCATTAACTCTTTCGAACAAGAACTCTCAAATTGTGGGTGAAGAACTGGCATACCAAGTAAATTCATTCTAACATTGAAGGTTACAAATTGCGAAACCACTACCAACCTATACTTAATGGGGTACTGCAGTTGCAATTATTTCCCTTATTTAAATTGATGGGTAGAGCATCCAACTACTGGGTACTACAATGTCGAGATCTGTTGTTAGTTTTACAAACCTAAACTAAGCTCGTTTCGTCATTTGGAACGAGGAAAATTGTCTACACTCCTTTGTCTGTTGGACCACGAGATTGTCTCTAGATAAATTGTACTTGTGTAGTCTAACTTCGCTATATAGGGGTGTTTTACCCTTGTTTTAGGAGTAATATTTTAACGTTTCATGTCTTAATAAGGTGAGTCTCCTAAACAGATTTTACGAGTGTTTATTCTTCCTAATTTACAGATATGAAGCCATTTGTAACTTTGTGAATAGACTTGGATGTAGAAAAACGAAAAATACAATACTATTGTATTGTATTTTTCGTTTGACGAAGATAATTGTGAGTATATGCGTCACTAGAAATATCAACAAAAATGAGATGAATAACAACCATTAATAAGGATCCGGAAAACAAGAAAAAACTTAATTCAATCAAATGAAGTATCAATTAAGCATGGCATTATAAACGCTTCAACACTATTGGAGCCTTATTTTTAACGACTTACCTCAGTCCAATCACTGAGGTACCACGAGGGACTGCAGGCGCCGCCACAAGCCCGTTCAGCATCAGGCTTGGTCCCCCTACACGATCCGTCACGTAACCTCCTGCCGTTTCCGCCGATGCAGATCACGCCTCGGACTTGCTTCCCACCACAGGTAGCAGAACAGGCAGACCATTCACCTAATAAAGACAAAGTGTTACTACACCTCATAATTATTATTAGAGCGGTCTTACTTTTATGTTCTTATTCAGAATTCAGGCCAGTTCTTGAATTTAGTTCTTAAAAATACAGGGCTCTTGGCTTTTGTAACTTCTAAGGACATACGTTGAATAGTGAGTCATACTAGAAAAAACTCATTAAAAACTAAAAGTTTACGTTCAGAAACGGTCCTTTGGTTCTATTAAGAATTGCTCTAAAATTCAATTCATCGTTGAACAAACCAAACCTGGTGACCGGTAGGTATTGAAACATCTGCATTCAATTGAATTCGAATGGCCTTGCGAAATTAGTCCAACATCGAATAATTTAAGGCTGACGAAGACATTTTATGTCGTAGATAGAACACTAGCTGTGCCCGCGACTTCGTTCGCGTGAATGTCGGAAAACCAATTGGATTTCTTGGGTATTGCGCGGAACCCTAATTCTTTTACTAAAATAAACGTAGCCTAAGTTACTCTAAGCCAAAGGTACTCGTTATATCAGCCAATGAAAGTCCCGTAAATTATTACGGGACTTTCACTGTCCATTACAGTCCAGCCGTTTCGGAGATTAGCCGGAACAAACAGACAGACAACAATTAATTAAAAAATATAGATTTTTTGTTATAAGTCATTACAAATAGACACTTCAATTTTGTTTATTTGCATATTTTTATGTCTAGAAGATTTAAAATAAATATTTGTTGACCGTTTGTTGTTTACTTTATTTCGATACCAACCCACCTTGCATCTGGGCTTTTGATCCTTCCACACTAGAGGGACAAAATCCCATATGTAACAATGAGAAGTCACTTACTGGTAAACCACTGCGCGTCACACTGCTTCCTGACTGCACAGGTTTGCGTTTGTTCCGGAGCTCGGTGAGAAGTGCACCCCTTAGGATCTACACAGCGCACTCCACGAGATTGTACCCCTCCGCCCACGCACCAACCTACGCACTGGAAATAGGACCGTTATTTAAATGAGCCACAGTTGACCAAATACATAGATTGGTAGCCATAACCTTCTTGGATTACGCACCGTTTAGAAATGTTGGACCTAGAAATCCACAAAGTTTTTGCCAGAAAATGTTTATAGCGGAGGGTTACGGGATCCAGGCTAAGTATCCATAAATTACTCTAGGGTCAGACCCTTATCACATTTAAGTATAATTAATACCTTTATTGGAGAATATAAGCACACTGACCCGTCATAAGGATTAAAGATATTACGGTATTTTCTAAATATTAATTGGATTGAATATTAAGAAAATGCTATGGACGTGTGAGAACAGGGTGTTGTGGCGCAGTCTGGGAGAGGCCTATGTCCAGCAGTGGACTGCGATATGCTGAGTTGATTGAAGGGAGTGAACAAATTTTTTTTTTTTTTTTTAACTTACCTGAGACCACTCGGTGTATAGCCATCCTCCACCAGCGCTGTGGCTGTAATTTGGTGCAGGGGTGGTGCCAATATCGTTATCAGTCAAGTTTGTCGCAAGGGATATTACTGGGCCTTCTCTAAAGGTGTCAGTTCGGTCCTTCGGTCGCACTTGACGTCTGGCATCCAGGCGAGGTACACTGGTCGTGGCAGCAGTGCCATCACAGTTCGGAATGTCACACAATTCACTGCTTTGAGGCATCGGTAGAGGACATTTTTGGTCGCTTATCTAGAAAGCAAAAGGTGAATTAGCCTTTATATAAAAAAAGGAAAGTATTGTGATGCAAAGAGATTCAAGATGTTTCTACTGTACCTTTGTGATCCCTCGGGCATGATCCTGAACACAGCCCACAATTCGCGTCTTGTGTGCAGGTCCACAACCGGGGCATGGTCCCCAGGCAGCTGCCCTCCATCGCGGAGGACATGGGTTGCCTCCACAGCGACGTCTTCGGGCCGGCGGTGGAGCACCATTACAATGGAAAGGAGACACCTCCTTATCTCCCTTCTCTGTCACTTCAGTGCACTTGAACTTCCCAATCTGAAGCCCTCCTCCACAACTTCGCGAGCATTGCGAAAATTCCAGAATCTTCCAGATGAACTTTCTGCTGCCGATGACATTACTCTCGACTTGGGATTGACTTTCCAAATTGTTGAAATCGGGCACTTTCGATAATGAAGGCTCGGATCTCGGTTCGAGGTCTCTTAGATGTGTCTCTGTGTTGTGATGCCTGTGGTGGCGCTGCGCAGAGTGGTGAGGCAAAGGGTTGGCTGTCGGTATATCGTTACTGGTTTCGTCCGGTTCTAAGTCAGTTAAGTATTCGTATTTTATGTTCGGATTTGGTTGCGTGTATAGAATCTGAAAATTGAGGATATTCGTTAGTAAAAATACTCTTATTCTTAGAGAAGGATCACTTTTTTATATAAAGCCATACCATGATATCGATGGGATGGTGAATAGGCCCGTGCGCGATCACGTTGTCGAGCGAGCCCTGGCGCGAGTACACGAAGCGCGCGCCCGCCGCCTCGTACGTGCCCGCCGCCGACACCGCGAACTCGCCGTTCATTATGTACGAGCCGTTGGATACTTTCAACGCTAAACAAAAAAAAAATAAACATTTGTACCTATCGAATAAGCGAAATTAAACGAAAGTAATTGAATAAACAACCGTTCAACAAATTGTTGAACCCGGCTAAATTGCTAGCGGCTGCGTCATGCGAATAATTAACCACCAATTGTGCAGACGGCTACCTCCATTTATCTCACAATTTGTGGCGTAGGCGCCTCTATTGAAGAGTTGCGCCGCGGTGCGCATGTGCAATTCCCATTAATCGATTCGACATCGATCTTTGCACTACCAAACACTTCATCTCTCGATTAAGATGTCTGCTTGTGACCCGCTATTCATAACATACGAGACACTTTCAATAAAAAACCGATACAGACAGTTATGATGACTAACTTTTTACTGAGAACTACTTGCTTGATGTAGCAATTTTTTTGGACTTTGAACAATCCTGATTTGGAGGAGCCACACCATACTTAATTTCAGATTTTAACGTATGTATTTAAGTATCTTACCTATGTAGTTATCACTGGGTGTGACTTCGGAGACGTTGAGCCTGCATGCGCCGCGCGGCACGGTGGTGACGTAGGAGTAGCCGAGCGGCAGACGCGGCCGCGAGAACAGCCCCGACACCAGACGCCGGCCGCAGCGCAGCTCGCGCGCCGCCGCCGACGACAGCACGCCCTCGCGACCCACCGCCTGCAGGGAACATAAATAAGAAATCAGTCAAACATCAATAACGATTGCCATAATGGGGATATTCATATCAGATCATTTTCAACCAAAAGAGAGGGAGGGACAGATTCCATAAACTCTGAAAATCTGGTTGAATAGGTATATTGGCTCTTTGTATCGATAATGCTGTTTCCCTTCCCTATCCTGGAGCAAGCTTAACACTATTCATTTGTTCTGAATACCGTGCCCACATCGCGTTTAGTCCAAACTTACAGGGAGTATATACGTGAAGTCGAAGACCCTACAGGCATAATATGTGTGTACCTATATTATAGGTTTTTAACCTATTTATGTACGCTTTTTTATTTATAATTCAATCATTTTAATAGTTTTTTTTTAATAATTGTTCGGCTCAACCAAACAACCTGCCATCTAATCTCTTCACCACCTTTGGTTGACTGGTAGAGAATTCCTAAGGCATTAAGTCCGCCTTTGTACCTTTTTGTGTGCGAAAAGATTAAATAAATAAATGATAATGCTATGCCTTTCCAATGTGTACGGTTACTCAATTTAAATGATATAAATAAGCATCCGAGCGATTACACAACCAATTTCCCGCCCCTATCATGTCAAATGAAAGCAGTCAACTAGTCACACTACTAGAAATGATGCATTAGATACAGTTTCATATAGAGCGCTAAGATGATTTACACCGTGAGTATTAAGTTGTCATCGTATTACACGGGTGCCTGGCCAACCAGGATTACAACTTCATAATGTACATTGAGCACAGAATTTTCACCTCTGTATCCTTATAATAATTGCTTGAAGGAATTTAGATAAAAATTAGCACACGGGTGGACTATAACCTGGATTAAAATATAGGATACTTTTTATGAAGGTGAACATTATTCACTAGGAATTTCAACTCGGTCCAGCTTTAACGGCTAGATGGATTTGGATGAAATTTATATTTTTTTTTGGTAGACTATAATCTGGATTAAAATTATGATAATTTTATCTGAGGGATACTCAGTTAAAAAATATTCTTAATGTTGAAAAGATGCAAATAAACCCGTGAGCATCAGCCTGTTTTTATTATAAGAAACCAAGAGGAGAAAGCGGATGTCCCTAATAACTTAATTAGGGTAAGTCTATTATGATGAAAGCTTTGTTTGTTAAAAGTTTTCACAAAAGCACCTTGTTCCTGTGTGGTCTTGATTCAGGTTCTTTTGTTTCCCTATAGGGGCAGTGATTAATCTCTTGACATGAACTTTGCTAATTGTCGAGCTTTTGCCGGCCGTCGTAGTTTTGGTCTGAAGAATTTGAATTTTGTGTGTAAAAAGAAAGAATGAACGAAAATACATTTATTTGCATTAAACATGGCGCAGAGAAAGAATAAAAAAATTTTTATATAAAAAAAAACAACCGACTTCCAAAAAAACACTACAAAGTGAAAAATAATTTTAATTTTGGAAGTCGGTGTCGTTGGTTCCGCATTTTGGTTTTTTGACACCGACTTCCGAAATTAAAATTATTTTTCACTTTGTAGTGTTTTTTTGGAAGTCGGTTGTTTTTTTTTATATAAAAATTTTTATTTTTCACTTTTTAGTTATATCTACCCCAATCAAATTCATATAAACACTACTTGCTATGTAAATATCAGTGACAGGAAGCTGCATCTGCGTTTATAGGGTACAGACGTGATGTTATGTTGTGCGATTGCGTAAACAATGCATACATATGCGATAGCAACAATCGCAGTTAATCTGCTGTTATTTATTGAAGAGTTCCCCCGATTTCTACAAGATCCCATCATCAGATATTGAAATGGTGACAATGGGACCACACGGGAAGCACCAGCTTTCAAATAAAAAAAGAATCATGAAAATCGGTTCACCCAGTCGGTTATTATGAGGTAACAAACATAAAAAAAAAAAAAAAAAAAAAAAAAAAAAAAAAAATACAGTCGAATTGATAACCTCCTCCTTTTTTTGAAGTCGGTTAAAAATAAGGTCAAGTTGAGGGAAAATATGCGACACATTCATGCAAAACGGCCATCGTTCAGGATAATGCTAGGACCCTATACGAGACAGAGCCACAGCGCTGGTTTTTAGCGACAGTCTTCGTTGACTGACGTGATGACCTCACCCGGTGCAATTAGACGTTTGGTTTTAAATTGTTCACATCTTTATTGCTTGATACCTTTGTTGCTTGGACGTTATGTCTTCAAGATAGCGAGAATCTATGATCAGTACCTAATCTTATAACCAGAAAATTTATTTGAATAATTTAATCTATATTTCATAGATTGAACATTGGTTCTTAAAATGCTATTAGGTACTGATGTAGTATGGAGAGAATATTATTTTCATCCTATGTTGAAAACCTGTATTAATCCAGAATTACCATACTAGAGCAATAGCTTTGTTTACCTCAACTTAATTCCAATTTGTAAGCTTAGACGATACTTATATACTGTTATAGATAGCTTAGATATCTACTTATACTCATAAACTTAGATCAAATTATTTCTGAAACACCCGGTATCGATATTTTGAACGGCATACGTTGATTAAGGTAAACGTACCAATACTCGTCGGATTTCGGAAATCACTGACTTTGAAGCGCTACTGTGTGTTAAATATTTAATAGACAATGACAATTTTTGCATGACGTGATAGAGAATTTATTCGTTATTCTAAGTAACAATTTTTTTTTAATCATTTTGATGGGTATAAATATTTATTAAGGCAAAAATAAAAAAAGGGCGATTTGTACCAATAGTCGTCTGATTTGTACGGATACTCGTCAAATATTCCCAGTACTCGTCAACTTTTAATGCTAATATAAACTCTCTGCTCTTGAACATAAAGTTCAAGATAAGTAAATTTTTTTGCGCTTGAATTTGTTAAGCATGCTTGTGCCTTTGAAACATTACGTAGATAGATAGAAAACCAAATCCCTATTTAGAATAGCAGGTTATAATCTTTTAGAAGAGCAGGTATTCAATAAAACAGATGGTTACATTTTAATTTATATTCCTAAAATCAAACGCTTGGAATCACAAAATCAGTCTATAAAATAAATGTTATATTTCTTAATCATAATAGTCATGCAGTCATGTGTATATGTAGCACGAGTAAAATTATTATGTGTATAAAATACTTAAATTGTAAAATCAGTTCTCTTATACCTAATAAAATAATCAGTTTTAACAAAAAATAAAATCCACATTCATTTATATAACTTTCCGCGAAATAATTACTAACATTCATTAATATGTAGTTAAGATTGTCATTCATCAAAACTTCTGAACTGCTTAGCGCATGCTAAGTACGATTTGCAAAAATCTCTATAGAGAGTTTGAATTCAAAATCTGTTTTAAAGGTACCAAACCAAATTATGATTACAACTAAGCGTTCAAACCCAACAATAATATATCTTATAATAATCTTAATTATTTATAATCAGTCCGCAATGTAAACTTAAATCAGACTTTAGAAAACAGGTACCTAAACTAAGTGTTACTTTTGACTTATACAATAATATTACACAGTAGTGTTTAAATTGACTAGCAGTAAATCAAATAAAAAACCCTGTACTATAAAAAATAATTAAATATTTTAACAACATGCAATTTTCCAGGTGAAGCTCAACATGCAATTATCTAGGCAAACATTTTTATGTTAAAGCTACACTAACATATTCCAAAAATAATTATGTCTGGGCGGTGCAATAGACACAATGAAATATTTTCTCTGTTGGATCTATTTCTGCACAAGTTGTATGGTACCAGATTGAACAACTAAGACATTGTATCATATCCATTTCTGCACTTGTTTGACACAATCGACAGAACCAATCTTCGTTTTTGGCTTCTTGCACCGAAATGCTTGTTTTATTGCTTTCTTTTTTCGCTTTATTGCTTCCTGCTGTCTGCGCTCTTTTAGCTTTCCCAATTTTTCTTGCTTCGACTCTTTTCTTCTTTATCTCTTCCTTTTCGGTCTTGGCATCGATCTTTCGTTGTTCGAAGATTTGCCACCGGTCTGAGGTTATAACACTGGGCTTTTTTATTTTTGGTATGGTCTGTGGGGTCTGGTGTTGAGGTGGTGGCCAAAATAAAACATCTTTAAAAGGCGTTGGTATCGTAAGATTATCATAGCACATCTTAGCAGCTGGCTGTGGCTGTGACTCGGTTAAATTGCAATCTGTTCCATCGTGTTGTGTCGTGTTATTCATAAGTCCCGCAACAGTATCTGGCATGGAATATGATGTTACTGTCGATGTCACTTTTGGTTTTTTTATGGAAGGTGCAGGAAATGTGATTTTGTGACATGGAATAGGCGATAATTGTCTGCGAGGTGTCAAATAAATAGTTCGAGGGGGTTGTATTTGCGACATGGTTGGTGTAAAATTTGTGTCGTCATGTGGAGGAGTGGTTTCCGAAATTCCAGAAAAAGTGCTTGATATGGAAGTGGATGTTACCGTCGATGTTACATTAGTTTTAATTCTATTGCGAGGCTTTAAATAAATAGGGTTTGAACCTGTTGTCCGAATTATATCCCATATTGGGATGACTGGAGGTGCTGTTTGCTGTAATTCAAAATTTGGCATCTGCTCTAAAAATACTGTCATTTCTGTATTCTTTGTGACAGATGGTTGAGGATTTATTTGGTTAAGCGTTCCATTAACAACTTCAAAAAATTCTACCTTTCCTTCAGTTTCTGATTTATTTGTGAAATTAAATTCGGGAACATCGTTTAACGAATAGTCCATTATTTCACTTAATCTAAAATCGCCAATCGTATAATTACTAAAATCATCTTCAACTGTATTACTAATAGGAAAGGTATTTTGCACATTTGCGTTTTCGATATCTGTATTCTCCTTATCACAGTCGTCTTCAGAACTAGTGGAAAATTGAGTAACCATAGACTTCCAGACAGTGAACAATCCCTCCAACGATTTTTCACCATTCCATGTTGACATTCTATTATCATGGAAAGTTTTAAGTGTCCTGGGGCTGATCTGAGATTCAAAAAATTTTATGTGATTATGTTTGTCGGACAAGGAATTTTTATCAGCTGTTTTGGTTTTCTGGGTGGACTGGCTTAACTTTTTGGTGACACATTTAGTATAATCAACGTTATTAACGTCAAATGGTGACAGCCCACATTTACGAAATCCATTTACAATAGAATTTCTGTTTAATTGTTTGAGAGTCTTGTCTAACAAGGGACAGAAATTTTCCTTTTTTAGTTTTACAAAGTGATTCTCATTGCGCCAATCATATACAGATTGTTTCCATATTCTTTTGAGAGGCCTAAATACTGCTACATCCATGGGTTGAAGAATATGTGTAGCATTTGGATAGAGCGCGATGAGTATAATTTGATTTTCTCTACAGAAATTGCTCAATGGTAGCGTCGTATGAGAGCAGTGGCCATCCAAATAAAATATTATCGGCAGCTGGATGCCACTTCTTATAACCCAAGGGTAGAACACATTTGCTATATATTCATAAAAAGCTTCGCCAGTCATCCAGCCTCTTTTTGTGTGCCCTAATCCCCAATTATTGGGTGCTGAAGTCGAAATTTTGTGAGGGATTGACTTAAGCTTAAAAAGAACCATCGGCGGTGCCAATTCACCTGATGCATTAGCTGTTAGGAGAACTGTTACGCACTCTTTTTCTCCACTTGGTATTATATTGTAAACATTTTTAGACCCACGTTTCGCTAAGACTCGGTTGTCAGCGGGGGACAAGAAAAATGCGCTCTCATCGCAGTTAAAAATTCTCCGCGGGTCTTCAGAAGTTGCCTGTAGCTGAGCAGTACAAAAATAATCCTGAACTTCTATGAACCAGGTACGAACATCATCTTCCGTGACTAATGCTCGAGATTGTGTCAAATTTTGGGACACCCTCCGACCCACTTCAGGGTGACGCTTTATGAATGACTCGAACCAATGTCGACCTGGTCTATTGTTAGTAAATGGGTTACTACGTTTGAATTTGGTAACTAATAATTTGACGCTATCTAATAACTGATCTGATGTTACAGGAAAACCACTTTCTGCCATGAAAATTAACCAGTTCTTTAAATGTTCTTCTTCTTCTGGAGTTAAAACAGTCGTTGGTCCTTTAGAGCAGCCGACTAAACTACGCCCTTTAATCTTGTCATTTAATGTGGTCCTTGGCACTTTAAATTTTCTTGCTGCATCTGATGTTGTGGCCCCTTGATTTACAGCTTCTATGGCTTTTAAAAGGTCCTCTTGCTTGTAGTTTCTTTCAGTCATGATCTGTAATTAAAATTACGATCATGCAATCACTAGGTACATACAATCAAATAAAAAAATCTTACTTAAGATTACTCTTTATCCATCAATATCGAATACGACAAGCAACGAAGTGGCAGCGATAGAACCTATGTCTACTTAGTTTTAAAACTGATTTTAATAATGTTCACGTCAAAACTAGTTGAATGACATAATTTTTATACAGGCGCTATTACGAGACGTTAGGAAGACGCGGTACAATACGCGTGACGACATGCAGGTATTTCGAACAAAAAGCATAGTGTAATGCGTCGCAAGCAAAAATTGACTGTTCTTAACAGTCAATTTTTGCTTGCGACGTATTGTAATCCAAGCGTAGTAGAAGCAAAGGCAAGTGGTAGACCTACTTGTACCCAAAGCGGTAGATATGTATCGCGTGTCCTTAATCGAATGGCGGAGGCCTACAGCGGCCAATATATACCTAACAAAAAACGCACGTAGAAAGTGCATATAGAAAACAGGGGGTTTAAACCATTAAGAAACAAAATAATTGAATCGAATAACATGACTGTGTGTACGTGCATCTAAAACCAGCAGAGTAAAATATACCTAAGAAAAAGCTTAAAAGAAAAGCAGTTTTATCAACAAATGTAGTCTAAACCTTAAATATGTTTGTACAAGAGAGTTAACAATTTTGTAAAAGTCCCGATATTAGCTGTTTATTCGCATTTTGTACTGTAAAATACAAAATATCTTCATTATGACGAGTTTAGGTGCAACTTTTGAGCATGTCCCAGTAGTCGTCATAATAATTCTAAAAATGACGGGTTTTGGGTCAAATGGGAGTTTTAAAGTACCAATAGATGTCTCATTAAAAAAAAATATCTTTTATGTTAAAAGTATTCCAAATTGCATATTACATCATTAGCAAATAAACTTAACTAACTCATTAAACAAAGAAACTTACCGCAGACCCCACTGGAGTTATGTAAATCAAAACACAAAACCACGTGCTGAGTTTCACGTTTGACAGCTGAACTTCACGATAAAACGATTTTGTTAGGGCACACACGTTTCGACTAACATATCTCCGACGCCATATCTGTTAAAACTCAGTGTTGTCATTTCAATTTTGCAATATGTTACCAACAATATGTTTCCATATAAACCGGCCCATTTTAAGTTCAGTAGAAAAAAATATACAAGTTTTTAGATTAATTGTCGACTATTGGGGCATGACGACTTCACCCACGTTTACCTTAAGTGAATACATTTTCAAGTCATAGCTTCAATTCATTGAAATGTAAAGCACGATCTCGATATTGTTTATTTTTGTTCAAGATATAATGTTATTGTTGTTTCCAATCTTGTTTAATGTTAATTTTATAGCTCGATTAATCGCGTTTTAATAAGCCTCTTGGCGGAGCTGAAATATTGGTGTTGGCTGGTATATTACAGGTCGGCCAAGTAGTAATAGGAACATAATTTAGAGATAATGAGATGTCTAAAACTTATAAGATTTGTTTTCACATAAAATTATATCTGCCGATGTAAACTTTAGAAGATAAACAAAATTAAATAAATCCTCATTTTAGATCATTAAATACTTGTAACAGAAAAGTGAATGAAGCACTTTTCAGCACTAAAATAAAATGGTATTCTTAAAATACTTGCACTTAAAAGAAACAATAACTGTGTTAAACATGTTGTAAAACCGCTAGGTAAATATTGACAGAGTGAATTAGTTTACGTTGAACTAATGCTGTATATCTAAACACGGCGAAAGGAGACCGCTATAAATAATCCAATAAGAGCTTCATCCTTCATCCAGCTTGGCTAATTGACAAAGTGTACGATACCAGCATATCGAACAAGTGGTCAATGTTATAATGAAGATGGCTGATTAGCATTTCGAGACGTTGAATACAGATACGGACAGCGCTGAGGAAATGTTTCAATGTGTTTGCGTAAGCGCTGAAGCCGCTGCCGCTAGTGCAGACTTTGCCAACTTTTCTAAATTGTCAATCTCGATACGTAGGAATCTACGGTGACGCAGTGTGATTTGTTACATCGTGTTCAACTGAAATATTTTATTCACGAACTTGCTTGTGTCCTATAAAATCGTTTCACTTCTGCTTACTGCGTAGAGATTCCATCTTTAAAACATCTTAACTAAGAAAACGACAAGTAAGTAGTCAGAATTGAGCAAGTACATTTTGATCTCATTGTTAATCCTTCGTACAAAACTGGACCACAAGGCCGCGACGTCACCAGGAACGAGGGTGGTGTACTAAAACATCTGGCCTACACTGCACTCCGAACATTTCGTAATTATTAATGTGACACTAATGCATTTAGAACATTAGCCGTCTCTAATGTGCACTTTTATGAGGCTATAGTACAAGATAAGGGCAGCTAAATCTTACGTTGGGACCGTAGTCGACCGACCTCAATATGAAAAGTCTATTTCTTAATTAAGTGTAACATGATTCATTTTTGAATGCAGTAAATGAACTCGCCCTTTGTATAGCGAACCTCTTGCCCTGAGCGGGAGTGAGGGTGTCGACATTGAAGTATGGTTCCGCACGTAAGTGCTACTGAATCAGTTTTATTGAAGGCAATAATTTACTTAATCTAAAGAGACGACTTGCAGGGAGATAACTAACAAAGTAAGAAGTGTTTTTATGCTGACACAGAGGTACATTATTTATTATTAAAGGAACAAAGCCGACAGTCGGCCGGGAAGGGGAGTATAAATCAGGGGAGGTACCGATTCCTGATTTAAAGGTTCCGGTATATCATTTTCGCCCAACAATTACTAACACGCCATAAATATTTCTCAAAATCAACAAATCTCTGGACAAAGACAAGTCGTGTCTCCAGGATAATTTACGACTCAGTAGCACCGAGTAGTCGTCACTATGATTTACGTGAGGTCAATACTTTAAACTAAATAACGCGACCAATCTTAAACTAATTGAGAATGTTGCAGTAACCGTCACAATCGTTGCGGCCCTCCATAAAATAAAAACCCACACATTACTGTTTAGGTCGGCCGAATTCAGCAGGACAGTTAAACGTATAAAATATGAGCCTTGTCAGTTTGTCTTATAAAGTACTACCACTTGAGCCATGAACTGTCCGAACGGAAAAATACATTTCCAATTAAAGGCAGATTAATTTAACTCTTTGACAATGCCACCTAATTTGTACATTGATATCATTAAAATATATTCTAATGTATACCGCACACGTATTGGTTATAAAATCAATGTCGGAGATACGACAGACTTCTACCTATACAGGATGTATGAAGAAAGTATGAATCAAATCGAATAGGGGCGTGGGCAAGGTCATTTCCAAACGTTTTAACCGTGAGAAAGTCGGTGCAATTGGATGAAATTTATGCCAGCACGAAGCCTTTGCAGTAAATGTTTTTTATTTTTGCCAGCACGTAGCAGTACATGTTTTTTTCTTATTGAACATATGTTTTCTAGCTACGTAAAAGTATTACCACAGAAAAGGTCCACTCTTCTACAACGACCTGCAAAAAAATAGAATTGACAGCCCTGATAGTATTTTTTATATGATTTTTTTTCTTTGAGCACTATGCAAAGTGATTGAAAAAACAAAAAATGATGGTAATTTTTGAACCGTAAAAAAATTCACCAACATTCTCGGGTTAAAAAGTTTTGAAATGACCTTGCCCACGCCCTTATTCGATTTGATCCATACTTCCAAGGACACCCTGTAAACAGTTAATCTGAGAAACATTGTAATTGCAATGTATTACAATAATGTTCAGCTTGTAAGTGCTTTGCACTAACAACTTTGATGTTTAATGCAATAATCCTTGTAATCTAAAGTTATTATGTTTGGATAGTGACGAATAAGTAGAGTTCCCTGGCTAACATGGGCCACCAACATATCTTTTCTCATGAGTGATCTAAGAGACCACTAAAGAATTATTAGTAGATAGTCAGGTCAATCCATCAGGTTAAGCTATGCTTGCCGGGGTTAGTCTGTGGATGGGTGACTATCTTTGTATACCGAGACTCGGAAAGCACGTTAAATCATTGGTCATTCGTGGATATTTGACAGTTGTTACGGTTCGTCAGAAGCCTGAAAGTCTGACAACCAGTTTTTCCAAGGGGTATCGTATTAGGTACTCAGTTACTGGGTTGTAGAGGTCAGATAAGCAGTCACTCCATGTAAAATACTGGTATTCAGCTGCGTAAGCACTAGGAACTGGTGAAGTGCGGGCGTTTTGGGGGACTGTCTTTTGTAATTATGACGTTCGAAAAGTGGTGATTCTCAGCCTAGTTTGAATAAATGACTTCTGATTTGATTTGATTTGATCACCCGGTTAGGTTGGAAACCAATCCCAACATAGTTTGAAAAAGGCTAAGCTGATTGAGTCAGCACAATAAAACAGAAACCAAAGATGGTCCAGACAGTTTCCCCATAAACTAAATAAATATATATATATATATGTACTTATATATACTAATATTTATAAGTATATATTTATATATACTTATAAATATTAATATTATAAAAATATACAACGTGTAACGTTAAATGCGCAAAACCTCTTAAGGGGTCATTGTACTCATCATTATGAACAACTTTTACTATGGGACCAAACCGGAAATCGCGAAAAAAAAATCAGCTGTTCCCTACATTTTGACGAGTTATGCGAACATAAATGTAGGGAACAGCTGATTTTTTTTTCGCGATTTCAGGTTTGGTCCCATAGTAAAAGTTGTTCATAATGATGAGTACAATGACCCCTTAAGAGGTTTTGCGCATTTAACGTTACACGTTGTATATATATATATATTATAATTATTTTATTTTGATTTATATATATTATATATTTTCTGCTGTACTATAAAGTATATATAAATAATAAAAACCCAAGTAGATATAAAAGAGCTTAGGTAAGCTGGATCAAGTTCTGAACCAAGCAGATCAAAGCTACAATTCTAAAAAACGATGGCCTGAAGAATAAAGTGTAATAATAAATCTTAAAACGAATAAATAAACAATGATTCAATCACTTGGCACTTACGACTGGTTGGTAACAATCTGTGTCATTGACATCTTACACAAATCAAAGAAAATGGACTTAGAAGCTGAAAACGAGGAAAATAAAAATAGCAACGACTCTACAGCTTCAGGTAAACGATCTAATAAGACAAATAACGACTATATTCGTCTTGGAATGGTATACTATACAAAACTTTTTTTTTAAAACTATTAATTGAGCATTATAACTAGTACGTTTGGTTCACTTGTCTCAAACGCATACACAATTGTAAAAAGTTGTTATTTTCTTTGTGCAATCAGTTGTCTAGTCTACGCATATGTCACTTTATTACTTTCAATTGTTTGTCGTTTATGGTACGGCACACACGCGTGCACAAGGCCGAAACGTTTAGGGCATGCAATTTATCGCAAACGTAGAAAAATAGGACAATGAGTTGTTAGAACTGCGCCAAAAAAAGGAAATAATCTACAAGGTACCTATCGTGGTACCTATATACTACTATTATAATTTGCAGAAGTAGTTAGCACCAACTATAATGGCTAGTGTATGAATTGCCGAGGCTACATTTATTATTTTAACTGGACCAGTCGTTGACTTTCCATTATCATATGAAATGAGGTGCGCTCATTGTGAATTATAAATTTATAAGTTCGCTTGTCTCTTTATAGTTTCACAGAATAACACAGACAGTATCCAGCGTGCCGCCGAGCTTGCAATGTTCATTAACCTGTACAACTTTAATGACTCAGACAGGACTTGACTCCTGAAAGGCCTGTTTCACGTTCATCCATCTAAATACAACCGCAGCAACTCTGCTCTATCTCACTTTAGATAAGTTTACGCTTGACCGCTCCTGATCTAAATTAGGTCTGAAAGTTTTATTCGTCTTCAGGCATATAGGGTCGCGAAGTTATTGATAGTGTAACGAAGACAATGGCATGCCATCAGTATGACGTGAGCACGAAATTTATGAAACCGGAATATTCAGGTCGAATGAACAACTGAATCAGATAAGTGGGATTCTAAATTAGCCATTCAGTCGTAGTCGGCAACTAAGACAAAGGTGGCTAGGGAGTGCGTCGGAGCGACTATGCAAACACCCATGTGCGCGCGGGCAACTGGGTCGCGCAGTGTTTATCATGCAACATAATAGCTCTTATTCAATATGAACAAACAAGTAAAGACACTATAAATACTCCAACAATACCGGAGTCGCATCTAGATGCTAACCTTTAGCACTTGAGGTACTTAGCAACAATATCTACACATCACAAGTATTTAATGTTTGCCGATAGTTATAAAGTTGAGCAAATGATAAGCGCGTGACTATTCAGTTTGGAAGTTTGCACGGCGTTTACGTGAAATCCGTTGTCAAATCCAAACACAGTTACGGCATGAATGGCGCCAACATTCCGCGCCCATACCGTGAGCGTGCGCACCACACACATGGCTGTACCAAAGTACACAGCACTCGCCAAATAATCACTGACCAATGTTCCATAACCAACTAAGAATTTTCGACGATAATGTTGATTTCCTGGTAGTAAAATTGAGCAAACAGTTTCAATGTCAGACTTTACGATGAGTAAATTAAATAACGCTAGAAATCTTTTCTGAAGAATTTCAAGATCGTCTTTAATCTTCGAGCAGTATTTTATGAGGGTTTATTTCTTTGATATGATGAAGAGAAAACACGTCGTGTTTAGTAATGAGGACAATTTTATATCAATGTTATTCGGAAGGTGGAAAACAATTTAAAACACATCTAGGAAGAAGTTATTGGGTGACCCCAAAGATGAGATCAATAATCAATGACAAAAGAATATTACAAATTGGCGTACGTGTGACCTAAATTATCGAATGTTCAAGTGTCGCCTGCACAATTTTTCTAATCAACGCTAGGTGACCGGAATCATTTGAAATGGAGCGTCTAGACAGTTTTACAATTTACAATCATTTACACGTTACCAATGATGTGATTTATTTAATTGACAATGATCGATACGAAGATAATGATGCACACATTTAAGAGGAAGCGGTATGGCTCTACCCCAGTTAGAAAATAAATTACAGACCCTTTAAGAAATTTTGATTTTAGACACCTAAATCAATAAAATATAATATATCAATAAAAATCAATTGCCGCAAGTGTGAATAATCATTATTTGAGGATGGCTCGACTGATTTGGTTGATTTTTGTTGTATTCGTAATTGTTGTAACAAGGTTTTTATGAAAGAAACACTTGGGAAACCCGGGTAAAAATGATTTTCGGTGTGATTACGGACTCGGTGTGTGTCGGCGTGTGTCGG
This sequence comes from Eremobia ochroleuca, assembly GCA_949629135.1. NCBI lineage: Eukaryota > Metazoa > Arthropoda > Insecta > Lepidoptera > Noctuidae > Eremobia > Eremobia ochroleuca. The sequence continues at coordinate 10,714,632 of OX451401.1, read as the reverse complement.
CGTGTTTTCGGTGTTTTGTTCACTACGTCGGCCTGTTTTCGGCGTATTTTCGGCCCGTATTTTTTACCCGGGCGACGCCAGACACCCATTGTAGGTTTTGTAGTGTTAATTGTATTTTTTGTTATATAATTCTGGTGTACAATAAAATATATATAAATAAATAAACCTTTCTTAAGTCAACTGAAAAAAGATTTAAAAAAAAATTACACTCACCAAGGCGATCACCAACATTATCACTGGTACATTCACCATTTTCATTGTTCGTTTAATATTTTGAGCACTCACAAATAATGTCACTTCTTACACTGGACAAACGTGTAATTTGGTCAGTAAAGAGTCGCTTGTTTGACAACAACACTATCTTTTATCGATAGAAATCCTCTTAAGATAAAAGACTGTAGTTTCCTACAAAAGTTAAAACATCTGAATAATTACATCTCTGTATTTAAGTACGATTAAATTGATATAAATTAATATCTTAATGTAATATTATTGATAACACAAGTTCATGATTTGTTCATAACAGGTGATAACCTACATTCGTTTTTAGTACGTTTGTTTAATAACAACAATAAACATTGGTATCTGTTTCAAATGCCGAAGTTTCTATTCAGATTGGGCAAAACAAGAATTCGCTACGGACATAAGTGTACGTAATTGAGTGTAACTTTGTATTTACATTCATTAGTTACGTATTAATGCTTGCCTAAATCTTTATTTGTGGACTGTATCTAATTATCTAAGGTCTATTACAAAGAACAATGGGCAACTTTGTGTTGACTCCATCCCCAGGGTTGTATCAAGTTAAGATATATGTAATTTTAAAGGGCATAATGATAGCTTTATTTTTATTGTGTGAAATAGGTCAATTGAATTAAAAATCAGTTGGGGTGTCTGAGGTTTTGCGCATTTAACGTTACACGTTGTATGAGCGCATGTGCCTGTTGTTCTTCGGCATGCTAGATACGAACAGTAAAAGTTGTTTATTTTTTAGTATTAAAATGTACGAATAATAAATACAATGAGATACTTGACCGGATTGAATCATTCGACCTCTCAAATGAACTCCTATGACATTAATTCCATATTGATCAAGGTTGGGAGTTATTGTTTCGCATATATTACAATGCTATACACATTATTTCTCACTTAGATATGACCGGGCGAGCTTTATTTGGTAGGTGCCTCATATTTGTTAGAGCGGCAGTAATTCGTACGTCTTCAAATTTGTGACGCAGGTCTCTGTTGAAATATTCATGTCTTAAATTTTTGACATCCCGTTTTAAGCGACCATTTATAATTTCCACGACTCATCTGACTATTGTTACCATCCGAGATTTATTGGCATCTTCAGTGCTGAGTTATGATTCTTGCCTACTCTTTGTGGGATGAGTTTTGTGGGATGAGCTTTGGCGCATGAGCATTATAATCATGCTCTTCTATGTTTAGAAGGGAGTCTTGGAATCTTTTATCTAAAATAAGTACATCGCCGGCATGAAGTATAATAAGCATTGTAGCTTCATTGTATACTAATTTGGACATCAGCCGCATCGCACGGAGCGCTATATTACACAATAAATAAATAATATGTATAACAAACTGTAATGCCTAAAAATACTATTTAATTGAATAAAAACTAAAATAGTTCATTGATCTTTCCATGCATATGTCTCATTGCTGGTGTCACACACTAAAATAAAGCTATTATTATGACCTTTAAACTGACGTATATCACGACATGATACACCACTGGGGACAAAACGCCCATTCTTCTTTACCTTTCCAATTGATTTTATTTCAAGTTAAACAAATATCAACATTATCCCGGTGGTAATTAAGTTGATTTCAGAGTGACTAGCATTATTTAAAAAGTCTTAAAAAATTTTGAAGTTGTATCGTTTACTGTATAGGAATTAAAGTTATTTTTCCAAAAAACTCAAAAATTTTTGAACTTGTATCGTTTATTGTATAGGAATTAAAGTTATTTTTCCAAAAAACTGATATTTTACATGTTTGGCAAGTAAATCGCGAACGCAGATTACGTACATAATTGTTGTTTAGTCTATTGTATTTTCCCTATAAATAGTTCGTTAGCGAGATAATGAAGGTAATATCGCGTTATTATAAGCCTAGACGTGACAATAACTTATACAAACGGCATTGGCAGATAAAAAGGTCTGTGCACTACCTAATAATACAGATCATTCACGATGCATATCTTTGCATAACTAACTCATTAACTTCATTTAGCGCAGACACTAATATTTTAACAAATGCTGACCGTGGTACAAATTCAGCAAGGATATCAGAACGGCAATGAAGATTACCCCTGAGTTGTAAAAAATACATTCTTTCGTAATTTTATTTCTCAGATAGGCTGCGTGTTAACAAAACATTGAGCTAGTGCAAACATCTGAAGGCGAGATAACGAGCGAATGAGAGACCGACAACGATCGAGACGGACATTTTTTCATATGTTTATGTACATTTTTAGGTTTTATTAATCGCTACAACGCCTTTGTGCAAAAAAGGAAACAGTAATAAGTTGCCCGAACTCATTTATTGTAGGTACTCGTAATATGCAATTCCTTTTCTCATTTCCATAATAATATGTAAGATGTTTCTATATTCATTCTCCTTTCCTTTCTCGGTACAAAATAGTTACGTCTATTCATTCATCTTAGTTTGTATGTGGAGTGGAAAATATTTGTACTGCATTCAACAGACTGTATTCGATGCATGAAATTATAGTTGTTTTCTGTGTATTACATAACGTATATCTAATTATTTTAATAGTTCGGACGCATACACCCGAAATAGACGGCAGAGGCGTATCAATCAATTCGTGACGTTTTTTATTAGCCACAAATCAAACGGCTGTATTTTTGAAAATGTTATAAATAAAATCGTAAATAATTTACGATTTAAAATGTTTCTGTCGGCCAGTTTGCTAAACCTTACCAAGGGCGTGTTGTAAAAAGCAAACAACTTTTACAACAACCTAAAATAGATCTTCATGTTGAAGTTCATCTCGTATTTTGCGTCACAAAGATTTTATTTTTAGTTATATATAATTCACACATGTCGATGGTAAAGGTTATGTTGTAACAGTTCAGTTATCTTATAGGGTTCTGTAACGATATATAGTTAGATCACGTACGCGCATGGGTTAGGTGGAGCAAGATTATAAGATCGCAATTTAAATTAGAATTCTAGTACGTGTACGGTTAGACCATCTCTACAGCCCTACACACTAAACATAGATTGTCTTTCACAAAATCGTGTTTAAAAATTGTTTTAATTAAACAAGGCTTAAGCAAACACGATTTTTAGGCACGGAAAATACGACACGGTTTTAGAAGATCCTGATTGTCTTCACGCAACTCAATTCGGAAATAGGCTTCACTGAAATTACTGTTTACAATTCATTATGTCTATACATTTGTCGAGTACAGATGTTTTTTCTATCTCATCTTTCTCACGTTGTGATTGTAACAGTTTTCATATACGTGAATGACGGACTCATTGAGCTCTGGGCACTATTCCTGGCTTCCCTCCAACACCACTGATTACTCTGTTCTCATAATATTTTACTACGCTATTACTAATCTCTTTGTATTAGAGTGAATTCTTTCGAAAGCCTATAACTCAGATCAGAGTCGGCGCGTTTAAATGTTTGTAACGTTTGTGCCATCATTGTTAAATGATTTTGATGTGGTTTGTGGAAACACTAAATAATAGATGTGTGTTCCATCCGCGTTATTTTTTAGCTTTACATCTTTATTGTCAAAAGTTTTTATGAATTCATGGTCACTCTCTAACTTTTAATGAGGTGTATCATTCATGATTCTGATTGCTTTTTGTTTCTTGTTGTATTTTTTTAAAGTGTTAATAGTCGACTTTAGAGTAAAGTAGTGTTTATCGCAGTTAAATGTCGACAGAAGGGAGTTTAACACCGTGATTGTTTTCTTATCTTTGGTTAAGGGTAGGTTCTAACAATATTGGGCTATTTCATGAAGAAGTTACTTTCGTAAGGATAATGATTAATAATGTATAATTTTGTTACATATAGCATGTAGGTTATTATAATATGAGTAATGCGATCAATTAAGTCACTTTAAATCTCGCTAACAGGAAAATTATCGTGAGTTCGTAACTCAACAACTCGAAATATAATAACAGTAATTATAAAAATTAATAAGACAACTTCGGAAAATATATAACTTCGCTTTACACCGCTTATTACGGTAATCGTAGCTATATTTCTTTAAAGCAACGACTAATCGGGAATTCGAAGTGCAAAAAAGCTATCAATCGTTTATTACATTACGTTATCATGTTATTAAGTCCATGTGTTTATGACAAAATAGATAAGTGTTCGATATAATATGCGTACGCGGTAGTTTGGTGCAACTGTGCCTTAACTTAGTGAGGCGTGTTAATAGCCTTGTCGATGGGGCGATAGACGGTTGATGATAATAGTCCCCCTTGATAGGTGTGGTCCACACTTCACGCAATTACCGCAAGATTTATTTCTTACAAAGTGTATGCGGTTCCCTATTTTTAAGCCGTCAATAGGAGTCTTGTACTATTTTTGATTTCTTCACAAATTGTTGGACGTTGTTAAGTGTTAGATTTACTTTTAGATTAGTGAGCTGAGTAATTGAGCGTTGTGTTGTAACGCCTGTGAATTGTGATCCCCTGGCCTGGTGTGAAGTTTTCTGATGTTTTCCCACAGTTCATCAATGACAGCATTTTGTTTTAAGAAGTATTTTATAGAGGGAATTTCTCAATTTTGGTTCTTCTTGAAAAAGTTCTAAGTTCGACGAGTTTCCTTTTAGACAGTTAATTAAAAAAAAAAGAAACGCTTTGAATATAGAATCTCCTTTTTTTCTACAGCACTACTGTTTTTTAGCGTAATAAAAACCAATTAGCCTCTGGAATTTCCGAAAAATCATTAGACGTTTTTTTGCAACTACTAGCCTAACAAGGTTGCCTAATCCAAAAAGTTCAATACTTTATAAATCAACAACACTGATTGGATTAAACGTGTAATCCTCAAAGAATTTCATTTCTGAAGCGCGGATTTCTGCGATAAAAAATATTTTTAACGTAACTAATTACACCAGTTTGGCTACTTTTTTTTTTACTGTGATCGAATTTATTATGACAAGCTCATAAATTGTTATAAATGCGATAATTATGTTAAAAACCTATTAATAATGGGCAGTTATTTATGAATAATCTTGTCAATTTTCTGCTTAAAATATTTCTATTCCGGTTATTAGCATGAAAATTTAGAAAATAAATTTTTGTGCCTGCTAGAAAGACATGATATTGTTGTCTGAACTAACGTTTTGATTAAAGGGAACTATTTCTGTGTCAAATGTTGGCCTTGGGCCTGTTTATAGTATAGAAGATAAAGGAATTTATCAAACACATTCTTTATTTAAAGTTTTAAACCACAAACGCTTCGCAATCGATATGTAAGCCGAACTATTTCTATATTAAGCCGTTCCTCTTGTGAGGTCTCTGCCGTAGATTTAAAACTAAATCTAAAAATAAATTGGTAATAGTTAAGATAGGCACATATATCCTCTACTGAGTCGATGAAAGTTGGGAGCTAATAATAGCTTTACAGGTAAATCTTTTTAAGATGGAAAGGGGGCGAGACCAGGCCGATATTCAGCCTCAGTTCTGATCGAATGGATAAATTACTCACTTAATACGGTAAGCCGCACACGACGAAATTCGCGTGTTTTTGGTAGTATTTTTGTAATAACTTTTTTGGAGTCTTAATTCATGTTTTGTTTTAAAAATGGGCTACAGTATTGGTTTAATTAAGGTTAGGATTAAATATTTAGATTAATGTCTACTTTTCTTTTGAAAATGGTAACTTAGTACGATACGGTTTATTGCGACTATATAGAAGTCTTCCGGGACACGACTGACAATATACGATTCGAAGAGTCTGATTTAGGAGGGTGTTCATTATTTCTTACGAAAGTTCCTATTGAAACCAAAAGACATAAAAACAAACTTGTTATTGTTCCAAACAGAGTATTGCTATACTTTCAGTATCTATCTACGAAATTTGTAAAGTAAATAAAACTTTGTAGATATAGAGTAGTTAATCTGAATGTAATCGTTTATTTTTCTTTCTTCGGAATAGCAATCTAGGGTAAGAAGGAGTTATGCGGTTTTATTTATTTTAACCTTTTACCTAGTGACCTATTTGGCTGAGTCGAACCAAATCTATCGTTTTTCGTATTAAATAGATTCAGGTGTATCTATCAGTTTGTGAAAATATTTATTTCACGCTTTTTTTACTCGATCGAGAAAATTGTAATGTATGTTACTAAAAATGAAAATTGTAATCTGTGTAATCTACGTAGTCAAGAGCAAAAATACCTTGCACTTACGCAACATTCAAAAACGTTTGTCTGAAAACCTTTTTTTTTAGTGAAATGAAAATAGCAACTTTGAGAAAATGGGTTCTGTTTTCAATGTTGCTATTTACGAGAATACCGCGTTCATAACATCATAAAATACCTATCTATAAATATTTTAGGAGAAAATCGCTTTTGAATCTTGCATAAATGTAATGTATTTATTCTTGTGACTGTATGAAGAATAACATAGATTAAAATTTCCACGTGCGCTTATGATTCTCTATACTAGACAACAAGTACAGAAATCTAACGTAATACTACTCAATGCGAAATGTATGTTGTGAAATACAATATTATTCAGCGGCGGCCATATTCTTATTAAATTTAAATTAAATATATAAGCTCGTTCTATTGAAATAGTTACAGCAAGCCAAAGCTAGGCTTAGAGGCGCTTAAAACTTGCTTACAAACACAAAATAACGGTAAAGAGTAAAATTCACGGAATCAAATGACCAAGTTTACTCCGAGGGTTATAATATTTAATGTGTTTTCAATAGATGATTTATATTGGAAATGAATCACGATTGCTTATTAAATTGATTCCGTCAATGTAATTGATTGGACGCTCGTTTTCACAAGTGAGTTTATGCAAAGTATAAGTAGGCCCAGTGAGTTAATACAAAGTAGGTATACCTAAATGGTGAGAAATGGTATCGGCCCCGACTGTGCACAGTGTTGGCCCACTGGTATCGGCCCCGACTGTGCACAGTGTTGGCCCACTGGTATCGGCCCCGATTAACCCTTTATACGGCAGAAGATCCTGGCTTTTATGTTAAAAATGAAACACTGGGATATTAAAACTAATATTAGGTCATCCCACTTCCAGTGTCATATTTTTTATTTCCAATATTTATGTATTGCGCAATGGTATGCAATAGTTAATACATGTGTTGTCTTGTACAATCATGTTAGTTTAATTTGGTGTGTTGTATTGTCAAGACGTGCATTGATTTAAAAGGGAAGATTAAAAAAAATCTATTAATGTAGTGGAGCAACGTATATTTCTATAGTTTTGTGCTTTACTCAACTACTCTGGAGGAGTTGCGCACGACTTACTGGTAAAGTGTGTTGGTCATAACGCCTTAAATAAAAGAACCGTACAGCGATGGCTTGAAATGTACAAACAAGGAAGAACCACAGCTGAAGATGAGCCGCGAGCACCTCGATCATTATCATCGACTAGATTAGAAGCAAGGGACAAAATCAAGGAAGCACTTCGTCAGTCACGTAGGGTCAGTGTCAGTGATCTCTCCACTCAACTTAACATTCCTCATTCCACTATACATAGAGTACTCACGGAGGATTTATGTCTGGTCAATAAAAGTGCAGTGTGGGTGCCCCACACTCTGAACACGGATAAGAAGGAGTTTCGTTATGAAACTGCGCGTAGCCATTTATCGTGGTATCGCCGTAAGAAAAATATACTTAATAGATTCATATGTCTTGATGAAACTTTGGTCGAATCTTATACTCCTCGTCAAAGACATCAGTCACGATGTTGGGTGGAACCGGCCACTTCAGCTGAAAATTTACCACATGCAGAGCTACATGAACGAAAAATACTACTAATAGTAGCTATGGATGTCAGAGGCATTGCTTTTTGGAGAACTTATGATGAAAATACAACTATGACTGGAGAGCGATATAAGTCATTTTTAGAAGAAAATATTCCTATTTGGGCAGACGAACATCATATAACGAGTCCTATCATTTTACATGATAACGCCAGACCGCACAAATCAAAAATAGTTCAGAATTTAATTGAAGATAAAGGATGGATTGAAATTATTCAGCCGCCATATTCCCCGGATATGAATCCTTGTGATTTCAATTGTTTTGGCCATGTGAAGAGGAAATTGTCGGGTACTCGATACAATAGCAAAAAGGAGTTAGATATTAAACTAAAGAGCATTATTGATGAATTAAATGAAAGTGGTACTTTAAATAGTGTTCAAGATTTGCCAGCAGTCTGGGAGCGAGTGATTAATAGTGGTGGAGATTATTGATTAGTGTCACAAGGTTATATAGTATAGTAGTCAGTTTTTGTAAAATAATAATAATAAAAAAATATGACACTGGAAGTGGGATGACCTAATATTTATTGAAATTTTTATGGCACTTTGCATTTGACACACTATTTTGCTCTTTTTTCCAAGAACTTCACTGCTGCATTTGTCTAACGTTTAGTTTAGCCGCGAAGATTCAAAATGTATGGTGTCCAATATATGGACAGATACCCGTAAGGGTTAACGAGTTGTAGATCTTGAGTTCGAACCCAGGCAGGTAATTTATTTCTGTTTGTATTTAATTTCACCATCATTGCTCTCAAAACTCTGAAGGAAATCATCGTGAGGAAACTGACATGTCTTAGAACAAAAAAATCGAAGACATGTGACCACCAACAACCCGTACTGGGCCCGAGCCGGCTGGGGTGGATTAAGGCCCACTCCCTCTCGATGAGAGGAGGCCTGTGTTCCAGCATTGGGAAGATTATAGGCTGATAATAATAATAATAATAATAAAACTTTATTATCAGACCAGAGATAATGCACACTTAAATAGGCTCAGTGAGTTTATGCGAAGTATAAATAGGCCCCACCGCGTAGGCAAGCAAGGAAATTGTGTTATTCATATCTCGCACAAAATTGACATAGTGAGATAATGCGGTCCCTTTAACCAATTTAGGGCAAGCAAACTGTTATGGTTAGGGCGCTTCGAGGACGCTGTAGGCAAACTTTTACAATATTTATTATATTTTGTAATTGGCCCATTTTTGAGGCGTTTTATCTTGGCTGTCATAGATTAAATAATAAACTAGTCAAAGTTGCGACACGGTTGCGGATAGCAATCAGTTATGTTCTACGTGGTCGGGTATTCAAATGAACGTAACGCCGACGCATTGGCTGCCTACTATTAAAAATCCGTCATGTGCAACTGTGCCCTAATTGATCATTACTCAAAAATAATGGCGAGGAAATTAAAGCGCACCGAAAACTCGCGTACATACCGCGGAAAATTTACGCGCGGATTGGTTCAGAATGTTTCGCAGGTAGCACTCGGTCAAATGATTAAAAGTAAAATTAAGTTTCAAAAAAAAAAAAAACTGGATCGAAGGAGACACCAAAATAAGTTTTTGCATATTGTCATTATCAATCTTTTTACAAGAAATAAAAAATACTCCTAAAGTATCTTTAACGGAATTTCATAACACTGATTAATGTGATTATCTAACATTGAAAAAACAATTATATATACAATGGATTGATAAAATTTATTGAACTCTTTTTAATTCACTTATTTTCTCGTAACAATTATTAGTCCCTACACGCGACAAGATATTGTGAACCCCTTTTCCGGCAGTCAATATTGATTAAAAATTATGAAATTATCAATTAGTCATAAAATTAAGTTGTTAATCTTATCTCAAGAGATGTACACTTATCTATACAAAATTGTGAATGTAGGTTTGTTACAAATGCATCTGGACCATGTGCCTTTAACTCTCTGACCCAGTTTCGTTGCTGGGCTGATAAGAAAAATTAGGTAGATGTAGGTACTGATAACAGCCTTACCTACGATGACATTGGGCCTCAACAACCTTGGTTTAAAATAAAAATAAAAATAAATGATTTCACTTTAAAAAAAGAATTCGTTGACGAGATTTTTTTGACAGACAAGGTTTTTTTTTTTTTATAAACTGAGGATTCTATAATCCGTGGTAAGTATTTAAGATATTATGTTAATTCATTTTATTGTTTATTAATATTGAAAAGTTCTCGTTTCCGTATAAAACCCTGCGGTATTTTTTCATAAAGTTTTTATTTCATAAAGTTGGCGAGTCATCTATGATTTTTATTACGGAAAAAACAGTAATAAATGTCTAACTAGCCTGGTTCGTGGCAAACGTACGAGACTGTGACAGTTTCACCGTTTATTTGTAGAATGATAAGTGCATATTTAATTATTCTATTATCTTGATTTAGATTTAATAGAACGGTATGACCTACTTTAAGCTAGTGATATTTATTTAGGTTTTGTTAAAATTAGTCTAATAGTTTCTTAATTGAATTAGTAAAAGAGCCATATTTGGTTACATTACCAAATGGAAGTAATCTATGGAAAGCTGCGCGATAAATTTTCCAATAGATTACGTTTGTTGGCATTTTCCTTCGCTCCCAATTTTTCTTGTCTACGCGTTGTTTTTTGCTAAACACGTGTAAGTCTCTAGTCGCTGTAGTTAATCCATTAATCACGACGAAAGATCAAAAATATTCAGGATTTGTGAACAACTCGTTAAGCTTGTCAAAACCAAACGAAATATATTAACAGGTGTTAAATTTTCATCTCGTTGAGGATTAGTTTTGACAAATGAAGAATTGTTGAATTCTGATAAATCTTCCGTTTTGTTTATTTTTTTAAATACATTTTTTCCGTTATTATAGATATAGAAAGTCGAAACTAGCAAATATTTTTAACAGTAAGTAGATTAATCATTCAAGAAAACTCATTCAGAAAAATAAAACACTAATAAAAAAATGAACATCCAAAAAATCGTACACTTCACATAAAATAAGGTCCGTTGGCTGAATAAGATCGCGTCGTTGCAATACGCGAAAGCAGAAAAATTGAAACGTCAATCATGCGTTTTGACAGTTCCGCATTTTCGCGCCAATTTTCCGGTTCGCGCGGGAACGAGGCGGGTACACGGTCGGTGGCGCGGCCGCGCGCTCGTTGTGGACTGTGGCGGCGTCGCGCTGCGCCCCATCTACTACCTTACGATTTATGAACGTGACGTAAAAATGGACAAAATTTGTAGCGACGCTCTCGACACCGCATACCTACCACGTGCCTGCTGGTCTTAGAAACTCGCATTAGATGGCCGGGTATAAAAAATTGTAATAATAGTTATTGGCTTTCCAGGCCTATATGATATTCTGCTATCAGTTTCCACAATTGGAATATAGACTAGAAAACCCCATGAGTTTTCTCTATCAAGCGCTTTGAATTTTGTATAACAAAAGCAATGCCTGACCGAATTCAATGTTCATCTCATCCCTTGGTTAATGGATGACTATCACTGTAATGTATTCGTTTTCGCAAATTTCCGCCTCTGTACATTTATGTGGTTGAAATGTTAAATAAATACATAAAAAAAGAAGTTCTCATTTGAACATAAAACGTAGAAGCATTTTATTTGACATAATCATTGAGAAAAATAAGAAGTTACATCCAGCCAGATGTAGCAAAACTATTTTAGAAAAAAGAAATAAATCAAGGTGTTACTTAAATCCCATAATATTTCAAATCGAAACGTTAAACGTCAATTACATTGATATAGTGCAAACAAATCTACAATGTTATGAAAGTTCGTCATAACAATATCCTCTTAAACTTGGCCCGATTCCGCCAGCCGATAGAAACGTTACGATATTGTACGATTGATCCATTTACTGAACAAATTGCTCATCGTTCGACTCATACGCACGCACAGGGAAGCACGTGTTTAAGTTACGAGTTCAGTGGAAATGTATAACTGATTGTTTGTTGAAGGCTGCCCCAGTTTTCTTTATAAAAATATGTTCAACATTATCTTAAAATAATGCTTTTACAGGAGGCATTTCTGTATTTATTACCGACCACCTGTTTTACGCGTCTGTGTCGATTAAAGTAATGGATGAAAATGGACTTCTTTTTTATGGAAACCAAAGTGTTATAGACATCTATTTGAACTACATCTCAGAATAATCTATTTTTGTAAGTAGTTTAATGTTCAATGTCTGAGGTGTAAGTTTTGTGATTGAACCTTCATGTTTCTTTAATGAAGCCTAGGCAAGGAACATTGGATTTCTAATTAAAGCGAATAGAGTTCGCCTTGCAAATCCCGCTATTGTTCGAAGTTCCGAACTTGATCTAACTTAATTAAAACACAATGATGACCAATTTTCCCCGTACCACGAACTAGGCAGGGAAAGTCTTGCGGAGCGAATTCCTAACTAAGTACCCGGTATCTATTAAACTAGACATAAATCTTACGTAGTTGCGACAATATCAGATATTTGAATAAATATAGAGTGGTACGTCTTAACTCGGCAGCGGGTAAATGTACGATAAAGCTCTGTAGATAACTGGTATTTGACGGACAGGTGTAATTAGCCTCTCTAGTCGCTACCGGCAAATGGAAGCGTGATGATAACGGCGGGAGTCAGAATAAACAACGATGCCCTTCGTGATTACATCTCATGCTCACCTAAGTGGTTAAGTGGGATTGCGAAATGGCGTATTGATACGGATAAATGCGTATTACTCTTACCGGTAACACGAACCGTAGAAAATGTTATGAATGGACACAACTTTATGAATGACGACAGCCTTTTCAGTATTGATTTTTATTATATTGTTAATGGATTTCATTATCATTTAACGATAAGAGGTTATCATACTTTTATGCATTTGGTTTAGAACAGAGTATCTTTTGTACACTAGCACATCAAGCTACCCGAAACTGTCAAATTTTCCCAACCAACCTTGAAACTAATGCTTTAGCGATAAAGTTAAAATTCTATTAAAGAAATTTGACAGATTGTAGTAGCTTGATGTGCTGGCATCTGTACATCCTAACTATCACACCCTTTTTTTAGCTAAGCGAGTATTAAGATACTTATCGTCTATTAGCGTGTGTTATCTAAATTAAATGTTTCCCATCAATCATAACTGGGACATTATCTATCGACGCGGAGGGCATCCAAGGGCAGCCATGAGGATTTCCTCACGTGTGAATACAAAACTGCGAGGAAAAACACTATACAACGTGTAACGTTAAATGCGCAAAACCTCAGACACCCCAACTGATTTTTAATTCAATTGACCTATTTCAGAGAGAAAATAAGTCATTAAAAAAATTGCAAAGGTTTTATGTGCTGTTTTAGTTTTACTGGCAATTCTGATCGTTTCTTGCGTCTGTGATGACGCTTTACCGAGGAAGGAGTCGTCACCAGGCCGCTGCGCCGCGCTCACATTAGCTGGCTTGACCTATTAATAAATAGACACGGCAACGTTTTTAATGAAGAACCCTATTACTCCCGCTCCGCTGTCCGTCCGTCCGTCTGTCACCAGGTTGTATCACATAAACAGTTAAAATTTTCACAGATGATGTATTTCTGTTGCCACTATAACAACAAATACTAAAAAAAAAAGAATAAAATAAATATTTAAGGGGGCTCCCATACAACAGACATGATTTTTTTGCCCTTTTTATAGATAATGATACGGAACCCTTCGTGTGCGAATCCGACTCGCGCTTGGCCGGTTTTTTCCTTTTGTAGATCATGTAAGTAAGCCAAAGAAAGTGGAAACTATGAAGTTATTTCTTCCTCCAATATTTTTCTCTGATCATAGATAATTAAAATTTCCTCTGAGACTTACCATGATTCAGTGTCTCCGTCACTCTCAGCGCATTTCAGATCGATCGCCAGTAATGAGTTGCAGTGCTTGGCAATAGTGTGACGGGTTGGTCCCAAATTAAACTAGACTTACTGAAAACAGTCTCAAAAGGTCTAGATGTGAACTAAAAATCTCTGATTGCGGCGGAAAATGGCAAATGATACAGACAGATGTGCTGCTTGGGAGTGTGTTGTGTGGTGAAGGGCGGGCATTTTGGGGGGACTGCCTTATGTTATTTTGACGTTCAAAAAGTGCTGTTTGACAGCCTTATTTCAATAAAAAAGTTATGCTTTTTATTCACACCAGTACACCAGATTCAAAGTTTCTGCAGCTAATCAACCCTCATATCCAAACCGGTGCTTGAATATGGGCAGATATCACCCACTAAGGGAAAGGATCGGAGGCAACAACATATTGCGATAGTTCGCTACCAACAGTGGCCCTAGCACAAACGCGCGACATAAACGTAACGTAGAATAGAATAGAATAGTACTCTTTATTATGTACACCATATAAATTACAGACATAAATATAGAAATTTTACAAAGGGTGACACAATGGGCGGTCTTATCGCTAGGAGCGATTTTTTAAAGACATCTTTTGGATGGCCTTTGGTGGATTTTGAAAGTAAATATTTTTTTATTTGAAATACAACTATACACCATTTGTTAAAAAAAATGCGACTAGCACATTAATATGACCCATAGATTAAATAAAGACTTAAAACTAGTTAAACATTATGTGCATGCCTATGTTTTCAATGTTTAAATAGTTCGAATTGACGTTACGCAAGTTCCTGCTAGGCCCACTGGTTTGTTCCACTCGGTCACTATACTCTTCGAGTATAAAAGATAAGCTATTATCTAGAATCGAGCCTAGCTTAGTGAATAACAACTGATATCAACATCTCAATCTTTGATTCAAGTTGTACCTAAGTTACTGTAGACATAATTTATATTGTGCTTCGTTCATAAAAGTTAAGCTTGCTCAGCGAATGTCTACTTGCAATTTGTAAGAAGATATCCGATATAATTTATCGAGTATTCCAGATTGCAGTGCGGAAAAAACTGGTTTTCAATTCAAATACTTATCACTCGTATCTCTTATCTTGCTAATATTTAAATCTATTAAAGAAATAATCTTATGTTACGGTTGTCAAGTGGTTGCTGGGGATTTTGAAAATTACTTGCTTATGCCGATATCACAAGGCTAAATTTCCGTAATTAAAAACGTTCAAAATCTATTAGCAACCTCATCTCAGCGACAAAGAATGTTAAAAATTTGTCAAAAATGGAGGGAAATTAGAGATGTTTTGACAGATTGAGACAGATCAGACTTGTGAACATTTTTAAAATAAAGAGAATTGCCTCTCAGACGCTTTACTCGAGCGAAGGTTCACTTTTGTTTAATTCCACGTTCACACGACACCGACAAAGCTATAAAGGAATGAACGGTTCATTCTTTCAATTCATCTCATTTTTCGATTATTCTGTAGGCTATTGAAAGATGTTTCACTCACCTAGAGAATAATTGAAATATAAAATGCCAAAATCTAACATCGTTGGATCGGTTCACTAATGCATTAATTTTTAACCGAGTTCAAAAAAACGGAGGAGGAACTCAATTCGGTTGAATATTTTTATATGTTTGTTACCTAAGGCCTCCGTTATTTATATGTTTGTTACCTAAGGCCTCCGTTATTTATATGTTTGTTACCTAAGGCCTCCGTTATTTATATGTTTGTTACCTAAGGCCTCCGTTATTTATAAGCCGATATGCAAAACTCTTTTTTAATGGATAAGGTATGCCTCAGGGGTGGTCCCATGAAAATTTTACTAAATTCGCTTTGGTAGTTTTTGAGTTAGCCTCAATAATACGATTTTTTTCCATTTTGATGATGTTTTAATAGCTTCCTGTCACTGATATTTACATAGCCAGTAGTGTTATACGAATTTGTATGGGGTAGGTACAACTAAAAAGTAAAAATAAAAACTTATAACAAAAAAAAAAAAAACAACCATCTTCCAAAAAAAAAAATCACTACAAAGTGATAAATAACTTTAATTTCGGAATTCGGTGTCACAAACGAAAATGCGAAACCAACGACACCGACTTCCGAAATTAAAGTTATATTTCACTCTGTAGTTTGTTTTGGATGTCGGCTGTTTTGTTTTTTTTTTTTTGTAAATAAGTTTTTCTCTATTGATTAATTTTGTGTCCAGGCGTTTCACTTCGAGTGAAAGATGCCAAGGTACGAGAAAATAAAATGTCTGAATACTAACAATTTTAGGATTCTGACAGCAGTAGCAAAACTAGCAGACAACAGCCTGCTGCTCTTCAATAATTCTGGCTCAGCTCTTAGCCAATCTAGAATTTCTTTTTGCCCAGGCGAAAATAAGCAAACAGGTAAAACTATGGTGATAACAATATCAAATTACGCTCACAGAAACGCAATACAGCTACATCCAATAATATTGCTTAGGAGACACTAAACGTCATAATTATATATCAAAGCCTTCCGAACCACGTGGTGCGAATTTTACCAAGCTAGGCAAAATGAATCGCACGGTAGTGTGAAATCGTTAAAACTACGAGTTGATATTACAATTTGATTGTAATTGACAACTACTTAATTCAGGTTTTATTTGTCCTTATACTTCATTTGTTTTACCATATCGTTCAATGTTAAATTGGCAAAATTCAAGGTCGCAGTCTTATTCTGATGTGTGATGTGATTTATTAGGTAGTCGTGCAAGTTACTATTGGCACTTTATTCCATGGTTTATTATTTTATTTTATTTTTAGCCTATATTGTTCCACTGCAGGACAAGGACCTCCCTTTCTCCTTATGGTTTAAGATAAATGTAAAATAACTTTTGCAGATTAGCTCTCTTCAATTCATTCATTGAATTTTCTAACTTACAAAATACATCGAACAGAAAATATTTATTTTTAATGTTCATAATTTAGAAATACATCAAATGAAAATCGACCCAGATTATTAGGTTGTGCATAATCAGAGCTCTCAAAACAGTGAATTAAAACATCATGAGAAAACCTGACATGCCCTAGAACGAAAAAATCGAAGACATGTGACATCCACCAACCCGCACTGGGCCCGCGTGGTGCATGGCCCACACTCACTGGGCGTCCCAGCAGGCTCAAAATTATAGGCTGATTATGCAATTATGTTCATTTACAAATCACTTCTTTGAAAACAAATCAAATATTACAATAATATTGTTAATATTACAATAATATTGTTATTATTGTAATATTTGATATCTTTTTCATCTAGTCAGGAATCACAGACACTATCTTAACAACAAAACCCATGTCAACTTGTCCGATGCGGCGCATATTAGCACATTATTATAATACAATTATTATGCAATAGTTTGGCAAACTGATAATAATGTTAGCTCAGTGCATTCCCCGCGGGTAATTAGCGTCACAAGCTTGTTAGGCTTATCGACGAAAATATGCGATTCACGTGTTTACGAGATGCGTATAAATAGATATAATATAATATGTACAAACTTCTAATACTAAATAAACTACAAATTATTAAAATAACAATATAATAACCTAATCTAACTAAAACTATTAAAAAACTAAAATGTTGCGGCGAAATACATTACCAGTCGACAGTAGTGGTATCGTACCCAAGAGACTGGCGGCATTGCCACGTTGTATGGCAATGCTTAGCCTCTGGCAAAGGTAAAAGCCAGCCCTTGGGTCACGGGAAATTGGAAATTGAATTGGATAGATATTAGGTAGTAGATTCTTTCTTAATTCAGGTATTTTAAAGAAAAGGTCTCTTCGCCCAACAGTGCTGTTAGAAAAAGTTAATTCTGAGTCAGCGAAACGAGACAAGATTTTTAAGTAAAAAAATGTAGTAGTATTTTCTTGTCTGCTAATTACAGAATATTGCGAGAACTGTTTTTCAAGCTTAGCTAGTGGTTACGGTAATTTAGCCTTTGTCTGATTATTATTGTAGTGATTCTTGCAGTTATCTAAAGCAAGCGTCTTTTTCAGTTCTGAAAGTGAAACAAGAAATTTTCTTCTTCTTTTAGCAGACAGGCGTAAGAAAAATCCTTGTGCATAAGTAATTCATTTTAAAGGTTACAACTTTTATTCCATTTTCGATTTTAACATGTCAGTTCGCTTGAAAAGCGTATCTGCAGCGTGTCATTCCACGCTAGTGGTCAAAGTCAACTGGGGGAAAGGATTGCGCCATACAAGTAATAGGCAATATAGCCTGGCAAATTGCCACGACGATATAGGAGAATTTTTCAACGTTAACTTTACCTTTTACCAAACATGGTCAAGTTGTATTTTGGCACAAGTTGAAAATGCTTGTTAGTGTAAAATGGCAAACAATTTTTGGTAGTCCAGTATAAATAAATGTGTGGGTAGGAATGTGGACCTGCCCACTATATCGCATGATTTGAATTCCTATTTTCAAGTTCTTTTTTGAAGCATTCATTCGCGGTTTACACACATCGTAAATTCTCTCTTGGTGAGTCATCACTGTTTCGTATTGCTCCATCGTTTTTGGTCGTAAAACAGGAAAAGTAGAAAAAAACAAATCTGATTAGTGAGGTAATGATTCATTTTCTTTTGTAAAACATAATATCGAAATCCAAATAAAACGTTGTCAAAAAAATAAATTGTAATTTACCATATTAACGATTCGTGGCGGTAGGCAAGCCATATGCGTGAAATAATAGGTACTTGTTATATCATCGAAGTTTATTGATACGCCGCTCACAGCGGTGACAACAAAGGAGAAGATTTCCCTTAAAAGGTTCAGCAAACAGTCGGTTGATTCGCCCATAAATCATGTGCTGTGTACCCACGGACGTAATACGTATATTTTCACAGATACCGAGGATGTAAAGATTAATCTAGAAGTGGAATTTTTCACGCCTGTTTACAATGTGCACACATTGGAACATTAACGCCTTCTTGTAATTTATGATTCATAAGATCAGTGACTCTTGATTCGAGCCATGTTACGATTGTTTCATATTCCATTATGGCACGTTTACGACTTCATCAAGAAGCTTTTATTGAAGCTCAACAGACAAAATACATGTACATTTTAAATTAACGATGTTGTGAATTTCAGGTTACACAATTTTATAGCATGTCGCACATTTAATTAATTATTTTTTCGTGTTTCATAATTATTATGTCTGACCTGTTTTTTTATAAAATAATTATCCGTTAATCGACCATATTATTATGAGTAATTTCGCATAAAATTACGTAATCTTAATTTCGCAGATGTCACCAATGACGATGATTGATAATGCATTATGTAAATTACACGATTCATAAGTACATTAAGACTGACTTATGTATTATTAAGTTATATTTACTATTATTATATTTGTTCGAACGTAATAATATTATTTGCGCGTATTAGAATAATAGAGGCGGTCTTTTGTGATCGATGTCGAAAATATGTAAAAATATCTGCGGGGGCATAATAGGCAAATATTTATTTGGTCATGTTGAATGGAATGTAAACTACCTAAACGTTATGGAATGTAAAATTAAAACAATAATATGATGTTTTATTGTTATACCAATGTGTTTCTTGTTTTGACTATAATATTATTCAACAAGACAATCACGCTCATTAGGTAAGAAATGTGTATTTGTTGTTTGGTTTTGTTGTTGCAGATCGTAGTTGCTTCCAGTATCTTCCAGTGAGAGCTATCTACATATTTGTATTCCCACCATCGTATACGGCAAGCGAACACTGAACTCGAGACCTTGGTCAAAAATAGCCTAACGAATTTGACCAAAATTTACTTGCGACTTACACTTTGTTCAGAGTCTATCTCTTGTACAATGGTGTATTTTTCTCACTTCTTACTCTGATTGAAAAGCTTTTCCCATACGGGGAGCTACGTAGATTACAACCTATCACGATACCAACGTTGCTAGTAATTATTTTACATTTTTTATTTTTGGCAGAGGTATTTTCTTTTGTGCCAGTTGCTGATAAATTGAGCGCCATTTTTAACGTAAACGGAGCATTTAATTTATTCCCATTTTTAAATGTTGGTCTGTATTGATTACTTCCATTTGGGATTCAAACGGTCACATTTACATAAAGTTGCTTTTGTTTTTATACGTTATGTTTATTTTTGTATAAATAGCTGTCAAGGTTTCATTTAAGATTAAAACATTCACTACTTTCACACGAAACGAATGAAATGCGAGATTAAGATGCTTTTAATTTATTTTTACGGAAAAGAAGAATGTCCTCTAATATACGTGCCTTGTACTAAACGAAAAGTCCGCGGTCACAACCAATAAATAGGTCATCAAAATTATTCTGGAAAGTTAATTGGTGTTGGTACCGAGATCTTTTCGTAAAATTAATTTTAGTTTTTGCGATGCAGCGTGTCGTAAAGATTTTGTAAAACGACATAATTATTATCATTACTATACCTTTAGATCCCAGCGGCACAAAAACGTGCCAGTAAACACTGACCGATTTAAAACTGTATTTGTGATAAAGATGAGTCTTAAAATCGTCCGCTATATATCGTCGACCGTAGGTTCAATTGAGGTAAGGGACAAAATACGATTTTTCAGGAGAGGCCGACAAAGTTTTTTTTCGGACTAAATCGCCCATAACTTTTTTTGTTATTAACCTTTTTCGGGTCTGATTTCACACATGAACTTGTATTTTAGTGCTCTATCTACATGTGTAACATTTATTTGAGTTAGCCATTTAAGAAAATAGATGTCCCTTACAACAACGTATTTTGTTAGTAATGTCCCTTACTGACCAAGTGTCTTGTAGTCCCGTCCCTTACATTAAACTGACCTCTACGTTGGATCCAATCTATTAATGAAAAAATAGTGTAAAGGACTTGTTGAAAAAATTTATGAAAAAAGTGCAAAGAGATTTTTGACAGAAAATGATGTACACACTTTTGACGTACGTAATGGTAATTCGTTGATTTGGAACACCCTTACCTTATTTGAAGTGGATTGGTGGCCATAATTACACCATTTCAAGTTCCTATATTGCATGGTTTTTCAGATACATTGTTATTATGGGGCTGATTCGAAATTTGGATCCAAAAATCATTAGAGTAAGGGACATTTTTCTTAAGATAGAATTTTTTCATATTCACCATTCGATAGCGCGAAAAATTCTGAAAAAAACTGTATACTCAACTCATTTTGGGTATTTTGTCCCTTACCTCAATTGAACCTACGGTCAACGATATATCTAAAAGAGCCCGCTCGCGGTGCTTGACCGGTTAAACAGCAAATTATTACGAATTTACATTCTCAAGTTTGATTTCCGGTACCTACTACGTGTTTTTCTGTTTATGAACCAACGTTCCAAAATTCTGGGGATATCTATAATATGAGGATGGTACGATGTGTCAGTGGGAAATAATGATACAATAGTGTTTTTTTCTATGATGTCAGAAACTAGGAAGATTTTGTCTTAAAAAATGGGAGTAATTTTATGAACGACGTTTGGTTGTGACCCGCTTCCCGCTTTTTGGTACGGCTCCTTTACAACTTGTAAGAAAGATATCAGAGATAGCGAAGCAGAGGAAACTCGTCGAAGAGGCTAGAAGCCAAGACCCATCAAAGGTTTATCGTACAAAATAGGCGCGGACTAGGTAGGTACATTTTATTTAGTTTTATAATACTGTCAACTGTGGCATCTTTACTTTCCTTAAGAACACCACCCGTCACACCTCCTCCTTATATATATCTCACTCCTTATATGTATCTTTCGATTACGAGTACTAAAAATCTGTTGCCGCCATATAATATCAAAGCGAAACAATTTTAGATAAATATCTTTTATAATCAATTTAATCGAGAGATATTTAAGTATGAACACACAATATTCATGGGCAAAGTTGCTCATGGAAAGTAAAGATGCCGCAGTTGACGTAACAAGGACTATTCAGTCTAGGTATCTTCATAAACAATTAAGATCGGAAGATCGGGCGTAACGTTTGAACTAGGAATAATTTGACCTCCTGATCTGATAATTTAGTCTTATCAATTACTCAAATGCATATTATTTTAACCGACTTTACGATTAAATTTGCGAATGACCTAGATTCTTTAACAATTAGGCAAACTCTTCACTAATGAGGTTCCGACTCAAACTCAAAGCATTTATTTCAAAGTAGCTGTGGCCTGCGACTTCGTTTGCAATCCAGGATGAAAAGTAGCCTATGTCCTTACCCAGGTCATAGTCTATCTGTGTGTTCAATTTCATCCAAATCTGTTCAGCCGTTTTAGCGTGAAAGCGTAACAAACAAGCAAACTCGTTTTCGCATTTATAATATTATTTAGGATTAACAATTACGGGCACTTTTTGTATTGTCAAGGGGTCGGTCACTAGAAAAGATGAAGGTAGTTACCTTTTCCAAAGCGCAGTAGGTGCCTATGGAGAAGAACGAACGAGAAACTCCACAGACATTCTTTTAAATCTCATCCTACGAACCATCGAAAGTGTGAAACTCAACCACCAAAATACGGTTACCTATCTAAAATAATAAACCTATGTTTATTATTAGACCCAAAGTGATACCATGACTTTTCTCGTTCATAAGCATTAAAAATAGATCATAGAATGAGATCAAATGATTTATTTCAGTAATTATGTGAATAACATCCGATAGGAATGTTAAGTAACCCCGCATGCGTGTGCGCAATGATTCAGACGATTATATTCGGTCAATGCGCTAACACTTGGCGCCAACCTACGGAGCATCATCGGAATTTTCATGTTGTAGTCATTGTGTAAACGTATAGCTCAATAATCCGTCAAATTGAAACAATTAACGTTGTAATTAATTATCATGCATGGGTTTTAGGGCAGCTCAACAAATGTTATAAAATATTTCGCTGCTAATACGTAAAGCACACACAAAAAGGTTTGTAGTTATGTCAGTACGTCAAAAGGTATAATGCTAAAGAATCTAATGAATACAAGGTAACACTTCCATTTAATAATAATCGTCGTTTATGATTGATTAAAAAACTGTTTGGTGTAGAATTAACCGACTTCTGCGTCTTTAAGTTTATTCATAACACCACACATGTGAATGATTACCAACGAAGCTTTAAGTGTATTCAAAGTTAATAAAATCCTCCAGACCGTGTTTCGGCCACGGCGGTCAATCTCAATGCAGACTAGCCTTCGGCGCGGAAGCTATTATAGAACACAACTGTGCGCGCAGTAGAGAATACAATTTCTTGATCCTAATCCCGGGATTCCGGCCGTTTTCTAACCCCGAAAATCCCGAGACTTTTCTAGGCCATACTCGGTATTTTCGAGATTGCCACTCCCGATAATCCCGAGATTGGCCAAGTATAGATCCCAGGATTAGGAACCCAGGATTTTACTCTCTAGCGCGCAGACACAGGTGCACTCCCTCTTTCCTCATTCTCATAGTCCGATGGGACGGCAATCCGACACGACCGGAGAGAGATCAGACGCAGGACCAACGGCTATCACAACGCCAACATCCAAACTCCGGGCTGTTACTAAGAAATTCCTAATGGAAAAACTCAATAACACTTTGCCCGACTCGGGAATCGAACCCAGGACCCCACGCTCAGCAGTCGCGCTTACGACCACGAGACCAATGGGGCAGTTAAAACACAAAAGACATTGTATTCAAGACAGTTGTAAAAAGATATCTACACTAATATTATAAAGGGGAAAGATTTGATTGCCTGTTTGTATTGAATAGGCTCCGAAACTACTGGACCGATTTGAAAAATTGTTTTACTATTAGAAGCCGACATGAACATAGGCTACTTTTTACCGCGGGAAAATGCTTCATTCCTACGGGAAAACGGGTAATAGGATTTAAACGGCGGGAATTCCGAATTCTACGCAAACGAAGTTGCGGGCGGATGCTAGTCTTTATATATTGAACTGACGCATATTAAATTACAATATGAAGCAATTAATACAGAAGGGGTCTGCGATTTGGCTATGATCTAATATTATTACGATTACATTCTAGCAACACTAATTAATTATCTATGATCCTACTTCACACTAACCTATAATATAATGAAAATATACAACGTGTAACGTTAAATGCGCAAAACCTGAAAATAGTTTGATCAGAACAACGAGCAGAATTAATTGAAATACTTTTTAATATAGGTCACATTTTTCAAAAAATCTTCATTAAAAACGTTGCCGTATCTATTTATTAATAGGTCAAGCAAGCCAATGTCAGCGCGGCGCAGCGGCCCGATGACGACTCCTCCCTCGGTAAAGCGTCGTCGCAGACGCAAGAAACGATCAGAACGGCCAGTAAAACTAAAACAGCACATAAAACCTTTACAATTTTTTTAATGACTTATTTTCTCTCTGCAATAGGTCAATTGAATTAAAAATCAGTTGAGGTGTCTGAGGTTTTGCGCATTTAACGTTACACGTTGTATATCTACATGGACATATTTAACGTCCATCCAACATATCCACTGAACTCTAACTCCAAGTCAAAACTGTAAGCATTTATTTACGTTAAACCATTTGCGGGCACTTTTGAATAGTCAAAGAGTCGACCAGTTAGAAATTTGATGCTGGGAAGAATGGGCCACTCCTATTTCCAAACGTAGACTAACTCTATGGAGAAGAACGAGCAAGAAACTTTAATGACACTTTTTTAAATCAAGATATTACTAAATCCTGAGTACTTTATTCTTGTGGCTTCTATACTGGGTGTCTGGAAAGTCATGGATTACCTTTTACCTGCTGATGGGCCACATTGGGATCTACCAATAAAAAAAAAATGACCATGGTAAAAGTCTTATGGTTTCCGAGTTTTTTGATGTTTAATGAAATTTTGGAAAATCTCTACCTTTGATCAGTTTTTTCCATGCCATTTCTACGAATTAAAACTTTTTCGAGTACAGGTTTTTTTATTTTCATCTTGAATCATCCTACTATCGATTTAATACAAAAAAGTTACAGATATCATCTTTTAAATACCTAAAATTTAGGTTCAAACTTAAAATTTTAACAAAAAAAAAATTACCTCATTTTTGATCGGCCCTGGTGAAAAAAAAAATTATTTGTAGGTCATTTTTTTTATTGGTTGATCTCAATGTGGCCCATCACCAGGTAAAAGGTAATCCATGACTTTTCGGACACCCCGTATGTGAGAACAGCACTAAATTTATGTAACAGTACAGGATATTTCCATAATTACTGATTAGTACATTTATTGGTGGCTGCAGTTGTTAACCCGCCCTTGCGGTTTTAGTTGACGTCGCGTAGACACTGTGCTGTCAACGCTTATACATACGTTTAGACGTCGCGTAGACGCCGCGTCTACGTTAAATCTGAAGGATGCCTTGACTGTAATTGAGACACTGCTGTCCATACTTTTGATATAATCCCGTGGTTTCTAAATGTGGTCTATTATTGAGAAATGTGGTTTCTCCAGTACGAAAATAAACAAAATGAGACATTAAATGAATAAAGTGATTTACACAAATATGTGATAGTTTCAGCTGAGCACGGTAAATATTTTGGCATACCTGTGATATCAGGCCGCCTAATGAGACACAACTATGTACATTCCGCGGCTTTTGTTATCTAATCAAATTATGCATTTGTCATACATTGCAAATAACTTAATAATAGCGGACTAGTTATTGTACCAACACGAAGAGCGACGGGTTAGAGGGAAAATGAGGCTATTACTGTACGTTAAATGTTAGACGTGTTATCGTGTTTTTATCAAGAAATCATTTAAATACTCACATCATCTGCCTAGCCTTTTCCCAACTACGTTGGGGTCGGCTTCCAGTCTAACCGGATGCAGCTGAATACCAGTATTTTACATGGAGCGACTGCCTATCTGACCTCCAGAGCCCAGTTACTGGGTAATACAATACCCCTGGGTAAGACTGGTTGTCAGACTAGATCCACGCATGACAGCCGGGACCAACGGCTTAACGTGCTTTCCGAGGCACGGAGGGGTCTCGGTATGTAAAGATGGTCACCCATCCACAGACCAACCGCAGCAAGCGTAGCTTAACACATGCATGGCACATCAAGTTATTAGTTAGCCACGGGCCCCTCGTTTAAAAAATCGTTTAAATACTCACAAGTTAATACAATGTTTTTGTATATAGTGAAGCGATTACGATAGTTATAGTGGTAAACTCCCAATAGGTTATTAATTTTTCTGGCGGTTTTGGTACCTCGTCCGTCTTGAAATGACGTAGACCTTTTGCAATACGATTTTGAATAAGACTTTGTCTTTCCAAGTGAAGACAATTTGGAAAGAAAGAGTCTAGTTTCGTAATGAAAGGTTAAGCGGAGATGAATCTATAAAACCGAATTAGAGGAAGTACCTATATCTTAACCGGCTACAAATCCAGAATCTGGGCTACTAGGTTCCTACAGAAAATTTTCCAATGGAAAAATCTACGCGACCTTGCCCGACTAGAGCACCCAATACCCAACTGCAGCAGTAGCGCTTTCCAGCACTAAGCTATCGAGGCAATATTTTATCTTATAAAATAACTAGTTGCGTCCCGCGGTTTCACCCGCATAAGTTTCGATCCCGTGGGTATCTCGGGATAAATAGTATCCTATGTGTTAATCCTGGTTATAATAATAATAATAATCATTTTATTTATCGGATCAGTACAATCTACTATTTTTAGTAAGGACATAAACAACTTACAAACTAGTGTTACTTGGTACATATACATCTCTGTCCATAAATTAAAATACATCTGAGACGATAATAATAATAATAATAATTCATTCCCCAACACAACAATACAATATACATACACACACTACTTCTGGGCACGGTTTGAAGGAAACACTATCGTCCTCGTCCAGTGTTTCCATATAAGGCCCTCAGTCCTATCCGACACCGTCATCAAGAGACTGTTGGAGCTGCCGCGCACCCGCCACATCAAAGATGCAATACGCTTTCGAACAATAGCATAAACGTTATCTATCCGTGCCTCAGCGAACATCCCACCCCGCGCATCCCTGATGCGCTGCAGTGTCGTGGCAGCCCCAACAGTGCCCTGTATGCGTTATTATATTGGATACGCAAGGCGCTGTAAGCCCTCTGCGTATAGTCGACCCATAGGCTGCAAGTATAAAAATATTGGCAGTATGCCCTAAACAGAGTACCCTTTACATCACTTGAACACTAAAACTATCTGTGTGCCAAATTTCATCAAAATTGGTCCAGCCGTTTGAGCGTGAAGAAGTAACAGACGTACAAACACACACACACACACTCACAAACTTTCGCCTTTATAATATTAGTGTGATTATATGTATTATATAATTATATAGTGTGAAAAACACTATCAGCAGTCTCCTTTCAAGAACTGTTAAAAAATCAAGATCTGATTTCCTAACCTCTTAGACAGATCTGCGTGGTAGCAATAAAACCACAGTTCAAAAGGGCCTGTCATTTGACGACATAATTGTATTACAATAAATATCAATTTAAACATGTATAGTAGTTCTACAAATCAATCTATGGTACTCAAGCCAGCTATAAAACTTTTATTGGGTAGCTGTCCGTGTTCCCACAAGACGAAAGAGTGTCATGTTTTAGAGGAAAACTCGGCAGAAGAAAGATTCTTACAGAAGCACGTAAAACATTTATTGTCTTCCAAGACCTCTTCAGTTTTCATAGACACTTTTTCGCTGAACGGACAAACTGAAATTTTCGGTTTTCTGTGTACGTGTGGGGGTTGTTACGGGTTTATTTAGATGGTATTTGGGTCAATATGTTTAGGAATTTTATACCTTTTCAGGCGGTAAAAAGCACTTAATGTTCACTAGTGAAAGTTAAGTAATACGGTTGATAAAAAAGATTTATTATGCCTTTGTTTTCAGCCTGAACGATTCGAGGCCTTTTTTTTTAATATTATTAGTAGCATTATTAGACTATAATGTTCCCACTGCTAGGACACAGGCCTCCTCACTGTGAGAAGGAGTGGGCCATAATCCACCACGCAGGTCTAATGCGGATTAGTGGATGTCATAATTATATCTTCGAATTATTTTGGTTCTAGGTCATGCCGGTTTCCTGAGGCTGTTTTCCTTCACTGTTTTGAGAGCAGTGATAATATTAAATACACAAAGTAAAGTGCCTGCCTACACGGAGAGAAAATTCTTAGAAAAATACCGTACTCACTACTCGTTACTATAAAGTGATTGCAAGTGACATCTACAGAAAATTTTCTAAGGGAGATTGGGAAAAATTCACTGTTACTCCAATAAATTTTACTCTGCAGCATAGAAATTTTTACCGTGTTACGACTCAAATGCACTCAGATTATGAGACAGC
The DNA here is from genome assembly GCA_949629135.1 of Eremobia ochroleuca. NCBI lineage: Eukaryota > Metazoa > Arthropoda > Insecta > Lepidoptera > Noctuidae > Eremobia > Eremobia ochroleuca. The sequence continues at coordinate 10,686,365 of OX451401.1, read as the reverse complement.
ACAGTAATTTTTCTAAGATTTTTCTCTCCGTGTAGATTCGAACTCACGACTTACAACACGTAAGTCGAGGCTGTTACCACGGAGCCACCACTACTCTCAATCTTTGTACGTAACCTTTACTAATTGAAACTTGTAGGTTTTGTTACAAGTAACATAGTAAAAACCTCAAACACACAAGCAGGTACCTACAAGTACAGCAGAATAGCAACGGCATTAGACGATTATTTGTACACTCATACGCAGATAACAAGTGCTTACAAACTCAATTGGTGTATTGTTGTATTAAGATTGACAGCTGTCAAATTACGAGATAAGTATCGACTTAAACATTCACTTTGTCTGTGGTATGATCAGAGGTTGTTATGAATTACATTAATCAAAATCAAATCGCGTTTAAACTTGTGCCATTTGTCGAGATCGTGCTATTTCATAGATAATATTATTTTTGTAAATGACAAGTGAAAGATGAATTGTTTTTTTTTTGTTTATCATCGCATATTTGTTTTTTCCAATGTTATTAAACAAGTGACACAATAGGAAGGTAGGTTATACACGCTTCGCAAGTGGCAGGCCAAAACTTGGTTAGTGAACCAAGGTTTCTTCGTCTTGTCTCTTTTTTGCTCCCGATAATTACGACAGGTCGTCTTACTTGCACGTGTCATTTAAGGGCCCTTTCCCACAGCAAGATCCCGTTTTTTGCAGGTACGGTTTTTTGCAGTGTCCCGTTTAGTACCTTAGATTTTACAGTAGTTTAAATATACATATTCACAGAAGCATCCTGTTTTCCGGATACTGCAAACAGGATACTTGTGTGAAGAACTATATTTAAACACGTACACTACTAAACGGCATCCTGCAAAAAACGGGATCTTGCCGTGGGAAAGGGTGAAAAAAATTGTATGAGTTTGTACCGTTTTTAAAGATCGTTTGTTGGGTATGGATATCGTTAGTTGGTTGTTTTCCTGACACCTGTCAGTGCTACAATTCTAGTAACTAATAAACATTAAATTCGCAAAACACGCAGTATATAGTATGTATGAAATTGACAGGCGTCAAGAATGCATTCTCTCGTCGGTCGCACAATACGTCTTTTCACTTATAATATCATTGTTTTATTTTCTGTGCTTCTCGGCTGTTATGGCAGTAGCAACGCAGGGTCGGATCCCTGATTACTGTGGCCGGTGTGGCCTCACGGTAATATATTTTCTTAGAGCTAGACAAAAAAAAAAAATACCCAAGAGCTGCCTTCGAACCGCCTTCTGTGTATTCCTTAAAAACGATAAAATAATAAAAATAAATGAATAGTGCAGCCTTTTTCTGTAGAATGTAACTACGTTTGTGTGCCTATTTCATGTATTAGTATATTCAATTGGTTCTTACAGGAATTTTAATTACAATTGAATATCAAACATGTATTGTTCAGCACAATAAATACTCCCAGATACTGCATATAAATCGCATCGCAACAATTTATTTTGACATCCGCCTCGGAGCACCACCCGCTATCAGGAGCATACCCAATGCGGAGTCGATCTCTTAATGCCGATTATTTACAGTTGCTTGCAAATAAATAATGTTTACTTTATCACCGTGGCGAAAAGCGGTAGCACGGGTAAACTGTACGAATAATCTGGTTTTAAATCAGAGTTAGGTTGTATTTACGATGTTCAGATGATGTTCGATGTGCGGCCCCGGGCGAGGGAACTAACCTTCCCTATTCTAACAGTTTATTTTATACTGAACTAGCGACCTGTACCTGCTTCGCACGGTTTTTACGACTTACCAAAACATTAAATTTCATGTTTGTATGTAAGTTTCATATCAATGTTGCCGGAATAAATTCTTTAAATGATGGTGAAAACCGCAACAAAGTCAGTTAAGCAGTTTAGAAGAACAACGCGGGGAGACAGACACAAAAAGCGACTTTAATTTATAATTTTTAAAGTCGCATTTCGTGTCTTAGCTTCTCCCTAGGACTTCGTCCGCGTGAAATTTCTCGTTCCCCCAACCCGTGGCATCGCATCGCCTGTGTGCGCTATTACTACGTTTTTACTTAGCGTTCTTTCTGACTTTTTCTTGTTTTTTCGGCTTCTAAGGGTCCTAACGTGATCTGAAGTAGCCTGTAGCCTTCCTCAAGAATTGGGTTACCAAATTCAAGATTTTTTTTTCTAATCCTTCTGGTAGTTTCACAGATTAGCGCGTTCAAACAAACAAGCATCTTTGTTATAAGTATTGATGTACCTACATATAGAAATAGATACTGCCCGTAGATGCAAAATAACGCACACCATGTATTTCGCAATGTTTGACTCGTTTAAGTACAAACGGCGCTGGAGGCCTGCGATAATCTCTCAAATTAAGTGATCAGAGTTCTGTTGTACTGTAATTTTGTAATCTATAATGTATCTTGCATTGCTAATTCGATATTCCCCATTCATGCCGTGGATTTAGCTAAGATATTATTTATGCCTATAATTGGATTTTCGATAATATTCTAGAATGCTGTATAACATTCTAGATACTTGTGATGTGGTGGTATATAAAGCCGCCCGCGCGATCGGTTTAGTCAGTCTGAAGAAAAATGGACGAGAGACTTGTTCGAACACTATATTTATACGAGTACTCGTACTTGTTAGGCCACAGGGCGCGGGCTACGGCTGGCAATATCAACACTGCATTGGGCGCTGGAAGTACAAGCCATGCGACGGTGTCCCGGTCGTTTGACCGTTTTAAATCAGGGGACAGGAGCCTTGAAAGTCAGCCACGCTCAGGACGACTACCCGCAGTGAATGATGACGATTTGCGCCGTGGAATACCATCTGCATGAGCTTGGGTATCGAAAATTTTTGCCTCGGTGGGTACCGCACAACCTTACAGATGCCAGTCGTGTAGTCCGTGTCGCTATGTGTCAATCACTTTTGTTACGACCCGGACGTAAAGAGTTTTTGTCTGATCTGGTTACTGGATATGAATCGTGGATTCATTAAGAGAACGATACACGTCGTGCTTTTTGGCTGCCTCGAGAAGAAACGCCACCAACTCAACCGAAGCTGAGTCAAAAGAACCGCTTAAAAGTTCTGCTTTGCTGTTTCTGGGACGCGCAAGGCATGCTGTTTTATTACACAGTGAAACTATTAACGCTGACAAATATTCAACCCAGCTCACCAAGCTATCTGCTGCCATCAAGAAAAAACTACGATAATGCTCGACCTCGCGTCGCATCTGCCGTTCGCTAACACTAGGAGAACTTGGGCTGGGAGACGATACCCCACCCACCTTATTCCCCAGACCTCGCCCCATCAGATTATCATTTGTTTAGAGCCCCGAAAAGACATTTTCAGGGTAAACAATTTAATAATTTCGCTGATGTAGAGGCAGAGTTGAACAACTTTTTCGAGGCACAGCCATCAGAGTTCTGGGCGAAAGGCATCCAAACTTTGCCGGCTCGTTGTCATAGTCAGGTGATTACATGATTGACTAAGCTTTTTGTATTGTAATAATAATAAAAAATATAAAACGTAAACTAAGTGTCTCATTACTTTTGTGCCAACCTGATATATTCTTTTATATAACAAACGAGTTGATTCATGTAAAAATTTGAATCAAAGCCCGCGTAACGTGAGCGATATGACGCATTGTACAGGAAAAATAAACAGTTTCTGATGGAAGTTTTAAAAAACATTTAAATACGCTTCTTCGCGGTTTATTGTTACAGAGTGAATTACTAACACAATGTATTAACTAAAACTCTAAATAAGGAAACGCTCAGCAGTTTCTAGGCCATATACATTCAGGCGGGACGGCTTTAACAAATACCGCAGCGTACTAAACTAAGATGTTTCCGACTGTTATAATTCATAAAACGCCAATTCAAAATATTTTGAATTCTTTAGAGATTTACGATTGTGTTTTCACCGCATTACTGGAGTATTTGTATGACAGTGGAATCTTGCGGGAATTATAAACTGACGTCAAGATTACCTGCGATGTTCGGCAGGTGTATTCTGAGAAAAAGCTTTAGGGCTCGTTCACACGTACCACAACTACACCACATCGGAGTGACAAAATGTGGGCAAGCAGTGGTGACGTGGGAAATAGTAGCAACTTCTTGCAGTTGCGTCGTGGTTGCGTTGTCGCTAGTAGTTGCGATGTGGTTACGTTACGTTGCGGCTAGTGTTTGCAGTCATCGTGTTTGCGATGTGGCTGGCTGCTAGTGCGTGGTATCGCTGGTGGTTGCGTTGTGTCTGCAACGTGGCCTTGTTGTGGTCGCCCACACGATTGATTTTGACGGTCAAATGTGGTGTAAATAAACTATTCCTATTAACTATATGTATACTTTCTTTTACCTTATGTTTGTTTTATTTTAATTTGATTCTAACATGTTTTTTGTTTTTCAATTGCATACCTCTTAACATGATAAGTGTAAGAGCGGAGTTCACCTAACACAAGCATCTTCTTGCTAAAAAGGTGATCTCCAAGTCATGCGTGTTTTCGTTGTATGTAATTGCAATAAACATTTTTATTTAATTTTTATTCTATTTCATACAATGTGCCTATCCACGTGTTGTCGTTGTGGTTGTGGTACAGACGCCAGCACATCAAGATACCCGAAACTGTCAAATTTTCCCAATTAACTTTGAAGCTTATGCTTTAGCAATAAAGTTGAAAATCTATTAAAGAAATTTGACAGATTGTAGTAGCTGGAGCTTGATTGTGCTGGCGTCTGTACCTACATGTGATCGGGCCCTTAGCACTAGCCTTTCGATACCCGTGACTTTGTTAGCGTTAACCCACTTTTGTCTAACACGGTTCCCGCACTTCTCGCTAAGCACATAAGCCTTCCAAAGTTGGAAAATGTATTCCAATGCTTATTTGGTTTTAGTGTCGAAAGCAGAAACAGAAGTTTCCTTCATTAGCTCTGTTTATGCAATGCTCTATTTTGATTTATGACAATAGCCGTTTTTGGAACTCATTGATGGGAAACAGACACGTTGGGCTGTTAAACTATTATGAAATGGTCATTGTATTTTATGTTTCCTCCAAAACAAACATTAAAAAATATGAAAGTTGGAAAATAAATCATTTTATTTATTTTATTTTATTTTACAGTTTTTGGAAAACTTACAGCTAAAAACTTTTGCACGATTAAGAGTAACAGAAATAAGGCCAATTACAAGTTTTCACACATAGCAGTATTAGTATTTTGTAGAAGTATTATGAAATAATATCTAAGCATGGGAAACTTATAAGTTTTCTCATAATATAATAATATTTTGTGTTAGTATTTCTGTCAAAATTAAATAAGTATCCTAATTATTTTGTTTTTAATAATCAACTTGGTGCTCCATAAGTCTACTTGGTATGAGATTACCTAGGTAAAATTGACGTACTTAATTTTTCAGGAGTCCGATTGTGATTAAAGAACAGAACGCTCAACATATTGAAAGTCATATTTGCCATTGGTGCTGGACTCAAATCTATACAGACAGCTGTGCTGCTGGGGAGTTTATTGCGCCACTTCCCCTCCCCAGCGAAAGCACCAGGAAGTGGTCTGTACATTACTTACCATATATAGAATAGAATAAAAAAGTGCTGTTTGACAGCCTTATTTCAATGAAAAACGTTGTTCTTTTTTATTCACACCAGTACACCAGAAAGTTTCTGCAGGTAATCAACCCTCATGTCCAAACCGGCGCTTGAATATGGGCAGATATCACCCACTAAGGGAAAGAAAGCATCGGAGGCAACAACATATTGCGATAGGTCGCTAAATACAGTGGCCCTAGCACAAACGCGCGACATAACGTAACGTAGAATAGAATAGAATAGAATACTCTTTATTACGTACACCATATAAATTACAGACATAAATATAGAAATTTTACAAAGGGTGACACAATGGGCGGTAATAGGAACCCTATTACTCCCGTTCCGCTGTTCGTCTGTCCGTCTGTCACCAGGCTGTTTCTCATGAACGGTGATAGTTAGACAGTTGAATTTTTCAAAGATGATATATTTCTACAAATACTAAAAACAGAATAAAATAAATATTTAAGGGGGGTTACCATACAACAGACACGATAATGGTACGGAACCCTTCGTGCGCGAATCCGACTCGCGCTTGTCCGGGTTTTGTAAAACATATTGTATAATTGTTTATTTTTCCAAAATAAATAAAGATAAAAATAAATAAATAGGATCGTCCCTAATAACATGGAACTTAAACCTCACTGGCGAGATGTGTACTATAGTACCTATGTGTACTATACTCGTATAATAATAAAATTGTTTATTTATCCAAATAATACACACAGACACAGTTCAAAACAAAGCGATAGGAATACAATAAGCATAAAAATATAGCTTGTGTACACAAGATTTAGGTCAACAAAAAGTATGTACATACAAAAAACATAATGAACCCTGTCTCTTAAACTAGGAAACCTGTATCTTAAGAGACAGTGATAGCCAACATTTACAACTGTAAAAGTTTACAACTTCAATTTAAATTTTGGCTATTTTGGAAATGTAACGATCTTTATAATGAAGCTTTATAAATGACTAGATTATGAGGGGCACGTGGCTAAATAATAACAGCCAGTCGATCAGGTTAAGCTACGCTTGCCGCGGTTTGTCTGTGGCTGGGTGACCATCTTTATGTACCGAGACCACTCCGTGCCTCGGGAAGCACGTTAAGCCGTTGGTCCCGGTTGTCATTCGTAGATCTTTGACAGTCGATACGGCTAGTCAAAAGCCCGTAGGTCTGACAACCAGTCTTACCTAGGCGTATCGTATTACCCAGTAACTGGGTTATGGAGGTCAGATAGGCAGTCGCTCCATGTAAAATACTGATATTCAGCTGCATCCGGTTAGACTGGAAGCCGACCCCAACATAGTAGGCATGATGATGATTACAGTCATGGTGATTAGGTTATGTCTCTATCGATACAAATTGTGAATTAAATTCGTTTTTCGTGTCTGGTTGTGTGACCGCGTAATTCTCCTAAATAACGCAATAGATGCTGATGCAAGTTTCACCATCGCGTAGAGCAGAGGTTCCCAATCTTTTTTTCTCATAGACCACTTTAAAAATTTTGCTGCTTCTAGTGGACCCTCTGCAGCAACATTTCTACCATATTCCCAGAACTCGACAAAAAATGTGAAGATTACGTAGACCACCGTTGAATTTCCCTGGGGTCCACCTGTAGCACTTTGGAAATCAATGATTTAGAGAATCTATTCCGGAAAGTACAAAAAAAATTAAGAAAAATCGTCATTTTTTCAGGTAAAAACCATGCACGACAGACAAAACCGTGCAACGAAATCGGTCGCGAAAAAAAAAATCAGCTGTTCCCTATATTTATGTTCGCATTACTCGTCAAAATGTAGGGAACAGTCGACTTTTTTCGCGACGGATTTCGTTCATTTTTTGTATATCGTCAGAAAAGGCGATAACAAGTATGTGGTATAATTAATTGCATATACATATGTGGTTTCCATACTGTATATTAAATATATGTCACTAGAGATTTAAAATTGATCTTACGTTAAACTTGTACCTTAACGTTCAAAAAGTGGAATTTATCAACAAACTTGGCCCATATTATTATCATTCAATTCAGGCTACCGTTCAGTTTGGTTAACCGTTGACGCAAACATCGTGCGTGTATATACGGACCCCATTTTCCTTAGTTGACTTAGGACGTGTGTGATGACAGGTGACATTAAAAGGGATGATCATGTTTTTCTTTCATTTCCTGATAGGAATATTCGAGGTTAGTGGGTTTCTATGTGAAAAATGAGATGTGTACCTATTTTAAGATGTTTTATCACAGTGTCCAACGTGAGACGGAGTTCGCAATCTATTTTTTTTATTGGTTTTCTTCCATATAATATCCCAATGTAGGGCAAGGAGTTTCTCCAACAGTCTCTCTTTGTAGGAAAGGAAATTCACCCCTTACCAAATGTACCTACATCTAAGGTAAGGGGTGAATTCCCTTTCTTTTTATATACTGATGTCCTGAAGGATATACGTAGCTGGGTAACCAGCTACGTACTTCATTAATGTGTTCATTACTTGTACATGGTTTTAATTCCGCCCAGCTGTAGAAATCTTGCCAATGAACGGCGATAGCCTGATTTAAGAGTGTGGCGGCATCTACATCGCCAAATTCGAACTACGCATGACACTGACGTCACGAAAAATTCTGCATCGCGCAAGCGAAGTTTACCGCAACTAGCATATTATATAGATATACAACATCCTAACATCAATCATTGGGTAGTTGCCTACTAGACACAACATCAACACCCGACGGGTCGGAGGATCCTGTCTTTTCTATGGAGCATGAGTGAACTTTACACACTATTCCTCATACCTCTATGGGAGAATGAGGTTTATATTTTCCAAGGAATGCAATTATGCGAAGATTGCATAGCTGCATTGTCTAACACAGAGTTCTTTCTTAAAATAACCTTTGTGCTAAACGTATTTTTTGTCTCAAACATTGTCAACCACGAATGTTAGTCAACAATTTCAGAATGTAACTAAAACATGTAACAATGTCGGTTTTAACGGTCAGTTCTACTGTCAGCCAATGATGATTGATTGGTGTTTTAGGTTGAATAATGTTCAGTATTTGACTAAACTGCTGTCCAAGCCAACAAACTTCATTCTAAGTGTTGAAATAAAAGGCACATAAATCCACCTTCTGGGTAAAATGTTTCGGAAAAAGTATATTGATGGAGTAGTCCTAAAGAGTTCCTTTTTCTCTGCCAATCTTTCTTTGCAGTTTCTGATCCGTTTTTTAGAGTACGATAGTACTTAAGTGTTTTTCTGAGAGATAGTATTAAATCGAAATCGATAGTGTGTATGCACTTTATAGGATTATTTTTCAAAGAATCCGTAAACGTTTATATTCAACAGAAAACTTGCTATTGCGGAACGAAAGATATAGTCTCAACCGACTTTAAGTAAGTTACTATAATTATTACCATGAAAACCTTTGTAATAATGTTAAAAATAATAAGGCATATAATAGATTTCTTGCGAAAATCATCGCAATAATAGCACGTTTACAAAAGAGACTTGAACGTTTTAGAGCAAGGTGTGGTTTATAGAAAATTAGGTGAAATAAAATAAGCTTTTTATACCGATAATTCTATGAAATTATCTCGTTTATGGTCAATTCTCGTCATAATATGCGGTCTGGTGCACAACATTAACTTCATTGTGGCACTTTTACTCATAACACAGAACCATTTTATAGATAGGTATCCTAAACTATTTTGACAAAAATGAGAGTAAAATTGAAATGGAATTCATATTAAATTATATTAAGGTCCCATAAATTATTGAAAAAGATCATAAAAATGATAATATTATAGAACGTGTTTTGTTTACGCATAGTTTGCTGTCAGTATATATTTTGTTAAGTGCTTATTTTATTGCCAGTAAAAATAAATATCTACACAAAAACAGCTAACAATAAAAAAACATTTGAGAGAAAAGCTGCAGACCCCCTCTGCATCAGCAGTTAATTACTTTCCTGTTTAATTTTCCTAAGTTTTCGTGTTTTCTAAATCTCAAATTGTTTAATTTTCTTGCACAGAGTAACAACGTTATTATTATTTTAATTACACTGCAATTCAAGCGCTTGGAAAGCTTTACCTTTACTTTATACCTAGCATGTGTTTATCTAAATAATTGCAGATAATGCCTTCAGGTATCACTTACTCTATAGTTTAAGTTACCTAATGAGATAGCATTCACAAGATTGTTTGAAATATATTCATTATGTTGAGTCTGTGTTTACATCGTTTTGTTTTTCTTGGCAATCTACGGTATTCTACAACTAACTAAATAATGCTTGTATAGCTGATACTTATTGGTTTAATAATAATATTTATCAAACAAGAAATCGAGTTGCTGTGATCATGAGGGGTCATTGACCTGCATTTTGTTTTAGGGCGCTTGTACACGGTAAGAAAATACGCCGGGCCTACGCAAGAATTCGTGTCGTAACTAGAAAATAACTGTGTACACTACTCGCAGCGGTGCACGAAAAAAATCTTGTCTGCGCAAGACACGACGCGGTGAACGTTGTTGCGGAGAACGTTGTTTCGTGTGTAGAACAGGCAAAATTCTTGTCCTGTACACGAAGAATTTGTCTTGTCTGCCGCAGACACGGTAAATTTTCTTACCGTATACAAGCGCTGTTAGTTTCTTTTTGTATCATAATTTTCATCAGCATTTCAGCCAGAGCTTGGGGGAGGGCTATGTCCACAGCTGGACAAATGCCTCCCCCAAGCACCTGCACTTCGACCAGTTCTGTGCTTGTCGCATCTAACGGGTTCCTGTGGCTTTCAGAAGGTCGTTGGTCAACTTTGTGGGAGGCCTTCCAACGCTACGTCTTCTGGTACGCGGTCGCCACTCCAGAATCTTTCGGCCCTACGGCCATCTGTTCTGCGAGCAATTATTTTTGTGTAAAACAACTGAATCTGTAGTCTAATTTTGAAATTTGAATGAGTTCAAGATGTGAATCCACGATTCTGTTATAAAAAAAAAACGAGTTTGCAGTCATTTACAGCGAGATTCGAAATAAAATTTAAATTATCGTTCAGAATATTTATTTATTAAAACTTTATGCACAGTTAATAAAAATGCTGTATAAAGGCGGACTTAATGACTGATGCTTTTTCTACCAGTCAACCTCAGGGTGATGCAAAGACAAACATGGCTGGTGCAACATACAGGATAAATAGCTTGAAAATGACTTTAAAATACAAGAGGATATACCCTCTGATTTCCTCTATGTGCTCGTCTCGAAAAAGCGTAATAAATGTTCGATTTTCTTTTGTCCAGAGTTATTTCATCAAGGGCGCTGGAGGAACGCAAGAACGCTCTATTGTTAGAAGTTCGCTTCATCGTGGAATTTTAATTGTTGCCACCAAACTGATTTAGAACTAAACAATCAGTTGGGTGTCCATCAAATGGTTGCTGGACAAGCGTGGCGCTGGATCTCCTTGCGATGTCACTCAGGCTAGAGGGCGTCTATTTTCATTGATGTTGCAATTCACCGATATTAATAATGCAGTTAGTGTTATGTTAATATTATTAAAATATTGCAGATTCTTGAACTTGCGTAATACTTGGGTAATTGCGTAACACAGTAACCCCCTTACTAATAAACGTATTATATCAGATGAATAGTTACTCACCGATTTCTCTCTTTCAGTCGTCAGTAATTTGACTTTCGAAAGAAGAAGACAAAACGTTGTGTAACTATACAAACGCCATACAACGTTTATTAGTAAGGGGGTAACATTAGAAATGGCTTTCATTTTGACAGTTCAACAACATTCATTTCGTTATTTATGTTGTTGAGCAGACAATTTTTTCGAACGTATGAAGCAATGGATTAGCAATATCCTTCAAAATTATTCAGAGTGTGATTGAAAGTTTGTTACGCAATTAGGGTGCCGATTCCAGTTTACTAAAATAAATTTCCGATGACCCTAAAAAGGTGGGTGAGCTGGGACAGTCTGGATGTTCAAGGTCGAAGAACAAGTGTTATGACGCAACTTCGGAAAAATTTATGTCCAGCAGTATTCTGCGATATATTGCGTTAAATGACTGATTAATATTTTAAATTTTTGAAATTTGGCTTCGAAACTGACAAAGCTATCGTAGTATCCAGTATTAATTTCTACGTTAGCAACGTTCTACGTTTTCCTGCTATGCTTAGAGTTTTAAATAATGTATGCAAATAAATAAAATTAAAGTGTATGCATGTAAAGTCAAAATAAGCTTTTTATTAAATGCATATGGAAGTTTATACGACAATTAAAACAAAAACAAAAAAAAAAAAATCATCTGCCTAGCCTTTTGCCAACTCTGCTGTGGTCGGCTTCCAGTCTAACCGGATGCAGCTGAATACCAGTATTTTACATGGAGCGACTGCCTACCTGACCTCCACAATCCAGTCATTGGGTAATACGATACCCCTTGGTAAGACTGGTTATCAGACTTTCGGGCTTCTGACTACCCGTAACGACTGTCAAAGATCCACGAATGACAGCCCGGACCAACGGCTTAACGCACTTTCCGAGGCACGGAGGGGTCTCGGAATGTAAAGATGGTCACCCATCCACAGACCAACCGCGGCAAGCGTAGCTTAACCTGATCGATCGACCTGTGCGACTGTTATTATTTAGCCACGGACCCCTCCAAAAAAAAAAAAAAATTTAAAACATTGTTGTCTCTCTGTCTGTTCCGGCTAATCACCGAAACGCCTGGACCGATTTTCACGGATTTTTACTGGCAGATATGTAATGTTATGAGAAGTAACTTAGACTTATTTTTTATTATACTTAGTCGCTGCATCCGAAGAGATTTTCATATTCACCAAGTAGTATACTCCTAAATGTACCGGGCAACGAACACTAGAGCAGAAAAAAACTTAAAAGTCAAAGACCAAGAACTCTATGGAGTGCGAATGTAATATAATGAATAATTACGGTCAAACTTCACTTCAGGTAAGTTTGTTTAACCTTCAATTATCTTATGTTATCATTTAATAAAAGAAATAGGGTTAAGTCCAATTTGTTTTCCGTAATGCACGCGAACGAAGTCCCGGGCATAGCTAGTGGTTATTTAAAACTCCACATAATACCACCCGCATACAGTAAGACAGCTACAATTGACGCAAAACCTCCGTTTAACTGGCTCCTAATGGTCACCTAACGGACCGAGTTAGGTACGTCCAAACACGTACAAGTAAGTACTAACTGCACAATGTTGTGTTCAGAATCGCCCCCGGCCGGGTGAAGGTTCGACTCGGTACGACTAGTTGTAATTTACCAATTAGTCACTCTGATCGGACAATCACGTTTCACGCTTACGCCCTTTTGGCTATTATTATTTGAGACTACTAGTGATTGGACGCGGGATGTCTTGGGGATTGTCTTTGGGTTTTTCAGTGATATAAGGGGGGAATTTGTATGTTGTGCTAACAAGAACCGGAATGAAAATTAACGGGAATTAATAATAATAAAATTTATCCAAAAATTGGCTGTCTGTAAAGTCGGTTTACGGACGAAAATTGTACGTGATAACGTCGTAGTGAAAGAGAGATAAATGCATCAGAGTCCGAACACTTAGGCTGATCGTGCCTCTCTATCGTTTGTTCCGCGCGCTCTCGCTTGCACGCTCGGCTCAGGCGGAACGTGACAATGAGTCATGCTTTTTTGTGCGTGGAGTCGGCGTTCATCGATTTATAAGACGTTATCACGGCAAAATATGTATATTATATATAATTGAAATGTGTGTTACGCATTTTTAAATAAATCATTGTTATGCGTACAGACAAACCATCCATTATTGTGATATCTATAATAGATTAAGATTTACTTAACTGACAAGCCATAAAATTGGCGCTAGCTAAATTACTAGACAAATTACAGTTAAGTGGTACATTTGAGTTACTACTACAGTTTAAGATAAATGTTAATACTTTTCTTAAACTGTTAGAAAGGGATGTTTTGCAATGGTAAATCCATTGCAAAGCATCCCTTTCCCTTTTTCCCTTTCTGTTGTGAAATATCGATAACTTAAATATGTTGCTCATAAATGTTCTGACGAACAATCTGCTTACCCTTTTTCTAACTATGTTGGGGTCGGCTTCCAGTCTAACCGGATGCAGTGGATACCAGTATTTTAGGAGCGATTCCCTATATAACCTCCACAACTCAGTGACTGGGTAATACGATACCACTTCTTAAGACTGGTTGCCAGAATTTCACGCCTCTGACGACCCGTAACGCCTGTCAAAGATCCCGGAATGACAGCTGGGACCAACTGTTTGACGTGCTTTCCAAGACACGGAGGGGTCTTGGTATGTAAAGATGGTCACCCAGACATCCATGGATCAACCGCTTATTGTTCTTATAATGAATTTTGAATACTAGGTTCGTAGGATCTCGTATGTTTTAAATTGGATAAAATCACCCAATAGTTACTATAGTGTCATAACAAAGGTAGTTCCTGAAAAACTCTCCTTATATAGATTCATACTGACGTTGGTGAAAAATTCGATAACAGTTTCTGTTGGGCCCTTTGTACACACACGTTTTTCTTGCCGCGTGTAGGCACGGTCGTTGGTGTTGTATGGATCACTATGGAAGTTTGTTCACAGAAACGTTTATCTTAAAGAAACCGTCCAGCGTACAAAGGGCTAAGGGAGTAAAAAATTCGTTACTGGCCACTCTTTTCCTTCAGTTGCCTTTTAGGCCCAGATACTTAGGCAAAAGCCTATCTAAGGTCACATACTGTGGTGGCCTAATTAATATGAAAACCACAAGCATATAGAGTAGGCCTCTGATGAAATAAGGAAACGGTTTATTTAAATATATGTTTTATAGGATCTACCGCACAAGACAAGGAGGTTTGGAAGGAAAAAAGGGAGGCCTTTGCCCAAAAGTGAGACACATATAGGCTTACAAAAAAAAAAATCTATCTACTCTACGTATTTTCACTCGAAACTAGGAAAATTTCTTCATTAACTCGGATAAAAAGCATTTTATGCTATGTTTAAGCGATAATTATATTATAATGGTAATCCAGGATATTGTTTATTCATGTACCAGATTACATACAAATCCTTTAACCTGTTTATACGTAAGTAAAAATCATCTTCAAAAAGTTCCACATTTCATTCTTTATAATAATGGTAGGGAATTACTCATGCAATGCGGAATAAAAGGCTTTCCCCACGTCGGCCACAAAGAACGTCCGCAGAAGGAAATTGCTATATTACCATTTCCGGCTCAGTCACCTGTAGTAGTCCCTTACTTGACCTTTACAACGAGTACAAGTATTTTGAGGATTCTGTTCTTAGCTGGGTAGAAGTTTTCACTGTTTGTGTTTTCATAATATAATTATGATTATTTATTATTTTACCATTTATGTACACACATAATATGTAAACAGACAGGAAAAAACATATAATATAAAAGTAAAATAATATGAAAAAAATAAAAGTTAAACCATCAGTTAAAAAGTATATGAATAAAAGTAGAAATATAAATTATAATTTTAAAGTACGATACAAAAAATAAAAGTTAAACCATCAATTTTGTGCAATCTAAACTTCTAAACAATTAGAAATAGTAACTAGTACCAATATGTTGAAAGTCATTAATGTTAAATAATTGGCCTGCTCTTTTAAAATTTTATTTATTTTAAAATACTGCAAGTCAGAACCATGAGTTCTACTCGATCCCCATTCATCTTTAATTAACGGTAGATTTGAGCGATCTATGCTATTGTCTTAAAATATTATAATAGTTGCCGTTTGCTCTTCCTTTTATTTATTTTTTAAACAACAAATAATGATAATGAAACCCTTGAATTATCAGCTTGAAGTATGTGCTGTGTCAACGTTATCACTCATCATTTTCAGCGGGAAGACGTCCACTGCTGGAGATAGGTCTCCTCAAAGCATCGCCAAATCGACCTGAGTCGATGATGAAAATCGTACTGGTGGATTTTTAACGCTCACCTCACCGCCAAAAGCTGAAAATCCAGCAGCTCGCTTTTATTTTGACTATTAATTTTGGGCTCGCGAAAACAGGCATTAATCCACATACTTCAAAGTAAATCTATGGCAGAAATAGAGGACGAATCTCGCTTACCTCGTCTATCAAACCTCTCATTAATTAATAACCGCGTTACTTAAAATAATCTAATTCATTAAATTGTTCGCGCGTTCTTTACTATAAATTCGATATTTTTGTCCTTGAATTTCATCTTGGTGACGTAACCAGAATGTTATATTTACAAATTAGGTAGTTGCTATGTGGCTTCTGTAGGTTTGAAATAGTTGAGGGCCACAATAATTTGTGTTTTAGATATTTTACTACGTAAGAAATCGTGTTATATGTTTGCATGTGAATTCTTTAAAGATTTTCTAGTCATCATCACCTGCTTAGCCTTTTCCCAACTATGAATCAACCAGTATTTTACACGAAACGACTGCCTATGTGTCCTCCACAATCCAGTTACTGGGTTATAAGATTTTCCTTGGTAAGACGACTAGTGTTAAGACTTTCGGGCTTCTGACTACCTGTAACGACTGTCAAAGATCTAAGAATCCTAAAGCCAAATCATTTATTATAAATAGGCACATAAAAGGAACTTTTTTACTTCAAAATTTACAAAAAAAATTACAATTCAATTTTTTTGTAAGTTTTGATGTCCAGACACCAGCATATCAAGCTACTACAATCTGTCAAATTTCTTTAATAGATTTTCAACTTTATCGCTAAACCATAAGGTTCAAAGTTGATTGGGAAAATGTGACAGTTTCGGGTAGCTTGATGTGCTGGCGTCTGTACAAAAGTGCCTTTCCAAAAGGTAGGTGCGTATGGAGAAGAATGGGCAAGAAGCTACATCCGTTATTATAAGATTGAATGAATTTGTGTGTAAAGTGATACCAGTAAAAATGTAAAAACTCACGAGTGCCTAAAATAATAATGTGGAACTAGTGATACCAAAAATCAACATTAGTTCCATTATTTTCATTCTTTTAAGATGGAACTAGTGATTAAAAAAAAAACATCAGTAGTTCCATCATGGTACTGTTAATAGTACTAGTGGCAACGAAGGAGTCATTTTCTCGTCACTCACACAGTAGGTAAAACAGTTAATTATTCTGTAACATTATCAATCTACATGATAATGAAAAATTAGGAATCGTGCCTCTGCATCTTAAATCCTAACTTTTGGTGCAACATCAGTTGAATATGTATTTTTACACAATCACAAATTCCTTAAATCATCATCATCTGCCTAGCCTTTTCCCAACTATGTTGGGGTCGGCTTCCAGTCTAACCAGATGCAGCTGAATACCAGTATTTTACATGGAGCGACTGCCTATCTGACCTCCACAACCCAGTTACTGGGTAATACGATACCCCTAGCCCCAAAAATTCCTTAAATCAATTTTATTTTAATAGTTATGTCAAAGATAATAAATGAAAAATGTGTCCCTAATTGCCTACATTTTCTTTGTTGGATTATGATGACCTAACTTCCGAGAACGCAGCACTGTAGCGTGTTAAGTAGACCGCGTATGACACGGGAGGAGATACCATTAATTAATTTATGTTCTAGAGTTTAACAATGTTATCGATCGAGCTGGGAGTATCGCGTCATGTCTGTGAGGATATTAATTTAGCGAAGGTCAATCAGCGGGAGTGGGTCAACCGGGGATAGAAGAAAAATTTTACTGTTGATTTTTCAAAATTACCTGAGTAATTGCGTAACACACTAACAGTAGCAACGGCTTTCACTTTGACAGTTCAACAATATTCATTAGTTATTATTTTTCAGTTGCTCCATATAAAATACTGGTAGTTAGCTGCATCCGGTTAGATTGGAAATTCATTCTGGAAACTCTCGTCAACATAGTTGGGAAAAATAGATAAAACAAAAACACACAAAAAATCAAACCTTTTCTATTCACAATATTAGCTTAGATAGGTACATTAAAATCCTTATACACAATATACAACATTATTTTTTGTAAATGGGAAACCCGAAACACGTGTCTAGTATTTTTATGTAAAGAACCTATGTACAAAATTTCAAAACTATATCATGAAAAATAACGAAGTTATAAGCTTTTTATGTTACCTGATTGTCCGTACAAAAAGTTGGTTACCATTTAATACGCGCCGCCGGCCGACCGGCTGTGACCTGTGTTGTGCGCATATGATTGCGGATACGTATTTAGTGTCGCTCGGTGTCCAACATGTTACCATTTTTAAATATTTTTGGGACAAAATATAACATGGTGTAAAAATTATTGGAATCGATTCAGTTACTTATTCTGAACAAACTATATTCAGGTTTGCAATATACTAAAAATAGTGTTGTATAACACAACACAGCTAAAACTTGACATTAGGTACTAAATGTCTAACTGACGAAACAAATAAATACAGAAACAAAAGGACACTTGTGTTGGACTTTGTGAACGAAACCTCATTATATGTCTATGGTGAAAGTGTCAAGATGACTTTTGTATCTATTACTTTTGATATCAAAGCCAACTGTAAGAATGTGTCCGTAGAAATGAAAGATATTCTTATTTAACTCTTATAAAGTTTATTAATTCCACACCTACATAAAAACTTATGCGTCTAAGTACTCGACCGCATGTCTTCCGCAAGCTGTTCTACGGAAACGTGCACAGAAGACTGGCAATGCTAATTCTTCGGATAAAGAACTAGCCAGCCCTGTCACGTGAAGTGTCGACCAACCCTTATTATACCTAAGTATCTATAAACAGTATAAACTATTCCTTATGCACCGAAAAGGTACCTTTTACTTCTGCCTAGTTGACCACTGAAATCAGTAAAGGAAAACATCGTAAGGAAACCGGCATGTCCTAGAACAGACATTTACCAACGGGCTCGCGTGATAGATTACGGCCCACTCCCTCTCACTGAGAGGAGGCCTCTGTCCCAACAGTGGGAACAATATAGGCTGATTACGACCACTGACAACTTCACAAACGTCACAGCTTTTGATAAGTAGGGAATAGTATACAGAGAACATTACAACAAGTACTAAACATGGTGACCCTGATTTGTACTCTTACGGAAGGAAAACTATGGTATGATGGGCCACACTATAATTAACGATAATGAAGTTTTGAATGGATTTTACAGCCAGTGATCAGTGGTGGGGTTAGTCATTATCACGACTTTGTCGTTAAAACTAAAAATACTTAGGTATTAGTCATATTGAAATTATGTAACAGTGTTGACACAATATTAATGAACAAAAAATCTTTCATGAAATATTTTTTAATGAAATTGAATTTGATACCTACTGATCTCTTCAAAATATTCTTCAGCCTCAGAAATCTAAACTGAACTAAGATTAATTTGTTCAACTGTTTCTTACGTTAGGTACTCTGATATTTTTCAGTGGGATTTAATTTCATGTCATGTCATCTTTAGACTCATAATTTTTTTTAAAGATTACTAATATCACTATCTTCAAAAATATACAAAACTTCGTTGGGATGACAGTTGGTTAAAACAAATATTTCACAAATGGTACTCAGGTACATTTGTCATAGAAATGGTTAGTTTAAACTAAAGGCTTCCGAGAATATATTCATGTACTTTCTCCTTCATAAACTAAGTAAGCTTGTAAACACAGCCCCTTTACATTTGTCATTGTTAATTGGCAATGTAAATAAAGCATTTAATTCAACTGTAATAAATACGACATTTACGAGTCCGCGTGCCTCATCTATAACAGTTCGAACGCGAGTGCCTTGAAGGTGCGTTTAGATCTAATGGATCTACAATAAGAATAAGAACTCTTAGATATATCGTCTCACTAATCTTTAATACAGAAGAGTAGGATGGATCGTAATATATTATTCTCTATGTTTAAAGTTGCAATGAATACAGCTCTGTTCTAACTATGCTAGTTCATATAGACGGACCTTAACAAAATCATCGCAGTGATTGCTCGCCTACACTACTGCAGTGCGATTCTGTAACAATCGCACCGTGAAAACTTAGGTGAAGTGAGCGTGGAGTGGGCTGTCAGTGTCATCCCACCTGATACTAAGGATTGTTCCCCTTTATCCTCCAATCCTTTATTTTCCAATTAGTATCGTTTTGACAACTTAAATTCTAGTTTTTGAAATTACATAATCAATAGAATTAGCTTAAAAATATTATTAAAACTTCACACATTTTATGCTTAGTCAATCTCTAGCATCAGTGGGATGACACTGACAGCTCATTCCTCGCAAGTTTTCACGGTGAGATTTTATAGAATCGACATGCTGGCTAGATAAGCGGTCGGCGTTTCTAGCGGCACTTTCAATTATGCGTGAGTCCACTTTTATCTGTTCACTTAACGATCTGACAAATTATATGGCAGTTGGTATGGTAATCTACGAGTACCATGCAACCTTTGAATGTTAATTCTATTTTATTCTAAACCTATTAAAACCATTTAGGCATGTAAAACATATTTTTTGTAAGCACTCGTTCGAATAAACAAATGTTGACTCAGTTATAAACAAACCGCTAAGCAAGTATGAGTAATTAAACAATGTTTTTACTACGCCGAAACCAATTGTGTAAGCAAATTAATGTCAGATGTAGTTTTTATTGAAATAGGTTGTGGTAGTGAAAAAATTGTACCTATGTATAAATTCTAGGAAAACAAGCGGAATAAGATGAGTCGTCCGTGTCGTTAAAATAGCGAGTAGTTGTGACTATTGAACACACACAAAAAGAACCACTAATTGATCCTACATCGGATGATTATTCATCCGAAGGTGCGTTTAATAAAAGCACCGCAAAAGCATCTGTGCCGCAACATCTATGTAAAACCTACCATCAAAAAGGGAATTGCTCACTCAAAACAACTAGTAGTTAGTGTACCGACGGATTGGTAATAATCGACCGATAGAAATCGACTAACAAGTCGTACCTGCATCAAGCACAGCCGGCTTGTCATTACTGTACAATTAATTTGTCGTTCCATGCAAAGCAAATACTGCTGCAGGCGATCCACTACGCAATGCTTCGATAACATGTTACCAATGCATTTCCATTGCCACTTGTTTCAAGATCCGATCATAGCTGTCTTTGCTATCAACAGCATTGGATATCAAAATCATCGATATATCCTATGCTGTCGTTTTAGTACGTGGTAGTTTGCTACTAATTTTGTCATCTACTTGTGATGGTATTGCATTACCCTGTCTTGCGAACTCTTCTGGAGTTTAAACCTGATCCTCTGGTTAAGATTTCTAGACATTTTTATTATTGCTTTAATGTCTAACATTATCCGTGTCAGTTTTATTACCCCAAGACATGCGATGTACCTGACAACTTTATAAGTTTTGTAACAATATTAATAGTTTTAACGGGTTTTTACAGTTCCGTTTTTCCGTCTGTCTCAAAGTTTTTTTTTTTTGAAGTGAGAACTTCTTTAGCGGCGCTGTATAGTTTTTTTGTAATGGGTAAAAAATGTTAAACTCGCGTCAGGACACGTGACCTGATCGAAAATTCGTAAGACGGATGGAGAGTAGACAGCCGGCGCGCCGTAGGAGAGGAAGTATCCCCCTCTCTTTCTACGGCGCGGCGAAAATGTATGCCTGCGCCTGCTGTTTCGTTTAGGCGGCGCAGGGCGAATGTTCGTGTGTGTTTAAATTTCTTAATATAATATAAATTGTCATGTTTGTGTACGATAGCGCAATAAATAAATATTGTAATCTATCACATAAATGATAGTACTTTTATACTGATAATTAAAACAATTCGTGCAAAATTATTCCCTAACCATTCCAAAATATCACAAAATGCACAACGTTAATATTCAAGTTTTCACTTCTGCCGGCACTCCCGGAGTGCAACCCGTCGTTTTTTTTTCTAAGCTCTACCGTTGACGTTACTCATACAAAGTAGGTCCCGCGGAGAGCAAGCAATCAAAGGCTCCGGAACACTCGGGGCGCCATTGAAGTGAGTCAAACGGTTCGATAAGTTTGCACCCATCTGTGGCTCATTACGAAACTATAACTTCGACAAGTACCTATTCCGTATTGTTCGCCGTTTATTCTGTATGACGATGACTAACGTTACAGTAATCATGGTAAAGACTACGAACATTGGCGCCCTATGAAACATAGTAAACTATGGAACTCAACTATACTGTAATGGCATGGAGCCTAGCACATGTATATAAATAAATTAGTACTTCAAGAAACGTTCCCACCTTAAGCGGTCTTTAGTGTTGAGAAACTTACATACTCTACAGCTCTTAAAGTAGTGTCAACTCAGTTTATGATTGGGTATTATATCCGAAACCTAACCTCAAAATTACGGCGTCATAAGTTATGGAGATATCCTTAAGTATAAATTCAAGAAAGACACGACCAAAAGCTGTAATATGCACATGATTTACAACACCAGTGACGGAGATACCTTCGTTCAGATAAAGTCCTGTATGTTTGTAGGATTAAGAGGGTATGTAGGGGTCAGCTGAAACTGGTGTTGTATAGTTGGTGGGCAATCGACAACAATTACTGTCAGAACAATAGCAACCGATCTTTTGTACCGTTAGCAGCCAGCGGCCTCTCGGTCAAGTGTGGCCAGATTCTGCGATACCTATATTGCCTGTGCACTTGCCTTGCGGACATTACTGGTCCTAAGAATGTCTTTTAAATATTATGTATATTTAGGTTGTTGTTCTCTATACAGTTTGTTCTCTATTTTATTTCTGGTAGATGACTGAATTCGATATAGCAAACATCCATCCATCAATGGATTTTGGCGGGAATTTCTGACATAGACTGGACACACCAGAAATCGATGACGCTAATGTATCTTTATTTATGTAGACAGATACATCACTTTCCAATACATTCTGAGGTACCTAAATAGAAATATCTGTGAATTCATTTTCCAATAGACAGCTTTTTACATTACGATGCCAAAATGATATGTTTATGACGTCAGTGGTTAGGTACCTAATCCGTAACCTCGACCCAATCACATCTTAACGCCACATGTATTGAAAGCTGGGCAGATTTAAACATAATTCATATTAAATGTACATCTATGACAGATGTATTTGATTGCGTCAGAAAACGCGGCGTCATTATATTTTACCGTTTCTACGCTGTTAATGTAGTGATTTAAAGCTTAGTGAAAATATTTGATAAAACTCATTGAAGGTTTTTGAAGACCGAGGGTTTCTGGGTGCCTGTTTCCGTACCAGGAGAAAGATGAGTGGGTGATGTGCTAGATAATGGGAATAGACCAAAGAGAATCTAATGGTTGTATCTAAACCAGTCCTCCCGCTTGAGATGTTACAGTTAAATTGTGAAAAGTATTTTTTGTAATAAATACAATTTATATGTATAATGCTACATTTTTCACTAAGCCGGAAAACTTAGCAAAAGCACAGTTCATGTATTTATGTTATAACATCGTGTGGGAACATTACAGGTCGATTTTGTTTATATGTTACATTTTTTTTTTAATATGTTTAATTGGGACATACTTATAAGTAAGTATAAGTATCATTCTGTATATTCCCCCATACCAAGTAAGATCTTCGTTTATGTAGAGCTACCAATTAAGGAGTGCTAACTATCCAACTTCCTTAGAATTATTTGGAAGTTTACCCAGCAATCTATAAAATGAAGGAGGAGGTGTTTAGCTTTGAGAATAATTTGAGCCTACAAGCTGTTGTTCCAAGTAAAGTTGCTCCTACATCTTGTTGAAACAAGCAGTAATTAGCCATTGTTTTAACTAAGCCTGCGGGGATTCAACCTGGTTAATTACTTGTTACTCAAATCTTTGTGTTTGCTGTTTAATTATGGTAGTTTTCGCTTTGTATTCAGAATTAACTTGCACCTTTGGGTGAACTTTGTGTTTAGCTTGGTACGAAGCTGATTGCGAATTTAAAAGGTTGAGTGAACCCACGTAAAGGGTTAGCATCCACTTATTTGGAGATATTACCAATGTTTACTAATATTACCAAGCTTACAACAGTAGCTACTTTTTCATTCTTTATTTCAGCTTTTATTCCAACAATGGCGGTACTTACCCACTTCTAAACGTTCGTCTGGAGAACCCTGAGTAGTCAACCGTGCTACTAAACCTACTGACAGGCTATTCGCATTACCAAGGCAAAGCATTAAAATATCGTCATACGAAACAAGAAGAGTTTTTGTACCTCTACCAATTTTTACCACATACACGGACAGAAAAATCTTTAAAAAATTACTGTGCTGTCTCATAATCTGAGTGCATTTGAGTGGTAATGGAAAAATTACCATGCTAGCACAGTAAAAATTCTTATGCTGTAGGTACAGTAAAAATTATTATTGTCCAATAAATTTTATTATTATTATTTATTGGACAACAATAAATTATAGTGAATTTTTTAATTAATTATTATTTTATAGTGAATTTTTCCCAATCTCACTCAGAAAATTTTCTGTAGATGTCACTTGCACTCACTTTACAGTGAAGAGCACAGTAATTTTTCTAAGAATTTTCTCTCCTCGTAGCTACTCGTGGGATTCTCATAAGTCTTAGTCTATATTCTATAGACCAAGATAGGCAAAGCTTTATGAAAGACAGACAGTTTTACCTAAAAGTTTTACGAAATCTTCGAAGTCATAATAATATATGAGATCTGTTAGTTTAAGATTTTATGAGTTTACTTACTTCTAATAATCAAGCCTATTGCCCGCCCAATAGGATATCCTATCGGCAAAAAAATAAGAGACTTCCCGATCCAGGCATCTGAGTTTTCAAAATTAATTATTTTTGTTCACCTTCGATAATAAAGGTTGTGCAAAGTTGTAATGCTTCTAGTGGTTTTAATAATCGATCAAAGGACATCATTCATTTCGTACCCAAAAATTAAAGTGCCAACCAGAAAGAAAAAGTACTGCTGTCTTATGAGAAATTACTTCTTGAGCATTTTTTGCTATTAATTACAACGAAAGTCTACCACTAACGGCTGATTGAGCGGCTATTTGAGATTGAAAAAGCCAAAAATCATATTTTAATAAAAGTTTATAGTTTATTAAAACACATTCAGGATTTTATGTTATGCTTAAAGCACTTGTTATAAAAATATTATTTTTGGCATTTTCTATCTCAAATAGCAGATGGGGGTTGATTTTAAACTTTCGCTGTATTAGTAAACAATGCTTAAGATGTTATTTCCCATAAGAAAATACCTAGTAAGTTACTTACTTTAATTTATGCGTATAAAATGTTCGACACTTGAATGATGTCCTTTGTATTAAGTACTATATTTTTATTAAAAAAAAAAAAAATAGGAGCACACAGACATCTGGCTTTGCACCACAGACAAGAGAAAAATGACGCGTATGACATAAGAAATATCACTTAGGTACAAGTACAGCATACGTATAAGCAACATTTATATAATGGAGAACATCGCCTTTTTGCTATGCTAAGACAATTCTAACGTCTAGACCCAGCGGTTATTTTATTTTTATTTATTTATTTGATTTTATAAAATGCATCTCTGTTGCATGTGTAGTACAAAATAAATGATAGATCAGTGCCCGTAGGTTCGTTACGGCCCGGGTAGGAAGTCGTCCCGCTCGGGACACGAACATGCGCCCGTGGGACATTCCGACATGCATCGCTGATTGCCGCACATAGGTAGCTATTAGTAAATGCATGTAATTGGTGTTTGTTTATGCAGATGCCGGGTATTAGTGTGGACTTACACCTAGAACATTGTACCTAGGTGTATGAGTTATTCTAAATTGAGAAAAACCATCAAGGCGTTTGTAAGACTACTCACAATATGTTTGCGCTATATTTTGAATTTCCTATCACAAATTCAATCGTAAATCCGTTCAATACCTACCTAAAGGATGCAGATATTCAGTCACTATGTTCTTGAAGCCGTTTTTTGTTGTGATTAATTGGACACCTTTGCTCATTAAAATAGGTTAACCCTTTACCGCATAGGAAACCATATATGGTTTGACATGTTTACAGTTTATTTTACTCTAAAAAAATAAAAAACTAGCGTATAAATCCTAATGGGGTTTGTTTTTCATATCATTAGCAATAATAAAACAGAACTATTTTGTCTATCATCACATACCACTTGGACATAAAAAAAAAACACTATAATTAATTATGAAGCTTTAATAAAGATATTAACATAAAAAAAAATTGTCACTAATTTAATATATCATGCAGTAAAGGGTTAAAAAAAATGTTTTGTCTTAAATATAAGCTCTAGTTTTTATCTATTCAACAATAGATGGCGCTGTTAATATAACACGAGCGGGCATCACTGTCAATCTCGTTAACCTAGTAACTAGTTCATAGATAAGCTTTTACTATTGGTTACTAGATGGCGCTATATTAACGCACTATTGCTATTTAAACTGACATATCGTCTTCTTCGTTGTTATAACTAAACTTATTGTCCATAATATTATTTCCTATTTCAGGTATTTTTTTTTACTATTTGTTATAGGTTGGAAAACCAGTTCCAAGGTTTACCTAATGGAGCTTACAAACAAACCTAGAAAGCGAATCATAGACACGAGTTGAAATGCTTCATGTG
Source organism: Eremobia ochroleuca (assembly GCA_949629135.1). Lineage (NCBI taxonomy): Eukaryota > Metazoa > Arthropoda > Insecta > Lepidoptera > Noctuidae > Eremobia > Eremobia ochroleuca. Next base: position 10,660,183 of record OX451401.1, on the reverse strand, counting down.
CCTGTAATATTCAGCACCCATACCTTCGAAACACAAATACCATTTTGCGGCAAAGAACAAGTACCTGCGTTAACTGTTACGCAGTTTGGCAGGTTTATAAAATGTGTGTGTACCTATTTGGTTCCAAATAAATGTTTTTTTTTTATTTTTACCTATATTTACCAAGAGGCTGATCCCTTGCAAGAGTAAACTTCTTATTCCAAAACTAAGCACTTACCTTACAATCTCCTTGCACGCAGATAGCTCTGAACCCTGGCTTGGTACAGGGCGTGCCGTCCACCACCAGCGCCAGAGACGCGTAGAACTGCTGCCCCCGCGGCCGACAGTTCAGGGTGCATGGTGAGTCGCCTGGAAATAAAATAAAAAAATAAAATGATTAATTAATTTAAGAATTTGGAGGCAAGATTGTGGTTCTGAGGAAACGAGGGGAAATTTATTAAGCAATGTATCACGTTGAGAGAAAATGGTTCAGATCATAATACAACGTGCAATGTTAAATGCGCAAAAATAGTTTGATCAGAATAACGAGCAGAATTAATTGAACCACTTTTTAATATAGGTCACATTTTTCAAAAAATCTTCATTAAAAACGTTGCCGTGTCTATTTATTAATAGGTCAAGCAAGCCAATGTCAGCGCGGCGCAGCGGCCCGGTGACGACTCCTCCCTCGATAAAACATCGTCGCAGACGCAAGAAACGATCAGAATGGCCAGTAAAACTAAAACAGCACATAAAACCTTTACAATTTTTTAAATGACTTATTTTCTCTCTGAAATAGGTCAATTGAATTAAAAATTAGTTGGGGTGTCTGAGGTTTTGCGCATTTAACGTTACACGTTGTATATGTTCGGAATCGAACTCAACATCTTTCGCGCGGTCTGCAGGCGCAGTCAGCGCGATCAACTGGACGTGACAACTCTCTCCCACGAGCATCACCGCGACGGACGATACTCCTCTCTGATTCAATAATTAATTGTTCTCGTGAAAGTTATAGTTTTTTAAGATTAGGCGGCAATATACCACAAACCATATTTAATCCAGTCCACTCTTTTATTCCACCCTGAGTTAACAGTCATTAATAGACAGTATTGAAATTAAATTATAGGTGTCTCAACACAAACACACACTCAATTATAGTTGGGTCAACAGTAAGTATGCCGAAAAATTGTTTAATTTTCCGGCATACTTACTGTTGACCCAACTGATGAGCAAGTAACGCAACCAGGAAAAAAAAAATAACCTAACTTTGTCTCTGTAAACATAGGGAACTCTACTACAGTGATACTGACAAGAGAAAGAATACAAATAATGGAACTTACCATCAACATAAGGCACCCACGTGTAAAACCTGCCGCGGAAAGGTCTTCTGTCATACACAGCGCACTGTTCTGCACGTGCGTCTCGAACTGGACCGGGACACGGCTGAGGACAAGAGATGAGATAAATTTTAGGACGAGTAAAGATAGATTCGCGTCGCGAGGGCTTTGGCCAAAGAAAATGCAGAGTCATCAACCACGACCACTTTGTCAAGAGTGAACGACTAAAGAGAGAGTGAGAGTAAGATAGATTTGAACATATATATAGATAAAGAAGATAGATTTGGAAAGATAAATTTGATATGGGGCCTATCAAATACATCTTGACTAATATTTTTACTCGTCCTAAAATCGTCGTAGGGTGAGATATCAATATGAGTCTCACCCTATAGGAAGCTATGATGCGGTGTGGTACGCTTAAGCATTTAACAGCCACATGTTCCCACTGCTGTGACACAGGCCTCCTCTTAATGAGAGGGAGCGGGTCGTAATCCATACGTGCTAGATGTCACATGTCCTCGAATTTTGTGGGTCTAGGACATGCCGGTTTCCTCACGATGTTTTCCTTCACCTTTTTGAGAGCAGTGGTGATGAAATAATTTACTCAAAGTAAAGCGGTTGTATGGGTTTGAACCTACATAGTCTGCTTGCCTAGAATCTTACTTAGTAATCTTAGAACCTCTTTAGTCTTTACGACTCCTTGGTTTAAAGTCTGATGGACTTGCAATTTTGTGAGACTTAAAAAAGGCTCTGAAGTTTGCCTTGCCAAATTATGTATCGTTGCTAATAACCCTCTGGCCGTTTTCTCAGTTGAAGCTCATGCTTCTTTCTTTGGCTGATCCGTTAGAACTCGGTTCTACTCTCTAAGTCCGTCAAAGAAGATACGGGCCCATCCGAAAGAATTGATTCATTAAAATAAGTGTCAAATTCATTTTTTGTTGGACGGGCTTATTCATATCAGGAGTAGGAACAGCTGTCAAATCGTCTCCCTGATTTCGTAAGCTAAATGTCAATCCCCAAGCTCTTTAATTAGGGAATAATACTCCTCACTACATTATTTTGTAAATCCAAGTGAGTACAAACCTTGGCATACAATTGCGCATGACTAATAACTACTGATATAACTTGAACCGGTCATTGACTTCATAGAGAGAGATTGCCGCCTCAACAATGATTTGTATTTATTTAGCATTGTGTATCGTCATGCCCCCCTTTCGCCTGTTGCTCAGGAGAGATGTGAACGTATCAACAGTGGCCCGGGGCGAAGAGATAATAGTATAATATCTTTTGAAACTTATCCTGATAACGGAGACAATGGTATCGCGGTAGCTCATCGACATTTTAATTTAGTATACGATGTATTGATGGGCCGTCGATAATTGCTCAGGCAGGAGGTAAACAATAAGAAAGGGGAAAAAAACTTATGTGTAAACATGTGGATTCAAATAAGACATTATGAAGTAGGAAAAACCGGTCAACCGAGGGTTCCGTACAAATGTGTAGGTAGGTAGGTATGTAAATAGTTTATCACGGGGTTTTTTTTTTGTAATATAACTACAAATTTACGGTTTTCGGATTTTTTCCTTTAGTTGTGCTACATAACATTGCTTCTTGCCAAATTTCATGATTCTAGGTTATCGGAAAGTACCCTATAGGTTTTGATTCCGGAACATAAACGCCCGTATCTTTTGATTGCGTTGACTTAGAAGCTTAATTTTTTTCACTGCTTCAAGAGATTGCAGCCTTAAGTATTTAATATTAATTAAAACTTGATAACTTCACGCCTTCTTCAGAAAAAGGGTCTCGAACGACGGACAGACAGACGGACAACGAAGTGATCTTATAAGGGTTCCGTTGTTCCTTTTGAGGTACGGAACCCTAAAAACGGCGGGGTGATTGCGTAACATACGAACAGCAGGAATGGCTTTCATTTTGACAGTTCAACAACATTCATTGCGTTATTTACGTGGTTGAGTGGTCAATTTTTTTTGAACATATGAAGCAATGGTTTAGCAATACATATTATGCTTAAAATTATTCTGATTGTTACTGATAGTGTGTCACGCAAGTACGGCTAGCTAGTCGTCCTAAGTTAAGGTGTATACGAGAAGTTATTACTGTTATTAGTTTTGTGTAGTTAGATTCTACTTAAAAAAAAAAAAAAAATTATTTAATTTTAATTGGATCAAGGTTACACCACGAAAGCTTTGCGATCGTACTTCACCTTATAAAACATTTTATTTTGAGCGCAGATTTCTTTTTAGGTAATTTCGTCTCAATAGGACTTGACTTTTTTTTGGTAGGTTACTTTTCTGTCTGATAGACTTCTTGGCAAAGCACCTGTGAATTGCCCTTTGATATTATATGCAGTATCGTGCTAATCTTCAATTCATTATTATATATTATATTGTATGGAGTTCGCCAGCTGTCGCTGTAAGCCAGCGCTGGGGCTCTGCCTCGCATAGGGTTGCAGCATTGAAAAAAAAAAGAAAAGAACAAAAATAACGAGTATTCTATTCTATTCTATTCTATTCTATTCTATTCTATTCTATTATGCTGAGCGATGGCCGTTTTACGTGGATGAGACAAAAACATTTTCCCCTAACTAATTCTTTTCAGGGTTCCGTACCGAAACGGTAAAACGGGACCCTATTACTAAGACTCCGCTGTCCGTCCGTACGTCCGTCTGTCACCAGGCTGTATCTCATGAACCGTGATAGTAAAACAGTTGAAATTTTCACAGATGATGTATTTCTGTTGCCGCTATAACAACAAATACTAAAAAAAAGAATAAAATAAATATTTAAGTGGGGCTCCTATACAAAAGACATGATTTTTTGCCGTTTTTATAGAAAAGTGTACGGAACCCTTCGTGCGCGAATCCGACTCGCACTTGGACGGTTTTTTGTGATTTGTGTATTTTCTTTCTGTCATGATTGCCGCAAATAAGCGTTTTTTCTTTCTTTCTTTTCTTTAGGTACTTACTGCTGTGTTACACTCGTGGTACCGGCGCGCGAGTCCGGGACAGTCGGGCCCAGACGAGCTCGGTGCGTGGATCACGTTGCGTGTTCGTCTTGCATGCTCAATGCTTCGCACGAGTTTCCTTCTTTTTCTGCTCCGCCGCATTCTGGAACGTGAAAAGTTCATTTGAGATGATTTTTTCCTGTACGTATACACAAATGTGCGATCCGTATCATATACAGGAAGCCTCAGAATACACTCAGTAGCAATTAACGGTTCCTTATTTAAATTGTTAAGAAAACAGTTGACATTGCACTCCATTTTCCTTCTTATCGTATCTAAGGGCAAATTCTCGTTATTTTAAGAACATTCAAAGTCTGATAAAAAGGGAATTAGAGGTATTTTTGACAGTCTGTCAAAAATAACTCTTGAACGTTTTATATTAGGAAGGTTGGCCTTCTGAGCTGGAGAAACTTTATCGGGTACTCCCAGGAACAGTGTGAGACTTTCCTAACAAACGGTCAGTTTATAAATTGTCGGACCACATGCATATTTTGACTTAACAGGAAACCTGAACACTCACAACTCAAAAACCCATAGATACTTTTACTCGTACTCTAACCAGTGAATCGGTAAGTACTCGTATACTTTTCGAAGCAGCTTGTAACCTTCTACGAAAAACTTGTGCAGGTACAAGCTTCAAAGGCACGGGTTTGACGCCACGGTTGGCGCAGTGGTTAAGCGATTGACTGCTGCGCTGCGTGTCGCGGGTTCGTTTCCCGCACGGAGCAAATATTTGTATGACCTAAAAGTAGTTGTTCCGGGTCTGGCTGTATGTGTATGTGAGTGTAAATGTTTATACACGCACCCACAATACAGGAGAAATTCATAGTGTGGAGCAGTTTAAAAAAAAAAAGCAAAATCCGTATGCACGAATCGTAGTGCATGTCTAGTATTGAGGTCTATAATGCGAAGTGGAACAGAATCCCGCCAAGATCCGCTTCATTCAAACTCCGATTCCAATAATCCTCATGAAATGAAAATCTGTGATGGACGTGTACAGCTAATTGTGTCAAATGTTTATACATATTGATAGGTACTGGCTAGCGTTAGTATGTAAAGTGGCACTGAGACAGAACTGGAGATTCTCTCAGACATCCTAAATTCCGAGCTTCTATACGTCATCTTGTTCGCACTTAGCTTAGTTAGTACCTACTTAGAAATCTTCACGTCATACGGTTTCAGTTTGAAAGCTTCCGCTTGGTCTTCTACATTAGTGGTTTGTAGATCTCATGGAATAGAATAGAATAGAATAGAATACTGTTTATATGGCTACAGAAAACAATATGTAGCAAATAGTAGCTATATATGTAGACCAGACAGTCGGGCTGGTCCACAAATTCAAGGTCGCTCAGCGCGCTATGCTCGGAGTTTCATTGATGGGTAAAATCAGGAATTAAGTTATCCGGAGAAGAACCGGAGTTAGCAGACTGAAGTGGCAGTGCAGCAGACGAGTCTTAGAGTATAGACCGCGTATCGCGTATCGCAAGCGTAGTGCCGGATGCCTCCCAGCTAGAATGGACCGACCACCTTAAGAAGGTGACTGGGACAGCCGATGCGGAAGGCGGAGGACAAGGTTTCTGGCGCAGCCTGTGAGAGGCCTATGTCCAGCAGTGGACTGCGATAGGCTGAGTTGAAATATAGACCCGACGTAGGATAGCACGACCTTTTTACGCATTGGATAATGGTGATTTTGATACCTTTTGTCGGACTGGATAATAGTGAACATTTCTATACAGTACAACACTGTGAAATAGCTTGCTATCTTTGGACATATTTGTTTATTTTCCTTATAACTGGGGATAACTTGAAATGTCTTAAAATAAAAATAATGAAGATGTCTAAAAATATTTGTTCAAACACTAAACGTTTTATCATAACATTTTACCGCCAAAACACAGAAAATGTATTAGCGATTCTTTTTGTTTTTGTTGGAGTATATTAAAGTGTATTAGTACGAGTATTTACTTGAAAATATCTACTTTAAGTACCTATTATTTGGTGAATATTAAGTTAAAAAAATAAGACGGCGTCAAGTGTTTACTTTAAACAGCTGCTTAGCGATTTTTTGCAAGAAATTTTAAAATATGCATGTCTTTACATATTGACTTAGGTGATCCTTAAATTTTATATGCCATGTCTTTTAAATGGCGTGCTATTTGTCAGAATAAACTTGTTTTCTTTCTTTTTTTGTAAAAATAAGATTGTTTTTAGAAGGAGGAATTTGGACTTAATAGACCTATCTTGACTTTAAACTTGTGGTCGATTACCTGGGTGTACTGAAATAATAATGTGTCAGCTGGACGACACATCAACATTTTCCTTTTTTTTCAATTTTAATGTATTATAATCATTTTGAAAAACTCATTGATCGAGTCTCAAAAAATCGCAAAGAATGTCCACAAAATTAATGGAGTAATGGAACTATGGAGAAGTCCACAGAAGATGCACAGGATGGATGGCAAGCAGCACATGAAGTATTTTTTGCTCCGTTGGTGTAATTGCTGGATGGCGTTCCAGTAGGAGGATACAGACATAACTTCATCAATATTTTTTGAGCACAATACACTACCTTTTGAATCACGAAATATCCACGAACTAGTCTCAAGAGGCTATAATTATTATTGTTTAGGATTAATGTTGTATTTCACAACGGAAATTAAGATAATACTTTTCTACATACGTACCCACGGTTTGTGGCGCAGCCTGGGAGAGGCCTATATCCAGCAGTGGACTGCGGTAGTATTTATTATTTGTTTATATAAATATATTTATATTTGCACGAGTTATTGTAATTTGATCAGGACAACGTCTGTCGGGTCAGCTAGTTCAAAATAAAGACTATTTTAATCTAAATTCCGAATAAGTGGAGGAAGTTAATGTATCTATCGAATAATATTTACATAATTTAAAATCTAATAGTCATAAATAGCAATGCTGCCAGCCTTTTTGGTACTTTTCCTATTGACAGCGATAGATTGGGACGAGTTTTTCATGCCCTTTGATTTGTTCCTCTCCTTTTTATATACTTGTTTGTATATCACGGTTGGCGCAGTGGTTAAGCGATTGACTGCTGCGCTGCGTGTCGCGGGTTCGATTCCCGCACGGAACAAATATTTGTATGACCTACATGTATTTGTTCCGAGTCTGGGTGTTTTTCTATCTATTATATGTATGTATTTACAAAAAAAAAATGTATATAAGTAGTTTATCAGCCATCTTGTTACCATAACACAAGCATTAGGTTGCTTAGCTTGGGACAAATGGTGCTGTGTGAAATGTCCAGGGATTTATTTATTATTATTATTTATTATATATTTATCATTTTTCGAAGAAGCTGATATTATTTCGGCATAGACAGTCCGGAAAGAGAAAAAGAGAGAGTTATTTTCAAAACAAGTAGCGTAGTCATCTCAACACCCCTCTTCCTTGAATTTGTATATATTTATATAATAGTAAATCGTATGTATGTGTTTATAACCTATTTATGTGTTGATCTAGTTTTAATAATTTTTTTTTTTCTAAATTTATCATTGTTCCTCTCAACCAAAGCACCTGCCATCTAATCTCTTCCCCACCCTTGGTTGACTGGTAGAGAATGCCTAAGGCATTAAGTCCGCCTTGTACCTTTTATGCGAAAAGTTTAATGAATAAATACATAAATAATAAATATGTAATTTCCTTTGTGCCCAAACATTATGTGATAATAGGTAAAAGGAGGAAATCTTTATTCGCTTGACTGAATTGAATTACCATTTTCCAAAGACCCGAAAAAGGAACGCGCCTTTGAATTAATCATTACACTCCAAAAAATATATGACATACCGCCTACATTATTGTTCTGATGTACCTATATAATTCTCGTACGTTTGTACATAATATAATGTAGTAGGTAGCTATACACCGCCACACGTATACTCGTAATGAAACCTCATTGTTTCAGCTCATCATTAGTACAGGAATCCGCCGCGACGGGGCGCCACACACGACTTTTGTCTAGTAATTAAAATTATGAAACTGCCTCGCCTTATAATACGCCTACAAGTAATCGGTTCAGATATTGATACTTCATTCTTTTGATGATATGTTTTAATTAGTTGTTCGCGCCGCCAGTCATTTGTTTATTATTAGTCGGGACTTCGGGAGTGGTATATAGGAATGTTTATTGTTTATCTTATTGTATTGATCTGTGAAGAATTTCACACATGTTCAAAACATGACATGTTACGTAAAGTTTTACAGTGGGTAGTGTCTGGTTTTAATTTTCATTAATGCATTAAGTGGAAAATCAATATTTATGAAAAATTATGGCGACAAAAAACCCGAACATTTCATTACATATTTGTTAATTATTATCACACACATTCTTATTATTTTAACACTTCAAATATTTAACTACTGATCTCGCTGACTTACAAGTCAATAAGAGAATTTTGATGTGAATTTGAGTACCCAGTCGTATGCGCCTGCGTCATGGCATCATCATCGTAAAGCTTCGGGTATTGTCGGCTCCGCTCGTTAAATAGTTGTAAAAAACAAATGGAAAGTACACGTAAGTTTTTACTTGTCTATAGTTAACATGGCCATTTAGCTAATTAAATATGTATCTACAAACACCATGGCAGATTTGGTACATGCTTGGGAAATTCGATTCGAACGAGTATATAATTATGTACTTTAAATAGGAATTATTATTGCTTGAACATAATAAATGTAAACAAAAAGATTACAATCATGTAACTGCTAAAGACCATTTTGTCCGTCAATCAAATTGCTTGTAGAAAAACAGTTCAGACTTGTAACCAGTTGTTCACTTGTCCCATTCAGTTCTATATTGCCTTAATTTGGCGTGTTCGATGTGATCAGGGCGATAGGGTCACTGAACGTTTTGTTAGCCTTTGACTTTGTAGCCAAATCAATGTTTGATCAAACACTTGAACAAGATGTGGTACAACTGCTGTTCTCTGGGGCTCTGGGAAAATTGGACTGTTTCTCACGTTGATCTTGTTGTTGAAGAATAATAATAATATTAATAATAATCTTTATTGGAACAAAAACGCATTTTACAAATTGATTGCGTACGTAAATAGCTACATTAGTTAGAAACTGTGTCGCAGCTATTAAGGCCCACCTCCAAGAAGGAGACGACAGAGTTCCAGATCCCAGAGATGAAAAAACAGTAGCTGTTAAAAAATATATATATACAACGTGTAACATTAAATGCGCAAAACCTCAGACACACCAACTGATTTTTAATACAATTGACCTATTTCAGAGAGAAAATAAATCATTAAAAAAATTGTAAAGGTTTTATGTGCTGTTTTAGTTTTACTGGCCATTCTGATCGTTCCTTGCGTCTGCGACGACGCTTTATCGAGGGAGGAGTCGTCACCGGGCCGCTGCGCCGTGCTGACATTGGGTTGCTTGACCTATGAATAAATAAATAAAAAAAAAGTCACGGCAACGTTTTTAATGAAGATTTTTTTGAAAAATGTGACCTTTAGTAAAAAGTGGTTCAATTAATTCTGCTCGTTATTCTAATCAAACTGTTTCCAGGTTTACACGTTGTATACACCACCGTGAAACGTCTGCATTGCTTGCAGGATTACCTGGCTGCTATTTCGATTTATTTTTTACCACTACCTCACCTAGTGTGACGTGCATTGTGAAGTGTGAGATGATGCAGTTGGCGATTGTGCAAGACTGTGAGTCAATGACTTCTGTAGACAAATTCCCGTACTTAATTAAAAACGTTCAAAATCTAGTAGTCTCATCTCAGCGACAATCAATGTCAAAAAATGTAGGAAAATTAGAGCAATTTTTGACAGAATAAGAATGAGACCAGACTGTGAACGTTCTTAAAATTATGGGAACTGCCCTTCAGAGGTTACGTTGTAGTTATTGTATTCGGTGATTCTCTGCTACTAAAAAGTACTAACACGATCAACTTGCAAGATTGATAACAATGGCAGGCCTGTTGGTCTAGTGGTCAGTGGCCCTGACTACTATACGCAAGGTCGTGGGTTCGATTCCCACCCAGGACAAATGTTTGTGTGATGAGCACGATCATTTGTTCTTTGTCTGGGTGCAATTTATCTATAATATGTATGTATTTATAAATATAATGTATGTTTATCAGTTATCTAGTACTCATAGCACAAGCTCTGCTTAGTTTGGGACTAGATGGCGTTGTGTGAAAGTTGTGGAATATTATTATTATTATTAATGACAGCCTTGTAGGTGTTATTATAATTAGGTTCCTATTTCTAAACAATTTTTTACATCTATTGACCTGAGTTCCATTTATCATGCCTTTACATATGTATTTGCTTTATTGAAAAGGAGTTTTGTTAAGGCCCGTACACAACACGGCGGAACAGCCTAGTCGAGATAAAAAATGTGAAAGTGTTGATAATCCGTCGCTAATGTTGTGTGATAGGCGGACGAAATCCACGTGTCCAATCGATGTTCTAATCACATCATATCTCACTCGAATTGATCGTGTGTACAGGGCATTAGGTCGGCTTATTGAAAGTAAATATATCCCGATTTAAAATAGGAACGCGTTGAACTTTGGGTCATTTTAGAAGAGAGCGTTGAGTTTTGTTTGGATCCGAATAATGTCCTCTCTTCCCCTTTCGGCCACGGCGGCCAATTTCAACGGAGACAAGCCTTCGGCGCGGGAGATTTTATAGTGCACAAGTGTGCGCGCAGACATAGATGCACTCCCTCTTCCCTCACTCACATAGTCAGATGGGACGGCAATCGGACACGACCGTAAAGAGATATACCTACGTACCAAATGCAACGTAAATAACGCAATGAATGTTGTTGAACTGTCAAAATGAAACCCATTGCTACTGATAGTGTGTCCATACCAAATGCATACCAAATATAATAAATAACATCAAAGTCGAAGTGAGTAGTAGCAAAACATTTATATTTTACTTTTTCAAATAATAATATAATAATAGCCCTCTTCCTCTATCCTATGTTGCTGTGCCCGACAGGGTCCACAATGATCTAATATTATGTATATTTTATAATGTACCTACCACCTAAGTTCAAATTGTGGAATGCAAATAAAAATATTGAGTATTGAGTATTGAGATCAGGCGCAGGACGAACGGCTTATCGTGCTTTCCAAGACACGGGGGTATCACACCGCCAACTTCCAAACTCCGGGCTGTTACTAAGAAATTCTCAATGGAAAAACACAATAACACTTCGCACAACCCAGGAATGTAAATATACAGCGCAAGTAAATGTGGTGCACGGTATTTAAAGTTTTTCCCTATTCAGCTAAATTCTTTAGGGTAAAGGACGAAAACCAAGTTTCTTTAGTTGTTGTGGTCATTAATAGTACTTTAATGGGTCGTTGAGCTTTAACCAGAGAGTGCTTTTGCCCTAAATACGCCAACTTAGAAAATGGGCACACTATGTCAAATCGATACAGTTTTAACCACAGTTTATCTTACAAACTTGGTATTTACCCGTTTATTCCTAACTAAGAAACCCTCCATTAACGTCAAAATAAATGATTAGACATTTCCCATTCAGGCGATGTATTTCATTATCATTTCGGTCGCATCCCTCGATGGTAAGGAAGCGATACGTTTTGCGAGTGCCTGGCTTGTTCCGATAGGCCATTAGTCATGGCAGTCATGGGCCATCGTTTGTCTCAGTACCGCTTGATCCTCTATTATATCTGAGGGTTGATGACTTGGCCGTGATGTGGGAAGACAGGGCTAATCTGAATGTTTAAGATTGATGGACTGAGAGGGTAATGGGAAAGGAGGTACGGAGTTACGGAGTGAAAGGAGGTTTTGATGCGTGTGTGTATTTGTAATTGAATTGTGAATTGATTTGTGATTGAAATATGTTAGGCACTATTGGTACCAAGTGATTTGTAGAAAAGGATTCTCGATTGATCGGACATCGGTGATTTAGGTTAAGTAAGCACGGCCGCCGAGCATGGTAGGTACCCAATTTTGTCAAGTTCCCCAACGACTGTTCATTGTAGCGGTCATTGAGAGCTATCAACTGCCAGTTACTATGGAGCTTAAGGCTACGGACACGAACTCAGCGGCGCGGCAACGCACATCAGCACCTTAATTGCGTAACACACTATTATCTCAATTTGAATCATTATGAAGCATATTGCTAATCCATTACTCCATGTTCGAAAAATGTGTCTTCTCAACAACGTAAATAACGCAATGAATGTTGTTGAACTGTCAAAATGAAACCCATTGCTACTGATAGTGTGTTACGCAATTACCCTGCCGGCCTCGAAGCCAGCGGGCAGATCGCGCGGCGCTAGAGCGGCGTAGTGTTGTGAGAAAAACACAACCGACTTCCAAAAAAACACTACAAAGTGAAAAATAATTTTAATTTTGGAAGTCGGTGTCGTTGGTTCCGCATTTTGGTTTTTTGACACCGACTTCCGAAATTAAAATTATTTTTCACTTTGTAGTGTTTTTTTGGAAGTCGGTTGTGTTTTTTTTATATAAAATTTTTTATTTTTCACTTTTCAGTTATATCTACCCCAATCAAATTCATATAAACACTACTTGCTATGTAAATATCAGTGACAGGAAGCCGCATCTGCGTTTATAGGGTACAGACGTGATGTTATGTTGTGCGATTGCGTAAACAATGCATACATATGCGATAGCAGCAATCGCGGTTGTTTTACTGGTATTAAATTATTATTATAATAAAAAAAAAATATAACTGTTGTAGTGAGTACAGGCGTGATATTATGTTGTGTGATGGTGTAAACAATGCTTAGATATGCTATAGCAACAATCGCGGTTAATCTGCTGTTATTTATTCAAGAGTTCCCCCGATTTCTACAAGATCCCATCATCAGATATTGAAATGGTGACAATGGGACCACACGGGAAGCACCAGCTTTCAAATAAAAAAAGAATCATGAAAATCGGTTCACCCAGTCGGTTATTATGAGGTAACAAACATAAAAAAAAAAAAAAATACAGTCGAATTGATAACCTCCTCCTTTTTTTGAAGTCGGTTAAAAAGTGTCTTTAATCGCGAACGAAATTTCTAAACAGCGACGGTAACATCTTTTTAATACAACATTTTGAAACATCGGTCGATCAAAACAAAAAATAAAATGCAAAACACTACGTCAATGCAGACGAGCGGGCACCGCTAGACTAGTGCGCATCGCTCGTACGCCACTCCCCGCGTCGCGTCGCTCCCTTCGAGGCCAGTTTCATATAAATCTATGCATTCAAACGCGACGCTCTCGCGCCGCTGCCGCCGCTGCCCCGCGCCCGCTGACTTCGTGTCCGTAGCCTAATCGATTGAAAGTTTCTCTGTTTATTTCTCTGATTCATTGTTTTATACATGTGGTGTTTACCTATGAGTAACTGATGCACTGTTATTTTACTTTTAAAAATGTATTATGCGTTTGTATCAGTGTAATTAATTGGTGAACCTGTAGCGATATCTACAACGCCATGTGAACTACGCGTCATAATGACGTCACGCTAAATCCTGCGTCTCGCAAGCAGAGTTTACCGCGCAAATAGCATATAACGTGTAACGTTAAATGCGCAAAATCTCAGACACCCCAACTGATTTTTAATTCAATTGGCCTATTTCAGAGAGAAAATAAGTCATTAAAAAAATTGTAAAGGTTTTATGTGCTGTTTTAGTTTTACTGGCCATTTTGATCGTTTCTTGCGTCTGCGACGACGCTTTACCGAGGGAGGAGTCGTCACTGGGCCGCTGCACCGCGCTGACATTAAAAAATTAAAAATAAAATATTTATTTCAATAACTTACAATATTTTCATTTTTACTTTTAGGAATGACCTTTTAAGCAAAATAAATGCTTGTGTTAGGACATTCCGCAAACATTGGCTTGCTTGACCTATTAATAAATAGATATGGCAACGTTTTTAATGAAGATTTTTTGAAAAATGTGACCTATATTAAAAAGTGGTTCAATTAATGCTGCTCGTTATTCTGATCAAACTATTTTCAGGTTTTGCGCATTTAACGTTACACGTTGTATACACGTATACAATAGCCCGCCAGACACAAAACCCGTCTGGTCAGAGGATCCTCCCTTTTCTATGCAAGATGAGTAATATTTACACTCTGTTCCTCATACCTCATAAGCCTAGTAACCAAAGCTTATTATAATTCTCTATGCTAGTAACGAACATGGGCTATGGGCTATGGGGCCTACGATGCCAGACAATAAAAAATAAAAAATATTTTTTTTATTTTTATTAATAGATACCGTAAATCTTAGACGGTAACGAGTTTTTCTGAGTCATGTTCGCCCTCGCATACGACACTTTGTCAAACACACCTCGCAAACAACAGCAAATCTCCTCATTAGCTTTACTATTTCAATCTAAAATAATATATGACTCAATCGACTTTCCTGAATACCGCTATCTAGTACGTAACTACTCGGTCGGCGCGGGCGCAGGTTGGAAGGCTCTCCCGCGGTGGCCAGCCCTCGCTCCTTTATCGATCACGCGCCCTATCATTAGATATCATTGTGATCTATGATCAATGCGCCCGCGACGCGATAGGGTTGACGCTGCAATTGTTTGGATTACTTTTTGTTTGTTTGGGTGACAATGATTAGGAATTTTGAATATTAAATTTGTATGTAAATAAATTAATTGAGTTGCATAATGTTACGAGAAATAATAAAATGGTGGTGTATGATATAAACTTGTCAAATGGTAGATGTTTTAGTAAGTTTTATTTGTAAAAGGGAACTTGAAGGTAGTATATCGATGGAGATTTTTTAAATTTTAACTTAATTGTAACCCAAAATCATGCCTGCAAACCCCGAGGGCTTAGGGGTTTCATTTAACCCCCGGGTTAGCGTTAGGATTAAACTAATTATAAAGGTTTATAATTTTTCTGAACCTTTTTTTAAATTCAATTAAATTTGCTTTAAAAAATAATAACCTCAAAATCTAGTAAAAGCCCTGACCCACTTCAATAATTTTAAAGCGTGTTACAAAAAGAATTAGTGCCCTCACTATCCATACGACAAGCCTCCGTATCTTAATAGCGGCTCTGTAATGAAACAATTAATACAAAACCTCACGAACAATACAAAAAACTTAACACATTAATCTTCCTCACGTGTTCCCTTGTTTGTTTTATATTGTTCTACACGAATACGGTTTTTAAGACCTTTGAGAAATTAGAATAGTGACGTATTTATTTATTTGAATTTTATCGTCACTTCGACGAAGTTTTGGTGTTGTTTTATGTATTAATAGCTTAAGGGGTATTAATTAAAGGTAAGTTTTGTTTTTGAAACACTTTCCCTGTTTTAATCGATATCGTGCGGTCTTATGATTTATAACTTGACGATATTATCATGGACGTCTATACAATGTATATAGAAATACGTGCACATTATAAACGATATCGTGGACGGTTTAAAAGCGTCTTCATATACATATTTTCATACATTTTTTCATTATGATGCCGCTGATAATGTCGCCACGTTAGAAATGATAAAATCGCTCATTCTGTTTCGACGGCATTTTTTTTTTTTTCTGAGGAACTGAGGTTTTACGTCACAGGGAGTCCAATCAGTGCCGAAGTAAAATTTGCCAATTTTCTGAAATTTAAAGTCACATACACAAAGAGCCACACCCGGAACAACTACTTGTAGGTCATACAAATATTTGTTCCGTGTGGGAATCGAACCCGCGACACGCAGCGCAGCAGTTAATCGCTTAACCACTGCTCCAACCGTGCTGTCAAATTAGTCAAAGTCGTGCCGTGCCGGCAATTTCTTTTACCTATTAGTATTATTCAATTACTATTATTAGAATAATTCTTTGTAAAGGTACACAAATAATTATGTATAGACGCCAGCACATCAAGCTACCCGAAACTCCCAAATTTTCCCAATCCACTTTGAACCTTATGCTTTAGCGACAAAGTTGAAAATCTATTGAAGAACTTTGACAGATTGTAGTAGCTTGATGTGCTGGCGTCTGTACTTATCCAAAGAAAAGCTTGGACGTTGTGAAACTGTCATCACACTGACACTTTACATACGCATACGCCTTCAAGTAAAAGTTGCATTGCATTTAGAGAAAATCATTCATTGTTAAGAGTATAGGCTGTAAAGATTTTTGACTATACCTTGAAATAATAGTCTAGTAGTCCAACCTAAATCTATAATCCAAAAATCAGGCCTTTTTCATACTTTGCTATCAAATTGGGTGAGATCTAAGATGTCAACCTGGCAGGTTATAAAATTTCTTACCTAGCAGGATCCCTGGGCAGACAATGTCGTTCTTGTACTGCCACTCCACCCCCACAAGTCTTGGAGCAGGGGCTCCAGGTCCCCCATGAGCTCCACGCGTACATTGTCGTGTTCGTTCGAATCGCTTCTGTCGTTCTTGGCACCTGGAAGATTTTGTATAGAAGTATTTTTTTAATCATCATTAAAATACGCCGACTAATAACTGTCTACTGCTGGATGCGGACCTGTCCCAAGAATGGTTACAAGATCAAGTGAAAGTGATGCTGGGAGAAGTCTTAAGCTAATCAGCCATGACGGTGTTTCAGGTAATCGATAGGTACGAGTACCTCTTCTTTATTGGAATAAATCTGACCTTATAATTGAAGATCAAATTCCTGGATGTTATTACAAAAATATAAGTGTCTGTTGCCTTAGTTTAGGTAGGTATATATTTTTGTATTAGTTCAATGGAACTACTAAACCGTAAGATCAAAACCGCAATAATAACAATTTGAAAAAAATCCATTATTGCGTTATTTGATCGAATTCTTTGATGTGATTATTGATTTGTGTTCGTAAACGCTATTTCAGACTGTTTTCGTTTCAAATCTGTTATTATGTCAAGGCCAATATCTCAATTTAACAACAAATGCAGACATAACTGAAACAACATCATTAGTCAAGACCTCTCATAAATATTTCTAAATTATGCCAATTGTTCCAGTATGTTCATGTACCAAATTTTTAAATCACAATAGCATTCAAGGAAACATTGATTCAGCTGATACATATACCCATTTCTATTAAATGAATGGCGGATAGATTGATGGGTCATTGACGTTGTATGAAATGTTCCACTTGGCTATATCATTCTCGAAATTGTGCCTAAATTGGCCCAGATGTTCAGTCTTATAGGCTACATTGTTTGAATTGTTGTAGTGGACAGTGGTGAAATAAATTTCAGTCACGTTATCTTTTAAGTACCTTTTAATACAGCTGTATTATATAAAGTGAAACACATATATTCAAATGTAGCAACTGCAGTCGATATTATTCCATTATTTATTTACAGAAGCGTACAGAAACAAATGATTAAAGTCAAAGCTATCAATGTTGCAATACCAAATGAATTGCAACATGCAATTTGTTTAAAGAGAGCTTTCTCCGAGATCAGTGTAAGTCAACATCAAAGGGTTATAATTGATGACGTCAGTAACTCAC
The DNA here is from genome assembly GCA_949629135.1 of Eremobia ochroleuca. Taxonomy (NCBI): domain Eukaryota; kingdom Metazoa; phylum Arthropoda; class Insecta; order Lepidoptera; family Noctuidae; genus Eremobia; species Eremobia ochroleuca. The sequence continues at coordinate 10,642,355 of OX451401.1, read as the reverse complement.
CGGTCGTCCAACCTCCGTGCTAGTCGTTTGTGCGTATATGAGTGGGTCTCGCGAACAAGCGAGGAACCTGCAACAATAACAATTCAACTCAAAATCTTCAATTGTAAACACCCTGTGTAGTATTACTCACATGATTTATTAGATTTATGTAGCTTGGGAATGCTTTGTACGAATTTACGGAGTGACGAAAATGTTGCTCACAGAAATAATTCACCGGCCGTGATGTCGAGTCATCTCGCGTTGAACAAAGAAAATATGCTTTCACTTCGAAAAGCTTTGACAACAACGTTTCAGGTTTTATTGCTGGCTGTCTTTAGTTCTTAGCTTTAAATGTCTGTAACATTGGATTTCTGTAGCGGTTTATTTGTAGTCGGCATAGATATTAAATGTGGAAAAACAAAGGCTTTGCGTTGGCTAAGTATAGGTATTTCTTCTTGCGAGTGTCGTAAGACAGGAATTATATCAATTTAGTTCTGCGATGACCAATCGGTTTGTTCAGGGTGGTACTTGAAATTATAGTGTTGTAGCTGTTTATGTTTTAGTTGCGTTGTGCTTTGTCAAGTTCTATTTAGTGGTTTTGTTAAATAAGACTAGGTATGAAATTTTATCAGTCATTTTCTAGAATAAGCAAATGGTTCTTTTCATTAACGATGCTGCATTATCATGAACTCGGAACTTTTTTATTTTCTCTTGTAGATATTTGGCCCACACCGGAAGAAGCTTCTTTCAGTGTGGGCCAAAATAACCACTACGTGGAGCCCTGACAGAGCCAGAAGGCATCGCGACAGACAACACAAACTACCATTGGTCCACTTTAGCCCTGGATCGAAAGAGCTGGAAGTCATGGGGAAGGCAGATCTTTGCTCACCTGTGGGATGAATCAGACTAACAGCAACAGTAGCTTCTTTCAAGAGGTTTTTTCACATAGAAATGTATGTTTTGACAACATTTAGTGATTTAAAAATTTGGTCCAAAAGAAAGGGACGTTTTATGGACCGGAATTTTTACGAAAGCGCTGACGTGTGATGATCAAAAATCACCAGCTCGTTCAGAGTAAGCGCGTTAATTATTTCTCGTTCTTCATAATGTAGGTATGAGAAAAACCTTTGCCGTGCAGTGGGAAAATTAAATGCCGCTACAGATAAAACGGAAATTCCTAGTACTTAATAGTAAGTTGGCAACAGCATCAAGTTGCACCAGTTTGTACCAACATGATAGGTGGTCGTCCTCAAGCATTCGCATGCTTAGAATTTATATTTTGTACGTTATTTTGCCCGCTGTGTATTCCTTTAGCATTTGAATTGGTTACTGTGCTGTGAACAAATTGGTTTAATTCCTGGTTTAAATGGACCTTTATTGTTTGAACTTGCCTTTATGTAGGTAATATTATACTCGTGCTTACAATATTACTATCTTACTTGTACAGCCCTTTATGTATACCAAAACAGATGGGTAAAATCAACGACGATTTTTTAAAGAAAGGAAGGTAGTTTATTTTCATTTCAGCCGCTTACATTCTAGGTATGGAGGGTAGAGGTAGGGCGAACTGGTGACAGTGAAATTAAGATACTCCATAGACAAGTTAAGACATGATTAAAAAATTTGCTACTAAAAATACGTCAATTTACATCAGGCGCTGACTAATTTGACAGGACTAAACTAATATTTATCTTCTGTCCTTTTCTTAATGAAATAGAAAAAAAAAATAATAATAATATAATAATATTCCACAACTTTCACACAACGCCATCTAGTCCCAAACTAAGCAGAGCTTGTGCTATGAGTAGGTACTAGACAACTGATAAACATACATATATATTTCTAAATACATATTATAGATAAATTATACCCAGACAAAGAACAAATAATCGTGCTCATCACACAAACATTTGTCCTGGAATCGAACCCACGACCTTGCGTATAGTAGTCAGGCCCACTGACCACTAGACCATCAGGCCTGAGATGCATTGAACTTAAGTTTAGTTTAGTTTGCGAACAACCGAATCGGCACTTTTGTAAGTTTCTTTTTCATAGTTTTCTGCTTTATTAAGGCTCGCGCAGATTAAGGCGGGCCGCGTCGCAACGCAACACTTTGCAAAAATCCTCCTTCATCACTTTCGTACATTTTCTATGAACCATCGCTCACTACAGGCAGGCCGCATCGCACTTTTTTGTATGAAAATGCGTTGCGCTGCGGCCCGTTGCGGCTGTAATCTGCGCGAGCCTTAATGTATTAAGGCTCGCGCAGATTACAGCACCTTTTTGATAAATAGGTATGTCGCATTGTCAGTTATATTAAATATGGGCCCTATTTGATACAACCAGTCCAGTTAGGTTATCATCACAACCCATCTAAGAACGGCGTTGTTCAAACATCGCACCGAACCACACATGTATATGAGTTATGCTTATGAGTCATCAGCCCTCAAGGGCTTCAATATTCGGCAATCCAATACCAAGAATGGCTCCGTATACTACTAACAAAACAATACATACATTACAGATATAATACTAATACAAAGGGCTCTTAATATCCAATGGAAGTGTCAAATGATAATTATAATTTCCATCACAACCGGCGCTAGTACTTTATGTCGCCGATAGAGGGCGCTTCTGAATACTAAGTAAGTGATAAGATCGGTTGCTAATGCTTTATTAAAATAAGCCATTCATAGCTAAAAGGAAATAGTTTTGCTAATATGTACCTATTCTGAATCAGTTTAAGTATGAATTAGTTTGAATTTGAAGGTGATTTGCGTTCTCATTCATTGTTTGCTAGTGAATTAGTCATGAATTCAATGAATTTATGAACAGTGTTAATAAAGTAATTAATAAACAAATTGATTTCTCTGTTTATTTTATTTGTGGTTTTTTATATTGCGGTAGGTAGGTAAGCAACGTAGCAAAAAGTACCTACCTATATGCTTTAGTTAGAGAATCCCATTGCTTGAAAGTTTTCGCTCACCTAGGTACACAAATTTACAATGCTAGGCTCAAAAAATAAATCCAGATCCAATATCCCTCAGAATTTTAAATAAAACATAAACTTCCAAGCATTCCTTACACCATAACTCCAGTCTTTGTCCCATTGTATCATTAAATTTGTCCTTATCTAACTCGCATTTGAATATTTGAAACGTCCCACCAACTTCCGCGTAGTTTCTATCTCCGGAGATTCGATACAGATTAGATAGTAACATTTTACCTGTAGTAAAATATACGTAATCCAGGGCATAAAGGGAACTGTTGTCTATTAAAATTTATGGACTTTACGACTATGAGTTTGCACGAACTTCCGTTCGAACGGTAGATTGGTTTTAGGTTGATTTAACTTTGAAGCATCATGGGACGTTGTAAGTACGAAACGTATTGTGTGGTACGCCGTAGCCCTATCACGCATAATATTATTTCCACTTATTTTGCTTAAGGTTTTGGCAGTTTTACAGTCGGCCGCTAATCCTCCCTGGGAATGGTGTTGGGGGTTTACACGCCATCGCGCGGGTGACCCAAGGTGCTACAATAGTATACTAGTTCTCCAGTGCTCTTAGTTGCCTCCTACGACAACCCCGAATGCGATGAGGTGGTCATATTCTGGATCAGGCCCGGGTCGACGGCGCGTTGTGTTCCTCGCGCGCCTCAAAGAGATGTCAGCAGTAACTGACGGGGTCCGCTAGGGCCGATGCCTGCCAGGGTCGCGGATTGTTCGAAAGAGTTACAGTGTCCCTTGGCACAGGCAACTGAAGGAACACGGGTGGGTTAGAGTCAGTACAAGTCTGACACACCCTCCCGCTCCGCCCAGAGCGGGAGAAGTTATTTGATAATTTCCCACCCAAAAACATATTCTCACTCCGAGACCCCATGGAAATATACGTATGGTGGGTGGTGGCAGTATGTATTGTTTTTTCTATGGGCCTTAGTTGCCTGAAATAAAGGAACAAACAAACAAACAAATAAACAAATTATCATTATGCTAAAGTATTAGTGGCTTTTTAATCAATTGAAATATTATTTAATTTGTTTCAGTGATCAAACGTGAACCTCAGCTAGTTATAAGTAAGTCCATGCATATGTAAGTCCTTCAGCACATTACCAGTAAAGGCTAAATGCATCGCATTAACATGAAATAAATCAGTCTAATTTTGCCCTGTAGCCACGGAATAGGAGCGGGTGAGCCAACTCAATGCATTCGACTGTCAGGGAACGAGCGTTTACTTCGGCAATCCATTACACTGGACGTTTCCCGATCGACGACGTGACCGAACCATTATCACTCGTATTACAATTTATAACTAAACCAACAAAGCAGTCCGGAGCCTGGATTTGTGCCCAGTTTTAATATCCTCGCTTCCTAATTACATGGGATTTCAACATACTGGCCAAATATGTGGGTACATTACATCTCTGCCTACCCCTTTGGGAAATACAGACAAGATGTTAGGCTATATTCTGTAATAGCCTCCGCAGATAAAAGGTAGCTACAGTCTATGTCTTTCCCCAGAGTTCAAAGTACCCCCGTGCCAAATTTCATAAGAATCGATCCAGCCGTTTCGGAAAGTAACCGGAAGAAACAGAAAGAGACGCAGACAATTTTTTAAATCTTTAGTAAAAAGCGGTTATTTTGACATTATGTGTTGTTCTTATAGATATTATTTAATAATAATAATAATATTTATGGGACTACTGTAGTCCCATAAATAAAAACTAAATCCTTGGACAAGCACAGACAACCATCACCACTGTCAATAACGGCGCATCTTGGACAGAATAATGTTTACAAATCTTAAGTAAACACTCGCATGGCGTCATTCAATGGCATTTTTCAGTTCACATTGCCATGTGTAAAAATAGGACACATTAGGTACAAGAGTACAAGTCATCAAGGAGTGTTCGACGGTCATGGATGGGTGGCCGGTTGCGTCAGCGCATCGACACGGCCTAATCTGACGATAAATCACTCGATTTCTGGATCGGAATGAGATCACGGGACCAAATCGATACCAAATGAGAGACGCGCTTAATTGGAGTAAACCATTCGTTCGTGCACGATTTATTTTGTTCGTTCTTTTGTTGTTTCAGATCAGTATTGTTGTACGTTTAGTGATGTCCCCTTTGTCTGCATTGTGTGCAGCAAGTGGTTAATTGGTTAGTGCAATTTCTGCAAATAATGATGAATGAGATTTAGTGTTTTGTTGCTTTCTGTGACCTTTTATCGTGAAAGGGGACTGATAATGGTTGACTTGTTGCAATTAGATTTGAAAGAACAGTTAGGTATTGATTTGAAAAACCGGCCAAGTGCGAGTCGGATTGGCGCACGAAGGGTTCCGTACCTTTATCTATAAAAACGGCAAAAAAATCACGTTTGTTGTATAGGAGCCCCCTTAAATATTTTTTTTTTCTGTTTTTTAGTATTTGTTGTTATAGCGGCAACAGAAATATGTGTAATATATGTGAAAATTTAAACTGTCTAACTATCACGCTTCAAGAGATACAGCCTGGTGACAGACGGACGGACGGACGAGTGACAGACGGACGGACGGACGGACGGACGGACCGACAGACGGACGGACGGATGGACGGAAGGGCGGACGGACGGACAGCGGAGTCTTAGTAATAGGATCCCGTTTCACCCTTTGGGTACGGAACCCTAAAAAATACTGTCAATAAAAAAAAAAGGAAATCTTACATTATTGGATGCTGTGTATTTTGTTTTTGTTTTTATAATATTTTAATATGGTAATTGTGTGCTTAACTTTTTACTACTTACATAGTTTTTAAGTTACTTGTAATACTAACACGCTATGAGCCTACGATGGCTGCCAATAAAAGTTTTTGTTTTAATTAAAAGTTTCCTTCTGCGTTAGTCGACCCAAATTGTTTCCAACATTAGTCCAGCAGGGTAATTGCGTAACACACTATCAGTAGCAATAGGTTTCATTTTGACAGTTCAACCTCATTCATTGCGTTATTTACGTAGTTGGGCAAACACATTTTTCGAACATATTTTTTTTTTAAACGTTGCCCCACACTAGGAATTTCTCCTGTATTGTGGGTGCGCTTACAAACATTTAAACTCACATACACAAACAGCCAGACCCGAAACAACTACTTGTAGGTCATACAAATATTTGTTCCGTGCAGGAATCAAACCCGCGACACGCAGCACAGGAGTCAATCGCTTCACCACTGCGCCAATCGTGCCGTCATATGGAGCAATGGATTAGCAATATGCTTCAAAATTATTCAAATTGAGAGTAATAGTGTGTTACGCAATTGGGGTGCAGTTCATAGTTCATGACACGAATTAAGACAAAGTTGAGCTATTAAATATATTTTTTTGCTATAACATGGCTTTTTTTTTTTCTTTCAAACCATGTCTATTCCAGTCACGGAATGGTTTTCAGTCCTATAATTAGGACTGGTTCAAGTTCACCTCATCTGGTTCAAAGGTAATTGCTCGCACAGCTTTAACTACCGATAAATACCTGTGATATATACCACACACGATTAATGTGAGGGTTACCAGTCAATGCATTTAAATGGTAATCGATACTTACATATTTTGATTTTTGAAAAAAATGGGCGCTGACTGTCATTAGGTACATGAGTGCATAGGTATCTATTCTGCACTCGGACGAAAATGTGCAATGTATCGAAAACAATCGCTGAAAATTACCGATAATATCGGTTCGTGTCAATGATGATATGCCTATGCAATGTGATGGTTACTCCTAGAATCGCAGAGGTTAAATGGTGCAATGAAATCAGTTGTCGTGAGTCTTACAAGTTGCGTAAAATAAGCAGGTACTCGTATAGCGAAGCTTTTCAAAATTGAAAGCTTTCATCACAGCCTAAGAACACTTGCAGGAATAAATGATAAATGACTTATTTCTGTAAATAGGTTTAAAAAAAAACACCAGGTGGGTTTTATCGAGATGACAACTAATAGAAAAGTTTGGAAGAAAAATACACGTTGCGCCGTCCCCAATTAAATAGAATAAAAAAATGTGTTTTTTTTATTTTTATTTATTTATTTATTTAATCCTTAAAGTTTTATTTTAATATAACACCTGCCAAACTGCAAAGCAATTGGTCGGCAGTAGGTTCTCGTGGATTTCGCACGACTTTGCTTGACTAAATGTTAAAATCTAAGTTAAACATAAAAAATAAAATAAAACATAGATATTTAAAAAACACCTTTTCCTACTCATCGCAAATTATGCTCTATAAGTAACTCGATCGAGGTCAGAATAAAACGTAAATCATTTGCGTAAAACAAACTGGCATGGAACAAAAAAAAGGAAAAAAAAAAACTTTTAATTATCAGCCAGCTGGCGCTAGAAGCAACCCTGGACTGACGCGTGTATTTATTTATATGAAGTGTGTTACTGGCGATAGATGCAGTGGCATTAGTTAATGCGGTGATAAAATCTTTTCCGGCGCCCTGATACGGCTCCGGCTCACATTAAATGCTACTACTGCCGTGCGATTCTGTAACCATCTTACCGTGAAAACTTGGGTGAAGTGAGCGTGGAGTGAGTCGTCAATAGTGCCAATCCCTAACATCAGCATGACTCACAGCTCACTCTAAGCTCACTTCACCTTGGTTATCACGGTGAGATTTTTTCCAGAATTGACCGGCTGTTCTTGAGTTTAGGGGTTTGGTACCTGTTGCGCCTGTTAATGTGTTGATATTGTTTATGATACCAATTTTACTATTTTTTTTTTGGGTTAACAAATTATACAATATGTAACATAATTAACGCAACACCTCATTCACCTCAATTAGAGTCAATCAATCAATCAACTCAGCCTATCGCAGTCCACTGCTGGACATAGGCCTCTCCCAGACTGCACTACAAGACCCTGTCCTCCGCCTTCCGCACCCAGTCTACTCCAGCCACCAGTCAGCAAGTCAATTAGAGTATTTAGTTAAAAGCATAATACAATGACCAAAACTTAAATTCTATAAAGCTATTATTGTTAAGAAAATCGTGTTACTTTATGCATTTAAAATTAAGTCTTATTGCCACGAAATAAGATTTAATTTTATTTGACTCAATCGGTGGTCAGTACCTACGGCAAAATAAGTATGTATTTAAAAAAAAAATACCCGCGTTAAAAGTTAGGTACTGAAATAGATTCAGTAGTCAATTATGGACAAACTACTTCCTTGTATATCTACTTAAGAGCTGTTATAACTTTACTAGGTATTTTACTATAACCGTAAAGTTTTAGAGTCTCAAGTAACGTTGGTCTGGTGCTAACGTTGAGATGACGATTAATATTAACGCTGATTGCGATAATACGATAACCTTATTTAATTACAGAATTAACATATCAAATTGTAAAAAAGTGACATTTAACTAAACAAACACACTCATTCGTTCTCGCCACAGCGCATTCTCACCAAACTAAAATTAAAATTTACACAAAAATCATTAATTAGATTAACTTATCAACATTAACGTGACTCTAATTTACGAGTGGAATATGCAAATGTGTTTGGCCGTTGAAGCCCGCACGGTAGCACTGGCTCTGAATTATTAATATGTTTACAATTCAGATAACAGAGGCCCTTTGTGTAAACGGCCATAAAAGTAATTGGTGTAATTCATCTCAATAGCTTATGTTCGAAAATTGGGGTTATAACGCGGGCACGAAGTACCGAGCACGCGACAATTATACGGTTAAGTCTTGGGGTGCAACCGCACCTGGATTTCTTCGTAATTTTTATGGCCATGATTGATGACTTAATTGGTAGAGAATTGATAATTTTGATAATAACTGTGATTTTGTTTTTAATTGGCATGTAATCGAGCCAATGGTTATGTCATGCATGTGTTTACTGAAAAGAATCAGGTGTTATGTTGACCACACACGGTCAGTTTTTTTTTTTTGCTGTAATAAAAGGAGGCCTACTGGTAACAATCCTAGGTTTACTCATCTGCCTAGCCTTTTCTTAACCATGTGGCGTCGGTTTCCAGTCAGATCGGATGCAGCTGAATACCAGTATTTTACATGGAGCGATTGCCTGTCTTCCCTCCACAACCCAGTGACTGGGTAATACCACAGTAAATATACAGTAAAACATCTTCATACAAACGTGCCGCTCTCGGTTTGAATGTGTGCGTGCGCGCCGCGCGCCATGTCGGCACGCGATTTCACGCACACGCCAACATAATATATGGGGGAATAAGGTGGCGGCAGTGCGGGCTGCAGTGTTGCCGCTTTAGTGACTTTGTCACTAGATCTAGTGAGTTTTTGCTGTTTATGGTGACGTATTTTTATGATTTAGTGACAAAAAAATCTCTGGTGACTTTTAGTGACTTTTTCATGATCAACACAGAAGTTATAATATATATATTATTTAACTTGTTGACGCAATATTTATCTATTTTTAACTAGCCAGATTTTAATGTTGTGTAGTTATTGAGTAACGTGCACTGGCAACACGAAATGTTCATTAGACTAACCGGGTATTTCCTTATAAGAAGCATTCCACGTTGCAGCATTTCGCTCGATATTATACGCATGATTATGCATCTCACTCTCTCATGAGAAAAATATATTGCTATCTTATCTTATAATGTTTAAAGTATAGTGATGTATTATTATAGTTAGGTTAGGTTAAACCAAGTGAAGTCTTGTCCCAAATGACGAAAACCGTTAAAAATATAAATAAGAAAACTGCACCATCTAATCTACATCCTTAAAACAACCGCAAGCTTCGACTTCCCCTGCAACCACAGAGCAACCGTCCACTTTCAGCATGCCGAACGAAGCTGATGATTACTCGTAGATGAGGATTTAATTCAACTAATTAATTTTTAAGCACAGTTTTTGTTTAATTCAAATTGAAAGATTTTTTTTTTGTTCATTGATTTTTCACATTTGTTTTTAATTACCTCTATAATCAGTAATTTTGTTGGTTAAATAATTTAGTGAGTTTTAGTGACTTTTTGAATTTATTTTTTCACCCAATCTAGTGACATTTTAGTAAAAGTTTGGTGACTTTAATTTCTCCTAAGCGGCAACACTGGCGGGCTGTGCAGCGCGACTGTGAGCACGCGCGTACGCTACATGACCGCTTGCGTTCGTCAACTCTCGCCGGCGGCGGCCACTTACTCGTAAATTACGAGTATCATGACTTCAAAAAGGGGAAAAAAATATTGTAGTGTTTTCGGGTGCCTCAATAATGATTTCGCAAACCCGGACTTATCATTCTTCATACTTCCTACTCAGCCAGAAATGTAAGTACCTACTTATACTTAAATATTATTAGAAAATGTGGTATTGTATTGTTTATTTCACAGTTTATTTGCTTTATTAATAGCGTAGCCGAGTCGCATTTTTCTGAATACTATGTTTAGAGCTAAAGTTTATTTTAAGAAGTCTAGTTTTACTATAAAACAGAAGATTGAGTACGAAACATCGTTTAGGTAAACGTATTTGTCGCGTAGGTATAGTTGTAATAAGGGCAATTTCACAATAATTAATATTGCAAATTAATTACTTTTGAAATTATTATTTTTTCTATTGTCTGATGTGTTGTTCAATCCAAATATGGTTCCGGTAGTCTGACGATCGACTTATTTAGTCGAATACTTGTGTGTACATCGACTTATTAAGTCGATGCGCGTATCGTCGTCTAAAATGTAAACAAATTTCGTCAAAAATAATTCTATCCCGTTTATACTTGAGCATAGTGTATCCCGTTTATACTTGAGCTTGTTCGAAAATATTAACTAAAAGTAAAAGTGACAACCCTGGGTATCAACGCAAGAGTAGGCTAATAACTCGGCGGGCGGCCTTAGATAACCTACTGTATATTTATTTACTGTGGTAATACGATACCCCTTGGTGACACTGGTTGTCAGACTTTCGGGCTTCTGACAACCCGCAATGACTGTCAAAGATTCACGAATGACAGTCGGAATCAACGGCTTAATGTGCTTTCCGAGACACGGAGGGGGCTTGGTGTGTAAAGATGGTCAACCATCCTCGGACCAACCGCGGCAAGCATAGCTTAACCTGATCGATAGCACCGTGCAGCTGTTATTACTTAGCCACAAGCCCCTCTCAACCCTAGGCTTATCAAAATACTGTTATTATTTTTATTTATTTTTTTAGTGTTTTAATAGAAATTCTATAATTTACTCGATCTGACATTGATGTGAAATAGTCCATAAATGTTGTGTTAAGATAGGATAGACAGCGTTGAATTTATCCCATCCGTACCCATCTAAATCATTGATAAGTTATCAGGGATTAGGAATATCATAGACACGATAACAGACTCGAGAAGATCTATGATACCCTTGATAGTTATGGTAGGTACAGCCAGTATCAATGAATTGTTTTGTTATGATAAAAATAAATAAGACAATAGTACACACAATCTACGGTTAAAATTCATACATTTACATTCATACGTATCTTACATTTTGGTCAAGTACTCGTAGGTATTGAACTTTTTTATTAAACAGCAGATTATATTTTTCGTGATTTCAGAGTTGGGACCAACTAGTGTGGTTGTTGTTCATATTCATGGGTAGAACACATTGTAAAATCTGGAGAAGGTAAAAAAAAACATCCAGTATAGTACAGAGATAATATAGGTGCTACATTGTTATACGTTAGAAGTTTTTTTTTTAAACAATTCTGCGTTATTTTTATACAAACTCACAGATAATTAATCTACCGAGCCTTTTCCCAAATATTTTGGGGTCGGCTTCCAGCCTAAACGGATGCAGCTGTTAACTAGTATTTTTAACCGACTTCAAAAAAAGGAGGAGGTTATCAATTCGACTGTATTTTTTTTTTTTTTTTTTTTTTATGTTTGTTATCTCATAATAACCGACTGGTTGAACCGATTTTCATTATTCTTTTTTTATTTGAAAGCTGGTGCTTCCCGTGTGGTCCCATTGCCACCATTTCAATATCTGATGAAGGGATCTTGTAGAAATCGGGGGAACTCTTCAATAAATAACAGCAGATTAACCGCGATTGTTGCTATAGCATATCTAAGCATTGTTTACACCATCACACAACATAATATCACGCCTGTACTCACTACAAAGGTTATAATTTTTTTTATTATAATAATAATTAATACCAGTAAAACAACCGCGATTGCTGCTATCGCATATGTATGCATTGTTTACGCAATCGCACAACATAACATCACGTCTGTACCCTATAAACGCAGATGCAGCTTCCTGTCACTGATATTTACATAGCAAGTAGTGTTTATATGAATTTGATTGGGGTAGATATAACTAAAAAGTGAAAAATAAAAAATTTTATATAAAAAAAAAAAACAACCGACTTCCAAAAAAACACTACAAAGTGAAAAATAATTTTAATTTCGGAAGTCGGTGTCAAAAAACCAAAATACGGAACCAACGACACCGACTTCCAAAATTAAAATTATTTTTCACTTTGTAGTGTTTTTTTGGAAGTCGGTTGTTTTTTTTTTTATATAAAATTTTTACATGAAGCGACTGCCTATCTGACCTCCACAACCCAGTTATTGGATAACACGGTACCCCTTGGTAAGACTGGTCCTCAGACTTTTGGCCTTCTGACTACCCGTAACGACTGTCAAAGATCTACAGATGACAGCGGGGACCAACTGCTTAACGTGCTTTCCGAGACACGGTAGGGTCTCGGTATGTATTGAATGGTCACCCATCTACGAACCGACTGCAGCAAGCGTAGCTTAACCTTCGATCGAACCGTAAAAGCGGTTTCGCACATGTCCGATCCGAATCCGATACGAATACGTGAAGATACAGATCTAGAAAACTCGGACCGAATTCGGATATTGCTTTTCGCACTACCTCCAATCCAAATCCGTGATTCAGACGTCATTTTCCGCAAAACCGCAGCATAGCGTTGACGTCGTTGATCATGAGTCCTTTCGATTCGGCGGAATGCAGCTCGGATACGGTTCGGACGCAGTGCGCGACTGTTCATACAAATAATACTATGACTACTTGGGTCCGTCAATAATCTCCAAAATGGAGATTCACGGATGACGAAAATCAGATCTAGTGCGTAAATTCCTACAAAAATAGTTCTACGACTACTCCGGACCGTCTTTTCACGGATGCTGATCGGATTCGGATCGGACGCAGTGCGAAACCGTTCTTAGGCTGTTATTATTTAGCGTCAAGCCTCTTTCACAAAAGCTCACAGGTTATCATTTTATTAGACGGTATATAAACTAAAACAACACTGCCTAGGCATCAGAATAAGCTTTTCGTAAGTACAAAGAAAATTGATTTCTTCATACAAAGTCAAACATTTTTGTTAACTTTGCCCTTCTTGAAAATTCTTGCATACCGTGGGCGCGTTTACACACGAATCTCACACAGCATAACACAAACACTAAACCCTTGAATTAACATTTAACATACATCAGTCAGAATGTTTTCTTTCCATTATGACATGACAAGTATGACACAATCTTACCTGACAACATGACATGTGAATCTACCCAGGTACCCAAGTACAGGCGAATCTCAGGACCACTCCTATGGAATAATAACTGACTGGAAGTCGGTCAGACCGACAATGTCAGCCATTGTCTTTGTACTGACTAATTACTGTAATTGTTATACAATTACTATTTAATTGTTTGCATATTGTCATGTCGGTGGCGGTGGTCGATAAAAGCTTGCTGAAACTTTTCAGTTTGTTTTAAACGAAAGAAAAAAAAAGTCATAATCAGTTAGTTAAATATTAACTTTGCTGTGCCCGACAGGGTCCATAATTGGGTAGTTGCATGTGAATACTATATATTCTAGTAGATAATATATCCACACATGTAATACAATAATAGAATTCGAAATCAAATTTGAAATCGGTCGAAAAATAAAAAAAACTTATAACTTATAGAAACTTTTTGTCTATCTCTTTCTCGCAAAACGAAGTTTTGCATGTAATTTATATGGCGATACTGAACTATGACGTCACAATTCAGTATTTCCCTCTCTGTCTAATTGAGAGTTTTGAACGCTCATATCTTTTCAATTTTTAAAAATATTAAAAAACTGTTTATACCAAGCTATTAGTGAGGTAAAAAAGCTTCAATTTAAATAATAAAAAAAAATTTGTCAACTCGCGGATTGATTCGATGTTAAACATTTCAATCATTATGTACACATTATGGAATACAATAAAGTATTGAGTATTGAGTATAGTTCTCTAACTGATCGTATTTTGTTTTTCATCAACAAATATGAGTTTGTTGCAGCTTCGATGGATTTCCTGGATAAGTTGATGCAACTTCAAAGAACACAGACCGTTATAAATTATTATAATTAAGTAAGTACCTGCTCGTAAATATATACATACGTGGCATTACCGTTTTCCTTTAACAGGATACAAATAGTTTGAGCTTTGAGTACTTATTTAATCTTTTCGCACACAAAAAAGGTACTAAGAAGGCGGACTTAATGCCTTAGGCATTCTCTACCAGTCAACCAAGGGTGGTGAAGAGATTAGATGGCAGGTGCTTCGGTTAAGCCGAAAAATGTTAAAAAAAAAAGTATTAAAATTATATAATTATAAATAAGAAACGTACACAAATACATAAATAAAAAAAAATGTTAAAAACCTATAATACACATGCATAGTATAATATATACTTATAATCGTGTATTAACTAGCTGTATAAATAAATACAAAAACAAAAGGATATTTAGGCGTCGAAGTACTTACTCGATCGCATCGCTGTCATCCTGAAATGAGCCCAGAAGACATGGCAGCATTACCACGTTGAATGGCAATGCTAATTCTTTGCCTTTCTTTTGCCTAGTTAGTTAAGAGATTATGAAAATGAAATAAACTATATAACAACTAAATATAACTACATCAATACCTACAAATTCAATGGAGAGAGGTGTTGAGATGACTTGACATGAAATGACTGTCGTTTGATTGAAAGAGTTTTGGAATATGAAAAGCTTCTTAATTTTTCTTGTGCTTAATTTGTCTGGCCACCAATATATGTTACTAGCTTCTGCCCGCGACTCCGTCTGCGTATAATTTCTTGTTCCCCCGACCCATCCCGTCACAAAGCATAGCCTGCCAGCGCTATTACTTCATTTTTGCCTAGGGTTTTTTTTTCTAAACTTCTTAGCGTCCTACCGTGATGTTAAATAGCCTTTTCTGATAATTGGGTTATCAAATGCAAAATATTTATTAATTTAAATCCGACCGGTAGCTCCAGAGATTAGCGCATTAAAACAAACAAACAAACAAATTCAATTCAATTAATTTATTTCAATCAACAGTTGAATCATATATTATATAAGGTCCCATTAAAATAGATGGACAAACTTTTAGAAATCATTCAGACCACCAAAATAAGTACAATGGTAAAAAAATTATAATTAAAAACGCATCAGATACTTACAGAAAAAATAATCAGCTAACGAAAATACACTAATGTCCCGCACATATTTTCGTTAGCTGATTATTTTTTATTTTAGGTCAAAATAAAATCACTTAAATCAGTGTTTTTTTTTTTTTTACTTGGTTATCTTTGGTTAGACGTACTGAGCGCTGTGTTAAAATTTGTCCATCTATTTTAATGGGACCCTGTATATCATTAGGTAATATTAGAAAAATAAAATTATTACTTACAAATTAAATTGGCAAAGTCAACAAATTAAAATTAGAAATAATCATAAATTTGACGCATTCAGCTTTATCATAAACACAGATATAGAATATTCCTTTGCGTAGAAATTACAGATGGGAAAACGATTATATCCCGATCTATTCCAATCTCACGAGACGTATGCTCCGTGTCAAAATAACTTCCCATAATCTGGCGAATGCCGTCCATACGATAAATATGGCCCAACCCGGATATATTGACGTCCGCCGCTGTCTATATATCTCTGTATATTTACGAGTAATATACAAGCAATACAATGCCTGCTTGTTTGGTCATATTGCGAACCTATTTCTATTCAGTTTCCTTTACATTAACAGATTACGTGTTAATAAGTTTATGTATTCATGGATTTATAATTGCGGTGTCTGAAGATTTTGTTTGTTTTGCGTAAAGCGTTTACGTGCCAGCCAATGCAGTCGTTTACAGAACAGTTCGTTGTATTAAAAGTGTTATCTGCAGTACGAAGCTATACTTTCGCAAAGTATATAAATCGATTTCCATATATTTCTTGAGCTTTTGCAAGGTCTTGAACATCGGAAGCACTGTGTAGTGATGTTTATACCTCTATCCTGCGAAGCCAACAATTTCTGCGCTATCATCAAATAACAACTTGGTGATTATAAAGCAATTAATAATACAGTTGCATTAAATGAAGTGATCCCGATACTAAAACAGCAATTCCAATCATCTAAATTTCTTGGCGGTAGTATAATACGACTTCATTTTACTTGGAAAGTGGTTTAATCGTTTGACCCAGTAATTCAAACAACACTAATTTCTCAGCAATAATAAGGGATAGCGCGAACTTACCGATTTCTAGATCGTTAACAATTTATTCGCATTGTGTAGAATAAACGCGGCGTTTTTAACTGAACCTGGGGTATTATGATTAGGTATCAGCCTTGTTTCACCCACTGTTGAGAGGCCACCACTCTTTAAAGCCATACAGTACCTGTCGTACCCAGAGTAATATTTAGGTCGTCCATCAATCTGGCTGTTGATCTGCCAGCACTCTTCGTCCTAAAGTATTCACCTAACCATTCAGTTAGGGCTCTGCTCCACCTTCCATCGTCACGTATAGCCAAATGTCCTTCCTATTTCCATTTATCGTATCACACTTGCTGGATTTAAATTGAAACACCTAAATGACAGCAGCCGACGATTTATATTCTGTGCTGCAGTGAGATTCTGTAATCATCTCACCGTGAAAACGTAGGTGAAGTGAGCGTGGAGTGAGCTGTCAGTGTTATCCCACTGATGCTAGAGATTGATTAAGCAAACATTTGCAATCATAATCGAGATTTTAATAATTTTTTTTGCTAATTCTATTGATCATTTTATATAATTTCAAAACTAGTATTTCAGTTGTCAAAACATTACTATTTTGTGGAGTTTTAATCTAGGAAAAAAAAAGAAAAAACGTCAAAATAGATATTGTGACTAAGTTTCTGTTTTGCCATTTTATTTTAGAACCCCACAAAATAGTTATGTTTTGACAACTTAAATAGTAGTTTTAAAATTATGAATAGAATTAGCATAAAAAATATTATTAATATCTCGATTATGATTTGCTTGGTCAATCCCTAGCATCAGTGGGTTGACACTGACAGCACACTCCACGCCAGTATTCAAGGTGAGATTTCTTACAGAATCGACCGGCTGGTCATTATAGATCTGTTTTGTTTTTATTCCAGTTAATTTATCATTCTTTATACGCACGTGTTTCAAACCAATTTGTCAATTCTTGCTTACTTTCAAATTATTTACTTATTTGAGAATATCATTTCAATTATTTTCTTTATATAATATTTCGATGGGTCCTACGTATAAGGACCAATGCAGCATTTTGAGCATTTTCACTTTTTTGTATTAAATGCTTCCTTTTACTGTATTTGATAACGTGCACTAAAAAAAATAGTATTTTCACCTATAAATGTGTATTTTTTTTTTATTGCACGTTGTCAAACAGTTACAGTAAAAGGAAGCAATTAATACAAAACATTGAAAATGCTCAAAATGCTGCATTGGCCATTATACGTAGGACCCATCGATTTGTACGAGCATATTATATGCAAGTTAATCGTGTGTTTGCAATTTGATAGTATCTGTGTTCAAGTGGATGCTGCTGCTCTTTCTCCCCACATAATCCCTCCCTCTTATGAAACGGTACGAAAATGGCCTGTTATTATTTTAGCGGTGTAATTATTACGGACTAATTACTGAACACTTGTACGCATATTATATACATGGGTTTATGTTTAACCCCTTTGGAATTAGACATGGGACTTATAATTACACCCGTTATTATGTTACTAATTAGTAGGCACTGTTCCTGCTCGTAATTATTAACTGCCCTCATTTTAGTGCCTCTAGTGAGCCGGTTTTGTTGAGTTTTAACACACTGACATGAATAAAAGAAAAACTTTCATGGGAAACTTTATGGTTTTCCTGCTTTGTTTCGGACTTCATAGAGTCTTAAGGGGCTGTCAGTCTAACTAGAAAAGTACCGCAAGATCAGCTCATGATAAATGACTCCGTTCGATTTCGAAAACTTCTTGGATAAACCGTAAACATTTAATAAACGGTCTTCTGCCGTCAAATGTATCATGTTCGGTTTTTGACAGCCGTAGTTTATAAACGTGTGACGGTTCTTAAACAGAGTGCGTGTACGCAAACTAAATAACGGTGTGCTCCTTAGTGGGCTCGCAATTAACAAGGTCTGGCTCAAAATGGGACGAGGTGTAGTACATAAGCACATGTACTAGTTTATAAGCGAATAGGTACTTCATACAGAACCTATGTACGTACATAATGTTCGCTTGCACGCTCACAAGATTCCACAATCATTACTCGCCCGTTACCCTGCAGGTTTATAACTATATAGTTCGTGTATTAACCCACGTATTAGTCCTATACAGTGATTAAATTTACATAAATACAGAATATAGATTAATAGTATTAAGGAATACTTAAAAGGTATTTTAAGAACTTGGTACAATTTTATTACGCTTCATTATAACTAGTTTGCTTCATATTCAATTAAAAATAATTTAAATACCTACTCGGTAATATACCGGTCGAGTGCGAATATGTAGATTAAGAAGCAGATGGTTTTATATTTTATTAATTGCTGATATATTTTTATGACTGTGTAACACAGGCGACATTAAATTAATAACACAGTCTGTGTTAGTCGCCTAGAAAACCGCGTAGACTTGTTTTCAATTTGTATCAAAGTCAAGCAATATTATGATCTTTGTCTATACAGGGTCACATTCAGTTAGCTAGCGAAACTGCGCAGACGTGATGTGGTATCGACATCTAAGCATGATAAAAATAATGAAATGATTTGACGATTTTTTTGGGGTCAACGACCGCTCGTAGTATTGTTACTTGAAGTTTGAGCTGAGAAAATCTGTTTTTTATTGTTTTATCGTGTTTAGATATCAAAACCTCATACGTCTATGAAGCTTACACAAAAAAAAGATGGATATTTTAAGCGACTACACTAAATTCGGTCGATGAAAAAAAACATTAAATTAATTTATTTTTTGTTTTATCGTGTTAAGATATCGATATCCATCACTTCTGCGGAGTTTCGCCAGCTATGTAAATTTTGGCCCTGTATAGCTATACTAGCATAGACAAGATAAAACCACAATAATCTCGAACCCAATTTTCACCTTACTTGCGGAACTCAAAATAGGAAGGGAAACGATAAATTGATAGCCTTCTCAGAATAACACGAGTACAATAAGTTCGCAGTACCTTAGTTAGTTTATCATAACACCATAGGTGGTGCACAGCCGTTGGACTATGCAAAACAGGTTGAAGCAATGCAATTATTGCAGTCATAGATAGATGCATAGAATTTTAATCATAAATCAATGGGCTTATGCGGCTTTGGGCATTCACGGCGTGTTTGTCTATGGCGCCAGAGACCATAGAGAACAGTAAGGTTTATGTCATAGATGCGTGCTGTCATCGGCATATTCTAGCGTTTGTTACACGTTATATTGCTTCCACGTGTTGCGAATTGTGCATGCCGTTTGACCCAGTAATGCTAACTTCGCTAACCTGTGGTACATTTTATGAATGGAAGTCTGTCTGATTAAAACCAACCTCTATATTGTGTTCGCGAACTGTACTGCACAGCACAATCAAATAAATCTGATAGCCGCTGTATATCGTATCATAAAAGTTTATTAGGATTGATATGTTTGTTCGGTCGAGTGAAATCGGGTCATAGGCTAGTTCTCGGTTAATTAAATGGTGTTTACCTTCTCGTTAGTTTCACTTAAAGCGATTTGTTATGGTTGTTTGTTTTGCGTATGTGCATTGGTATTAAAATCATGCGTTTCGAAGTTGAGTTGAATTTAATGACGATTTGCTTACTTAAACTTTCTGTGACAGTTCGACCGACGAGGCGTCCCTGACACCTGTCAGTGCGACAATTCTTGTAGGTAATAAAGACCAAATTCGCAAAGCACGTATTCATTTAGTATGAAACTGACAGGTGTCAAGAACGCATTCCCTCGTCGGCCGCACTATAAGTGGCTTAAATCTTACTTTGCTTGCGACAAAATGCTGTCAGTTTCACAGTTTCCCTTTACGGAAATGAAAATTAATGCAAGAATGTTTTTTCTTACAATTTGTCATCATTGCTTTTTCATCTCGAATTCTTGTCGGTTTAAACAAGATTTATTGCCTCTTGGGCATTTTATTGAGTGTGTTCATCATTTTCGCAAGTTAATAAAAAAGCATTTAGGTACCTACCGTATTTGGAAAATATAGCCACTTAACTTTATCAGTAAATATTGGTTCAATAAATCCATAAATTCGCTATGTTCAATAAAGTTTATATTTCTCTAGAAAGCTGTAGGTAGTTTATTGCGACTATTTCTGAGCTTGTATTACAAATTGTGCACATATATTAGGACGCTTGTTGCTGTAAATATTTTGACGTTAGATATGCAATTAACCTCGCACTTGAAGCGTTTTTCCTAGTTTGGAATTAGGCGTTACAATCAGGCTAGAGCGTCGTCCATAAAATTTGAATAGTTATATGAAATATGAGGCCACGTCGGTAATTGTTTTACAACAAGTCTAGCTTGAGGCGGCCATTGGCGCCGGCCAAGGAGACGAAAAAGTGATTTGGCAAAATTAACGTCTGGCTTCCATTTAGTCAGGAATCTGATAAACACAGAGTAATGAAACTGACAGAGGTTATTCGAACACTTGTTGCAAAAAACCATTATGTGTCTCGGTTATTTTTAGGCTCAATTAACCTACGGGAACTCGAGACAGACCCAAAATTAATAAATTACGGTCATTGACACTGACATCATCTTCAATATCTGATAATACTCGAATCCATTAGCTTGTTTTGTTTGTCTACATCGTAACGTCATAAAGTAAACATTTGACAGTTATTAGGTCAATGTGCGAGTAGGTACGCGTCTTGTGAAGTTTCGTTTACTAACAGAATTGGGCAAACTTATTGATGATGATGATGATAATTTTATGAGCATGGATTTTATTGCCCTTAATCTATACAAATAAGGAGTTCCGTGATTGTCCGGCAGACTCGCTTTGCCTAAACAACATGAACATCCGCAAATACTATGTGGATATGACCATACGACAATAAATGGCAACACTTGCAGTACTAATGCATAACAGTATTTTGGAACTATGAAGTAAATCCTAGTAGGTACTTATCGAAATTAAAAAAAGTGATTTTTTCAAACAAACTAATTAATAGTGATTGGCCGACTGTGGATTTTGGCAATCTTTTAATAGCTCTAATAACTGAAAAATTTGATTGACTTAAAGATTTGATTTTTATTCAATTTTCTTATGAAGACTGGGAACGGCATTACGGGCATTGGAAATATGCAGATTAATTTATTGTCGTCTCCACCTTGACGGGCTTGTGGCTAAGTAATAACAGCCGCACGGGTCGATCGATAAGGTTAAGCTACGCTTGCCGCGGTTTGTCCGTGGATGGGTGACCATCTTCACATACCAAAACCCCTCCGTGCCTCGGAAAGCACGTTAAGCCGTTGGTCCCGGCTGTCAGTCGTGGATCTTTGACAGTCGTTACGGGTCGTCAGTAGCCCGAAACTCTGACAACCAGTCTTACCAAGGGGTATTGTATTACCCAGTAACTACGTTGTGGAGGTCAGATAGGCAGTCGCTTCATCTAAAATACTGGTATTCAGCTGCATCCGGTTAAACTGGAAGCCGACCCCAACATAGTTGAGAAAGGACTAGGCAGATGATCATAATTTGGTTGAATTGATGAATGATGATTGTCGTCTTCACCTTGTATATTATTTTTATGAAACTTGGCCATGATCGGAACAGACGACGGCTGCTTGACGAAATTCAAATATGAACTAAGATTTCAAAGATAAAATTATTTCAGTTTTAAAAGTACCTAAGTAAGGAATTGTCACAATTACATATCCATTCTCAATGTTACAAAAGTGGACTTGTACCCAAAAATGTAAATATTGCTCAATTCAAAAGACGGTGACACCGTAAACAGGCCGTGTGTTAAGAAACTAAGATAGCCAGATACGGGAGATAAACTAGTTGATAACGACAAAACAAAAGCTGATACAGTTATACAAGTTATCAAGATTTTTACAGATTTATTCCTTATTGTTACAATTTTAGGAGTGTTTTTGTTTAATTCATAAATCTCGTCTACTCATTTCTCAGTAACTTTTTGACTCTTATATTTAAAAGGACTTCATTCTCACCAAGGTGCATCGTGCTACCCAGTAACTGGATTATGGAAGTTAAATAGACAGTCGCTCTATATAAACTACTGGTATGCAGCTGGGTCTGGTAAGACTGGAAGCCGACCCCAACATATTTGAGGAAAATGCTAGGCAGATGATTATATAAAGTCTTAATTCTCTCGTAGTTAATCTTAATTTTTGCATACAGCTTAGACCTCCATTCTTTTCGCAACCTTTCTGCTGCAGCTTCTAAACCTTCTTTGTTCTACATTTTTATATGAAAATAAATACGGCACTGGCAACATTGTATAATTGAGATGTGTCTCGTTACGGCCACTGTATGTTTGCACAGTTATTAAGATCAAATGGCAGGCGCCCGCGCAGCATATGACAAACATTGGCCCAAATGTTTACGTTAACCACGATATAAAATATTCGTTGCAGGAAGATATAAATCGTGATCGGCTTTAACCAAGTTTCGTTCACTTCCTTATATGTGTATGGAAATGGTGGAATGTTAAATTTATGGAAGGAATTATTGTTCGTTGTACCACGATTATTATAATAGTACGAATTAATTATCTGGACCGTGTGGCGAAAGCAGTGTCAACGCTAATGTTGGATTGTTATACCAGTATCTGTGGCAATAGATTTATCTAGACCAAGACATAAGTACGGGCAGCTTAGAAATAGCGCTAACTTAAATACAAGGTGTAACTTAAATAACGCACAACCGCTTAAGGGGTCATTGTACTCATCATTATGAACAACTTTTACTGTGGAACCAAAATTGAAATCGCCAAAAAAAAATCAGCTATTCCCTACATTTTGACGAGTTATGCGAACATAAATGTAGGGAACAGCTGATTTTTTTTGCGCGATTTCAGGTTTGGTCCCATAGTAAAAGTTGTTCATAATGATGAGTAAAATGACCCCTTAAGAGGTTGTGCGTTATTTAAGTTACACCTTGTATATCTGCATCCATTTTGCCCCTCCCTTATTGTTATATAATCTGAGGCATCTTCGGTAGTGTACAGCCCGATGCAAACTTTATAGCGGCTCTGAACCCGAGACGAGTAGCTGCGCAGTACAGTCGGCGGCACGTAACTTGGCAAGGTTTTGCCTTAGTGGGAATAAGTTTGCGCATGTACACTTAGTGCAACAAAAAAATTATCACTTTCGATTGCTTGTAATTATTCTACGGTTATTTCCACAATTTATTTTAAACACGTCTGTTTAGAAGAAAGTTAAAGAAAGGAGAGGAAAAGGGGAGGACTCTTGCCAAGTCATGTGCCGGCTACTGTATCAAATTCATGTAACCGTGGGGGGTGAGTGAGGGTAGGGGTACTGCGCAACGAGTATCCCGCAGACTGTTCCATGGAGTAGCCCGCCACAGAACCGCCATAAAATCTGCGAATTGTCCATAAAGTTTGGAGCTCACAGTACCTCTGTGAGCTCCAAACTTTATGGACAATTCGCCTAATTGGTAAATACCCAATTACATTGTAACTGGGCTGATTAAATAATTAAATTCTATAAAATATTCGCTCATATGTACCGAATGCCCCGACCCAAATTGTGGTCAGTTTATGATAACTAATCAGTGATGTTTTCCAAATTTAATCAATATCACAATTAATACTCTTAGGTCATTATCATATCTGAACGTTGAACTGCTAGACCTCATATTCTTCAAAAGAAACCCAAACATAAATAATGAAACGGTAATCTCACCTTGAAACCAGACGAAAGATCTATTCTGTAAACATCTCACCGTGAAATCTTAGGTGAAGTGAGCTGTCATTCAACCTGATGCCAGGGATTGACACTATTACTGTGGTCGAGATCTGTCCTAACAACCCTGAAACACTTCTAATCTTCTTAATACATATTTATTTCCAAAAACCTGAAGCGTTTGGTATGTTAAGAGATGTCCGATTTTCTCACTCAGAATCAGTGAGAGCAGACTTGAAACATTTCCGACAAGGCCGACGCCATGTCAAAACACTGTAAACACGGGCCAAGCTTGTAGTTTGCATTAGCGAGACCAAGGGCTGTTTGCTGAGAGAAATATTAGTTGCAGCGGTTCAAGCTGTGTTGATGTTTCTGTTCACAGCTTATAAGGTGTTAGGAATTGGACAATCATTGATGAATGATGGAGAGTACAGGGAAATTGGTGGTTTAGCAAATTGACTACCATCTTAAATTGTGCGTATATTCAAATTGCTACTATCATTCTTTGACAGTTATATGAAATGTTGCTGTGACTGGTAGAAAATGCCAATGGCATTAAAACCGCCTCTGTACATTAACATATTAAGTGCTTGAAGTATTAAATAAATAATAAATGCCTAAAACACGGCAAATACACCCTACGACAATTTGCTTAGCAATTATTTTGCTAACTATATTGTTGAAAATATCTGTAATTTGCCCTTACTACGTTGTAATTGTGAAGCTTTTCAAATAACAATTGAACTTCACCTTGACGAAAGTTGGAAGTGTATAAATCCTTTTGCGTAGTGTTTGACTTAGGTCAGAGGTTGACCCAATAATCTAACTTAAATAGGTACCCTAAACAGTGCCCAAATTATTCAAGCATCAAATTAGGCCACAGTCCAGAAAGGATCACGTCTTTTGGCACCCGTCGTTTTCGAAAATCAAATTGGCATTTAACTTGTCGAGCTTGCGTGCCAAAGCAAACTACGTTGTTTTGCTTTCAGATTAAAACGACTAGTTAGAAACGTCATCATCTGCCTAGCTTTTTCCCAACTATTTTGGGGTCGGCTTCCAGTCTAACCGGATGCAGCTGAATACCAGTATTTTACATGGAGCGACTGCCTATCTGACCTCCAAAACCAGATTCTTGACAGTCGTTACGGGTAGTTAGATACCCCTAGGTAAGACTGGTTGTCAGACTTTCGGGCTGCTTTGTAACTACCCGTAACGACTGTCAAGAATCTACAAATGACAGCCGCGACCACCGGCTTAGCGTGCTTTCCGAGGCACGGAGGGGTCTCGGTATGTAAAGATGATCACCCATCCACAGACCAACCGCGGTAAGCTTACATATGCGGCTATTATTATTTAGCCACGGGCCCCTCGACTAGTAGTTAGAAACATGCATAACAAATGAGTCATTGTATTACACTAGTTTAAGCTGTAGTACAAAGTGGCACATCAATTCGCTGACGTATTTGCGTCAACACTAACCGCGGAGCAATCAGACGCATCTAACTGGATCTAGGGATTATCTTCCGTTGAATTGTTACAATGTATAAGCCGCGCAAAAACACGTCCTAAGTTGCAAACAAGTCGTTGACGAGCAACTAAGTTTAGTATGGGATAATATTGATTAATTTCCGGGCTTTTTATTTTAGAAAGTTTTCTGGTTGTGGGTTTAAAGTTGATTGTACTAAAGTGGCCAATTGCTGCCTGCCCAGAAGCTTTTACACATGCCATTTCTTGATTGACTCGTCAAAAATCACGCAGATCATTGTCAATCAATCATTTAACCTTCTAATAGTCCAGTAATAGACGGATCACACAGCTGCTGTCAGTGTGCACGAGAGTAAGCCTAATTTATAAGTAAAATGTTCAACGTACCTATTATATACACAGGTTTGTTGGCATTTTGTCCCATATCGGATTGATCTAACCACGTCAGATCTGATCGATCAACTAACTTCGCTATAAAAGGAATGTATGACATAATGTCCCCCGTGATATGAATGCTAAGTTAACTTAAAGTAAAATATTGTTTCAAACACTTTTAGTAGGGCATGACATAAATTATATGTGACATAAGTGTCAATAATAGATGTGTCGCGTCATTTGTTTAATATACCACTGTCTTTGTCCTTTTAAAAGTCATTAATTTAGGATTTTTTATAAGAACGAAAATAGAAATGTCGTAATTTGACATCAATTACGGGCGCGGTGATTTAGTAGCATTCATTAAAATTTTGGAATTAATAATAGGATTCTGTATCATGGAAGTCTTTGAAATGTCAGCAAATTATACTATATCATTCTATCAATCAATACTTTTTTAAATAATTAGTTTACTTTATTCCTCCTTTATTTATTTATTTGATAGGTTGTAAGGAGGGTTTGTGAGGAGGGCTCCCTCTCATTGAGAGGAGGCATGTGTCCCAGCAGTGGGAACATGTTAGGCTGTTTATGAAGGAGGGTTTACACAAGAGAGACTTATTAAGGTTACGTTCATTATTTAAAGTAGTTTTCCCAATAGCTTTATTTAAGTATAGCTGCATGCATAAAACAAATCACTTTGCTTACATAATGTGATGATTTTGAAATAGGTTCGGCATCAAAAATGCTGTTTGTATCACCAAATTTACCTATAAACTTATTGCATATAATTATTTGGTTGAATTTTTTTTTTTTTTCATCTTCACATACCAAGACCCCAAGTGCCTCGGAAAGCACGTTAATCCGTTGTTCCCGGCTGTCATTCGTGGATCTTTGATAGTCGTTACGGGTCGTCAGTAGCCCGAAAGTCTGACAAACAAGGGGTATCGTATTACCCAGTAACTGGGTTGTGGAGGTCAGATAAGTAGTTGCTCTATGTAAAATACTGGTATTCAGCTGCATCCGGTTAGACTGGAAGCCGACCCCAAAATAGTTGGGAAAAGGCAGATGATGATGATTTGGTTGAATTTTAATAAGTATCCAGATTGAGAACGTCACTAGTTATACGAAACTTAGTTTATTGTCATCTCTACATTGTATACTTACTGATTATTTTATTGAATTTTATAAGCGTGTTCTGCTGTTTGAAGAGATACCTAAAATTATATTTTACGGCACTCTTTCGTACTTACTGAAGGTTCAGATTCTCGTGGAGCCTTCTTGCTACCGTATACGCAACCGTCACCGGGACGTTACCAACAATACCTTTGTCTTAATAAAGGCGCCGAAGTAGCGATACATACATTTTCTATGGCTATGTGTCCACCAGTATGTCCGTGATCAGTGGTGGCCTAGTGATAACTGCCATGACTTACGAGTCGTATGTCGTGAGTTCGAACCCAAGCAAGCCCTTTACTTTATGTAAATTATTTCATCACCACTCTTATCTAAACTGTGAAGGAAAACATCGTGAGGAAACTGGTATGTCCTATAAACAAAAATTCGAAGACATGTGACATCCGCGAGCCCGCACCGGGCTCGCGTGGTGGATAGTGGCCCACCCCCTTTCACAGAGAAGAAAGGTTGTGTCCCAGCAGTGGGAATATTATAGGCTGATTGTGATTATGCGTGTCCACCGCACGTCCGTCACCGTGACGTCACGCTTGGTTCGAATAATCTCGTTTCTGTGTGACGTCTCCGTGACGGTTGCGGTGGACACACGCCCTATTGTATGTGTCATTGTATTGCGACACTCGTCACGTAGGTAGGTATATTTGTTATTTAATTTTAAATGAACAGCCGTAATCCAGTTGGATTTCGTTAAATTAAATAATAATGAATACATTTTTTATGATTTATAACCACTGGTAGCGTAGCCCATTAATGATACAAGAATGGCAGGCAAATCACACTAAACGCTTTGCCTTCACATCTTATTACGAGTTTCACACATCATCAATCAT
Source organism: Eremobia ochroleuca (assembly GCA_949629135.1). Classification (NCBI taxonomy): domain Eukaryota; kingdom Metazoa; phylum Arthropoda; class Insecta; order Lepidoptera; family Noctuidae; genus Eremobia; species Eremobia ochroleuca. Next base: position 10,614,297 of record OX451401.1, on the reverse strand, counting down.
CAAACTTACTTACCAAATAAACTGTGCAATTAGTCAATTACCAAATACACGTAATATTTGAACATTGTGCAATATGCTACTAAACTGTCAGACTAGTCAATCAATCATTGCGTTTGTCTACACGTGTAATATGTCTTTACATTGTGATTTACAGCCAAGCTGATTATACAGCGAGTGTCGACGTCGAGTGAGCATGTGCCTTTTGTTTCAGATTTTGAGTGGGTTTGTGTTTAGATTTTACATCGTCACGATCTTAGCATAGCTTTGCACATTCATAATTTTCTGTTTATGGAGTAAAATTAATGCAGAAATTAAAGGAAAGAATACCTAGTACTCATAATACAAGGGAGCGACAACATCTTGCTTGTTTTCACGACTTTTTCAGAACTGAAAAATTGACGTAGATACTTTTGTTAATATACATAAATAAAGTATGGTTCTTTTCCTTCGATAAAAAATTAGCTCTGACTGTTAGCTTACATTATGTTAATATTATCTTGATTGAATATAAAAATAAGTAAAATATTTATGTCTTATTTTAGACTATGAATCATAGAGAATTTTTGTTTGTGTGACTTGATTTAATACCTCTCTAATGTGATGTTTGTTAACAGAGTATGTACAATCCGTTAATTTTTCAGTACATGGTTATTTGTTTAGGTAAATGAGCGCAGAAAAAACACCGCAAATGAAATGGGTCGTGAAATTAACGGAATCGTGTCTATGCCAATTGCCACGCTTGCCGATACCTACTCGATAAGAAGCCGATTGCTACTCGAGTGCCATCTGAGTGGCAATTGACTTACGTATCCAATATGTTTCCGTTACACCTCTCGTTCAAACTACATACCGCTTTTTGAGTACCTACACTCAACTCGTGCGTACTTTATGTATGATCTGTTAAAAATAAAAATCATATTCTTACCAGCTCCATAGGTCAGAAAGAGATTGTTCGTCTAAAGCTAACGTTTCCTAGAAGAGCGGTGGCCGCCACATAACGGCCGCAGTGACGGCTGTCATAAAAATGATAGCAGCGGGGTTTGACTATACGGTGTCAAAATCGCTCTCTAGGAAAACACACCAACTTACTTTCATAAATAACGTTTCAGTGACGTCAATCGCCGGTAAATTGCGGACGCTATGTGGTGACTACCGATCTTTTAGGAAACTGTACCTTTACCAATGAACACTTTTTTCAAAATAATGCTGATTTGTTTTCAAATTCTAAAGGCATTTCGTACGTATTTTATACGTAGGATTTTCATTGGAGATAAGTACGATAGGCGCCAGGTAAACATTATTTATTTTTAGCCTACTCGTATGTTGTCCCGCTGCAGGGCAAAGGTCTCCCTTTCTTCTTTCCACTCCTCTCTGTCTTGAGCTAGTGTAGACCAGAGACCTGTCTGTAGGCGTCAAGCGCCAACTTCTCCTGGATTTGCCTCGATGTCGCAAGAAGTTAAGAATTGTAGATAGGGATTTCAAATGTCTAGTCATGCATGAAGACTACTGGAAGGTAAATATACCTACGATAAATGAATACAAAACCGTCAATAATTACCTTTCATAAGCAGTACCTAATGATAATTAATGTATAGTCCGCGTTATTACAAGATTAACACGGCACGGTAGCCAAACATCGTGATACTTTGAATTTGAACCAAGTGAATACTAATTGCCGAACTAAATACCTGTATTCAAGCCGGAATGTGACCAAATGTTCATTGTGGGACTAACCATCCCGACACGACTTGCTAATTGTAATAAACAATGCCACAAAGACGAAAAATATGTGAGAACTGACCTGTCTTTAAGATACTGGTTGCCCAAGTCTGTAGGCGTGCGAAGCTCATGTTGTAGCTGGTAGTAAGTAGTAATACTGAGTTACTGACTGATATATTACCTATAACCGGGCTTCGTCTCGCCCCTGATTCGTACGGTTTTTATAATTTGACAAAACATGGTTCTTTATTATATATTTTTTAATATTAATGTATTATACACATAAATTTTCCGGAATAAATTCTTTAAATTATGGTGAAAATCCCATAAAAATCCGTTACATAGATTAGAAAAACAACGCGGATACAGAGACAAACTCGAAAACTGACTTTAATTTATAATAAGTATATAGATCACTTCCTAGGATTTTAGAGTGAAAACGTAAAAATATGATGAACATTAAATACGGACACATTACGGAGTAAAGCAGTCGACTAAGGATATGCATCGTGATAAAAGGATTTATAAACGTCTCATAATTTAAAAATGTCATTGTGAAGTCAAATCCCAAAGATCGGTATTGCTATCAATTTTACCAGCAATTAATAAGACGCGCTGATAATGGGAAAAGCTGCCACGAATAAAAGAATTAAGCTTTTAAAATTACATCAATAATCTTTTACGCAGAATTACAATCCTGCCGTTGCTTTCTGTGACTGTAGGTACACTGATAAAGGGGATTCCGAAATAACCACATCAAATCATCTACCAGCCCGCTCTGTGATTCCCTTTCCACGTCCGACTTGCGGCTATAATTTGCAACACAAATTACTGGACCGCAATACTTCGAATAATTCGCATCGTTGGCCAAAAATTACACGGAGCGCAGCTTTAATTATACCTCGGGCCAAAAATCTCAATCAGGATGTGCCATGAATGACACGCGTCCCATATTTGAGACCGATGATCCGAATCGTCGCGCCCGTCAGCCGCGTTGCGACACTGAACAAAGGGACACTGTCTCTTTGTCGTTTCAGGATCTACTGTTTGAGTGTGGACGAAATCGAATTCGTTTCAATTTTAAACGTTCAAATTTTGGAACTCGATGACAAGTCTTTTTTATTTTTTGGTGAGAGTTTCTTTCGATTCTGGAATAGTTTAAGCAGTAAAAAGGTTGAACGTCCAAAATACGGTTTGGAAATGGTAAATAACGTTGGTAAAGGAAGAATTGTGTCCATATGGATATGTCGTTAGATATTCGAATAGTAATACAGTTTCCTCAGCAGCACGCTTAAACGTCCTAAGATAACAGAACTGGAGATGGGAAACCGTTCATCAGCTGTTTGTATTCTTGCGTAATGTGTAACGGTTAACTTGGAGACTGGAGATGGAAATTAATGGAATATCTTGATGCATGTAGGCGCTTGTAAGCATATTCATGTAGGTATAAATAATTGTGACGAGTAAGATCCTGGTCCCGAGACTAACAGTAATGTTAATTATGCAAGAGAAAATAGGACGTAGGAATAAAGACTGGATGGATAATTTCTTCCTAATGGGAAACAAAGCTTTTCTTGTGCAATGTTTTAATTTAGCAGTTTGGTTGTTTTAATGATTAGAGAACGAGAACGCTATAATATTTAATTGCATCTTAAAATCATAGCTCTCTTGTAATAGTTTTCTAAGAACCGGATGCTAATATTAAAACTAATGTAGGTACTGAAAATGAAAACTAATACGATGTTATATGTTCTGAAAATGATTTTAGTGAAAACACTTTAGTTAGTAATAATTTGCACATGGACTTATAAATCAAAGAAGCAACTAGATCAAATCAACGAATTCGTGATTGATCACATAAAGTCAAAATGGAGGTCAGAGTCTCGATTTGTGGCCAAATGGTACAACCTTGGTCCCAAACAGAATCATTAATTTGTTTAATTCGATCTTTAAAGACCATTAAACTCGCATTTCAAGACAAAACGGTTAGATTTACAACGTTCATTGTAACAAGATAGATTTATTGGGAGGAACAGATTCATCGGTAATCATTCCGATTGGAAATACATTGGTCATCGTTAATATCAATGAGTTTGAAATATTGTTCATTGTGTCTATTGTATGTTTACGTTTAGCACCGTTGCGGAAAATATTTGTAACGAAATTATCTATCTCAACCAAGGAGATAAAAGTTTATACGAGAAAAGTGAGAAATGTAAAACTTGGATACGAAATATAGCCAAACCAGAATGGGCAAAATACATAAGTTAGTCCGGAGAATCTACGGTTTAAATGAGGGACACTTCATCCAAATCAAATAGACTGATAAAACATAATCAGCCTTTATTTTTCCCACTGCTGGTACCCAGGCTTCCTCTCAGTGGGAGGGGGCGTAGTCCACCACGCGGGCCAATTGCGGGTTGGTAGATGTCACATGCCTTCGATTTTTTGGTTCAAGGGTATGCTGGTTTCCTCACGATGTTTTCCTTCACCATTTTGAGACCAATAGTAATGAAATAGGCAATTTACACAAAGTAAAACGCCTGTCTGGGCTCGTGAGTGATTAAACAAAAGAAAAAAATATTATGAAGTTCACCTACATTAAAATATTAGGCAATGACAATAAATATGTAAACATAAGTAAACCCAATACAGCTAGTTTTAAGTGTCAAAAACAGAGCATATCTTTGTAAATAATTATCAATACCAGCTGTAACAATATTTATGTAAGAAGTGTATTGTTTTTGGACTAACGGAAATTTATTAGCGGCCGTTGCTGCATGGCTATTAGAACTGTCATTCAAGCTATCCGAAATGACACAGTTGTTAACTGAAGTGTCAGTTGCTGAAAAGCTAAATTGACTGTTCGGAATACTAGTTTTTATTTTTTTCCGAAGTATAATACTTCGTTTTCATCGCTGTTATACTATTATAATTGCAATTGTGGGTAATTATTTGTGGATCAGGGGTTTCTCTTTATCCATCATACGTGGCCGTATTTTGATACACAACTACCTGTCCTCTAGAAGAGGCAACTACATAGAATCAATTCTTCTGTAAATCGGAAGAAATGATTTGACTTTGAATTTGACCCATTTATTTCATTATTTTGTTTATTAAAATAAAAAATAACTGTGCCTGAACTCTACATTGAACTCATAAATCTAAAATAAAAAGCCTTTAGCGACGTGTTACACGTGAAAGTAATTTCTAATGCCCCATATTCTAATGTAACGGACTACACGCTGCCCTAAATAATATTTAAGATCCATTGAAAACGTGACTAGAAATGCGTACATTTCACAGTAAGGCGCCTTCGTCCTTCTAGGAAAGACATTCCATTGTTTAATTAATCCAAGTAACGTCTGTAAAGTGTAAACAAGACATCCGACCGTCCGTCGTACTGTGTGGCCGTTCCGTAATTGCAATAATTATTGTGATTATTATTACCAGAATTATAATTACGTGTTGACAAATTGGTGCTAACTCCGCAGTGAGTAATGGTTCCTGTACCATAGTCCCACGGGCCTTAACAGTATAAACAGACGTCTTAATATAATTTTATGATTATCTTCCTGTTAGTAACACTGGATGGTCAGAGGAGCAATTCTCTGTAGCCTTTGCTTCGTTAAAATAATGATCTTGAATCATCTCTTTTAGCAATCAGTGTCAAAATCGAGTTTTAGAAATATTGGACAGTTGGCACTACTGTCATTTATACATACTCGTATTATAAGTCGCTTTTCGTGTCTGTCTGTGGTACCACGTTGTTCTTCTAAACTACACAACGGATTTTGATGCGGTTTTCATTAATTTTCTGAGGATTTATTTTGAAATGTTTATGTCTATTAAACTAAACTAACATTTAATAAAGAATTCTCGATGTTTTGTCGTCTTGAAAACCGTACGAAGCAGAGGTAAAATAAAGAAGAATGTGATGTTTTGACCTTCTTTTTACTTAGAACACACCCGACGATATAATTATGTATTTGGAATTTTCAAATAAATTGCCATTTTAATTGTTTTCCCCGAAAACGTAACTCTAATAACTGTTACAACGTGTATTACTCCCGTTTTCACATTAAAAGGACTATTCGTGTCAAAAGTCATGTTGGAATAGTTTACACATGAGGTCCTAAGTGCGGGCGCACGCGAGTTGTTTAACAATATCACTCGTATCGCTATGTAAGCGCAACGTTCTTAAACGAACAAGAGTTTAATTGTTTGAATATCGCCCAAATTTTGTACGCCGTGTGAAAGTAAAAATGTTTCTGGAAATGAGATAAGCAGCTTTATGTTTTAGTCAGTGGTATTGGGTTTTTCTATTTGGAATTTCTAAGTAACAGCCCGGAGCCTGGATTTGAGCCCAGCTCATGGCAACGGGCTCGCCAGCCATTACATGGGACTTAAACATATCTGTCGAAATGTAAAAATAAAAAAAATGCATAAAATAAAATATAAAAAAATAAATATAAATAATATAAAAAATAAACGTACTATAGGTACACATCTGCCTAACCTTTCAGGGAATCTAGGCGAGATGATGTTACGTTATGTTGTTTTTGGCACGTAATTATTGCTGCTTACAACAAATACGTACAGACGCCAGCACATCAAGCTACTACAATCTGTCAGATTTCTTTAATAGATTTTCAACTTTATCACTAAAGCATAAGGGTCAAAGTTGATTGGGAAAATCTAACAGTTTCGGGTAGCTTGATGTGCTGGCGTCTGTACCTACAACACGCAAGTAGGCATATAAAAGTTAACAATTAAATAAATAAATCTCTAAATAATGAGCGATGCTTCCTTTAAGGCTGAAGGGGCTTGTGGCTAATTAATAACAGCTGCACAAGGCGATCGATCAGGTTAAGTTACGCTTGCCGCGGTTGGTATATGGATGGGTGACCATCTTTACATACCAAGATCCCTCCGTGCCTCGGAAAGCACGTTAAGCTTGTTGGTCCCGGCTATCATAGATCTTTGACAGTCGTTACGGGTCGTCAGAAGCCCGAAAGTCTGACAACAAGTCTTACCCAGGGGTATCGTACTACCCAGTAACTGGGTTGTGAAGGTCAGATAGGCAGTCGCTCCATGTAAAATACTGGTATTCAGCTGCATCAGGTTAGACTGGAAACCGACTCCAACATAGTTGGGAAAAGGCTAGGCAGATGATGATGCTTCCTTTAAGGCTAACGCAGATGGGGCGAGCCGCACTGCGCCGGAACGCATTACAAAATTTCTCCTTGATACATCACTATAGAGACGGGCCGCACCACGCTATTTTGTATAAAAACGCTTTGCGCTGCAGCCCATTGTGTCAGCAAAGCTACACAACACAAACACTATTTACACTGCTATTGTAGTTGTGGCAATTATCAAAATTTCCAATAAAGAAGTAGATGTGCCTTTTCTTTAGATTTGGCTCTGTCGGGAAAATGTAAGTAGAGGCTGACCTAAATATACAACGTGTAACGTTAAATGCGCAAAACCTCAGACACCCCAACTGATTTTTAATTCAATTGACCTATTTCAGAAAGAAAATAAGTCATTAAAAAATTGTAAATGTTTTATGTGCTGTTTTAGTTTTACTGGCCATTCTGATCGTTTCTTGCGTCTGCGACGACGCTTTATGGAGGGAGGAGTCGTCACCGGGCCGCTGCGCCGCGCTGACATTGGGATGTTTGACCTACCTATTAATAAATAGACACGGCAACGTTTTTAATGAAGATTTTTTTGAAAAATTTGACCTTTATTAAAAAGTGGTTCAATTAATTCTGCTCGTTATTCTGATCAAACGATAGGTTTTGCGCATTTAACGTTACACGTTTTATATTACTAATCTGACCCTTACCTATTTCATGAACATATCTGGACACTTTAAAGACATTGTACGCACATTACGGACGTAAATGTCGTGAGAACGACAGTAAACGGCGTCGGCTACTCGCCTGTCACACTAGTTGTGAGCTACTGGCGGCGAGTACTTGCATTCAAGTGCCAAGAGTTCAGTGGTGACTGACGCTTGTTTACAAGATATGCAGTGTCAAGTGTACACCGTACTTTACTTGTACTATGCAAGTGTGCATGCTTGCTTTGAATCTATTTTCTGAAGAGATGTGATCTTACAGACTAATACATGTAAATGGTAACGAAATAATAAACAACTGACAATTGCTAATTACAAGCTTCCACATATATATTACAATGATATATTTTAAAAAAACCTTTAAGAAAAACAGAAAGGCATGGAAAATAGGTAGGTAACATTCACCCAAGATTTTCCTGATTCTTAACGCAGTCGTCCCAATAAATCAATTTCTAAATGCGATGGCAGGTTGTTGAATAATATTGAACTGCGTATACAAAGAGCGTCGGCTTTGTTTTGCCCCTTGGTAAGCTTAGTATCCATAAAATGATGTAGGTTTTCTATGAAGTAAAAGTAAAGGCAGGCACAATTTTGAAACAGATAAAATTTTGAGTGCCATTTCACGAATTGGGACGGTATTTTCAACGTCAGAAATTAAATTATTTATACTGAAAATGCCACAGTCTATTGGTTTATACGTACTACACTGCTGAATTTTTAATCTTACCAAGTTAACCCTAAAATACAGCTGATCCTTTTGATTTTGTAAATGTATTCCATTTTTCAGAAAATAATTCACATACTCGCAGCACATCGACACAGCAATAATATAAAATACAAGAGAAGTTTTTTAAATAATGAGTGCTATATGTAACGTTTTTAAAGCCAGTTAATAGCCATTGATTTTAATAGCAAAGTGTTTTGTATTTATAATCCCCTTATAGCCTCGCTCATTGGCGGCATAACCTAACCTAGCTAACCAAAATTATAACCTAACCTAACCCTAAAATTATAGATTATCCATTTTTCAATTTTATAGAATACTAGCTGGGATACCCGGTTTCGCTCAGGAAGTTGATATGAGATTCCAGAATGTTCCGGAATATTGTGGAATGCTTTCGAATACTCTCGAATGTTTCCGAACATTCCAGAATGTTCTGGAATGTTGTGGAATGCTCTCGAATGTTCTGGACTGTTCTAGAAAGTTCTAGTGGGCTAAAATTCCAGCCCTTATATCTTCAAAAGCCTTCAGGTAAAAACGGAAACCTTCTTCATGGACAGGAGATACAGGGTTACCACCATATAACTCCCTTGATCGTACCGGGACTCATTTCTGAGTTTTAGCGGCACGCACATTGTACCTACACTTTCTTTTATAATATATCGCCTCTTTGCAATGACAACGTGATATTTCGAAAACTGCAATTTTTAAAGATGCCACGTTGTTATTGCAAAGAGGCGATATATTGATTAATAAACTTTACCGTTTCCCAGAAAATAATCCCAAGCTACAAGTTACAGTCGGTAATCCACACGGTAATAACACACATAGGTACAGAAGAACCTTTTAAATAATGAGCTCTGTAACTTTTTCAAAGCCAGTTGCTACCCATTGATTTTAATAGCAAAATGTTTTGCATTTATAATCCCCTTATATCCTCTTTCATCGGCGACTTTAATACAAACTATGAGCTGTATGTATTTATAACGAACTTGTACTGGGTCTTGCTTTCAATTTGCTATAATTTCATATAAATGAGCGCTTACAAAGTTAATTGCAAGTTACAACCGCGCGGCAGCGCAGGCGCACATAAAATTGTATTTAACGTTAATTTATAAATCGTTTACTTACTGTTTAGAGTTATATGTTTTGTAGGTTTTATTTACATTATTTGTGCTTAGAGCTCTTTTATTTTATGTTGCTATTATCACACGAAGTTAAAAAAAAAACATGTTTCCTGACGAATTTGTATTTCCAAAATTACATTATATGTATAGGTCATTGGTCATCGGGCTGGTTCGAGGTGGCGCGGAAAAAGATTTCCTGGAAAGACTTGGGGGAAGCATTTGCCCAGCAGTACAAAAAAAAAAAATTTCATTGGCCAGTACCACTGGAATATTTTTTTCTCTTACAAAAATATTGTTTATTTTAAAAACTAGGTTAAACCTTTAAAATAATTCCTACAACAATTCTTCTGAATGAATACATATCAGGGAAAAAAGTACCTTACAACATAAAGTTATTCTAATATCTACTTATAAAAGTGTTAAACAAATCAAATAAAAAAGCTCTGTGAGAAAATATTGAGTCATACACAATAATAGATATGGTGATGAGGAAACATTTTTAAAGTTCTTTTTTTATTGCGTTGACATGTTTTGTGAAAGTCGTTGAACCAGCGCGGGCGCAACTCTATGTCAAGTTGACATGTCAATGTCCGCGTTGATTAATTCGCCATATTCCAAATTTTGGCGCCAACTATTTTACATTTTAACTTTTAAATTGTTATATTTATATTAAAAGGCGCAACACCAGAACACTAATGTTTTTATCATCTAAATATTTTATACGTAATTAATTTTAAAGACCACTCTAAACAAACAATATCCAAAAATAGATCGTAGAATAATAGCGTTGGTATAATATTCGCATAAACTAACAGTTTTCGCAAAATTTTAATATAATCTATAAAATTATAATTATAAAAGCTACGCATAAAATCGTAGTGAAAATCTACTTTGTACGGGTTATGCATATATTAATAACATTAGCATAATTATGCCTATATAAAACAATATGATCGGACAAAAATTATGTCAAACTTACTTACCTACTCTCCGCTATAGGAATTATACGAAAGACTACGTCAACAGCTTTTATTTGCTATAACTCTTATAGTATATTACCATGACTAATATTTAATTAAGCGAAAGTTCGTAGAATTTGGACTTACCCAAATATTGATCTATAAATAAACACACAAATATTCTAACTAGCGATCTTCCCCTGCTTCGCGGAGTTTTTACGACGTGATAATACATCGAGATGTCTTTATTATAACTGTAAGTTTAGCATCAATTTATGATACAACACCATACATTTTAATCTTCCGAAATAAATTTTCTAAATTATGGGGAAAACCGCATCACAATCCGTTGCGTAGTTTATTTAGAAGAACAACGCATGTCTGTGTGACCAGACAGACACGAAAAGCGACATTAATTTATAATATGTATTGATATAGAAGGTGCTACTTCCTTGTGCAATTAGCAAATTGCCTATAGCTAGACAAACCTACCAGTTACGAACTATTAAAAGGACCGTGGTGTTATTTAATTTATTAAATAATCAAGTCAAATTAAGCTCTTAAACAGCAGGAGAGATATTTATAAATAATGAAACCATTTACAATTTATTGTCCATATATTTTATCACACTAATATTATAAAGGCAAACGTTTGTGTTTGTGTGTGTGTAAATATATATTTGTTACTACTTCACGCTCAAACGGCTGGACCAATTTTGATGAAATTTGGCATTCAGATAGTTTATAACCAGGATTAACACACAGAATACTTTTTATCCCGATATTGCTACGGGATCGAGACTTATGCGGGTGAAACCGCGGGGCGTAGCTAGTATGAATCAAATTTTTTAATGCTTTGCTGCCAACTATATTCAAAACTATTGATTGCTAATTATGCTAAACATGGAAATATATTTCAATAACTTAAATTTTATAATACTACCTACTACATAATTAGAAAAGTGCGAGTGCGATATTTTAGTATAAAATTAATATTAAAGTTATCGACAACAGCTCACGACGTTTCATCTTTATAGTTCCCTGAAAATTAAAGAGTGTGTGAATCTTAGTGAGTATAAAGTTAATTGAAAGCAATACGTTTTTTTAACATTACTGTAAACCATTTTGTATTACTATTTTTGCGCTGCAACCGGATGGTAATAGTACCTACCTACCCACCTTATCATGAGATGGCGACATGTTATCTTAGGATCTACGTATCGTGTCATAACACTATCGCTTGGTAATCTAGGAAGTAGTTAGCAGTTTGACATACGTAATTCATAATCTGCAGTGCTATTCTGTAAAAATCTCACCGTCAGAACGCAGATGATGTGAGCGGGAAGTGAGCTGTCATTAGGGATTAACACTATTGACGAGCAGTGTCTTCAAGTCTTCAAGCTCACTTCACTTATGATTTCACGGTGAGATTTTTACAGAATCTACCGGCTGTTATGAAATATCACACCCGCTTAATGTGGCCACTTACTGGACACACACATTACATATGGGTATGATACAAAAGAAAGAAGACGAAGAAAAACAAAATACAATGTAATTTTAATTCATTGAAGCCTCAAGACTTTTCGAGTGTCTCTGAATCAGAATATCTTGAGTATATACAACGTGTAACGTTAAATGCGCAAAAAACTAAAAATTGTTTGATCAGAATAACGAGCAGAAATAATTGAACCACTTTTTAATATAGGTCACATTTTTCAAAAAATCGTCATTAAAAACGTTGCCGTGTCTATTTATTAATAGGTCAAGCAACCCAATATCAGCGCGGCGCAGCGGCCCGGTGACGACTCCTCCCTCGACAAAGCGTCGTTGCAGACGCAAGAAACAATCAGAATGGCCAGTAAAACTAAAACAGCACATGAAACCTTCACAATTTTGTTAATGACTCATTTTCTCTCTGAAATAGGTCAATTGAATTAAAAATCAGTTGGGGTGTCTGAGGTTTTGCGCATTGAACGTTACACGTTGTATAGCCCCAGATCCCAGAAGCTGCGGCAATGGGCTATAATTGAATAATAATAATAATATTCCACAACATTCACACAACGCCGTCTAGTCCCAAACTAAACAGAGCTTGTGCTATGAGTACTAGACAACTGATAAACATACATATATATATATTTCTAAATACATACATATTATAGATAAATTAAGAATGATGGTTTTGTTACCACAGACATGCGGCCCACTGTAGCTATTCGTTCGTGCTTGACCGTTGAAACACAATGACATAAAATTACAGTGTGAGTGTTTTACTTTAATGACTACAATTCCGTCGCTTACAATCCATTCTGGAGGACGTAAAATGATATGAGAAACAGGTTAATATATGAATAAAATATATACATCATTCAATAATAAATATTATTGAATGATGCAGTACCTATTGCTTTTCAGATAAGACCTATTTACATTAAGCTAAACAAACAATGTCATAGTGAAAATAAGACGCATCCAATCAACAAGACCAATCTAATTCACAAGAGAAACATAGCATCTCGTCTCGTTTGATCTCCATCACATTAGTTAAATCTAATTTACTTGCCGTAGCAACCGACAGCGCGTACGTAATAAAACCAACCAAGAGAACCATATTCGCACGCCTCATCGGGTCCGTCTACTAATTTATTTCAAGCACCAACATTTGATACAATATAATACAGATCAAATTCACCCCGTACTTCCTTATTGCCATGCAAATTTTAGTTATTGAGTTACACTTGGCCTCACAAGACGTATCATGATCATAGGAATGATGGAAGGTGCTATTTATGTTGAGCGCCCCGGGCGTTGAAGCGCGGGAGATACGATGTGATGACAACGCCGTACATAAGTTATGTTTCTGTATGGCGCCACTGATAAGGTTTTATCGTCAAAAATCCATTAGCGAAACCTATTTTCGCTAATACATGGAGATAGTGTTGTGCTCCATTTTGGCTATCTGTTATTACTTCATTTTTACGGTTCCATACCCAAAGGGTAAAACGGAACCCTAATACTAAGACTCCGCTGTCCGTCCGTCCGTCCGTCCATCCATCCGTCCATCCGTCCGTCCGTCTGTCACCAGGCTGTATCTCATGAACCGTGATAGTTAGACAGTTGAAAGTTTCACAGGTGATGTATTTCTGTTGCCGCTATAATAACAAATAGGTACTAAAGAACAGAATAAAATAAATATTTAAGGGCTCCCATACAACAGACATGATTTTTTTGCCATTTTTATAGATAATGGTACGGAACCCTTCGTGCGCGAAACCGGCTCGCACTTGACCGGTTTTTAGTTATAGTTTCCACTATCTAAGAAAAATGAGAGAAGCGATTAGGCAAAATGATAATTGCTTTAACCAGGCTTGACACTATCTAAGTTGGTTATAATATTAGAATACACCACAACACCACCTTCTCCAAAGCTCAGCATTTCTGAAGTTTATACTAAGAAGACTACATTACCAAAGTAAACAATTACATTTAAACTTAAACAGAAACATTACCAAGATCTATTTCCGTCGTCACTATTTTAAATACAGCTATATTTATCTAATCTTAAAGGCAGACCGTTCAGTTCAATAGTTATCTATGACGAAATAGACCACCCATTGTGATACACAAAATATTCGCGAAACACACCTTGTATACAGTACCGCCAACTTTTATTGTTACAGCTGAATTTATTTGTACCCGGCGAGACTTGAATGTCATACCAAAGAATTATGCCACGCTAAGGCGGTACACGGACTCGAGCGTTGCGACTTGCGATTGCGACGCGACTTGCATCAACCGACGCGCGCGCGTCACTTGTTTCCGTCCGTCGCTCCGCAAGTCGTATCGCGGTGACTCGTGATACACTCTAGCCCCTTTGTATACAGACGTTTTTCTTGCCATGGAACACTACGGTTTATTCGCCGTCTGTAGGCACGGTCTTCAGTATTGTGTGGATCACTATGGAAGCTTCTTGACGGACACGTTTTTTCTGCGGCGCGGTTTATACGCCGTACAGTGAAGAAACTGCGCCGTGTTTCTAGGAAGCTGTAGCCTAAGCGCCCATCACATTGTTATCATCGGCATCATCATTGTACTTTTCATTTGTTTACCCCGCAGTCACTGTAGCAAGACGCGTGTCGCTTGAGCGTGTCACTCGTGGCCACGGGCTAAGGATTCTTCAGACGTGTCTGCGCAAATCGTTGACTGCAGAATTTGCATGTGTATTATAATAATGGAATTATGTTTTAGACAATGCTTTTTGTGTTACGCAAGAAAAGGTGTGTTTGAATTTGTTTAATTGTCTCGGTAGGTAATGTTTTTTCGTTTTGTCGTTACCTAATTAAGAAACTAAAAACCGGAAGTTCATTACTTTTATTATCTATTATAACATCGATTTTAAAGTTCAAATATAACAGTAAATTCATGTTAATTAAGCTATAATTTCTAGACTAGAGTCTTAAATCTACTTTCCAGATAAACAAATTAAGAGACTTTTCTTTGGAATACGATCAAATCGAAAACTTTTTATTTATTTGCAAAGATTTTCAAATGTTGTTTTTTATGACATTAGTAGTTCTAAATGCACCCTTTTCACAAAAAGAATCGTACCGTGCACATGCAAACAACCCTTAACACTTTGTGTCAGCAGCCTGTTACAAAATAACACGAGCAGAATGTTACCGTAACGAATCGGTTCGAGTAGTCTCATTTCGAGTCTAAAGGTTATCGCATCGTATCGTAACCGCATAATATTACGACTGTTATGAGGCACGAGCTGATGATACTATTGGAAGGATACTTATTGATAGAAGTAAGTAGTTACGCATAGATTTCTTCTTGCGTGTCATTATGACATTTGTATTGTAAACGTGCCAAAGTCTGGACACGAGTTGACTTGGCTAACCTGGAAGTCTTTAAACAGACTCCGGACCCAGGTTGGCCAAAGCGAGAAAAACCTGTTCAGGGGGAGATTCATAGACGACTCCGCCTTGGAGTGTAAAGGTGATGATGGTCCATGAACGATGGGACACACGATATTAAATCGTGTGGCTTTCGTGTACAGCCGTCGATTCTGTAAAAATCTCACCATGAAATCATAAGTGAAGTGAGCACTTAATAGTGTTAATCCCTAGCGAATGACAGCTCACTCCACGCTCACTTCACCCAAGCTTTCACGGTGAGATGGTTACAGAGTCGCACGGCTGTTGTCTGACAGTACACGCAGGACATACATATTAGGTGGTCACGTTATAGGAACTGATGGACGCTACGGATGGCGCCAAACACCTAGCCGATTTCTGGGCCGAGTGCATCGACACGCTAAGAAGCGAATGAGATGTTAGAGGGTAGGAAATTGGGTTCGTGAATTCGCAAGGAAAGTATGTTAGTGCCTTCAGCTGATGTTATTAATAGTTTACTAGTCGGCGTGGTTTTGGAATCTTGTGTTAGTAGGTACGAGATCTAGCAGAAAAACTTGTATGTTGTGATGAAAAGAGCTAGTTACACTTTTGATAGATTAGGGGACCCCTTTCAAGAGATTAGCCGGAGAAGGCATTTGAACACTTAGATGCTAATGTGAGAGAGATTTTTATCATAATGTCAGATTTCAGAGTCAAGAAACCAAAACTATTAGAGAACAGATACACTGCGAGTCGGATTAACCAACAAAATGTTTTATTTCTAACTGAACTCAAAAACATACTGTATAAAGGTAACTAAAGAGATACAAGATTAACACGGTCATGCAAAGTAAACTGATAAAAGTTCCGATCACTATCGAAACCTGATGGCTGCGTCAGTAAATAGTAGGTACGCGTTGCTGAATTTTACGCCGAACAAATTTAAAAACCTATAAATTATATTTTTTTCGTGTTAGTTTTGCCATCAATACCCAAAGAAGAAGAAGACTATCGAAACTAAAATTTTCAGAACGACACATTACTTACACCTGCTAAACTATTTAATAATATTAATTACCTAATTTGTAACGTCAATAAAACGTTTATATCTGCAATAAATCAACAGAATTTAGTGGCGTACACATTTTATTAATTAGTGATTTATTCTCTTTAAAATTAGCATAAACTTGCATAACACGTTTTATTATAGTAACAACAAAATGCCACTGTGTTATAAATCTTATGATGGTACGACCTGACCCCACTATCTTAAAAACTAGGAGAGTAACAAAAAAATATATATATATATAATAAATAAGCCTGCTAGCAAATCTCGTGTGCTAATAAGAATGGATTAGTAACGAATACTACCTATTCACTCAACCGACATTTGAAAAAAGACTTCTCCAATCACAATAGTTGTTAAGTTTTCCAGTGTACAATTTTATCCACACACAATACATCTGGGGAAATGTGAGTGTTCTTTAGGTAAACCGCTGCCGTAACCCTTTGACGATTAAAGGCGTGATGTCATCATCATTATTCTCGTGCCCTCATTCCAATTTTTTTAGAGTCAGCGCAACGTATATTTGTCTTCAAACGTAGACAACGCGCCGTCGACCCGGGTCTGATAAAGCACCTTAAACTTTACAGCTAAGGAAACGACCAATTTTAATCTCATTTTATAGTTTTATAAAGATAAGTACTAATTCACGCTATTTTACTATGACACGATGTCTATAATAACGCCTCGTAAAGACCAATCTTTCAGCCTTACCGTTTGCCATGTACTGGGTTTAAAAAGAAATTGCATTACTAATGCAGGTAGTGTGAAAAGAAAGAGTTGAATCCCGGTAGGATATGAACATAGGTATACTTATAACGTAGTGAAGCGTAACTGCCTATTTCCAAATCTCTACTTTTCTTGGAGATGCTGAACTATTGTCAGCACATCAAGCTACTACAAATTTCTTTAATAGATTTTCAACTTTACCGGTAAAGCATGAGGTTCAAAGTTGATTGGGAAAATTTGAGAGTTTCGGGTAGCTTGATGTGCTGGCGTGGCGACTATACATACTTAAAATGACCCGCACCCTAATTGCGTAACACATTATTACCCTCAATTTGAATCATTTTGAAGCATATTGCTAATCCATTGCTCCATATGTTCGAAAAATGTGTCTGCTCAACAACGTAAATAACGAAATGAATGTTGTCTACTGACAGTGTGTTACGCAATTATCCCGCAGCGTAAAGCTCTGTCAGCTCTTTGCTTTTTTTTTTCTTTGGATTGTATATTTTTAAGCTTTGTTATACACCGTGTATCAGAAATGTGTAGTCCTGTTTAAGGGTTTTGTAGACCATCAAACTGAAATACTTTCTCCATGGAATCAAAATCGTAATTGCGTAAAAATAATCAGCTGCAACATTTGGGTCAAGTAAGTATTGGAGTTTTGTAATTCTTCAGCTTGATGGCCTGTATCTGCAGGGTAATTGCGTAACACACTAACGCTAGCAATGGCTTTCATTTTGACAGTTCAACAACATTCATTGCGTTATTTACGTTGTTGAGCAGACAGCATTTTTGAACATATGAAGCAAGGGATTAACGATATCCTTCAAAATGAATCAGATTGTAATTGAAAGTGTGTTACGCAATAAGAGTACTAGTAGTGTGTCTCTTTTAAATATGACCACGCATTTCTGATCAACTGAGACTTATTTACAATACCTTCGACTTCAATACAATTGTCGATGGGCAACTTCGAAAGTTACCTCAAGTTCCTCTCACACAAAAAAAAACTTTGTAGTAAGTACCTATTAAACAGCCCTGGAGTTTACTTGATTAACGCCATTATCTCCTCCGACAAGTTTGGTCGAGTTTATAACAAAGATAACCAGCCAGTCGATTCTTTAAAAATCTCATCGTGAAATCATAACTGAAGTGAGCTTGAAGTGGGCAGTGTTAATCCCTAATGACAGCTCACTTCCCGCTCACTTCACCTCTGTTCTCACGGTGAGATTTTTACAGAATAGCACTGGTGTTTACCACGCACCAGTTTTAGTTCAAACCACTTAATAAAACCTAACATATGTATTGTGTGGGCGAAATACCTTCTAAATTAATATTAATGTAATTTTAATCAGCACAGCCAATAAATTACATATTAGCCTTCCAGTAATGACATTAATAAAGTTTTTATTACGATTTTTTTATTTGATACCGCCGCCATTTTGAAATAAGCTTTTTGAATATTCTATTTTTCACGTCACTCAATATAGAAAGCACTTTACGCCGTCATCTTGAATTTTAATTGGAACTAAAAATATTTTTCTGTAAATAGTTGCTTGCTCTGCTCGCGAACGCCACCGTTCAACTCGTGCGCAGCCGACAAGTTAACCTGCTTTATCGTACAGTCATTAATCAAGTCTCACACTTAGCCTTTAATAATTATAATTAATAATTTTATCACCTATTCAGTCGGGGCTCGTCGAGCATGCCACTTGACAGGACTCACATACGGTAATAGTTACCGATTTATCATAGATAATGAATAATTTTGTTTTTAAAAGTTATTTAACAATCATTAACGTCTGTTGGTGTATTAATGATTTGAGTGGGAGTCATGAATGCGGCTAGACATGCCGCAATAAGAATGTTAAAAATTTATACGTGAGTGTAATAATGAACACGTATTAAATACTTAGTTATCTCCTATTTAGCCACGGGTCAATATGCTACGATTTTTTTTGTTTATCATCCTTCTATGTGTAACATAATTTAAGAAAAAGAATAATTTATAAGTTAAACTAAGTGTACATTTAGCCAACAGTAATAAATTTACCATACAATTATAGTGCCTAAAAAATAATAAAACACTAAGTCCACCTTTGTACCTTTTGTGCGAAAAGTTTAAATAAATAAATAAATATTTTTACTACACACACATTAATACTTTCATATAAACAGAAATGTTGATTTAAGCTACGTATTTTAAGAAGTTTATTAAGCTTAGGTTTTGCTTGCTGCTGGCGTTATTGTCATATCACCACAAAAAAAAAACAACCCAAATGAATTAATTAAGTAATTTGCATAAGTATGTGAACCCACCCTTAGTAACAAGAACTGCCGTGCGATTCTGTAACCATCTCACCGTGAAAGCTTGGGTGAAGTGAGCGTGGAGTGAGCTGTCATTCGCTAGGGATTAACACTATTAAGTGCTCACTCCACTTCTGATTTCACGGTGAGATTTTTACAGAATCGACCTGCTGATATCAAATTACACTGAAACATTGTAAACATGGTAGTACATCACTGATATTTCTAATTGTCACTAGGAAGACATAAACACGTTAAAAGATTTTCGATAACATTCTAGATTTAAATCGACGCAACTCAGTACAAGGAGTCGGCTATATTCCGAAGCAATAAATCTTTCCGAGTGGCCAGTCTTGTTTAGATTCCTGCTTTCGAATTAGACTGATATTCTTGTTATTATAATATTATTGCGTAATGAATAATATTTACTCCTTTAAGGGGAGAGTTACGAAACTAGACTAATATAAATCTTTTTTGTTTACCAACAGAGTTAGTATGAAAGAAATACAATCTCAGGCGCTACAAGCAACAAGTCAAATATAATCAATTCTGTAGCCATCTTTAATTTTCTTTCTTTTTATGCGTTTTTTCCTCATCTTACGTATTTAAAAATTAGTATTGTTGTTCCAAACAAGAGCATAAAAAAGAACAACACCTGTGTGTTTGTGGTGTCACAACAACAACAAAAAAAATCTGGTTACCCTTTTCCCAACTATGTTGGGGTCGGTTTCCAGTCTCATTGGGTACAACTAAATACCAGTACTTTACATGGAGTGACTGCCAATCTTGGTAACTATAAAAAATTTGGTAACACGATACCCCTTGGTAAGACTGATTGTCAGACTTTTGGGCTTCTGCCTGCCCGCAATGACTGTCAAAAATCAATGAATGACAGCCGGGACCAATGGCTTAACGTGCTTTCGGAACCACTGAGGGTTCTAGACATGTATTGGATGATCATCCATCCACGAAACAACTGCGGCATTCGTAGCAAAACGAAACTTAATTCAATTATTTTTAGTAGTTGTAATTTCTTCAATAGAGGGGCCCGTGGCTAAATATTATAATAACAGCCGCGCGTCGATCGATCAGGTTAAGCTACGCTTGCCGCGGTTGGTCTGTGGATGGGTGACCATCTTTACATACCGAGACCCCTCCGTGCCTCGGAAAGCACGTTAAGCCGTTGGTCCCAGCTGCCATTCGTAGATCTTTGACAGTCGTTACGGGTAGTCAGAAGCCCGAAAGTATGACAACCAGTCTTACCTGTAGGGGTATCGTATTAATTACCCAGTAAGTGGGTTGTGAGGTCAGATAGGCAGTCGCTCCATGTAAAATACTGGTATTCAGATGCATCCGGTTAGACTGGAAGCCGACCCCAACATAGTTGGAAAACGGCTAGGCATGATGATGTAATTTCTTCAATAATTAATTAATTAAATTACAATATTTTTATAATTGACGGGATGCATGAAATAGGTGGACAATTTCATGTAGATTTATATTAATGAGTCTGTATATAATTATCATGTTTTGTCTACAACTGTGCGAATACATAAGACAGTAGTCTGGCTACTGGCCAGTGTCTTACGGGACTTATAATATAACAGTACTAGTGTTACACAATACGCAATTATCATATCATTTTATAGTCCAAGCTCTTGTTACAGTCCTAACTGTATCTGAAGTGGTGATAGGATTTCCATTAAAATTAGTATCTGTGAAACTGTAGAATTGCCCTTATAATTTAATAACGTTTAAAATTGTTCAAAATAATGTTCAGACTCTTTTCATTGGACGAACGCGACTCTTTTATGAAAGACTGGCCACAAACAGCGACAGACAAGGATATGTTGAAGGAGGAAAGGGAGGTTTTTGCCCTAAAGTGGGACACAAACGGTTGATAATATAGGAAAAAATAGTGATAATATTTTTTTTTCAGAATTGAATAAAACTAAATTTAAAAGGATAACCCTGTTCTATTTATAGGATGCAATCGTTTTCATGAATGAATGAATAAATAATTGAATCATTTCTATGCAACAATAAATAGCAACCATGTATGTTGTTTTTAAGGATGTTTGTATTATTTTTAATGGACACTGATACTCGTACCCAACTAGAGCACAGAATATCTAATAGTACTAACGGCTAGAGTCACAATCGCCTGTTTCAGACAAAGTAACTACCATCAATTATTCTGCTTTCATCAACTTCATATCTACGCAATAAAGGCAATAATAACACCGCACAATGTTCCTGTCAACATTAATATTATATCAATGAATATTAAAGTAAGTGTCCGGAAACATTACAAGTATCTGACCAAACTAGATGTTACGAATAAAGGGTTTATTCCACTCGACTTCGCACTAGTCAGCTAAATGGTTCAGACACTGAATTCAGACCAGGGTGATCGCACTCAGCAAGTTAGTCTTCTTCTTTTTTGTATATTATTTGAGCCCAGTAGGTGGCCACGTTGATTGTGGCATCAGTGATATTCTTTAGGTCATCCGAAGTGCAACTGAACGGCACTTAGGACACTCCAGCAACTGGGACATGGTTTGGTGAGCCTCTTTATTAGAAAGAAGAAAGGTCGCGTTTCGACCCCCTTTAAAGCTCAAAAAAAATATTGCATTTATTTATTATTATTTTTTCATTTATTGTTTATTTAGATCTTACAAGTGCTCAAAAAAATAAAAATAAAAATCTGGTATACATATATATCCAAATATAGTATGTTGTAAATGTGCTACATTGCGAAACACAAGAACATGTACAGGTTGAAATCAGTGTTGTATATTTACAACAGTGCCCACGTTACAGAATAAAATGTATATATAAATGAAAAACAAAATATATTAAAAAACATATTTATTCTACATTATGAAAGTTAAAGAAACAGTTTCTTTTGGGAACTAAACACAAACGTTGTTCACATTTTGAACAGTGGATATTTGAATACCCAGTTTTGCAGTATTTGCACCTACCTCGCTGTACAAAAACTGGAAAATGGCCAATTTTATCAAATCTTACAGCATCTGTAGGTCTAGACACAGTAGGCGCAGTAATTTTTTTCTTTAAAGGAATGTCTTTCTCTTGCACACAACCCTGCACTCGATTTTTTTGTAATAATTCCGTAAAAATTTGGAATCGAAACTTTTTCAGCGTCATGCCTTGTTTTTGATTTGGTGAGAGGTTTCTCCTATATAGTAACCAGGCGTTGTTCACAGATATATCAATGACTTGTGAAAAGATTGCCATATACCAACGTTTGGTTTTGAAGGTAGATCGATATAAAGCTATCAACATATCAGCAAAGTCCACTCCACCCATATGGGCATTATATTGTTTCACAATTTGTGGACAATCAACATCTGCTTTAGTTTTATTTTGCTTCGACCAGCGTTTTATTTTTACCATGGGATGCGAATCCACAAATGAGCTAGCTAAAGTAACTACCTTGTTGTCAAACCATTTGACAATGGCAATTTTGTTACTATTGCACACAATTTGATGACTGGAACCTCTGCTCTTCTTAGCTAATTTTTTATCTGAAGCTAATAAATCTGCACAACCCCTGAGACGATTCCCTTTGATGGTACCCAAACTAAAAATGCCATAATCCTCGCGAAGTAAATGTATCAACTCTAATGACGTGAAGAAATTGTCAAAATAAACGACAGCGGGCTTGTTGACAATCGTTTTACAGAGGGCTATAACTACTTTGGCTCCTAATCCGAGACTGTCTTCATAATCAGAAAAAGAAATAAATCTGAAAGTATCGTCACCTCCATATTGAAGGAAATCATACACTAAGCCAGAAACTCCAGCCCTTGCAAATAATTTAAAGCCCCATTTCTTGGGCTTTTTTGGCAAGTACTGTCGTCTATTTCCTGCTCTAGTGCCTTTGTAAGGAACCATCATTTCATCTATGCTGTATCTTCCTTCTTCTTCTAGTCGTAAACAATTAGTCCTTACTTTTTCTAATATCGGCCGAACCTTAAAATAACGATCGTTTTTCAGATCCGAATTATCCACGAAATGCAAATATTTTCTCATTAGCTCGTACTTTTTTAGACTCATCACATCAGCGACAGGAGGGTATCTGAAATCATTACTCCAGTAGTCTCGATATGACGGCATTCTTACAATACCCATCATAATTGTGATAGCTAGAAAATCACGCATATCATCTCTGGTAACGTTTATAGATTTACCTTCTTTGCTTTGCACAGAATATAAATTGGTGTGCTCCGTAATATAATCTATTATATCTTCAGAAAAA
Source organism: Eremobia ochroleuca (assembly GCA_949629135.1). Taxonomy (NCBI): domain Eukaryota; kingdom Metazoa; phylum Arthropoda; class Insecta; order Lepidoptera; family Noctuidae; genus Eremobia; species Eremobia ochroleuca. Next base: position 10,590,617 of record OX451401.1, on the reverse strand, counting down.
AAATTAAGAAAATAGTCTAACGGAGATTCTGTTGCGGTACTACTAGTGCTAAGATCAGGCATATCAAACTCTGCTGGATATTTGAATTTCCCACACTGCCACTTGAAACTAAGAAGAGGTCTCTTGTACTTTTTTACTCTTTTAGCTACAACTCTTGGTTCACAGTTAGCACTTCTTTTTGAGCGAACTCTTTGGCTTAATGGAGTATTAAGTGGTGATAAAATTGACGAAACTGAATTTAAATTTGGGAGCGGATTGGGTGGTGTGTCCGAAGGAAAAATACTACGTATTACTGGAGTCAGTGGAACCGTATCTTCATCAGATAATGTCGAAAAGGTTTCTTCTTGCACTGGACTATCAAGAATAAGATCCAAGTTTTCTAAAGACGAACGAAGGGACCTTGGTTCTGAGCTGAAGTCAGAAGATACATCGTCTTGACGTTCGGTGATGTTTTGAATAGTAACTTCGTCTTCAGACGAAGAGCTATCGGTAGACGAGGCCGCTTCTGGTGGAACCAAAGCTAAAATTTGTCTTGCTCTCTGCCATTTTAAGCCTCCCTGGTAATAAGCAAAAAAAACAAACATGCAGCAATCACCAACACCAAACATAAGTTAACACAAGTTTTTAGTAAAAAACGACCATATTAGTAATAGCGATATTCATTAATTATTTAGTAATCTAGCTTACTCGTACATTAGCAAACTTTCAGAACAGTCAATATAAAAACATAATACCGTCAACTCCCATAAATGTAAAAAAAAAACACAAAACCCATACAAAGAAAATAATAATTATTCAGTGTTAGTAAAAGCGCGACGTGGCACCCGTGCAACGTACGAAATTAAAAGTACTTATGCTAAAGCTTCGCAGTGTCGCAAATGTGCAACGTCGGTAAATACGTGCTTATATTTCATAGTAGAATATGAATTTGACATTGGCGTTATATGACACAATTGTAAACACTCATAAACAATAATATTTCAAGTAATAGTTGTCAATAAATGCATAAAAACTATTTATATTTATTAAAACTCACCGGTCGTCCACGAGCGCAGTGTCGACGCGACGCCATTTTGGTCCCAACTACGTAATGATGCGCGTGAGTTGGTCCAATATTTTTTTCATAGATGGCAGCAGTATATCCATTATTAAAATTTATGTAAATAAGAAAAAATAATGATGGTTCTTGCAATATATTTTTTTGTTTGGATAGTTGCATCGGTGCAACGTTGCGAATTAAAGGGTTAATCTGCGAGCTGATTCTGTAACTAAATCAGTCATAAGAGTAGTGTGACGCAGTACTTTAGAAGAATGTTCCTGCTCTTCTTAAAAAGACGACTGAATTCAACCAAGTGAATTAGCCTCTTATGCCATTGATCCTGTTTATACCATCCAGAAGTAATGTCAACAAATATACAGTAGGTGGTATTTTGTAACTCGGACTCAAAACAGCTATCTAGATCTGCTTTCTCGATTATTTAAATGAGACTGCCTTGTTGGCCTCTAAAAGCACGACTCTGGGTTTTGGGTTTTTAATATACCTAGACATTCTCAGAAGTAGCCCAGAGTCTGGAAGTGGGCCCAGTTGATGGTAATACGTTTTTCTCTGGCAACTTTTAGGGCCGGCTTATCGAACGAAAATTGAAAATTGCTTGACTTGATTTGAAACAATAGTGTGTAATTGGTTGTTTTACCATACTACTGCTTACTCCTTCAATGTATACAGTTATGTTATGTTATATTAAAAGGCGCATGGACTAAATATACGCACTTTTATCTCAAATTTGGTTCAAGTTCAAATCATATGAGCTCTTTGAACGTTGTAAAATTAGCAGCATCTGTATTAGAAGTGTTTTCTTTTATGATGTTGGAAGGCTTGGTTATTTATTCTTTGGCGTGAGTAGGTCATCAAAGGGAATGAGTTATTTCATTAACTGGTGTTTAGAACGTCATGTGATCACTGATCACTGATTATTTATAAAGATTTTGTCTATCAATTGAAGGCAGATTTGATGGCGGATTGCGTGCACGATTGAGCAGTAGTCTTACCTATAGACGCAGTAATTGTCGTCCTAAACATGAGATTTTACAAAAAGCTAAATTAAATTAACATTTCTCTCATATTATCATATTATCACGCCTACATGTAAGTTGACAAATACAACGTAATGGATATCATTGTCTCTTCTAAATAGACGACTTCCTAAGAATTTTCTTTTGACGTTAGTTTCTGATATAGAAGCATGATATCCGCTACAGCTTCTTAGTAATTCATTCACTTTAACACAATAATAGGGTACTCATTAAACTAACTTAATTCAACACTGGTACAGATAGCTACATCAATTCAATGTATACCATTAGCCGTACAGGAAACGTAATCAATTATCCTACTGTACGAGTAATACTACTTTTATAATAGATCCACATTTGTCAAGCATTGTAGTATTAGAACTGGGATTTCAATTAAGTGTATTGAAGTGAGTAGGCAAGGCAACATTGACATATGTTTTGACATTTCAATCATTGTTACATAGGGTATGTACGTACGTGTAACGGATAGCAAATAAATTGATTTGTGTTTGAGTTTATTTCTTTTCGTGGTAAGTGGAGCCTGTAAACCTGATATATCATGCATTGATGCTTTGAACCCGTCTGAAAATTGCGTTTAATCTTTTAAACGGTCTGTTGTATTCAGTAAACACATTTGCCGGTAAACTTGTTGGAGATACATATAATCTTAAAATTACATCTTACATTCAAGGATAACGCTCATCCTTGCATATGGATGTGGGATGCTTGATGTTTTGGCATATCTTTCCTAGATATGCCAAAACATCGAGATATGGGCAACATTTTTAAGCTATCGTTTTAATTGTTAATTTAGCAAAACATATTAGTATTACATATTCTTTTTTTCGTCGAGTATGGTCTGACTGCTGCACTTCACCTAATAGCATTCAGTACTTGCCTACTAAAATCAGCTCTTAAAAAAAAAACAGGTGAGTTGAATTGGCACACAATCGTAAACCCTGATTTCCCTTACATCCTAGTCCCACATAATCGTCTCAGTCATCTTTATTATAAAACTAGCTACCCCCCGCAGTGTCACTCGCGTAACTGTCGATTCCGTAAGAATATCGGAATAAAAAGTACTATATGTGTTAATCCTGGTTATAAACTATCTGCGTGCCCATCTAAATCCGTTCAGCTGTTGGAGTGACAAGAAGTAACAAACATATAAACACACATTGTCAAACAAAAGCCTTTATAATATTAATGTGATTAAAACCGAACCTGTCATCGTTAGCTAACGAAGTCTTCCACATTAACATTCTGGATTAAGCCCACTCAGTCAGGCAGTAGTAATAAATTACACGTACGTTTGACACCCCCCGAGCATTTCTCTGGTACGTTGGGAAAGAGGCTGCTTGCTCCGGTTGCCGGTGACACAGAATTCGCCGGACGGGACCGGATCGCCCACCGTCCGGCGACCGCACCATTCATAAATATCGACCACGCAGTTACGCAATTTAGATTAACACTTAGTAATGGTGTACTGAATTAAAACGCGTTTAATAGAGATAAGAGATTGCGCAGGAATATTTCTGGATGAAGGTTAAGAAACTCCTGCGTAGCGAGTCCCTGACGTTTATCGTGGTGTGAATAAAATCTATAATTGTATGGCAAATGAATACGGTAGATTATTGCCACTTGATACTGGTTTCGTTTTACCCATTATAGAAGTTATAAGCAACAAACTGTATAAATTGTGTAGTCTTTAGCGTTTGAAGTAGGTTTTATTTCTGGTGCTGAACTGTGAGGGGAAGATAAGTTTGTTATAATATTATGGATGAGATTATTTTATAGTTGGCAATAGCCAACAGCTTACCCGTTGGTTTATACAAGCTGTAACTTAAATAACGCACATCCTCATAAGCGGTCATTGTACTCATCATTATGAACAACTTTTATTATGGGACCAAACTTGAAATCGCGAAAAAAAAATCTGCTGTTCCATACATTTTGACGAGTTAGGCGAACATAAATGTAGGGAACAGCAAATTTTTTTCGCGATTTCAGGTTTGGTCCCATAGTAAAAGTTGTTCATAATGATGAGTACAATGAGCCCTTGAGAGGTTGTGCGTTACTCAAGTTACACCTTGTATATTATTTGCTTATAGTCTTGTCCTCTCATGGGGATCGATGATACGTTCTAAGAGACGAATTATAGTACAAGCATAAAAATTGGTAATTAATCGAGAATTTTACATTTATTTACTCGCACTGATCTATCTCAACCACCCGTCTAGAAATTCGAAAAACTGCTTAGTTCCTACATTGTATTGTGATACTTTCCAGGATGTTATTTATACGAAATTCTGTCTACTTATAAAGCTAATGTTAGTATATGGAACAATTATTATAACCAGCAGTGCGATCCTGTAACCATCTCACCGTGAAAACTTCACCTAAGTTTTCACGGTGAGATGGTTACAGAATCGATTGGCAGTTTTGAGTAATGGTTTTAAGTGTCCGAGCCTTAAAACTTAGTACTAAGGTCGCATGCATTCTAGGAATGGCTCAGGCCAAGCATGGTATGTTTATAAGTATCTAGTAAATTCGCAAGTTATTTTTGGGTTGTTTACTAAAATGGGATACATTTACGTTGGATAGCTGTTAAATGCAGCAATTTATGGTACGCTCTATTTTAATTGTACAATATTCCAGGTGTAATAACAATATACTTACATGTTTTTAAACAAAGTAGCTACACACGTAAAGGTACCTACGTAGGTACTTATTTTGATTGAATTATGGATAAAATGTATTTTTCAGAGATTTTTATTCGATTGTAGATTTTTTTAATAATAGACTAGCAGCGCCCGCGGTTTCACACGCATAAGTTTCGATCCCGTGGGAATATCGAGATAAAAAGTATTCTATGTGTTAATCCTCGTTACAAACTATCTGTGTGCCAAATTTCATCAAAATTGGTCCAGCCGTTTGAGCGTGAAGAAGTAACAAACATACAAACACACACACTCACAAACTTTCGCGTTTATAATATTAAGTGTAATATACACGGTATATCTACCAATATTAAAATATACAACATATTAATATATACATCGTATATCTACATTACACAAAGTAGTTTTAAAAATAAAATTGAAATATTTAATGGTAACGATAGTACTAGAACTGCCAATTTGGAGAGCTGCGATACCTAGTATGATAATTATTAATTCAAATAACTATAATGCTCTTCCTGGAAATCTTTATTAACTGTAGACAGACTTCTGCATTGTTGTTATTCTAAAGTCATTCGAAACTAAGTTATATAGTTATTAATACCTTATTAGATTATCTTAAATTAATCTTCGCGCCCCGAGGCGTTGTTTTACTCGAGCTTCGACCGGACTTTCATTCAAATGGAAAATATTTCTAAATACGAACACAAGCCTATGGCAGTCCATGACATTGTATTTACATAAAATAATTAATATTTTGCTAACTCTATATGAACGAGTGTTAAACTAGTTAAACAAGATCATAATAATTATCTCTGATACATTTGTGTTAAAACTACACTAGAACTTATTACAGATATAAATAAGATTTACGAGCATGCGATGCCGGATAAATTCGATCATAAGTATCGAGTCATAAAATAAGTAAGACAATAAGCTAAGCCGTTGGTCGACAGCTCCGCGACTATTTACAATAGACAGTCGATTTTATAGCGATTTGTAAATCATAATTAAATCTCTGAGACTTTTATAGCTGTCTAAGGGTGATTGGACACTCAAATCTGTACCAGAAGCTTTTGATAGCCCAACCTATTATGTTAAGAGAAGCCAATAACCGGCAGTAAAACATTACTAAAAAAGGATTTCTTACTGACTAGCTTTTGCCCGCCTGGATTTCGAAAAATATCCTGGGATTATAAGACCACGACAAAAAAAAAAAAAATATGACGATACCCCACCCACCTTATTCCCCAGACCTCGCCCCATCAGACTATCATTTGTTTAGCCCTGTAACAACATTTGCCGGGTAAACAATTTAATTATTTCTCTGATGTAGAGGCGGAGTTGAACAACTCTTTCGAGGCACAGCCATCAGAGTTCTAAGCGAAAGGCATACAAACTTTGCCGGATCGTGGGCAAGAAGTCGAGAGTGCTAATGGTCGAGAAGGCTAATGGTGGTTACATTATTGACAAAGGTTTTTATATTGTAATAATAATAAAAAATATAAAACGTAATCAAGTGTCTCATTACTTTTATGCCAATCTGATAATTATTGGTTTCAAATTAATATAAGTGTAAAAATGGGAAGTCCCTACCGTCACACAGTAACGAGAATAAATAATTATTTTATTATAGTACTTCCAACTTGAGAAAGTTCTAAATAAAAAGTTTTTTTTAAATTTACAATTTTAAAATTTAATATTTCCGTAATCCTGGGTTTGTTTCATCTGTTTGTTTTGGTGGCGATGGTTATTATAGTAATCATAGAAAAAATATATTCTCACCCGTATGAGCAAGCTTTTTAAAGTTTTCAAGAAAACAATGGTTCCTATAGAGAAATCCTATCACACCTTAAAACATTTAGTGTAAAAATCAAATCTAAAAGCAAGATATTTTGTTTCTATGGTTTTTAATCATTTTTCTCGAATTTATTAATTTCTTTTAAACCATAGTAGTTAGAGCTGGCGGAGTTTTAATAAGTGTTGTTTCATTATTTTCTGATAGCTTTCCGATATCCACGCAGATAGTTTTATTATATGTAGTGTGTGTGTGTGTGTTGTGTGTGTGTTTTAGTATAGAAGATACGTTTTAAGTAACTGATATAATGGCACTCAAAGCAGATGTTGTTCAATACTCACATTATCAAAATGTAGAACAGAAGAGGCCCTTGAAGCATCATGGCGGCACTGTATCGATTCACACACGATCACTGTAACGAAATATCACTTATTGCAAGCGAGTTTATAGTGAAATGATACCACTGAGTCACGCCACCGATTTAGCATTAGATTGAAAAATTCCACTTGATTGAAACTCGAAGAACTGTACATAGATTGCTTGTGTTGTAGACAAAAGTTTCATTTTCCGAGCTCATGTGACGCCAGCCATCCTGCAGACGGCTCGAGGGCCCACCAAAGACCTGCGAAGAGAGGAAATGGGTAAATTATTCATATCTGACACTGAATGCAAAAATAACGTAAATATTAAGTGTTTGCTGTCACCGATTGCGGCTCGGACGGCGCCAGTAGACAGATATTAAACATTATTACTACCAAATATGGAAAACGTTGGCCTGAGTGTTTGTGATAAAGTGGACTGGTTATCCGGCTTCTATTGCCCTTAAAACATACGTTTTTACGCCCACAGCAAGTCAAGGTTAGTGTCAAACAACTATTTCTCAAGCTCGTAGTACTCTACATCAAATATACATTTTCTACGCAGCCATTCCCGACTTCACTCGTAACTATAATTACACCAAGGATAAGACATGAAGTATGTTAGCGTGTTATATCGACTGGAGTTATAAAAATAGAGAAAATATCGACAACATTTAATGATCGATCACATTGACGTAAAACCAATAACACGGTCTATAAATCGTGTATATCTGAAGGGCATGGATTCCCATATAACCTGCATAATAGGACAAAACAGCAGGCGAGACACGCACTAAAACAAGACAAGTGTCACATTTCATTTGGTTTGTTTTTTGTATGACAGATGCGACAAAACCCATTTTGTCACTGCAAAGTGTGACCTCTCCGTCTTGATACTTCATGGCGCTGCTTACAAATTTAAACGTCAATTAGCTGTCAAATTATGAACATTGTAGTATTCTGCTGCATGCCACGATATAGTAGTCATTTTGGACTGAGTACAGACATCAAGCTACCCGAGGCTGTCAAATTTTCCCAATCAACTTTGAACCTTATGATTTAGCGATAAAGTTGAAAATCAATTAAAAAAATTTGACAGATTGTAGTAGCTTTATGTGCTGGCGTCTGTACATGCTAGGCCCATAGCTTAGATTATACATGGACACGACATGATATTAACAATTTTTTATGAGGCTATGCCTAAATTCATCTTTGTTTACCTCATATCAAGGAAATTAAAATGTTACTTATAGTAAGTTGAACACGAAAATATTTAAATGGAAGTTCATGGCCTGACCAGAATACTTACAAAGTAGACAACATTTTTGCACTCAACAAGATACTTGAAAAAATAAAACCAATCGTAGTTACAGTTCAAAAATCTCATCGATATTGTATAGGTGTGGCTAATGACAAAAAGTCCCGTATAAATAGGTAGGTAAGTAGTCATTGAAAATTAAAATACAAGTATCAAAGATATACCTATCAATGATTCACAGTACATTGTTATAGGACGTGATCTTATAACAGATCAAGAAGCTGTACACCTAACTGAGTAACCTGCGAAAAAAGATACGTAAGTAATTAACAAATTTTTTAGCTATTTCATCGAATTTTTCATGGTGAGTTTTATTGAGAGTCCAATTCGAATAAATCGATGTTGTAAGTGCAATGATTGTCATAAGAAAAAAAAATAAGCGTCTGATTTTTTTTGTAACTCTGGCACTCCAGCTGGTTGTCCACCTGATGGTATGGGTGTATTAGGATCTTTTGGCGTGTGGCCAAAATCGGAACTAACGCCGCCATTTTGTTATTTTAATACAATTTCACAAAATGATTTCACAACTGTTTACCAACAACGCCACCCTGCCAATGTCATTCAAGCGCCTAAAGTTCCTTATAGAATTGTAATTAATTAGTGGTCACCGCTGATTGTGGACAGACATCTGCATTGCCTACCCTTTTCCTTGTTAAAATTATTTTTTGTCAGTAATCTACCTTTTTTGTCGGTTTATTTGTAAAATAACTGTAGGATAATATATATATAACTAACTCATCTTCTGTGTAGCCTTTTCCCAACTATGTAGAGGTCGGCTTTCAGTCTAACCGGATGCAGCTGAATACCAGTATTTTACATGGAGCGACTGCCTGTCTGACCCCCACAACCCAGTTACTGGGTAACATGATACTCCTTGTTAAGAATGTTTGTCAGACTTTTGGGCTTCTAACTACCAGTAACGACTGTCAAAGATCTACGAAGGACAGCTGGGACCATGCTTTCCGAAGCAACAACTGATTAATACAACTAAAATGTTATATTTGGCTATGACCAGATCGATTGAACCCATTATGTATGGCCCATATTTACCTACGTTATATCATAAACCTTTGATTTACATAACACATATAGTATTATGTAAATCAAAGGTTTATGAGAATATAATATTGTTAGCCGAAAATCGTATATAAACAATTTATTAATAGGAGTTGTTTCACATAAATGATGGTCTAACAATGATATGGCTAAAAACGACAACAATGCCTTAGGCAGCTCATAATGCTAATTATGAGCTGACCTAATGCATTGTTGTTGTTTCATTTTCCAATTTTGGAAATAGACAATAACTTTCCCATTTTCTCGCTAAACTTCATTCTTATACAAAGGAAATAAGGTTATAAATTGCACTGCGAATTATGTAGGTATATATACCTAATAATCCCTACGTAAGGATATCTACAAAAGCAGCATTTCTGCATTTCTGTGTGCAAAGGTTCCGTATAAGCACGATAAACGAAAAATGTATGTAGCAAGCGCATTAAGCCATGAAATTATAAAAAGCATGAACTCGTTGCAGCCTCTGATGTCAATCAAGCAAAGAAATCATTACGAAAAAATATTTAGGTGGTCAGTAACTCTACGAGAGTATCTATCAATGTCAATGTCTGCTAATCAATTAAACAAAGACCCTAAAAGAAAGGAGATAGGTCTAATGTTTGTTACCAAAGTACCAATACATGTATGTTTTGGTGCGCTGCTGTAGCATGCAAGCAAAATACGGATGGACAGCCTCAGAGACCTTCCCTGAAGCTGTCCACCAAACTAAAACTAAACTATTCTAAACAGATAAAAAACTTTCTCGATTTATTAAAAAAAATTAACTATTAAACCCAAACAAATATAGCTCCGCAGATTCACATGATCAGTTTAAGATCGCAATGTTCATTTTTGGCCGATACCCGATCCCTCGGGTTCCTGACAACATCCAGACGATGCGACCTGACAGGTGAGTCTCGCCAACTAATAGCAATGTGAAGCATTCTATTCTTGGATGAAATTCTCTTAAACGAAGATGTGCTGACAAAATATTGAGTGGAAGGAAACTGGTGGGTGGAAAATTAAGGACTGGCTAAAGATCCTAGGGGCATTTTCTGCTATTTTCATTGTTAGTCATTATGACAACCACACCAAGGCAACGCCATTACAACGTGCTAAAAGTTCGCGTTATCCTAAATTCTTAATGATGTGTCAAAATAAATGTCAAAATAATAGGAGATTAAGACTTGTTATTATGTACGAGGTTACCAATTAAGAACAACATATATTTCCAATGAAGTGTCAGAGACGCGCCATCGGAAAACCTTATTGTCACCTTTCAATTAGGAGAAGATTGCCTAGCTAAATCTGCAAATACCCAACACTCGATTCCCAGGTTAGAGGTTCAGAATATGACCCAAAGTGCCTCCTTCAATCACATTATAGTCATTTTTAAGCCTTTAGGAAAATATCGGCGGATAAGCAAAGCAGAGCATCATCAGCGTTATGATCAATGCTGGTTCTTCCTACGATTCAGAATGAGAAATTCCTTTTAACCAGCAGTGGTAAACGGGAGAGTAAGTAAGATGTAGTCGGAAACCCGGTGGTCGCAGAGTAGCATTCAGTAATCCTGTTCATAATATGATACATGATTTAGAGTAGCAGTAAACTATAATAATAGAGCTTAGGATGAAGCTTCACAGACGTTTGGAATTTCATTATAAAAATAAGTTTTATTTCGCATCTGACTGATTGCTTGTGTCTGGAATAGTATATATGGAGTGTTTATTTTATCCAAGCGATTTTCTGTTCTATGTCTTGAACTCTATGAACTGTTTATATTTACTTATTTACTTTAATAATGGTCTGATCACGAGGGAAACCTGCAGATTTTAAGATTAAATATTATTTATTATCTGATTTTAATACGTGGCCATTATAAGAATAATATTACATAGGTGTTATATACTAATGAGTCTATCAACTTGGAATGTAAGGATTAATTTGATGTCTCTTAGCCCTCAATTTATTCGACTTTCATTGGAAGAAATATTTTCACTTTCTATGCAGCTCATCGTCTGGGTGGTCAATCAACATTGCAATCTTCTAAACATTTTATTGTTTATAAATGTTTGTCATTTTCAAAAATTCTGATGCAAATAGCCCGTTGTCAAACTTAATGGCGGCCATCGAACATCATTATCTTTTAAAGGTCCACAATTTATTACCCATCTAATGAGTCCTATGCCACGACTGGTTTTGTCTTCATCATTGTGACTCCATAAAAGATGTATTCACATCGGTGTTATAAAAATCCTCCTACACGCGAAAACATGCTAGTATTAATATTTAATAAGATAATAAAGTTTGGGTTTTGTCGCTCATTCGGACACGCGAGCGACGATACGGTGTTAAATAGCGCAGTGGTTTGTAATTTCAGATGAACTACTACGAATTTTATCTTGTTTTATCTAAAAATTTAAATACAAAACCTGTATGCTGGTTTATTTGTCAAACGGATGATGTTGACGTCTTATTTGAGCAATGATTTCGTTAACGGCTTAATTATCACCGTCCAATTTGCATGAGATAATAACAGAATATTAATCTTCCAAGTCAAACGAGATGCTTTCTTTTCTGATCAAATGGCTGATAACTCATTTTATTTACATACATTTAACTAGATATTGGGTCAAGGAATTTCACTCCCGTAACGTGACCTCTGGCGATAACAAATCAATGCATCTGACGTTTCAATTTGTATATTGACACGTTTTTAATCTTCTCTTATTGTTTATGTGTTCGGAAGCTGCGTTGAGTTTGTCTTAATAAATATCTCTCATAGTTCCGAGTTGTAGATAATGCGTGCGCGCGCGGCTTCCACAATAATGAATATAAATCTTCACCTGTCTTTCACTGTTTCTTTTTCATTTGACTTTGATGTGTATATCAACGAGACGTCCTATTACTCGTATTAATCTTGTGGAACCGTGATGCTGGACGGTTTTTGTTTTTATACATTACGTGTATTTTGATTTTTAAATTAATCCTGTCTGTCTATCCGCTCGTATACTGCTCTTCATTTAATTCACTAACGTTACGATTAAAAGAAATATCAATAAGTAGGAAATCAATTAAGTGCCATTACAAGATTTCCCTTTTCTCTTACCTTTTATTTGGTTTCCTCTAATTATCAATTCTAACAATAGAGGCAGCTAAATTTATTACTTACATTTCAACATAATCTTTCTATTGAAATGTTCTATCCCTGACCGGGATTGGAAGAAATGGTGTCAAATCATTATAGTTACAGCAATTGTCTAAGCAATGTAACAACTGCACAAATATGAGCCATGAACCAATTTACACGACAAATATACGACTATTTAGAGACGGCAATACGAATCAACAGAAACTGTTCTTTAGACATTCTATAATCGTTCATTGACATCTTATTTCTTCAGACTATTTCGTCGAGTATGTTCTTTAATTTAAAATTGAATCCATATTTTATCCGTATTCAGGGCTGATTTTTCACTTGTTAGATAACTTATCTGAGGAATAAAATATGACAGTTTGACATTTTTTCTATACAAAAGCTCTCAAGCCGCAGTATTTATTCTTCAAATAAAAATTATCTGACTATAGAAACATCACGCCTAAGAAAATTAATTAGGTATTGAATTAATTAAAATAAAAAACATAGTATTTGGGATGGAAAATCGATCAGAAATGAAGTCTACTTTTTTGTTAAAATATTTTATTTTTAATATCAATAGAACAGTGGTTTTCGGAATTCAATTAACACCTAACACTGATATGATAGGTAATATTGATAATCTGACAAATTTTCAGAGTTTAAGCGCCAGCTGCATTTAGTTATTATTTAAATCGAACACGTATTTTTAACCAAAACCAAATAAATATTCATTTCTGGCGATATTTCCATATCGAGTTTTTTTTGGGAAAGCGTGCGCGTTGTATTTTTATAAGAATAAAAGAAATAATAAAATTTGAATTTATCTTTATTTTATTTTCCTATTAATTTATACTTCAAAATAAGCAGGTCAAATAGGCAAATGGAGTCGCGTGTATTTTTATTATGTCCTTGTTTTATTTTTAGCGAATATGTTATGCAGTTCCATAGAATCGATTGAGTTTTATTTCATGGCGGAATCATAGACATTTGACACGCGATCTTCTGACCAAGACAGGGAGAATTTTTTACTGTACCTAGGTACCTAGAGGTTTTCTGAAACATGAATGTGAGAGTGATTACTTCTCTCTTCTGTTCTCTCCTACTATATATCTGGTTATTAACAAAAACTGAACAAGGCTTGATTCAAATCTATTCTGAGTTAGGCCGTGCGTTGTGTTTTGAACAAAACTTTGCCGATTCAATTAGGTGTATGCTCATAGATTTTACAAGGTCATAAGAAAACCGTAATAATGTATTGACAGGACATTGAACTTAAAAAAAAGACAAAAAAATGGCGTTAACATTGTGACATTTAATATAAAATTACATTTAATATGATTTAATAGAAAAAATATTAATATAACCATATAAATTCGCTACATGATCTGTATCAATTTTATGCTCCTAATTCTAATTTAATGCGGCTATTCAATCTACTTATTGATATCAATTCCATGATCCAAATTTAAAAGTAACACGCCATAAAAACTTTTTAGAATATTTCGCAAATATTTTCATAGACAATTTATGATTCATTGGGTATCACTGACCGATTATGCAGATTACATAGTGTTAGGTAACTTGTTATCTGTACTGTTGATGTTCCTTTTGACGGTCTTAACTCAAGTAAATATGCGATTGCGTTATTACACGTAATCTTTGCACGAGTCGTCAAGTGAAATAACTTGCTTTTGTAACTGTTCATGTAAAGATAGCACGTGACGTCACTATTTGGCTACGGTCAATATAACCGCTGTCGCTGTAACATTTTTTATTCATAAGATTCTATTGTAGAGCGGTCGTCAGATATGGGTGTCGATTCTTGGTAGATTTTATAGCATTCTATGGTAAAATTGAACTAAACTACCAGTTTTTTTTAATTTTCATAGTGATTCATTAATTATTTTTTTAAGGCATTCAACTGTTAATCAAATCGAAAATTTTATGAATTTTGAGTAATCTATTCTAATGTTGAATTTATACTTGCGTTCCATATTCCGTTTTAATCCTGTCCAATTTAGTCTAATAGCGAGGGCGTATTTTATTGTTTTCCTCAAACAATCTGAATAATAACCCAAGATTTATAGCAATACGACATGACATGTGCTGACATAAATAGCTTTAGCTTATTCATATTAACAACAATATTATAGGTACCCATCATCTATTCTAAAGTCATCATCATCTGCCTCGCATTTTCCCAACTATGTCGGGGTCGGCTTCCAGTCTAACCGGACGCAGCTGAATACCAGTATTTTACATGGAGCGACTACCTATCTGACCTCCGCAACCCAGTTACTACAGTTACTGAGTAATACGATACCCCTAGGTAAGACTGGTTGTCAGACTTGCGGGCTTCTGACTACCCGTAACAACTGCCACAGATCTACGAATGACAGCCGGGACCAACGGCTTAACGTGATTTCCGAGGCACGGAGGGGTCTCGGTATGTAAAGACGGTCACCCATCCACAGACCAACCGCGGCAAGCGTAGCTTAACCTGATCGATCGACCTGTGCGGCTATTATTATTTGTCCACGAGCCCCGTCATCGTCTATTCTGAAGTCTTAGTGTAAAATATTATCATCCTTGTTGATAAACAGTGATTTAACGTGAATACAATTACGTGTTCATTTATAATAAAAACAAAATTAAGAACATAAATAGCGATCACAAAACAAATATCTCATTCACGGTCTGTCGTAAGAACGCACTGAAGAAAATATTCTAATACATTGTGCGATAAGCGAACGTAATTGGGTTATCTATGTAGTACCCATCTCGTAAACAAATAGATTGTTAGAAAAATATACTACATCGAAGAGCAGACGCGATTTCGTAACGTATTAGGTGCATAGTACAGTGATACAGGGGCTCGTGACTAAATGGTTACAACCGCACGTGTCGGTCAAAGGAAAAGCTGTGCTTACCGCAGTTGGTTCGTGGATGACTGGACCATCTTTACATACTAAGACCACCCCTACTAAGAAAACCCCTCCGTGCCTCGGAAGACGGAATGCACGGGCTGTCATTCGTAGATCTTTGACAATCGTTACGGGTAGTCATACGCCTAAAATTCTGACAACCTGTCTTACGAAGGTGTATCGTGTTATCCAGTAACTGGGTTGTGGAGGTTAGATAGGCAGTCGCTCCGTGTACAATGCTGGTATTCAGCTACATCCGGTTAGACTGGAAGCCGGCCTCTACATAGTCGAAAAAAGGCTGGGCAGATTGATTTTAGTACAGTGATATTATAAAGCGAAGAATATTTGAAATTTCAAACGGTTCGAACATGGAGCATCACTGGCTTGAAAAAAAATGACATTCCATTGTTGAAAATTTTGCGGCTCACAGTAGGTAGCCGGAATTTAAAACGGTTCAGAGTTTTTATCATAAACGGCAAAAAGTCCGTTTTATAGTTTATAGGTGACAATGTTAAGTAGGTAGTGGCAAAACATGAGTAATCTTATTAATTCTGTTACTGAACAAAAACCATAAAATTCTTGTATCATTTTTAGGGTTCCGTAGTCAACAAGGAATCCTTATAGTTTCGCCATGTTCTTCTGACGGTCCGTCCGTCCGTTCGCAGCTTAGCTCAAAGACTCTTAGTACTAGAAAGCTATAATTTGGCATGGATATTACATATTAATCACGCCGACAAAGTTGTAAAATAAAAATCATTAAAAAAAATATTTTTTAGGGTACCTCCTGTACACGTAAAGTGGGGATGTTTTTTTTCTCGGCTACCCCATGATGTGGAGTTTCGTTAGATAGATCTTACAAAAATATTACGGATTTGTGAATACAATTTTTCGAATCAGAGATCCCTTTGTGAAATATTAAGCTTTAAACTGCTAATTTTTGTTAGACAAGTGGCTCAAGTGTGTGGTTTTTGGATATGTGAAAAAATTCACGGTAGTAGTATACGTATATATAACGAAGTTAAAACGAAAACTATCAGAGCTAAGTAGGCTTTACAAGTTTACGAGTAATAGTCGACCAACTTACATTTGCAGTTGCAATGTCACTTACATTGCAACTGCAATTAATATAAGTTCATGATTTTTATCTTCAGTGTTAAGTTTGTTCTTGGGATAAATTCATTCCAACTACGGAACCCTTCATTGTGCGCGGTCAGACATGCACTTGGCCGGTTTTTAGATATTTTTTTACAAATGAAGTTAGTGATACATAGTCAATGACTATGTATATGACTATTGTACGAGTACATTATATTGTATGAGTACACGATATTGTATGAGTACATGACTATTAGTCATGTACTTATTTATTTAATCTTTTCGCACACAGAAAGGTACAAAGGCGGACTTAACGCCTTAGGCCTTCTTTACCAGTCAACCAAGGGTGGTGAAGAGATTATGATGGCAGATGCTTCGGTTGAGCCGAACACTAATAAAAAAAAAACTAAATATTAAAATGATTTAATTATAAACAAAAAAGGCACACAAATACATGACAAGCATGGCAGGTATGCTGGAAGAGATTTCTTAAGAAATAAGCATCACCTTTGTACCTATTTTTCTGTTCTGTTTATAAATAAACATAAACAGATAGGTTAAAAACCTATAATACACATTTATATACCATTTACTATAATATATACTTATAATATATTATATATAGGTACAGACGCCAGCACATCAAGCTACCCGAAACTGTCAGATTTTGCCAATCAACTTTGAACCTTATGCTTTAGCACTAAAGTTGAAAATCTATTAAAGAAATCTGACAGATTGTAGTAGCTTGATGTGCTGGCGTCTGTACATGATAAAAAAAGTAAGGGAGAGAGGTGTTGAAGTGACCACACTATTTGTTTTGAAAATAACTCTGCAATTTTCTGACACTTGTCATAACAGTCTTTGGCAACTTACTATTAAAAATCGATTCAAATAAAAGTTTTCAATTTATCAACTGTCTATTGGTAAACGTGGACTTGCTCAAACCAATTAAGTTGTTCCAAGCAAAAACGTCCAGTCCTGACGAAAGTGGTCATAAGTGGAATCTTTATTGATTCGACGTTTTACGGGATTTTTTTCTAATTACACTAGTTGTCCACCTTTCAATTACTGCTAGTATCGATACGGTAATATTAGACCTTTAAAACCATAAGGTAAAGCTTATAATGCTTTGAATACCATTTTCGTTTCTATCCTTCGATTGAAAGTCATCGAGTGACCACACATGAACAAGTTTAAAAAGTTGTTTTTACACTTTTCATACCTACGCGCGTTATGAAATGGATGTAGGTTTCTGAATGCAATCATAATTTTCGAATCAACACAGGTTACACGCACAGTACGATTTCTAAGAAATAAAATAAAAATGGCGTGAAAAGATGGCGATGGGTGAGTAATTGGTTATCGATTGATCAGTGATTATCGACATTGCATTTTAATCGACGATCGATTCTGGTTTCAAATAAATAAATGACAACTGGTATTCTAACGGACCGCACTTATCAACTTAGTAGCTATAAATCAAATAAAAAAGCAAACCATTTGAATTTAGAATCGAGAAATAAATGTCGGGAAAAGAAAAAACATTTTCCGGCCAGTGTCAAACTGTCAATGTTACAAGACGAAATGATAATACAGTAAAAACTTTTCATTAAAAAAAATATATTGACAGATCACAAGAAATGAACCGTTTCCTCTCCAGAGTTCAATGTCGTTAGCACTGTTATACCAATAAACTCTTCGCATTCGTTACGTAATCTCCTCATGTCCAATTTGACCATTTTAATCTTCAACTAGTTCATCTAAAAATAATTCACAACGCAAATAACTCGAGACATTGCGTTAATTAAAATTACATTCCTGTGTAAAATATAGACTATGGCTTACGTAAAGCCAACGCACTTTTGGTTTCATGTTACTGTCGTTGACAGTGAATGTGGGCTTTTTTAATTCCTGACGTGACGATATTATCTTGGTCGTCCACGACATTACGATAACACAGGGAAATAAAGGGAAATGAAGACGCTTTTAAATTTCCGTCCTCGATGACGTTATAACGTGCACGTACATTAGGTCCAGTATCAGTAAAATCTAAAAAAATGAAAAATTTTCTTTGAATTAGCGAGATGAATATTGAAAGAATTACATTCTTATTCACTTTAGATAACAGTCATTAATTTTTAAAAACATAACAAAGCCCATTTTTGAAAAAAAAAAAAAATGAAATCCTCGTTTCTTTATCTTAATTAGTGAGATTTTAGATAAATTACTTCTTATTACATCTCAATATTTCTAAAAATCAAATTAAATCTCCCTAACAAGGAAACGAAATCTAAACGTTGTCATTTAAACGTTCACATATTGTTACTAATTAACGTATGTATTTGCCTTACAGCAGGACGAGAACCATTAATCACTTACTTTAAAGAGTTTATAAATAAAAAGTTCACTTTAGGAGAGACAGGTTCAAAGTAGCATGTCTAAAACAGACAGTTTTTAGTGTATTTAGCCTAAGGATATTTGTGATTTATTATAAAGCACGGTATTAAGCTGTAATAATCATGTATTAATAAATTAATAAGACAGCCGGATATATGGGGAACAGACAAACTAAATAGAGGTGTCTTTATAAAGTCATTGTAATTATTCATAAGTCTCTAAATTGGAGACTGAACTGATTTATTAATCTGCAAATATCTTTTATAGTAAGCCTGACCTTGAAAGTTCTCTAATTAAGATATTTTTAATTATTAAGATGACTCCATAAATACACCTCTATAAAGGTATCAAGAACAGGGTGTGTTTTGACCCAAAAAACTTTTTTTTTTTTAATAAAAATAGAAGACTTTTAATTTTTTTCTTTCTCCAACTGAATCATCTTAAATTGTACTTTTATGCAGAAAATAATTAGCTTCGTAACTTTGACCAAAATTATGAAAATGTTGGTGTAAAGCCAAAAATTTATGGTTGGTGAATAATGACTTAAATTTCCAACTTTAAGTTAAAAATCTAAATAGTTTCGAAAATTCTCAAAAATTCAGAAAAAAAATCATAACACGAAAACTATCAAAAATCGCGGAACATACATGAGGGTGATTCGGGTACCCCAAGGGGTGCTCTGTCTCTGGACTTCCGCTTGACACTATTTTTTGGGACAGCCTGTATAAACCAGTTGATTGTATTTAAAATATCTATGCAAAAAAATTACAACTTCAACCTTGAAAAAATTAGAACAAAATCCACAATAGCACGCGTGAATGCGCAGACGCAACCTGCCCTTTCATATCACAGTTACCGCAGCTTATCGCCTCACATCATAACCGAGCGACCTACATGCAAAGTGAACCCAATAGAAAAATCACACGATCGGGCCCGTTAAACCATCCGACGATAGCGTTATCGGTCGGCCCTAAAACATGTCACAGGACACAGCAGTGCAAACGGCTAATGGAACCAATTACAAATATCTATTAGTAAAGGCAGATCCGTGAATAACGGACAGACAAAACAGAGGATAAAACATTAAATAATTAAAAGATGCGATGAAACCGAAAAAATCCATATATAAATACATAGGTATATGACAGGACACTAGATGTTTCTAAAAAAAAATATTAGCTACAGATTTCTTAAATCAAACATTTTTCAAAGTTTGCTAAAATCAACCCTTTTTCAATTGCAGTTTGCTAAAATCCACAATTTTTCCTAAGGGTGCAACAAATATTTAACTTCGTACGCAAAAACCGGAAATTTACACGGACAAAGTCGAATTAAAAGCTAGTTATTATAGAGCATCGTATCGATTCACATCCATACAAGCTGCAGGGCTGTGCCCGACGGAAATAAATGTGATTGCATACATCGCCAGGAGGCTCGCACGCTGCACGAACGCTGACGAATCGAAAGCATTTGTTTTAAATACTTGCCAGTGTGATATTTTATCCACATCCCTAGCAGTGTTACAGCCACTTTAGTGAGGGAAATATTTACGTAATCCGTTTTCTCTGACTTCCCTAAAGCGCCAGTGATATTAAATAATAATCTCAGTACGAGATACGAATATAATGACTTAAAATGTAAACATTTATTGGAAGCTTATCTTAATATCCAAATAATTTATAACTTCGATTTAATATTACCTACAATAGTGCGTTAACCCTAGTTTAAATAACTTCATCAGCAACATAACTGCGAAACAAACTTTCAATCACAATCCATAGGTTTTTGAAGACAATTGCTAATCCATTGCTTCATATGTTCGTCTGTTCAATAACGTAAATAGCTCAATGAATGTTGTAGAACTGTCAAAATGAAAGGCATTGCAATTGTCCGTGTGTTACGCAATTACCCACAGGATTACTAAAAACTGTTCTAAGTTTAGATAAGTATAGTTCTGTTAGTAGAGTTTTATCGAAGTAAGTTAATTAAAGCAAGAAATGCTTACATTTATGATTCATAATGGTAGCAAGCGGTGACGTCATCGAGCGTGGTGTTAATTGTGAGAGCTAAGAAATTATTTAACAACTACATACGCACTGGTAATGGGGAACGGAAGAAAGGGAAATATAAACAAGCTTCTGTTTACGATGATACTAGTATTGCAACTGTACTAACATGAAACGTAGTGTGAGGAAATAGAGCACTTTATTATTTTATGTAGTAGGTAGGTACCTAAGTAAGTCATTCAATAATGTTTTTTTTTTTTTTTATAAAGAGCATTCGTCTTTTGTTTTGCTTGTATTAAATAGTTTCTGTAATATATAATATACAGGGTCCCATTAAAATAGATAGACAAATTTAAACACAGCACTCAGTGCGTCTAACCAAAGATATCCAAGCAAAAAAAAAACATGGATTTAAGTGAATTTATTTTGACCTAAAATAATAAATTCCCCGCATATTAGTGTATTTTCGTTAGCTGATTATTTTTCCTGTAAGTATCTAATGCGTTTTTAATTATATTTTTTACCATTGTCCTTATTTTGGTGGTCTGAATGATTTCTAAAAGTTTGTCCATCAATTTTAATGGGACCTTATATTTGCAAAATATTTACATGACTTAAAAGCTAAATTTTTAGATGCCCTGTGATTCTTTTCCCTCTCTTTTTATATACTTTTGTGTATAGTAAATTATATTTCAATTTAAAATATGCTAGTGATAACTTGTGTATATAAAAAAGGAAGGGGAAAGAATCACAGGGCATAAACAAATATAGCTTTTAAATTATGTAAATACTTTACCAATATATTACTAAAACTTATTTCGTTACCAAAAGACAGAGACCAAAGTTATTTGAAGACACTCTGTCCATTGCCTAGAACCGTTAGTTTTGCCGACAGTACCTACCTACGTAATTGATGTCATTTTGTTTTGCGTAAAAAAACAGCCTTTCAATTTGGTCAACTCATTCAGATCACCGCATGAAATGTCTGCGCTTGTGTATCAGAAAAAAAGATAAGAAAAAACTAAATCGTTACTAAGTAGGAAGTACATACCGCGTCTATAATATTTTGAAAGTCGCATTGAATGAAATACCACAACACAATATATACGTCATAGACACATTATTATTATCTATTAACACAACAAGAAATAATTGTTCGCTACTTTTTTGCCATCAAAATCGTGAATGGTCATTGTCCTGAGTCCTGACCAGAAATACTTCAAGTCATCAAAAATGACAACGTCACTGATAACTATATCAATTTAGACATATAAAGTCATGACATCTCATTTATGATCGCAAAAAGCGCAAAAAACCGATCGAACATTCATTAGGGACCAATAGGAATCAATAATAGGCAAACGACCATATGAAAAAACCATCGATGCCATATAAAAATTATAGCAAGGGAAATTGACGTAAACATTATCGATCACACAGCTGATCGATAAAAAACGATCCGATAAAAACTATCGATTGGAAATATCGATACCTACCACATGTCAATTTGCCGATAAGTCGTTTGAATAAATTTACATTTTAATGAATGAATCCCATTAATTAATTAAATATGATAGACTTTAATCGTCTACGCTACAGTTCACAGTTTTGTAGATTATTACTTGATGCTAATTACACGCCAGTTACCGTGAGATTTCAATCTGAAGACATCAGTTCTCTATGGTTAGGAATATTGGCCATTAAAAATGTCAGTTGTCAATTAATTTTTATTCATAACTACGAAAAAATGTAAATACATTCTCCGACGTCGTATTGTGTTCGTTAGAGGGTTAAGGTTATGCGTTGAACTCTGCTAGTCTAGCTAGCGATCGACGCATTTCCATTGATAATTTTCAACAGCGTATTTTTTTGGAACAATGTTAATTTATGGAAAAACATACTAACCTTTCAATTACGGATCACTGGAAAAATCATTCACTGTTTCATTCACAAACTAAAAAAAAAAAAACCAGACAGTCTGTCGTGTCTATGTTTTGAATTTCGAAAAACAACAAAACGAAAACAAAAGTTTTTAGTGTTTTTTTGGGACTGTTATGTTTATCACTAGATCGAATGCGTGCAAGTTGCCTTCCGCGTGCTCTTCGCGTCGGGTTGTCGAGCGGCGCGTCCTAACACTAACGCGCCTTGTCGTCGACTATGACCGCTTCTCGTATGAACCGGCATAAATTCTACTAGAATTTTACTTTGGTACGCGACGCACACCTATGTATGTACCTAGTACCTACCGTCGAAATTCCTAATGTAAAATATGCATACTTCATCAATTTTCGCTGTAAAATGGAAATTAATTCCTTTAATGAATGTCGCTTAAATTTTGAAGTACAATACCGTAAATGGAACGTCATTAGACCAATAACATTACCGTTCTATTTTAAAACATGTTTCATTTACAAAAACATTACTTATAAAGAACAGCAACTTACTTGCTTTGTATCGTATGACAAAAGACTTCCGCATTCAAAAAGAATGTTGATCAGTTGAAGATCTAAAATTTCGCCTTCAACTGTTATTGTCATTGGCAATGACAATATAATAGACAGAACATCTGAAATTCAATATTACTGAAATTAACATACTCCTGCCAATATAGATTCATTTCGCAAGTATTGTGTCGCGTCGCGTCGCACCAAGTATTTCGTTTCCCGTCAATCTGCCAGTGTCTACATTAATTTCCTCTCAAAATATCTTTTAGATTTTAATAATGAAAGTCGAGTATTTTTTCTTTTCTTATTGAAGCTTCATTTCAGATTGCATGCGTTTGAAGTCCTAGCTATGTACTCCTAACCGTGATTATTTATCCTCGATACTTTCAGGACTAATGATATCAGGTTTAGTTCCCAGCCTAGTAATTCATAAAATCTTTAGTAAGTATTTATTTATTTATGGATTACCAACGACCTACATTACAATTACGTTCTACAACAATTAAGTAATAGGTATTAAATTTACGTGTAATTATTCTCTAGTTATAGAGCGATGCTTGACAAACAACTGAACTAATACGCGTAGCTATGAACTTAGAGGGTTGTATTGATGATTTAAATTATTATAATTCTGTAAATACTAACTTGTTACGGTGCGAGTGATATTTTCTTCATCATACAACTTGATTGATTATCTGCAAATTCGCGGACTACCTGGCGCTTCCCCCATACATTTTATAAGATCGAAACATTTCCCTCTTTAATTTTCAGTCAAGTGAAAAGTTACAGAACTTTTAGCGAGTTATATTGAAATTCATACAGTTTTTTGTTCTAGTTTTATAAGTTTGATTCCACAACATAACAGATAAAATCAGCAGCTTTCTTTGTAAACTGAGGATAGCCAAAGCAAGAACAAAATAGACTAGAATTGAGTAGAAAACTCTTTGTTGAAATAATTACATTTTAATGTCTATTCAGTTTTAATGTTTTTTATTATTTTTTAATTATTGTATTGAATGTTAATATGTTTTATAACACATTTGCTCGTAAAAGGTCTCTTACTGCACCAATTTCAATATCGTAATGTATCTCATTACGTACTTGTGCGTAATTGTAATGTAAAGCGCACGGTTTATCAAGATGCTCCGTCTAAAACGAACGGTACTTTTTAAAATCTTAGCAAAGAGTTTTTATGTCAGAAAAGTGGTCAACATTTTATGAATAAAATTAACTTTGGGAGATAAAATATAATAAATAAACATTTAATTCTTTAATTTAATTAATTTTGACAATTAATTACAACCATTTATTTATCTGTAACAAAAACACAAAAGTATTAATTAACTTTATTAGTAATACTGGCTGTTTTTTGTGCCTTTGCCATAAACAAAAGAGCTACAAACAGCTTGACAACATTAAAAATGCCAACTGGCAACGTAATAATTAATTTTACAAATTGTTCGAATTTTAATAACTGTTTTAACAAGTAATTAAAGATTTATTCGTTTAAGAAAGTCCGAGTTTTATTTATTTCCTCACAAATGTGTTATAAAACGTCATATGACATACGTGCGGCTTGATAATTACAGCCTCTGCTTTCTTATAGCCCTTACCTACGGCTCGGGCTAGCAATATAGCCTCAGCTGTAATTTTCAACTTACCGCACTTATATCATAATGTACTATTATTTTAACGAACTTACCAATTTTAATGTATTTTAGTTTCGTCGTCATGAACTATATATGGTCGTAATGAATTATATGTATTTGTGATTTGTATATTGAGACTTGGTGCTTGAGTAAGTAAATAAATAATTAAATAAAATGTAACTCTTTGAAAAGAACACCCAAAAAAGTAGCCTAAAAATAGTCATCGAATCATAAATTAATATAACGGAGCCCTCCCGTCAATGACCAAAGCACAATACTAACGAACACATTTCCTTAACACCTCCGATTCGAAGCAGAAGCGTAAACACACGTGTCAATTAATAGTACACGATTGTTACAAATGCTATAACTTTCACACATAGACACGTGCTGTAAACATCACGCTGTCAGGAATGTGTCAGAATAAATACCTTATTGAAGGAGTGCTTTGGATAAAAGACTGTGTCATGTACATACCTACCTACATACCGAATTAACGTGAGTACGTAAATTAAAGTTATCCAATTGATGCAATGGAAGCCATAGGAAAAAAGAATGGATATGTATTAGAAAGAAAGCAGAAAGCTCTGGTTAGAACAAACATAAACATCTGTGCAAAAATTGACAAATATAAATTTTACTTACACAAACAGCTATTATAAAGGCTTTGGAGTAAATGTGCATGTTCTTACACATGATAAACTGTCACACAAATACACGTGCTGTAAACATTACGCTTTCAGGAATGTGTCAGCATAAATCCCGTATTGAAGGTGTACTTTGGATATGAGACTGCCATATACCTAATTAACGTGAGTACGTAAATTAAAGTTATCCAATTGTAAGTCATAGGAAAACCTAATGGATATGCTTTAGAAATAAAGCAGAAAGCTTAGTGGCGTAATTGCGTAACACACAATGACAGTTGCTTTCATTTGGGCAGTTCAACACCATTTATTGCGTTACTTACGTATTCGAACTGACAAATTTTGCAAAATCAAGATATGGGTTAGCAATTATTTTCAAAATCTTATGGAATATGATTGAAAACGTGTTACGCAATGACGGTGAAACAATAATGATCTGTGCAAAAATTGGCATATATCAATTTTACACGTCTACTTACGCAGCCACCTATTATATTGCTTTTAAACGTTTACCTAATAACCAGTTTTGTTGAAATAAAAGCTTTAGCGAATCGTAGGCGTGATTTTATATGCGTAAGTCAACTTAGCACTTATTGATACATCAAGAAGCAATACAACACAACAGGAAGCGTTTCCATACTGAGGCACTGGCGGAATAAGAGCGGGGCGGCACGGGCCCCTGGTCCAGGGGGGCCCCAAATCTTAAGAAGTACTTTTTAATCAATCCCAAACAAAGTAAAAATATATATGTGAAACATTTCGATTTACGAGCTCTTGTCGCTCGCTCTCACATCCTTGCTTGCTTTTCATAAACAGCATAATGAGGAGATGAATATTCACCTCCCTGAAATACCCTGCTGCTTGCGAGGCCCATGATATAGGTAGAGTATAATTATTACGCACGATATACTTTCATTTTTTTAGGCGTTATTCATTTTTTGCAAAATGTTACTAGAAATTCAAGTGGCCATTTTTTTACACAGCCCCGGGCCCCAGATAAGCTTAGTCCGCCACTGTACTGAGGTATCACTTTAAGTATTTATTACTGGCGTGCGTTTTTCAACGCCGGGCTTTTCTCTTTCGTTTAGAGCGGGCCATAAATTATATTGTGTCTGTACTTTTGGTGGAAAACACACATTATACATACGACCAAAAAAAAAAGAATGGAACTATAAAATAAAATATACATTATTTACACAGTTGATGTTTCTATGTGTTATTGCCAATTTAGATACCAAAAGTATTTTTAAAACACATTAAAAATAATATTAAGCTTATTGGCAGTAGTTATTCAGTATTAAATAAGAAGTAAACCTTACATAAACGTATCTTTTTACCCAAATGTTATAATACGATACCTATGTATCGTTTTACCATGTATTTGTCAGTGTGTACATCTAATATTTAAAAATCACTGTGTTTTGGTTCGTATTTTATGACTGGGCCCCTCAATTAGTTCCGTGAGGTCACTATTGACAGTATGTGAACGGTATGCAATGGCTCGTGGGCTCAAGTACAATGTTCAAAAGAGCGAGATGCTAGATTTTAAGGCTGGGACTAGAACCTACCCTGTTCCTCCGATAACACTCAATGGAACCGTCCTACAGTAAGTGTGCAAATTTAAGTACTTGGGTCGCTGGGTCAATGAGAACCTAAGTGATCATATGGACATGGACAGGGTAATATGCTTTCTCGCAGGTTTGCACGATGCTCAAGTGACGTTAAAGCCACACTATTTAAAAGCTACTGCCAAACGTTATACACGTGCAACCTGTGGAGCAATTACACTAGAAAGGCCTACAATGCTCTGCGCGTCCAGTATAACAACGCGTTCCGTCCGTAACTTCCGTCGCGGTGCAGTGCCTCCGGCATGTTCGCCGACCACGGCACGGATGGCTTTCAGGCGGTGCTTTGCAAAAGATCGGCCTCCCTGTGGTTTTGGGTACACCAACACGCTTCTGAACGTGGTGTCGGATGGAGTGGACGGCCAAATCACGAGGCATTGGTCCTCCATGCATGTCAAAAACAATAATAATTATTTTAAATTTTACTAACATAGTTTTGAGTACTTATCCATCTACTAACAACATGGACTTGTAATTCAAAATTATTTAATCTGAAATAAATATTTTCATTTCATTTATGCGCTGCCATACCGTTAATCCGATTGCGAAACAACTTTATCAGCTTATACTTGCTTGCACTCTCGTGAAGGTTATAGGCATGGTACAGACGCCAGCGCATCAAGCTACCCGAAACTGTCAAACTTTCCCAATCAACTTTGAACCTTATCCTTTAGCAATAAAGTTGAAAATCTATAAAGGAAATTTGACAGATTGTAATAGGTTGATGTGCTGGCGTCTGTACAACTTTTCTGCGGCAGCAAGGTGCCGGGTACCAGCTAGTAAATAAAAAAAATATATAATAATTTTATCATTACTTAATAAGTTACCCACATTGCCTCATTCATATCACAAATTTCAAATAACAGCTATTATTCTGCTAAACAAAACTTCCCTGGAAAACCTCGCAATTCTTCGATAAACATCTCACCTGTGTATTTGGTACAAACATATACCTACTTAATACCTACTTTATTTATCTTCAATCAAGCAATCAAAATGCTATCTATCTGCCTATCGCAGTCCAATGCTGCACATGGCCTCTCTCAGGCTGCGCAGAACACTCTGTCATCCTCCTTTATCATCCGCATCCAGTCTGTTCTATCCACCTTTTTAAGATTTTCGGTTCTGCGGTCCACCTAGTTGGGGGCATTAAAGCAGGCAGGCAGACAGAAAAGCGGTCTCCACTCCAAGACTCATCTGCCAGCCCACTACCACTTCAGTTTGCTTACTCTGCAAGCTATGTCGGTAACTCGGGATCTTTTCCGGCGCTTTATCTGACGGGTCATAAAACAAATGGAACCGGCCGAAAATATCGTAGTACCGTAATACCTCAAAATTAAAAGCAATATGCAATTGTTTCAGCACCAGATATGTATGGAATACTTCCCGTTACATGAAAAAGAAACAGGTTTTAAACAACCATTTCTAGGACTGCTTAAAGAACATTAACACATAATAATTCACCTTAAATTTTTTTACTCACATGACTATGAAGAACCAAGTCTAAAAATTAAAATATAGGGCGTTACACTCATTTTCATAGAGCAAAGTCTAGGAGAAGGAGCTTCGACCTCATTTTGTTAATTGTTTATTGTTTCTTGTCTAGTAGATGGATAAAATGTGTTATTAACAGTGTAGTTTATATATTTATATGACTTCATCATACCTGGTATGTTAGAATAGACTCGGCTACTTTAGTCTGAGAAAGAAAAGGACGCATTGATTAGTTTAATAAAAATATTTAGAACACGTTGAACTCATTGATTATTTAGACCAGCAGCCTATTTACGTAACACACTTTCCATCACGACCCGGAGGATTTTTAAGGAAATTCCTAAACCATTGCTTCGTTTGTCTGTGGGGTAATTGCGTTACGCACATAAAATTACAATTGTTCGCAATTCCTTTAATTTTGACAGTTCAGTCACGGTCATTGCGATATTTACGTTGTTGAACAGACGAATGTTTCAAACGTATGAAGCAATGGATTAGGAATTTTCTTCAAAACCCTTGGATTCTGATTGAACACACTCGTCAGAATGCGAGGGTTTTAAAGAAAATTACGCAATTAGGATGTTGGTGTACAACTTAAATAGAGCAATGATTGTTATTGAATTGTCAAAACGAAAAGCATTGCCATTGCGAGTGTATGCAACTACCCCACAGCTTTTACTGATTGCTATTTTTCTTTTTCATTGCCAAGCAAATTCTTGCACAGAATAAGTCACGCGCAAATAACAGTACTAAAAAACAAACCTTTGCAAGAACATGACACTAGAGCGGTCAGTGTGTCAACACAGTCGATTCTTTCCTGCTAGTTGTTCGGTAAACTAATCCCTTTGTTGTTCGCCCAAGTTGTTTGTAGTCTGCTTTACTTGGCCACAATAATTGATCGTCACTCGACACGTGAGCGGCGGAGTCACTAGCGTTTCTGTGGACAAAAAGTTTCTGCCACTTTGCACCATTAACGTTGAAACTGTCTAATCTATTCAGACAATCGCAATCCACTGCTGGACACGTAGATACGTCTTTCCTTAGTAGAACGGGTTTCATCACGACATCACCCGCCTTCTGAATCCAGCTTGTGTTTGGTACTAGCACCACACCTACTTCTGCCGCAAAGAACCTATGATCCTATTTTAAGAGTAAGGGTGCTGGTGAAATTACAGACGATTTAGACATTTTACCATTGCCTCTAGGATGTAAGGCAAATATGTTCTATCATTACAGGTGTCCATTGGTGATGAGGCGCCTGATTTCCTCCCATTTATTTTCAAATCGGAGATTATCTTGTGAGTAATTTGCTTATAAGACTTTTTTTTTCTTCTGTGCCCAAATACCAACTATGATCGCGAAGACACGGATTTTTTGCATTCTAACTCGTCATTGGTTCGCGCGCTCGCAATGCTGAATGCTCTACTGGCATTGACAGAGGCGTCTGATTTTCAGATTGGACGAAATATGCTTATTTTTTATTTAAACTTGTTTTGTGTATTATTTCCTGTTGTTATTTCTTCCTTATTATAAATATATCTGTTTTTATTGAAATTTTACTCTGCAATAACTTGGATTTTGGTTTGTAATATTTTGTATATTTTTACCGAATAAATCTGGAATTCTTGAAAGTGTCAAACTGCCAAAAGGCGTCACCATGCACTTTCCGTATGGTCATCATACGAATAGTGAAATGTGTAATCTAGTATCGTTGTTACTTTTACTGATATCAACAGATATCAATTCATAGAATTTGCATAGAATTTGATAGCATTACAGCAGTGCGATTCTGTAACCATCTCACCGTGAAAACTTAGGTGAAGTGAGCGTGGAGTGAGTTTCAAAGCTAGTATTTTAGTTGCCAAAACATTGTATATTGCTATTTTGTAGGGTTTTAAAATAAAATAGCAAAACAAAAACTTATTCAGAATCTTAATGTTGTTTTTTTCCTAGAATAGTCCTTATATTCGGCAACTATAATACTAGCTTTGAAATTATATACAATGATCAATAGAATTAGCATAAAAAAATGTCACTAAAATATCGATTATGTATGATTGTAAATGTATGCTTGGTCAATCCCTAGCACCAGTGGGATGACACTGACAGCTCACTCTACGCAAGTTTTCACGGTGAGATTTTTACTGAATCGACTGGCTGATTAGGTACATTGTAACTTGGGCAATATTATCATATCGGCGATCTATTGGAGGTTGATTGATCGCTCTAAATAATAGCTTGTGCTCTTCAGCCTACTTCGAAAAAACTAATTGTATATAATATTTATAGGGTTAATCTTAAAGACAATACATAATAAAGATTTTATCGGCCACGAGAGCTAGATAGTTAGTTAGAGTTTTTTTCTTAACTGGTGGTCCACATTATTCACTGATAATTTAGTATTCTATGAATATATTTCGTTTTCTTATATGTATGATGTAGATTTACTATGTTTATAGCACTGTGTGACCTAAACCCGCACTTAAGTAACGCTTTTCTGTAACTTAAGTAGTACATTTTTACTCAGAAAAGCGTGAATTAAGTGCGGGCTTAGATCACACAAGCTATGAAATAGTAATAATAATAAAAAAAAGATGTTACATTTTAATTTGAAGCACTGACACCTCAGCTATCTGGTACCTGTGTTACAGGACTTCACCCGTTTTTGGGACATTAAGAATATAATGTTCTATAATATTCAGATTCAAATAACGTAAAATTAAAGAAATTTAGTGTACGAGTATGCATGCTCTTGAGTGGTTTCAAGCCGTGCAATTCTACATTTTTTTAAAAAAAAAATTTTTAATCAATAATATTATGAATAAAGCTAATAATAATAATAAAAAGTCACGTCTGCTACAAATAAGTCTAGCTGGGAAATAGTCTGAATTTGGAAAACCAAATTAAATTGTTCATACTCACCGGATCATAGTGGACCACTCCATTTCTAACACGAGTAGGTTGAAACACGAGATATCGCCCAAAGACGTGTTGTTTCTCACGCCCCACGGCGCGTCGGGTAATCGAATACTGAGCGATATCATTTATCACATTCGTTACCGAATTTTCCAACACCTTATTAGTGCTTTTGATCGCTAAATATAACCATTAGCTGCGGTTTGTGGCGACGAGCTTAAAAATTGTTAAGTGAAGACCCGTATGAATCAACAATATCATTGATTATTTTTTTGTTGTAGAATCGGGATAAATCTTCGAGTATAGTATCGATAGTTACTCGATTTCCGTTTGAAAAGTATGCGTAGGACTCACACCAAATTGCACCAGACTCAGGTATCGATACATTTTATGAATCACTAAGTGGAAAAGAAAATCATAACTCTTTTGCGTTTTCTAGTTCAGTAAGGAACTGTACTCAACGTATGTACTACATAACATAACCCTATCGCACTCGATGCTATTTATATAGTGTACATAATAAAGAGTATTCTTTTCTATGGCGATTTTTTGTGAGTCTCCCCAAGTTCCAAGTTACCCAAAATTATTTTTCATACATTCATTCCCAATGTCCCCCAAATATAAAATTAAATTATTTGTAAAGTTTACGCTTGACCAGTCCTCGTACTGGCGTGTCCAAAAGTCACATGGTACTAATAAAATCCGTATCTAGTTAAAAATTAGCCTTGTTTGTGCTATGTGTTTTCGAGTCATATCCAGGGTATGTTTGGAAGGTATCTAGTCTATCCAGGTTGTTTTAGGGAAAAATGTAGTGAAAGGGAAGAATTTAGGCTTGTGCATAAATCCTGCAAGCAATTCTTTAGCTCAGGAAAATTGTAAATAAACACATCACTAATCACATTTTATCCATTAATCATATTTTTACTGTAAAATTAAAAAAGAAAATAATACAACAGTACTTCTCTGTACCAATCAAAGTATTTGAAACACAGATTGAAACCAAACCATCTTTGGCAATCACAGCTTCTATGTTCAGCAAAAACAAATTTTGATGATCTCCCTCTCATTCGCACTCATAGACACCTCTATTAATGAGCGCCTATTTGGTACCTAATTAACTACAGAACGACGTCGTTTGTTATCTATCACTTATCAGTATTGCACAATGTTAAAAATATTTAATTATTAAGCGTAAATTGCAATGAAAAGCCCATTGGTCCTCTCAAGTAATTACACATAAAATTACACACTACGTACGTAAGCATTGATTCGGTGACTGTACTATTCACAATTTCAGTCAAGACAGAGTCGTATAACTTTTAGTTAGTAATAATTGCTTCGGGGAACTTGGAACTTGGGGAGATAGGGCTTCACCCTTAATTACAAATGTATTTGCATAATCTCAATCTTATTGAGGTATTCAATTAAGGGCACAAAGGTCGACACAAATATTTCGTTAGTTTTGACAGCTGTTTAGCTGATATCTAATCGAGGATATTGACGACTCCCAGTGTAATCTCTATTTATACAACGTGTAACGTTAAATGCGCAAAACCTCAGACACTCCAACTGATTTTTAATTCAATTGACCTATTTCAGAGAGAAAATAAGTAATTAAAAAAATAGTAAAGTTTTTATGTGCTGTTTTAGTTTTAATGGCCATTCTGATCGTTTCTTGCGTCTGCGACGACGCTTTACCGAGAGAGGAGTTGTCACCGGGCCGCCGCGCCGCGCTGACATTGGGTTGCTTGACATATTAATAAATAGACACGGCAACGTTTTTAATGGAGATTTTTTGAAAAATGTGACCTATATTAAAAAGTGGTTCAATTAATTCTGCTCGTTATTCTGATCAAACTTTTTTGAGGTTTTGCGCATTTAACGTTACACGTTGCATATGTACTAGCTGCGCCCCGCGGTTTCACCCGCATAAGTCTCGATCCCGTAAGAATATCGGTATAAAAAGTATTCTATGTGTTAATCCTGGTTATAAACTATCTGTGTGCCAAATTTCATCAAAATTGGTCCGGCCGTTTGAGCGTGAAGAAGTAACAAACATACACACACATGCACACACGCACACACACACGCACGCGCACTAACACACACACACACACACACACACACACACACACACACACACACACACACACACACACACACACACACACACACACACACACACACACACACACACACAAACTTTGGCCTTTATAATTTTAGTGTGATACAAATAAATACAACTTAAGCGACGGTTTATAATGTCAAAATATTAGCTTTTTTTTAAATGCGTATGAAGTATGATACGTAGATACTTATAACAAAAAAAAAAAAAAATATCGATCTGTTTGTTCCGGCTCATGTGCGAAATTTTGACGGGACTTTCACCGGTAGTTAGCTGATATTGATAAAGAGTAACCTAAGCTACTTTTATTAATATATTATTGGTTCCAGACAAAAAAAAAAAAAAATTATTTGTTTTCCAACATGCACGCGAACGAAGTCACGGACACAGCTAGTTGTAGTAAATTTGATTGTCAAAGTTGAAATTAATTGTACTGCAACAAGAGAGCATCACTCTTTGTTCCTATTAAAAGCGAGTAACTTCTTAATTATAATTCATTAATGTAGAGTTGAAAGTTTTACAATCGTTGCAAATTGTCATTGTTTGTGACAAAGGAAGTGAAGCTAGAAGTAAAGTAGGTCGAAAGCATTCAATTACAGGGTTGCGTGTCATTCAAGCTTTGTTTTATGATAAAAACGACGCTTTTGATGGAATCATGGCTGGAAATATAACTATTTTGAATGTGAAGATTAATTAAATATAACCTACGTAAAATAATGAGAAAGTGACTATAAAATAGCGTGTCATTCAAGCTTTGTTTTATGATAAAAACGACGCTTTTGATGGAATCATGGCTGGAAATATAACTATTTTGAATGTGAAGATTAATTAAATATAACCTACGTAAAATAATGAGAAAGTGACTATAAAATAGCGTGTCATTCAAGCTTTGTTTTATGATAAAAACGACGCTTTTGATGGAATCATGGCTGGAAATATAACTATTTTGAATGTGAAGATTAATTAAATATAACCTACGTAAAATAATGAGAAAGTGACTATAAAAAGTTTCCGTTTTTCCTTTCAAGTTGGAATCCTAAAAATTAAATAAGTAGGCTTTGACTACTCAGAAAGGGAAATATAACTATTTTGAATGTGAAGATTAATTAAATATAACCTACGTAAAATAATGAGAAAGTGACTATAAGAAGTTTCCGTTTTTCCTTTCAAGTTGGAATCCTAAAAATTAAATAAGTAGGCTTTGACTACTCAGAAAGGGTCTAAAAGCTTCTTATTGGCTGCACTACGTCATACCTAGTCATGTTAATAGTGATATAACTAAAAGGCTATTCGTCCGTTAGATACCTATTTAATAAAAATATAGACCTTTCATGATTTCCACTTCCCTAGTATTCATGTACTTTACTAACAGAAGAATAAAAACATGTTGGGACGCATCAGCGGCGTAGTGGCTCGTTCATTATCTGTTTCAATCTTCTTTGTATATTCAATTACAGGTCCATTCAATACTGTTAGATCTTTCAGGGTAGGTAGACACTTTATTTATGTGAACAGACATATAAAAAAAAACTCATTTAAAATTCGCACAATTTCCTAAAACCTTCCAAAGCTCAGTCTTGCAAACAATAAAGCTACCATCTCCTATTTAGGTACTATAAATGAACTGTCAGACCTCCTAGCATACGAGTTCATTAGCTAGGGCGTCTGCGTCTAGAAGTGTCCTGTCACGATGATGTGTCGCGAAAGTCGCACTAACAGCATCTGAGGAACCGCCGCGGTGACGTCACCGAGGCGCCGCCGCCCGTGCTGGGTCCGCCCGTGCGAGACAGAACAAGAGTGGTGTGGAGAGGCCCTTAAACTATAAAAAAATATTTAAATATTATTTATTCATGCACTTTGGCCCGCTTACACCACATATTGCTAAACTTAAATGAATGATAACATAACATTACCTAATGCGTTAAAAGTTCAATTAATTCATAACAAACATCCATCTGTTTCTATTTATATAGTTTGAAGACAACAGAGATTGAATGGTTTTTTAAATACGTTTAGCGTTAAACGCATTTAATGATATGTGGTCCAAGCGTGCCTTAAACACAAAACACATAAAGAAATAAAACGTAAACATAGAATTCATCACAAATTTCTTCCAGCAGACCTGCGGGGTTGGATAACTTAATTTTATATTTATAGATATTGATTGAAGATATTTCCACACGGTTTTTAATGATCCTACATAATTTATAATATTATCTACACTTGTGTATTTCAAATGATAACGATTTATCTCCTTGACTAAAAAAAAATAACAAACTCAATTTTATTTTATGTAACTTAGTAAATCAATACAAGTTTCACTAGTCTGTTACAATCGTAATGATCAAATCAAGACGTATAAAAATACCCAAGTAAGTTAGCCCATAAACAAGGCTTAATATGGAGCCATAAGACACAGACTAACTGTCTAGTTAGGGGCTCACTGGCAATACGTATGTAACCTAGTTTTAGGTATTATTTTAGGTCAATTATGACCTAAAATAACAGACAAGAGACATCTTTTGTAAATGGGCAGAACTTTGTTGTACACCTAATAAAATACTAGCTTTGAAATTATTTAAAATTATCAATATAATCAGCATAAAAAATATTATTAAAATCTCGATTATGATTGTAAATGTTTGCTTAGTCAATCCTTAGCGCCAGTAGGATGACACTGACAGCTCACTTCACCTAAGTTTTCAAGGTGCGATGGTTACAGTTCAATCGCACTGCTGGATAGCAATAAACAATTTCTATGTCTATCCAAATAAGATTTTATTAAACCCATTCATTCAGATAGCGACTCCACACCTCTCGCATCTCGATCCGATCTCCGCGGAGTGAGAAGCGGTGATGACAGCTAATTGTCCTATAACGAGGGTAACCATAAAACCGTTCACGGCACATAC
This sequence comes from Eremobia ochroleuca, assembly GCA_949629135.1. Lineage (NCBI taxonomy): Eukaryota > Metazoa > Arthropoda > Insecta > Lepidoptera > Noctuidae > Eremobia > Eremobia ochroleuca. The sequence goes on along the minus strand of OX451401.1, from coordinate 10,553,959 downwards.
ATTTACATGAACACGGCCTGTCCCGCTATGATGCATTCCACATTTCCATATGACGTACCTACACGAGATGAACGTCGCGAATAAAGATGCAGAAAGATAGGCAAAGATATTCAAATAGATAGATCACTATCTTTACAGAAAAAGTACTTAAATGGCCAAGTCATTCTAAAAGTTGATGGCGAATAAATATTGATGAACTAAAACTCTACATGATGCAGGCATCCTGCATAGACGACGTGTTGCGTGTGCATCTAAAGTGATTTTAGCACAAGATTGGCAGTGCGATTTAATTGGCAATCGAAGCATCAATAAAAGTAACACCATCTAAGCAGTGTTTAGACGGTTTAAGTCATTTGTTCACTGCTCATTAGCTCTCAAGCTTTCATAACAAAATTAAATCTTTTCCAAACAAAATCGCTTAGAAAAGGTTTGTAAACCCAACGGAAATTGTTTTATGATTTATCACACAAAACGTTAAATAAATATTGTGATACAGTTCTGTTCTAAAAATGCGGATATATTAACGTGCTGTAATGAAGCAATTAATAAGATAATTAATTTTATATTTATTGATACTTTGGGATATTTAGGCTAGTCCAGTTTAATAGATAAATAACTTTATCGATCTATTTACTAATAAACTTAATGGTTATTGAAAAATTTAACCCTAATTAACATAGGAATGTGTCAATACATTTCTGCGCCATAATTTGCATAAACCCAAAAAAAAAAACATTTTAAGCTATTTAGAAGTCGTACCAGCAAAGCTATTCACAACCACTCGATACGATTCCGAACCGTGATGAACATCAAACAATGTTATCGTAGGAGTCTTCTAAAAGCTGTTCACAAGTCCAAAACCTGAAAATTTTGCCAAATCAAATAGGCAACCGCTATTCTTCCGACAGTTGTTTGGTGTCGGGGCAAGACAAATCAGGTTGTCGAAATATATCATTTTCGATAGACTGTCGGATGGCTGTGAATATCTACACAGATAAACCTTTTATTGGTGAAAAATGGAATGTTTTAAAATTCATTTGGATCAAAGATTTTAAATATTAATGTTCAAAGATAATGATTATAAGAAGCCAAACGCTAAGTGGTAATTAATAAGGACGTATCCTGTATTTGAAATTGAATATTTTTATTAAGAGTTTGTATTTTTATCTTAATAAGCTAATTTCAGTCAATAAACTATTATCGGTTTGAATATTTAAACTTGTATGTTTCCTGTGTCAGATCAAGTTTGTCAATAATTTTTACTTTATGCAAGATGACATATTTCATTTCAATGATTTTAAAATCTTAACCTTTACTTACCATCTTACGGAAAGTCTTCTTCACTTAGCCATAGTTAAAAGCATTCCATCATCATCATCTTCATTTCAGCCGAAAAACGTCCACTGCTAGACTATAGGCCTCCTCAAGCACCGCCACTCCGACCGGTTCTGTCCTTCACGCATCCAACGGATTCCTGCCTTCACTAGGTCAGCGGTCTACCTTATTATGAGAGGCATTTCCAACGCTACTTCTTCCGATACGCGGTCGACACTTCAGAACCTTTCGGCTTGATCGGCCATCTGGTCTGCGAGCAATCAGCCCACTGCCCCTTTAATTTAGCAATTCCAAATTCCTTGATCTAATAAATTAAAACTAATGACTTTTCACACAAGCCTTCATATTTCCCTTGGCAACACATGTCACCCTTTCCTTGGCCCAAATTCCTATAGCCTTTATAGAAAAAAAAATAACCCACTAATAAATGGTTGTTCAACATCAACTAAAAAATCAATAATACTGCATGCAATTGACACAAGCATGCAATGTCTCGTACTTATACATAGTACATCGGACGTACCTTATAATTACGCTTTTCTAGATAACTAGTATTAGTACCTAGTACCTACTTATTTTCATTCATTCTCTATTGAAGATTTTAGACAACATTTTATCATCTTTCTTTATAACTGTTACTAGTATTGGTTTTATGAGTGTATGTTTCGCCAAGGTGATAAAACAGCTTGTAAGCCATTGAAAAAGCCGAGGTATTTTAATCATTCCGTAAAACGAAGCATGATGAGCTGGTGAAAACAAACGACCACTGGTCCACTTTAGACCTGGATCGAAAGAGCTGGAAGTCATGGGGAGAGGCCTTTGTCCAGAAGTAGGAAGATGCAGGCTAACAGTAAACCGAAGGCAGTATTTTTAATAAATAAAGCTCCGTGCAGTCCATGCTAAAACTACAAAGACTATTATAACCACTTGACTGCGTATACAGTGCCCCGACGCACGAAAACTATTAGTATTTTGTCGCCTATGTATAGGCTACGGTACTAGTAGCAATTTTAGTTGTGTCCAAGTGTTAGACCTGCGTGCACGCTAAATTAATATATTTTTTTTTTACGTTTATGCAATTATAACGCATCAAAATGCCTTCATGCGCGGTGAAGTGGTGTGGGAAACATTCTTAGACATCTAGTTACAAAAAGGATGACATAACTTTTCATCGGTACATAAACATTACGAAAAATTATTTTTGATTTAATCAGATTATAAGCCACTGCAGGGGTCTATTTAAAATGGTGGCTGGGTAAACGAGCACACTTTTTGAGTCGCGCGTTGATGTCTTTTGGAAAAGTCTCTTTCTTGTATTAGACAATTCTAATGCTTCTATCCCTTTCTTTCCTTTTGTATGTTTATCGTAAAAAATAGTGCTGTTATCTTTAATAGCGGAAAGTTGATATCGAGAAAAATAAAATGAATACATTTTTTATTCAATTCACATACTTTAATAAAATAACTATCTACTATTAACCGACTTCAAAAAAGAAATACCGACGAACTGAGAACCTCCTCGGTTGTCAGTTCGTCGGTTTTTTTTTTTTTTTGTATAATCCGGGATTTTTTAGTTCTTTCTGTCCCCGACCGGGGCCGATCAGTCCATTTCCGGGATTTTTTTTTGTAATTGATTGATTTTGATTAAATATTATTTCTATGATTTTGATTTAGTATTTATTATAATGTTAAAATCCATTTTATCGATATCGACTATTTTCTCTTAATGAAGTGAAGCAGCCCTAACGATGCAACTTGACCTTGAACTGACCAATTGCAGCCGCGTGTTTTTCCTCATCCCCCGGCCCGCAGTAGTGAGTCGTGTGCTTCGAAGAAATCGGCCCATACGCTCTCTAGTGGTTATATTCTCTATGTAAAACTACCATCGGCTATTAACGAGGAAAGCTTAGGATTGTATCATGGAAACGTCTGCAATCTCGTAAGTTTTGTAGAAATTGACCACAAAAGCTTTAAGCTCCCAAAACAGAAACAGAATAAAAGGAAATGAAAACTCGAAAGTAAATTATTGGTGTTGTTCTTCAGAAAGTTCAGATGCGCAGTACTCGCAACCGGCGTGCGTGTAAAAATGTATAGGAATCTCATCGTGAAAACTTAGGTGAGTGAGCTTAATGAAATGAAATTTGAAATGAAATGAAATTTGAAATGAAATGAAATTTGAAATGAAATGGAATTTGAAATGAAATGAAATTTGAAATGAAATGAAATTTGAAATGAAATGAAAATTGAAATGAAATGAAATTTGAAATCAAATAAAAATTTGAAATGAAGTGAAGTTTATTTGCAAGAATTTTAGTACATTACAGATGGTCGGGTTTTTTTATGTTTCTAAAACAATTGGCTAAAACTAGCACGCAAAATTATTGATTTCATAAATTAAATAATGAAGCAAATAAATTGGTACATACATCATAATTATTACATGCAAATGTCAAGTATTTGTCAATTTATAATAGTAACATGTCAGTGTGAATCTTTAGAGGCTAAATAGACATTCGCAGAATATACCTAATGATCTTTTTACAAGCCATTTGAATAACGCTATTTCAAATCGATTGATTGGCAGTTCGCTATACGTTTTTGATAGTTTATTAAATATCCTTATAGCCATTGGAAAGCAATTTCTATGATATAAATGGCTACTCATTTCATCGGAGGAATAATTAATCTGTCAGGATATTTTGTCTTAAACGTAACAGTGTCTCCAAGACGTAGAAATAAGTCGGAGTACATTGTAACAAATTTACAGCATTCAAATTTGTACACACCGAGAACAGTTAATATTTTTAGATATTTACACTCTGTCCACTAGATTAAACGTTTTTTGACAGCTGCCTTAGAATGTAACTATTCCAGAATACGTAAAATTTAATTTTAAATGCGTTTTAAAATAAATATATAGACTGTCGTAACCTATTGCATTATCTTATTTATGACTTCTTTCAGAAATTGTAATACCGTACCTACGTGTACCTATCAGTTTAACAAACAAAAAAAAAAAAGTTATGCGTATTAAATTAGGTACATTCTATCGTACTAAGTGATGGGATTGAATGTATTCGCTTCAAATATTAAATATTAATCGAAAATAATAATTATAAATTATAGGTAAATCGGCATAAAAAAACATTGCATCCACTCAATTATCAATAAAATATAATATAAAAATGATTTTCTAGGATACGAACTTGCCACCATAAACAAGATGTTAATGTTTTATTTCGATTTTAAAACTTTCATAAAATGAATTTATGAATATACACTACAACATAATTAATACGGCAAACCAATGCATACTTTATTTTTACGCTGATTTCCGCTATAAAACCTGCAAAATTGAAATTAAAGTAAACAAAGCGGCTAATTAATATTATTTTGTATTTAATAATAATAAACACAGGCATAGAAACCGCACCATTTTTTATTAGACAACAATACATCGATAGTTGATACTACATATAAATTAAAGTGAAATTATCGATATGTGTGTTATTATGACGTTGCTGCAGTCACTAGTTCCATCTGTCAAAAAGCAGTTAACCTAGTCGACAAAGTGTACAAAAGAGGTTTACATGAATTAAAGCGAACTGGAACTCACTCTATCCCTAGCATCAGGCGGCATGACGACATGAGCTCACTTCAAGCTCACTGCACTTCACGGTGAGATTGTTACAGAATAGACCACCTAATGTATGAACGTAAAGGAAGCAAACGGAGTATGTGAGGATCGTAGCAAGTGGTGGTCTGTAGTACTCGTATCTGCAGACTCCCATGGGAAAAAGAACTGAGTTCATGTATGAATGAAATATGTATAAAAACTAAGTTTTCTTTTTATATTCCTACATCTCAAAATAAATTTGTATATGCATTATTGCTACTGCGACTACAATATTAAAATATCACGTTTCAGTTCCGACTAAGAAGTCACTATGTATCGTCTATTCAAACTTGTTTCAAATTAATATTATTTCAAGTTAAACAAATATCAACTTTATTTTAATGGTTATTAAGTTGATTTCAGAATTACTAGCACCATTGAAAGAGTTATAAAAAAATGTGAAGTTGTAGCGTAAACTGGACTTCATTGTGTAGGATTTAAAGTTATTTTTCCATAAAGTCATATGTTTACATTTTTGGCAAATACATCGCCAATGCAGATTAGGTATAATTTTAACTTGTGGAATAGTTGTGCGAGTTGGGTACAGTAATGTAACAAATGACGTAGGGCTTAAAGGTTGCAATATGTTGGAAAGATAAATAGCGAGGTCGAAGATGGCGCCTGTAAATATGTTGCCTGCTACAAGCACTTAATTTGTGAATACGTAGGATTATTTAATAGAGGTGCTTCATTTCTTATAACATGTTACTTGTGGACAAAGTTCTTTCTCAAATAAGTATGTAGAAGTATGAGGAACGGGGTGTAAAGGTCATTTATCCTCCATAGAAAAGGGTGGATCCTCCGACCAGACACCAATCAACCACCAACATCAATGTCGGGACGTTGTATACATATATGCCAGCTGCGGGACAAACTCTGCTTGCACGATGTAGGAGTTTGCGAAACGTCAGTATGATTCGTAGTTCGCATGTGGCGATGTAGATGCCGCCACAAGTGCAGTCACAATAGTCGGTCCAGTCTCGGACCGAATTCATCTGAATACCAGTGTTCTGATTTTTTATTCGTCATTTCACTTTTTGTCCCATTATAAAACTTGTTTGTTGTCATGAGTAGAATCATGTGTTTAAGTATCGGTCACTAATTACCAGTCACCCTATATATAATTCATCAGTTACCTACTCAATTTTGTAATGTCATTTGATAGAATATCGTCAAGACAGCTTCAAGTATCAAACTTCTATCAAAACCATATTTAAATATTGGCACGCTTCACATTCTCAAATTAATGAAATATGGTCAGAAGCAGAGACGATATCTTTACCACAATTCGGCAGAGTTCTCTCAAACTGGACTCTGTTTGAACATTCGGTTACGAATTTCCGCCTGCTTGGTCAACAAAGTTATCCTAAACCACGGTCATTCACTTCAAGGGTTTCATCAGAAACTAAATAAATCAAAACGTCTAGGTTAATTCTCTATAGTTACGTTAGATTTATCATAATAACATTTCATGTTTAGCAAATAATATTTTGCATAAACTTCCACTAAAGTTCAGGCACGTAAAATTGTGCTTTAAATTGTAAATTGTACTTTCAAAGGAGAGCCAAACCGATTTAGGTTGATATATCCTGCGTGGTAATTGCGTAACACACTATCATATCAGTAGCTGGATAATGGCTTTCATTTTGACAGTTCATCAACATTCGTTGCGTTATTTACGTAGTTGAGCGTCCAAATTTTTCGAACATGTGAAGCAATGGATTCAATATTATTCAGACTGAGATTGGTAGTGTGTCACGCAATTAGGGTGCTGATAAGTTTCTATATATTATCTATGCTATCTTAGGGAGCTCAACGACACATTATTCATGAGTAGAATATTATTTTGAGCAGGCCACCTAACTTCAACAGCTATAATTACCTCGTAGATTTAGTAGCCACAATTGTGACTGTTGTGATCTTAAGACCTACACTGACTGTTAAATGGGTGTAATCCGCCTGTGGCTTCGAGGAAAAGACGTGAGGCTATGTGCAGACGCCTGCACATCAAGCTACTACAATCTGTCAAATTTCTTTTATAGATTTTCAACTTTATCGGCAAAGCTTAAGGTTCAAGGTTGATTGGGAAAATTTGAGTTTCGGGTGCTACAAGCTTAGCGTGCGGCCCAGTGACGATGTCGCCGTCGGTGACCAAAAATGCCAGATCTTGTCAATTTTCATAGTGATTTCGTTAGTTCCATGGGGTCAGATAAGTTTTTGGTCATAGCCTCTAGAGCGCAGCGTTCTATACTAATAAATCCTTCCACATTATAAACAACAAAATGTAGATTATCATAATGATGCATTTGTCTTCTTCTTCTTCTATTCTTCTCTATTAGTCTCCACCCGTCTATTAGTTCTCTATTATTACTGACTGTAAGAGCGTGGGAAGAGAGAGTGCACCTGTGTCTGTGCACACACATGTACACTATAATAATTATATCCTACTTTGACGTCTAGTCTCCGCTGAGATTGGCCCCCGTGACCGAAATTCAGTCTGCAGGACTATTATTACTAGCCACAATCTCGGTAATCATATCTTTCTGGCCATATCATCTTTCATGGAGTCTGTCCATCGTTTTTTTGGTCATCCCCTACTTTTATACATTCTCAGATCAACAAAATCTAGATATCTACATAAACTGTCCCGTTGTGCAGATCTAACTCAATCGTATGAAAGTTAAAGGCAGCCTATTGTTCGGCTTGCTTGGGGCGGTCGTGCACATTGTTCATTGTCTATTCGAAGAAACGCTTCGATATGTTTTAAAATAATATTTTACGAGCCCTGTCGATAGTTGGGGTTCGTTGACAAAGAACGTGCATTTATTTATAGATGTAAGGCGAATTATGGAGATAAAATAAACGCAAATAACAATGGGTTATATAATAGTGCATTCGAATTGCAATAACTTCCGCGATTTATTAAATGACCAAGTGCATTCGATCAACTGCTGTAGGAATGTCATTGAAATTGCTTCTTTCGCCGTTCCCTAGGTAATTTTTCAAAACATTTACTTTATTATTATTATTTTCTTTCTTATTTCAAAACAAAAACAAATTACTGCAATCTTTTGCAGTAAGAAATTCTAGGTTACCTTTAAATAAGCGTTAGCGTTACCTCTAAACGAAATAACCAATGGAACAGCTCAAACAGCAGTCCTATTCTGTAAAAATCTCACCGTGAGAACTTAGGTGAAGTGAGCGGGAAGTGAGCTGTCATTAGGGATTAACACTATTGACACTGCTCACTTCACTTATGACTTCACGGTGAGATTTTTACAGAATCGACCGGCTGGTATACGTAGAGCCCATTTCAATTTTCAACTCTTGCTAACAAAGACACGCTTTAAGGCATGAACAGTTTCTCAATTAATTAATTACCGACATGCGATCTTTCTTTGATAAACCGACGCCATCGATGAATACATCGATTTTAATCGGGTTCAATGCGAATTCTCAGATAGTGATCGATAAGACTCGATCATTGTGAAACAATATGCCACAGTTCTCAATGTAATCTTATTTTGAGCAGAAATCGATTAATTAAGTTCATTTAAGTACGCGATCTGGTATCTTATCGGCGTCTTTGATTGCGCCGCATCATAAACAAGGCAGACAGTAGCAATCACAATCGTTTGATATGGTAAATTAATTGCGATACGGTGGTACAACACTCGACATCCTATATTAGGCGTTGGGTGCATAAAATTGCACTTCGGGAATCGCAAAAACAAAATGGCGTAACTTTTCTTGAAGTGGAGCAAGCATTGCTTCCAATAAATAGAAACTAAAAAAAACCTTGTGGAGAGATTGAGGATGAATAAAATGTTATAAGTTCTATGTATAAATAGTGTAATCATCTCAAATTGCTGATATCTTTCACGTCATCCGGAACCGCTAATGTTAACGTTCTGCAAATAACGTAGGTACGCCTCATTCCAGAAATGAGAATCAATTTCAGTTTCCAATCATCAACGACATAAAATTCCCAATAAAACTTTAGTATCGGTTCAATACAAACAGTTTTCCGTAGCGTCATTTTAATGGCAATGTATTTGCGAAGCTGTGGGCGGTCGGTTTTCTTAAACAATTTATGCACTCGGCGCCTTTGCGACCAACTATCAGACGAGCGGCGACGTGCTAACCAAATCACTGTGAAATACTGTCCGACTGTAAGATGCCGCTAATCTACGGTATGATCCAAAAGTATGTGATGAAAATGTAAACAAATGGATCAGAAAACGTATCTGTGCATTCCAATTTGTAGTATCACGTACAAATTGTGTGCTTTGATTTGATTAATACTTGTGACCGAAATTCTAATTTTAACTCACCTTAAAGACGTTTTCCATTTGACAACTTTTAGTTATAGGTTAATTTTATAACCTCATCTTTTGTTGATGATTTTTGAAGTTGAAACATTAATACAGAATAATTTGTTAATAATACCGTTTAGTTAGTGCTTGCATAAGAATTTAACTTGAACATGGTTTGTTTACACTTTCATAAGATACTTTTGGAATATACCGTAGAGAACTAAAGGCCCTTTTTCATGAGGTTTGCACGTTTGGAAAGTTGTGGTTTGAGAAGGAAAGCAACTAGCTTTGTTAGAGTGCTGATGAATCAATTGTGAAAATAATAGTTTATGACTGCAATTGATTAGCGTACCTTAAAACGGTGGCTGGGACAGACTGGATGCGGAAGGCGGAGGACAGGGTGTTGTGGCGCAGTCTGGGAGAAGCATTTGTCCAACAGTGAACTGCGATAGGCTGATTTGATTGATTGATGACTGCAATGCATGGATAGCTATACCTTTCTCCTTTTAGGGTATGATTTCTCTTTAACAGCCTGCAGAATTTTTAAAAATGTTTATTATACGAATAGGGAATGAGATTACGAAACACATACAATGTTTCCTAGACGCTAAATATGTAGTATGTTTAGTCCTCAGCAATCCTTAAAGACTTGCATTCAATACATCCTGGAAAGCGGAATGATTGCATGTCCAAAAGTAATGTGGACATAAGTAGGTACGTACGTCCCAGTGTGTTGCCAGTTGTATTTAATGATACCTAATAAGTAATGTGAGTTGATAATTTACCGCTATATACGTTTGAGAAATGCTATTTGCGACGATGATCGGAACACTGATTCGCTTAATTGGCATAATGGCAACACTACGCGACGCCATTCGGGAATCTGTTGACCGTACAGTTTCATGAATATAAATGAGACTAGATTTTCAGTAATTAAAAATAATTAGACAGATTTTTTTATGCCGCTCCTGAACCCGTGATTGTACATGTAGTCATAATTCATTTAGTTGACTAATAAATCAAGTAGTTTCTAGCTACTTATTACACGAACAATTAATAGGAACTATTATTATCTATCTTGTTGTTATCCATTTAGAGTTTGGTGAACCTCCTATTAATTGCTTGTCTTATTCCGTCTTATTTTGACCATCGCATCTTAACACGGTAAATCTTCAAGATACAATCATGACAATTCCATTATTTCTGTCGTCATCCATATACAATATTTTGAGACATGTTTTTTTTTTTCACTCGCTCAAATCTTTCCACGTTTCCCAAATCTTAACTTAAGACCACATATGACAAAAAAAAAAACATAACAATCGAAGTAATATTCTATAGCGTCAATTACTCGCTTCATTCCATCTTTAAGGTAACCATATGTTTTTCCAGCAGGGTAATTGTGTAACACACTATCAGTAGCAATGGGTTTCATTTTGATAGTTCAACAACATTCATTGCGTTATTTACGTTGATGAGCAGACACTTGTCGAACATATGGAGCAATGGATTAGCAATATGCTTCAAAATGATTCAAATTGAGAGTAATAGGTAGTGTGTTACGCAATGAAGGTGCAGGTTGTTGGATGGCTTTTGGACGATATGGCCGAAGTATTGGAGGACTCTCTGTAGACTATCTGTCTGTGTCGTAAGCCTTTGGCCTAATTTGAGTTATTTTAAGATGAATGCATTCAACTTGTACGCTCTCCAGGGCATGCGCAATATACGTTCTGTAACACTACATCTTCCTTAAGTAATAAATAGGTAATCATATTCAATATTTACTCATAATTTTCGCTATTTTTCAATCAATTGGCTGTCGCCTCATTCCTATCTGGTCTATTATTAGCATGCGCCCGATTCACCGCGACCACAGCGCCGCGGTTTGACCCCGCAGACATCGGATCAACACTATGTTGGACATTCCGAAAGACAGCTCTAGACGACCGGCTTGAAGGCAGTGGATACAAGTAATGAGGTGACGACTTCGTTTGTGAAGATAGGGATTGATTTAACCCTTTTCTGGTCCTACGAGCGAGATGGTAGGTTCGTACTGATGGTTTATATAGTGTGTCTGTCTTACTATAACAGTGAAATTACGGTTCCCATTAGTTCCTTTTTGTTAATAAGACCACAGACATTGGATATGGAAGGTACACACAATAGTGTACATTTGGAACGACATCTACAGGCGATTGGCTTGTGCACACAAGTAATGAGTTGACGAGTTCGTTTGTGAAAATGGGGTAGAGATCTGAAATGGGGAAGAATTTTTGACTCACATTGGTGAGTCAAACTACCACTATTGAGTCGCCATCGGTTTTAGGTGATTAAAAGACATTGAATCAACAGAATTTTGTACAGACGCCAGCACATCAAGCTACCCGAAACTGTCAGATTTTCCCAATCAACTTTTAACCTTATGCTTTAGCAATAAAGTTGAAAATCGATTAAAGAAATCTGACAGATTGTAGTAGCTTGATATGCTGGCGTCTGTACATTCCGAGTGATGGCTGACACGACACAGTGACGGCTCTAGACTACCAGTTTACAATTGTTTTTTCTTTAAAGATAAGGTAGAAAAGTTTAGGCTCCTGTTTATACTACATGTCATTTTGGAAAGAAAATTTTTTGAGTCTCTTTTGCGTAATTTATAACAAAATATGAGTCGCATTGTTGCTCGCTGACAGAATCGCTTAGCCAATTTATGAACACCGTAGGAACACTCAAAATGTCCAAGCATTGAACTACAAAATGACAGCTGTAAGCAAACGAACTAATTTATAACAGACAAATAGCAATAATTTAAAGTGTAGTGACACTATAGAGAGTGAACAGTCAAAATAGAGCTGTCCTGAGCAGCACCGTGTTGCTAACAAAAGGTTTAAATTGATACGCGCTGGCCGATGGTCCACAATTCATTGCATTTATACAAAAGTCCTCGCATCTGCACTTCCGGGACCCTTTAGATGCATCACCAGAAGATTTATTGTAGGCAACACCAAAAGGAATACAAGTAACATGAAATTAAACCTTATTTGATACACAAATAAGTTGAATATGCATTTAACGGACTGCATTTCAACAGGTCAGAAATCAAAACAATCTATTTAAAAACAAAATACAATCGTCTGTTGAGCTCCATGATATATTTCTATTTATCACACCAAAAAGAGGTTATTTTCAATTATCAAACTAATAAAGCAAAAATATCACACATTTCAGGCTGAGATAAAAACTAAGAAGATTTACGGTCAGATTAACAGATTTATAATAAGTAAGTAGAGATAATGTCCCAGATGCCAGGACCCAAGGTCGAAATATTTAGTGATTCTTTAAACAGGGGAGACAGAATGAATTTATTGTGAACCAATTAAGTTTTCAGCTGTGGGAACTGATTAACTGAAAGATTATTTCGTGTATTTTTAATATTATTTAGGCATTCCTTTGTATTATGTTTTATACTGTTTTTAATCTTAATGTTTTTTTTGTTTTTTAACCCATTGAATGCCGAGGGGCCCGTGGCTAAATAATAACAGCCGCACAGGTCGATCGATCAGTTTAAGCTACGCTTGCCGCGTTTGCTCTGTGGATGGGTGACTATCTTTACATTCCGAGACCCTCCGTGCCTCGGAAAGCACGTTAAGTCGTTGGTCCCAGCTGTCATTCGTGGATCTTTGACAGTCGTTACGGGTAGTCAGAAGCCCGAAATTCTGAAAACCAGTCTTACCAAAGGGTATTGTATTACCAAGTATCTGGGTTGTGGAGGTCAGATTGGCAGTCGCTCCATGTAAAATACTGGTATTCAGTTGCATCCGGTTAGACTGAAAGCCGACCCCAGCATAGTTGGGAAAAGGCTAGGTATTAAAGGTATTATGATTTTAATTTTATAGCATAGTGCAAAGGACATTATCCAAAATTGCCCTGTGCAACACAAGTATCGGACATACACGATAATTAACTGTCTATTTTATTATATTAGTTGAAAATACTTTTGTAACACGGACTAGCTGCATGCCAAAACGAACATTATAAAGTATTTTACGCGACTAATAACATTCATCGCCGCCATTTTTGTCAAATATCATGTGCCGAAGAAGATTAGGGATTCAGCTTTAGAAAAAAATTGCATAGATACTTACCTACTTATCTAGGTAGGTACTAAAAATATCTAAATGTATTATGATATTGTTTTTCAGTTTTTTAAAAATTACTCGGAGCTATGAAAAACTATACCTCATGGTTCGATTATAACCTCAAATGATGATACATTTTTTTTTAATATATCTATTCTGCAGCTGGTCCGCTATGAAATTAAGATCTTGTAGGAGTTTACTAATGATCGACAATACAACACATAGTTTTCCAACGCTCTTGGTTCCAGGGCGAACAGTGTATGGGCGCAGAGCAATGTCTGTACTGTACTGTGGAGTATTGTTGGCTAGGACTTTCAAAATATTGCGGATTTGTGATAAACATTTTTTGATTCAGGGATCCGTTTGTGAAGTATTAAGCTTTAAAGTGCTAATTTTTGTTAAAGTCCACCCCCCCCCCCTCCCCCGGTTGTTCTTGGATATGTGAAAAAATTCACGGTAGTAGTATATACGAGTATAACGAAGTTAAAAGCTATAGACGCCCAACTTACATTTTCAGTTGCAATGTATGAGAGAACATGATTTTCAACTACAACGTTAAGTTAGTTCTTAGGATGAATTCATTCCAACTACGGAACCCTTCATTGTGCATGGTCCGACACGCTCTTTGCCTGTTTTTGTTTATAGGAACAGAGCATATGTAATGGAAGTATGCACTTATGATTACTTCCATTACATATAAGCACTGTTATAAGCGCATGCTTATAACAGTGCACACAGTAAAAAAACGGAAGTTATTGTTATACTCGTACGATATTTATTATACGATTCACAGTTTTAACCAGCCATCCAATTATTAAATGATTGGTAACCATTAACGCCTGATAACTCACACCTGTCGGCCACTTTGATTTAGTAAAATAACAGTTGGAGGATCGTTTAGTAAGAGATGATTTTGTACTAAATATAGAAATATAATTTCATTTTTAGCTTTTTTAGACCAAATCCTTTATTTAAAAATTACAGTAGATAATAGATTGAAATTCACTAAAATAAACTAAACTCAACGAGCAGAAAACAGTCTTGAATAAACACTTATTTGCATCAGCAAAAACATGATACATGCTTGCTCAAATAGGTCCCGTTTCTCCTGTACGATCTCAGACCCGATAGCAAACAACATAGACGCGTGGCAGACACACGACAATCATTCGTTGATAAGATCGGCTAATCATACAAATCATGCTTCATTCAATGCATCTAGTCAGGTGTCGGGGCCAGGGAAATACTAGCTCCAGGGGAATCGAATGACTATGGGGTTTTGAAAATTCCTTTCTAAGTATGGGGTATGTGTGCGTTATTGGATTCCGTCTTGTTTGGAGGTTTTGCATAGTGTTTACCTACTTGTTGCTGCTGGAGCGATATTTTATTTAGTTACAGTTTTCTGTATGAAGAAGTCCGTTCGGTTACAGTAATTATTCAAAAGTTGTCAATGTTTTGAGTGCGCTATGATTGGTGACAAAAAACCGGCCAAGTGCGAGTCGGACTCGCATACGAAGGGTTCCGTAACACACGACAAAAAACGCCAAAATAACAAGGTTTTTGCATGGAAACCCCTTTAATTTTTAACTTTATCTTATTTTTATTATTTGTAATAGTTAATAGTGTGTAACAGTTAGTTGTGTGTTAAGTTTTTTATTATTTGTAGTAATTATAGCAGCAGTAGAAATACACACTGAAAATTTCAACTAGCTACCTATAATTACGGTTCATGAGATACAGCCAGCTGACATACTGACGGACGGACATATGGCGGAAGCAACAGGGTCGCGTTTTCAACCTTTGGGTATTAAAACCTAAAAAGGGTGTATCATATCTTACCTCGTCAAATCACTTAGATGAGCTCCCCCCAACTTGCAAAGGAAAGTATTTTACATCAAATTCTTGACCTAAGCAAACGCGGGCGACCAAGAAACCAGTCAAATATAAACCAATATAAACTTGATCGATATATAAAATAAATAAAGCAAACCGATACGGTTATCTGAATACAATCTCCAGATAGGATAATGTCGCCGCAGACAAGCATGTTATAGAACCTTTTGTTCAATCTACAAGGCTGCATAGTAATAGCAGCCTCCCAGTCTCGCATGATAGGGGTGAGGACAGTACAATAAGGGCACCATCGACCAAGCGATCTTTAATCGATATATTCAACCGTTGCGATTGCATCGACAAGCTATTGTGGGTAAAGAGTTGTGACATTCAGCCTTAATAGTTGTCTAGTGAAGTCTAGTGGATAAATAGTCGGTATTTCAATCTTTAGTGATTATGCATAATGGTTTGAGTCGGAAAATGATCGATGTCGAAGCTGGTGTCGATTTCAAATACAGGATACTTGATATTTGTGTTGTAGATAATCACTACTAACGTTTTATCAAATATTGTCTCTAATACTGGTTAAAAGCTGTTTGGGCGTCGACAAGAATAGAATCTGGTGTCTCTGATACAATGATTTTCATTTATTAGTACAGACACCAACGATACACTTTTTTCCTGTAATGTTAATTTTTAGTTGGAAAATTGCTTTTGTGAACCATAAATGTGTTTTTGTGAAATAAAAATCTATTATTATTGATTTATTTTGTGCGTAAACGAGTTTGCTTTAAATGGGGACCAGCAAACAGTTCTATTCTGTAAAAATCTCACCGAGAGACCTTAGGTGAAGTGAGCGGGAAGTGAGCTGTCATTCGCTAGGGATTAACACTATTAAGTGCTCACTTCACTTATGATTTCACGGTGAGATTTTTACAGAATCGACCGGCAGATAGTTTAAAAAGGTAAAGTAGGTTTCTACCTGTGCACTACATTATCTTACAGCAATCACACTGCCAAGCGTAATGGTGATAGAACTCTAACGACTATTTAAGGTCAATGGAAACATTTTAACAACTACGTGCTTTGCTCGCAACTTATATCGCGTGCGTATTGGATTTCATGGGTTTTATTTTTTTTTACGCGGAACCCTATTTTTTTTTCTAAAACAAAGCATCAGCAATCTGCCAGTGAAAGTCCCGTCAAAATCAGTCCAGCCGTTTTAGAGATTAGGCGGAACAAACAGACAGACAGAAATTGTAAAAATTGTTTCTTTGTTACAAACAAGTACGGTACATGCTTTCATATGGATTTAGTACGAGTAAAAAGCTGTTATATTGACATTACAAACAGACACTTCAATTTTATTTATTTATGTGTTTAGATTGACGTCCATGGCTCACGAAGATGCTAAACCTAAAACAAAACCACCTTCATTTTCACGGAAATAATGAAACACATAATAACAACCGGAAATGACTGTAACAAAACGTTAATGCCTCACACGTAACTAGAAGAATTCTAAAAATCTTTACACGATAATTTAACGATAACAGAAATCCAAATAGATAATGTAAATATACTGGCGTATGTAGAAGCGTGTTAACTATGTACACATTGTAAAACTGAAGTAGACAGCTAAAATTAACGTTTATTGAACTTCTAAACACCAGAGCACTGTTTCTGCGCTAAACTGGGAAAGGAAGGTACAGGTAGATAGAGATAATGTGTTGGGAAATCTGGTTGAATGCGAATTAAACTTGAAAATCAAGTATTGGATTGTGTTTGCTTGTGGTCACGCAACTTGCTATATAGGGATCTATTGATAAAGAAAATGAAGTAAGTCGCCACGTTTAGGTAGTAATTTGGAAAGATGGAGACAAGAAAGGATTTGATGGCTGACAGTCTCTGGTAGTGGATTTAAGCAACCTAAATTATTAGTGGCGTCCAAGGACTGGAAGACGAAGTATCGGTCGTCCAGCAGCGAGATAGGCGGACGACATTGTTATCCACCATCGTGGGTAGAACCTGGATGAAGCTGGCTCAGGAGCGTGGGGATGGGTACAAGAAAAGAGATGACTATAGTCAGTAATGTGGGTGAAGTCGGGCTGCGGACGACGACGATGAAGAAGATTAACAAAATAAGAAACAAAGAAAACGAGGCTGTTTAACCAAATAAGTGTACCGTCAATAAGAAAATGACGTATCAAGAAATACAATACTAACATCCCGAATTCGTGTATTTATTGAAACATCAAGAAATCCTTGTGTTAGATAAAGATCAACAAAGGAACGAGTAACTACTGATACGGTGCAGCCGTGAGTATCAAATTGTAACAACGTAATATTTCATGCCGATACCGCTTGCCGTTGCCGCCTTTATCTCTGGTAACTTAATTTAAGACTTGATCCAACTAAGTGAATTAGAAATGTATTATGTTACGAGGTTTAATGTTATGTCATTGTTGGTTGTTTCTGGTTTTATTACTATAGTAGCAATTAGCTGTGACAGCAACCTTGTTCGCGTGCATGTCGGAAAATATATTGGATTTCATGCGTTTTAATTTTTTTTTTGTGTACTTTATTCTTTTCGAAAATAAAAGTAGCCTCAAGTACTCCTTGTAACATCAGCTATCTATTAGTGAAAGTCCCGTCAAAATCGGCACAGGCATTTCGGAGATCACCCGGAACCAATCCCGGAACAAACAGACAGACAGAAGTACCGTATATACTTGACGTTGCTTCGTTGTAATTTATTTTTATTATTATTTATAGACTTGGACCTTATTGATATTTTTATAAAATCTATTGTATAAGGTGACGAGCATGTGTAATATATTAAGCCATAATTGAATTATAAGAAAAATAATATGTAACAATAAATATAACATAACAATAATTTTATAGCGAGGATATTATAATAAAGGCTTACGCTCCAAAAATTTCCCGTCCACGTTAACGCCGTAATTTCTCCATTGTTTCACAAACACCACACAATTCGTAACGGACAATTTAGACTTTTAACGTCGATATGACAGCATAATGGTGGGGTGGTGACGCCAAACATTTTCATTAATAAAGGTTGCCCAGAAACTCTTGTTAACAATGATAACTGCATTCTGGAAGAAACGAAGCATAACTCATTCGATTAAACTGTGAGTTTACCGACTGCGGGCCGGGTTAATTGTAACACTTCGGAGAATACCGACCATTTTACGTAGGCCTCCTAAAAAGTTCACCCTTATCTATTAAACAAACGTTGGATCAAATGTCACGGTTCTAGTTAAACTGGTTATGTTAATCTTCGGCGACGAATAAGCAGATCTTAGTGACGTCGAGAAAGTGTTAATCCTATTTTAATGTGACTAATTGTGTGCTAGTTGACAGTGACTACTAAACAACGGCATGTCTGTGGGTGGAAGTGCAATTAATATTACCTAATGGTAGAACCTTGTGTTTGTAGAGGACATTTTGTGGAGTTATGTGATCGCTAAACATGTTATTGTGCGACTTTGAAGTGTTTATTTAGGTGAATTTACTTTAGGTTTTGTTAACTGCAAACAGATGGAAATTATCTCATATTCAGCTTCTAGAATATAGATATAGATATCGTCATTGCACAGCTTTTTTGTGTTTGACAGCATTTATTGTAAAAGCCAATTACTTTTAAAAGAGTAACTGTGGAGTTTCTTACTGGTTCTTCTCCATAGGACACGACCAATTGGAAGTGCTTCTGATTTTCATAAGTGCTCATGTAGGTTAGGAATGTGAAATAAAATATTTTTCATTTTTATTTGGAGATCTTGGTACGTTATTCGATACATTTCTGTCTTCACTTTCTTAGAGCAGTGATTTTTCAAGTACCTACTAGTTTATTTTCAAAACTGTTGGTAGAATTGTCATTTTGATTTCAGTTTTTACAGTTCTTTTGACTGAAATGATGATGTTGAAGACTAATACATGATAAGTATTATAAGACGTACTGCAGTGCTATTCTGTAAAGATCTCACCGTGAGAACTTAGGTGAAGTGAGCGGGAAGTGAGCTCTGTCATTCCGTAATGGTAGGGATTGACACTATTAAGTACTCACTTCACTTATGATTTCACGGTGAGATTTTTACAGAATCGACAGGCTGATTCGTGTTTGTTTCTGTCTGACAATATAAGTTACTTACGTAATAATTTTATTGCAAACGGATACACATAAAATAGCGCTATTGAACAGTAATAAATATATAATACAAATAACATACGTCGGAAGTAAAACTTATTGATAAGGGCTCGAGACCTTAAAGTTGAACTTTCCATCTTATCATTTTGTAACTTGACTATTAAACTTCAATTACATCAGTAATGTAATATGGGTAGGTACCTAAACATAGATTGTTACTGTAGGAAAGAGTGTGGAATTTCCTGATGATATTTATATACGTATTTTGGCTACTTGGTTAATATGGTTCGAAAGGGATTGACTACCGAGATGACGACTAATCGAGAAGTATGAAACAAAAAGACATGTTGCGCCGACCAATAAGGGGAGGAGAATGAATCATCATTATTAGTAGCCAAAATACATCATCATGATCATTAGATTATGATGATTTCGGCTACTTAAGTATAGAAAGAAACATTGCAATAGCTCTACTATAAGGAGGTTAAAACTACACGGAGAGAAAAATCTTAGAAAAATTACTGTGCTGTCTCATAATCTGATTGCATTTGGGTGGTAATGGAAAAATTACCATGCAAGCACAGTAAAAATTCTAATGCTGTACAGTAACATTTATTGGACAAATAGTGAATTTTTCCCAATCTCACTCAGAAAAATTTCTGTAGATGTCACTTGCTTTACAGTGACGAGCACAGTAATTTTTTAAGAATTTTTTCTCCGTGTAGTAAATGATGATGATGCCGGTCTATTCGGTAAAAATCTCAACGTGAAAACTCATGTCAAGTGAGCCTGCACCAACAAGTCAATACTAGCATCAGGAGGAATGACAGCTCAATCCTCCTAAATTTTTTGTTTGTTTGAAGAGTTGTTTTTGAGGAATAGTAAAATTGCCCATTATTGCGACCCGTGCGGCTGTTCCGCACGGGTCGATCGAAGGTTTTAAGCTCCGCTTGCCGCGGTCGGTTCATGGATGGGTGACCATCCATTACATATCGAGACTCTTCCGTGCGGTTGTCATTCGTAGATCTCTGACAGTCGTTACGGGTATTCAGAAGCCCAAAAGTCTGAAAACCAGTCCTTACCAAGGGATATCGTGTTACTCAGTAAGTTGGGTTGTAGAGGTCACACAGGCTGTCACTCCAGGTAAAATACTGGTACTATTAAGCATTCAGTTAGAATGGATGTCGACCTATACATAACTGGGAAAAAGAATGAGTAGATTGTTTAATTAGAACGCTGCATCATTATTTGTTCCATTTATGAAGACCTCACATGTCACAAGAGTGACATCTTCACCATACATAAATGTAAAAAAAATAATTAATACGCTGCAATTTACCAACATAATAATTATGAAAACATATTAATAAAACGTTTAATTGACCCAATAAGTGCGGTGCGCGCCCCTTTCGGAATTACCATATAAGTGTCATAAATTATAAATGTTGTTACCGCATGTAATGGGAATGCTGTTCGAGTTTATTTATTGGGTGACTCCGTGGTTAAATAAATAGTGTGGTGTGGCAGGTGTAGTGCGGTTTTTATTTTTTGGTGGTAAAGTATTTTTGAAGGAGGGGCTTGTGGCTAAGTAATAACAGCCGCACGGGTCGATCGATCAGGTTAAACTACGCTTGCCGCGGTTGGTCCGTGGATGGGTGACCATCTTCACATACCAAGACCCCTCCTTCCATCGGAAAGTACGTTAAGCCGTTGGTCCCGGCTGTCATTCGTGGGTCTTTGACAGTCGTTACGGGTCATCAGTAGCCCGAAAGTCTGACAACCAGTCTTACCAAGGGGTATCGTATTACCCAGTTACCCAACATAGTTGGGAAAAGGCAACATAGTTAGGTATCTTTGAAGACATGGCTGCAGCAGTGCTCCTACGTGGGGAAAAGTATGCTGACAAAAAGTAATTAATACGGGTCTGAGTACTACTTTTCTATGAGACATTGAACGCACATAAGAAAACGTGATTTATCTATATGAAAATAAAGCCAACTTTCCGCGGGACAATTACTTTGAAAAAAAAATTTAAGAACATATAACATGGCATATCATAATCAGCCTAAACTGTTCCCACAACTGGGACAAGGGCCTCCTCTCTATGAGAGGAAGTAGGCCATAATCCACCACGCTGACTCTGTGCGGGTTGGTGGTTGTCACGTCATCGGATTTTTGGTTCTTGGGCATGCCGGTTACCTGTGGCTTGGGTCTTGTGGCTAAGTAATAAGAACCGCACGGGTCGATCGATCAGGTTAAGCTATACTTGCCGCGGTTGGTCCCTGGATGGGTGACCATCTTCACATACCAACACCCCTCCGTGCGTCGGAAAGTACGTTAAGCCGTTGGTCCCGGCTGTCATTCGTGGATCTTTGACAGTTGTTACGGGTCGTCAGTAACACGAAAGTCTGACAACCAGTCTTGCCAAGAGGTATCGTATTACCCAGTAACTGGGTTGTGGAGGTCAGGTCGTTCCATGTAAAATACTGGTATTCCGCTGCATCCGGTTAGACTGGAAGCCGACCTCAAAATAGTTGGGAAAAGGCTAGGCAGATGATGGACATGCCGGTTGCCTCACTATGCTTTCCTTCACAGCTTTGAGAGCAGGGGTGAAGAATTCACAAAGTAAAGTGCTTGCTTGGGTTCGAACTCACGATCTACAACTTGTAAGTCGGGGATGATACCACTGGGCGACCGCCCACCACTGCTCTACATAAATGGACTTGAACACTATTGATATCTACTTATTATAATAACATTGCTTAGGATCTACCAAAGTGAATAAGTAATGTTGGATTCTTTTAACTTTCCATTGCGGCAACCTTTGCAGAAGGTAAGAGAGATAGGTATCTACCTAGCTACCTACTGCATAAGCATAATCAGCCGTTAATTTTCCCACTTCTGGGACACAGGCATCCTCTTCGTGTAAGGGAGTGGGCCACAGTCTACCACGCGGCCCCCGTGCGGTTTGGTTGATCTAACTACTGGCTAGTGACTACTGGCGCCAATTCTCTTATTCACAAACTAAACTAAATTTTAGTTCAGTGCTCTTTTTCTTTCTATTTCACTAAGAAAGGGACAGAAGATACATCTTAATTTAGTCCTGTCAAATTAGCGCCTGACGTAAGTTGACGTGTTTTTAGTAGCCAATTTTTTAATCACGTCTCTTGTCTATGGAGTATCTTAATTTGGCAGAATTAAACTAATATGTATATTGTGTCCTTTTCTTAATGAAATAAAAAGAAAAAGAGGCACACTGCACTTAAATTTAGTTTAGTTTTTGAAGAACAGAATCGGCACCACTATCTTATTTGAAGTGTGCGTGATCCATCGATCAATGATTAGTTTGTCTAACAATAAAGTGAATGTATTCCATGCGTGACTTATGTAAAAGCCGTATCTGTCGAAGTATCATGTGTTCCAATATAATGAATCCCCAGGAAATCAGGATGGCAACCGTTCGCGAGCACATTCGCAAGAAGCTGGCAGTATCATCACAACGTTAATATTTTCTCATTCTTTGTCTTATCTCTTCTTTTTAGTATATTCATGTATTTATGTATATTTATTTGTGCTTATATTTATATGTAATTAGGTTTATATGTAATATTTATAGCGTTATGCGTATCTTTATATTTAAAATACATATGTTTCCCTCAATTTTCATGACTGCACCCAGTGTTGGGCACAATTAAATTAATTTTTTAATTGTAGAGGCCAACAATTACAATTTTTATTTCAACTAAATTAATTGCAATTAAATTAATTCAATTATTTTTTAATTGTGAAATACAATTAAAATCAATTGCAATTAAATCTGTTAATTGTGGTTTACAATTAATTCAATTGCAATTAAAATTTTATTTACAATTAAATTAGTTGTTTTAAACAATTAATATTTAATTTAACTACGTATTTGATTAATGTAAATATGGCAGGAGTAGTGTTGTAAAAATACCGTATAATACCAAAAGGCTATGTATTAAACAGGTATTTTACCATAACTTACGGTATTATTGGTATTTTATGTATTTTATATTTTGATTCACTTTTTAAGATCCTGCGTTATTACGAAGAGTTGTAGTTTAATAAATAAAATATATTTTAACTGTGGATTGTATTCTATATTTTAGAATGACTAACTTTAATTTAATGATTACTTTCATTTATTTATTTATTTGCAAACATGGGTAAAAGATACATAGATATTTTGTTATTATTTATTTACTTAGTAATTAAACTTCACACATATTATTACAGTATTATATTTCCGTCTATTTTCATCATCATCGTCTATTTTCATATTATTATTTATTTACTTAGTAATTAAACTTCACACATATTATTACAGTATTATATTTCCGTCTATTTTCATCATCATCATCATCATCGTGATCATGATCGTGATCGCCATCGTCATCGTGATCGTCATCGTCATCGTCATCGTCATCATCGTCATCGTCATCATCGTCATCGTCATCATCGTCATCTTCATCATCATCATTATCGTCATCGTCATCGTGATCGTCATCGTCATCGTGATCGTCATCGTGATCGTCATCGTCATCGTCATCGTCGTCATCGTCATCATCGTCATCTTCATCGTAATCGTCATCGTGATCGTCATCGTCATCATTATCTTCATCGTCATCGTCATCGTCATCCTCGTCGTCATCATCATCATCGTCATCGTCGTCATCGTCATCGTCATCATCGTCATCTTCATCTTCATCGTCATCGTGATCGTCATCGTGATCGTCATCGTCATCGTCATCGTCATCGTCGTCATCGTCATCGTCATCATTGTAATCTTCATCTTCATCTTCATCTTCATCGTCATCGTCATCGTGATCGTCATCGTCATCGTTATCTTCATAGTCATCGTCATCGTCATCCTCATCGTCATCGTCATCATCATCATCGTCATCGTCGTCATCGTCATCATCGTCATCTTCATCTTCATCTTCATCGTCATCGTCATCGTGATCGTCATCGTCATCGTTATCTTCATCGTCATCGTCATCGTCATCCTCATCGTCATCGTCATCATCGTCATCGTCGTCATCGTCATCGTCATCATCATCTTCATCTTCATCTTCATCGTGATCGTCATCGTCATCGTCATCGTCATCGTCATCGTCATCGTCATCTTTATCGTCATCGTCATCGTCATCGTCATCCTCATCGTCATCATCATCATCGTCATCGTCATCGTCATCGTCATCAATCATCAATCCTGAATTATTCTAGTTAGGTACCTGTGCTACACTTTTACGTAATGTTCTGGCTTAAATCCAGACTTTACATACCTTTGAAAATATTAAGGAGAATGCTCTTGTATTGTTTGCATTATGTTTTTCAGTTAATGACATTTATTAATTGTTAACTGTAATTGTAAACGTGTATCAAACAATTAACAATTAATCAATTGTAATTGCAAATTTTTACAAGCAAAAATAATTTAATTGTAATTGCAAAGTTTTACAAGCACAATTAATTAATTGTTAATTGCGATACGTTACAATTACAATTAATTATTTTAGTTGTTAGTTGCAACTAAATTTGGCAATTTAATTGTTAGTTGTTAATTCACAATTAGTTTTTGCCCCACTATGACTGCACCTACTACTGTTTGTCTCTGCATCACCCAAAGGTTAACTGGTAGAAAATTCCTATGGCATTAAGTCCGCCTCTGTACATTTATGTGCTTGAAGTATAAAATAAATAAATAAATAAACAATCCTAATTGGAACTAGACCCTCCTTGCTACTCCAACCACAGACAGATTAAGCTTACTTTATGTTTATTTTTTGTCATGATCTCGATGGTTAATGAACATCCTAACGTAATTAATGTAGGTATGTACAGACGCCAGCACATCAAGCTACTAGAATCTGTCAAATTTCTTTAATAGATGTTCAACTTTATCGCTAAAGCATAAGGTTCAAAGTTGATTGGGAAAATTTGACAGTTTCGGGTAGCTTGATGTGCTGGCGTCTGTACCTAACCTACCCGAAGCCGAGCCGAGCCGAGCCGAGCCGAGCCGACAATGGATAACAGAATTTCTTTCAGTAGATACCTAAATCAGTGTCTAGCCCTTTTCAACCGTTTGATGGAGGTTGAACCAGGCTGCCGTCCGAGCAAGTAGGTAGGTACTCGACTAATTAGGTAGCCACCTCTATAGGTAGGTTACTTATTCCTATAGGGTAGGTACTTATGTTCGTAACGTAGGTAATAAGTAAATAAACAACCAAACATATTACAAAGTTAATGTAAATAACTTAAATCTAATAAGGCACGTGTCGTTCCTACTCTCGGTTAACAAAATAGCCGATTAAATTTATGTATCTAAAAAATTGGCTACGAAACACGTAGCGTGGCGTGTAAGTTTGAACTAGCGTCTATCGTGGACCCCTGCCGAGCTCTTGGCATTAACAACTAATAGCTGCATGTTAATCGACAGGCGATCATTGTCGGCAATCACTTCAGAAAATAAAAAACTAGAGCGTCATACGATATCTCAAAAGATAAAATTCGTAATCCGTTCCACGTATTGAATATCGATGGATAGACATAACACGATTGTTGCTTGTTTTTTTTTTGTGTGTCTGATTTGTAATAAAAATCATCAATATAGGCTAACCAGCTAAGTATCAAACTGATGATTGGTTATGAATGCCACAAGTATTCCAAATACAGTTTTACTTTTATAATATTTTATATCATACGATACAAATTAATGCAAGACAATGCTAATTACACTAGTTTACAAAATTTTACTTTTTATTTATACCCCGAACCGAATGTATGTCAATATGTTTATCTACCTTCCCTCAACCTAAAAGTGTTAGCAGAAATATTTTATCACGTCGGAATTTTTTTCTGCCGTCAATTGTTTTTTTTTTAACTACCCGACGTGGTGGTGATATTTTATTGTTTATTCGTTCGCTTCAAACGACAGTTACTTTGCTTTGGATTGATTTAAAATGGCTAGCAGAAAGTGCAAACAAAGTTCTGACCGTTTTTGTTATGTTTGTGGACAGTTTATATTTCCAAAAAGGAGAAGACCTATTGTAGATTCGTTAAAAACTGCATATCTTTATTATTTTGGATTTCCTGTTGCAAATCAAGATAAAAAGTGGGTGCCTCACGTGTTTTGCGAAAGCTGTAGAATCATCTTACTCCAATGGTCATCAGGAGAAAAAGTTTACCTTCCATTTGGTTCGCCAATGCTATGGAGAGAACCTAGTAATCATGAAAATGATTGTTACTTTTGTGTTACGAAGACATTGGGATATAACAAAAAAAATAAGGCAAGTATTATGTATGCCGATGTTCCGTCTGTTACTAAGCCGATTTTACATTCAAAAGATCTACCCCATCCAGTTTGTCCCGGTAGTTCGAGTGCAAATAT
Source organism: Eremobia ochroleuca (assembly GCA_949629135.1). Classification (NCBI taxonomy): domain Eukaryota; kingdom Metazoa; phylum Arthropoda; class Insecta; order Lepidoptera; family Noctuidae; genus Eremobia; species Eremobia ochroleuca. Next base: position 10,527,078 of record OX451401.1, on the reverse strand, counting down.
ATTAGATGACAATAACAGTGATGTTGAATTCAAGTCGATTTCTAGTGATTCTGACGAATTTTCACCTCAAGAAAACACTCCACATTTAATTAATCAGGCCGAATTAAATGATCTTATACGAGATTTACAGTTATCAAGATCTAAAGCAGAGCTTCTTGGCTCCCGCTTACAACAATGGAACTTGTTACTACCAGACACAAAAGTTACGTTTTTCAGAAACAGAAGCAAAGTTTACTCAGAATTTTTCAAAAGAGAAGGTGAATATTGTTATTGCACAGATATCCCGGGACTTTTCGAAGCAATGAATCAAAACTATGATAAAACAGAGTGGCGCCTATTCATAGATTCTTCGAAATATAGTCTCAAAGCTGTTTTATTACATAACGGAAATAAGAAACCTTCCATACCAATAGGAAACGCAGTGAATTGTAAAGAGAGCTATGAAACGATGCGTACTTTGATTAATTTAATAAAGTATAAAGAACATCAATGGAAAGTGTGCGGCGACCTCAAAGTCATCGGTATGTTAGTGGGATTGCAGGGTGGTTACACGAAGTACTGTTGTTTCCTTTGTTTGTGGGACAGTAGAGCGAAACAACATCATTATGTAAGGAAAGAATGGCCTGTTCGAAATGAGTATATTCCGGGCAAAATGAACATTAATCACGAGCTGTTGGTCGATCCAAATAACGTCACTTTACCCCCTTTACACATCAAACTGGGGCTCATGAAAAACTTTGTAAAGGCGCTTGACAAAAACAGTGATGCTTTCCGGTATTTGCAAAAAATATTTCCAAACATTACAGAGGGAAAACTGAAGGAGGGTATATTTATTGGTCCACAAATCCGTAAAATTATGAAAGATTCTCAGTTTGAAAACCTTTTATCGGTTAAAGAAAAGTCTGCTTGGAACTCATTTAAAATGCTTGTAGAAAATTTTTTGGGAAATAAAAAAAGTGAAAATTATGAAGAAATTGTTAACAATTTATTGAAAAACTTTCATGATATGGGAGTAAACATGTCATTAAAGATTCACTTTCTACACTCTCATCTGAATTTTTTTCCTGAAAACTTAGGAAGTATGAGTGACGAACAGGGTGAACGTTTCCACCAAGATTTAAGGACTTTCGAAGAACGACATCAAGGATTTTGGGATGAAAATATGTTAGGGGATTACTGTTGGTCTATCATAAGAGAAACTGATTCAAATAACTATAAAAAGAAAGCAAAAATTAGTCATTTTTAATTTATTTTTGTATTAATCCTAAAATTTTTGTATTTCCCTTCAAGAAAATAAATATTTTTTAAACCAGACGTGACAGAATTTTTTTATTATTTTTTCTGGATAGTTCTACCTGAACACAAAATAAAATAACAACTTTCAGCTGGGGTATGAAAACCGTGTAAACTAGTGTTATTAATTTTTAAAATTCTTTTAAAAAACAAAACTAAAACAAGTAGTTTGCGATTCGTTTGACGACATCTCTTGGCGAGTAGAAATACTATTTGGTGAGACATTTGACTAAACTAGTCTAGCTTTCCAACACAAGATGGCAGTAGCAGTACTACACATTTTTCCCCAAATTATTGATATAATATTATGTAATAATATCACAAGAATTATTTTTAATCAAGGAATATCAATAATATCGAAGATAAAATTAAGAATACAGTTTACATAATACGGGTACTTGAATTGAAAGGAAAGGTTGGTAACCCAGATAAAACGTCAGTTTGTCAAATTGACAATTCATCAATGTCAAAGTCAAAACGGTGATGGTAAATAACCTGTTTACAGTTTAATTTTATATTTTTATCAGTGTATTATCCGTTAATATCTAGTGAATAAGGCAAATAGGACAAGAAAATGAAGTACAAGACACGAATTACTGCTACATAAGATCAATTTAATTAATACACGTGTGTTCAGTTTTTCTTTCAAATAGGTCAATGTGAAAGAGTGCAGATTTTCTGGTAAACAATGAACGTAACTAGATTGCATATGACAAAGCAACTTCTAAACTACGCAAGACTTATAAATAATGTGCAATGTATACAAAGAATGGCTCCAAACACTGGCTACTACTCTACCCTTACAATTGATGCGTTTACCAATGAGATATTTGAAAGACATCGACTATCAAGGATTCAGAGAAATGAGCTTCCAGAGTCAAGTAAGTCAATACAACATTGTAAGTACACAAGCGACACCAACAACATCTCCAGCATGAGCAGTACTGGCTTAGAAGAAAAATTTTCAGAACTACTTACAAAAAACAAACACAACAAGATTGAAGAACTAGTGAAACAATGTGAAAACTGTAAGAAATTTCTAACTTATGCCACAATAAAGAGACTTTTTAGACATTACAGCTTGAATGGAAGACCGGAGATGGTTGCTGTAATACAGAATTATTGTTTAAAAGTTGATCCGAACTTGTACAAGAGAAATGGAGAGTTCCTACATTACCTCGCCAAAGCAGAATGTCTTAAGGGTAATTCTGAAAAAGGGCTTTCAATACTTAGGAGTTGTTATAAGAGATATGAGAGCCTAAGGAGTTTTTATAGGATAATATTTAGAGAATTAATACAGGACTCAGTATTAAATAGATCAGAGGCATCATTAGTTATTTTCAGGAAGTATGTTATGGAGCTTAGTGAAGAGTGGGCGGATCACTACCCGCTGGTTTGCTTCTGGCACATTTGTTGGGCAAGCACTTGGTTTTCAGACCAGATGTTGGGCAATGAGCTCCTTGAACAGTCTGAAGTTCTTTTGGGCATTGTTGGAGAAAAGTAAGTACTTATTTACATCACTATTATTTCCATTTATGAAAAATAAAAAAATATTTGTAAGCAACAAGATACAAACAATGCTTAGTATGTGATGTGGCTCACCAAATAAAAAAAAATTGTATTGTTTCTATTTTGATGAATAAACTTTATTGTTTAATTATTAGTATGTACTTACACACTAATATTATAAATGCCAAAGTTTGTGTGTGTGTTTGTATGTTTGTTACATCTTCAAGCTCAAAGCTGGACCAATTTTGATGAAATTTGGCACACAGATAGTTTATAACCAGGATTAACACATAGTGTACTTTTTATCCTGATATTCCCATGGGATCGAAACTTATGTGGGTGAAACCACGAGGCGCTGCTACTTTTTAAATAATGAAACTAGCAGTCTTAAAATTTTTTTAGAGCGTAGTATCCAACTGAACTGTAAAAAGTTTTTGATGTAACATTTTAAGGTGCAATCAATCAATGTAAGGACTTGAAGACTGAGCATATACTAAAACATGTACTTTGTTGCTATTTTCCAGAGCTACCGCATTCAGTTTAATGGTGTTAAAGGACTTCAATGAGGATGCTGTGTTCAGATTGCTGCAGATATTACTCAAGTATGACATGATGATGGAGTATGTGGCAGTTCTACAAGTATTGTTCAATTATAAACGTAAGTCATGGTTATCATACATTGCCAATTCCATTTGGCAAACCGAGTGCACACAACTTTAAACCCTGCAGACAGAAATAGGAGCCCCGCCTAGAGGGGCTGCGTCGACTACGCCGTATTACAACATTTTGATATTTACATTGATGTTGAAATGTTTTGTTCACTCCGGCCACATAGGTTAGGTTAGGTTAGAACTGTGACCAACTACGCGTGAGCCGAGCGAGCGAAGCGAGCTGTGCCGCGGCAGCGGCCGGCGAGCTCTACCTCGAAATTGGTCGCAGTAAAAAAATTTGTGCATTCCGACAAATGAACCTATAGTGTTTCAATCCTACATACGGTTTCAATCCTCCTCTTTTTGATTTGAACATTTCAAAGGTACTTACTTCTGTATCACTCATTTTATCGCCAAAAGTAAACATTAAAGTAAACACAGTACCTACGTACAAATGCGCATATGAAGTCACTGTTAATGAGAATAACAAGATTACCCGCATTGTTTTTGTGAACGCGGTGTTGTACTTTTATAAGACCCTCCTATAAAAATGCGTTTTGTCAAAGGTGAATTGAAACATTTAGAAACTGTCACTCGATACAATGTTTTTCTTGGTAATAAGTTTTATGTTACTCGTAACTAAACAACATGAGTTTAAAGAATATTTGATTTGTTATTCTATGATATGAAAATCGAAACATAACATTTTATTTGAAACCATAATCAATGATTTCAATTTCTTCAAAGTAAGTATTCTGCGTATTGATTATTCTATGAAACGATAATATGAGAAAAAAAAAGTTATATGAAAAGAAAGTCTATAAAACTTTTGTCTGTAAAACAGTGTACTACCAATCTTTTGAGTAAAGCACATATTTTTCTACTACTGCTTTTCGGACATTCGTTACGGGTAGTCAGAAGCCCGAAAGTCTGACCATCACTCTTGCCAAGGGGTATCGTATTACCCAGTAACTGGGTTGTGGAGGTCACACTGACTACCCGTAACGAATGTCCAAAAAATGCTTTTCTGACATTCGTTACGGGTGGTTACTGGGTAATACGATACCCCTAGGTAAGACTGGTTGTCAGACTTTCGGGCTTCTGACTACCCGTAACGACTGTCAAAGATCTACGAATGACAGCCGGGACCAACGGCTTAACGAGCTTTCCGAGGCACTGAGGGGTCTCGGTATGTAAAGATGGTCACCCATCCACAGACCAACCGCGGCAATACGGTTGCCTGATTGATCGACCAGTGCGGCTGTTATTATTTAGCCACGGAGACACTTATGTACGAGATAAAAAAAAAAAAAAAAACGTCACTGGAATCACTGTGTTTATGCACTGTTCTTAATTTGTCGGGGTCACCACATTAGGCACTCTGTGAGCTGCGTAAATGAAATCACTCTCTACTTAGTATACTGCATTTATTGCTCAACCGACACAGGGCGATTAGCGAGCGACAGACCGCTAACGTTACACATGCCTAGACTACACATCTTTAAAAATAATGTATATTTCCTATGACCACCCAAGGACCTTCAATCAATCTTCAAGCTATTACGACAGCCTGATACGATAGCACATTTGAAAATGGGTCACTTTTCTACAAACAATCCAAACAGTAATCTTCACTGACATAGCACTATCAGTCTGCTCTAGTTTATGTTAGGTCTGTGATCCCGACGTGCTATAATGATGACGTTCCCTGTAATAAATCTGGTACAATGTAGTTTATTGTCCTAGCGGCTATTGTCTTATTGACATTGTTTGCCAATGTTATGTGCGGTTGTAATGTAAGGGATACCTACACACATGATTAATTAACATATACAACGTGTAACGTTAAATGCGCAAAACCTCGGACACCCCAACTGAATTTTAATTCAATTGACCTATTTCAGAGAGAAAATAAGTCATTAAAAAAATTGTAAAGGTTTTATGTGCTGTTTTAGTTTTACTGGCCATTCTGATCGTTTCTTGCGTCTGCGACGATGCTTTACCGAGGGAGGAGTCGTCACCGCGCCGCTGCGCCGCGCTGACATTAGCTTGCTTGACCTATTAATAAATAGACACGGAAACGTTTTTAATGAAGATTTTTTGAAAAATGTGACCTATATTAAAAAGTGGTTCAATCAATTCTGCTCATTATTCTGATCAAACTATTTTCAGGTTTTGCGCATTTTGCTAATCCATTGCTACTTAAGTTCGAAAAATATGTCTGCCCAACAACATAAATGACGCAATGAATGTTGTTGAACTGTCAAAATGAAACCCATGGCTACTCATAGCATGTTACGCAATTACCCTGCAGATCTATGAATAGGATATCGATCAGTTTATTATGTTATTATGATGTAAATATGTTATGTTGTCTTGAATACTGGTGGTGGCGCGTATGTTGGATCATTTGGTCTACAATATGGTTGAGATAGATGGCTCCTAACTGCCAGGGCTTATTTTTAATCATATATTTTGAATTGCTTCTTTATTTTATTTTTTACATTATTCTCACATATACGAGTAGAAGCATCAAAAATAATGTACCCAGGATTTTGTGACGTCTGGATTTAAGAGTGTCCTTTTAGGTTCTTGCCCGTTGTTCTCCATAGAGTTTTAATTTTTGGAATGGGCAACTAGATTCAACTTTCTGACTAACTGACTGACACTTTGACAATTCAAAGGTTTAATTGAAATAAATGCTTTGAGTTTTTGGTTCGGGTCATGTTGGGGTCGGCAGGATACAATATGTGTGTAGCACGCCTTAGAATTGCTAAATTAATACACACCACTACATAGCGCGGAATGGTGTCAGACAGAAGACTATTTGTAATACTTATACAACGTGTAACGTTAAATGCGCAAAACCTGAAAATAGTTTGATCAGAATAACGAGCAGAATGAATTGAACCACTTTTTAATATAGGTCTAATTTTTCAAAAAAATCTTCATTAAAAACTTTGCCGTGTCTATTTATTAATAGGTCAAGTAACCCAATGTCAGCGCGGCGCAGCGGCCCGGTGACGACTCCTCCCTCGATAAAGCGTCGTCGCAGACGCCAGAAACAATCAGAATGGCCAGTAAAACTAAAACAGCACATAAAACCTTTACATTTTTTTTAATGACTTATTTCCTCTCTGAAATAGGTCAATTGAATTAAAAATCAGTTGGGGTGTCTGAGGTTTTGCGCATTTAACGTTACACGTTGTATATACAGGGTGTTTGGTAGAAGGACCGACATAACTTTCTTAGGGATAGGAAGTGTCATATTATCCTAGTTTTCACCCACAACAATAATAATAATATAATATTGTCACAACTTTTTTTGTTTGTGGTTGTAATAGAGCGCAATATTATTTGGTGTTATCTGCAATATACATTTGATAATCAGCCGTGCGATTCTGTAACCATCTCACCGTGAAAGCTTGGGTGAAGTAAGCGTGGAGTGAGCTGTAATTCGCTAGGGATTAACACTATTAAGTGCTCACTTCACTTATGATTTCACGGTGAGATTTTTACAGAATCGACCGGCAGGTAACATAACAAGCTTATAACTTCGTGATTTTTCATGATACTCGTACAGTTTTGAAATTTTGTACATAGGTTTTTACATAAAAATACTAGACACGTGTTCCGGGTTGGCCATATACTAAAAATAATGTTCTATATCTACCAGATATAGATGAAAAATATATATAGATATATATGTACATATGCTCTCAGTCACCAGCGCCACTTTCAGACTTCTTTCCTTCCTCGTTCTTATGTATATTTTTTTGGCGAAGAATACGATAATCCGCTATACCTGGGCTGTAACACGTTATGCCTTTAAATCAGTAATGAAGCATGGGTGTTCAAAGTATTCAATATAGCTATTGAATGACTAAAACACTATATAATTGAAACAGGTAGGTTATAGATTCATGTGAGATTATTAATTTTATCGCTTTGTATGCCTACTGTTAATAATAATATTGTTTGCATACTTAATCATCTGCCCTCGTGAACTTAGAACAATTACTTGACCTGTTCTTGTCGACCTCATCATACTTACAATACCTACATGTTAGGTCCCATTTAGCGAAATACAGTACCTGGCCGTAATTGTGACATCGAGTTTTGCCCAGGTTCGCACGGGCGATTTTATTACGCGGCGGTCTTATTTCGCGCTCTAGATTTTCAACTCTCTGGAATAGAAGCAGAGCGCATCCCAAAGCGTCAAGAAAATACTCATTTGGACTTTCAAATCTCAGCGCTAAGCAGAGCGTAAGAACTTGTGTGCGTGAAAAAAGAGAGCTTAGAAAGAGACTGTCACACACATATACGTTACAGAGATGACGCTGCACACAACCGAACTTTTCCTAACCGTCGATGTGCCATATTTACTGCAGGGTTCTGGAATTGCTGTACATAGATATGAAAGGTCCATCGTTAGGCAGGCGGCCTTAGAACACTTAGGAAAATAGTTTTGATAACATCTCTAATAGCTTTTGGGTGAATAGCTATCGCGCAAATTGATGTGTCTATGAAGTTAATTGAATGGGCTTGATGGTTACGAATATATACGCGTTAGGTACAATCCTCTAAATTAAGATTTTGTTAATAGAACGGTGAAGAAAATCCTCGCGAGGGAACCGGCATGTCCTAGAACCAAAAATTCGAAGACTTGTGACATCTACCAACCCGCACTGGGCACACGTGGTAAATTACAGATCACATCCTCTCGAAGAGTGGAGGCCCATGTCCCAACAGTGGGAACATTATAGCCTGACTATAGTATGATTATGGTAGGTTAATAAACCTTAATATTAATAATTAAGGTTAATAAAGTTTTGACCAATGCATTGCAAAATACTAGCAGTAGGTATCGTAGCCCTGTGTTTCAGGAGAATGGTCTTCTCAACTCAAAATCTCGTCCTTACTCGTGTAGTCCCGATTTCAAGTTGCTGTTCGTCGCTGCACGTGTCCAACAGATGGCTTGTACCCATTTCATTCACACGATTTGACGCTCTGTACTAAGTTTGCACGCTTGTGCAGTGCGTGATAATGAATTTACGTTAGTAGTTGCGTGTGTTTGGCCATGCGATGTGCTTCAAAATGTGATGCAACTGACACCGTCTTGATACGTAAGTCCTGATACCGAGCAGGGTTTTCTTTCTAATATGGATTAGAGTAACCAGAAATGAAAAACTATGAAATAACTGGTCACCCTTATAGTCACAGATAATCTTCCAAAAGATTTTCCCGTGCTAAAAATCTCTCAACGTGCCTAACGAGGTATTCACTTATTTAAAACGAGGTGCTCCGGTACTCAGTCCGGGGTTTATCCACTTCTCTATATTTAACATTTTTGTGATATTATTCAAGATTGCTATTCAAGAAAAATAATAATAATATTCCAAACCATTCACACAACGCCATCTAGTCCCAAATTAAGCAGAGCTATGAGTACTAGACAACTATATTTATTTTTCATATTTTCTTTTTATATTTCTAAACATTACCGATAAATTACACCCAGATAAATAGATAAATAGATACCAATGTCTAATTTAAAAAAACTCCAAAAAAAAAATCGGTTGTGATCGCATAGTGATAGCGTTGTACTTATGATAGGCATTAGGTATCTACAACGTGTAACGTTAAATGCGCAAAACCTCAGACACCCCAACTGATTTTTAATACAATTGACCTATTTCAGAGAGAAATTAAGTCATTAAAAAATTGTAAAGGTTTTATTTATTTATTTAAACTTTTCGCACACAAAACGGTTTTAGGTTTGTTTTTTTTGTCAGGTTTTTTTTTTAATTTTACTGGCCATTCTAAACGTTTCTTGCGCCTGCGACGACGCTTGACCGAGGGAAGAGTCGTCACCGAGCCGCTGCGCCGCGCTGACATTGACTTGCTTGACCTATTAATAAATAGACAGGGCAACGTTTTTAATGAAGATTTTTTTGAAAAATGTGACCTATATTAAAAAGTGGTTCAATTAATTCTGCTCGTTATTCTGATCAACCTATTTTCAGGTTTTGCGCATTTAACGTTACACGTTGTATACTTTCAAATAAGGCGCTAACAATAAATTATTGACCTTACGTTATCCAAGTTCTTACACATGGCACTTGTAATTTGTAATGATAAAAATACTACAACTACCTACATTTTTTTGTTGCAGTAAGGAACCGAGATATTCGGGGATGCTCAGAGATTATACGAAACTGTGAGGCTCTTGGTGTGAACCTACCCTCCGACCAGCAAGGGAGGTACATCAAGATGTTAATTGACGACAAAACACAATGGCCCAGGGCGCAAACCACGAAGACAACGTCGAAAGACTTCAAACTTAAGTTTTAGTATTTTTGTACATTTTGTTTTGTAACGTGTTTATACTATATTGTAAATAATAAAATGTGATTGTGTAGTAAACGTTGATTTTTTATCTTTACATATTCATAGCACATTTATCCTATAATTTTCCCACTGCTGGGACACAGGACACGGTCCATCACTCTCGTTGAGAGTGATGGACCGTGGTGATGAAATAATTTACACAAAGTAAACCGCCTGTCTGGGTTCGAACCTTCGACCTATGAACTTTTGTCTAACACAAACACAACCGACTTCTTCAAAGGCCGGTAAAGACCGGAATAAAACAACGAGGTAAGTACTTATTTAGAGAACTTCATGTTCAAAGTAATGGGAAAAGAATATTGGAGTTTCGTGGAACCAGCTGGTTAAAGATAATGGATGATGGTACTTAGGTAGCAAACTATACATAAAAAAAACGGAGTAGGTAATTGAGAAAGGTACCTCAGCACTGGTGTTATTTAGATAGAGATATAACATAGAGCCATAAAAACTGAACGATGTGACCTAAACTAAAAACCCATCACGAAGTCGTCATCTACCCATTCTGCACATAAAAATAAGTAAGTTTGTGCAAAAATAATTGCTGACAAGACTTTTCGGTGTGAATTCGCCGTTTTCGTTCACGCAAAACTTTTTGCTAATGAACATGAGCAGATGATGATGAGTGTATGCAACGGTCCAGGGATCGTGGGAGTATTTAAAGTTAATAATATTTGAAACTTATTTTCTTGAAAAAATCGTCAAAAGTTGGAACTTCGACCTTCAATATCAAATTAATTTATTTTTATTTATTTAGTAAAATCTCCCTTACAACTATCATTACAGGTATCCCTAATGCGATAGCGCGGTCTTAAAATTATTTTTTTACAATATAAAAACTATGAAAAGAAAAAAAAAAAATTTAAAAATATATAAAACTAGTAAAACTTATAATAACATCTAATAATAATCTTAGCTTAGCCTAATCTACACTGTAACATAATCTACACTGTAATGAATCCACTAGGTCCCTATCACAATTAATGTGAATTTTATATCATGGTGAAAAGGTTCAAATTGCAATAAACGACGCGCATTCGTGAAATGCATCAAATTTTAATATAATCTATTCGTCAAATTAATGCCATTCATCTTGTGTCAATAAAAGATGCTAATCACGTGTCAAATGTTGATAATAACCCAAATTAATTGAAGGTATTTGTTGTTAAAATGGCCTAATTATGTCCTTTATTTAAGTGCTAGTATCTAATCCACATAATTTTAGGTAGATAGGTACTTAAGTCTTTGTTTGAACCAGAACTCTTGAAGTTAAGCGTGCAAATATTTGACTGCAAGGACTTCGAATGAGGTCAGATCTTAATAATTATGAGAATTAGGTAGATACTTACTTGCCTACATCAATGATTGAAGATGAATAGGAAGTGTTCATACTTACCTACTTCCACTCGTGTAGGGTCAATTCCATACAAACATTATGTTACAGTCAGTGCATTTCTTTTTAACACGCTTTTATTAGTTTCACCTGTATGTTTGTTTGTTTGTATGTAACTGACTCGTTTCGGCTCGATTTTGCCCCACTTTAAGCGATCAGATTTACTTTAAACGTTGTAGACTTATCAACGACCGACGACAATTTTGATAAAAAAATAGATTAAAAAAACAAAAAATATATATATATAGTTAAAAAAAAAAACGCGCTTTAATAGCAAATCAAACTAAAAATCAGAAAATAACTTTTAATTTAAAATCCTAAACTGAAAATAAAGTTATGAAAAGAAATTTAATTTCATTGTAAAAAAGCGTGGCTTGCTCGATATTGATTGTTGTAAATATAATATAATTAGTAGTTATTTGTAAACTCAGAGTTAGTATAGAAATATGATAAAAAGCACCCCACGCTTTTTTACAATGAAATTAATTTTCTTTTCATAACTTTATTTTTATTTTAGACATGTGACATGTTGTATTAATAAATAATTATCTAAATGTTGCTCGTACCTATAAAGTCACTTCATAATGATGCACACATTCTGGCAGCGCCGTCGTCGTTCGGTTCGCCCGACAGAAATCGGTGCACTTTCCGCGACATTTTTACGCTACGCACGACAGCCAACCCTACTAGACTTCAAGAACACTTAGCACGTGTACAAACGTCATTTGGTTATATAGTAGTAATAGGTAATTATTTTGCGAGCGTTGTATGAAGTATCGGAGTCGTGGCTCTGGCTCGAGGTTCCTGGTTATAATAATTATAAACGCCAAACCCGCATTTTCCCAATTTGAAACATGACATTGCCCGTATTACCTACCGACATCTAGCGTTTGCCGCAGTATCTAGGTAGGTAGGTACACACACTACCGACATAGTGACAAGGGTCTGCGATCAGAAAAAACCTCAAAGGCAATGAACTGACGACTATCGAGTCTTGGGTTATCTACAATATGCCATTATAATTATAAACAATGATAAATTGTTACTCGAAGTAGGTACCTACTGATTAAATAAATACATATTGTATAGGAATAGGTAACTGCTGATAGGGTTCATTTCCGTGTTAACTTTGAACACTGTGTTGCTTAGATAAGATGTAGGTAGGTGGGACTTTACTTGAAGACCAAAGAAACAATGAATGGACTCTGTGATGAATTTTACAGCAATTGGTATCTATTGCTGTAAAATTGATTAAGTAATTAAAAATAAATATGTAGGTACTACGAATTTTTTAGGCTACTTTTATTTTTTGTATTCTTTCGGGAATGTAAAATAAAAATACACACGACTCTATACAAATCTTAATTTTATTGAGATTTTTCGCACAACTATAATTATTTTTAATGCTTAACAATAATAAATATTTATCAAAAACGAGTGATTTCATTCTCCTTCGGTTTGACTTCGGGCGCTGCTGCAAGCGCGCGCTCGTCATTTCTTCGGAGGATGAAAATTGCTCTGTGGAAGATAAAAATGTAATGGTTAGACTTGGTTTTTCACAATCATAGACAATTTTGAGAAAACAGAAACAATGTTTTGTCATGTTTATCGCAGTTATTTGTATGTCGAATAAATTGTATTTAGAATCCTGCCAAATTAAATACAACATTAATGTTACCCAGCATTAAGGTTGTGTTTGATTTAGCAGGATTTTATAGACTAAAATATAGACGAGTATTTGCTAATTACTATTATAGAGGCTAATGGAGATTTGTAGGTATTTTGTAGGTAGATCCAAAAACACCGTTATTGAACGCATCAAACTTTTTAAAACTTTAAGTTTTTCTATAAGTCACTGATATGCGGGTAATCTTAATCTGAATAATTTTGAAGGATATCGCTAATCCTCATAATCATCATATCTCTCGCTAATCATCATATGTTCGAAAAATTTGTCTGCCTACCCTATTCGCGTAACACACGATTACTGTCAATTTGAATCATTTTGAAGCATATAGCTAATCCATTGCTCGTTATGTTCGAAAAATGTGCCTGCCCAACAAAGTAAATAACGCAATGAATTTATTTATTTATTTATTTCGGGAAAACAAACAGTTACACAAATATCGTAATAAACAGGTAGTGAGAGAAAAAAAAGACATTACATATGTGTAGCTCACGACGTTATACACATCTTAAATACTACAAAATTATTATGGAACTATTTGCACACGAGTGAAACATAAAAGACAAAATCTTAAGTCATTTTTTTTTTAATTAAAAGAAAACAAACATTATTTTTTAAACAATAATAGAGAAAGAACAAATCAAAACAACTAAAAATCTGAGTCACAAATTTTTAGTAAATGTGCTGAACTGCCAAAATGAAAGTCATTGCTATTGTTAGATTGTAACACAGTTACCCCGCAGGTGCCGTAATGACCGTTTAGTGCTATCATGATTCCAGTGTAAGAGAGAGACGGAGCTATACATGACCGATAGCACCATCCCTTTTTCGCACTGGAATCATGATGGCATTAATACTTCGTAATACGGCTTGATCAACGTTACATTCCAGGCAAAAACAAATGAAAGTGTTTATTTTAAAGCAAGCTGTTCCATTGTCAAGTTCATCTATAATTTTTACAAAGCATTGTTTGATCAATGTAATTTTCATTATTTTTCTATCGGGGTAGGTAACCTGGGAATAACCTGTGTGGTAATTGCCCTTATGCTCAACAGTAGCGCCACACCTCGGACTGCGGACACTTCACACAACGCTCGCAAAATAATTACCTATTAATACTACATAACCAAATTACGTTTGTACACGTGCAAAAGTGTGCGTGGACTTTAGTAGGATTGGCTGTCGTGCGTAGCGTAAACAGATGTCGCGGAAAGTGCAGTGATTTGCGTCGGGCGAACCGAACGACGACGGCGCTGCCCGAACGTGTGCATTATTATGAAATGACCTTGTACGGGCAGCATTCAATTATTTATTTATATAGTCGGGTTCGTAATGAAATACAAATAATATCATAATAGTTATTATGTAAGAGAGGTTTATTTATTCAATGACAAAATAAGGTACCTAACTAAATATTGCTTAATTGCTCGATGAAGATAAGCATCCAATTAAAGCACGATATCCAACCATCGTGATTAAAACTCAGATAAAACTTTTAAATCGCATTTAACTATTAAATTTTCTGTCAGCAGTACAGCCCTTGCTAAAGAGTCGGCGACGAATACTTCGAAGTGCGGGGTGAGGTGCGGTATCTGATATGAGCGCGAGGAAGAGAGTGTCCTTCTGTACGTAGTACTATTATATATTCTGTGGTAGCGGTGCGACCACTAAGTTAGACAATCAAAGCAGTCAGTTGCAATTTTAATTTCACGAGAAAAATGCTTCTTCTTGATCTGTAACTCTTACAGTTACACAAGAAGAAAAAAAACAGAAAGGCCCTAACAAACACAGAGGTCACAGTCTCATTTAAAGTCCAGACATAATCTTGGTCAGATCATGTGAAGACCAGTAGATTGGTGTCTGAAATGGTCTTTTGAGGAAAGAACCACACAGATTGAGAGGACCTGTCCAGTCAGTGCACGCATTTCTTAAAAATCGTGCAGCTCAACTCAGAACTTTAGGAGCTCAACGATTCGACGAACGATACCAAAGAAAGGACATTTGGGTAGGCCGCATAAATACTCAAATTGCCAAGAAGGAAAAAAAGGATAACAGAAAAAAGATATTACCCACATAATCCTCATATTTACAACTAGCGACCCGCCCCGGCTTCGCACGGGTGCAATGCTGATCACTATCACTACATAGTATAAAACAAAGTCGCTTCCCGCTGTCTGTCTGTCTCTATGTATGCTTAGAACTTTAAAAATAAGCAACGGATTTTGATGCTGTTTTTTTTTAATAGATAGAGTGATTCAAGAGAAAGGTTTATATGCATATAATACATGCATAATATAGTAGAGAAACACTGATAATTTTAGAGCCATTATTTCTCTTAAAAAGTATAGGATAAAAAATGGTTATTGTGGGTTATCCCTAAGAGATAGACATATGCCATAGGGTACTTTTTTGTAGACCTTTTTAAGGTTTACAATACTGTACTACATTATTTTGATCTATCTCGTAGGGTTAAGCCAGCGTTTGCAATGTAAGCGCAAAAAATGTGTTTATTTACGACATCCCATTAGAAACCTCTAAAATGATCAGTGTTTCTGTACTATATTATACATGTATTATACATATAAACCTTCCTCTTGAATTATTCTATCTATTAAAAAAAACCGCATCAAAATCCGTTGCGTAGTTTTAAAGATTTAAGCATACATAGGGACAGACAGCGGGAAGCGACTTTGTTTTATACTATGTAGTGATAATTAAAAAAAAATATAATATGTACTTTATGAAGTAAATATTCATGTCATAGTATATAAAATTCATCAATGTGTATATAAAAATCCGGAAATAATCTTTGAGGACCATGCAGATTGTTCCATTCCAACATTCCCATCGACAGATGCGATATGTCAAAAACAACACTCGTGACTTCCACGAGCGTAAACCAAACAAGATTGAAACAGGATTTGATTCGTTTTCCACTTTCAATCCGTTTGATGTGATATCGTTTCCTATTTCCCTATCATGTTTACGAGGTCCCTTGGAATATCAAACGTGATATGATATGAAATCTGTATGTGGCTCGCTCCTTCAGTAACAACAACTAAATTGGGAAACCAGTACATAATTAAGCTGTTCTAATGATGATGAGCTGAATTATTTTCTAGTGAGAACATGGTACAATCAGACAATAATGTTCGCACTGTTGGGACACTTGCTTGTGGCTAAGTAATAACAGCCACAAGGGTCGATCGATCAGGTTAAGCTACGCTTGCCGCGGTTGGTCCGTGGTTGGGTGACCATCTTCACATACCAAGACCCCTCCGCGCCTCGGAAAGCACGTTAAGCCGTTGGTCCGGGCTGTCATTCGTGGATATTTGACAGTCGTTACGTGTCGTCAGTAGTCCGAAAGTCTGACAACCACTCTTACCAAGGGGTATCGTATTACCCAGTAACTGGGTTGTGGAGGTCAGATATGCAGTCGCTCCATGTAAAATACTAGTATTCAGCTGCATTCGGTTAGACTGGAAGCCGACCCCAACATAGTTGGGAAAAGGTTTCCTCTCTGAGAGAGGGAGCGGGCCGTTATCCACCACGCGGGCCCAGTTCGTGTTGCTAGATGACACATGTCTTCGAATTTTTGGTTCTAGGACATGCCGGTTTCCTCACGATGTTTTCCTTCACGTTTGTAACAGCAGTGGTGATGAAAATAATTTGCACAAAGTAAAGCGCCTGTCTGGGTTCCGTTACCACTGAGCCACCTGGTAAGCTTACCTACATAATCCCCAATAATTTCTGCATAGTATAGGACTGGGTTTTTGTTTTTGACCCTCACTGTAAAGTTTTACTAGTTTTATATATTTTTCATTTTTTTTTTTTCATAGTTTTTATTGTAAAAAAAATAATTTTAAGACCGCGCTATCGCATTAGGGATACCTGTAATGATAATGTAAGGGAGATTTTAATAAATAAATAAATTTCTAATACGAGTATAGGTAGGTACCGTATTTACATATACCATGAATGATTAACGACTGATAGTTTTTTTGTAATTAAAGAAATGTCATCTGCCTAGCCTTTTTTCCACCAATTTTTGGGGCGACTTCTAGTCTAACCAAATGCAGTAGAATACCAATATGGAGCGACTGCCTATCGGACCTCATAACCCAATTAAAAGTAGTGGGTTACACGGTATCCCTGTAAGACTGGTTATCAGACTTTCGGGCTTCTGACTACCCATAACGACTGTCAAAGATCGGTCTCGGTATCTGAAGAAGGTACATGAATAAATGGTAACCCATCCACGGTCCGAGCGCGGCAAGCGCAACGTTACCTGCAGGGTAATTGCGTAACATACTATCAGTAGCAATTGGTTTCATTTTGACAGTTAAACAACATTCATTGCGTTGTTTACGTTGTGTTGAGCAGACACTTTTTTGAACATATGAAGCAATGGATTAGCAATATCATTCAAAATGATTCAGATATAAAAATAAAACAATAGATAGATTGAGATTGATTGTGTGTTACGCAATCGACCCGTTCGGCTGTTATTAAATAGTCATGAACCCCTTGTTAATAACGAATTAAGGACTTTAATTTTAAAATAGCGCGTTGATCTACGTACAGACGCCAGCACATCAAGCTACCCGAAACTGTCAAATTTTACCAATCAATTTTGAACCTTATGGTTTAGCGATAAAGTTGAAAATCTAGTAAAGAAGTTCGACAGATTGTAGTAGCTTGATGTGCTGGCGTCTTTACGAACCCATACATTATTAAATTAAACTAGTGGTTGAAATAACTTTGAGTTTCACGGGAGTTGTAATTAACGGTTGGTTTTCTGTGGATTCATTGAATGAATGAAAATTGTTACTTCAATGAGCGTGGGATGACCGCGGGTATCGTTAATTGAATTGGATTGAGGGAGGTAGACATAGTTGGTCTACTGCGGGATTTTTATGTTTTTTCACTGGATTTTTTTTGAGCCTGTGGGTTTTAAATACGGCATGAATAGCAAAGGTGGCGTAAAAATAATATTTGGTATCGATGGAGGTACTTTGAGCTTCGGGCACTTTGGTAGTATTTTGGGGTTTAATTTATTTTTATTTTCATCATGACCAGCGGGGTAATCGCGTAACATACTATCAGTGGCAATGGCTTTCATTTTGACAATTCAACAACATTCATTGCGTTATTTACGTTGTTAAGAAGACAATTTTTCTAACATATAAAGAAATATCCTTCAAAATGACTCAGATTGTATTTATTTATTTATTTTATTATTTATGTACACACAGTAAAAAACATATGGATATACACATAGTAATACTTTAAAAACATAGTAATAATTTGAGTAGTAGTAATTTGAGTAATCGATATTGTGTTACGCAATTATAGTTCTGATACCTAATATGTAGTAGAAATTGGATAATTCCAATTGAATACGTGGTCTCAGGTAGAGCCTGTTTATAAATAAGTATTCAAATAAATAATTAATTTCAAAGAATGTGCCAATACATAATAATTAATGGTTGTTGAACAGTTGTTAATGGCTCCACTTAAATGTTTACACAACAGGATTCCTTCAAAGATTGTATTTTAGATAAAAACCAGAATTATACCCAAGTTCGAACTTAACAGTGCAGTTGAAAATCATGTTCTCTCATACATTGCAACTGCAACCATTTAGTTGGCCGGGGGGGGGGGGGGGGGGGCAATGACGACGACGCGACACACACGACTAACAAAAATTAGCGATTATAGCTTTCTAGTACTAATATTCTCTGAGCTAAGCTGCGGACGGACGGACAGACGGACATGGCGAAACTACGAGTATAACGGGTCCATGTTGACTACAGAACCCTAAAAACAGGTAGGCAGGCAGGGGGTTATAGAGGATTCAAATTATTTCTGTTACCCGTTTAAGCTCGTGGATCCTGGAAAAAAATTGAACATCGATTTTCCCTCATCAAACACAACATAGCATCACACCTTGTGTCCTTCAAAGGCTGAGTCGAGGTATACCTATTGTACACCCACATTTCGCCAATCATCTTTAAGTCTAGAGACTATTGCTGTCAACCGGGCCCAATTCCAGTCTGGAATTGTGGTGGATCGGAGTTTTGGAGTTAGAAAATTCCAGACAGAAAAAACCCAATAACACTTTGTCCGATCTGGGAATCGAACCTAGGACCTCATGCTCAGCAGTAATGCTTCCGACTACTAGGCTAACAAGCAGTCAATCATCATCAAATTGGTCGTACAATGTGATAGATTGTGAAATTGGTAGCGACAGGACCTGTTGCGTATTGAACACAACAGCTTCCACCCAGCGTTTCATATTTTTTCGTAACCATTTTCGTTTACGAATCTGATAGAGTGAGAGAAAGCTACCAAGATTTAGTACTTCTACAGTGCCGAATATGAAACCCATGATGAGGTCATGTGAAACCTAAGTATAATGAACTAGAATCCGACCAAAACGTTTTTTTTTTTGCCGAAAACGGATATTTCTGCAGAAAAACCAAATTCTGTCGGCCTCTATCAGGGACCCAGTTCGACAACTCTATCTAGATTATAATATTAAAATTCTTGAATTCTATTCTCAGGATACCAACCGGTTATTTATTATTCTAACGTAGGTAGGTAGATATGCGCTTTTCTTTATCGTTCGACTGTCAACGATTCTAACTGGACGGTAATTTGAACGATAACCCAAGACTTTTGTTATCAACTTTTGTAGTTAGTAATTGAACATTCAATTGTGTGCTATTTACATTAATAATAATAATTTTGCATAAAACGTCCTGTGTGGGTTTTAAAACTTTCGATGGGAGATAATACCTATACGTAGGTTGCCCGGGCAAAACAAAACTGATCCGTTTTCAAACCGTGGACAAATCCGTTTCGTTTAGATCAATATTGATATTGATCTAATGATATTGATCAATGTACAGACGCCAGCACATCAAGCTACTGCATTCTGTCAAATTTCTTTAATAGATTTTCAACTTTATCGCTAAAGCATAAGGTTCAAAAATGATTGGGAAAATTTGCCAGTTTCGGGTAGCTTGATGTGCTGGCGTCTGTACTTTTGACTTCCTTACTAATATGTATAGATAGAGAGATATTGAAAAAAAAAAGTAACGAGGTGCTGATGCCGAAAATATTGTTTTTAGAATTTTAGTCCGTTTGTCGGGATGTGTGTGTGTGTGTGTGTGTGTTCCGGATTGCCGCAAAACGCCAGCACATCAAGCTACCCGAAACTGTCAAATTTTCCCAATCAACTTCGACCCTTGCGCTTTGGCGATAAAGTTGAAAATCTATTAAAGACATTTGACGGATTGTAGTAGCTTTATGTGCTGGCGTCTGTACATTAAGCCATTTGACATTAAGTAGGATAGTGATTTATCTTTCTATTAATGTCTACGCGTTTATTAGACAATTTATACGTTTCCGCAGACTAAAAATAATCTATCCAATCATAAAATAGCACTTTTATTTAAATTAATACATAAAAAAAGAAAATGCGCAACCTTTACGGACGCCATTAATCATTTTCTAAATTGAGAATAAAAAATATTATTACCTACCGTTCAATTCGTACCTTTGCTTTTATTTTACGGTACAGCGGACACCGGGGTTAATAATATAAACATCTAAATTCGTTTGCGACATTTTACCAATTAGAGTATGTACTGCCATCAAGCTACTACAATTTGTCAGATTTCTTTAATAGATTTTCAACTTAATCGCCAAAGCATAAGGTTCAATGCTGATTGGGAAAATTTTACAGTTTCGGGTAGCTTGATGTGCTGGCTGTACTTTAATCGAATTATGTAGCAAGATCAATAAAGGTACAATTCAATGTTCTCTAAAATTCCATTATAAAAATACGTAAAATCACGCCTGTATTTCTCGAAGGGTTAGATAGACGTGTAATATAGTACACCCACATTTCGCCTGATACTTGTATCGTCTTATCGTCTTACTCGTGTCGTGTCGTCGTCTTATGTAATAATAATAATATAATAATAATATATTTATTTGCAAAAAAACACGGTATTCAAAGTTGTTGAAGTAAATATAAGGTCCAGCATGTTTTGCTTAGAATTAAAGCATGCAAACTTATAAGTGCTTAGCCAAACGTTATAAATTATACAAAAGAAAAAGAAAAACTAAAGTCTATGTTCCAAAAATTGCTTAATACTATAGAAATTATTTTGAGTCATCAATTTATACAAGTTAACCTTAAACAGCCTGAGTCTGTAATACGAGTAGGGGGCAAGTCTATTGCCAAACCGGGCTGAATTATTTATTTATTTCTTTTTTATTTATTTATATCTTTAATACGGCGTCATTGAGGTTGGGTCAAAATTACGCGGCCGGTTTAAAATTTCTGATATTTTTGAAAGTACGCGCGCGACGTTGCCGTTCTGTGCAGTAGCTGGAGCCAATATTGTATTTTTTTAATGTAATAATTTGAGAGTTAATATAAAAGTTGATTAAACTCAATTAAACGTTTCTGAATTATTATTTTTCTGTTTTATTATCAAAATCTATTATTATAATATAATATTTATTATCAATTATGGAAATACCATGTATTAAATATATGGGTAATATTGACCCAACTCAACGTCCATGTAACTATTTCCTACCACAATGACACCGGGTTAAATAAAACGTTGTAAAACCAATTACAAAAATTAAAGACACAGTATTTAGGTATACAGCGTGTAACGGAAGGGGGGTATCAACCCTGAAGGAGGTGAATGTGCTCATGAAACTCAACAACTTTCCCCAAAGAACATAGGTCGAAATATGAAAAAAAAATTTGGCCCTCCCTTACAAAATTGACTACCAGCTGATTGATTTACTATGGGAGGGCCAAATTTTTTTTTCATATTTCGACCTATGTTCTTTAGGGAAAGTTGTTGAGTTTCATGCGCACATTCACCTCCTTCAGGGTTGATACCCCCCTTCCGTTACACGCTGTATATATAAAATATTAAATGTAAAATCATCAAGTAAAAAGTTATCAACACTTTCATAAATCTCTCACACAGTAGGTAGTCCATTCGTCCGCAAACAGATCATTGGTTGGATTAGAGTCCAAGAGATCATTATTTGCGGCCCGAGTACGTGGTACTGCGGACTTAGCACGCGCAACTGTGCGAAATCTAGACTCCGGCCTGCTTCTGAGATATTCCAGATGGAATAACCCAATGACACTGCTCGACCCGGGCATCGAACCTAGAATCTCATGCTCAGCAGTTGTCCTTACGAGTTTGCGACCACTAACGCTACGGGGCAGTTAAAAAAAAAACTGAGGTAACAAAAATAGTCTCTGGAAAAAACAACTGTGATATTTCGTAGGGCTTTAAGGTCAACTAAAAGGGAACAGAAATAGAAAATACTTAGATAAAGTCTCAAGGCTACTCCAGTTGTACAGTGATTAGAAATCGTTCATTGGTCGCAGATGACAAAATTATAGTAAGGGCGAATTGTCGAGCTGACCACAAGGTCGCTTTTTGTTGAGGTGTTGTAATGTCGCAGCGCGGCGGTTGCTTAGACGGGACGTGTAACTATGCACTTGTTTCTCGATAAAAAATAACGTGTTTACGATCGTTAAATGTATGTTCATGCGTTCCTCAAAGGGTCAGGCAGAGATTTAGGTTGATGTTTATCAATTTTTTTTGCCAATTACGTTATTTCATTTTTTTATAGGACATGAAACAATTTGATGACACAGACAAAAAAATCCGTTAAAATTCTAAACCTTAATAGCTGAGAAATATAGCTTCATTTCCCACTTACTAGAAAGATAACTTGCATAAGAACGATAAAGCCAAATCTCTACTCCTGGACTAATTTTGATGAATGAGCTGTCGACGTAACTATATCTTTATCTAAATGGTGCTAAAGATAAAAGTTCAACTAGAGGTTACTAACTTCTTCAGCGGGCCACTTGTTTGAGGAGACATGAAAAACACATTAAGGAGAAAAAGCTTGGAGCTTGAACTTTTGTTACACATTGAAAGCCGTGGAGGTCACCGGTGACCACCGCTAAACTTTCCATATGGGCTGACGCCGATTCGCGATAAATTTTACACATTATATTTTGTTGGCTCATACGGTTCAGAATAGTCAAAAATCCCACTCTAAATAATAATTTCTTAATACTATCCAAAGAAGAAATAAAATAATTGCTGTCGCTCATCGATGAGCATCACGGCGTTCAATGTGTTAACGTTTGCAAGCCAACTGGTAAATTTAAATTCCATTACGATATTTAACTATTGGTACAATTGGTAATTGAAATAACTGAATACGTCTTGAGATATTCATCATTACATACTTTTTTTATCATGGGACCAATCCAGAATTCGCAAAAAAATCTGCAGCTCTTTCCATTTGTGAAGGGCAGGCGTTTTGGGGGACTGTCTTTTGTAATTTTGACGTTCGAAAAGTGCTGATTCGCAGCCTAGTTTGAATAAATGACTTTTGATTTTGATATTTTGATTTTGTCGAGTTATGCAAATGTATGGAGCAGCTGATTTATTTTTTCAGGATTTCTTGTAAAAAAAGTTGTTCACATAAAACAAAGTTGTTCACAATGACTCCTTAATAGGTTTTCAGTTATTTCAATTACCAACACCAAAAAATTAATCATTTCGTTTTTTTTTTTTTACTCATTACAATGCAGACCAGATGAATTTATAATATAGTAGATAATATCGTATTAAAGCATTGATCTCCGTGTTGATTAGCGTCAGCGAGAGATACCTAAGCTGGAGAGTAGGTCATTTGGTCGCTCCGTCAGTTTTTCTGTCTGAAACGTGATTAACTTTTACAAGTAAAAATTCTTACATTAATATGGCTATGGCAGGAACGGCGAGCGCGGCGCTGATGAGGTAGAAGGCGCCAGGCATGGTGGACAGTGTGGTGAGGTACACCTTGCTGTACACTGGCGAGTAGATCACAGGCACCAGGGCCTCTGATATGCTTATTAGAGAGCTTGTTTTGCCTGGAACAGAGAAACAAAACGTTATGGTCTACTTTTTCGTGTCGATGGCACGACAGTGTATTGGTTTACCCAAAACTTCGTCGCATCCACGACGTCGTCGGTGGCAGCGCAGAGGTCAATTTGGCTGCAGTTTTTGAGACACAGAGGGCAGGATAAAATTTTGGAATATAGTTTGCGAAACAGCTCATCTACACCCTGCTGCCGTACCGTCTAGGTAGCCCCACTTTACGAGACTGTACAGTATTTTTATCTCACGATGCAAAACGCGGTTTATTGCCGAATAATTACTATTTTGTGGGGGTTTAAAATAAAATAGCAAAACAGAAACTTAGTCAGAATCTCAAAGTTGATTTTTTTTCCTAGACTAGTCCTTATACAACGTGTAACGTTAAATGCGCAAAACCTCAGACATCCCAACTGATTTTTAATTCAATTGACCTATTTCAGAGAGAAAATAAGTCATTAAAAAATTGTAAAGGTTTTATGTGCTGTTTTAGTTTTACTGGCCATTCTGATCGTTTCATGCGTATGCGACGACGCTTTATCGAGGGAGGAGTCGTTACCGGGCCGCTGACATTGGCTTGCTTGACCAATTAATAAATAGACACGGCAAAGTTTTTAATGAAGATTTTTTGAAAAATGTGACCTATATTAAAAAGTGGTTCAATTAATTCTGCTCGTTATTCTGATCAAACTATTTTCAGGTTTTGCGCATTTAACGTTACACGTTGTATAGCGATGTTTTGGCAACTAAAATACTAACTTTGAAATTATATAAAACGATCAATAGAATTAGCATAAAAATATTACTAAAATCTCGATCATTATTGTAAACGTTTACTTAGTCAATCCCTAGCATCAGTGGGATGACACTGACAGCTCACTCCACGCAAGTTTTCACGGTGAGATTTATTACAGAATCGACATGCTGATTGCGCTATAAAATACAAAAATCATCCCGTTGTTACCTAGGCAAGTAGTTGATTAGCACGAACGTGATTTTAAAGCTCAATTACAACACGATCTATTCTTAGTCCCCTAATGGCCCTATAATGGGCTATAATGGACTTACTTGAATATGGAAATAATTATTGACATTATAATATACCTACAGTTTTATCACCGTTATGGGTGGGAGTGCATGGTAATATGAATAGCATCCGGGGTCTAAGCATTATAGTTACAATGAAATAGTAACACAGTTTTCGTTCTCCGCGTCATCCTGTATCGAATTTGCTCGTGGTACGGTCAGTCTCGAAAAGAAGTATCCAAAAAATCAATTTGCCTAGCCTTTTCCCAATTATGTATGTTGGGGTCGGCTTCCAGTCTCATCGTATGTAGCTGAATACCAGAATGTTACATGGAGAGACTGCCTATCTGACATCCACAACCACACAACGATAACCCAGTTACTGGGTAATACGATACCCCTTGGTGAGATTGCTTGTCTCTCGGGCTACTGACGACCGTTCGACTCCGTCCGTTTGTCGTTACGATGACTGCCAAAGATCCACGAATGACAGCCGGGACTTGACCGTACTTTCCGAGGCAAGGAGGGGTCTGGAATAGTCTTGCTATGTAAATATGAATGAAAATGCCGGCAAGCATAGCTTAGCCTGATCGATCGCGTGCGGCTGTTATTGCTTAACCAAAAGAACCTTAAAAATGTATATCCATTAACGAATAAACCCTTTTTCATGTACGTATAGATCTATTTGAGGGTGATTGTACTACAAAATTGTCTGCAGTACGATAATATGCCTACGCAAATTATTGACCTAATAACATTCGGAAATAATTCCACAGGGGTTATCAGGAGTCACAGTTCAAAGATTAGATGACCTCAAAACTGATATTCGTACTTAGTGTCATTAAACGATAATTTATTTATAATAAAGGGTGTCAAATTCGTAACCATTTAAATGTAGGTAAGTACGTCTTAGCGTTCAAACACGAGTGACAGCTGACGTCAGAGGCAAGTGCAACCGTCGACGCGTATCGCCGACAACATGCCGCTCGTATTATACATGGTGTTCGGCGTAAGGTTGGCCAAACGAGGGGTTCGTTGATAGACCCATTCAGGAAATATATATTTAGTTTGAAAACTTTTCATGCATTTGTAGATTTTTCATGAATTTCGAAAATTCTAGCTTTTAACACAATTTCTTTTACATGTGTCTGAAGTCCCCCCCTTGTTTGGCTAACCCTCCACCTAACGCCATCCACACCTAGCACTGTACTCAAATACACGAGCGACGACACGCGTTGAAGGCTGTCGCCGACACGCGTCGACGGCTGCAGTTGCCTCTGTCGTCGACGCGTGCCGCTCGTGTGTATACTTAGTTGATCAACAGACCAGGTAGGTAGGTACTTAGTAGTTTTCTGTTTAACGTTGAAACATGCCATAGAAATATTCTTATACCTATGGAACAAACTATCTCATGTTCATTGCTGACGTTGACTTGTTTCTAGCTGACTTATGGTAAGCTAGGCTTGATTTATTTATTTTCTGTACTAGATATAATTTTCACATATTTTTACAACTTTAAGTCCAGCCGTGCTATTCTGTAAGAATCTCTCCGTGAAAACTTAAGTGAAGTGAGCGTGGAGTGAGTTGTCAATAGTGTCAATCCCTAGCATCCAAACTCACTTCACCTGAGTTTTCACGGTGAGATTTTTACAGAATAGCACTGGAGGGACCATTCACGTACCGTAAAACGGGGTGAATAGGAAATGCAGGGGTGAATCGGGATGAAACTTTTAAATGGTATTTAACGTTGTTTGTTGTCAACAAGGACACTTAATAGTTAATTGTAATATAGTAAACACATTAGAGACCTTTTGGCAAAAAACGATGTTATTTCAATGTTAAAATACATTTTAAAGTTTCGTTATTTAGATCATCATCAAGATCGCTGGATCGAAGCTGACCCCAACATAGTTGGGAAAAGACTAGGCAGATGATGATGACCACACAAACCATTCATCACCGAACTGACTTCAAATACACGTTTCAATATTTAATTATTTTCCATATACACCACGTTAAGGGGAGCCTTAACGTGGTGTATATGGACGATATATCGGCGCGACACTGGTAGAACAATTTCTATGAAAACTTCGTGGAATTTGTTCTACCAGAATCGTGTCGCACCGTGGAGTCGCGCTTATCTGCGGGAGCCCTTATACTTAGTGCACAGTGAGAAAATGTAGGAAATTTTTCTCTAAATTTTCCTCTGCAAACTTAATGCAAATAGGCATACCTACTTAATAAATTGTATTATTAATTATGTTCGCGTTAGCAATACGCCCCTTATTGCTTAGGTAAGTAAGTACCTACTTATATGAATATGCAAACAATCGTCAATCGAAAGCAATAAAAGCAAATGGTTTAATCATTAACCAACTATGATTATGGAGATGTATTGAATAAACGGTTAGGTATTTTCGTAAATGATCATAGAATATTTTTTTCTCATATTCTCTGTATCGTTTGTAAGTGAGGATGAAATTTAAATTATCTGAGATTACGAATTCAAGTACCTACACTAAATTGTAAATTCACTAGTTTTTTTTTTTTGTTATTGATTCTGTCACTAACTAGCTTTGTATATGAACAGACGCCAGCACATCAAGCTACTAAAATCTGTCAAATTTCTTTAAGAGGTTCAAAGTTGATTGGGAAAATTTGAGAGTTTCGGGTAGCTTGATGTGCTGGCGTCTGTACATCTTCATAATATTATTACATAACATATGGTGGCATCCCAAGTACATGTATTCTTTTCTTCCATCGACGCACCTGTTAACATGGATTCAGTACATGATGCGTTGAAATTTTTCGTTGGTTATTTAAAAAAAGAAAATTTAAAAGTACATTTTAACCGCCTAGGTATTCCACTTTTCTTTATAGTAGGTGTAGAAACAGTTTTTTCTTTTACCTACAATTAAAATTGTAAAATTTTGCACATCGGGAGTAGGTACAGACGCCAGCACATCAAGCTACCCGAAACTGTAAAATTTTCCCAATCAACTTTGAACCTAATAATTTAGCGATAAAGTTGAAAATCTATTAACGAAATTTCACAGATTGTAGTAGCTTGATGTCCTAGCGTCTGAACCTACGTTACGCTCGTCGCATGAAAAAAAAATTGCATATTTTTAGGCACAGTACCAAACTGAGGGGCAATTCCCGTAATAAAAAACGTTCAAAATCTAGATGCAGTCTCTTCTCAGCGATAATGAAATGTCAGAAACTTGTCAAAAATGTAGGGAAATAAAAGGTATTTTTGAAAGATTTAGACTGAGATCAGCACCCTAATTGCGTAACACACTATTACTCTCCATTTGAATCATTTTGAAGCATATTGCTAATCCATTGCTCCACATGTTCGACAAAAGTGTCTGCTCAACAACGTGAATAACGCAATGAATGTTCTTGAACTGTCAAAATTAAACCCATTGCTACTGAATGTGTTACGCAATTACCCTGCTGACTGTGAACGTTCTTAAAATTACTAGAATTGCCCCTCTGTTGACATCTCAAGGATTCATTGTTATTTTTCATTGATTGTTATTGTCGCCATCATAATTCATTTTAATTACTCACTTCTTGTCCAATATTGCACTCCTAATGAACAGTTCAATGATTTATGTAGGATAAAAAACAAAAAAAACAATATTGTTTCTAAATGATGAATGGAGACAATAGAATCTTTAATTAGATGTCAAGACGTGTTCCCATTCTCTATTAACCGACAGTAAGGTTGATGAAGCGATTATCTACGATTACAAGAAAATATCGAGGAAATTAATGTAATTAGTATTTTTATTATAGTTTATCCAGATTTGACACTGTAATTTCTGAATCGGTAATCATCTTCCATTGTATTCAATGTTGCAGAACATAATTTTACGTGTTACCGTAATTACTGTAACATTTCAATTCAACCCTTTGCTTTTCATCTTAGCGGGATTTTATTACCAATATTTTAAATTGAATTGAATTCTGATTTAATGTTTAAGTGTCTGCTTCGTTACTGTAATTTTTATAGAACAAAAAGGCATGTATTTAACGCGGCGACAAATTAATCTGAATTTGGGATTAAAAAATAATTAAAGAAGGTAGCAAAAATAGTAGGTTGGCAGCTACTGACGGCGGATGAAAAGTAGAAAATGGGCATTCTTAAATTAAACAACGAGGTTGTATATCAAGTACACTAATTATTATCTTTAATAATAATAAGGCGTAGTCGACGGAGCCCCGCTTCGCGGGGCCCCTATTTCTGTCTGCAGGGTTTAAAGGAACCTAACACGAAGCGGATGACGGGGGCTCGTTCGCTCGCTCCGCTCGCTCACTTGAGCCCCCGTCATCCCCTTCGAGCCTAACCTGTCCGTGTCGGGGTGCCCCAAGTCACGAGCTCGCTTCGCTCGCTCTTGCATCCTAAGTTCACAAGTTCAATCTTGTGTTTTTCTGGGAATGAGTCTTCAGAGATGCCTATAGTTGCCTATAATACAGTTTGTTATCCCACTGTTAATATTAGTCGCCATGTCATTATTTTCAGTAGCAAATAGATAGTCGCCCTTTTAAGTTGTTAGTCGCCTGGAAAATAATATTCCGAACAAAAACTGGCATTATAAAAAAGGACGACATTATGCAAGACTTGGTAACAATGAATAATAAAATAAAATATATTATTCATAAATGCCGTAACTCACCGCAATTACAATTTTATTGTTGCAAAATAATAGTCCTTTGAAATTTACATGCATTAGTTTAGAAGGAAGATGGCAGTCAATAATACCTACCCTTAATTAGGTGACTAGTTGTCATCTTAAATCGATAGTTATACAACATGTTTTAAACATGTTTTGTCCTCTTTAATATATGTAGTGTACAGACGCCAGCACATAAAGTTACTACAATCCGTCAAATTTCTTTAATAGATTTTCAACTTTATCGCTAAAGCATTAGGATCAAAGTTGATTGGGAAAAGGAGAATGGGCAAAATGGTACCCGGTTCCAATAGATCTGATTGTAGTGTTGTTTAAAAGGTCTTACCAAGAGCAAAAATATTTACTACAGCCGCCAGTCTGAAATCTGATTCCGTTTGGAGATAATCATACATCTACTGCCCAAACTACGAGTACCCAATATAGCTATATATTGGGTACTCGTAGTTTGGGCAGTGACTCAATATGTTCACTGATTTTAAGATTGCCGCAGCTATCACGAATCACTTCCGCCAACCCATCGTGGATAGCGTACACTCAGACAAATTCGTCAGTGTCATAAGGCAGAAAATAGATACCCCGAATCTTCTGCATATGTATGTAGAGAGAAAACGATATAATTCTACTGGCGCTAGATACATACCAACTCAAGCAGGCAAGATCCAACTCTGCCGATCATTTATCAAATGGTCTAATAAATGGTCTATACAATTTAAACGTACAGACAGGAAGCACTTGAAGATCTGTCAGACTGCGGCATACACGAAGATGCCTGGCTTTTGCGTGGATGGATCCAGTCGCGACATGTCCGTTCAAAAACATATTACAATATTAACATATTGTTAATATTGATCAACTAGCTGCGCCCCGCGGTTTCACCCGCATAAGTCTCGATCCCGTAGGAATATCGGGATAAAAAGTATTCTATGTGTTAATCCTGGTTATAAACTATCTGTGCGCCAAATTTCATCAAAATTGGTCGAGCCGTTTGAGCGTGAAGAAGTAACAAACATACAAACACACACACACACACTCACAAACTTTCACCTTCATGATATAATATTAGTGTGATAGTGCAAATAATATTGCCCAACATGCACATGTTTAACCGGGTGACGTACGATGGGCATTTGGACACATATAGTGTCCATCGTATGGTACCTAGGTTATGCGAGGCATGCGGGATTTACTGCTCCAGCATCTTTCCTCAGTGCTGTTATTGTTGATAACGATACATAATGTTTTAAATCTTAATTCCACTACTTAACCATTCCGAAATATATGATTTTTATTTATTTTATTTATTTATTTATTAACTATGGATGACTTACAGCTAAAACAACCATAATAAAAAATAGAATGTGAGACTGACAGCCAATTAAAAGTCATCACTTCTAAAAAATAGATTGCAATTGAATTGGAAAGAGTGTGAACATCACAACACATCTACCAAAAAAAAAAGAGAAAAAAAAAACAGTATAACATAAAGGTTAAGCTAAATACGTTTTACATTCAATACAAGAATAAATACCCGAACATACAAAATCTTAATTAAAAAAGCTAAGGCTTGAAGTACGCTGTTTTCTTACTTCTTTCAATAATGGAATCCTATATGTGTTATATCATCGTCTAATTCTATCCTATTCTAGCTTTCTTTTACTAATATAAGTAGTTTATAGTT
Source organism: Eremobia ochroleuca (assembly GCA_949629135.1). Classification (NCBI taxonomy): domain Eukaryota; kingdom Metazoa; phylum Arthropoda; class Insecta; order Lepidoptera; family Noctuidae; genus Eremobia; species Eremobia ochroleuca. The sequence continues at coordinate 10,495,740 of OX451401.1, read as the reverse complement.
AATTCTCATTTATAAAACTTAATGGGATTACTGCTTTCCAAATGTGAATAGGGACTGGCGCCACGTTAAACGTTTTTCTTTATCAAAATATTTTTTTAATGATATATTAATTATGACTATTAAAGCTGGTACCACGGTCCATAAATATTTCCCCATTCTCCTTTGATAGTTTCGGGTAGCTTGATGTGCTGGCGTCTGTACTATAAACAAGACAGAAACAATTGACAATTTCGTAACTAGTGCTACACATAGGAAATTTTGTTTTCCTTTTAAATCATACAGTAATGCCTAGATGCGTGTGCAAATTTTTCTTCACGATAAACAAGTAAGAAAAAAATTAGGGGTCAAAAAGCTGGAACTTTCTTCTATCTGTTGTCTCTAAGTTAAACTAAAACTGCAGAACAGTTCATGTGACAGTGCTGAAGTAAGGAACTCTATTACTTTGTCTCTTACTTTTTTTGTCTGTTAGTTTATAATTAGTTTAGTTTAGTTCATGCTCAACAAAGCCGGTGATAATTCAAAGTCCTTATGAAAATAATAATTCAAGGTCTACCTTTAGTCTCGATAGCGTTTAGTTAATGTCCAAGTATAAAAAAAACCTGGTTTCATGACTGAAGTATTCAGGCAAAGTGCGAACTAATCACTTTGGCTCTGAAACTTCTTAAAGGTCGCATAAAAAAAAACGAAATTTTAGTTGGTACTTTTAGCATTTCGTTTTCAACATTCCGCCGTAGAAAAACGATTTTTAAATTTGACCTAAATTATTAGAAAAAAAACTATGTTTAACTGCAGGCGTTTATTAAGTAAGTATATTAAACAACTTCAAGACCAAATTAATCCAGTAGTGCCAACTTTAAATTATAAAAAATAATATAGCAATATAGTTAAACAATAATAAATAACAGTAAACATGCCTTTTCATGAAAAATTAATATTGAATCACCAAAAGAAAATTTAGAATGTATAGTTACTTAGGTTGAGGCTACAATAGGCAGCGATCTGCGATGCGACTGGAAGAGCGAAACGAGATAAACATGGTATGACTACATTATAAGCGAAAATCCGGCGTATACTCGGCGATGATGTGGTTACAGTACACATGCTACATAACGAATTAGCAAGAAGGGTTAATGTGGCGACTCCGTGTCCAATGTAGCCGCTATCATAACAAAGACTCAATTTGAATCGGTCGTTTTCTTATAATGCGATCAAATCATCCATCGCGGTTTACTATACGCATAATGTAGCCACACGCATATTTAGTAGCACCATTGAACTAGTCGTGCAAGTGAGAAATTTTCGAATAAATTCGCTTCAATTTCGCTGATGTTGATGTAGCTGATGCCGTGATTACAGTAATGTTGTTCCTGTCGCATAAAGAAATCAAAGATCGCTAGTAATATTTGATGTACGGTGTAGCCATATACGTGAGCATTCATTTATTTGTTTTAATCGCTCGTGTGTCGCAGGTCGCGTCGCGGCCTAATGTAGCCTCAGCCTTAGAACGATATTAAAAGGAAAACTGTTATTCATTATCGTTTCAGGTTTTATTTTCGCCAAACATTTGGAGTTTGCCGACTGATTTAATTTAATAACAATTTCCTCCCGATGTAGTGTTGTGATGTAAGTAGGAAAAATCCTACATTAAACATCAGAATGTTTTCTATATCTGTAGTTTGCTACAGCAACCTCTCCATACTACGCATTGAATAAACAAAACCTTTGCGATAATAGCACAGTCTACCAAAATAAACAAGTCATACTACGGCAGTTTTTATCTCAATAGCTTGACAGGTATCACTCATCACCATTCATTGTTTCAAGAGAACTCCATAATTGTAAATATCAGAGTAAATAGAAAATACCCGCAGTATGTATCTACTTATCTACTTGTACAGGCTCCTGCAGACATGCGCAACGCGACAGCGCAACACAGCTCTAGTAGAAAAACTTGTATGAAACATTTCATGAAAATTGTTTTAGAAGAAACGCGTAGCACCTTCGCGTCGTGCCTTGCTGCGGGAGCCTTAATAGTTCTTGTTACAAATAACAGTAGCGAGCATCATATTTTTTTATTTGCTTTAGCAATGAATTAACAAAATGACAGGAGGTTCAGCTTTTTTCGCACATTTGGCAATAAAAAAGAAAAAGAGAAAGTAACTGTCATTATAATCTGTGTCTGTGTAATGTAATGTTCTACCATATGTTATTATTTTTCAGCGTTTCACATGAAACCGTCTCTGGCTATAAAATGGCTCTTCTTAATTTTAATGAATTTATACAATGACATGACATTCCTACACAGATGAATAATATTTACACACCTAGTAGTGCTGGGAAACTAGAGGCCATTTTATGAACATTAGATTAAAAACATTTGCCAAAAATTAAAAGATAACAAAATTAAAAAATGACTACAGCTTTATGAGAACCAATAACAAAGTGTTTTTAATATATCTAAATGTAAAATGCGCATTGATATACATCCAGTGAACACTGTAGGCAAGTGTAATAAAATCATGACATGGACACATTATAATAACGTTGATATATCATCAGGGTTGACGTTTTTCCTGCATAAATTTTATCCAATTAGTGCCATAGGTGGTATAGGTAATACGGGCTGGTGTCCGCAACTCCACGTCAATGCGCGTGCCATAGAAAATACTAGTAGAGCCGACAATCATCAACATCATCTAGTTCTTGTTTCAAATAGCTACGCTTAATGTAAGGAAAGGTCGGATTACCTGCAGTGTACCTGTAATGTGTTACGTATTCCTTTACGCACAATGATTGCTAATCTTGGAACCCATGATTAGCTTTTTGAGCTGTGCCAAAAGAGTCTGTTCGTCTGCAGCGTGCCTTAAAATATTAGCCTGACAGGCTAAAAAAATGTTAAAAAATTCCGTGTTTGAGAGTTCTAGGACACGCCGGTTTCAGATTTTTAATAAGAGTACTTAGATTTAATTTTATTGAACCTATGTTTTTCTCCTAATTTTAGCTCTTTCGTTTCGACAAAAGGTTCTCGTATTTCTGCGTCTTAATCAGAGTTGAAATACTAACGATCCACTAGATCAGTTTAAAAGTTTATATTATATACAAGTAAGCGATTTTAGTGAATCAAATAACGTTATCGTTTATTGGAAATCTACGTTCATTTCCTTCAATCAAAGTTTTCATTTCAGTCGCTGTGCACTTTAGTTGTTTCGCTTCAATTTTCCCTGATTACTTTTTATCATACCGGAAATCGTTTCATTCTAAATCAAGTAAAATGAGATCTTTGTTCGGAGTTTTCTCTTTGTGTTGCCAATCGTTTGGCTATGGGAAATTGAAGGTCGATTGGGAAACTTAACTCGTAACAAACTGGAATGATCAGAAATTAACAAATGTCTTGCGAAAACAAAAGCTAGCAAACAAAAATATACATCAATCCCATCCATACATATCTTCCATTATTATTAATGCGAAAATAACTCACTTTCTCTGTCTACCAGTCTGTCTGTTGCCTGTGTTGTCTTGTGCCTCTCTGTTATAGATGACGCTCGGTTCAGTGAATTAGGCGTGAAAAGGTAAATATAGTTTCATGCCTAAACCACTGAACCGATGTTTATGAAATTTGACAGATAGGTAGCCTGGGACCGACACCCAAATTGCCTAACACAATCGATCTCAATCTGAATAATTTTGAAGGATATTGCTAATCTATTGCTTCATACAGTATGCAAACCACATTAATGCAATAAATTATACCGCATACTTTGTATTGCCAAAAAGCTTTTTATTGTAAAAAAATGAACAAAATCGGTCGCGGAAAAATGCCATCAAAAACATAACTCAGTTCTTCTACCGTAAAAAGTGGTGAGGCACTGCCGTGCCTCCGATCAGCTGTTCCCTTCTCTGCATTTTAACGAGTTATGCGAACATAAACGTAGAGGAACAGCTGATTTTAGTTTATATAGTGATTTAATTCGTTTTTTATTTCGTAACATAAGATAAGTTGATCGCATGTGTATGTGTCACCGTTGTAAGTCAACTGTGAACGACGCATTTAAAACAATCAAAATTAAGAGCAAAGGAAGTTAAATGAGCCTTATAATCTTGAAAAAATATTTGTTCTGAAAAATCTTACAAAATAAAAAAAGGTCGTTCGAGTTTGTTTGGTTAACTACATATTTCAGTAAGTGTGATAACATGATAATAAGATTCTCTCACTGATTTTGTCTACATTTGAGTCATTTTTAACGTGGCTACGTAAAACATGATTCAGTCTATGGCTACTAAAATAATAAAGAATTTATACATTTCTTGGATGTGTTATCTACTAATGCAGTAACTTGAGTTTTCCGTATAGGTACGCCATACTAGTCAGTCAACGTATGGAAAATTTACGGCAATTATTTAAACTGTTATTCATAATTATTAGACGGTTTACGACATAAACTGGTTAAACGTGTGAATGAAATGAATATAACGAAATGCTGCACAAAATATAATGTTGTTAAGTTAAACATTTATAAAATTTTGATTTTTCACTTTTTAGTTGTACTTGCCTATCCCACACAAATTCGTATAACACTACTTGCTACGTAAATATCAGTGACAGAAAGTTATTATAACATCATCAATACTCGCATAAACTAACTGGAAAAAGTACGTATTATTAAAACTAACTCAAAAAGTACCCAACTAAAGTAAATAAAATTATATGGGACCACCCCTGATGCACACCCTATCCATTAAAAATGAGTTTTCGAAATCAATCCACAATATCGCGTAACATATATGAAAAATACAATCGAATTGAGAACCTCCTCCATTTTGAAATCGGTTTAAAATAATACTTATAAAAGGATTGCTTAAAATACCTCATTCGGCGAAAAATTGTCGCCATTTTTATTATTAGGTATTTAAACAAGTGTTATATTATTTCAATTCGAGTTGTACAAGTATATACCTACAATGATTTACGTAAACCGTTTTATCTAATTCAATTACACTTGGTTGTTCGTTTGTTTTGTAAATTCAGTTACAAATTCAGTGAATATGTTATTGCTTTACCGTTTAATGTGGTGTGCAATCCAAGATACTCATTAGGAGCAGACATACATTTATGCCACACCACACTACCCACGTAAGCTCAGTACGAAATGAATATAAGTAATGAGGCTACATCTCATACTAAGCAGGTTTTCAATGATACTATTGAAAGAGAAATCATCCCTAAAAGCTTACTGATGCTGTGTTAGTTCAAAAAAATGTTACAATTTACATTAATTAAACTGACAATTTATATGATGAAGTTCTAGGTGTGAAATCAGTAACTGGCGATCTATTCTGTAAAAACAGCACCGTGAAAACTGATGTGAAGTAGCAATACAGTCAATCCCTAGCATCAAATGGAGTGACACCTCGCTTCAAGCTCACTTATCCCAAGTTTACACTGTGAGATTTTTAAAGTATAGACCAACTGGGTTTATGGGAATGTGAAATCTAAGACGTATTGTTAATATACTAAGAGAAAGTGTTATTGAATGATGAGGTGATAAAACCAAACCATTGCTTATGGATGCGTCATCGTAGGAAATCAAAACGTATACTTAGCACCAATCATATGATTAATTTATTACTATAACTTATTTGGCGGTAAACATTATGTAGATTTAACTGGTTATTGTAATCTTGTTGTTGATACTGAAGCTTCTAATGCGAGTTTTACATGTATAGAATTATTAAGCTATTAAACAGATAAGTTACTGTTAATTTATTGAGTTATAGAAATAGCAACAACGCATAATATCAGTAAACTTAAGAATCCGAAAAAAGTATTGAAAATGTACTTGACCTAACGTATGAGAGAACGAAAACATCTTAGAGAAATAAAGTAATATTCAGACAGAACATATATACAAATAATGACTAGCTCATTATTTGTATACAGCGTGTAACGGAAGGGGGGTATCAACCCTGAAGGAGGTGAATGTGCTCATGAAACTCAACAACTTTCCCCAAAGAACATAGGTCGAAATATGAAAAAAAATTTGGCCCTCCCTTACAAAACTGACTACCAGCTGATTGATTTACTATGGGAGGGCCAAATTTTTTTTTCATATTTCGACTTATGTTCTTTGGGGAAAGTTGTTGAGTTTCATGAGCACATTCACCTCCTTCAGGGTTGATACCCCCTTTCCGTTACACGCTGTATATGTTCTGTCTAAACACATTCGGTATAATCTACGACAGAACTACTAAGGGAGGAAACTACTAAGGGAGTACCGATGTACTCCATTAGTAGTTCTGTGCTTAGTAGTTGTGAACCTCCTCGATAGGAGGTTGGTAGGCGTAGACACATTAAAAATAAACATAACTATATAATAACAACTAAATATAGATTTGTACTATATGAAAAACTATACATAAAAGAAAATCATTTGCTACAATGAAGACTATGAAAAACAACGTTCATTCAGTTATAAATATCTCAATCATTTATAAATATCATGTAACACGAGACATAATACTACATAATGACATTGATTATCTGTATATACACAATCCTATCACTGATGAGTGTAAACACTTGCAACAATAACTATTTAAAAATAATTAACCTTTGACATTATAGGCGATAATGTGATACACAATTTGTCACCATTTGTCTATTATTAAGGAGCAATTTATATCATCGTCCTCCTGCCTTGAGGGACTCCAATTAATTTGGGGTTGGCGCTGTACGTCTTTTTTCATTGACCGTCATCGCAGTGTTCGCTTCCTTTCTAGCCATATCATCGTACATACAATCAATCTCAATCTATCTTTTATTTTGTCCCCCCTTTTTATAACTATTTCTTAACTTAGCAACATCTTACTAATTTACAAGCAACCGAGACTGAACGCAAAAAATATCGATTTCAGTGAAGCGTTCGAGATCAATAGCCTGCAGAATTACATGATCTAAGTCGGAAGTTTTTGTAATAGTTTATTTAGCAAAAAAATGTTGTCGCCCTGAAAATGTTAAGTAGGTAGGTAATATCGATACTCTTATAAAGGATTTTTAAATCAAAGACTGGATAGGAAACTTACGACGTACTAAGGCGAAAAGTGATGAATCAAGTTTCAATACGATGTCGAACGATCAAAACCATAAACCTATTATTGTTACGTACAAGTCAAGTAATAAAGTCCGCGAATTGTATTAAGAATTTAGTTTAATCAAAATTAATAAAGAAAATTAATTTTACAACGCTAGAAATGTTAATTTCGTACGTGGACACTACAATAAGTCTTCGATGTAATTGTTCCTGAGTAGGTAATGACTGGATGCAGTAAAATAGTTATTACCCCAGTTGACTTGTTTAATGGAATAATGGCTTCTTGCTTATCCGTTTGCTTTCCAAGACTGGACAGCTGTTATGAAAAAGTATCACAAATTGTTTGTCACCGAGAAGACTAAATACACTCGAAAGCAATGAATTAGGGTCACATAAAAACACCTGAAAGTCTCGGATATTAAGAATACTAGCTTATTGAAATGAATTGTGTTTAATAGTATATTAAATGAAAGTAGTAAAACTTCTTAGTCACTCTAAAGTTATGCTGTCAAAAATGACAAAATATAAAATGGGACTTTTGTAAATGGAACTACGAATTTACTGCATCTGTTTTTGCTTTTGTTTCTATTCTGCCATATAAAATGGTATGTAAACAGCGTTTCTGACGTTCAATATTGAACGTTAAATATTGTTCATTATTGAAGTTGTTATAGTGTCGCTTACACCTAAAGAATGCACCAGAATTCTCACAATGCTGGAAATCGGCCGGATTCAGCATGATACGGCAAGGACAGTTAACAACGAGTCTCTGACGCTACGAAGAAACCGGCTCTAATCTTCGCATACCAGGAACAGATAGGGCCAGGTGTACCACAGCACGAAAAGATCGGTACTTGGTCAACACAATGCTTCGAAGCCGCTTTCTCACAGGAACTGCACTTACATATAAGTTCCGACTCCTCAGAGGAAGTAATCCAAGTGCACCTGCAACCCGCCCTAAATTGGCGCGTGGGCATCGTATTTCGAGATTAACATATGCCCAGAACCACTTAAATCAGATGAATCAAGATTTATGCTCTATAAGAACGACGGAAGAATAAGAGTGTATAGAAGACCAGGGGTGCGATTCAAGCAAACATGGATCGAAGAGAAAGTGGCCTATGGCGGTAGATCCGGACCTGTATGGGCCGGAATTTCTGCAGAGTTGCACAGAGTTGGTGGTTATAGAAAACGGCACTATAACTAGCGAAAGATACGTGGAAGAAATCCTAAACGAATACGTTGGTCCATTTATGGTCAATTTGGGAGAGGATGCCACCTTTATGCATCACAATGCCCGGCCTCATACTGGTGAAATTATAAATGACTGCCTTCAAGTGGTGAACATTAACTGTGTGGAGTGGCCAGCACGCAGCCTGGACCTCAACGCAATCGAGCATGCTTGGGACGAGCTCGAACGATGTGTGAGACACCGAAACCCTTCCCCGATCGCGCTTCAAGAGCTCAAAGTTGCGCTCGTAGAGGAATGGGAGAATATTCCCCAACATCGTATAAGTAACTTGGTGTACAGCATGCCAAACGGCATAACCGCAGTGATGACAGCACGTGGGTAATACAAAGTACTAAAACTCAAGAAAATTCTAAAGTGGTAGAAAAAAAATGCTTTTCTATTTTTGTTACCTCTAAGATGAGATTGGTTATTTTTTGGTTTATGTAATTTTTTATGAATATAATACAAAGTGACACATACATTTTATTACTTTTATGTAAGGAACATTTTACTGTCTATTAAACACAATTTATTTAATTAAGCGTTCTTAGTTTCCACGACTTTCAGGTATATTTGTGTGACCCTAATTCATTGCTCTCGAGTGTAGTTTATTGTGAAAAACAAAAATACGTTAATACATATTGATTGTATCCGGTTTCCTAATGAAAATAATATTGCTCGCAATCTGTCCTTGACCAACGGAGGAGACGGATGAACGGACTCGTCAAAAGTGTTTGTCAACGTTAATAACTCTTCGAGAACCGTCCGTGTTAACGATCTATGCAAAATGTAGATCGCTGAATATAAAGGTGATCTTGTGCATGATCTTCAAAATAATAGGCTTGATTGAAGTTGACTTTTGATTAGTTTAGCTCCTGAAGGTAATAATGACTTACTATGCTCGGGCAGTGGCCGTATATGACGATGACAAAAGAGATGATGTGGCTAGAGAGAAAGATAATAATTCGTCAATGCTAACTTTCTAAAGTCTATATGATTCGTTTAGTTATTTTGAAGAACAAAGGTAATGTTAGCTTATAGTATATATATACGCTATGTAAACCCCACAAGTGACACGTATGCATGGATGCATTTTTGCCATCTAAATGTGCTCTGCGGCAAAATATGATTTATGTCTTCAGTGTAAGTACCTGTGTGTGTGTGTGTGTGTGTGTATGTCTTTTACAAGCATATACCCGGAATCGCAAAATTTAATTACAATGCGGTCGCATTTCTTGCAAATTTTCACGAGACAGGCCGGTCGTCTATGACGCGCCGCTAAAATAACGTGTTACAAAATCTAATTATCATGAAAAGTCAGAATGTCACATCACTAGTATTTCTATGACGGTCTAAACATATTTTGAGTAGCGTAATGGACGGCAGGCCTTAAGGTAAAGAAAAATGTCAAGCACAGGAAAATCATGAACTCACCGACTTCATCAGCATTCACCAACTTAGAAGCGATTGATCGTAGAGAAGTGGCCCCAGCTGAGCTGAACATGTCCAGCACTGGGCCCAAGAAGTAGACAGTCCTGGTGGGAGCGAGTGAGTACACCACGCTCGCAGCTATCCTACTCAGGCAGGCCACCACGCCAATCATGCTGTCCTCAAGTTTCCATCTTTTGCTGAACAAATATATTGTTATGAAGGAACCTGTACAAAGAAATTGTGAAATAAAATATACTACTTTCAATTCGAGAGTGAATTTAACTAATTTACCAGATAATCAGGCAATGAACTGACATAATTAGTCACCCATCATTAAATGCAAGTCTCAACTTAATTATTTTTTTACAAACGGTGACCTACGGATACTTAGAATAACTGCCGGTCTATTCTGTAAATACATATCTCACCGTGAAAACGTAAGTGAAGTGAGCTCTCATGCCACCGGATGCTAGGGATTGACACTACTCACACAGATCAGTTCACCTAAGTTTTCACAGTGAGATTTGTTCAGAATAGACCCGCTGGTTAAGCACGTCTGCACGTACATACATAGTTAAAAATATTGTATTAAACTGTTCCGGACTTATTACCAAACGAGTTCTAACTTCAGACCTAACCTTAACTTTAGAGCCAGTTACTGTATTTTGTACTTTATTCCGATAAACGAAAAGTTCTTGATGCAAAATTGATAACCTAGTCGGATTTAACGTCAGTTTTTGTAATAGGAACTTTAATTTTGTCGGATTATAGTTCGAAACTTTAAAATGGCTCGATGGTTTAAACCTGGGTCTAAAGATAGACCTTGTTTTATAATATGGAAGTACATGTCTAACAAAACAAATTTGCTACCTTGATCAGCCTAAACATAGAAAGTTTCCTATAGAAGATATTGAGTAAAATGTTATCAAATATCACATCTGTGGAAATTACCTACCGTTTTTATAAAACAGCATTGTATTGTCTTTGTATTGTGTTTTACGTACTTCTAATGCAATTTCTGTCATAACACGTCCGATGACGTCACTCAATGTCGCTTTATTTTAAACAATATTTCATTATCAGATACAATATGGTGATAAAGTTATGTTTATCACAAAACTGGTCCTGGACAAAGTGGCTGCACCTGTGTTATTCTTTAACAATAGAATGTCTTTTACTTGTGACGATCAAGTCTCCGAAGAATCCTGTGAAATGTTTTTTAATCTTCTATCGACAATACAATAATATGAAGTGAGCCAAATACGATTTGGGATTCTTGCTCAGTCCTACCTTTATTAAGATAATCCCCCAGTTTTTAAATATCAGCGGGGTAAAACACTAACAGTAGGTATAGCTTTCATTTTGATATTTCAACAATGGCGCCGATTCCCTTGTACACAAACTAAACTAAATTTAAGGTCAGTGCATCTATTTCTTTCGATTTCGTTAAGAAAAGGACAGAAGATAAATATTAATTTAGTCCTGTCAAATTAGGATACCCCATAGACAAGTTTAGACGTGATTAAAAAATTGGTCACTAAAAATACGTCAATTTACGTCAGGCGCTGACTAATTTGACAGGACTAAACTAATATTTATATTCTGTCCTTTTCTTAATGAAATAGAAAGAAAAAGATACACTGAACTTAAATTTAGTTTAGTTTGTGAAGAACAGAATCGGCACCAACATTCATTGTGTAATTTACGACAAATTTTTCGAGCATACGAAACAATGTATTAGCAATATCCTTCAAAAAAATTCAAATTGTGATTGATAGTGTGTTACACAATTAGGGTACAGTAATAAGCTGTCAGTCATATCCACTGTTGTTATTTTGTTAATCGAAATATCAGCAAAACAATGCAAGATTACTTTACAGCCGGTCGATTCTGTAAAAATCTCAACGTGATAACTTGCGTGGAGTGAGCTGTCATTCTAATCCCACTGATGGGATTGACCAAACAAATATTTACAATCATAATCGAGATTTTAATCATATTTTTTTTATTTGATTCTATTCGGCTTGTCAAGACTAGTCTAGGAAAAAAAAAGGATAAAATAACAATTGTTTTGCTATTTTATTTTAAAACCCCACATAATAGTAGGTAATGTTTTGGCTACTAAAATCCTAGCGTTGAAATTGTATAAAATGACCAATAGAATTAGCATAAAATATGATTAAAATCTCTATTATGACTGTAAATGTATGCTTGGTCAATCCCTAATATCAGGTGAGATGGCAGCTCACTCTACGCTCACTTCATCTAAGTTTTCACGGTGAGATGGTTACAGAATCGCACTGCTGATCCAAGATTTAATTATGCTTCTACAAACTGAGCGTATTAATTACTATGCTAATATATCGGTTACCCAGCCCAATATCGTTTATCTGTGATATATTCTAAGATATTCCATGCCATTTCACTATATTTAATTGTAACCATTTCTAATACTTTGTCTCATTTTGTTTACCGAGTTCTGAGCTGACAGTTTGTAGATAGACGGCGGTTGTTTTGAGGTCGAACCAGAGCTAGACAGAAGAAGACAAATTACTTGTAAAGCCACGTCTACATCGTGCCAGTACGCTCTATATAAGATTTACTAGCTACCTATACTGATACCCGCGATTCGAAGGACAGCTGTCGAAATGCTTAAATACAGTGCGTTTAAATCTCGCTCTTTCAGAAGTATTATTCTCTTCCTTAACAACTTTCAAATTCAAGTTGCAATCGCGTCTCAGCAACAATCAATGTCAGAAACTTGTCGAAAATTTATGAAAATTGATTGTATTTTTGACAGATTCACGCAGCAATTAGAATGCGAATGTTCTTAATAATACGAGAATTGCCCCTCAGATCAAACTGTCTCATATTTCAAAATCAAAAGTCATTTATTCAAACTAGGCTGAGAATCAGCACTTTTCGAACGTCAAAATTAGAAAAGACAATACCCCAAAACGCCCGCCCTTCACCACTTCCTAGTGCTTTTGCTGGGGAGAAGAAGTGGCGCAACAAACTCCCCAGCAGCACAGCTGTCTGTTCAGTTAGAAAATACTTGATTGAATACAATACAAGGTATGCAAAGTAATTAACATAACAAGACACACAACACTAAATTAAATTATTTGCCATATGTCAGCTAGCTACTCCAATATACCAACAAATATAATAAAAAAGTATACGTACTCAAGCAAAAAATAATAAATCAAAATTAAATAAAAGCCTCCAGGTGTAAAGGGCGTGACCGCTTACATATTTATGCAATGCTGGGTTTTGTTTACATAGCTGTCATTTGAAGTCACAAATGATAAACTAGGACCATCGAAGGAAACTAAATAAACAAGATATTACTAATGACAACAATAATAAAACCATGGTCGGCAAGACCATTTCCATAATAAATTCAATTTTTATTTTTTTGTTTTATTTCAAATAAAAAGTCAACCCAAGGCTAGCCCGTCAATCATTTTTACCCAGCTGTTTCACACGACTCATATCTACCAAGTCTATTCGTCCCATGTCAACGCGGCTTAGAACTCTCATGTTGGCGCTAGATATATAAGACATACTAAATAGACATGTAGGCTCAAAGTAGCTAATTAATATTGAGGACATTTTTCTACTAAGAAAGTTATTCTGTATTTTCCATTTCTGAGCAGTTTTCACTCATATTTTCCTATCAAAATATGAGCGGAAGTTAATGCTGAGGCGTTATTTAAGGTTTTTTCATACCAAACTAAATGAAACTGTGAAAGTTTATAGCTGAAAGATGAGCTTAAAGATAGATTGTGACACAAATGGGTCAAGAGGATACCAATTAACAGGTACATGACCAAATTACGGTAGGAGAAACCTTTTTCCAAAACCCACAAGAATTGTGCGGCCTCTAAAGAATCGAGTGGTTTTCCCATCGGCCTTTTCATAGCGATTATTCAGTGTTTTCTCCTGTATTTGTTTATCGGTTTTTCTTGTACTGTTTACGCTAGAGGTGAGTGTGAACTGTGAAATTTGATTTACTTGTGGCGATTCAATCCGATAAGCGAGGAACACTGGTTGCAGTTTTTAATCTACTCGATTAATTTAAACGTGGGCTTGCTGACTTTTATTAACATTCAAAATTAACATGACATCGTGCTTGTATTCCCCAAAGAGTTGGGCATAGGTGTACATTTATTTATTTAATACTTAAAGCACATACATGTACAGAGGCGGACTTAATACCATAGGCATTTTGTACCAGTCAACCTTTGGGTGATGCAGAGACAAACAGTAGTAGGTGCAATCACGAAAATTGTGGTATAAATATTTTAAATACAAAGATACGCATAAAACTGTATATGTACTCATAATATATACCTAATTACATATAAGTATAAGCACAAATAAATAGGTATACATAAATTAATGAATATACTTAAAAGAAATAAGACAAACAATGAGAAAATATTAGCGTTGTGATTATACTGCCAGATTCTTGCGAGTGTGCTCGCGAACCATAACTTTAAAGGATGATCGGTTGGTTCATCCTGATTTCCTGGGGGAGCGCATTCCACAGAGAGATAGACTGAACGAAGAAGGAAGAGTGAGTGAAGTCTGTGTGGTGAGTGGGACATTGGAGAAGACGATTATATTTATTGTGATTTAGTACACCCACATTTCGTTACTCATATCGTCGCTTATCTTACTAACTGACGGAACTAACTTTGAGGTGACTCTTCAGGACAAGCTTTTTGCGGTTTTGCACTATAATTTGTTGAATTGTAACTCTCATAATAAGCGACTGATCAAAACAAAATTGCATGAATTATATTATTATTTGGTTATTCTTCCTATATATATATATTATGTGAATTGTAAATATTACTGTTAGATAAAAAAATATAAGCATTTAAATACAGATACGTCTGTTAGAAAGATAAGTGACGATATCTAAGTCTCATGTAATTAAAAGGAGTAACAAAAATGCGCGTAGATGCATGATTTCCTCGTTGAAATGGAATACTATTCGTTGGTTGGTATAAATTACAATTAATTTGTAAAGATAGTTAATTTTATCTTCTAAAATATTATTAAGCGATTTTTTTTAATCTATTTATTTAATAATAATCGTCCTCCTGATGCATGTTTAGGCAAAAAGTCATGCAGAGCTGATTTGAAGTCTTTGAGAGCTCATCAAAACCATTTTTCTCTCATCACGAATATTATTTACTTTTACGAGAATAATAGAATACATTTTTGTCATAATGCCTTATAATAAAGAAAAAAACAACTAGTTCAATTAAACCCTAATTCAATTTTCTACTGGAAACAAGTCTGAATACCTCCAAACTTCTACATCATTTTCACGTGGTATTTATTTCAAAATAGTCTCCAATAATTACTTAAATAATATCAATAAAAAAATAAATTATATTGATACTTTGATTTTTTAATAAATAATATAAAATTACCTATATTGATATTTTACTGCGCCGGCGATCCGCGCTCGCCCTAGCTGGGTTGCTATTGAGGAATTCCCTTTCCCCAATTAGAAAAACACAATAACACTTTGCCCGAACTGGGAATCGCACCCAGGACCTCATGCTCAGGGGTAGCGCTTGGAACCACTAGACCAACAAGGTAGTCCAAAATATTATTTTATTTTTAACCTTTATGAAGACCATAAGTAGGATTCAATTTGACTGGTAGAAAATGCATATGAGATTAAGTCCGCCTCTGTACATTTATGTTCTTGAAGTATTAAATAAATAAATAAATTTAGATTACACGGAAATAAATAGATTATGTTAATAAAACAAATGAAGGCGATACGTATTTCTTAAAATAGATATTTAGTATGATTTTAAAATGTTAAATTATGGTTACGCAAGAGATGTTTAAAATATTAACGAAATCCACATTTGTTTATTTTTGTATCAATAAAATACCTTTTTATTTAAGTGCTTAACACAATTCTTCGTTTTAAATTATCAGCAACTACAGGGTCAAATTAAATTAGCTAGCGAAACTCCGCTGAAGTGATGGGTATCGATACCTAAACACGATAAACTGAATTTATAATAATAATAATAATAATAATATTCCACAACTTTCACACAACGCCATCTAGTCCCAAACTAAGCAGAGCTTGTGCTATGAGTACTAGACAACTGATAAACATACATATATATTTCTAAATATAAATATATATTTCTAAATTTGTACCTATTCATTCGTTTATTTGAATTGCATTGAACCTTGATCTTATTCTGATCTATTTTGTTGCAGTGTCTTATCAGCTGTAGTTTTTTATTTTTGTTTTTATTTTTTTTTATTTTTATTATTTGATGAAAATGTAATTTAATTTGTGACAAACATACGGGCGTCATTTTAATAGGTTTCGCGCAATTACTACAAGGTCAATAGATGTCATAATACACCGCAAAAGACAATGTGTTAAAATGTAGATTTGTCTTAACGTTTAGTTTATTGTACAGTGCAAAGGTCTCCTACGTTATGGTTATTAGTTTAAATTATGGTTTAAACGTGTTTATAGATGTTTTAGTATGGCTATTATTATTGAGCGTAATAATAATATAAGCAACTTATCTACTTGTTTTTTTAAATAAAATTAACATATTATCAAAATAAAAAGAACTTGGTTTCCACAATACTTGCAGTTTTTTTTTTACTTTATCATATTTAGGTAGATAGGTATATATTTTTTCTAAAATACCTCACGACTTTTTTGTTTTGTAACAACTGATGATTTACAACGTAATTATCTTATCTATGAAACTACACAATGAATTTTACTCAAAAATATTTCAGAACTATCTTCTTGAAATCGCACGCTGTCACAATATTTATTTTACACTTGTCTTGTCATTTAATTAATCTTTTTCACTGCGTATTTTTCCTCAAAATTTATGGTTATTTCTGTTGATTCGTTTTATTTGGTTAATAAATAAAGTATCTCTGCGTATTTATTTTCATATGGAAATGTGGAATTCTTGTTTGATCAGTTTGAGTTTGCTGACGCAAGATTATAATTGAGTTTTATAAAATTCTTTCCACTGGCCGAAGATGAAAAAAAATCCCAGAGAGCCACTACGTTTTAAATCAAAACGGTATCAAGAATTTTATACTTATAGGTCCTTTTTTTTAATCATGTAAGCCATTGCAGAATAACTCAATCACATAGTAAATAAAATAAGAATCTAAAGTAAAAAAACACGTGTAACAAGTTCATGTGATCTATCGTCGTTCATCAGTCAGTGCAAAGATGCATGAACCGTGTGTGTGCACCAGAATTTATTGCCCTGCCCACATCGACGTGTGTCACTCTGCCCGGTAGATTCATGGTCACTCTACAATGTTTAGATGTCATCCATCGTTTACGTCACAAGCTAGTTTTAAGCGCTGTTCGGTTTTTGGATTTCATCCTTAAACTAATGGAGATTCACCCATTTCAGGCGAGTATATTCGTGCGAATCGACTAATAAGCCAAATTAATTTGACAAAACAAACGACGTTTGTGGAAGAAAAAATAAATTGGATATTTCTCACTCATTAGTGATACAAAAACAGCAATATATTTTACGCTGTATTCAGAAATATGTATTTAGTTAGCACCGTGATTGATAGTAAGATGTTTATTTATTTGTTGTGTTCTTGGGATAAACAACTACAGTGGATATTATTTTGTGTCGAAAAGTTTTTTTACACAGCTGTTTTTATTTTTGTTTAACATTATTATTGTGATTGTAGTATATTTTATTCAAAATAACGTGTAGTTAATGTGTTTTTTACTTAAAATATACAGACGTCTGACCTAAATACAAAAGAACTGCATTATAGCTATATTTTAATACGGTACGGTACGGTAGATTTTTACACGGTATTTGGTTAATATACCGTTTAATATTTCTTAAGAAAAACACTATTATCTGGGTTATGGCATGGATTATCTTATTAAGATTGCGAAACGACTGAAGAAAGAACTGAAACCGTATCTATGTTTTAGACAAACCAAAAACAAATGTGAAGCAGAGCAGGTTTTGATAACAAAATAGTCACGTACAGATTTCCCAGAAAAAGGATGCACTTCGGTAAACATCCTCTATCTTCGTTAATACAAACGCGCGAGGATAAGATCTTATATAGAGCGGTTACAACAATGGAAGTTCATACTTATTTTGTGTTACCATGGTATAAAATAAGAGATAAACAACTCTATACAATTTCAAAAAACTTTTTAAAACTGTTGAGAAATGACGATCTGCCACCGGAGTAGGTAACCCTACAGAGAGAAAGGTTCATACAAACGCACAATGATGGGGGACTACTATAAAGCGGGGTAGTACAAAAATTGGAATCTTTGCCGGAGTTCGTGCTATTACTGAAACACGAAGCGCATAATTTTTCTGGTTTACCTGTACCTATCTTTAACGTTTTAGCACAGTATAGTAATAATAGAAAGATACTTACCAATGCTCCCAACAAGGACGGAGTAAGTGAGGAACAAGCTGTAGTCCACCTCGGTGAACTTGAACTTGTACCGGGTGAACCAGTACGTCATCTGCGCCTCACCTTTATCCCAAACGAAACAGGTATTAGTCAATCAGCCACCAAGCGACGGCAATCTGTAAACATCACCTGTAAAAGGCTCTGTTCTAGGCGTATTTGGGGAAATTGGAGGAACATATGGGGTAATTCGACAAACATACTGGGAAAAGACATACATACATTAATTGTGGAAGTTGAGGATAGAGTTGGAAAAATTGGACGAATTCATGAAGTCGCTGGAGATACACATGACAATATGGAACACTTTGTAAATAGGTAGGTTGGAGCATACGAATTAAAATTTAGGGGTAGACATGGGGAAGTTGGAGGAACACGGGTAGAACTTGGAGGAACATATAGGAAATTGAAGAAACACATGGGGAAACAAGACAATACCAGCTGCTTTTAATCGCAATTGGGAAACGGTCAATTGAGAAAAGGTCTATTGATGAACAGCTAAATGGATTTCTGCAGCATTTTGATTTTTTTGAAAAAAATATGGAGGATTGTTTTGGTTTTATCTAGTAATACTGCCATTTTGGGAGTATATTATTAATCTGCGTTCTCAACAAGTTCAGCATTATATACAACGTGTAACGTTAAATGCGCAAAACCTGAAAATAGTTTGATCAGAATAACGAGCAGAATTAATTGAACCACTTTTTAATATAGGTCACATTTTTCAAAAAATCTTCGTTAAAAACGTTGCCGTGTCTATTTATTAATAGGTCTAATTAATAGGACAAGCAAGCCAATGTCAGCGCGGCGCAGCGGCCCGGTGACGACTCCTCCCTCGATAAAGCGTCGTCGCAGACGCAAGAAACGATCAGAATGGCCAGTAAAACTAAAACAGCACATAAATCCTTTACAATTTTTTTAATGACTTATTTTCTCTCTGAAATAGGTCAATTGAATAAAAAATCAGTTGGGGGGTCTGAGGTTTTGCGCATTTAACGTTACACGTTGTATTTAACATAATTAGCCTATAATGTTCCCACTGCTGGGACACAGGCAACCTCGCTGTGAGAGAGACTGGGCTATAATCCACCACGCGGGCCCAGTGCGGGTTGGTGGATAAGCATTACATAACACGGTTAAACCATACAATATTTTTACGAACCAAACATTATATCACGTTACACTATTAAATAATAGAAAGTCTTGCACTAAATTGACTCTGTCGATATGTAATAAAATTATCACGGGCATATTATTTTATCGTCTCTTTCCTTGCAAAATACCGATTCGGTCGTATATTATTTCTATAGCATCAGTCTAGAAATAAATATGTTCAGCACCTTTAAGGTTGATTTTTACTTGATCTTGTATGTGTATATTTTATGCCTTTTTTTTGCAACGTGCGTTTTGTTTGTGCATAAGAATTCTTTCATCTTCACTTCGTCGAGCTATTTTGAATGAAAATGACAGTTCGAAAAGGTGATATGCGCCCGCTATGTGGAAAAGGAATTTGATTGAAAATTGTTAGTATTATTTTTCCTTGACCGACTAAAACTCTAAAAAAAACTGTATTTAAATATTTATAAGTTACCTCAAAAGGTAGACATTGACGAAAAATACCAGCAGTGGGTTAAAAAGATGTCATTCACATGGACAAATATGTGATTCATATAAAAAAAAATTCACTAAATGCGTTTAACGCTAAACGCATTTAGTGTTTTTTTTCTTAAAGGCCTATTCGGTTATAAGCGATATCTCTATCGCGCTTTGCAGCGATACCGAATCGGTATGTGATATTATAATAGGCCTTAAATATATTATTATATGTGGGTAATATATGTATAATGTGCCTATTTATATGACTATTATCTATACTAATATTACAAAGCTGAAGAGTTTGTTTGTTTGTTTGGTTGAACGCGCTAATCTCATGAACTACTCGTTCGAATTGAAAAATTATTTTTGCGTTGAATAGTCCATTTATCGAGAAAGCCTATAGGCTATATAACATGATGCTACAACCAATAGGAGCGCAGCATCAATGAAAAATGTTGCAAAAGCGGGAAAAATTAAACTTGTTGAGAGCTTCCGATGCGTGCGCTGCGTAAATGGTTAAAGTTACGCAAAATCATGTATGACGGAATTGTTTCCCCTTAAGTTCTAAAAAAAAGTCCGCAACAGCATAATTGTCTATCTTTTATGGTTGACTCACTATAACCTTTTTTAATCAAAATAATCAAATTTGTTAATCAAAGGAAATTGTCCATTCTCGGCTTGGCGTGGACACGATGCTCGAAAAGAAACAACTTAATCAAAAATCATGTTTTGTTTTTAGACGCTTATTTATTCTAACTTTTTGTATCAAGTTGCGCCCACGAATAGTGTATTTAAAAAGTACTGAAATTGTTTTACTCTTCGACATATTGACAGTACTCGACCTTCACGGTGTTGCCATTTGTAAAATAATAATTTATAAATCGATTCTAATTGTTATTTTTTAAGTTTTATTAAGTCCTCCTCATTCTTATAAGAGTCTAGAGTCTACAGTCAATTAAAACTGTTATTTGTAATCACGTACATTCACTCAAACATGTTTTATCCATATAATTGGAAAACAAAAGTATCGTAGTTGGTCATTAACTTCGATTTTTAATCTAATATAAATCGATTATTAAAAAAAAGACTTGAAGTGACAACTGACGTTGACATAATGTGAGTTGTCACTTCAAGTCACTTGTCATGTCATGACTTTGTTTCTATCGAATATTGTTTTGCTCGTTTTACTCTTATTATTGTTTGCAAGTATTGTTTTGGCTTTGAAAATGGACACTGATACCGCATGCGTATTACACGAAAATAACAGTCAGGGACGAAATTCAATCAAGCAGTACCTATTGCTGCAATGGTATAGTGGACCGAAGAACAGTGGGTTGCTGCGCTCATGAGATGACTATGATTTGGTTTTGAAGCTGGGTAAGGTACCAAGATAATAACATATATCCACCTGCCCAGTTTCTAGACAACATATTACTAACATATGAGTCAGAATAATAATAAAATGTATGAATACAAATGTGTTTATTTAAAAAAAAAAGCAAGTAAGCAAAACAAGTCTTACAAGCATCATGATACAATCTTATTACAATATTCTCTTCCCTACTGGAATTAGCTATTAGACCTGTATTATATTTATACTTAAAGTGTCTGTTCACGCCGAGCCAAAGTCCCATACTAAGTGGACAATGTCTTTTGTTCTTAAATAATGCAATATTTGTGAAGGTGTTTTCATAAACATGATATTAATGCTTATCTAAATATATACGTTATTCATCACAAGTATTTAATTTTGAACAAAATTGCCCTTGACATCATTTGATTCCAATGAATATCTTAGGAGATATTATCATAGTTTTAAAATAAATCCGCACGGCCGCCGGTACGAGTAGCTCTGCGAGGTTCACTATACTTAATTCCACTCTCACTGATCATAGCGTGATGTTCCTAAAATAGCTTCTTACAGTAAGTATTAATGTACTAAGTAATAATCATAAAGTAATGGATTATATTTTATTAGGTTTTTTCCTCAAATTAACGCGGGTGAAACCGCGGGGCACTGCTAGTTATAACAATAATTATAAAGTCTAGCATTACCTACTAACAAGACATTTTGAAAGCGATTGTTCATAATTACAAATTAATTAATTAGTTAATCGAATTATGTGTAGGTGCGCATAACGCATAATATGACCACGTACAATTAAGTACTTAATATTTTTAGTTTAGTTACCGCATCAAAAACACTGAATCTCGTGCAGTTAGAAGCTAGGCATAAAATTAAGGAGGCCTGTACCTACCAGCCAATCTTTTCTGTAAAAATGTTACCGTGAAAACTTAGGTAAAGTTATCTCGAAGTTAGCTGTCAATCGTGTCAATCAATTCATCAGTGACATGACAGCTAACTAAAAGCTCACTTCAGCTACGTTTTCACGGTGAGATTTTACAGAATAGACTAGTGACCCAGCAATAAGTGGAACACTTCACTCCGCTACATCGAGGCTTAGATATTAAAAGAAAATAAAGCTTCGAAAGCGAAAATAATAGTGTCGACTCGGGGACAAGATCACTAAGATGTAACGTTACCAGTTTGCACGTATAGTAAGGATTACATTAAGCCCCTTCCGGGATTATTCTCAACCGTTGTCATACATGCAGCCTGTGGGCGTTAGAGTAATGGGGCGGACTTCGCACTACCTATATATGTATGTGTTTATCGTATCGCCGACTTCGAAATTGCCTGAACACTTAATTCGTTAGTTAGTATACTTAGCTATTTGAACGCCGTGGTGGGTCACCGGTGTGAGCGACAGCAATTATTTTGTTAATTCTTTGGATAGTAATAATAAATAATTATTTAGAGTGAGGTTTTTGACCATTTTGAACCGTATGAGCTAATAAAAATTTTATTAGCTCATACGGTTCAAAATAGTCTTTATACATTATATTTAATATAATGTATAAACTTTGTCGAAATCGCGAATCGGTGTCAGCCCATATGGAAAAGTATAGTGGTGATCACCGGTGACCACCACGGCGTTCAATGTGTTAGTTTTGTAGTCTCGATGAGGCTAACCAGCTTAACTGCAGCTTAATTTCCGTAATACGTTCAAAATCACGTCGCAATCTCAACTTACCGACAATCAATGTCAAAAATTTGTCAAACATTTAGGGATTTTATAGGTATTTTTGACAGATTGGAATTGAGATCAATCAGACTGTAAACGTTAATAAAATTACAAGATAATATTTAAACTTCTACCAACTTTGCTCTAAGCCTCTCAAAGATAGGATTACCTACTTAGCTTCAAAAGTTTTGAATTACACGGTCTGAACTACCAGAGATTATTTTAAAGCCCGGCTTGAGATTTTTCCAAAAGATTAGACTAGATTCCAATTTAAATATTAGTACATCTAGTAAAATTTGTGGGCCTTGGGTAGAGCAAAGTTGACAAGATGCTGTTAAAGGTCAAAGTTGATCAAGGAGTTTATATTATTATTCCTTATTATAAGTAGGTAAGTAATCTTCTGATGGGCCAGAGTCGTCACGCAGTGGGTGCCAGAAGACGGGCGTCGTGGTCAAGGGACGCCAAGAAAACGCTGGCGTGATGACTAAACGCATTGATTATTTACAGATTGGCCGGAGAAGGCAACACACAAGGAACAGTGGAAAGTTATGAGAGAGACCATTGCCCAACAGTGGGACAATAATGGTAGATTAAAAAGTAAACTTTATCGTTTCTTTGTTTATACGCTATGCGGGTCAGTAAAGGCCGTTGATCGTCTCAAAAGAGTACGTGAGCAGTTATGTTCGGACAGCGAGCAATGGACAGTTTGCCATCCAGGAAGGACCAGACCTGGGTCGGTGGCGCGTTGTGTTCCACGCGCGCCTCAAAGAGATGTCAGCAATAACTGACGGGGTCCGCTGGGGCCGATGCCTGCCAGGGTCGAGTGTTGTTCGAAGGAGTTACCGTGGTCCTTGGCACAGGCAACTGAAGGAACACGGGTGGGTTTTAGTCAGTAAAAGCCTGACACGCCCTCCCGCTCCGCCCAGAGCGGGAGAAGTTATTTGATAATTTCACACCCAAAAAAAAAAAAAGCAGTTAAGTTAGGAAATTTTCCAGTTGTGTTGATTGCAATAGAGCAGTGATGGCCCAGTGGTAGCGGCCGTGACTTACGAGTTGTAGGTCGTGGGTTCAAACCCAGCCAGGCGCTTAAGTTTGTGTAAATTATGTCATCACCACTGCTCTCAAAACGGTGAAGGAAAACATCGTGAGGAAACAGGTATGTCCTAGAACGAAACATTCGAAGACATGTGAGATCTACTAACCCCCACTGGGCCCGCGTGGTGGATTACGGCCCATCCCCTCTCACAGAGAGGAGGCCTGTGTCCCAGGAGTGGGAACATTATAGGCTGAGTATATTGATTGCCAATTCTTTTGAAATTGCCTTTTTTGTTTTAAACATTAGGAAAAAGGGAACAACTGATAAGTTATTTGGAACATGCAACTGTGCTACTTTAGTTGTAAAAATAAGTCTAAAATTGTTTCATATCTTGGGGTCACACTATCGTTGTTGTTATGATTATGAAGTTATGCTAAGTAGCCAAATTTTGCTTGGAATAATTATTTTATTATGTGTATCTTACAGGTGCATTGTAGAATCTGCTGTTTTACAAAACCGCTAGTGGTTTTATAAAACAGCTCCGTTATGTAAAACAACTGAATAACGTTCAGCTGGATTGTCATTGCGCTAAGTTTTACAAAACTGCTACCGACGTTTAGACGTAATGCAGAATGGCTTATCTGCAGTCACAATGAGCGTCTTTCATAAAACTCTGATAACTAACTATTAATCAATATTGTCATTAAAGTCACTGTTTTCATTTGAGATAAGGTAATGTTTACTCGCATTACTCGTTTTATTTATTTTTGATTCGAATGCCATTATTGTTGCTACGACACATGGAGGCACGAGCAATCAAATTTAATGGCTAAAATCTACAAACTGACGTTTCATTTCACGCTGTTTTACAAAACCGCTAATCGTTGATCCGCTGCAAAACGTTTATGCAATTCTGCGTGTTCACGTTTAGTAATTATCGAAAACGGCTGAACATTGTTGAGTTGATTCACATAACGGAGCTGTTTTGTAAAACCACCAACGGCTTTGCAAAACCGCGTATTCTACAATCCATCTGGGACATACACATATAATAAATTAGAATTTAGAGTATCTTCTATGATAGAAAAATAGGCAATAGTAAAATGCCTAGACATTCTGACATTATACTAATGCATATTTTAGGAAAATCTTATTATAATACTAGCTGTGAATATCCGCTTCGCTGGGTCATTTTTAATTGTATTGTTATTTGTTAATGTTAATAATCTATAACTACTAACTTCATAATTTTTTCATATTCCTTACAAAACAGACTACCAGCTGATTGATTTACTATGGGAGGGCCAAATTTTTTTTTCATATTTCGACCTATGTTCTTTGGGGAAAGTTGTTGAGTTTCATGAGCACATTCACCTCCTTCAGGGTTGATACCCCCCTTCTGTTACACGCTGTATACTAAACATTTTTATTAATGTTAATCACACATTTTTAGAAATCACATGTTTCAATCCCCGTATCTTCTACACCCTTATACTCGTAGGTAATAACTTGCAACCACCATAGTGCACGATGGGAGCCTTGTACCTATTGCGACATACAAACACTATGCATCTGCGACGTGCAGTTTTAGCTGCAAAGTGAAATATCACAACCTCTATTTTTATATAAATATAGATTTATTTTATCATCTAAATACCTGCTATTATTTTATTCGTGAAATCAAAATGGATTTTATAACTTTTACTTCCTATTTTATAGTGCAAACTGGTCTGGGTTCAGACGCCAGCACATCGAGCTACCCGAAACTGTCGACTTTTCCCAATCAACTTTGAACCTTATGCTTTAGCGATAAAGTTGAAAATCTATTAAAGACATTTGACAGATCGTAGTAGCTTGATGTGCTGGCGTCTGTAGCTATTAAACCAGTTGCTGTCGATGTGGGTTTTAGAATATATACCAATTTTTCTTGGATCTGTTTTGATTATCAAACGTTATTTCAGAATGAGCCGTGGCCCGTGCTTTGTGCAGAACACGTGTGTATTTTAATTAGAGAAAAACAACTTCTTTAATATTTTTTTTCTGTCAACTGCGAAATATATAAATAGATACCTATTTTAAAATATATGAAAGGAATACTACCATCTATTTGCATAACCTTATACATGACACGTATAGTACTACGTGAGCGACGTGAATTTACTCAAAATCTATGAAATGTTATCGATGATAGGTCACGTCACGAAAACCGTTTAGCGCGTGCGACTTGCAGTGCGAGTGTTTTTTACACACACAAAAACACAACATAGCATCTCGCTTGTATTTCCTGATGGCTTAGGCAGAGGCACCACCTTAATTTTGTTCGGGACTGTATCTTTTAGGGTTCCGTACCCAAAGGGTAAAACGGGACCCTATTACTAAGACTAAGCTGTCCGTCTGTCCGTCCGTCCGTCCGTCCGTCTGTCACCAGGCTGTATCTCATGAACCGTGCTAGTTAGACACTTCAAATTTTCACAGATGATGTATTTCTGTTGCCGCTATAACAACAAATACTAAAAAGAAAACAGAATAAAATAAATATTTAAGTGAGGCTCCTATACAACAGACATGATTTTTTGCCGTTTTTAAGATTATGAGGGGCCCGTGGCTAAATAATAACAGCCGCACAGGTCGATCGATCGGGTTAAGCTACGCTTGCCGCGGTTGGTCTGTGGATGGGTGACCATCTTAACATACCGAGACCCCTCCGTGCCTCGGATAGCACGTTAAGCCGTTGGTCCCGGCTGTCATTCTTAGATCTTTGACAGTCCTTACGGGTAGTCAGAAGCCCGAAAGTCTGACAACCAGTCTTACCTAGGGGTATCGTATTACCCAGTAACCGGGTTGTGGAGGTCATACAGGCAGTCGCTCCATGTAAAATACTGGTATTCAGCTGCATCCGGTTAGACTGGAAGCCGACCCCAACATAGTTGGGAAAAGGCTAGGCAGATGATGGTACGGAACCCTTCGTGCGGGAATCCGACTAACAGTTGGCTGGCTTTTTATCAGTAGGTATTGTACATTATTTTGAATAACCTTTCTACAGGATAAGCTTTTCACCAGTGCGCAAACTGTAACCATTTATTTATTTCATTTTTATTTTTATTCAGGTTAACCAACAATTGTTTACACCAACACATTGGCAGCTTATTATTTATAATAGGATAAAAGAAAGAAAGAAAGAAAGAAAATACATTTATTTAGCACAGACTGTAAGACACACAGTACACCTGAGACATACATCAGATAAAAAACAAATAAAAATCAAATAACAAAGTGTAAAGTCCGATGTAAGAAATTAAACTGGAAGGCAACTGGAATGGATACAATTGCGGGTGCAACAATTAAGTATCATGAACTCATTACATGATCCTGAAAGAAATTTCTGTGGCTCCGTTCACCTCTAATACCCTATTTTGGTCTAGACGGTGACAACAGTCAACCGGTATATTGAAATTCTCTCACAAGTCACGAGATAACGCATTTGATTCATCATCTGCCTAACCGGATACAGCTGAATACCAGAATTTTAAATGGAGCGACTGCCTATCTGACCTTGACAACCCAGTTACTGGGAAATACTATAACCCCTTGGTAAGACTGGTTGTCAGACTTTCTACTGACGACCCGTAACGACTGTCAAAGATCCACGAATGACAGCCTGGACCAACGGCTTAACGTGCTTTCCGAGGCACGGAGGATCTTGGTTCGTGAAGATGGTCACTCATCCACGGACTAACCGCGGCAAGCGTAGTTTAACCTGATCGATCGACTTGTGAGGTTGTTATTACTTAGCCGCAAGCCTCTCGCATTGATTATTGGTAATTGTAATTGTATTTAGTTGAAAGCTTAGAAACCCAAACTAGGCAAGGAATGCCTGTAGTTTGGGGGTCTGTTGATTCCTCCTAAATAACAATGTCTTACTTACACTAATTTTATAACATAGTATATTGTTATAGTCTGGATCTTAAACTACATACTAGTGCTTTTATTTTACTTATCACTACATAGTATAAAACAAAGTCGCGTCCCTGTCTGTCTGTCCCTATATATGCTTAGATCTTTAAAACTACGCAACGGATTTTGATGCGGTTTTTTTAATAGATAGAGTGATTCAAGAGAAAGGTTTGTATGTATAATACATGCATAATATAGTAGAGCAACACTGATAATTTTAGAGGTTTCTAATGTGATGTCGTAAATAAACACATTTTTTTGCGCTTACATTGTAAACGCTGGCTGAACCCGTCGAGATAGATCAAAATAATGTACTACAGTATTGTACACCTTAAAAAGGTCTACAAAAAAATCCGCGATGGTATATATCTATCTCTTAGGGATAACCCACAATAACCATTTTTTATCCTATACGACAAACTTTTTACGACAAATAATGGCTCTAAAATTATCAGTGTTTCTCCATTGCACCCGTGGGAAGCCGGGGCGGGTCGCTAGTTCTACTATAAGAAAAAAGGAAAAAGCAGTGATGAAGTTACTTCATGACAACAAGAAGATCTTCAGTCGCTTCATATGTTAACTGCTGTACCCACTCACTCACCCTGGTTTTTAGTTGGAATTTGGAGAAGATGTAAATATCAAGGTGCTTAATTGTCTGTCGCAGCAGACAACGTAAGCTATTCTGCCAGCTAATCGGATACCTACCTAAATCAAGCCATGTTGATAGTTCAGTGCATTATTAGTATTTATATTGTTTGGTGCATTTGTAAACAATTGAAATTGACAATTTACATTTTATAATAGATACCTTAATTCAATAGGTATACGTCAACAGTTGAATACCTACCTACGTCCATAAGCCCAATACTTTACATAAGTTATCATCTGCCTAGCCTTTTCCCAACTATGTTGGGGTCGGCTTTCCTGTCTAAACGGATGCAGCTGAATACCAGTACTTTACATGGAGCGACTGCCTATCTGACCTCTATAACCCAGTTACTGGGTAATACGATACCCCTTGATAAGACTGGTTGTCAGAATTTCGGGCTTCTGACTACCCGTAACGACTGTCAAAGATCTACGAATGATAGCCGGGACCAACGGCTTAACGTGCTCTCCGAGGCACGGAGGGGTCTTGGTATGTAAAGATGGTCACCCACACACAGGACAACCGCGGCGAGGGTAGCTTAGCCTTATCGATCAACCTGAGCGGCTGTTATTATTTGGCCACGGGCCCCTCTATAAATACTGTACATAAGTGTATAATACTTTACATAAATGTCGTAGGAAATAGGCATACATATAATAACAGGGTAGCGCATCGACGCGCAACCGGGTACCATGGATTCAGTACAATGATTTTGAAACCATCGCGCGTTGAAATTTTTCGCCGATAATAAAAAATAAAACGATGTTCCATACATTTTAACCGCGTAGGTATTCCGCTTTTCAGTGAAACAGCAGATTTGCAGATTTTTTACTTGGTACAGTCAGCAACAAACTTCGATTAACACTGTTACTTTACTGTATTCACTAAATGAACGTCTGAAATATTATTGCACTATTGGATTCTACACTCTCGGCTCTGAGCCGAGCAATGCAAATTCAATGTTGAGCTTTTATATAGGCATTTATTTAGATGTCATGTAGTGTTAGTAAAAACGGGTATACGATCCTATCTACACCATGGAGGGGTATGAAGACGAAGAGAATTAAAATGTATATCTATCATGGAGTAAGTAAATGTACAGATTACTCGGAATAGGTAGGCATCCTTTGACATGGACTGAACAACGACGATGCCTTCGATGTTTATTTTGATAAATGCATTTGCAATATGAAAGTGTGTGGCGCAAAACTTAACGTCACGAGAAGCCTTACCTACAAGGTACACAAAGCTCCATGAATTGGTTACCACCTAAAAAGACATCTGCGTTCAAATCCGTGTAGAATAAACCGTATAAATAAGTTAAAGTTAGTATTTAATTAACTTTTTTTTTTTTTTTGGTAAACCTTTAATACTTTTATTAATGCAAATAACGACACGCAATATTAGCATTAACATTTATGGAGAGTTACTCAACGTCTAAATAGACCGGATTCAATGTTATAGCAGTGTAACATTTTAAAACTTGAGGGGTTAGCATATACTGACGCTGTATGTGCCTCAGGTACCTTATTCAAGAGAATTTTACTCCTAACAGTGGGATATTAAAGGCTGTCGACAATGAATAACCATGACACGATCAACCACATGAACGACCATAAAATGTGGTTGTGCGGTTGCAAGCATTAAAATAAAACACTCTTTGTTGTGTTATGGACACAGTGTGTAGTTACAGACGCCAGCACATCAAGCTACTACAATCTGTCAAACTTTAATAGATTTTCAACTCTATGGCTAAAACATAAGATTCAAAGTTGATTGGGAAAATTTGATAGTTTCGGGTAGCTTGATGTTCTAGCGTCTGTACCTATCTACTCGTTTCGGAATTCACGCGTTTAATTCTAGTTGCCAATCTGTACCAACGGCATTATTGCTGTTTTCCGGATACTGAAAACAGGATGCTTGTGTGAATATGTGGGAAAGGGTCCTACGTCGAGTCCGTTCCCAATGGGACACCACTGCTCACTTAGTAAGTTTTAATAGCAGTAGGTAGGTCATGTCTATCAAAGACATTAACACACAGTGCTGTATCATTATCATGAAAAAATCGAAGCTAGAACCTAACAAAACTGAAAGTTCATAATGATCTCAATTAACATGAAGAATAAACTATGTAAATTAATATCTCATTAGTTTCATCATTACCACGCGTAACTTCGAAAACATCTAAGTTTGCGTTTTATCATTTATCTCCATTAGACTAGGTCGTTGACTTTTCAACATTCATTTGCTGTGAAAACTGTGACTACATGATATTCAAACTATGTAATATTAGCTTTTATGGGAACCTGACACTAGGATAAAAACTATCCTATGTCCTAAACCAGGCCATGGTCTATCCGTGTAACAAATTTCATCGAAATCCGTTCAGCAGTGAAAAGTTAACAGACATATAGACAGACTTACTATCGCCTTTATATTGTAATATTATTAGCTGATCCGGCGAACTTCGTAAAGACTCAGAATCAGTAATAAAAAGAAGCCGTTCCATACAAATGTATGACAAAATAAATTATCTTATTTTTTTTTTGTTGGTGTTTTTTCCATGTTGTACTACGTGGTTATTCTGCTATTCGGGGCGGAGAACAATCAAAGATCATAAAAAGCGGTCCAGCCGTTCTTGAGTTATAAATAGTGTAACTAACCCGACTTTGTTTTTTTTTATATAGATAAAGTACTAGCCTCTGTCCGTGGTTTCGCATACATGGATGTCGAAGCTTATCCCACGGAAACGAGCTATCGGGCAAAAACTATGCATTCCTTAGGATGTCATGTATCTCCTTGCTAATTTTATCGAAATCCGTTCAGTGGTTTAGACTTGAGAAGCTTACATACAGACAGAGTTACTTTAGAATTTATAACATAAATATGAATAGTATGGATGCATATAGATAAAAGTAAAACCCCCTATGGCAAATTCCACTTACAAACTCCATACCTACTTCATTGCATTTACTTTCGTGTCGACTCTAAAATCTATTACGTCAACATATTGTCTGGAGACAAACAAGGTTACGTCTTCGTAAATTGATATAAATGAAACAGAACACCACTAACGAGTGCAGCCACCCCAATAATACAGGGGGAATTTAGGGAAACAGTAGTCAAAATAAGACCTTTTCTTCGGGATTTTTTCGTCACCGCTGCATTTATAAACGGCGAAGGAAAACATCGTGAGAAAACCAGTGGAAACCGGAATTCCTCGCGATGTTTTCCGTCACCGAAATTAAACTAAATTAAATTATTTTTTTATTATTATTCCATTATTTTTATTCGAAGACATGTGACATCGTGGTGTGGATTATGGCCCACTCCCTCACATAGAGAAGAGGCATGTGTCCCAGCAGTGGGAAAAATATAGACTGATTATACTTATGTTTCGGAACGAGTCCACTCAAATCTGTGTGGTTCTTTCCCCAAAAGGCCATTTAAGACGCTAATCTACAGGGTCCTCACTTGATCTGACAAAGATTGTGTTTGGACTTTGAAAGAGACTCTTCTCTGTTTCGGTTAATCTTCTCAGAGTAGGCAGATAGGAAACACCGATCTCATCAGCTTTAAAAACATGATTTATTTTTGACGTGTAAAAGTATTTATGCAAACTTACTACATTACTTTTCTTAAAATAAGTACGCACTAATTAAATCTAGAGCTGAAAAAGAATTTAAAATGTAATTTCAGTCTCTTGCTGAGTCACCATTATCACCATTATTATAGCAATTTTAATTTATATTTTGCAAATCCATCTCAAAGATCATCCTGTATACACAAAGGGTAAATTCTGCTTAGTCACAACCAAACGACCGAAGCTATTAACTTAACCGAGAGTGTATCTTCGTGTAGCTTCACAAAGATGTGGAATTAGAACGAATCTCGTCCCCAAATAAACTAATCATGAGATACAACAGTTTACTCCGTGCCTCGGAAAGCACGATAAGCCGTTGGTCCCGGCTGTCACTCGTAGCTCTTTGACAGTCGTTACGGATAGTCAGAAGCCCGAAAGTCTGACAACCAGTCTTACCTAGGGGTATCGTATTACCCAGTAACTGGGTTGTGGAGGTCAGATAGGCAGTCGCTCCATGTAAAATACTGGTATTCAGCTGCATCCAGTTAGACTGGAAGCCGACCTCAACATAGTTGGGAAAAGGCTAGGCCGATGATGCACGTCAATGAAAGTAATAGGGGACTAAAATAAGAAGCCATTGTCTATAAAAACGGCAAAAAAAAACATGTCTGTTGTATGGGAGCCCCCTTAAATATTTATTTTATTATGTTTTTTAGTATTTGTTGTTATAGCGGCAACATAAATACATCATCTGTGAAAATTTCACCTGTCTAACTATCACGGTTCATGAGATACAGCCTGGTGACAGACGGACGGACGGACGGACAGCGGAGTCTTAGTAATAGAGTCCCGTTTTACCCTTTGGGTATGGAAAACTAAAAAAAGGCGGTCATGCGAACTACCGACAGAAGTGTAAACTTATACCTGTGAAATAACTGCTTGCCAAGCGCAGTGATAACAATAACATGTAGGCGACGCGAATTACATAAGATTTTCCTCTACCAAAAATAGCTCAACGTACCTAAAGAAGTGTTCACTTCAAAAACACGAAACGAGACAGAACTCTTCTGAAGGCAGTTCCAGTCAGGCATGTCCTACATACGGCTATTTCTATAGTTATAGTGCGAATAGATTAAGAAGAATCAAGTAAGTTTTTTTTTTATGTTTAGTGGTTATCAATAGATATATTGATAGATAAAAAGTAGCATACTATTTTGCTCAATTTGAATATAACCATAATATTAAAGCAGATATTGCCATTACCATCACGTAAATAATTCTTGTTTGAGACATTACCATGGAAATTGCCATTAATTATCAGTAAAAGCGTGTACATTAACAAAAGAGACGTATCAGGGCCGAGATAATGTACCATTTAAAATAAAAATATCTCCTGAAGATATGAGAAACATGTATAACTTAAACTAATTAGCACGTATAGTTATGTGTTTTTATCTATTGGTGATTTTAGGGCCATATTTAATACAGGGTGGAAGGGACCTCGACGCGCAAACTGTAACCAGGTATTCAGCACATAATTCTAGAATAAATCAGTAGAAATAAAGTATGGAACAGTTTTTTTTTTTTTTTTTTAAATAACGTTCAAACATTTGAACGCATGGGGGCTCAAAATCATGTACTGAACCCAAGGTTACGCGTCGATGTGCCTGCCACTCTTTATAGTGACAATGTGACTTTTTTGTCAAAAAACGACAGAGCCGTTTTCACGACACGTGTTATATGTATATTGAAGCAGATTGTTCTGCTTCAATATACATATAACACGTGTTTAAAAACAAACTTAAGTTCTTGTCAGATTGGCAACTATTATCTATTGAGAGAATTTTTAAATAAATAGTAGTGAAGTCCAAACAAATAGAGGTCATATTAAAATTGTATATAAATATTTTGAGATCTAAGTAATATTTAGCGAAGGCCAATATTTTCTTAAATCAAAACTTCATCAAAAATCATAACTAGAAGTGATTACAGACGTTAAATAAAAGTTAAATAGAATAACATTAAATAGAAATCAAACAAATTAGTAAAGTCGTTTAGAACTGTGATAATATATGAACTCAAGTGTAATGAATGGTTAATCTCGCACAAACTTTACCTTTCTGCAGTCTTGAACTTACTTTCTTTCTTTCTAACTTGTAATTAAAGAGTTTTGGTAAGTTAGCTTTAAGTTACTGACTTGGTTTCCCAAGTCGTATCGAAAGAATCGTGTTTCTCCAGTGACTTATTTATTTTTCTTAAGACCAATTATTTCAGCCTTCGCAGTTCACAGTCCATTTAGCTCTTGTGTGTGATTTGATATTTTTGGTTCAATAAACATTATTTATTTATCTTTTTTAGATACTTAATTCATATTCTTTATTCATATTTTTTCAACGTGGCAATGCTGCCAGTCTTCTGGTCTCGTTGCAGGATGACAGTGATGCGGACGAGTACTTCGACGCCTAAATATCCTTTTGTTTTTGTATTTATTTATGTAGTTAGTTAGTTAGTCTTTTATTCTTTATCAGTTTTAAATTTCCTTTATCGTTTTTATAGATATATTCACCAAAATAGAATGTTGTTACAAACTAACATTAATTACCGATACTCATTTTCAAATCCTTTCAGTGAAATAGTAATCGGAGAGATATATATGATCCTTAGATTCAATGAACTAAATTGGAAAAAGCTGTTGTTTCAAAGAAGCATCGATACCTGGAAAATTGGAAAACAGTGCCAGTTTGAACTGAATTTCCCTGAATTTCAAAGTGCAAAATGAAGGTTCTAAAATTCAGCAAATATCAGCTGTAAAACAATTAGTAAGGAAGATATACTGAACGGTACTCGTCGGACATTGTCATGCGAGACGCGGACAATATAAGCAATAAGAACCGGCGAGAAATGGCAGGAATACAGGGAAAAGGTTTGAAATGAGAATTTCATTTCAGAAGTATATAACTTGTTTGGGTTTCACCTATGATCTATCCTGCGCTAGGTAAAAACACCTGTGTTATAGGAGCCAGTGTCTTCAAATGTCAGTGTCACTATGTTCAAACATAGAAGAGACCTTTTAAATAAGACTACAAATTCGTTAATAATTAGATTTACAGGTTCAGTAAAAAACCTGCCTGACACAAACAATTTACACAAGCTTAGAAAGTTCATAAGTCGTTCAAAGGCTCTTGCCCGAAATCTTTAGATTATTTTATTTACATCTTCATAAGGTCCGAGGTTGTGGGTTCAAATTTGGGCTACCAACGGAAAACTAACGGAAAGCTAAACTGTACCAACGGAACTTTTACAATTCATATATACTTTCAAAGTTTATCTTGGACATTACTTAAAAAAAAAAAATACTATAAGTACCTACTACATTTTGTAGTGAAACGTAGATAATAATATGCTATGTCATGGGTAGCTTTTATAGTTATATTTTCATTTTTATCGACACACACTGAAATATTTTTAAGTCTTTTTTTTACTAATAAATTTACTATTTAAGAGGATCTTGACTTCACTTGCATAGCTTTCAATTTCAATGTTCCTTGGCTTTTGCGGGCTCTCTTTCAAAATCAATTAGTTTTTGCACAGTTCTAAAAAGTATTACAATTCAATTTTGCCCTTTTTGTCTCGATCTATTGGTTTCGCTATCGTTTGTCAAATTGCATTAACAAGGAACCCTAAGATCATTTCAAAGGAGTTAATCTATTTTAATAACTGGCTTTCAACCACGAGGATTTGGAATATTATCCTACATGCTAAGTTGTACCTAGTAGAATCCTACTTAGTAAATCCTAAATTCATTCATTGATTCACTGAGAGACAACGCACAGCCTCAACTCTCGGGTCTAGCAGCATACAATTTTGCACAAGAGTTTCTTATATCACCCCCTAAAGGGAAATAGGTTAGGGGAATAGGTTCTGAAAATTTGTATGGAACTTCGTAATTTTTGACGATGGGAAATCCTATCTAGGCGCATGGCTTGTAATTTAACCCGGCGTCATTGAGGATGGGTCAAAATTACCCGGCTGGTTTAAAATTTCTAATATTTTTTAAAGTAGCCGCGCGACGTTGTTGCCGTTCTCTGTAGTAACTGGAGCCAATATTGTAATTTTTTATATATTATTTTTAATTTTTGAGAATTATTTTGTTGATTAAACTCAATTAAACGTTCTGAATTATTATTTTTCTGTTTTATTATCAAAATCAGAATACCTTTACTTATACTGAAATAATGACACAGCTTACGAATTTACATAAAAATTATGGAAATATTAAATAGGTATGTGGGTAATATTGACCCGCCTCAACGTCCATGTAATTATTTCCTACCAGAATGATGCAAGGTTAATTAGTTTCCCACGCTCCATTTTGCCTAAAGTTATTTTTGTGAGTTTATCAAAATGCCAAGAACGAATTAAAAAAACTTGAAACAGAATACCACTTTTAATGTCAGCATTAGACATGAAAATTGACATTAATGTTAGTTTGTTGACAATGCACATCATGTTACTAAAAAAGAATACATTACCATAATTTGGAAACTAGTAAAATCTTTACCGAATTTTTTTATTTTAATAATTGTGATTCATTGCCACACAGTTCGATCGATCAGGTTCAGCTACACTTGCCGCGGTTGGTCCATGGATGGGTGACCATCTTTACATAGCATGACACCTACGTGCCTCGGAAAGTACGTTAAGCCGTTGGTTCCGGCTGTCATTCGTGGATCTTTGACAGTCGTTACGGGTCGTCAGAAGCCCGAAAGTCTGACAACCAGTCTTACCACGGGATATCGTATTATCCAATAACTGGGTTGTGGAGGTTGGATAGGCAGTAGCTCCATGTAAAATACTGGTATTCAGCTGCATCTGGTTAGACTGGGAGCTGACTGCAACATAGTGGGAAAAGGCTACGCAGATGATGAATGATTCTAGTTAGTCGACTACAAAAACAAATTGTGCTTTATTATTATTTAATGTATTTTATTTGTAGACTGGTATTTGCAAATATTAGCGTGCTACAAATCTTTTTCTAGACATTTAATTAACATTGGTGAAACGTCTTTATTAAGTTTATATAGAAATACGATTCTATATTACGCAGGTATATCAGCAGGGTAATCGCGTAACACACTGTCAGTAGCAATGGGTTTCATTTTGACAGTTCAACAACATTCATTGCGTTATTTACATTGTTTAGCAGACACGTTTTTCGAACATATGGAGAAATGGATTAGCAATATGTTTCAAATTGGGAGTAATAGTGTGTTACGCAATTAGGGTGCTGTACTGATAAAGAGGTGAAGAGTTTGTTTGGTTGAACGTGCTAACCCTTAAATGCATGATTGATTTTAACGTATTGCAAAAAATGCTATTGTATAGGTATTTATCTATAGAATTTAGATAATAAATATATAATAATTATACAATAATATTAATATTCATAGAGTATACATATTGTTTTGACAAAAAGAGGTGCGTCCAGAAACTCACAGCTATCACATTCTTAAAAAAATAAATGACGTACTTTGTTGCCATATGGCAACATTATGCATTTAAGGGCTAATCTCTGGAACTACCGATCTACTCGGTGTATCACTCTCAGGATACGAGCAAAAAGAAAGGAAGTCAGAAGTAACGCTAAGCGGAAACGAAGTGATAGCACGGGCAGGTGATGCAACGCGACGGGGTGAAACGGGGGTGCAATAAATTTCACGCAGACGAAGCCACGGGTAGAAAGCTAATAAATAATATAAAAAAATACAGTAAAATAGCCTAAAATATGCTAAAGTACTGTATAAATTGACATTCATCATTTGTGAGCTAGATACATTGCTTATTGAAGCTGTACTCTAAAGACGTGAAACTCTGATATTTATAAGTAATTATTATAACCCTACTTCCTTCCTACTACTCGTATAATATAATAGATGGATGGATGGATGTTTCTTACTGTTTCACGCACAAGCTTTGGATGAAATTTGCTACACAGATAGTTTATAACCAGGATTAACACATAGGATACTTTTTTAGAAGTGAAAACTTCTTTAGCGGCGTTGTACACTTTTTTTGTAACGGGTAAAAAATGTAAAACTCGCGTCAGGACACGTGACCCTGATCGAAAATTCGTAAGACGGATGGTGAGTAGACAGCCGGCGGCGCGGCGTAGGCGAGGAAGTATCCCCCTCTCTTTCTACGGCGCGGCGAAAATGTATGCCTGCGCCTGTTGTTTAGTTTAGGTGGGGCAGGGTGCTTGCGCGAATGTTCGTGTGTGTTTATGTTACAGAAACAAACTTAACTTAAATGAATGAATTAATTAGAATTGTAGTTAGAATGTATTGATAGACTTGAAGGTACATCTCTCGACAGTAAATCTGCAATTTGGGAACTACAGATAACTGGTGGAACATATGGCACACCTCCGGTGGACGTGAAAAAATAAAAAAAATAATAAAATAATGGTTCTGGTAATAATGATGGTGAAAAAGTCGTCGAAATTATGGATGGAAGTTGATTTTTCTGAGAGATAAACTTTTTAATGTAATATAAATTGTCATGTTTGTGCAAGATAGCGCAATAAATAAATATTGTATTCTACGACATAAATGATAGTTCTTTTATACTGATAATTAAAGCAATTCGTGTAAAATGATTCCCTAACCATTCCAAAATATAAAAAATGCACAACGTTAATATTTAAGTTTTCACTTCTGCCGGCACTCCCGGAGTGCAACCCGTCGTTTTTTTTTATCCCGATTCTCTCAGGGAAACCGCGGGGCACTGCTACTGTCACCTAATAATAAAGTCACATAGCTATAAGCATTGAATACAAGTACAAAGGTAAAGACGCCAGCACATCAAGCTACTACAATGTGTCAGATTTCTTTAATAGATTTTCAACTTTATCGCTAAAGCATAAGGTTCAAAGTTGATTGGGAAAATCTGACAGTTTCGGGTAGCTTGATGTGCTGGCGTCTGTACAATGCTAACGAGTTAACTTTACTTTGTTTATATAGCAACACAATCTATGAAAAAATAACGTAATAATACAACATGTCAACATTGTTTGCAATGCTTTGTTTGAAATCAATATCTGTGATGATGAAAAGTTACGATTATTAAATAATTAGATATGTAAGACAGTCATCACAAAAAAATAGAAGGAGATAAGGAATAGGCGATATCTTAGGACTCATAAGTTACATACCGAGATCCCTCCGTGCCTCGGAAAGCACGTTAGGCCTCTGGTCCCGGCTATCATTCGAATATTTTTGAGAGTCATTGCGGGTAGTTAGAAGCCCAAAAGTCTGATGACTACCTAGTCTTACCAAGTGGAATATAATTCAGGCCGTTATTTGAACGGCGCCGTTTAGTTAAAAGACTAGGCAGTTAACTGAACGGCTAATTAAGTTAGTTGGCGGCGACATTGATATAAAAATAAGAGCGATGTTGGCCACAAAATCAAAAGCTGTTGCAGTGTTTATTACAAAATTATTTATCCTTTGTTGTCATTGCATTGTATAAAATGCTGCCCAAACGCTACACCTTGAATAATGAGTCATTTTGGTAACGTGCCGCATTTTCTTTTATATTTATTTAGAGTCATGTTTTGATCGAATCTAACTAAGTCTAACCAAGGGGTATCGTGTTACCCAGTAACTGGGTTGTGGAGGTCAGGTGTAAAAGACTAATTGAGGTTAGCTTACCGTCTAATTCGGATGCAGCGGAATACCAGTACTTTATACGGAGCGGTTGCAAATCTGACCTCCATAACCCAGTCACTGGATAACACAACACTCCTTGGTAAGACTGGCTGCCCGACTTTTGAGTTTCTTATATCCATAACTACTTTCGATATTTAATTGACCCATCCTTGAGCCGACCGCGGCAAGCATAGATTAACCTTTGATCGACCCGAGCGTCTGTTATGTGACAGACATTATATCTCTCACGAATAAGGCTAGGTATGTGACAGACGATCTACGACCTAAGCATGTGTGTTATGCACATACAATAACGTTTACTTATGTTTTTTTTCCTTTATACTTAAATGTAATTAAAACGTTTTACATGATTGAAATACCTATTTACCCATACAAGGACTGACTGACTCATGATTGGGAATAAAGCCTACAAATAACATGAATGGAAAATAGTCAGCTAAGCGAAACAAAGAATCTGCATAGCCAAACAACGTGGCAATGCTGCCAGCCTTTTGGGCACTTTTCCAGTTGACAGCGATGCCACGAATTTTTGATGCTCTTTGATTCTTTCCATTTTTATGTACAGACGCCAGCACATCGAGCTACTACAATCTGTCAAATTTCTTTAATAGATTTTCAACTTTATCGCTAAAGCATAAGGTTCAAAGTTGATTGGGAAAAAGTGACAGTTTCGAGTACCTTGATGTGCTGGCGTCTGTACATACATATTTTTTAAATTATATTAGACTGTCAGCTTTTAAATTAAATAAGCATTATTTTGAAAATTAAAACAAAATACAGCTAACCAAAAATATTTAAAATAGATCTCAGTTGAAATATATTTAAAATGAAGAAAAAACAAAAGAAGATATTTAAGCTGATATTTTTAAACTCGACATCGACTTTCGCAAGTATTGGACATTTTTACCCGTCACTTTTCACCCCTAGGGTATTAAATGGTGGAGGGGTAAAAGTCTCAAGCAAAGGATAAAAACTTTAACAACAGTGGATAAAAACTCAAAATGTGGATAGACGAAAAAAAAAGCAAAGTCAGAAATTCCAGTTATTTTGTATTTATTATTTTATTTATAAGAAATGCCTCCTTACTTATGCATTTATGTAAGCTAGATTGAAACAGGTCTGATAAAAAAGCTGTTACAAACATAGCAATTAAAAATAAATAAAAAATTTAAATAAACTTCTGTCGTCTTTTGCACGAATATAACAAATAATGCAAAGATTGCCATTTGACAACCAGTTTCTCTAAAAATAAATACGGATTTTGTCATGTAGGCTTGCCTGCTTACCGATATTATTCTAACGCGATCACCAATATATCATCATCTGCCTAGCCTTTTCCCAACTATGTTGGGGTCGGCTTCCAGTCTAACCGGATGCAGCTGAATACCAGTATTTTACATGGAGCGACTGCCTATCTGACCTCCACAACCCAGTTACTGGGTAATACGATACCCCTAGGTAAGACTGGTTGTCAGATTTTCGGGCTTCTGACTGCCCGTAACGACTGTCAAAGATCTACGAATGACAGCCGGGACCAACGGCTTAACGTGCTTTCCGAGGCACGGAGGGGTCTCGGTATGTAAAGATGGTCACCCATCCACAGACCAACCGCGGCAAGCGTAGCTTAACCTGATCGATCGTCCTGTGCGGCTGTTACTATTTAGCCACGGGCCCCTCCGCGATCACCAATATAACAAGTTTAAAATAAAAAGTTAATTTTCGTGTGATTTAAGTTCAAACAATTTCAATGAATTATTAAAAGATTGATCGTGTATTTATTTTTATTTTACTTTTACCAACCAAAAACTTATCAATAAACAAAAATATATGGTTTTTAGTAATGTGATTTCGGCCGAAAATGCAAATACGTTTTCGGTCGGATTTTACTCTTTATGCAAACGTTAGACATAAAATATATCGGAGATAATTATTACAGTTATTTTTGTTTAAATTTAAATCGTGTAAAATATTCTTGTGTTGAAACAGCTGACTGAAATCGATTTTGTCAATTTAGCCGTTGTATAAATTTACATCATAATAGCAGGTTGCCATTGATGTGACATTGTAATAGATTAGGGAAAGATTTACGTAATCATTATTATTTTGTAATTTGAGTACCTAGCTATTGCCTGCGATTTCTTTCACAACCCTTTTGATGACAAACCAAAACCCCCGAGGGTTGTGTTCCAACCCTCGGAGGTTTTACTTTTATTACAACCACCTCAGGGGTTGTGTTTTTACAATACTTTTTGGGTGGCCTTTTGCTTTAAATGATAAATGATTTATTTTCTGTAAGTAGGTTTGTGTAGAAATACTTTTACATGTCAATCAGTTTTTTTTTTTTTAACTAGATGAGGTCGGCGTTTCCTGTCTGACTACTCTGAGAAGAAAGGCCGGAACAAACTCAGAGGTCACTGTCTCTTTTAAAGTCCAGACATAATCTTGGTCAGATCATGTGAAGACCATGTAGATTGGTGTCTGAAATGATCTTGTGAAGTATGAACCACACAGATTGAGCGGACCTGTCCTGTCAGTGCACGCATTTGTCAAAATTGTGCAGCTTTTAAATCAAATGTCATTTATTCAAATTAGGCTGAGAATTAAGCACTTTTCGAATGTCAAAATTGCATAAGACCCCCCAAAACACGGTGAGTGTTTTGGAGGACTGTCTTATGTAATTTTTATCGCTTTCTAGTGCTTTAACTGGGAAGAAGAAGTAGCGCAACAAGCACCCAGCAGCATAGCTTTCAACTTTCTTTTAGCTTTCTTCAGCATTTAGCCCTTCAGTGGTGGTTTGAGTTGTCTGTTAACGGACCTGATGATTTGTTAAATAAGTCATGTAGATGCAAAGGCAGCATCATCCAATTATCATGATAGCAAATTTGAATGCAGTCTGTCAGTGTAAAATCAGCTTAATTGATTGACGTATTTAGTTTGTACCAAAATAACCAATATCCCGTATAAAATTGCCGTTAAATTCTTAGGTTTGTAGCAAATCAGCATTATCCACTTGAGTAATGCCAAAAACAGCAACATTCCATTCGGCCAATCAGTTGTCTGTATTTGGCCACCATGACACTTTGTTTAATATGGCGATTACAGTTCTGTTGTTCTTTGCTGCGATATTTATTTTTGTGTATGTGTTATGTGTATTTATGTATGTGATTTGGTAGCAATATCCACGAGTTGGGCGCAGAAACAGAAACATCCAAACGAAACGTCTAGTTTTTAGAAAAAATATAAAATCCTAAAATATGTATGTTAAAAATATCACCATATAGTTATGTTAATACTTTAAAATAAAAAAAAAAATGTTTACTGCCATTTTGGTAAAACTGGATGATGCTGCCTTTGCATCTATATGACTCAAATAGTATAATTATATAGCTTTATGTATTGAATCGATTTAACTTTAGTCTCGAGTAATATTATCAAAACCTTCGATGAAACTTGGTCGCAGATCAAAACCATTTAATTTAGAACAAGCAACTCGATACCTGTCCAATAACAGTTAAAATAATCCATGCTTTTCTAAAACAAAGTGAATTCTACTGGTCACAATTACCTTCGAAACAATGGCTTTAACTGTCACAATTTATGCAATGGTGCGATCTACACTTGATGAACGTATAAAACTGAAAACCCATTGTTGACTTCACCACAAAAAATATCATAAAACTGGAATTGATAAACCGTCATGACTGTACACACGGGTACATTTTCAGTACAAGCTGACCTCTTCTTGTACTGCAAGCCGAACCAATCCAAGGTCAACTTATAATGCATCTTCATTTATAAGCTATTCTTGTCGACTATTTCGGCATTGATCGGTATT
The DNA here is from genome assembly GCA_949629135.1 of Eremobia ochroleuca. Taxonomy (NCBI): domain Eukaryota; kingdom Metazoa; phylum Arthropoda; class Insecta; order Lepidoptera; family Noctuidae; genus Eremobia; species Eremobia ochroleuca. The sequence goes on along the minus strand of OX451401.1, from coordinate 10,452,019 downwards.
TGCAATATCAGGTGAAAGAGAAAATTTACATTCGGCAATAAAATCACAATAAAATCAAGCGATCCGAGCACATATGGTAAATTTCATCACCATTTCATTTTTTTGGTTTTATGTTGCGATAATAATATTTGAGCATTCCATTCGGAACACAGACCTAAGCAAGAAAGGCCACGATGTCCCCCACGATTGTGAAATTGGTCTAATTTAGTCATTTTACACGCACAGTGAACTTAGTGATTCTACGAGTATATTGGTGAGCTTATCACAAAATAAATTAGAAAAGAGATAGTGATAAATAAATTAAAGTGTTTACCTAATACTGGTCCAACGATGAACATGTACGCTAACATGATCAGCACTATTTGTGCCCTGCGGGATCCTTCCCGCACTTTGAACGCCACATTCACTGTCGCCACTAAGTCCTTAATGGATAGCACTGTCAGTATACTGGGCGTCTTATCGCTCTCGACTTCTTTCGTTTTTTTTGGCTTCTCCTTAAGTCTTAAGACGATGTAAACAAACCCGATAAGATAGAACACACACGCTATAGACGAAACACCGTAGTAACCGAAACGTTGGATCATTATTCCACTAAGCGCCATTCCTATGGGCCTGCTAAGAGTCATAATTGCAGTAACAATCCCTAAACGGAAAGTCCTTTCAGATTCACTAGTGATGTCCGTGATGTAACTGTATACGGCCATGGTCATGGCGACGCGCCCGCCAGCCAGGGCCGGCGGCAGGCCCTCCATCAGCGCGGTCTCATTCACCCCAACTTGAAGGAAGAATACCGTACTCAATATAATACCGATAGCAGATATAAACTTTCCTAGAATTGGTAGCACCATGAAGGCTTTTCGGTTTCCCGTTCGATCGCTCCATGCTCCCAAGAAAAGAGTTAGTATTCCTGGCAGACCTGTCTGTAGTGGGAAACTCCAAGCGGTCATCGAAGCGACCATTGTCTGCACATTTTTTTCTTGTTCCGTATAATTGTGAGTGCGTCCCTGCATTATATGTGAGCAGGTCCGCGCATCGTATTGTAGATTTACTAGACATGATTTCTCTAAGCACAAGTTCTGGACAGCTAAACCTGCGAGTACGCTCGGCAGCAAGTAACAAATAATAAAAGGTTCCACTGTAACTTTCGATCTAAAAGCCCAGGACTCTTTCAGGAATTGTTTCAGTCTTATGCTCAATTTCGTTTCTGTTTTCTTGAGCTCGGTGCCGTACTGTATGTTGCACTTGCATGGTTCCACACTCACGATCTTTTCTCCGGGCACTTCGACCCGTAACGTCATTTTGACAACAGTTTACCACTTTATTGTTCATTTGTTTTGTAACATAATCTAAACGAAAACAATTTTGTGTAAAATCGTGCGTTAGTAAATGAGAAAAAAAAGTATATTTACTACTGAATTTTTTTTAAGTATATTTTAATTTATTTTTTTAGTATCACAGGGAGCACGTTAACGTTTATCGGGGGCGAGTGTTCGGTTGCGCGTGCGACGGTTGATTGCATGTGCGCGGCGGCTGTTGCGGGCGACTCTAGGTTTGTTACTGCCTATCAGCTGGCCGTTGGTACAGTTTAATTTGTACTTTATTATGTTATCACGTGGCCGCGCTGCGTTCCTACTGGCGTATTTTCAAACTTCGATTCATAATTGTAATTGATCATATGCAACATAATAAGCTAATCGAATCTTCACCGTGACTCCTTTGTATGTTCACAAAGTAAGAAATATTCCACAACGGTTCATTAGAGAGGGATGTGGTTATTAAAACTTAATTAAAGTTTTCCGAACTACATATTAAGGGTATATTACATTATATCACTAGAATTAGTTAAGTTACAGTTAGTTGTTTTTTAGGGTTCCGTACCCAAAGTGTAAAACGGACCCTATTGCTTAGACTAAGCTGTCTGTCCGTCCGTCTGTCTGTCACCAGGCTGTATCTCATGAACCGTGATAGTTAGACAGTTGAAATTTTCACAGATGATGTATTTCTGTTGCCGCTATATTAATAATATTTAAGGGGGCTCCCATTCAACAGGCATGATTTTTTTGCCGTTTTTATAGATAATGGTATGGAATCCTTCGTGCGCGAATCTGACTAGCGCTTGGCCGGTTTTTTTCTTTCTAATTTCAGGCCTTCTGCTTAGACATAAAGTGAAACAGACAAATTATTTAGTATAATTAGCCCATAATGTTCCCACTGCTGGGACACAGGGCTGTTCTAAGAGGGGTGGGCCATAATATACCACGCGGGGCCAGTGCAGGTCGGTAGATGTCACATGTTTTCGAATCATAAATTGTTTATTTAGAGTTTTTTGCGACCTATTTACCAACATACTTACGAACAACAAAAACCTTATTATTTATGCATCAAGAAGTCCCACAAACATGTTATATTATACTAGAAAAAAGCAGCTTTATCTGTTTCAAACTGAAATCTGAACACTGAAAACCCTGCTGTGACCTTGCTATGATCGCATTTGAACTTGTCATTCCGAATCTGTTCATCTGTAAGGAATTTATGAAAATAAATGGCCTTTGGATTATATTTTCATGAATTATGGTACAGAGATGTCTTTAAAACGAATTATTTATTTCAGCGTGTTCCAAATAATGGCGTCAATTCCCTTGTTCACAAAATAAATTAAATTTAAGAGTTTAGTGCATATTTTTCTTTCTATTTCATTAAGAAAAGGACAGAAAATAAATATTTTTAGTCCTGTCAAATTATATTTTTAGTAGCCATTTTTTAATCAGATCTAAACTTGTCTATGGAATATCTTAATTTGACAGGACTAAACTAATATTTATCTTTGTCCTTTTCATAATGAACAGAAAGAAAAAGATCCGCTGAACTTAAATTTAGTTTAATTTGAGAACAAAGGAATCGGCGCCATTGATGGACAATAAAGACTTGAAGAACAAGAGATATAAAACGTTGTTCTATTTTAGGACACTAGTTACTTTGGTTATGTTTAAAGATTTTTTTTTTAATATTTTTTTTTTTCAAATATCGGCGTTCGGTGCACTCTTTTTAAACCGCTTCGCATTCGACAAAGGCCTCCTCTAAAGATTTCCATCTCTCTTTATCTTGCCTGCTGAATACTATATAGATACGCTAATTTTATTACATTACGTATCTATTAAATTAGACTGTACAACATTTTTAGTTTCCATGACTGAAAAACCTTGTAGTAGTGTTTTTAGCATAGAGAATTTCTAGTTCCACGCGCGTCTCAAAGAGATATCAGCACTAACTGACGGGGTCCGCTAGGGCCGATGCCTGGCATGGTCGAGGGTTGTTCGAAAGAGTTACCGTGGCCCTTGGCACAGGCCACTGAAGGAATACGGGTGGGTTTTATTCAGTAAAAGTCTGACACGCCCTCTCGCTCCGCCCAGAGCGGGAGAAGTTATTTGATAATTTCACACCATAAACAATAAAAGACAGCAATATATTTAATTTAATAAATTTAATCATTTTCTTCCTACGATTTGGTTCATTTCTATAGGCTTTCTTCTACGACGTTGTCAGTGGCAATAAAGAAAGTTTATATAAGTAGGTACATTGATCCCGGCTGTCATTCGTGGATCTTAGATAGTCGTTACGGGTCGTCAGAAGCCCGAAAGTCTGACAACCAGTCTTGCCACGGGGTATCGTATTACCCAATAACTGGGTTGTGGAGGTCAGATAGGCAGTCACTCGATCTAAAACACTGCTATTCAGCCAGTTAGACTGGAAGCCGACCCCAACCTAGTTGGGAAAAGGCTAGGCAGATGATGAGCTAGATGGTGGTAGGGACGGAAACTGTAAATATGGATTAAGTACATGATTCCGAAAAAATTTTTCGCGGATTATAAAAAAAAAATCTGCTGTTTCATAAAAAAGTCAAAATGTCCTGAAAAGCATTTATTTTTTATAACTGGCGAAAAATTTCAACACAGTGTGATCCAGAATTATGTACTGAATCAGAAAACACTACCCTAATTGCGTATCACACTATTACTCTCAATTTGAATAATGATTGCTTCAAAATGTTGAAGCATATTGCTAATCAATTGCTCCATATGTTCGAAAACTGTGTCTGCTCAAAAACGTAAATAACGCAATGAATGTTGTTGAACTGTCAAAATGAAACCCATTGCTACTGATAGTGTGTTACGCAATTAACCTGCTGTTCCTCATATCTCTAAAGTGGGTACTTAAATCATCAAAACTTGACCGATACATCCAAAACTTTATATCGACCCAAACTTCTGTCTCCACATTTAATTACACATTTTATAAGGCAATAAAATCGATCCCTATACAAATAAAAGAAAAGAAAGAGCTCAATCAAGGATAAAATTTCTTAATTATTTCCTGCTGGTTGTGCGTCTCCCTGTATACATAGATGAGAGATAAAAAACAAGCTAAAATTAAAATGTACAGTGCAACAGTCTTTCACTTGACATGAAAATAACAAGGACGGCTTCTATTAATAGAGCGTCAGTTTTTTCAATAAGGGTTCAGGGCAAAATACACTCTCTGAAAAACATATTTGACATGAATAAAATTGATCAACGATTTTGTTATCTATTTCAATTACTCTAAGTGAACAATCGCCAGTCATCAAAATTCTTAATGGCATAAAGTACGCACGTAATATATGCGCTCCAATTTTTCCCATAAGTCGGTCAAGAGGACTGGCAAAAGTTGTGTAATGTGTGTATTATCAATCAAATTAGATGTCTTTGACAATGACCATATTTTATAATTGAACGAAAAATCAGATACAACATTTTTGTCTCAAGGCTTTAGGTGGAAAAGGTTTTGCAATTAAATATGCACTACTTAGTTGTTTGTAAAAGGCAAAATATTTAGCTTAAGGTTGATAACCAATCTGAATGCCTCGTTGGTCTAGGGGTAACGCAATCGCTACTGCTAAGCACGAGGACCTGGGTTTAACCTGGGTTTGATTCCCAGGTCTGGTTATTGGGTTTTTTCATCAGAAACTTCTCAGCAGCAGCCCGGAGTCTGACTTTATGCCCGGTTGATAATATAATAATAATAATATAATACTTTTTTATTTATTTCTGAGTATATGGTACATTAGGATCTTAATATTAAATAGTTTCGTATACACTACCGTTCCCGGTGTGGAAATATTTTTATTTTTATATTGTTCTACGCCGCAACAATATATTTATAGTAGATAGTTTGTCATCGAAACGGTAGGAAGAAGATACATCCCTATTAATCAAATTATAAATTAGTTTTCGATTAAATAGGTCATTTTTAGGGTTCCGTACCCAAAGGGTAAAACGGGACCCTATTACTACTCCCGCTATCCATCCGCGCGTCCGTCCGTGCGTCCGTCCGTCTGTCACCAGGCTGTATCTCATGTCAAATGCTTAGAAACAATACAAAGCTCACAAAGTATTGATAAAATGTAATGTCAGAATTTATAATAAAAAAAAATCATTAACTGTATAGAAACAGCTGTCTAAAAGCCAGGCAAATATGGTTTTCTTGAATTTATTTGTGGGCAACACTCTGACAGCAATAGACTCATCCCTATTACATAGGCCTTAAAGATATCTGGAAAAATGTGGGACCACGTATAGAAATTAATATAAAAATATAATAATAAAAATATTTCTCCTAGCGCAGGCTCCTAGCGCAGACTTAAAAGGAGGTCCCTATGTAAGATTTACTGTAAAACTTGTACATGTTACTGCAATAAGCTTTTTTGTATTTGTAATACCTAGCAGTACCAGGTTCTTAACACATTGGCTTAAATACTTATATAATTAAACTAGTTTAATTAAAAAAAAAAGAAAGAAAAATGCGTTTATTGGCATTACAGCAAAATAAATACACATTAAAACTATAAAAACAGAAAACAAAGACTATAATGCCAAAAGGGCCTCAGCTCAGCATAATGTCAGATGACAACACAGGGTGTATCACCTGACGCTGATTTTCAGCTGCAACCCACTAGAACCCTAATTGCGTAACACACGATTACTCTCAATTTGAATAATTTTGAAGCATATTGCTAATCCATTGCTCCTTAAGTTCGAAAAATGTACCTGCCCAAGAACGTAAATAACGCAATGAATGTTTTTGAACTGTAAAAATGAAACCAATTGCTACTGATAGTATGTTACGCAATTACCCTGCAGGTACTATAGGTTCAGTTCTGCCTTATACCTCTTCGTGGATACAAGCGTGATGTTATGTTAAGTAACTAAGTTAATGATAAAAATTAGTCGTCTCAAAGGCTGCCAATAAATGATAAATAAATGATAAATGATAAATGATTTATTTTCTGTAAGTAGGTTTGTACAAACACTTTTACATGTCAATCATATTTTTTTAAACTAGATGAGGTCGGCGTTTCCTATCTGACTACTCTGAGAAGAAAGGCCGAAACAAACTCAGAGGTCACAGTCTCTTTTAAAGTCCAGACATAATCTTGGTCAGATAATGTGAAGACCATGTAGATTAGTGTCTGAAATGGTCTTTTGAGTAAAGAACCACACAGATTGAGCGGACCTGTCCAGTCAGTGCACGCATTTGTCAAAAATCGTGCAGCTCAACTCAGAACTTGAGGAGCCTTACGATTCGACGAACAATACCAATGAAAGGACATTTGGGTAGGCCGCATAAATGACTCAAACTGCCAGATCATGATTAAAACTAACTAAGAAGGAAAACCGAAAAAAAGAAATGACCCACATAGTCTTCACACTCACAGTAATAATAATAAAAATAAGATACTTTACAAAGTAAATATCCATGTCATTGTTTATATAAAATTCATCAATGTCAATGTGTATATAAAAATCCGGATATAATCTTTGAGGACCATGTAGATTGGTGTCTGAAGTGGTCTTTTGAGGAAAGAACCACACTGAGTGGACCTGTGCAGTCAGTGCACGCATTCGTCAGTAACCGTGCAGCTCAACTCAGAACTTAAGGAGCTCAACGATTCGACGAGCAATACCAGGGACAGGACATTTGTGTAGACTGCATACACCACTCAAACTGCCAGACCATGATTAAAACGGAAACAATGACCCACATAGTCCTCACATTCACAATAATTAAAATAATATAAGACTTTAAACAGTAAATGTTCATGTCATTCTGTATATAAATAGATATTTAGAAAGAAAAAAAAAAAAAAAAAATAAAAAAAAACAAAAGTGTAAATCAGCAAAATAAAAAATAAACAACATTCACTGTCTAGACCTATTGGAGCAGCTCAATCCCAAGCTTTTTTGTCCTCAATATAGTCTTTTACAGTATAATAGGCTTTCTGGCATAGTTTTAGCTTTATGAAAGATTTGAATTTATTAATGCTTAGTTCTTGAATGTGGCTAGGAAGTTTATTATAAAAATGTATACATTGGCATCTAAACGAGCCACCTATTTTCTTAAGCCTTGTTGTAGGAACAACATATTTGTGTTTGTTCCTAGTATTAATATTATGGATATCACTGTATTTTTTAAACAGATTAATATTTTTATGTGCATACAAAAGATTATCATAAATGTACTGAGAAGGCACAGTCATTATATTGATCCCTTTAAATTTGTCTCTGAGGGAGTGTCTGGGACTTAATTTATAAATCGAACGAATTGCCCTTTTTTGTAAAATAAAAATTGTCTGAATATCGGCGGCATTTCCCCACAACAGAATACCGTATGACATCACACTATGAAAATAACTAAAGTAAACTAAACGGGCTGTCTCTAAATCAGTTAAGTCACGAATTTTCCTAACGGCGTATGCTGCAGAGCTAAGCTTTTTTGACAATTTATCTATATGGGGGCCCCATTGAAGCTTGGCATCCAAAGTTATGCCTAAGAATACTGTGGTATTTTCGGGTTTTAACTCATCACCCTTTATAAGAACACTAGTTTCTACTTGTCTAACATTTGGTATCGTAAACTTAATACATTTCGTTTTTTTTTCGTTAAGAAGTAGGTTATTAACATTAAACCAGTTAACTACTTTTGCGAGGGCACTATTTATATTGTCAGTAACCAGCTGCTGACGTTTGAGTTTAAATAAAAGTGAAGTGTCATCTGCAAACAACACTATATCATGTTCGTCCCTTATGAGGTAAGGCAAGTCATTTATATAAATAAGAAATAAAAATGGGCCAAGAATTGAGCCCTGGGGGACCCCCATTTTTACTACAGATCCGGGTGACCTTTTTCCGTTAACATCAACTCTCTGAATCCTATCACTCAAGTAAGAAGTAAGAAGATCCAGAGAGGCGTTCCGAATTCCGTAGTAGTGAAGTTTCCTGATTAAGGTTTCATGAAGAACACAATCGAATGCCTTGGACAAATCGCAAAAGATGCCCAAAGCATCGCATTTGTCCTCCCATGCATTATAAATATGTCCTAAAAGTTCAACTCCGGCATCAGTAGTTGAACGACCCCTTGTAAAACCGAACTGTTTGTTATGCAGTAATTTATTTTTGTTAAAAAATCTTTGCATTTGGTTTAAAATAAGCTTTTCAAAAATTTTACTAAAGGTAGGTAGTACTGAAATAGGTCTATAATTAGTAGGGTCTGATGTACTACCCGATTTAAACAATGGTATGATTTTACTATGTTTCATAAGATCAGGAAACTCACCACGATCAATACAATTATTAAATATAACAGCTAAAGTAGGTGCTACAATGTTTATAATTGACTTAGCAACATCCACAGAATTACCCCATAGATCTGCAGTCTTTTTAACATTTAACATGTGAAAAGTTTTAATTACATCTGTACAGGTGACATATTGAAAGTGAAATTCAGAATCACCAACTGGAACGTTTTCTTTAAGTAAAGACTCTGCAGCAGTGGGTGACGAGCTTAGAGATTTAGTTGTTGACACGGGAATCTCTGAAAAGAAATTTTCAAAGGCCGCGGCGACTTGAGAATCTGATCTAATTACATTGTCATCAATAGCAAGGCTGTAGTCACTACTTCGGTTGCAAGACCTTCCTGTTTCGCTATTAATGACATTCCAAGTCATTTTAATAATGTTACTACTATTTTTAATTTTTGAACTCAAATAACGTGACTTGGCTATACTACAGACTGTTTTAAATATTTTAGAGTAATTTTTAACATATAAATTAAATTCAGTAGTGTTTATACAAATCCGTTCATCATATAATTCATAAAGTCGTTTTCTACTTTTATGTATACCAATGGTGGCCCAGTCACTGAAGGAAGCGTTACTATTGACTGATAATGTCTTTGGAATGAATGTTTTATCAAATTGTGTGCAATACATATTAAAAAAATCATTATATTGTTTGTTAGTGTCATCATTAGTCAACAGAGGTGGTAATTTACTTAGGAGTTTAGTTTTAAATGTTTCTAAGCGTTTAGTTGTTTTTGGGTTAACAGTGATATCTTTTTTAATAACTTTTTTGTTTTGATTTGGAATAGTGATCAGCTGTCCGCAATGATCTGAGTCTATTAAATTAATCATTTCTTTGTGGTTTGGTATAATATCTGTATAAATGTTATCTAGGCATGTGGCACTAGTAGGAGTTATTCTAGTGGGCTCCAAAAATAGGTTAGCAAGATTGTATGACTGAAACAAACTTATGATTTTAGTACTTAACCCAGAATTTTCTAACAAATTAACATTGAAATCACCACAAGTGATGATGGACTTGTTTGTATTACAGATTTTGTGCAACACTTCATCCATAACCTTTTCAAAACAATCATACAATCCTGAAGGAGGTCTGTACACACTTAATATAATGAACTGCTCCAATTCTATACAGGCTATTTCAATTGTCCGCTCAACAGAGAGGCTCACAATGTCCTTTCGGTCCTTAAATTTATGCTGGTTATTTACTAAAATTAATGAGCCACCATGTATAGCATTTACTCTGCTGAATGAACTACCAACCTGGTGATTACTAAAATTGAACATGAACTGGTGGCTTTTAAGCCAATGTTCTGTCATACAAAGAATATCTACGTTGTAACAATTCAGGAATAATTCTACTTCTAAGTCTTTGTTTAAAAATCCTTGAATGTTTTGATGCACCAGATTGATACTGTTTAATTTTTTTACACTTTCATTTGACTTATTACTTACATTTTTGCTAGAGGTTGCCTCTATTGTCCTAATTTCTAATTTAAATGATGATTAATGTCATTAATTTTAAGCAAATTATTGACAGAATGTTTCGAATTGCCTTTGCATTGCTCAAAAGGAGCAATTTGTTTAGCCAAATTTTTGGCTGAAATAGAAAAAAAATATGATAGCGACATAGCTATCTGTCTTTTGAGATAGGTAGAAAGATAGTACATAACACGATTGTATCTATCTTTTGTCAAATATAAATTACTATTAATATAATAGTTAGTGTCAATTAAATGGATTAGCTTATCATTATAAGTTAAATTATGCAATGTCATGTTTAAATCATATCTTAACCTATTTTCTTCCTGTGGCAAACTGTTACTATAAGGGAATGTAAATAACACAATTTTTCTTAAACTAAGGTTGCACAATGTTCTATGATATTGGAGCAATTCTCCTTTATTTAAATTTCCCCTATTTCCCATAAAAATTAACAAAGTTGTTTCCTGCTTAAAGTTACAAAACTATATGGTGCAAAACTAACAAAAGGTATATTTCCACGATATGTAATTGCATTAAAATATAATGAATTTTGTCATTGTGACGCATTTAAATAATTAATTTACACCTTCAGAAGGTGACGGAGATTTCCTACAAATAAAACGTTTGATAATAAAATGAGACAAAAATATCGGCTATTAGTACCTACACGTGAAAAGCGTAATCCCGTCTTTGCTGTCGTGCAATCGGGTAAGAACACCAAAAAGGTTTCAGGGATTAATTAAGTTGTTAAAAGATTAACTTAGTTTGGTCCGAAACATGTTTAAGTAAATCATGTTTAACTTGAAAGTTGTCCGTAACCATCGTTACTTTTCGTGTAACTAAATGATTACCTAACTATTTAAGTTTTAAGTTAAGACTCCTCGTGGGTTACTTACGTTACTTAGGTGTCCTAAGCCGAGATTATCTACTTACGCGTGAATTGTAAAAGTAGCATAATAATTGCATAACTTAACCCTTTAATCTCAATCCGAAGGACTTTGAAGGAAATTCCTAGTATTTGCTGAATTCATCTGTTCAGCAATCTTAATAATGAATGCTGTGAATTTTAATGAACTGTCAAAATTTAAGGCATTGCCCATTGTCATTTTAAGTGTGCTACCTACTCAATTACCCCGCAGGTCATTGTTTCTGGTTGGCATTTTGAATTTATTGAAATTTGAATTTTGAATTTATTCATCGCCGATCGCATAATTTTCGATGGCGTAGGTAAGTACCATGGGATATGATTCTGAGACGATTTTGTAGACATTAGGAAATCTTGAATGTTGGCTTCCCCTTTACGATACATTATTTCTTATTATAGGTAATCTGTAATCCACAATCAGTGTTTCAAATTTAACGGTTATATCATGACAACCGTCAAGTTTATTTAAGATTACTTATGCTTTTAAAGAAACTAATTGCACATTCATCATATCTGGATCATTATTGTTACTAATCAATATTTGATCCGATAAATAGAAATAGAAAAAATGCATTTGAAGGTCAAAAAGGCAAGTATGAGCATTCGGCTGATTTAATTTATCCAAGCATCTATAATTCTATATGCTTCACGACTCCATTAATAGGTATTATAAGATGGAAGTTCATCTTAAAGTTCGATCAGCATTCAGGCTTCTCCGACAAAGGCTTAGGTATACTTAGGTATACTTACATAACTAAAAAGGTTTATTATGTTTTGCTTTTACAGTTTTTTTCGGCTATATAACTTTTTTGTTAAAAAGTTTTTATTTTATAACTTTTTGTGGCAATAATCTATTAATTACTACGTGCTTAACTTTTTTTTTATAATACACAACTCAGCATTAAACTCTGTGATTGAACAATAAATCACCCCTATTTTCCCACCCTTAGGGTAGGTTTTTTTCCAAATGTCAATGGGATCAGCTTCGAGGTATACCCTATCCAATAAAAAAAGAATTATCAAAATCAGAATCAGACTACTCTGTAAAAAGTTATGCGTGATCATACATAAAAAAAAATATACGCTTCGACTTCAGAACCTCCTCTGTTTTTTCGTCGGTTAAAAATGTACGTAGCCTAGACTATAGTGTATAATAATAGTATAATATTTCTCCAGATGAGCCGTGCGATTCTGTAACCATCTCACCGTGAAAACTTGGGTGAAGTGAGCGTGGAGTGAGTCGTCAATAGTGTCAATCCCTAGCATCAGTATGACTTACAGCTCACTCTAAGCTCACTTCACCTTAGTTATCACGGTAAGATTTATCCAGAATCGACTGGCTGATCTCGGCCATGGCACCCAATCTCAGCGGAGACTTGTCATCTACGCGGGAGATATTATAGTGCACAAGTGTGAGCGCAGACACAGGTGAACTCACTTTACCCTCACTCTCACAGTCCGATGGGACGGCAATCCGACTCGACCGGAGAGAGTTCAGGTGCAGGACTGCTTTCCAAGGCACGGGAGTATCACATCACCGATTTCAAACTCTGGGCTGTTACGTGTGATGTGTGACTAAAATTTAAGGCGGCTAATAGGGACGGTTGTATAAAAACAGGTAAATGTTTATTGAACCTCGATTTGCAAACTAAAAAGTCGAAAAAGGCTGAAAAAGTCCTGCATGTTTTTAAAACAAAATCTAAGAACTGGTTTATAGGTAGGATTGGACACAAAGTTTGCCATTTTGTATTTGTTTGTTTGTTTATTTGGGATTTCTTGGTGACAGGCGCAAGTGCAGGTTTTTCATTTTAGTAGTAGGTATGTACATACCATTTTTGTCCTTGGTTTTGCCATTTTGATTCATTGCTATTATTCATTTTCTTATCTACCACAGTAATTTAATTAATTAACGAATAAGCCTTCTCAAATTATTGTGGATAAATCTGAATAATCCATGATTCATTTACGACAAACAACCAACTAATTTTGTGTAGTAGGTAAGCACAGAGGGTTACTCATATAAAAAAGGTAATATTCTAACAGACAACAAGAAATTACAGTCATTCAGCGCCAATAAGTGATCTAATTCTTAATATGATTGCTATGTCTAATTATTTGTTGAAAACACTTTTCTAAATTGTGATAATTATTCAATTCCAATCATTAAAAACTTGGAAGGATGACTGATTGTCGTCGTCCATTGTGAATTTACTTAACAAACTGCCATTTGCGCACACGCAGGCTTCAAAACTATTCACTAAAAGAGAAGGATATCAAAGGCAACAAGCAGTTCGTTGGTGCAATACTCTTCATAAACGTAATATCGAACTGCTTGCCCGAGTTCTGCAATTCACGTCGGTACTAAATGTTGCCATGTATTGCAAAAACAGCCATAATGACTAAACGTATTAAGATCATGGTGAAGTTGTTCTTGAAATGTAATCTCATGGTATTGCAAACCACATACTTTTAGTACGTGATATCAGAAATAAGTAAATTGGTTTTGTGGAGCTGGTCACGTAATTGTGGGCCCTGCAGCTTGGTATATGGATCCTTGAGTGGAGGCCGTAGTAGAAAGCGGGCACAACCTTCTGCCCGATACGAGTGGTCCAATGACCTGATGGAAATAGGTAGCCATTGTTATATTTCATGAATGGTGAATGTAATTCTGAGGGGCTCATGGTTACATCATAACAGCCGCGCCGATCGATTGATGGTTAAGCTACACTTGCCGCGGTCGGTTCGTGGATGGGTGACTATCCATTACACATCAGGACCCCTACGTGCTGTAACAACCCTTATTACAAGGCAATAAAGTACAAAACGACATCTGCACTCTACAGTTAAAGTCTCATTTTTCATTGCAAGGCCAATGCTGAATTGCAATTATCGCACATTAGCAGAATTTTAATATTAAGTTAGTCAATTAGATCCTGGATGCCATCGCGTAAACCAAATTCGGTAAAATTATCCTGAGAGATAAAATAGAGATTATAGAAAGTCATAATTTTGGGTTGGTGTATTATTGTGTATTTTTTTAAAGAACAATCAAAGGTGTAACTGTAGATTTTTGTGAATAAACGAGTGGTCCGGTAGAAAATTGTTTCTTTTTTTTTAAACTAACAGGGTCGGCCTTATAACAGTGCCTTGGAAAGCACGTTAAGCCGTTAACGATCCCGGCTGTCGTTTGTATATCTTTGTTTGTTTTTTTTAAAAAAAAAAAACGCTTACATCCATCGTGGGTTTTATCAAAATTTATAATTTGCTTTATACGAGTATTTAAAACTTTTTAGAGAATTTCCACTTTTTTGTCTAAATATCTGTCTTGTATAAGTATCTATATGTCTGTCCTTCTATCTATCTGCTTGTTGTCTTACAAAATATTATACCCCTACTGCTCAATTTTGTGTTTTTTCTTGTAGGTTTGTAGGTACTCGTGTTCGTGTGGTCGACAATGTTTTGTTGATAGTAAGTTTTTGAATCGCGATATATTTATTTACAAACAAAAAAGAGCAGCGCTAATATGATTTACTAGCAAAATGTCTTCACATACCTTTCTACTATGATCTTCTGCTCTATCATCAGACTCTATATCAGACCCTCTACAGTGTATAAACAGAGGCAAGAAGAAAACTCTTTATTACAGCGCCCTCTGGCGAGTTAACAGCATAACACCTATATAAGAACCATGCTTATGAAATACAAATCTTTTACAGAAAACCGTATCTTTATCGGTCTAACCATTTTGGAGATAAATGGGAACATTCGTTTTTTGCACACACAACCAATCACCAAACGCATTTCCGTTCCGTAGTACCGAGTTGAAAGTAGTCTCTAATGTCCAAGTGAAATTTAAAATTTAACATTATTTAAAATTAAATATTATTATTACTTCGAATAGCAACAGCTTTTCTTGATAATTATAATAAAAAAATATCCAAATGTTACCAGAATTTTACACGGAGCGACTTTTATAACCCTGTTAGGTAACCCTGGTAGGACTATGTAATTTGTTACGCCTTGGTAAGACTGGTCTAACGTTCAGGCGTCTGACTGTATGTGTAACGACTGTTAAAGATCTAAAACAGTACACAGACAACTTACTGATTGTCAACAAACAAATAAAAATAACAATAATTTCCTTCAGATAGCTCCGATAGACATCCCACCATTTAAATTCGAAATCAGGGTTATTTCCTTGAGAAGTAAGTTCATTCATTGTTAACAAATAACTGTTATAAACCTGCTAGACTGGCAGACAATGGGACATAACATGACTTTTGAACTAGAACTGTCACAAAAGTGTATAGTTTAATAAAGGTGCTCCCTCACCTGGAGCGTTCGCCTGTAATATAATAATAATAATAATAATAATCATTTTATTTTCGGATCAGTACAATCCACTATTGTTAGTAAGGACATAAACAACTTACAAACTAGTGTTAGTAGGTACATATAGGTCCATAAATTAAAATACATGTCAGACGATAATAATAATAATAATTAATTTCCCAACAAAACAAAACAATATACGCACATTACTTCTGGGCACGGTTTGAAGGAAACACTATCGTCCTCGTCCAGTGTTTCCATATAAGGCCATCAGTCCTATCCGACACCGTCATCAAGAGACTGTTGGAGCTAACATTTCAGATTCAATTTTGAGCAGTACTTTACAATATTGAATAAATAATAATAAGCCATAACTGGAAATGCATAGCTTGGGCTTGTAATTGAATTGACTAATAAGCCATAGCTTGATATACCTACATATTCTGTCGTCGCGTGTACAGACACCAGCACATCAAGCTACTACAATCTGTCAAATTTCTCTAATACAGTAAAACGGGGTGAATAGGAATGCAGGGGTGAATCGGGATGAAACTTTAAAATGGATTTTAACATTGAAATAATATCGTTTTTTGCAAAAAGGTTTCTTAATGTGTTTACTATATTATAGTTGACGATTAAGTGTAATTGTTGGCTACAAACTATATTACATCAACGTTAAAATCCATTTAAAAGTTTCATCCCGATTCACCCCTCGGTTCTTATTCACCCCATTTTACGGTAGATTTTCAACTTTATCGCAGTTTTTTAAAGGTAAGGTTCAAAGTGGATTGGGAAAATTTGACAGTTTCGGGTAGCTTGATGTGCTGGCGTCTGTACCTCTATAGACACCAAAAAAACGATGTGCATCATGGTACGCTATTTTAATAAATAGAAGCTTGAAGACCAAACTAATATTTATAGGTTATTGGAAATTATTAGCATGATGGTTAATTCATAAAATCTGCTTACTTACTAATGTCCATTTTGGTTCAATCAAAGAGCGTGCAATTCCCTTTAATAATTATGTCGATGCTGTGTTCAGTTAGGTTAGTCTACTTTATTTAAAATTTGTCATCGAGTCTATTCCGTAATGGTTACAATTGCTTGATAGTACATACAAACTTTTTGCCTTTGGGTAAAACTTAGAAAAAATGTATCATTTTGGAGAAAAATTATTTCATATTTGAGGAGAAATCTGTAAAGCTCGGTTCTCCTCTCTCACTGATATAATGATCGACTCTGTAACGTTACATTGCAGGCGAATGCTCCAAGTGAGGGAGCACCTTTATGTCAGCGGAATCAGGAAAATAAAGGTTACGGAAACGCCTGTTGCATCAATGGTAGCAATCAGTCGCACGACGAATTTATATCCGCTTGCAACAGGCACGGTTCATACTTAATCAATTTATTACACTTTAGTCTCATACATGGTCTGTTTTCGTTGGTTTTTTTGGATAACAATGCAACGACATTGAATTAAATTTTCAAACAATTGACGGCTGCATCAATGGCAAGTAAATGACAATGAAAGAATGCAATAGGTATAAAGAATTCATCGTCTTACAATTGTTTAATAGGATCATTTGAAAATAATTTAATTTTGAGTACTTAAATTGTATCATGACGAGATGACCTGGACGCCTACCACGAGGGCTGGTTCGAGGTGGCGCGAGAAAGGAGTTCCTGGAAGGACTTGGGGGAGGCCAGCAATGGGCAGCCGGGGGTTGCGGAAGTATCGTTCGTTCCCGCGACGCCCAGCGTAGGTAAGAGAGGGAACAGCGGGGTGGGTTTTAGTCAGTAAGAGTCTGATAGACCCCTAAAATCCTCATGGATGTCCGACATCCATGAGGATTTTCCACCCCGAGAACAAAAGAAAAAAAAAAAGGCCAGCAATGGGACAGTATAGACTAAAAAAAAAATTATAATAATAGTTTGTATTTCCACACTCATGTGAATTTAAGGTGCGCTGAATTATCAAACCAAACCGCGGTACCCGCAACTTGAACTCTGTGTGTCCTACTATTTTAAAGCTACATCTCTATTTTGCTTTCAAAATATTCAGCGATATTTAAAGCAGGAATTTACCTTTATCGGGTTTGGTTGGTTTTATGTTGAAACCATACGCAATCGACGACTTAGCATTTTTACGTAACCTCACTAATTAATATTAATTCAGCACATGATTATGTTTGCTCCCTCTCTCCTTTATATTATAGCCCTTGGTCCATTAAATACATATATTTTACTTTAAGGGATGAAACGCCAGGTTAGTCCGCGATATTCTAATTTTCATACTATTTTTGCTATTTGCAGGTCAATGTTAGGTTGCATGTTGAACAAAATATGATTCGCGACTGTAAAACAATCAATACAACCCTCTTAGTTCATATAACCCTATTGAATGACTATATCATATAATATCAATGACAGTATCATTGACTATCATCCAACCTTCTACATGGTCCTTCGAGCCGGATATATTAATTGAGCAATTAGTATATAATTAGCGATCATCGCGTGTAGGGAGTGCTCCTTTACATTATAACCTTTGGTCCGTTATACACATTTATTTTACCTTAAACGCAGCAGTATCATTGACTATCTTCCAACCTTCTGCACAGGTATTTAAAAATTAAAAAAAAACCGGCCAAGTGTGTGTCGGACCACGCACAATGAAGGGTTCCGTAGTTGGAATGAATTTGACCCAAGAACAAACTATAACATTGTAGTTTAAAATCATGTTCTCCCATACATTGCAACTGAAATGTAAGTTGGTCGACTATTACTCGTAAACTTATGAAGCCTACTTAGCTGTGTGTGTATTAAATACTGTTTTGTTTTGTATCCACAGAGGAGAACCGTGCAGTTATGGGTCCGCCGATATGCGGATTCAGGAGACGTAGAACATCTTCGACGTGGGCCAAAACCAAAGGCAAATTCATCGGCTCGACAGCACACAATGTGCGATTACAAACTGTGAGAAATCACCTACATGCAGCTGGTTTTTGCTGCAGCAAGCCAGCGTGGAAAGTTTTGCTGTCCACTGCGCGCCGACAAAGCAGACTACAGTTTTCTAGGTCATACATTAATTTTGATTGGGAGAATAATGTGGTGATTTTTAGCGACGTAAAACGTTTATGTCGGGTAAGGATGGGCGTAAAATATTGTGGAGAAAAGGTGGAGAAAGGTATAAGGAATGTAACCTTCTGCCTTGCAGGACAAGTGGCCGAATCCGAAGGTTTGCCTACTCATTATTAGTCGAATTTATTTTTATTAGTAGACGACTATGAACCTTATCTATTTGCATATGATGTTCATATTTGATAAGCGAATGTGAACGTATACAAACCTTAGCATTATTTCGGTATACCTACATGTTGCCGTAATCCTTTTTTTAAACAACAACTCGTATTCTTGAAAGTCTGGTGAAATGATGTTATTGTTATGCGGTTAGAAGTTGTCATTATTTCTTACTATCTAACATGTTGATTCACTTCACCTCTAATTTTAATTTGTTTCAATTTATATACCTGCCTACTTTAATAAACTATTTACGTCCATCCTTAACCAACAAAAAACTTTTTCTTTGTGAAAAAAAACTGGTAGAAAGAATATATGTTTAAAACCAGTTTGCATTAATTAATTCATTGTATCGACTACACAAGTTTGTTTTTGTTAACATACAGCCCACACCAAATTGAACCTTAAAACCACCATTGTAAGGAAGGAACATATTGGAAGAAACGAGACGGATCATTTTGCTAATGACCCAAGCGATAAGCTTGCTTATTCCAACCAATACCAATGTTTATCTAATTAAAAAAAAATGATTTTATTTGTTTTATTTAATTAACTTTCTACTTTTTGGCTTGAGTGATTTTTTGGCCTCAAAAAATCATTTAATAATAAAAAAAATGCACAGCAAAACCAAATTCCTCAGTTGGGATCAAACTCACATCGTCTAGCTTACATCAGTACTTCAGTAGCTACTGCAGGTGCTTACACCAATCAGCTACGGGAACCTTCTTATATTGGACTAAAATATGGGCTCATATTCCATCATTGTGACCACGTTTATTTTATATTTAACCGCGTGTGTATATTACGTATACGCACACAATAATAATCACAGTTGCCGATGCATGCGCGATGTAAACTAATTAGCTGTGCCGTGTGTACCGTAAAAAAATGTTTTTTTTTTATCATTTTTAACCGACTTCAAAAAAAGCAGGATTTTTTTTTTATTTTTTTTTTTATGTTTGTTACCTCATAATAACCGACTGGGTGAACCGATTTTCATGATTCTTTTTTTATTTGAAAGCTGGTGCTTCCCGTGTGGTCCCATTGTCACCATTTCAATATCTGATGATGGGATCTTGTAGAAATCGGGGGAACTCTTCAATAAATAACAGCAGATTAACTGCGATTGTTGCTATAGCATATCTAAGCATTGTTTACACCATAACACAACATAATATCACGCCTGTGCTCACTACAAAGGTTATATATTTTTTTTTATTATAATAATAATTAATACCAGTAAAACAACCGCGATTGCTGCTATCGCATATGTATGCATTGTTTACGCAATCGCACAACATAACATCACGTCTGTACCCTATAAACGCAGAAGCTTCCTGTCACTGATATTTACATAGCAAGTAGTGTTTATATGAATTTGATTGGGGTAGATATAACTAAAAAGTGAAAACTAAAAAATTTTATATAAAAAAAAACAACCGACTTCCAAAAAAACACTACAAAGTGAAAAATAATTTTAATTTCGGAAGTCGGTGTCAAAAAACCAAAATGCGGAACCAACGACACCGACTTCCAAAATTAAAATTATTTTTCACTTTGTAGTGTTTTTTTGGAAGTCGGTTGTTTTTTTTTATATAAATTTTTTTATTTTATTTTACCACTTTGTCGGCGTAATTAATAAGTATAAATCCATGCCAAATTATAGCCTTTTAGTATTAAGTGTCTCTGAGCTAAGCTACGGACAGATAAACGGATGGACAGACGGACATGGCGAAACTATAAGTGTTCCTTGTTGACTACGGAACCCTAAAAGTGACTAAACTTTGATACATCTTGGTTCAAGGGCGCATTGAGTAGGATCTTCTTAGACTTGTGAGTATAATCAAGATACTTGTAACCGTGATTATAAGAAACAAGTTTCCGTGATGATATCGGTGACCAACGATCGAGCTGCCAGTCGGCCTGTGTATTTACAAACAAACGCACTCGTTAGACGAAAACATTTAAAATATCCAACGTGAGTGACATGAATCGATCAAAATGAACGGAAAAAGTGAAAAGGATCTAGAACTTAATAATACAAATAAAGACAATAATTTAGAACCCAATGCAAACAGGGACAAGAAAAAGGAAAAACAACCAGTGACTTGTGGTCAACTAATTCGAAAGTTTTTTAACTTCTTCACAGTAGAACCATTTCTATTGTGCTACGTTTTGCCAATTGCCATTTCAGGATTGGCAGTGCAAAAACTCAACATTGAAAAAGCATGTCGTGTTGATTTGAATTTGTCTGAAGAAATATGTTATAGAGCAGTTAACGGTGAATTCAGTGACAACGACACTATCAGTTTGGAGGCCCAACTGAATTCAACAAAATTGGTAGCTGATATGACTGCTTGGCAGAGTCCCTTACAGAGTAGTATTCCAGCCATTGTCATATTGAATGTAGGAGCGTGGAGTGACAAAACTGGCAACAGAAAAGCTTTGATGCTGATGCCTGTTGTAGGAGAAATTATATCTTCATGTGGTCTACTGTTAACAACGTATTTCTTTCTGGAATGGCCTTTATGGTCCACTGCGTTAATAGAAGCCCTGCCTTCAGCTTTGACAGGCGGTTATGCAATCGCGTTGATGGGATCATACAGTTTCATAGCAGATCTTACAACTGTTGAATCAAGAACGTTCAGAATTGGATTAGTTGGAATAATTGTGACATTAGGAGTCCCATTCGGTACGTCAATAAGTGGAGTTTTAACTGAAGCTGTTGGTTTTTATGGAATATTCGGCATCAATTTGGCTTTATACATTCTTGGGTTTATCTATACTTACTTCAAAATCAAGAATGTCAGGACGGTCAAATTGGAAGGGACTATCGTCCAGCAAGTGTTAGACTTTTTCCATCCCAGGAATGTGTGGGATACAATATCATTGGTGTTCATGTCACGTGGAAAGCAGTTGACACAAATAATTTTAGTTATCTGTGCACACATCGTCATCATGGGACCGGTTTTTGGTAAGGTTATTTTTTTTTTTTAAATGAGGCTTAAGAAACATTTTTTTAAATTAATCCAATGTATAGCAACAAGCTTTATTTCATATACTTTTGATTATATTATCCCACTAATTACCAAATAGAGAATAAATTACGAACCATGAAATGGTCTCCATGGCTTGGTTTATCGTTATTTCTATTAAAGATTCATTATCTACTAACAATAGTTATATATAGTTATTATTTTACTAACAATAGTATTTTAAGTGCAAAACTGTTTTACTGTTTACTAACAATTTATGGATCTCATAGTTGTCCGAAATAAAATGTTTTATTATTATAATTATTAACTAATAGTAAAATTAAAATAATTGTCTACTTCTTAATTGCTGCTAAATTTTCCACCAAAATTCATTGTTCCCTTCTTTTTTTTTTCTTCTTTGTCTGAATGTTCCCCTAAAGTTTCAAATTGAAGATGATTTTGTTTGTTTGTGATTTAATGTATGCCACTCAATAACCCGTTTGTTTACTCCAAACATACAATAATTTCATAATTGTTCCAATTACCTTAATACGATGCGGAATATCTTAATTAAATATATCCTTGAATAACACCAAGTTATGTTTTTTTTTTCAGGTGAAGCATCCGTCCTTTTCTTGTATGCGTTGACCAAGTTCAGTATGAGCGTCGTGGACCTGAGTTTCTTTAGCACATATTCTATTTTGATGGGCACTGCAGGTATGATGGTTATGTTCACATTACTTTGATATAATATGTAGTAGAATTATAGATATACATGAGCTTGATGAAGTAAAGGTTGCATGTCAATGCATAATTATGGTAATAGACAATATCAGTGAAGTAGGTTCAGGTACTCGGTACTTCCACTTAGCCTTGATGTTTTTACTACTGTTTACTAGGTAGGTACTGGGAATAATGGTAATACAAATAAAATTACAGTTAAATATCACCGTACGCAAAATACGCGCATTTACGTGGAGTTGCGGACACCAGCCCATGTTACCTATTACCAGTTAAATATCTATCTATACATAAAATAAAATCATAGCGAAGTTAAAACTAAACATTGAATATTTTTTTTAAATAAAGTAATTGCTACGTGGTCTGGGGTCGATTCTAATGCCAAAAATATAGTTTTTAGAATTTCAGTCTATTTGTCTGAACGTATGTTTCAGCATCACGCAAATACTACCTAGCAGATAGATTCTGTTAAAATTTTGCACAGATATTCCCTATAAGTCTAGTCAGTCAGTCTATAAATTATCGAGGAGTACCCTTAAGTACTACCTGATGTTACCCTTTATTTATGTGTCAAGAATTGTGTACATCTTTTGTTGGAGAACCTAAATAAATTAATTAATAAATCACGCTATTTGCTAAACAAGAAGTTGAGGTCTCTTCTGTCACCTATGGTTATAATATAAAAATCTAGTGTTGACTGAGAGATATCCTGTGTGTTTTAATGATGGCTGTTCTTTCTTTTTTTTTTCAAGCAAACAAACCTCGTCGTTGTTCGTTGGAATAACCTTTAACAATACATCAGACAGTGTATCAGTGTTGTGCTGTTAAGTAGCACTATACAGGAACACAGGCGTAAATTTACTCACTAAAAACGAAAAACTTAGCTAAACATTTTTAAGCTAGTTTTCGTTTTTAGTGAATAAATTAACGCCCTAATTAATTATTAATTTAGTTCTTGTTACTGAAGGCTGTTGGTTTCGACCTCAGGATGAACTGCTTCTCACACAGGCAGCTGTAGGTCGCTTACTGCCGGGCCACCAGTCCTGATTCTCTGTATATTTTGGGTGCTTAGACCAAAACTACAAACGGACAAAACTATAAAACTTCTCGGTTTATTACTTACACAGAAGTTTTATGAAAATATGGCTGTTGTTTTAGTACATTACGGTATCTTACAACTTCCCTGCGAACGAAGTCGCAGGCAGAAGGGATTTACAAATAAAGGTTATCTTTACAAAACCTACACCAATATCACACATAGGTATACAAATAAAATACCTGTCTGAGTATCATCAGTTTTATTTTGTGGTTACTTGAAATCTAATTTGTACAAAATAATAAGCAAAAAGTTTGATCGTGATATTATTTCATATAAATTATTTCAAGTGCCCTCGAGCCTTTATTAACTCTTCTGTATAGCTTTGGCAGTAATTATTTTGCCTCAATATGATGCGTAGCTTTAAAAGTTATTAAATCTAAGAAAACAACGTTGTTTTAATCTATATCAACTCATTTTTGAAACCATCATTATTACTATTACAGGACAAATGCCACACTTAACTTCCTTTCCAGTATTATTATCTCTATTTATTTCATCTATTTGCGTCTTTTGGTTGATATTTATAATAACATCTCAAAAATTGATGAATACATATATAATTTAGCCAGGTTTAGTAAACTTGTCGAAGTATATTAGAAAACTTTCAATACCAACTAAGGAACTAGAAAGGTCATTGACACGTTTGCCCGTTTAAACCATATTTGGATACTGTGGGTGTAGGTACGACCGTTAGATGTTTCTTTTGCATTCATCAGTTGGTAACGAAAAGCTCAATTCTACGTGGGTGGATCAAATATAAACCGGACTTAAGTAAAAAAAAAATACGCACGTACCTATTATTATACTCGTAAAAAAAGGAATAAATTTATTTTTCTACATAGTCTCCCCTTCTATTAACACATTTTTCCCAGCGCAGGGTATGTTTCTTGATGCCAGTATTGAAGAATGTAGTCGGTCGTGCCTTTAGCCAATTGCACACAAATGATTCCACTATCTGGTCAGTGTGAAAACGGCGTCCTCCACTTGAATTTTTTTTTGTGCCATTCCTACACTTGAGTTCTTGAAAGCGTATTCTTATCGAACTGTAGACTCAATGGATGCAAAATTTCGGAAGGAAATTTTTTTAACACGGCAGGGCATAAAGCCCTCCCGTGTTAAAAAAAAATATGATAAGTCGTTGCTCCATAGACTTATATACCTCCTGCTCATACATGATGCTACTGGCGCGCAATAAACTAAAATGAGCCGGAACAGTATACCCCCCTCCCCTAGATGATCCCCCCTAACACATACAACAGCACCAAGCGCGTCACTTCACTCAGCGACCAGTAATAAAAAAAGTCCTGTTTATATTTGATTCACCTAATATTTTGGTTTTGAAAGCCGTTGTCAAAACGGTGAAGGAAAATATCGTGAGGAATCCGGCATGTCTTAAAACCAAAAATTCGAAGACACTTGACATCTAACAACCCGCACTGGGGCCCCGTGATGGATTACGACCCACTCCCTCGCACCGCGAAGAGTCATGTGTCCCAGTAGTGGGAACATTATAGGCTGATTACGTTTGAAAGCCATTATACAGACGCCAGCACATCGAGCTACTACAATCTGTCAAATTTCTTTAATAGATTTTCAACTTTATCGCTCGAGCATTAGGTTCAAAGTTGATTGGGAAAATTTGACAGTTTCGGGTAGTTTAATGTGCTGGCGTCTGTACTTTTACGAGATATCTACGCAACGAACAGTACAAGATGAAACTGTAGGCTCACCAAACCGAGATATTTCTGTTTTCTCTTTGCATTACAGACGTACAGAAGCCAGCACATCAAGCTACTACAATCTGTCAAATTTCTATAGTAAACTTTCAACTTTATCGCTAAAGTATAAGGTTTAATGTTGATTGGAACATTTTACAGTTTCAGGTAGCTTGATTTGCTGGCGTCTGTACATAAATGCTCATCAATATTTCGTTTTCCAGGGTCAGCGGTAGCCGTAACGCTCTTCAGTAAGAAGATGAAGATGCATGACAGTTTCCTTGGAATCATAGCCACGGCTTGCAAGACAGTCTCTGGTTACGTGTATGGGTTGGCTCCAACGAGAGACTGGTTGTATGCTGCTCCAGTCTTTGACTTCTTTGGAAACTCTGGTGCTATTGCCATCAGGTCTCTTGGCACTAAGGTTGTGGAGCCGGAACAAGTTGGTAAGTTGAATTTGGTCATTAGAATTTTTTTTTTTTTTTTTTTTTTTAATTTAAAAAAGTATTCATTTACAAAATCAAGATAATATTTACATAACATAAGCTAAAATTAATTAAAAAGCTAACAGACTTAAAATAAAAATAATAATATGTACAAGTATATAAAAAGGAGGGCAAATGATCAAAGGGCATCAAAAAATTCGTCCGTATCGCTGTCAATAGGAAACGTGCCCAAAAGGCTGGCAGCATTACCACGTTGTATGGCAATGCTGATTCTTTGGCCAAAAAATAGGCCAGCCCTCTGGTCACGTGAGGAGTCGACCATCCGCTTGGCGATATCCCGAAATAATAGGTGGGCACTCGGACCCCATGGCCCTAGTGTTTCAACCCCAAACGGCTCGAACAAATAAGTTCCAAAGAGATTGGAGTATTTGCGCCGTTTGAGGTTTTCCGCACCTGCAGCAGCCGCACCAGCACAGCCCACCGTGCTTGGAAGATGGGATGGCGCAAGGGTGTCGACACACGTTGCATCCCACAACAAAGGCCTACCTACCTTCCAAGGCATTATGGTCATTCAGTGTGTTTTTTTTTTTTTTTTTTTCTTGTTTTTTTCATTCATTTAGTCATTAGAATGAATATATCAGTAACCTAATTGCGAAACAAACTTTCAATCACAAGTCTTCGGTAATCCATTGCTTCATACTTTGGCGTAAGAAATTGTCTAGTCAGCAACGTAAATAACGCAATGAACTTAGCTGAACTGTCAAAATGGAAGGCATTGTGACTAATTGGCATTTTATGTGTGTTATGCAATTACGAAATTCTGCCTATTCGACAGTAAAACTTCAGCCTAGGAAAGAGAATGAAGTAATGATAAGTGTTCTTGGAAAAAGTCAGGATATCACCTATGCTTTCAAAATGATCCCCCATCTAGAACAATCTACATATCAGTGAGGATCTCTATTATAATTATATTTTTGTTTACCGTAGTTACTGATGTTGGTCTTCCACATATTGAATTAGACAAGAATAAATTTCACTCACAGTAAAGGAGCGCTTGTTTATCGTTGCTTGAATCACTTTATTTTTAACCGACTTCAAAAAAGGAGGAGATTCTTAGTTCGTCGGAATCTTTTTTTTTATGTATGTTCCCCGATTACTCGAAGAGGGCTAAACGATTTGAAAAAAAAAAAATTGTAAGGGTATACTTTCCAGGTGGTCTCATTGTCATCAGGTTGGGATCTGACGATGGGATCCTGGAGAAATCGAAGGAACTCTTCAAATATTATAGGCACACCTATAGCGATTTGGGTATTTTTAGGGTAACTTGTTCATTTGCTTTCGGTAAGCACCATTTGGTGAAGTGTAACTGATGATGAAGACTACAGATGGCCACCGGAACTACTCAATAATAAGTATTTTACGGGTTGCGATTCGATTACTTTAAAATGGTTGCCAAGCAGTTTACGCTCGTCACAATGTAAATGGTGAAATGGAGCTGATGGTGAAATACCAGAAGAACTACTCAAAAATGAATGTCCCTGCATCGGGAAAAGCAATATTTTGTAAAAGGCGATGAGCAAGTTCACATTAGCTTATTGTGACTTAGGCAAATTATAAACAGACCCACTAAAAAGCGAGAAATTAAAACTTTTTAATGTAAAAAAAAAATCGAAAAGAAAAATAACTTTAATTTCGGAGGTCGCTGGCAAAAATCTAAAATACAGATTTAAAGACACCGACTCCCGAAATTAATGTTATTTTACACTTCGTAGCGTTTTTTTCGAAGTCGGTTTTATTTTGTTAAAAAGCTTTTAGATATTCTAGTGTTTCCTAAGAAAGAATATGTTGTTACATTATCTTCGTTGAACATCCGATTTTTTAGATATATGTACAATGAATAAGTTTTCATAAATCTCATGCATCATGTTGCAAAAGAAGTGTTGTCAAGTCTGAAAATGCCCCTAAGGAGTGATGCATCTATCTTATCCAAGTTTCGAGTCAGAACTATAATATGAAGTTCGTTTTTTAAAAAGTTAGATTAATAACTAGAAGAATTCACGATAATTCATACCTAAACCTGCCGTGCGATTCTGTAACCATCTCACCGTGAAAGCTTGGGTGAAATGAGCGTGGGGTGAGTGAGCTGTCATTCGCTAGGGATTAACACTATTAAGTGCTCACTTCACTTATGATTTCACGGTGAGATTTTTACAGAATCGACCCTTTTCTAGTTATTGGGCTTATTTTAGACTCCTAAGGCTTTGTCTTAGGGCTCTAAGATAAGCAGGTCATTTGATTAATCAGACGAATTGAATTGAGAACATTTGATATTTTTAACGTAAAAAGACAAAAATAGTGTAAAAGCTGATTACGAATACATTTCATAGAAAGCCTTTTTAGAAAGTTCAAGAAAAATTTAAATATTAAACAGTTTATATTGTAATTACTCATCACTTATTTATTTATTATATTATTCTCGATTCGAAAAAAAAATGGTTTTTAAACTTTTCTATGTTAATTTGTTTACACGTGTTTGCAATAAGGCAGACATTTTTATTTTGTTATTTGTTAGAGACCCGGGTTTTCCAAACATGTGATACATCAATTAATTACAGATTTGGTGGTGGGTGTTTTAATAACACTTAATTGAAACCATCGTACTAATTAAATAATATAAAAAACTTTGGAAGGGAGGTACTTACATTATTTTAGGATTCATTTGTTTTATAATTTAATAATGAAAGTAATCTTTTATGTCGTCGTTTTTAGGTGGGCATTGTTATTATTATCATTACATTACATTCATTTTTTTTTTCTTTTTTTTTAATATTTTAACGTTTAATTTAACTCTTATTTAAAATAATAGTTGTGACTGAAATGAGGGTAGGTACCACTCCTCTTTGATACAAAATCACTAAACGTACCCAGAAACGTACCTAGAAAAAAAAGGAAAAAAAAAATAGTCGTAATGAAAATTGGATATAAGGAAACAAATGGAAACGGTATGCATAGCGTGGACAGCTGTTGAAAATTCTACGAAAAACCGGTCAAGCGTGAGCTTAGCATGCACGTCGTGTACATGTCTGTCTGTTTGTCTGTCTGTTTCCGTTCTGAAAAATGACATTATTTAGCCGCACAGGTAGACCATGACCTGAGTTATGACATAGAATTCATTTTTTATCCCGGATGTCCGTTTCCGTGGGATAGTCTCCGACTTCTACGCGAGCAAAGGAATAGGCAAAAGTTAGTACGTAATAGTTTCAAAGTAATACGATGACAACAACACAAGAAAATAAAGATTCCTTAAAACCGATGAAACTTATGTTTTTATAAACAACATTATTTTTAGTATATGGGAAACCCGAAACACGTATCTCATTTTTATGTAAAGAATCTAAGCCAGCACATCAAGCTACTACAATCTGTCAAATTTTCTCAATAGATTTTCAACTTTATCGCTAAAGCATAAGGTTTAAAGTTTATTGGGAAAGTTTGACAGTTTCGGGTAGCTTGATGTGCTGGCGTCTGTACAAGATTTCAAAACTGTATCATGAAAAATCAATCAAAACTGTATCATGAATAGTTATAAGCTTGTTATGTTGTCATGATTGTCCGTACAAAAAGTTGGTTACCACTTAACACGCGCCACCGGCCAACCGGCTGTGTCCTGTGCTGTGCGCATATGATTGCGGATATGGACGCTCGGTGTCCAATTTGTTACCATTTTTAAATATTTTTGGGACAAAATATAACATGGTGTAAAAGTTATTGGAATCGATTCAGTTACTTATTCTGAACAAACTATATTCAGGTTTGCAACATACTAAAAATAATGCTGTACATCTATACGGTGATGTCAGCTTCAAGGCGTGTGGCATCATTATTATAATCATCACCAACCACAACCGCTAACCGGATTCCATATTAAAGATCGAACAAAACATTATTTCAAATGAAACAAAAAACCAGATAATTTATATTTTAGCATCCTCCTATACATAATAGGTTTACGAATGAATTTAGATAATAATACGAATTTGAAGTCTGCTTTATGCATATTTGATTTCTCTGTGACATGCAAATGCCAGTTTCATAAATATACCTAGTAACGAAAGTGCAATTACACTGTCTGCATTTGCTCGGCTACACTTGAGTCTAGGACATTTAGGGCGCTTTCAATTTAGACGGTTGGTGCCGGACTGCTGCAGTTCGGGTATCGTACTGCGCACGGGCGGTTATGATTTTTCATACAAAATGTCTCGACGCAAGGTCGTGCGACAGATGAAAAATCATAACCGCCCGTGCGCAGTACGATACCCGGACTGCAGCAGCCAACCGTCTAAATTGAAAGCGCCCTTAGCGGTACTTTACGTGGAGTAGGAACACTTTTCTTAAAAACAAAAAAGCTTTTATATAAACGCTTAGGCACTAGTAGGACAAAAAAAATCTAACTATGACAAAAATTACAACTAAAAAGGGTACAAACAAGACGTAGATGTCGATTTTTTCGGTTTAGTCGAGCTACCGGAGTCACACGTATGGGCCTTAATTACCTACATGATATAATAATGACATATGATTCTGGGTATACGAAAAAATCGTCACCTATGTCTTAGTAGTCTCAGTTTTTAACTTTTTTTGGGTTCCGTAGTCAACAAGGAACCCTTATAGTTTCGCCATATCCGTCTGTCCGTCCGCAACTCAGCTCAGAGATTCATAGTACTTGAAAGCTATAATTTGTAATAGATATACATATTAATCATGCCGACAAAGTGGTAAAATAAAATCAAGAAAAAAACATTTTTTAGGGTACCTCCTGTACACGTAAAGTGGGGATGTTTTTTTTTTTCTCGTCTACCCCATGGTGTAGGGTTTTGTTGGATAGGTCTTTCAAAAATATTGCGAGTCTGTCGTAACAATTTTTCGATTCAGATATTTTTCGCCTTATGAGCCGGCGCAGAATCCTGCTGGAATACCCAGTGCTGTTTTTGAACATTGTTTGTGATAGAGGTTCCACAATGTTTGTTAGGACTGTGTTTTGATATACAATCGTATATCAAAACACAGTCCTAACAAACATTGTACTGGTTTTCACTCCTTTTTCACAAAAAAAGCATCTCCGCTAGACCCAAATAGGACACCCCAAGCCAAACCATGAATGCCGAAAGGTGATGACCACGCTCAACACGTGGCATACGTCTGCTCGCTTCTTCACTAGAGTGTACATACTCGTACACTTTATCATTTTGTTTATTGAAACTCTCCTCAACATTAAAAATTTCTTCGTCCGAAAAAAATATTTCGTAAAAATTTTTTCCCGTGCACCTCCTTACTAGTGCACTGTAATGCTGCAAAAGGTTTCGACGTACGGATTATAAAGCCAAGCATTATTTTAGCCTTAGTCACTATACTATCTATATGATCGCGGAAAGATAGTGATGTATCGAAGAGTACCCCTAGGTCACGGATGACCGACACTCTGCTCAGCATTGATCCATCAATATGATAATCAAATTTAATGTAATTCACTTTATTCGTGAATGTAATTCTGGCAGGAATTTCTTAACATTCAGCGTCATTCTATTGTTCAAACACCATTCTTGAAGGACGTCAAGATCTCTGTCAAGACCAGAAGTGCCCAACTTAGAGCCCTGTGGCACAGATTCATAACCCGCCAAGACAACTATTTAATTTTGAGAACGATTAATTAAATAACTCTCAAACCACCGTAACAGAGAACCATGAATACCAGCGTAATTCAATTTCATAGAAAGGTATAGTATTTTCATAGTCATCAAAACGATCGAAAGCTTTTGCAAAATCTGTGTAAACAGCGTCAACCTGACCCCTAGTTTCAAAGGTGTTACTAATGAAAGTAGTGTAAATAAGTAAGTTAGACATAGTCGAACGGTTAGACACAAAACCACGTTGCTTCAAACTAATAATATGACGGAGGTGGGAATAAACTACATTGTATATTATGAGACCTTCAAACATCATTGCAAATTGTGATATATTACAGGTTTGTCTAACGTTAGTTACGTCATTCATACTACCAGACTTATGTATGGGAATAATGTGTGAGATTTTCCATAAATCGGATTTGATTTATGGAAATGTACCTTCCTGAAAGGTTTTATTGTATATTATCTTCAGTGGTATAGTAGCAGCATCAATGCAAAGACGAATAAAAATAGGAGGAAGTCCATCCGGATCAGCTCCTTTATTAAAATCTAGCTATTTATAAGCCATTTCAGCTTCATTAACGTCATTTTCAGTAATGCCAATGGAAGACGTACTGTAATTAGACGAGTTGTAATATGTTCTAGGGCGTCCGCTCCCGGCGTTTCCACACACACAATGAATCACTTAAGGTTTAATACTTTGACCTAATATAATTTTTTATACCAATGTGTTAACTTCTTGTATTTGTTTCTGTGGACTGTATTCTCGCTGGTAGCTTGATTAAAAGAACTTGCTGATTAATACTCTTTTTATTACTCACTGATAGGTACAGGTTATTACAGTTAAACATACAACGCACGTTAAATAGCTAGCGGAAGAACCCTGACATCAGATCTTGATGTTTATTCTAACACAGACTAAAAATAATAGCTTTGTGTTGGCATGAACACCAATAACTTTATAAAATGTATTTTAAGTTAAGATGTTGACCCAATACCTGCATAGAGCAAGCTTGGTTATCAATAAAATTCACAATTGTTCTCTGTCAGATAAGATGGCATTACCATTCAACTAGAAAATTAATTTCAGGCTTTTTCTATTTCTTCCATTACCACCTAGACTAAAAGAAATTGTTGAAATGCGTTTCCAAGTAAATTTAATGACTGTTGATATCAAGCCATAAACTATATTAATTAAAAGCAACTCCATTCAGTGCTTTCTGCACTTAACTAATGGGCCATTTGTCTATCACTGCGCTTGAATGAATCTTGCATCGCATGGAAATTTGATTGAATTATTCTTTCAGAAAATGTAGGAATATTTAATCAAGTATGTTCTTTCTACATCGTGTATCAGAAAGGTGTAGTTACATTTAAGGCCACACCCTTAGAGGCCACCAAACATAACCACTTTCTCCATGGGACCAACATTATTTATTTATTATTTATTTAAACTTTTCGCACAAAAGGTACAAAGGCGGACTTAATGCCTTAGGCATTCTCTACCAGTCAACCAAGGGTGGTGAAGAGATTAGATGGCAGGTGCTTCCCCAACATAACTGTCTCATATAACGTCGTATTGTAGTTTTGTATTATTCGATTACAATGTTGGTCTCATAGAGAAAACTATTCATTTTGGTGTTCTGTACCATACCCTTAAATAAGACCTGAATTGACCTTCATGTAAACAGACAGTTAAACGAAACTTTGTATTTGTGTATCTTCGGGAAACGTCCCGAAGATACAAGAATACAAAAAGTTACATTAGCACTGGCCTATAACTTCTATTGTCGAGAAGTTCCAC
This sequence comes from Eremobia ochroleuca, assembly GCA_949629135.1. Classification (NCBI taxonomy): domain Eukaryota; kingdom Metazoa; phylum Arthropoda; class Insecta; order Lepidoptera; family Noctuidae; genus Eremobia; species Eremobia ochroleuca. Next base: position 10,418,839 of record OX451401.1, on the reverse strand, counting down.
TAGAATATTATTGCGTGCATGTGAACAATATTAAATGCGGTTTCCATTGTTTTCTTCAAGGTTTCATTCTAGGTCCGTTTATAATATAATTCTGACATTGAATTTTTACACGATTTTCTCCATCAGTCACTACACGTAACTAATATAATTGATGAAATAACTGTCTTTTCAGGTAAAATATGTTCATTGATCGGATTCGTGGAGACATTGATACCTGTGATATACATACCGCTATACAGCAAATTGTTCTCGAATACCGTGGAAACTTTGCCTGGAGCGGTATACTTGCTGGGTGGTACCATGACTATACCGGCCTTCCTAATATTTATGTGAGTATATTATTTCGATTGTAGTCGTAGTCATCAATCTTCATTTAAATCAAATAGTGATAGTTTTATTCTGGGTTTGAACAGTCATTCAATAAGTTGTAAGTTGGAATTGAAAAGTAAGTTTTTGGACATTAAGTCATTGAATTTATTAATTAGGTAAATAACAACAAACCAAGCAACCTATCAACCAACAACAACCCAACCAACCAACCAGCAACAACCAACCAACCAAACCTATCAACTTATGTATATACCTATTTATTCATTCGCTCATTTAGAAATGAACGATATTATTACGATCTAAAGTTCCATATATGTTTTACTACTGTGTTTAAGTTTCGTAACTCTTTCATTCGAACACAAACCTATTTTTGTAAACGTAAATTGAAATTACCGTGACCAAACATAACCAAATAGTAAAAATTCCAGGATCTTCGAATTCCAATTTCAATTTTATAGTAATGGCTCCATCGTTTTATCGATGATTCTGCCAATGTCAAGGTTGAAGGAATCAAATCCAGGATCTTCACTAAAATACCATAATGACTGTGTCACTGTCAGATACCACAAAGCTTCACTCACACCAAGTAGATACTCCAAAACTCTAACAAAAACCCGATTGATTGCTCTTGGAAAAACTCAAAGGCAAAAAGGTCGAGGTTGTTTTCAATCACGTAATCAGTATAATACATGACGGAATTCTGCTCACTGTGCTGTTTCGAACGATAGCCGACGACAATGTTCGATCAAAATAGTTCACGTCAGTTGAAATTGATCACGTTATTCGGTCAAAGGCCGCTCTCATGGACGTTGGTGGTGGATTTCTAATAATGTTCATGTAAAAAGAGTGTGTGGGTTGTGCAGGGTGTTTTAAAAGCTGAGTTGTTTTAAAAGAGTAACGGTGGAGTTTTTTGCCCATTCTTCTTCATACCGAAATCAACTTTTGGAAGAGGCGACTAGAATTTTTTTTTTATTATTTATTTTTACGTTCAAAGGTGCCTTTGCGTGCCTATTTGAAATAAATTGACTTTGTATTAACTTTTGATTTTATATTAGTCGAAGTGGTTTGGCCGATTGCTATAGTCGACAAATTACACTGTATTTTATGTATTGTACAAAGTAATACATGAATTGTAAAAAGTTGAAATGTACAATGCTGTACATGAACGTAACTAAAGTATAAATTGATTTACATACATCTGCCTTTGCACATAGGTTTTATAAATACGTAACTCTGAGATTCACAGTATATGCAAAATATTATTACATGAAATTTAATTTTGAAGTATTAATTGTTTTTATGTGCTTTTCAGAGCTCTCTACGTCATGCACAAACGACAGGAAAGAGATACGGTGAAGAACCCAGCAGCGAAGGAAGCGCACGCACATGACAATGACGTCACTGCACTATAGGTGGTGCTGAACATAATGCTGGACGTTTATTATATCTTTGGTGACTGTAGTATGCTAGCAAAAAATTGTTGCCATAATAGGTGTCCAACAAACTTGTCTAGACGTCGAGCCGTCTGCACGGCCGATGAAGCTGAGTGCCATAATAAACACGCTTATCGAAGTTCACGTCTAGACCCGAAAATATTTAATTAATATTTAATTTAATGATACCCTCAGATGAAAAAAAAATACAATTGAAATACGTAGTGGCTATAACATGGCGAATTTGTAGGCGCCCTCGTTAATTTGATGTGTGTGATAAAAGGTTTTTAAGAACAAGATTATATGTTTAAGGATGTGTATCGCCATAACTCATGGTTCGTGATATAAACAGGTTTTTAAAACCTGTGAGATTAATATGTACAAAATAAGAATATATAAGTATGCTAATATGATATGTGACTATTTTACTCCTAATACGGTAAATGCTGTAAATAGTGCCAGTTGTTTTCGTTTAAATGAATAATAGTTGTCAGGTTTATTAAAATTTATTATAATTATACTATTAAGCAAACGTGAAATATGTTCAAGGACATCAAGCAATATAGGTACTTCGTATGTACTATTATTTTTACAATTTTATGAAAATGGATAGTGAGATCGTTAAAATATTATATTGATACAAGCCATCTTTAGATATTCCATACACACTTTCATTCCCTATTTAACCTTATCAAGCAATGATTTTTTGAAAATCCCTCCTTAGTGTTCACTTTCATTTTAAAAGGAACTCTTGTGCAAAATTTGAAGCTTATAGACCCAACGGTGTAGGCTTTTATATCTTGCCTCTATATTTCTTGCTTCATTATTTCCTACTAGCTTCTGCCCGTGACTTCCTCCGCGTGAAATTTCTTGTTCCCTCGACCCACCCCGTCGCATCGCATCGCCTGCCCGCGCTATCACTTCACTTTCGCTTGGCGTTCTTTCTGACTTTTTTTTTATTTTCTCGGCTCCTACAGATCCTAGCGCGATGAATCCTAGCACGGTGAAAATCGGGCTATCGAATGCTAATTTTTTTTTTTCAAATTTTACCGGTGGCTCCAGAGATTAGTCTTCAAACAAGCAAACAAACTTTTCAGCTTTATTATTAGTATATCTAGATATAGATTAGTACATATACCTATACAGCGTGTAACAGAAGGGGGGTATCAACCCTGAAGGAGGTAAATGTGCTCATGAAACTCAACAACTTTCCCCAAAGAACATAGACCGAAATATGAAAAAAAAATTTGGCCCTCCCATAGTAAATCAATCAGCTGGTAGTCAGTTTTGTAAGGGAGGGCCAAATTTTTTTTTCATATTTCGATTTTTTTTTTATTTCTTTGGGGAAAGTTGTTGAGTTTCATGAGCACATTCACCTCCTTCAGGGTTGATACCTCCCCTCCGTTACACGCTGTATATATATTTCTATGAAAAATATTCTAATATGATAGAAAAAGTACAGCGCAAATTTTTAAAGGCCATGCATTTCCGTTGTTTTCGTACGTATGCATCTTACAGCGACTTGCTTAATAACTACTCGTATAAACTTCAAAACCTTAAGTCTAGACGTATAATGTTGGAATCGACGTTTCTGTTTGATTTATCTAAAAATTCATATGATTGCATAGACATAAGCAATAGAATAAGTTATGCTACCCAGACTACTGTGTCAAGGCGTGCGCGCACGACCACTGTTTGTTGTATCCTCTTGACGATGAAACGCAGGATCGCGAGCACTCCTACGGCGTCTTACTACTCGGTTCAATAAGATTTTCGAGATATTGAGTTCTTTGCTGTATCTGTAAAATTTAGAAGTATTTCGCTTAAAATTATAGTAGAATCAAGTACCTAACAATCCTAAAATCATAATTTCTATTTTAAATATTCTGTTATATCTTCATTCTCTTTTTATTATTTTTACTCGTTTAATGTTTCAGTGTAGTTTTATTTTTTATAATAAACCGTACTCTCTATTCAATATAGGTAATTTATATCGCACGCCGTTCGTGTTTGTTTAACTTTTTTATATTATGTGGAAAATGTTGTTGGTTATACATTTATACTCCCATTTTAGTCTTGAGTTCTATACCATGCCATTGTAATGTGTAACCGTTTATTTTCCCAAATGAAATAAAATACCTATGTAGAAAGATTTTGTAATGCACTCACAATCGTAATTGCTTTACTTTTTTCAATTTCAATAGACCCACAATGCGTTGGTCAAGTTGGAATAGAACTGAGTTCGACACACGATTTTTATGAGCCTATAATTTGTGACGCATTGTTGTGGTAAAAATGATTATGATTTACACAATAAGGGTTAGTTTAAAGCGCAATAATTGTTACTATTAGCCTGTATCATCCTACTGCTAGGTAAAAGCCTCTCCCCATGACTTCCAGCTCTTTCGATCCAGGGCTAAAATGGACCACTGGTAGTTCGTTTTGTCCAGCTCGTCCCACCAACTTCTGAGGAGTCTGCCGCAACGCCTTCTAGCTGTGTCAGGGCTCCACGTGGTGGTTATTTTGGCCCACAGCTCATTGGGCATACGGCAGATGTGGCCAACCCAGTCCCACTTCAGCATAGTGGCTTTTTGAGCAACGCATAAAACGCTTTTACGGCACAAATATAATCGAATTCTATAAAAATTGCTTATATTACAGTAACGACTACAAATACGCTTGTGGAAATTGAATTTCAGAAACTCAGTGCAAATTCGAGAAATGGTTTAGTACCAGCTAACATTTTATTTATAGTTAGTACGCCGGAATGTCATTAATTAATACTAATATAATTAAGAATCACACTAATATTATAAAGGCGAAAGGTTGTGAGTGTGCGTGTATGTTTGTTACTTCTTCACGCTCAAACGGCCGGACAACTTTTGATGAAATTTGGCGCACAGATAATTTATAAGCAGGATCAAAACATAGAATACTTTTTATTCCGATATTCCTACGGCATCGAGACTTATGCGGGTAAGACGCCGGAGCGCAGCTAGTCTAATGATAATATCGTAGCGAATTTCATTAGCTCCGTATCTTTTTGCTGAATAATAAAAAAATATCATAAGCATAACATCACGCCTGGAATTCCCGAAGGGTTAGGCAGAGTTGTACCCATAGTACATCAAAATTTTGCAGTTATCCAGTCGAACGTAATACGGGGCCCGCCCTTAAAAAGATATCAGTCTGCACCAAATATAGATCCGATTTATCCATAGAGGATCAGGATTTTGAGTCTTTCGTCGACATGCTACTGAATGACAAACTCTGAAATCTAACGGGTGTTCGTAGAGCAAGATTTAAAAGGAATTAAAGGAGGCAAAAAGATATGTATTATTTTCTTCAAAAGATTCACTGCCGAACTATGACAAAATTAACTGTATATGTTCTAATTTAATGCAGTTGCAGAAAAAAAAGTAATAATAATAATATATTCCACAACTTTCACACAACGCCATCTAGTCCCAAACTAAGCATAGCTTGTGCTATGAGTACTAGACAACTGATAAACATACATATACAACGTGTAACGTTAAATGCGCAAAACCTCAGACACCCCAACTGATTTTTAATTCAGTTGACCTATTTCACAGATAAAATAAGTCTTTAAAAAAATTGTAAAGGTTTTATGTGCTGTTTTAGTTTTACTGGCCATTCTGATCGTTTCTTGCATCTGCGACGACGCTTTATCGAGGGAGGAGTCGTCACCGGGCCGCTGCGCCGCGCTGACATTGGGTTGCTTGAACTATTAATAAATAGACACGGCAACGTTTTTAATGAAGATTTTTTGAAAAATGTGACCCATATCAAAAAGTGGTTTAATTCATTCTGCTCGTTATTCTGATCAAACTATTTTCAGGTTTTGCGCATTTAACGTTACACGTTGTATATTTCAAAATACATACATATTATAGATAAATTACTCCCAGACACACACCAATGGTCGTGCTCATCACACAAACATTTGTCCTGGGTGGGAATCGAACCCACGACCTTGCGTTTAGTAGTCAGGGCCACTGACCACTAGACCAACAGGCCTGCCTCAGTGTGCATTTGGTTTGCTGAAGTTTTGGAATATTCAGTTACGTAGGTATGTACGCACGGCACGACACGGGACCAGGGCACGGGGGTGTATTGTGTGGAGGCGTTATCATTCATTCATTTCACCCGAAAGACTTCTACTGCTGGACATAGGTCTCTCCCAAGCACCGCCATTTCTGTGCTTTATTAAGCCAGCGGTTTCCTGCAGCCTTTACAAGGTCATCGATGGGGGCGTTAAATAATACAATATTATATTTATTCCAGGTAAACGTGTTTACTTCTACGCGCCTATTATATCACTGTTGTTTTGGTTGGTGGTGTTGGAAATAAAATCCTAATAGAAATAATTTGATAACTAATTCTAAATTCGTTTGAATTTTCAAATGCAACCAGACTTATTTTTCTGCCAGCCTGGACAACATAAGGTCGCCTTATGCAGATACAACCTTTGCAGTATTTATTTATAGGAGAACGAATAATTTACCTAACAGCTCCATGGTACTTTGACTGAGCAATGTTGCTCACAAGTGCAATAGCAATATATTGTAAAATATGTTCACTTGCTATTTTCGAGACGACAGGCTTTAGGAATGGCCGCCTCGTTTACACCCATGATTTGGGTTATAAGTTTTTGATCAAAATAAAATAAATTCAATTGAGTTTGAATGTGAATGTAGAATTATGAACGTAGTCGATACAGGACCTAAGAAGCCCGAAAGTTTGATAATCAGTCTTACCAAGAGACATCGTGTTAGGATAGGTTAGTTACCCAGTAACTGGATTGTGAAGGTCAGATAGGCAGTCACTTCATGTAAAATACTGGTATTCAGCTGCATCTGGTTACACTGATAGTCCACCTCAACATAGTTGGGAAAAGGCTAAGCAGATGCATGCATTTAACGAATTGCTGTCTTTATCTTCCTATATTATGTATTTACTAGCTGCGCCCCGCGGTTTCAACCGCATAGGTCTCGATCCCGTGAGAATTTCGGGATAAAAAGTTAAAATATTCTATAAAATATTATAAAAAATATTCTATGTATATTCTATAAAATATTCTATGTGGTAATCCAGGTTATAAACTATCTGTGTGTCAAATTTCATCAAAATTGGTCCAGCCGTTTGAGCGTGAAGAAGTAACAAACATACAAACACACACACACACACACACACTCACAAACTTTCGCCTTTATAATATTAGTGTGATTAAGAATTTTGTTAGTATTAACAGTCCGAAGTTTGGAAGTTGGCGGTGTGGTGACCCCGTGCCCGGAAAGCACGCTAAGTCCCATCCCATCTGACTATGACAGTGAGGGAAGAGAGAATGCACCTGCGTCTGCGCACGCACTTGTGCACTATATCTCCCACGCAAAAGGCTAGTCTCCGTTGAAATTTGCTGCCATTGTCGAAATACGGTCTGAAGGACTATATGAAATGCATTATCAATTAACAACACTTAATTATTCGAAATAAGTAGGTGCCTACACGCTTACACTAATATTACGATATTGATGTACTTCGTGGGTACTTATTTCGTTAAGTATAGGAAGGGGTAAGCAAATTATCATTATCATTTAAACAAGCTACTATTCTTATTCCTTCTCTGTCCATGCTGTAAGATTGTGGAACTCACTTCCGCCTAGCATTCGTGATTTAAAAACTATTTCTCTATTTAAATGTCGATTAAAAGAGCATTATCTTTCCTCTATACTGTGAGTATTTCTATATATATGTATGTATGTATATATATATATATATATGTGTATATATTTTCACATTATAATATGTGTACGTATATTTAATAGGAGGGGCCCGTGGCTAAATAATAACAGCCGCACAGGTCGATCGAACAGGTTAAGCTACGCTTGCCGCGGTTGGTCTGTGGATGAGTGACCATCTTCACATACCGAGACCCCTCCGTGCCTCGGAAAGCACGTTAAGCCGTTGGTCCCGGCTGTCATTCGTGGATCTTTGACAGTCGTTACGGGTAGTCAGAAGCCCGAAAGTCTGACAACCAGTCTTACCAAGGAGTATCGTATTACCCAGTAACTGGGTTGTGGAGGTCAGATAGGCAGTCGCTTCATGTAAAATACTGGTATTCAGCTGCATCTGGTTAGACTGGAAGCTAACTCCAACATAGTTGGGAAAAGGCTAGGCAGATGATGATGTGTACGTATATTTAATATGTTAGTTTTAGACTTCACACATTCATATTTTTCTCTTCATGTTCTCACACACTATTGTCTACATTTATTTTTTAATTCTCCTTTCGCAGGTCTGCCGGAAGAAATTTCTTAAGAAATAATACATAATTGTTTTTACTGTGTGTACATAAATAATAAAATAAATAAATGAAATAAATAAATTAAAATCACTTAAAAGTACTTTGCTAAAAACCCCGTCGATTAGCTTTACCAACTAGCTAGGTATCCCGTAAAACAGTAATTAAGTATCTAAGTAATTCTACCTAACTGTCCTAGTTCAAATGCATTCTTAATGACTGCCACGCGGCGATACTGAATTCCCTTTGTACAAACAACAGATATCCCTTTCCTACGAAGTTAGTCTTAAGTTACCAACTGCTGCTACTATTGAATAGATAAGTCCTGCGGGCACAGAATACATAATAGTACTACGTACAGAAGGGACAATCCCTTCCTCGCGCTCATATCAGATATCGCTCCTCACCCCGAGCTTCGAGGTATTCGTCGCTGACTATTTAGCAAGGGATGTACTGCTGACACGAACACACAATTTTGCGATTTAAAAGTTTTATTTGACTTTTAATCACGATCTTTGGATATTGTGCTTAAACGGATGCTTATCTTCATCGAGCAATTAAGCAATATTTAGTTAGGTACCTTATTTTGTCATTGAATAAATAAACCTCTCTTACATAATAACTATTATAACTAATATTATTTTTATTTCATTACGTACTCGACTATATAAATAAATAATTGAATGCTGCTCGTACAAGGTCACTTCATAATAATGCACACGTTCCGGCAGCGCCGTCGTCGTTCATTCGCCCGACGCAAATCGCGACACTTTCCACGTCATTTTTTACGCTACGCACTACAGCCAACCCTCCTAAAGCTCACGCATACATTACATCACGCATACAAACGTCATTTGGTTATACAACGTGTAACGTTAAATACGCAAAACCTGAAAATAGTTTGATCAGAATAACGAGCAGAATTGATTGAACCACTTTTTAATACAGGTCATATTTCAAAAAATCTTCATTAAAAACGTTGCCGTTATTAATAGGTCAAGCAAGCCAATGTCAGCGCGGCGCAGCGGCACGGTGACGACTCCTCCTTCGGTAAAGCGTCGTCGCAGATGCAAGAAACGATCAGAATGGCCCGTAAAACTAAAACAGCACATAAAACCTTCACAATTTTTTTTAATGACTTATTTTCTCTCTGAAATAAGTCAACTGAATTAAAAATCAGTTGGGGGGTCTGAGGTTTTGCGCATTTAACGTTACACGTTGTATACCTAGTAGTAATAGGTAATTATTTTGCGAGCGTTGTATGAAGTGTCCGAGGTGTGCTGTGGGGTAATTGCGTAATGATGGATCTACACGATACAGACTTTTGTTCGTACAGATACCTATACAGACAATGAAGTCCGAATAAAATAATAATAAAAAACAAATGTCGGTGCGTAACGCACCGAAATTTGTCTGTACTGCTTTGCTGCATAGACAAAATTTTATAGAAGTCTGTATGAAACCTGTATCGTATGGATCCACCATTACGCACCGACATTTGTCTGTACTGCTTTGTTGCACAGACAAAATTCTATAGAAGTCTGTATCATGTGGACCCACCATAACACAAAAACAGTTGCAATGGCATTTTGACAGTTCAACAACATTCATTGCGGTATTTACGTTGTTGAGCATACATATTTTTCGAACAAATGAATAAGTTTAAACGCAATTAAAATTGTTGCAACAAGGGTATATTATACCTCACTAAATAAAAAAAATAAAAAATAAGGAGAAAATCAATCATTTATCATTTAGCACAATGGGAGAAAAAAATGTGCGCCGACCCCACGTAACATGTGACAAGGGCAGAAAGGTAGTGAGCATAGAATTGTGGTTTTTATGGTGTGCGTTACTCCAGCGGAATGTTGTCGCTTTTCAGGATTTCGGCTTGACAGGAAATTAGTACCCCATCTCGTGTAATTGTGCCCGAAATTAATAATTTGTGCGTCCAGCCGATCCAAAGATATTCACGAAAAACAGATTTCGCTGGAGTAACGTTACTGCAGCGACATGTTTTTTTTACCCGTGGTCGTAGCTGAATACAAACTAGCTACTTAGATATATATAATTTGTGCCTAATTGTGCCCAAAAAATATAATTTGTGCGTCTTGAGGTTTCGGAGTTATTCAAGATTCCGCTGGGCTAACGTTTAGCAAATTGCTGTATCTCTTAAACGGCATGACATACAACTACGATTTTTTTTACTACGGTGGGTCTTAATTTGTGCTTAATTTGTGCAATTTTATTTTTTCTATAATTGACACCTTTGGATAATTAGATTTTTTTTTTCAAAAACCCTAAAATCGATCCTCGCGCTTCAATGAGAAACCCTAGAAACTTACCAATTATGGTGATTTGTACCTTTCATGAACTCAAAGCATCATGTGAAATTCGATGTTTATATTCCAACTCCTTAGAGAGTTATTCCATTTTAATTAAAATCTGGCCACGATATAATGTAACGCTCCAATACATGAGTTATTATTAAGTGACTGATATTATGATTATACTAATAATTAGTACGCTTATTAAATTGTTTATCCTTAAAGTTTCAGCTGAAAAAACCTTCTAACTACTTAGATATAAGAAAAAAACGATAGGAAAAGAAATCACACGATTAACCGAACAAATTCGAATTACTACATCAAAAGCGGGCTTACAGTACATTGTGCCAACCTTCTTAAATATGTAGTACAACATTTCGTTTTTGAAACAGTCTCTCACAAAAGTGTTACTTATAATTTATTGTTTTGTAAAACACGTAGGTATTACGTAGACACAGTGTGTAAGCCATAAATGATATTAAGGATTTGCAAACCTTTTAACTCTCAGTCAAATGTTAGTAAGTACAGCAATCTAATAAAGACCAAAGGTTTATTTGACGAGAAAGTGTATTTTTATTGCCAAAACATAAAAGGAAAAATACCTTTATAGATTTAGTTTTTAATTGAAATAAAATAGCATGATTGATACCTCTATATAAATTTTGTTTTATTATTTAGGTACCTACTTAATAAGAAATATTCACAAATTGATCAAATTAAGGAAAGTGGATGTCTATATTGTCTATCTCAGCCAATTCTAAAATACATCTACCCTATGCTATGCCGTCAGAACGACCGGGATAATAAAATATTACTTGGCGGGAATCCCCAGAGTTTGTAGTTGCTGCATTCGAAGTTGCCGTATGGAATGGTTTTTTGTAAACATTCTTCAATGAAAAACAATGGTACCAACATTCGTAAAACGCACTTTTAGTTCGGTTCGGTGTTAATTTTGTTTGACACGAGTAATTGGCCGCCAATTTCGTGTGTGGAGAGCGTGTGCGCATTATCTTTTTCCCAGTAATTCAAGGAATTGTGTGTATAATTACAACGCGTGTAATTTCGGCTGGACAATACGCATTGGCTTTGTGGTACATTGTGCTTATGGTCACGTAATCGCGACTGTTCGGCACACTATGATGTAAATGTGTGCGTGAGGCGAGTTTGTACAGACCCCAGCATATCAAGTTACCCGAAACTGTCAGATTTTCCCAATCAACTTTGAACCTTATGCTTTAGCGATAAAGTTGAAAATCTATTAAAGTAATCTGACAGATTGTAGTAGCAAGATGTACTGGCGTCTGTACAAATGGTCCAGCATACTTACTGTGCTTCACTTTCGATATGCGTGGCGCGGAGTCCTCCTTTTTTTATAAGTCTATGGTGATAGAAGTGCATATTCGTACATAATAATTTAAGGCAAGTGACGTCATCAGGCCATACGAACCAATATCGGTATGGAGTTATTAATATTTTTTAAATCTACTAAGTATCAAACTTTCGAAACATTATGTCTGTAATAAACTCGACAATAAGCGGGCGAGCGCGCACTGCGGTGCGTTTACGTTAGTTCTGCCGCACTGGGCGGGGCCTACAGTAACAAAACGCATGACCGCAGTGCGCGCACTTCAAAGACATTCCATACTTCACAGATTATGCGTTAGAAAAACGCACCGCAGTGCGCGCTCGCCCTTAGGTCACTTCCTACTCTCTGATAACTCTCTATGTCATATGTTTATGTAAAAGTAAATAAATAGTTACCTAATTAAACGTTTTGTACGCACCTGTACCCATAAAAATTCAATTATAATACTACCAATTTAAGAAGGTGGGCATAATGTACTGCGAGCCCGCTTTGATGTAGTAATTCGAATTTGTTCGGTTAATCGTGTGATTTCTTTTCCTATCGTTTTTTTCTTATATCTAAGTAGTTAGAAGGTTTTTTCAGCTGAAACTTTAAGGATAAACAATTTAATAAGGGTACTAATTATTAGTATAATCATAATATCAGTCACTTAATAATAACTCATGTATTGGAGCGTTACATTATATCGTGGCCAGATTTTAATTAAAATGGAATAACTCTCTAAGGAGTTGGAATATAAACATCGAATTTCACATGATGCTTTGAGTTCATGAAAGGTACAAATCACCATAATTGGTAAGTTTCTAGGGTTTCTCATTGAAGCGCGAGGATCGATTTCAGGGTTTTTGAAAAAAAAAATCTAATTATCCAAAGGTGTCAATTATAGAAAAAATAAAATTGCACAAATTAAGCACAAATTAAGACCCACCGTAGTAAAAAAAATCGTAGTTGTATGTCATGCCGTTTAAGAGATACAGCAATTTGCTAAACGTTACCCCAGCGGAATCTTGAATAACTCCGAAACCTCAAGACGCACAAATTATATTTTTTGGGCACAATTAGGCACAAATTATATATATCTAAGTAGCTAGTTTGTATTCAGCTACGACCACGGGTAAAAAAACATGTCGCTGCAGTAACGTTACTCCAGCGAAATCTGTTTTTCGTGAATATCTTTGGATCGGCTGGACGCACAAATTATTAATTTCGGGCACAATTACACGAGATGGGGTACTAATTTTCTGTCAAGCCGAAATCCTGAAAAGCGACAACATTCCGCTGGAGTAACGCACACGTTTTTATGTCAGCTGTAGCAAATTAAGCAATTGAATTGTTAGCTAAATATTTCGTTACAAATGGGCTTAGTTTGCAGAGTAAACAAACTGAAGTGGCAGTGGGCTGGCCATGTTTGTCGAAGGACTGATGGTCGATGGAGCAGACAAGTCCTGGACTGCATATCGGCAAGCGTAGTGTGGGACGCCTCCCAACTAGATGAACCGATGACCTAAAGAAGGTGGCTGGGACAGACTGGATGCGGAAGGTGTCCAGCGACTGCTATATCCAGTAGTGGACTGCGATAGGCTGGGTTGATTGGGCTGGTATTATCAATCAATCAACTCAGCCTATCGCAGTCCACTGCTGGACATAGGCCTCTCCCAGACTGCGCCACAACACCCTGTCCTCCGCCTTCCGCATCCAGTCTACCCCAGCCACCTTCTTTAGGTCGTCCGTCCATCTGGCTGGGGTTTGGGGGGCTGCTATTAAGCCTTGTGAAAAAGAAAATAACGACCTCTGATGAAGGTATGCCTTCGAAACAAATATGAATCAAGATTCACTTAGTTTCTATGAGTATTGAAATGTTGCATAATTATATTCACTAGCATAGATATCGAGTTTATTAATTATAATAATTTAAAATTTCCTCACACTAGGTATATCTGATGTTAATCGAATAGTGGATAAATATTAACTGGTTTTACGTAGTTTTTCCTTGAACTTTAGTGTTTACTTTTAAAGCAAGTACGTATATAGTAGGTATTGGGAGGCCTTTAATTTTGCAAGTTTTTTTTTAAATGTTTTTTGGTCGTTCATCATTACATGATTTAGTTTGAGGCTTTCTCAGAAATATAGAGCTCTAATTTTGAACATTCACTTAAACATAGATTTCTTATTATTTTATTTGTTTTAGAAAATCTTCAGGGATAATTACGACTTATATATTATAACTAGCTGTGTCCGCGACTACATTCGCGTGCATGTCGGAAAACAAATTGGATTTTATAGGTATTATTGTTATGCGCAGATCCCTATTTATTTTTCTACAATAAAAGCATCTAAGTTAGTCACTACACCCTAATACCAGCAACATCAGTTACACACTACACACAACACCAGACACACACACACACACACACACACACGCACACACACACACAGAGATAACATCAGTTATCTGCCAGTGAAAGTCCTCTCAAAATCGGTCCAGCCGTTTCAGAGATTAGCTGGAACAAACAGGCAGACAGACAGACGGGCAAAAAATGTTTATTTTTTTGCCAGGAATTTGAGATCATTTTCAAGTTATGGAACAACAAACTGAATGTCACACTTTAACAAAGTTTGAGTGGTGATTCAACCAAAAAAAATATTAGGAAAATCAATTTAGAATACATTTCACTAAAGTAGATAACTAATTTAGTGCAATAGTATAGTGTTAGCGCGGGCAGGTGATGCGATATGACGGGGAGTCGCGGGCAGAAGCTAGTTCTACATAAACAAATTAATCTACAGTCGCCAGCACATCAAGCTACTACAATCTGTCCTTTAATAGATTTTCAACCTTACGGCTGAAACATAAGGTTCAAAGTTGATTGGGAAAATTTGACAGTTTCTAGTAGCTTGATGTGCTAGCGTCTGTGCTTACACCTACCTACTTCCTAACACTTGCTGAACTTAACCGCCTACAACAATTCTCGCGGCAAAACGCACAAAACAAAAATAAAACAAACGAACCCAAACAAAATGTGCATCAGCCGCCGATAATAATACCTAATAATTAAAGTAACGATTCCGTCGTCGGCCTTGATCTCATTTATGAAATTATTTCTTCTTATTGCAGTCCCGAGTGACAAATGGAATCAGACGCGACGGATTCGAGTCCTTTACGAGGCTACTAACAATTGGGACAGAATTAAAGATTCGCATAAATGTATAATGAATATCTTCGCATTACTACTGTGGTGATTACATAAAAGAGATATCGTAATGAGATTGTAAACCCTGAAGGGACTGGTAGCCCTTTGCCAGCCAGGGCTTACAGTTTTCTTGTTAAATTATTTGCTAGGTATTTTCATTTAACAAGCAAAAATTCAGACCAGGCTACTATTTAACTGTGCCATTCCTAATATTAGGTCATCCCACTTCCAGTGTCATATTTTTTATTTCCAATATTTATGTATTGCGCAATGGTATGCAATAGTTAATACATGTGTTGTCTTGTACAATCATGTTAGTTTAATTTGGTGTGTTGTATTGTCAAGACGTGCATTGAATTAAAATGGAAGATTTAAAAAAAATCTATTAATGTAGTGGAGCAACGTATATTTCTAAAGTTTTGTGCTTTACTCAACTACTCTGGAGGAGTTGCGCACGACTTACTGGTAAAGTGTGTTGGTCGTAACGCCTTAAATAAAAGAACCGTACAGCGATGGCTTGAAATGTACAAACAAGGACGAACCACAGCTGAAGATGAGCCGCGAGCACCTCGATCATTATCATCGACTAGATTAGAAGCAAATGACAAAATCAAGGAAGCACTTCGTCAGTCACGTAGGGTCAGTGTCAGTGATCTCTCCACTCAACTTAACATTCCTCATTCCACTATACATAGAGTACTCACGGAGGATTTATGTCTGGTCAATAAAAGTGCAGTGTGGGTGCCCCACACTCTGAGCACGGATCAGAAGGAGTTTCGTTATGAAACTGCGCGTAGCCATTTATCGTGGTATTGCCGTAAGAAAAATATACTTAATAGATTCATATGCCTTGATGAAACTAGGGTCGAATTTTATACTCCTCGTCAAAGACATCAGTCACGATGTTGGGTGGAACCGAGCACTTCAGCTGAACATTTACCACGTGCAGAGCTACATGAACGAAAAATACTACTAATAGTAGCTATGGATGTCAGAGGCATTGCTTTTTGGAGAACTTATGATGAAAATACAACTATGACTGGAGAGCGATATAAGTCATTTTTAGAAGAAAATATTCCTATTTGGGCAGACGAACATCATATAACGAGTCCTATAATTTTACATGATAACGCCAGACCGCACAAATCAAAAATTGTTCAGAATTTAATTGAAGATAAAGGATGGATTGAAATTATTCAGCCGCCATATTCCCCGGATATGAATCCTTGTGATTTCAATTGTTTTGGCCATGTGAAGAGGAAATTGTCGGGTACTCGATACAATAGCAAAAAGGAGTTAGATATTAAACTAAAGAGCATTATTGATGAATTAAATGAAAGTGGTACTTTAAATGGTGTTCAAGATTTGCCAGCGGTCTAGGAGCGAGTGATTAATAGTGGTGGAGATTATTGATTAGTGTCACAAGGTTATATAGTATAGTAGTCAGTTTTTGTAAAATAATAATAATTAAAAAATATGACACTGGAAGTGGGATGACCTAATAAATAGCCTTTGCCCCAACCGGGAACGCAGTGGGGCTTACAAACATCAAAGCCTGACCCGGGAACGAACCAGTGCAGTGGGGCTTACAAACACCAAAGTAAGGGCGCGTTTCCATAGAAGCGGAGCTGGGCGAAGCGGAGCAGAGACGTGCAGGAATCGACTAATCACAATGGTTGAAATCCTCATTGCGTCACTCGTCTCGTCTGTAATTGGGCGATTCCTACACGTCTCCGCTCCGCTCCGCGCAGCTCCGCTTCTGTGGAAACGCACCCTAAGATAAAGGGGCATTCTGGTAAAGCTATTTCTTCAATTCTTAGCGTGTCGATGGTAATCAAAATGTGAACTTTATGAAGTCGACTACGAGATTCGGCTACGAGATTGGCGCCATCAGTATTTTCCATTAGATCCTGTCTTGTGCAGACGACAGGACACGCAGGGTATTATAAATCGTTTGTGTAACAGCACCACATTTACACTCCAGGGCGGAGTCGTCTATGAAGTTGCAATTTTCTGTCTGATGTCAAAACAAAAAAAAAAAAAAACTTCTTACAATCTATTTTGTTAGGCATTGTAACCAGAAAGGCTCGTGGCTAAGAAATAACAGCCGCACGGGTCAATCTTCAAGGTTAAGCTACGTTTACCTAGGTCGGTCCGTGGATAGGTGACCATCCATTACATACCGAGATCCCTTCGTCCCTCGGAAATTATATTAAACCGTGGTTACCGGCTGTCATTTCTAGATCTTGGATATTCGTTACGGGCAATTAGAAGCCCTAAAGTCTTGATCAATTAATAGTTTTACCTAGGTTTATGGAGCTCAGATAGGCAATCGCTCCATGTAAAATACTGGTATTCAGCTGCATCCAGTTAGACTGGAAGCCGACCCAAACATAGTGGGGAAAAAGGTAGTCAGATATAGGTAACCTAAAAGGTTCCCTTCCCTTTGACATTTCCTCTTAGGTACGTATTGATATTTCTTACCTGCAAGATTCGAGAGAATTTGCATTCATAATGACATTCCGTACGGTCCCAACAATTAAAAGTCCTGCATATATTTGGGATGCTAATAAGTCTAATTAGGTACCTAAATAACTACTAAAACAAAAAGATAACTCAATCAATCAATCAACTCAGCCTATGGCAGTCGACTGCTGGACATAGGTCTCTCCCAGACTGCGCCACAACACAACCTGTCCTGCGCCTTCCGCATCCAGTCTACCCCAGCCACCTTCTTTAGGTCGTCCGTCCATCTAACTGGGGAGTGTCCCACACTACGCTTGCCGATACGCGGTCTTCACGCCAGGACTCGTCTGCTCCACCAAACAATGCCATAACTAAACAATACCTATTCGTTTGATATGTCAGTGCTGTGTAAAGTTACGAAAACTTGTTGTGAAACAAATTGGCTACCATATTGTCTGTATTTTACTTGTATTTCTTTATTAATTAAGAGCCCTCTTACATTTTTTTTTGTTCGTAAATGGCTTCTCGTAGTTCAACCTATGAAGCTTTTTTTTATGAATTGATGATTGATATTATTTCCAAGTAATTCTATTTAATATTTACAATATACAAGCTAACACTAAATATACAGGGTTATTTTTAAAACACCAACAACCTCTTAAGAGGTACTCATCATTATGAACAACTTTTACTATGGGACCAAAACCTGAAATCGTGAAATAAAAATCAGCTGTTCCCTACATTTTGACGACTCGTACGAACATAAATGTAGGGAACAGCTGATTATTTTTTCGCGATTTCAGGTTTGGTCAGTACAATGACCTCTTAGGAGGTTGTTGGTGTTTTACAAATAACCCTGTATATACAACGTGTAACGTTAAATGCGCAAAACCTGAAAATAGTTTGATCAGAATAACGAGCAGAATTAATTGAACCACTTTTTAATATAGGTCACATTTTTCAAAAAATCTTCATTAAAAACGTTGCCGTGTCTATTTATTAATAGGTCAAGCAAGTCAATGTCAGCGCGGCACAGCGGCTCGGTGACGACTCCTCCCTCGATAAAGCGTCGTCGCAGACGCAAGAAACGATTAGAATGGCCAGTAAAACTAAAACAGCACATAAAACCTTTACAATTTTTTTAATGACTTATTTTCTCTCCGAAATAGGTCAATTGAATTAAAAAACAGGTGGGGTGTCTGAGGTTTTGCGCATTTAACGTTACACGTTGTATACAACGTGTAACGTTAAAAAAATTGTAAAGGTTTTATGTGCTGTTTTAGTTTTACTGGCCATTCTGATCGTTTCTTGCGTCTGCGACGACGCTTTACCGAGGGAGGAGTCGTCACCGGGCCGCTGCGCCGCGCTGACATTGGCTTGCTTGGCCTATTAATAAATAGACACGGCAACGTTTTTAATGAAGATTTTTTGAAAAATGTGATCCATATTAAAAAGTGGTTCAATTAATTCTGCTCGTTATTCTGATCAAACTATTTTCAGGTTTTGCGCATTTAACGTTACACGTTGTATAATTATGATGTACAAGTAATTAACAAAAAAAAAAAAAAGAAAACGGCAGGAGCTCATTGGGTTTCACTAATTCAACCTATGAGGTTGCTTCTGCATAACCTTCAGCATAATCGTCTGCTTAACCGGGCTTGCCTGTGGATGCCTCAATAAATTAAGGCCTCCACTCCGGGCGAGCGCGCATCGCCGGCGCAGTGAAATATACAGGGTTACTGGTAACTCGACGTATTCCTTGCAGGACATCATAGTAGGGTTAAAATGCAACAAATTAAGCCACCAAATGTTCTACCGAAGTTCAGTAGTTTTTGAGTTAGTAAGGGTTTTAGATTTTTTGTGAAAAATCCCAGATTAAATTATTTGAAGCCAATTTGAAAATTATTCACGGGGCGGCTGTACTGAAATTGGAGTTATTATCATAGTTGACGCCGTAGCGGATCGTTTTTAATAATTAAAAGTTCAAAATGACTAAAACTTTGGTGAAGATCACTAATCAAACATTTTTTTTTTGTAATTTTTGCTATTACTTCATACAAAATGTTGTCTTAGCACAAAAAAAATACTACACCAGGTTCACAAATTATTAGTAAAATATCCTTGTCTTATCAGCTATCCAAAAAGGTATGAAAGTTAATACAAAGTCTTGGACTGCATTATGAAAATTGTTTTTGATTTAGTACAAGAAGGTGTTTATTCGGAAAATCAAATTAAACAATTTCGTGAAAATTATTATTATTTTTAATCAATATCAATTTGTGGTCTTTAATAACATGTATTTCACACGTCTTGTTCGAAGTGCTGCCCTCTGTTTCGAATACATGCTCTTATTCGCTTCCTCACTTCGGTATTTGTGATTCTTGATGTGATTGTGGTCCTCATCTGGTCCACCGCATCTGTTATTCTCTCCCTTAGTTCTTCAATTGAATTTACGGGGGTCACATAAACTAGGTCTTTCATATGACCCCAGACGTAAAAGTCTAGCGGCGTCAGATCAGGGCTTCGTGCAGGCCACGGAATCGGCCCACCGCGCCCAATCCATCGGTTTGGATAGTTTTCATCCAGCAATTGTCGAATTGTGATGCGGAAGTGGGCTGGACATCCGTCATGTTGGTATATCATGTTTGCCCTTCTTTCTTCGGGTACATCCGTGAGCAGTGCTGCTAAATGATTTCTTAGGAAATCTTCATAAAGTTCCCCATTTAATGTTCGGGGTAAAATATGTGGGCCTATTAACTTATCGTCGATAATACCCATCCAAACATTAAGCGAGAACTTACGCTGCGATGCGGTTGGTTTCAGTTTCTTAGGGTTTCCTTCTCCCTTCGGTGCCCAGTAATGTAAATTGTGGTAATTTGTGATACCATCACGGTCAAAACATGACTCATCGGTCCACAGAATGTTTTTCAAAAAGTTTTCACCATCGGCATCGGCATTTAGCATGAAACGACAAAATTCAAGCCGTCTCTGCGGATCTCCCTCTTCTAATGACTGCACGGGTTCTTAGTGGTATGGATGTCGGCCTGACAAGTGAACTACAGACCAGACTTTCCACTGTGACATACCAAGCTCACGCGCTACGATGTTTGTAGATATGTTGGGCTCGTCAATAAAACGTTGAAGAATCAGCTCCTCGTCCTCAGCCGTGTATCTCCGAGAACGACCAGTGTCAATTTGCCTGCTTCTTTGACCACTGCCAGTTTCAGATAATCGCCGATAAGTCGATCCAAAGACACTAACGTGGGGGAGTCGGCGGTTTGGAAAGCGCAGTTGATATGATCTTCGCGCCTCAGCAGCGTTACCGTCACAAAGTCCGTAACAGTACAATATGTCAGCGTATTCTTGATTAGAATATGCAGCCATAGTCAGCACTTATGAACGCACAGCACAACACAAGAGCAAGATATGGGGCAACAGTCAGGGATATAGCCAGATAACAAAACACGAACTTGCGCAACGTAGTGTTGTAACTAACTAACGCTGACGACCAGATTTTGTGAAGTCGCACCCTGTCTCGTACCGAGGGAACAATAGTGACCAATCATAAAGCTTGCCGAGTATTTGGAATTCAAACGCAGGTAAAAACTACGAATAATACGACGGTCGACCTATTGTTCTAGAACAATAGGTCGACCGTCTCGCAATTTTACCTGCTCCCCATAAAACTTCTATCTTTCCCTGTCACACACGCAAAAGTATTGACAATCATACCTTTTTGGATAGCTGATAAGACAAGGATGTTTTACTAATAATTTGTACACCTGGTGTAGTATTTTTTTTGTGCTAAGACAACATTTTGTATGAAGTAATAGCAAAAATTACAAAAAAAAAAAATGTTTGATTAGTGATCTTCACCAAAGTTTTAGTCATTTTGAACTTTTAATTATTAAAAACGATCCGCTACGGCGTCAACTATGATAATAACTCCAATTTCAGTACAGCCGCCCCGTGAATAATTTTCAAATTGGCTTCAAATAATTTAATCTGGGATTTTTCACAAAAAATCTAAAACCCTTACTAACTCAAAAACTACTGAACTTCGGTAGAACATTTGGTGGCTTAATTTGTTGCATTTTAACCCTACTATGTTGTCCTGCAAGGAATACGTCGAGTTACCAGTAACCCTGTATATAGTAGGTACTTTTATTTTACTTATTAAAAAATCAAAATATCATTTTTTTTTTTATAATTGATATTGTTTAAGCAATTGTTGGAGACTATTTTGGTATTAATACCACGTGAAAATGATGTAGAAGTTCGGAGGTTTCCCGTAGAAAATTGAATTGTGTCCAGTCGTTTTTTCTTAATTTATAAGGCAAACAACATTTTTTTTTTCTATCAGTATAAAAGTATATGATATTTGTGATATGAGAAAAACTGTTTTGATGGATTAGATTTAGCAAAATCTGCAAATTAGAGCTCTCAAATAAGCTCTCCATGAGTTTTTTCCTAAACATTCATCAGGAGAACGATTATTGCTAAATAAATAAATAAATAATAAAAAAAATCGCTATATTTATCGCACGAACTATATTTATCAATTAATTTTTATATATACCAAACAACGAATAGTACCAGGAAATCATGCATCTACGCGCATTTTTGTAATAGGTCCCTTAAAGGCTAGACGCATACCAACACCACTAGTGTAGAAATAAAGAGACACCTAACGTCACGCCTGTACTTCCCGAAAGGTTAAGCAGAGGTTTACCTAAATAAGTATTCAGATAAACCCCATATTTCGCCATTTACAAATGTTGAAGTCCCATGTAATTTATAGGGGTTCGAGCTTATTGTCATCAACCCAGCCATAGACTCCGGGCTGCTACTGAGGAATTCCAGATGGAAAAAAACTCAATAATACATTGCCTGACTCGGGAATAGCGTTGAAAAAAGCAGGGAAAATTCCCGTTTCTTTCCAATTCCGTTTGTTTATTTTTTCAATATTTCCTTCTATAGTTTCAAGAAAATTTGCCAGTATTATATTTCATGTGGTTTTTTTTTTAATATAACCGAAAAATATGAAAGAATCGGGAAACTTTTTTTTTTCAATCCGTAAATTGAACTCCGCCCCCCTGTTGTGCATCTAGTATTCTAGCTGTCAGTTGTATAAATAGTTTTATCAATTTAAGTGCTAGTTCCGAGAATTAGACATTGAAAAAAACAACGGAATTGGAAAGACACGGGAATTTTCCCTGCTTTTTTCAACGCTACTCGGGAATCGAACCTAAGACCTCAAGCTAAGCAGTAGCGCTTGCGAACACTAGACCAACGTAAATAAAAAAGGGGAACCACTAAAAGGTTCGCTCCTCTTACAAGGAAAAGATAGTGAAGATTAAATGTTACAAGATATAGCTTTTTGACAATTCTTGTTTCTGCCAGTCAGCGAGTACCACTAATACGACCATCTTCATGTCGCAACGTTTTCAGTATTTTTTTTTTCCATACAATGTTTTCAGAACATCATTTTTGTATTAGAAACATACCATACCTTAATCCTTCGTATCCGAAACGTGGATCCACGCGAGACACAATGGCTTTTTAATTATTTTTGTAATTACAGCATTCTCATATTTCATTTTCATATTTGTTTGGGCTTTACGCAGTTTTGTCTATAAAACAATAAGATTTAAATACACTTTTACTTGATCGAGTAAAAGAGTGGGTACCTATTTAGTCGATTTAGTAAAAAAGTATATTTGATCCTACCCAAAACCACCAAAAATCTGACATGGCGGGTATACCTAGCAAAAATATTAAAAAAACTTTTTTTGTATAAAAAAACAACCGGCTTCAAAAAAAACACTACAAAGTTACCAACTTTAATTTTGGAAGTCGGTGTCGTTGGTTCCTCATTTTCGTTTTTTGACACCGACTTCCGAAATTAACGTTATTTTTCACTTTGTAGTGTTTTTTGGAAGTCAGCTGTTTTTTTATAAAAAAAATATATTTTTCACTTTTTAGTTATACCTACCCCACCCAAATTCATATGTTATGTAAATATCAGTCACAGGAAGCTATTAAAACATCATCAATATAAAATAAGTGGAAAAAAATCGTTATGTAAATATCAGTCACAGGAATCTATTAAAACACCATCAATATAAATTAAGTGGAAAAAAACCGTATTATTAAAGCTAATTCAAAAACTACCCAAGCAAAGTTAATAAAATTTTAATTAATATGGGACCACCCCCCATTCCTTAACCATAAAAAAATGAGACAATTTTGCAAATCCGTCTGTGACGGCGTTCTGCCCGAACATACATGAAAAAAAATATATATAAACAGAATTGAGAACCTCCTCCTTTTTTGAAGTCGGTTTATTAAATCAATTCTTAAACAAAAAAGTTATGCCAGAATTTACTTGCAAGATTAGAGGTACTCCAATAACAACTTTGACAGAAATGAGGGTGTACGGGGGTATACTGAACACATCTGCGTACTGCATCTGCCTTTATAGGGTACAGAGGTGATGTTATGTTGTGCGATTGCGTAAACAATGTATACATATGCGATAGCAGCAATCGCGGTTGTTTTACTGCTATTTATTGAAGAGTTCCGTTGTCTGTCTCCGAAACTCATCACCAGGACTTTACGAAATTTAAATAGGATATTTTCGGAATAAACCTCTATCGAACGAAAAAATAATTTTACAAATCCGTCCATATATGACGGAGTTATGCACGAACATACAATTAAAAAAATAAAAAAAACATCCGAATTGATAACCTGCTCCTTTTTGAAGTCGGTTAAAAAAGAACTGGTATCGATTTAATAAACGTTTATTATTCAGTTAACTTGTAAACACTGCTTTCATTTAATAGTACCTACCTACTGACAATCAAGCCAATATTACGTAATAAATAAGTATGGTCTTATATTCGCCAACTCGTTTTTGAAATATGTTTCCAATCTCTTTTAATGGTGTCCAAAATACAATCGACGGCGACTGATATCTTTTTAGATAATAAAATAAAATCTTTTTAGTTCAGGCTTTAAAATCCATAGAATGTTAGTACAGTAAAACTTATGACATGAAACTATAGTATAATTATATATTTTTTAAATACACCATAATTATCTATTTATTAGGTGGGTTTTTACCTAGGAATGTTAAGAATCTTTAGAAGAAACTTTATTATGAGTTCCATTTTTGTATCATGTAAATTTATGTCAGTGACAGAAATGAGATTTATTCATAGGAAAAACCCTGTTGATAGTCAAAAAGCGCCATTCACGCTAACGACTGTTGAGTCGTGGGTTAAAAAATTTCTTCATAAGCCGTCCAAATAGTCGACTTAGCATTAAATGACTCTCACTGAGATGGTTATTAAATCATAAAAAGGTGAACAACCTCAAGTTTACGCCACTACTACGCTAACAATATCTGTGACTAGATAAGTCAATACATTTCTTAATGATAGTGATACTACCGGTCTTACTAATATTTTTTCTACAATGATTTCTTTAACTTTCGATTAAAAATAATTAATATGTTTGCCAGACTAGTGGTGTTTGCACAGCCGTAACGATTATACTAATTGGTATTCAAGCGTCAGAGTCGTGAAGCTATCGGAACAATGTTGGTCGATGCGTAACTCAAGGTACAAGATAAATGAGCTACATATTTATTAAAAGTGGTGTCGTCGACAGTGAGACCTGTGTTATCGTATCGGGCGAGATGCGAGCGACTCGTATGCGCGACGCACTCTCATATCGCGCTTAATTTTACAACCTGACATTTACTGCTCAGGTTTTTGGAAACTACAGATGAATAACTACGGATTAAACGAATAGTCACCTTCGGGTGCCGGTGGCGTACAGTGCAGTGTGTGATATAATCCGAGAGCCCGAGGACTTTTACTGACTCTCACTTTTCTGGCGCCAAGCGAACATGATTACGAGTACTGAAAATATTAGCAGTGTCAACGAGCTCACTAGATCAAACATACGTCTCACAGGCTCCCAAAAATGTACGACATGGAAGGAGCAATCCAAAAAGACTATAAAATACGTCAAGAGTATTTTCCGCGAGACCACGGTCGAGCCTTGTTTGTTTATTTACATGTTGTGCACCGCTATATCTTCTCTAGCCGTCATGAACATGCACCTGGATAAAGCCTGCAGGGTCAATTTGAATTATGGATCGGACATTTGCGACCGCATTGCGAGAAGAAATACGAGTGGTTTAGATCAGGAGGATAAAGAAATACAATCATTGGTCGCAGGAGTGGTGGCGTGGAAGTTCCCTCTTCAGACGGCGATACCAGCGGTGATGGTGCTATTCGTAGGAGCCTGGAGCGATAAGTACAAAAGGAGAAAAATATGCATTTTGTTTCCATTTATTGGAGAGATTATTTGCAATGTTGGACTATTATTTGCTACGTACTTTTTTAATGAATTGTCACTGACTGCGACAGCTTTGATCGAAGCGTTGCCTGCGGCGTTCACTGGCGGGTACATCATCATATTTATGGGAATGTACAGTTTTATGGCCGATAGAACTACGATAGAAAATAGGACATTCCGCCTGGGGCTCGTTACTATATGTGTGACGGCGGGGACGCCGACTGGGACTGCTTTGAGTGGGATATTGTTGCGTGCTGTGGGTTATTATGGGGTGTTTTCTTTATTATTAGCTTTGTACACTTTATCCTTCTTATATGGTGTGTTCAGACTTGAGGATGTGCTGCCTCCTTATGAGGTGAAGAGTTTTATTGTTTCTGAGAAGGTCAAGGAACGGAATGTGCTGAAGGACGTGTTTGAACTAGTTGGCAACACTGTGATGGTGGCTGTGAGGACTCGGGCCCTTAGGGGCAGGACTCAAATATTTTGTGTGTTGCTGCTGTATCTGCTTATGGTGGGACCACTTTACGGTGAGTTACTATATTCATTGCTCTACAACTATGACATTGTTTTAGCAAAATTATCATATTTAAATGAATATTTTATTTCCTTTATAACACCGCGGTAAAAATACTAAAGACTGCTTGTCACAATGAGACGTCGAAAGTGGGTCATTAACTCATTACTCCGTCTGGATTTGTTCTTGGCTCTCAGTTAATAAATTTTCGTTAAGAGCCGTGTATACATTGGCCGATGTAGGCCCTTTTGCCATTCGTTTGTTTTTAATGGATCGCGCACGTCTTGAACAAAATTTTAAACGGAAACTTTTGCGTTTATGTATGTATTCTTGAATCTACGTCATGTTTAATAATCCTTGTTGTTTTGCAGCAAAAAAGGATTTACTTCGTGTGTCTGAAGTGAATTTAAATAAATTATAAGTAAGGTTTTTGCTTCAGTAGTTTCAAATGACCATTATAAATTTTAGATCGTGAGAGATACCTAAGCTAGTACTTAAACCAGTCATAAAAGATGGTTATCGATCTTTTATTACTTTCTAGACATTAAAATTTATATAATAATACGTCTGTCAGTTACACGAATTCAAAAGGTTGCAACATTAATTTTAACACATAAACTAAGAACAAAAAAGAAAACACCAGGAAGAAAATGCACCTGTAAAAAAACTATAGATGGACAGTATTAAATATATGTAGGTACAATTATACCAGGTATTAAATCGAACATTGTTTATCCGTGAGGTGCGCACGCGGCCCGATTCACTAGCCCACTATCTAGAAGGCAAGCCGGTAAATAACTAGCAAGCCTTGACTCCATTGATTTCCTGTTCACTTACTTCACTTGCTCGAAAAAACCTAAGTGCCACTTATTATTTATTTTACGTATAGAAACTGGTGAAACTGATGAGACGGTATTCGCTGTGTAAGTTAGTTACATTCATAGAATATTATGCAACTGAAATGAAGTTGTTCATAGTTTTAGCGTAGACATATTGTTTAATTACAAATATATATTATTTATAATAAATTAAATATTTGAAAATAAATTTGTAAATAATAGGCGACTCCATTTTTCGTATGTAAAATAGTATATAAATAATAATACTTTCCAACCATAGCTAACAAAACATGATTATGTTTTTAGTTTCAAGTAATTCCGGTTCAGCAACGATTTCTAAAAATATTTCCAATTTTAATACCTAAACATCTAACGGCAAGGAGTATTCAGTTCGATCACTTATGTAATTATCCTTGAGATAAGTGTATGCATTTATTTATTTCGATTTTTTCATCTAAGCTTTTTATTTTACAGTTCGTACCAGCAGGTACGAAATTAATTGGTTAATTTTCCTCATTTAGTTCCCACGAAAAAACATACATACCTACTATAAGGCCTTTTGTACACGGTACGGTTTCTTCACGATAAAGCGTATAAACCGCACCGTAGAAAAATCGTGTCGTCAATAAGCTTCCATAGTGGTCCATACAACACTGACGACCGTGCATACACACGGCGAATAAAGGAAAACGTGTGTACAAAGAGCCTAGGGCGGTCGCATAACATAACTTTGTAGTTCTAACTTTGGACCCAGGTTTAAACTACCGGGTAATTTTTTAATTTCAAACTTTATTCCAATTGTCTGTGTGTAAAGTTTATAATATAATATTGAAAAGTTAGACTCGGTTTTAAAGTCAGTTTTTGTAATAAAAACTTTGACTTTGTCGTAATAAATGAAATTATAAAATGGCTCGTTGGTTTAGGTAAACCCAAAGTTCGAACTCGTTTTGTAATAAAGCCTGGAATACACAATGCTTGTAACCTGCACAAAAGTATGCAAGTACAGACGCCAGCACATCAAGCTACTCGAAACTGTCAAATTTTCCCAATCAAGTTTGAACCTTATACTTTAGCGGTAAAGTTGAAAATCTAATAAAGAAATTTGACAGATTGTAGTAGCTTGAGGTGCTGGCGTCTGTACTTGCATGCCATTATGGTATTCACAAATCAAAAGTTGTTATGGCACTCATAATGTATTCCGGGCTCAAGGCTAAGCCAGTCTGTTCTACGTAACCACACTTTGATAATCTTTATAAGATGCTGTAAAACAAAATATAATCGAAACAAAACTACTAAAAAATAATACTGACAAATGCATGAGGCTTTAAGTACTCATTTAAAATGTACCAATCTGATTTCCGTTAATGCTTCAACACTGTGCTGATTAATTGAGTATCGTTAAAAAATATTGGTCAAGTGCAAGTAACGTCGCGCATCGAGGGCTTCGTACCCATTTAAGACTAACACTTTATCGAGCAAAAAAGTGGCTGATCGTATCCCACTTTTGTTTTCCAGAAACCGTTAGTTTGTAGTCTGAACAGCTTTTATTTTTGCAACAATTTTTGCAAGCTTATTTTTATTATTTGTCTGAATGCAAACTCAGAAAATTATTAACATCAATTAAACATACATAAAGAAGTTATAACACAAAATTTACCTTTTCAATACACTGTAAGGAACCCTAAAAATCACGAAACCACACCCACTTTCACAAGCTGTTTAAGGCAACTCATGTGTTGTATAACAAAGGCAGGAGACTGACGAATAAATAAGATTTCACAAATGTCAAACTATTGAGATGTTGTTGCATAATTTTTATACAAGGGAAAAAAGTAGTTTATTAATAATTTACTTAAATATTTTATTTCGAAACCATGGCAGTTTATACGTTTTAATGTTAACACAATAGGTGACAATTCTTGGACATCAAACTCTGCCCCATAATTTCTCGAAAGACAAACCAAAGAAATCGCCGTCCTTCATTTAGATAAATAAATAAAATTGAAGTATGTTTGTAATGTCAAAATAACAGCTTTTTACTCGTTTGAAAGTATATACGGTACTCATAACAAAAAAAAAACAATTTTTAAAAATATTGTCCTGTCTGTCGGTTTGTTCCGGCTAATCTCCGAAACGGTAAAACTTATTTTGACGGGACTTTCATCGGAAGAAACCTGATGTTACAAGGAGTAACATAGGTTAATTTTTTTTAATAAAAATAATGAGGGTTCCGCGCAAAAAAAATAATTAAACCCAATTTGTTTTCCGACAAGCACGCGCGGGCATAGTAAATAATAAATAAAGAAAATAAGATCTAACACGATCACAATATCAATAATTGGTACTACTTCATGCTAATAATAATAACTTATTATTATTATTGTTAAACAAGTTTTGTTTCTTAGCTCTTTGGCTAGTTTCAGCTACATTAACGGCCCTAAGCCAAGTGTCAATGTAGCGTGTGTGGTGAATTTTTACCACGAAGAATGATTGTTATGAGGAGATTTCATGTTACTCAATTTGCATGAACTTCCTCACTATTCTGCAAGTGTTCAAAATTGCGGCTTTTTGAAGTGTTATGTAAATTGAGTCTTTCAGGTCTATTGGTTTAAGGCGGTGTGTAGTCTGTGGTGGAGGTGATTGGGTATAACACCTGTCGTGGATACAAGAATGGGTACTACGTACACTTTTTTCGTCTCAAAAATCTGGTTACTTCGTCCTTCAGTTCAGCGTATTTACTGACTTTATTATTATTATTAGCATGAAGTAGTACCAATTTATTCTTTGTTTTTAAGTAACATAAATCTTGCAGTCTCTTACTAGATTCTTACGAAATTGTCAACAATCATTCTCCTAGCGTTTTTTCCTCAGATGCACCATTCATTCATTTAGTCACACTACAACCACAAATAAACGTAACTCACTACCTATTGCGTCAATAAAGGGTACTAAAGACAATGCTCCGTTTCCAATCACAGCAAGCTACTAAAACTAAGTGCCTGATACTATTTGCCCTACTTTAGCTACATCCTTAAAAGTAATAGTTACGTGTGAATCACATCACTATCACGCAGGACTCAATAGTTTGACCTGGCCTGCATGACCACTATTGGAGCTAGGGACGTAACCATTGTTAAAATTTTTGCCACGTGCATTCCACGGAGCCTCATCGGTAAAGCAATGTATGTACGGCCTTGACCGACACGGGAAGACAAGTCCCTATCTATTGCAAAAGTTACACTTGCTGTCATCGGGCTAAAACAACGTAAATAAAGGTAAAACAACGACATAAGGTTTGTTTGCAAAGGTCCTTCTTGATCCTCAACTTTTATAATATCTAGGCCAATTATTCAAGTTTATGATAAGAAGCGACCGACTTTAGAATGCGTTACACCCAAATGAGAAGTCGCCAAAAATGAAAGTTTACACAAATTCCATTTTGATTTTTAAACTTGTTTGTGCTTAACCAAATAAAATTAAAAATCCCCTTGCAGACGGTACCTACACAGCCTTGGGGCAGTGCATTCAATTGTTCTTGTAAACACGTTGGTATCTCAGAGTAAAATAGTGCCTAAAGTTTGATAATTATCTTAACGAAAACTATAATAAAGTACCACTTCATGATAAATATTCTGGGAAATTCTAAATTATTTACTTAATGTTTCAAACTAGAAAATCGTATGAGTAACGTCCCACATGGAAAACACGTTACTTATCGTACACATAGAGATACAAATACCAAGAATTAATATAGAAAAACTTCGCGAATTCCATATTTATAGGATACAGAACTAATTATTGTTCTATTTTGCATCTGTATCTAAAGTAGAATCGCTTGTTGAACGGGACATTAAAGCAGCTGAATCGATTCTACCTGGCAAAAACAGAAAGTAATAAATTCACCTTTATTTTTGTACAAGCAAGTATTTTTACCGGCAATTCTGTATTTTCTCTATATTTATTTATATATTTTTTTTTTATAAATTTACGCTATTTTTGTACAATCGAAAAAAGTACATACATTATTAGCGGTAAAACATACGACGCAAAGAAAAGACACAAACACAAAAAGAACAAGTTAGTGGAAAATATAAGTACGACACAAGCAAAACCAAACCAAACAAACCGCAAACCTTATCAATTAATTAACAAACAATGATTGATCGTGGTTTTTTAAAGAAGACAGGCCGCCGCATAATACGATTTTCTGCCAAAATAAAACAGGAATTTAAATTCCACTTTCTTGTGTAAGATTCTCCTACACTCGAACTAAAGCAAAGATATTCTTACTTCAAGGTCAAATATGGCACACATGACCTCAAACACAATCGCATTTTAACCATCTTTTCAGGAGGTCAGTGACGGATGTCCGCAAAAATCATAAAAAAAAAAATACTCAATTTGCCTACAGTTTTGCTTGGTAAAATGTGTTTTTAAAAGAACGTTGTCCTTTACTCTGGTGGCAGAGGGCGAGGTGTTGTTTTACCTTTATGTATGTGCCACTGTACACCATCCTAAGTGTATCGCATTAAGCCTAGATAAAAAATGAGTTAGATGTACCCTTCACTGTGACTGTGAGGTACGGCAGTTTTATGACGAACGAAAAAAAACCACGTTCACTATTTTGTTTTATTTTATCCTGCTCGAGAAACTTACAGCTAATATAGTGTTCTTAAACAATATGCAATTGAAGGCCATTTACAAGTTTCCTTTGATATACACTATAGCATTGTATCACAAAGGTGTGAAAATAATATTCATATATTTGGGTCGAGTAGGTAATGAAGTTTTGTATGGGACAGTCGATATTTTTTTCGCTATTACGACATTGGTCCCATGGAGAAAGTTGTTCAGTTTGATGGTCTGTACCACGCCCTTAAATATGACCACACCCTTAAATAAGACCAATCCTGATTTACTTGGTTTCGACTTAACATGTCTTCTACTTCCATATATCTTTTTCAGTAGTCATAACAATGTTCACCCGTTCTACCTAGTTAATTATTAAACACATAGTTGCCTTTCATACTAAATAAGTCTAGCGTAAAAACCAGATGATTACTACGTGTAATAAACATTAATAAATCGATTTAATTCACGCTATTATTAGTCGTATTAGCCAGGCAATTGGCTGTATTAAACCACAATGAAATTAGCAATTTCACAGCGCTAGTGGTGAACTAATTATTTGACAATACAGACATTTGAATGTAAAGGGAATTGAATTCCTCTGTGAATTTAATCAGGTATTTATTCTGTGAACTATACAAATTGTAAGAGAATCTCCAAGGATGCTCTCCAATGTATGTCTTATGAAGAAACAGAAAATTTACTAACTGTGTCAAAGTATTTCACCTACGTTAAATATAGAAAGTAAGAGTTAAGCTACTCAACATATAATTATTTGTCCATTTTAAACTTTTGTTTATTTATTAATTTTAAAAGACTAGTTTAGCTCTTCTCGCCTGAAACACAGGATTACCTAGTTCAGGCACGTAAGTCTTAGTATTATAATTTTTATTTAAGCAAAACTGTACTAATTTTCATGCCTTATAATTTTTGAATAAATATATTATTATTATTATTTATTGTTCAAAACAGTCTTTTTCATTTGTTTTGTATAAAATAAAAAAAAAGTTAACTGTCTTATAACAATAATATTATGTGTAAGTGGGATCCGAGTGCCCACTTAGTACTTCGAGACATCACCAAGCAGTTGGTTGACTCTTCACGTCAACAGAGGGAGGGCCTGTTTTCGGCTAAAGCCAAGCATTGCCATACAATGTGGCAATTCTGCCAGCCTTTTGAGCACTTTTTCTATTGACAACAATACGACAGAAATGTTGCCTACATTTCTCTCAATTAGGTAAAATTACCGTACGCAAAATACGCGCATTGACGTGGAGTTGCGGAAACCAGCCCGTGTTACCTATTACCGTAAATTAAATTCTTGTCAAAAAAAAAAAAATATATCATCATCATCATCATCATCATCATCATTATCATAATTTCAGCCGAAAGACGTCCACTGCCGGACATGAGCCTCCCCCATGCACCTCCACTTCGACCGGTTTTATGCTTCTCGCATCCAACGGGTTTCTGCGGCTTTCACAAGGTCGTCGGTCCACCTTGTTGGAGGCCTTCCAACGCTACAATACATATTTACTATGAAGAGCTTCTAGATAACACATGTTCTTAAGGATTTAGGCTTCCTTTTTTTTTTTGGTGGGAAATTATCAAACAACTTCTGCCGCTCTGAGCGGAGCGGGAGGGCGTGTCAGACTTTTACTGAGTAAAACCCACCCGTGTTCCTTCAGTTGCTTGTGCCAAGGGCCACGGTACGTCTTTCGAACCACCCGCGACCCTGGCAAGCATCGGCCCCAGCGGACCCCGCCAGTTATTGCTGACAACTCTTTGAGGCGCGCGTGGAACACAACGCGCCGTCGACCCGGGCCTGGTCCTTACCGGACGGTGAGCTGCCCATTGCTCGCCGCCCGCAAAGGATTTAGGCTTCCTTTGGTAGTGAGCTGTCGTGCCAACAGATTTCTCACAATTAATTTATAAATAGCGAAAATAGAGGATACTGCTCTTGAGTGCTGCCAACCTCATGGCGAGAAGTACATTCTTATTTACTTTATTATTGTTGATCACATTTCCCCCTACTTATCCTCGTTTCCTATATTTAGCTCGCGAAATTCAAAATGTCTTACGGTTTTTTTTGGAAATTGTAGCGCTATTCCAAGTTATATTTGATGGAAATAAGACTATAGTTATCGTGAAAATACTGTGACGATTTGCAGCAAATATAAAGAGGGGCCCGTGGCTAAATAATAACAGCCGCATAGGTCGATCGATCAGGTTAAGCTACGCTTGCCGCGGTTGGTCTGTGGATGGGTGACCATCTTTACATACCGAGACCCCTCCGTCATACCTCGGAAACGTTAAGCCGTTGGTCCTGGCTGTCATTCGTAGATCTTTAACAGTCGTTACGGGTAGTCAGAAGCCCGAAAGTCTGACAACCAGTCTTACCTAGCGGTATCGTATTACCCAGTAACTGGGTTGTGGAGGTCAGATAGGCAATCGCCCCATGTAAAATACTGGTATTCAGCGGCATCTGGTTAGACTGGAAGCCGACCCCAGCATAGTTGGGAAAAAGGCTAGGCAGATGATGATGCCGCAAATATAATTTCAAGAGATATACTGTTTTTTTTAATGATTATAATTTAGTAATTACTTTATCAATATCGCTGCAAATTTAATAATAATCAAAATACAACGTAACACAGCACTGCAATTTTAAAAAAAGTAAGTTTTGTATTTCACCGGCTACCTTAACGAATTCCTCTTAAGCAAGAAGATAAACAAAAGAATACACAACCTTTTTCTTTTTCTTTTTTCAGGTGATTCGCAAGTGGCGTATCTTTACGTGATTCGCAAATTCGGGTTCACGGAGGTTGAATACAGTGTTTATGGTACCATAAACATCGTGCTGGGTCTCTTTGGTAAGTACAATTAACACTTTATTCTTGCATTATTTTCTTACATACTTATATTTGTAAGGTAGAATACAGTGTGTATCAGAAATGTGTTGTCATATTTAAGGGTGTTATGCAGACTATCAAACTGAACCACTTTCTCGATGCGACCAACATCGTAATCACGAAAAAATATTCAGCTGTCCCATATAAAACTTCAATACCTACTCGACCCAAATGTAAGGGACAGATGATAATTTTCGCGATTACGATGTTGGTGCCATAGAAAAAGTTGGTCAGTTCGATGGTCTGTACCACACCCTTAAATATGGTCACACATTTCTGATACACACTGTATAAGGTTTGGGTAAGACCGTCATAAAATTTTATCCTTGATTGAGCTCTTTCTTTTCTTTTATTTGTAAAGGGATCGATTTTATTGCCTTATAAAATGTGTAATTAAATGTGGAGACAGAAGTTTGGGTCGATATAAAGTTTTGGATGTATCGGTCAAGTTTTGATGACTTAAGTACCCACTTTAGAGATATGAGGAACAGCAGGGTAATTGCGTAACACACTATCGGTAGCAATGGGTTTCATTTTGACAGTTCAACAACATTCATTGCGTTATTTACGTTTTTGAGCAGAACATTTTTCTAACATATGGAGCAATGGATTAGCAATATGCTTCAAAATGATTCAAATTGAGAGTAATAGTGTGTTACGCAATTAGGGTGCTGGGTGGAAAGTTCCTCATCATCCTTCGAAATGGAAGATTCTACGAAGGAACCCAAACAATAGTAATAATCCCCTGACCGATTTCGGCCACGGTGACCAATCTCGACGAGGATTGGCCAGCTACACAAGTGTGTGTGCAAACACAGGAAGGAGCACTCTTTGTTCTTTTACTCTCATAGTCCGATGGTACGGCAATCCGACACGACCGGGGAGAGATCAGGCGCAGGACCAACGACTTTACGTGCTTTCCGAGGCACGGGGGTATCACACCACCAATTTCCAAACTCCGGACTACTACTGAGAAATTCCTAATGGAAAAACCCAATAACACTTGGCCAGACCTGGAATCGAACCCAGGACCCCATGGCACAGCAACCAACCAACCAACGGGGCAGTCACTCACTATGTATGGTTTAACGTTATTGAAACGTGTTGAAGATTACGATAGGGCGTTAACGGGTTTTTTTATATTAAAAATGCTAGAATTTGTAGGTGGGTTAATGACCGGTATTGGCATGCTAAAACTGGACGACTATAGACGTTTGTTGGGTCTGGTGGGATACTGCCCATAAACGGAGAGCTGGACGCTCGGTGTCATCACTGCGTCAACTGTCGGGAAGACACGGCGTGGCATACTCTGGCAGAGTGTGCCACATGGGAGGAGCCGCGCCGTGCCCTCGTATCCGAAGTCGGAGTTGACTTGTCGCTGCCAGCCGTCGTTCGTTCGATGGTCTTGATCGCCGAGTCGTGGGATGCGGTGATGTCGTTATGTGAAACCATAATTTCACAGAAGGTGGCTGCGGAAAGAGAGAGGGAGATTTCGTCCAATCTCCTGACCCGCAGCAGGCGCACCGGGCCTCGGCGGAGGGCGTATGACGCCCTCTTCCAGCCCCCCTAAATTGGCCCCGAGGGACGGCGGACTCGGGGACGTCCGTCACCACGAGGCGACAGCGCTTAGGTTCCACGCGCGCCCCTATAGGACGTCGCGGGGGGAGCTTTACACCTCATTCCTCCCGCGGATTTGAGGTAGCCCGCAAAGGCGGGCCGGCACCAGTTTTAGTCAGTAAGAGTGGAAGACATCCATGAGGATTTTCCATACCGGAAAAAAAAAATGGTGGGATACTGCCCGACAGTTGTTGTCGGGTTTCTGAATATATCACTCGTATTAGTCGTACAGATAACTTTGCTTGCACGGCGTCAGGTGCAATGCGTAGTTTGTATGTGTCGTCATAGATACCATAGTACCTACCTAAAATAAAAACTTAGGTACTAAAGTAAAAAGTACTTAGGTACTCAAGTTTTTGTTTTAGGTAGGTCCGGGTTTACAAAAATATAAAAGATATAGAAAAGAAATCGAGAGACTTCAATGAGTTGATTTTTTACCAGTTTTTGTATTCATATTTTTAAGATATGGATAAAAACAAACAAAAAAGATCGATATAATCTGTAAGTAAATAGACTACAAAAAATATATCCTTAATCTTCACCTCCAAAAGTTATTTAGGTATAGGTAAATACTTCGTCACTAAAATCAAGGCGTTTTTATATCAATCCCATATCTCTACAAAAACATGCACATTTTATTTTATTTTTAGTCCATATAAAATCAAATAAATTGCTCTTATTTGCATAATATATTTGTTTGTCCGTCCAATGTGACCTTTCTATGGCTAAGTGTGGTACTTGTTTTATCTTTAACGACGAAATAAGAAACGCATCACGTTGCGTGTGAGTCGGTATAACGCCATCTTTATCAACCTAGGTCAAGGCTTGCGGATCGCGATAGAGACGTGCATTGATCACGCAACCGATTTTCCGTTTTCTAAAAATTAATTTTATTTCCATCGCCATAGAGTTCTGTTTTCTTAACATGGGATGACGTTCATTAATTTACTAATTATTTTTATCAAAACAGGTTACAAGTATTGAGCAGGTGATGCTCTACAAATGAACTTAAATCATTATACTCGTACTCGTACTATTAATGTTAAACCTAATATTCGGTCGTTCACTCAACTGGCTGTCTGGGTGTTAAATTGTGGCAGGTACCTACGGAGTAATATATCCAGTTTTATTTGATTGGATTGAGATCAGTGAACTAAAATCAGCATTGAATGTTCCAACAACTTCTCGAGCATTTCTTAACGTAGGTTTTAGTAGCTATGTTTAAATAATCTATAGTACTGCCAGGCAGTTTATGTAAATTATTACACCACCACTACTCTCAAAACGGTGAAGGAAAATCGTGAATAAAATCGGCATGTCCTAGAACCAAACATTCGAAGAGATGTGACATCTACCAAACCACACCGGGCCCGTGTGGTGGATTACGGCCCTCACAGAAAGAAGAGGCCTGTTTCCCCTGTAGTGGGAACATTATTGGCTGATTATGTACAGACACCAGCACATCAAGCTACTACAATCTGTCAAATTTCTTTTATAGATTTTCAACTTTATCGCTGAAGCATAAGGTTTAAAGTTGATTGGGAAAATGTGACAGTTTCGGGTAGCTTGATGTGCTGGCGTCTGTACCTACTGTTGGACAGAGACACACTACAAACTGAAATATTTTTGGAAGAAATTTTGAAGGGACTCGTAGTAGAGATCTATGCATTAAGAAAGGATTTTAAGAAACTGCAACCCTGAGCGAGGTGAACAGGGGTTGCCCTGAGCGAGTTGAACAGGGGTTGCCCTGAGGGAGTTGAACAGGGGTTGCCCTGAGCGAGTTGAACAGGGATTGCCCTGAGCGAGTTGAACAGGGGTTGCCCTGAGCGAGTTGAACAGGGCTTGCCCTGAGCGAGTTGAACAGGGCTTGCCCTGAGCGAGTTGAACAGGGGTTGCAGGTCGCGAAAAATATTTACATTTTATCGATAGTATAAATTAATGATAAATTATTTATTTCTGTAAGTACCTAGGTTTGTAACAACATTCTAACACATCTATTAATATTGATCGGCGTTTCAAAATCAAAATCAAAATCAAAATCAAAAGTCATTTATTCAAACTAGGCTGAGAATCAGCACTTTTCGAACGTCAAAATTACAAAAGACAGTCCCCCAAAACGCCCGCCCTTCACCACTTCCTAGTGCTTTCGCTGGGAAGAAGAAGTGGCGCAACAAACTCCCCAGCAGCACAGCTGTCTGTTCAGTTAGAAAATACTTGACTGAATACAATACAAGGTATGCAAAGCAATTAACATTACAAGACACAGGACACTAAATTCAATTATCTGCCATATGTCAGCTAGCAACGCCAATATACCAAGAAATACAATAAAAAAACTATACGTAGGTACTCAAGCAAAAATTAATAAATGAAAATTAAATAAAAGCCTCCAGGTATGAAGGGCGTGACCGCTAACATATTTATGCAATGCTGGGTTCTGTTTACATAGCTGTCGCTTGAAGTCACAAATGATAAACTAGGACCATCGAAGGAAACTAAATAAACAAGTTAAGTATTACTAATTATAACAATAATAAAACCATGGTCAGCAAGACGACCAGTCACCACAAGCAGCACCCGTTCACGAGCATAACGCAAAGATCAGCCATTACCCCCCTCGCCATATTTGAGGGAAGGAGGCAACCCGACCCCCACGCTACCGCAAGCAGTGACATCTGAGGGAGCATGACGAACTTGCTGCCGGTTGCTCAGGTAAGAATAATATGATCAATCGTCGAGGTCACTAGCTAACCACATATTGCAATCAACTCATTAGAAAACATTTAAATGGGTTGATTATGTCAATAATATAATAAAAATAAAACTAAACTGATTTGACTTATACAGCCCAATAAAAACAATTGTATAATGAGCTCATAGTATAATAACCTATCAGTAATCTAATTCTGGAGAAAGAACATAAACATTGTCTTGAGTTAATCAGGGCGACCAACTATTCTTATCGTTTAAGTAGTCGTTGATGGAGTAGTATGCCTTTGAACAAAGGTTGGATTTTACTTGAGCTTTAAATGCATTAAAAGGCAAATCTAGCAAAGAAGAGGGTAGCTTGTTATAAAAGCCTATACCAAGACCAACAAATGTGTTATGAACCTTATGAAGCCGGTGAAAGGGAGCACGTAGTTTGTCCTTATTTCTGGTGTTAACATTGTGAACATCACTGTTTTTAGTATACAAGTGTATATTTTGCCTAATATATATGATGTTGGCAAATATGAATTGTGATGCAACCGTGAGAATACCAATATCTTTAAATAAATCTCTTAGAGAAACTCTAGCACCTAGCTGGTAAATAGCTCGAACAGCTCGTTTTTGAAGGACGAATATATTTTGTATATCAGCTGCTTTGCCCCACAGCAGAATACCGTAGGACATAACGCTATGAAAATAACTAAAATATACTAAACGAGCTGTATCAACGTCAGTGTATTGTCTTACTTTCCTGACGGCGTAGGCAGCCGAACTGAGCCTTCTGAGCCTTCATATCCGACTACTCCGAGAAGAAAGGCCGAAACAAACTCAGAGGTCACAGTCGATTTTAAAGTCCAGACATAATCTCAGTCATCATGTGAGGACCATGTAGATTGTGTCTGAAATAGTCTTTTGAGGAAAAACCACAAAGATTTGAGAATGATTGCGTCATATAAAAAAATATAATGGTTAACAGAAACGCATATTTTTAATGCGGAAAGGTCGATGCAAGTTCAATTTATTATCTCCAAGTATTTGTTATCAGAAAGTAAATATTGTCGCGGAATAGGCGCGAATTTATTAAGTTGAAATGATAATGAGATTAATAATGCATGCACTGGTGAGATTATAATTATTTACTTATGTGAATATTACAATTACGCATCAACGTGTTTAAATTAAGCGTTTTCTTGCAGCTGTTTTGTCTTTTGTTTTTTGGCTGTTTGGGAACTTATAAAATCGCTATTCACTATCGAAATTGCATTATATTTCCTCATTCGTTATTGTAGAACAATAGATAGAGACCCCCACCCCCCCCCCCACCCGCCGGCCTGCTGCTCACCCCCTTTTACGTGGGACCTGAACATAACTGGTAAAATGTAGATGTATAGTAAATGTAGATGATGAAGGATGTATACCGGTGCTTAATACTTCGGAGAAATAAAGTCGTAATATTGTGTTATGTTACAATAGAGATTTTTTTTTTTTGATAAGGGCATGTTTTGCCAAATTAAGGAAGATTTTTCAAAGGAAACTGTGCTACTTAGTGACTGGGTTGTGGAGGTCAGATAGGCAATCGTTCCATGTAAAATATTAGTAGTATTCAGCTGCATCGGGTTAGACTGGTAGTCGACCCCAACATATTTGGGAAATGGCGATATATTTTTAAGGAAAATTCTTCAAGTTTAATCAGCTTAAAACACGTGTATAAAATCATAGGAGACTGGGTCAACAGCACGCGTTACTGACGGTCTTGAGCACATTATATGTCTAGCCTAGATAATATTATATCACGAAGATATTATACAATAGTTCGGATTCCAAAGTCCGGAAATTCACGATGTAACTCGTGATTCATATCGTGAATTTCCGTGAACTGTGTGCACTTGCATGTTCCAGTTGCAAGAAATTCAGAAGTCTAACGAAATAATATTTGAGGGTTGCTAAAACTCTTTCTTCTCTGGAGTCGGCACGAGTAGTATGAGATTTACTGATTGCGAACATTTTGTCTGCCTATCACCAAGATTGGTAGCGGGGTTGCCAAGAGGAAAAGCAGTCTGCCTAACCATTTCCCCAACTTTATTGGGGTCAGCTTCCAGTCTAACCGGATGCCGCTGAATACCAGTGCCAGTATTTTACATGGAGCGACCGCCTATCTGACCTCCACAACCCAGTTACTGGGTGGTGGGACTGGCTGTCAGACTTTCGGGCTTCTGATGACCCGTAACCACAGTCAAAGACCCATGAATGACAGTCGGTTGGTCTCGGCTGTCATTCGTGGCTTAACGTGCTCCCTGAGGCACAGAGGGGTCTCATTTAATGATGGTCACTCATCCACGAGCTGACCGTGGTAAGCGTCACTTGACCTGATCGATCGACCTGTGCGGATGTTATTACTTAGCCAGGAGCCTCTCCAAGCAGAAAGAAAGGTACCGGAAAGCGTGGTTACTGTATTCAATGATCATAAACATTAGGTACAGACGTCAGCACATCAAGCTACTACAATCTGTCATATTTATTTAATATATTTTCAACTTTATCGCTAAAGCATATGGTTCAAAGTCGATTGGGAAAATTTGACAGTTTTGAGAAGCTTGATGTGCTGGCGTCTGTACTTATCTATCTAAGCCCGTAATACCTCGTTTTACTCCCTAATAATAATTTAAAGTTAACTGTGAGCAATTACCCCACATACCCCATCCCTGCTCTATCAATCCATTTTAGCAATCGAGTCTAAAACAGTTGCATTTGGAAGTCGTGGCGTAACTAATAATCCGCAACCTATTGGTATAGCTACCTATAAATACCACAAAATAAACAGATTTAGAGAAGGTCCAGCAAGAACAGAAATTAATTAGCAATAATTATGATTTATTTAACAAATACTTTCCAAGTGAGTTCTTTATTTAAGTTAAAAATGTATTTATTTAATTAGGAATAGGTCGCTACAAATGTGTCACGTCCCTCTAACTTTTCAACCCATTGTATCACGCTTATATTTGTAATCCACACATACTAAAGAGTATTCTATTTTATTCTATTCTAGGCATGATATGGGATATTTTCAGTTACAACTTCAGAAATAACTTTTGTTTTTCAGTTTCTTTAAGAAATACAGAAATTTATTTTTGCTGTCGATTAAATCAGTATTGCGTATGCCAAAATATTCATCTCGACTACGGAACCCTTCACTGTGCGCGGCCCGACAACCTGGTTAGTTTCTTTTAAATATTTTTATTCTTAGTTTTTTTACATATTTTTTTTATTATTATATATAATTATATAATAATATGTATTATGATGGATATTATAAGGAAAGAAAATAAAATATAAATAACTTGTATTATTATCACATTTGTAAATAATTTCTAAGTGAGGAAACGGTTGTATGTGTGCTCAACGCGAAAATGACAAAAGCCGTCACACGAATTGCACGGAAGTTATCTTCTGCATGTATCTAGGTAGTGCAAATCATGTCCAAATATACAGTACTGCATAATAAATGAGACTCAGGCTGTTTATTTACTAGTCCTAGTATAAATATGGATACCGAACTACTGTTTCGACAGCATAGGCAATTTTGTTTGATGTAAGAACACTCAAAAGTTATTAACGATAGCAGAACGTTTTTTTAAACTCAGCGATCACAAACAGTCGAAACTTCGGTTTAGCCTTTAAATAAATAAATAAAAATCTTTGTTGCGGACTGCGTGATCGAATCAGAAATGAAGAGATCCACAGGAGAACCAAGGTAACCGATGTAGCCCGAAGAATTGCCAAACTTAACTGGCTGTGAGCAGAGCACCTTGCTATAAATGATAAATGATAAATGATTTATTTTCTGCAAGTAGGTTTGTACAAACACTTTTACATGTCAATCATATTTTTTAAACTAGATGAGGTCGGCGTTTCCTATCTGACTACTCTGAGAAGAAAGGCCGAAACAAACTCAGAGGTCACAGTCTCTTTTAAAGTCCAGACATAATCTTGGTCAGATCATGTGAAGACCATGCATATTGGTGTCTGAAATGGTCTTTTGAGTAAAGAACCACACAGATTGAGCGGACCTGTCCAGTCAGTGCACGCATTTGTCAAAAATTGTGCAGCTCAACTCAGAACTTGAGGAGCCTTACGATTCGACGAACAATACCAATGAAAGGACATTTGGGTAGCATATGTATGTATGTATGTATGTAGATGCTCGCAGAACAGTAAGCTAATGAGGCCGAAAGATTCCGCGTACCGGAAGACGTAGCGTTTGAAGGCATCCCACAAGGTGAACCGACGACCGTGTGACGGCCGCAGGAACCCGTTGGTTGCGAGTAACACAAAATCGGCCGAAGTGGAGGTGCTTGGAGGAAGCCTATGTCCAGCAGTCCACCATCTATAAAAAAAACATAATATGAAGAGAAAAAAGGGCTCAGCAATAAATCTGCGGTTTCCAAAAGAGCGATTCCGTCATATAATGGCTGTCATGAAAATCTGTTATTTTCACCAGCATTAGCCATTAAGGTGTCAAAAATCGCTCTGTATTTAGACAGTTGTTATTGTGTGACTGGTCACCGCTTTCTAAGGAAACCAAGGGGCCATGCACAAATACAAACGTCAAACGTTAAGAGCTCAACTGTCACTAATGAGACAATATTACTTTTTCTATTGTTACCGAACACAATAAGCTTGCCTTACAACTAGACGAGGGTTGAGGGGAAAGAAAGAAAGTGTCCCATCTTGTGACAAGACACGTCACGAAGCTGATGGCTCCTCCCCTGGACGATTCATAAGCTTCGTAACGTGATATCTACGTATAGTGCATTAAGACTCTAAACTTATATCCAAATTAAACATTTTAAAATATTACAAACTCTGTCACTATTTATGATACCAGGGGAGGGATTACACAAATACCTGTGACAAGGACGGAGGGTTGCTACGAAAACCTTAAAATTAATCTGACGTTATTTATGGATAGCCCCTAATGTTCCCACTGCTGAGGCCAAAGACACGTTTTTTTTTAATTTAGCGGCTGAGACTTTGGCCTCATCGTACTCAAGATGATTGCAGGAAGGCTGGACTGCCCCTTCATCCGGCATTGTTCCAGCAGACATGTTGCTGTAGCATTGTCGGAGAGAAGGTATTAATTTTATTGTTTTTGATTATTTATTCTATTTTGATTTCATGTTACGTTGATTTATTTGATTTATTCTGCTTTTATTTGATTTGTATTGATTTTTATTTTATTTAATTTTATTTGATTTTTTTACGTGTCTGCTATTAATGGGTGTTATTAACCTGAAATAAATGAATTTATTATTGTTATTTATTATTATTATCACTATGAGAACGAATGAACCTTTCACCACCAAGAGGGCCGGTGCATAAATATAATTGGAATTGTTGGTCTTACGACATGCCTATTTCTCACAATATTTTCCTTCATCGTTGTGTTGCCATCACATTTTGGGTTAAGCATTATTAATATTTCGTAACAGTTTTGAGACAAGTCAATAAACTCTCAGGTCGTTTACCTAAAATCCGGTAAAATGAATGCAAAAAAAAAACTTGTAAAATACTTATAACAGGACATACAGACAATACAGAATATAAAATAATTTAAACTACTGATACGA
Source organism: Eremobia ochroleuca (assembly GCA_949629135.1). Classification (NCBI taxonomy): domain Eukaryota; kingdom Metazoa; phylum Arthropoda; class Insecta; order Lepidoptera; family Noctuidae; genus Eremobia; species Eremobia ochroleuca. The sequence goes on along the minus strand of OX451401.1, from coordinate 10,374,181 downwards.
GAGAAGATTTAATTTTTTGTTTGTTTGTTTAATACGCCTTCACGCTAAAACGGCTGAAAGGACTTGGAGGAAATTTGGCACATGAGTAGACCATGACCTGGATTAGGACATAGGATACTTTTTATCCCGATATTTCCACAGGATCGAGACTTATGCGGGTGAAACCACGGGGCATAGCTAGTGTCATATAAAGCCTTCGTTTATACGTTTCATTAGCTTGAAGTGAATGCGTTATTTGAACATTGGTATAAGTTCTTTAAAATCGGTGGACATTCTATATTTTTAATTAACCCCTGACAAGCACACTGGGTAGAAAGTACCCACCCCAAAATTTTATTTCGTTATAATTCTCCGTATGTATTTAACAAAGGGCTTTCCCCTCCAGCAATGTTTTGTTGAGACCTTGAGGAAGCGTGTTCAGTAGCCGTTGGTAAGATTCAGTTGTTAGGACGCAGTGAGCGCAGAACGTTGTGGGTACTTTTAACCCAGTTTGCTAGTTAAGTGTTGTCAGTCAAGTGTTCAACAGTGTTTTCTCGGATAATATCAATGTTTTTTTTTTATTTACAGTAAGTAATAATTTAAATATTTATAAGCTTATGTAAATTCATGTATTTATATGCATGTATATGTCATATATATGTATTGATTTATATAAAATATTTTTAGAGACGTTTTGAATAGTTTTGTAAATTGTAATTTTTGTTTTAGACGTGTAAACGAAGGAGAAATTCTCTTGTACTTATTAATGACGAAAGCACAGATGATGACATTACTGATGAAGATCATGGCCTTTGTCAGAAAGTGAGGATGATGACGATCCGGATCACGATACTTACCAGCCATCTACCAGTAATCTACGATGTACTAGAAAAAGACGTCGGAGTGAACAAAAACCGACCGCCGGTCGACCAGTTTCGGTTCTGAGGGGACAAGGGGGACAATAAAATCAAATGGAGTCTAAAACCTACCGAACGTCGCCGTCGTTTATAACAAACCAAGCAAACATTTCATTTAATTGGAGTTATTGGAGAAGCACGTCAAGCTGAAACTCCGATTGATACATGGTCTTATCTTTTTTCGGAAGATATTCTCGATATAATTGTTGTTCATACTAATGAAGAAATAGATCGTGTATGTGAAAATATAGAAAAACTTTTGAGTTATCATGGCAAAACTGATATTATTGAAATTAAAGCTTTTATTGGTTTACTCTATATATCAGGATATCGGAAGCAATTTACAGTAGATGTGAACGAGTTGTCGGGTGAAGAATTTTCCATTACAGTATTCAAAGCTACGATGTGTTCTCACAGATTTAAATTTTTAATTTAAAGTAATTATTAAAGTTAATATTCGGAACTAATATCAATACCGAAAACAAGATGTTCATATTGTCATTACTCATTAAGAGTTAAAACAACCATGATGTGTCCGCAGTGTGAACAATCTATGTGTAAAAGACATCGATGCCCTATGTGCGTAGAGTGCTGTGACAAAAATTATACTTAAAATATATGTTTTATGTTTATTTGTATTTTCGTGCTTGAAAATAAAAATTACAATGAGTAATAGATCTCTGATTTCTTTAAAAACCCGTCTTGTACCTACTTTTTATCTTACGCTACTTCAATGCATTCAAGTAGTAAAATAATTATACTTTTTGAAGCGAATCAAAAAACCGATCTCACCATCTTTTAGAGCGCTTTGCAAGCTTTCCAAAACACTATAATTTTTTATATTTTAGTCCATCAAAATCAAAGATACGGCACGAAAACGAAAAAATCTCAAAAAGGCGTTTTTTTAGCTTCGATGGTATTTTTATCTATTTCAGTTAGCACCAATTAATTTAACATTGAATCTATTTTATGCAGAATTGTTTGAGATTTAATTAAAAAACAAAAAAAAATCTCTAATTTTATTAGAGACCAAGATATTTGAAAATGAATTGTGTTGGGTACTTTTTACCCTCAATGCCTAAAGAGGTATACCGTTTAGATATGTGCTTGTCAGGGGTTAAATACCATTGAGTCCCATGGATGAAACAACTCACACAGTTTTGTTTTCTATAAAATTGGGCTCATGTTTCCTTTGACCATTCATTCTATTAAAATTTACTTTTGATTAAATTAAAACTTTTATACTGAAATCCCATTTTATTTACCCTGTAAGAAACGTTAACGCCCTCTTAAAGTGAACGGCCACACCCGGAACAACTACTTTTAGGTCAAACAAATATTTGCTCCTTGCGGAAATCGAACCCGCGACACGCTGCGCAGCAGTCAATTGCGTAACCACTGCGCCAACCGTGCCGTCACTGACTGTCTTGTGACGAGGTGACTGTCTTGTGTAATTTTGACGTTCGAAAAGTCCTGATTCTCAACCTGATTAGAATAAATGAGTTTTGATTTGATAGGTTTATAATTGAAAATGCCATTCGACTAATTTAATTAATTAAGCTAAGTGATTAATTAAGTTTACTAATTTAATTTAAAACATTTAGCTATTTCTTCAAAACATTTAATCGTAACTTCTCTCCTCCAGGAACCGTCTTCTGCATATCAGTGCTCAGCAAAAGACTGAACGTGCAGGACAGCGCTATTGGCGTTCTTGCAGGTGCGAGCAGGATAGCTAGCTGCTTCATGTTTGCGTTTGCGCCGACGCGACCGTGGTATTACTCGGCTCCTTTGTTGAACATCTTCAGCCATACAGGTCTGACTGCTGTCAGGTCTTTAGCTACCAAGAGTGTTCCTACTGAAGAAGTTGGTAAGATATTCTATGTTATTTATTCATTCATAGTATTAAGATGCAGATATATAGAGATCTCTTTGTATTCTGCACCGATCGACATCATCACGTCAACGCTCGCTGTCGCTGGAAGCCAGCGCCGGGATTCTGTCTCGAATAGGCTCGTACCATTATGCTGAGACTGATGACTATTTTGCGTGGATGTGACGCATATTATCCTCAATTTGTTTTGTTTATGTTTGTGTTTTTCCCTGCGTCATGTTTACCGCAAATAAACATATCAGGTTGGTACAAAAGTAATGAGACACTTGGTTTACGTTTTATATTTTTTATTATTATTACAATACAAAAAGCTTAGTCTTAGCTTATGCCTTTCGCCCAGAACTAAAAAAAAAAAAAAAAAAAAAAAAAAAAAAAAAAAAAAAAAAAAAAAAAAAAAAAAAAAAACTTTATTTACCAAAACAAAATAACAACCTTCTACGGCTCATAATGTTACAAGTAATGTACAGACTTAATTATACTTTATGTTTGCAATGTGTCGGTACTTATTTTGGTTGTTAACAGTATTGATTCACCCTGTTCCCCGTACTAGTAAAAACTGTATTACGGTGGAACAGTTTTCCTCGCTCTCTGTGATTGTATGTATTTATAGTAGCGTACTTGTGACAAAATAATCACTTAATAGGTTAAAGAGTCTTAGGTAAACAAAGCAAAGGTGATATAACTTAAGCTAGAGGGTAGGCAAACACAAAATAGTTAACTCGATTTTTGGTAAGTTGTTGGTAGACGTAAAAGTTGACATAGTATACGCAAAATATTTAGATGCTAAGTTGGCTTTGGTTATACTATTATAATGCTTGCCCATTATTAAAGCCAGTGGCAGAATATATTTAAAGTTAAAAAAATAATAATAATAATAATAAAGGTACAAGTAGGTCCTAGCTTTTTATATTTTTATCATCGATTATCTTTATGTGTAGAAAAGTGTGGTGTAGGTAGTGACTTGATATGTGTGTATTTATGTGTATAGAATGCATTTGGTGACTTATTTATTTAAATAGTTATTTTGAGTATTTTTTCAGTATCATCATAGTTCAGTGATTTAAGAAACTTACAAATTTCAATTTTACAAGTATGATTATTAAGATTATGAATTTGGATTAGCTTTGATATTTTATTATATATGAATGGTCCTAAGAAATTGAAAAATCGGTTTGCAAATGAAGTTTTACAGAAAGGCACAGAATAAACAATATCTTTCCTTCTTCTTGTTGTGTAGTCAGGTGAATTTTTGTGTTGGCTTAATATTAGGTCTTTTACGAATAATTGTCTCACTGAAAGAACTGATAATTCCGAGTATAGCATATAAGTGGGGTATCTAAATTTTCTAAAACTCATCACTTTGAGAACAGCACGTTGTGCTCGTTCTAAAGAAATAAGAACGGTCTTGGCAGCACCCCCCCAAGCAGTAATAGAGTAAGTTATCATGGACTGGCACAACGAGATATACACTAGTAATGATAAATTTGGCGGGCAAAAGCAACGTATATTTTTAAATATAAATATAAGTTTTCTCACTCGGGAGGTGAGGGTGGCGACATGTTCTTGCCAGTTTAAATGTTGGTCAATGATCAGCCCAAGGTATCTTATTGAGGAAGTTTTAGAAAGTTCATGGCAAGAACACCCCCGTCATTTTTGTCCCCGTCATTTTGCATGTATGAGCAATTATTTGTATAGTGCCGGGAGGTGGTTGACTGCTCTTTCTTATACTAAAGGGTATGTATTTCGTTTTAAGTGTGTTAAGGGTGAGAAGATTTGACTGTAACCACTCCGAAACTATCTTGAACCCTTCATTAGCCAGTTCGTTAGCGTCTTTCCAAGTTTTCCCACTAAATAAAAGTGCTGTGTCATCAGCATATGCTATGATCCTGCCTTGGTTCAGCTGTAAATCACACAAGTCATTTACGTAAATTAGGAAAAGCGTAGGTCCCATCACACTTCCTTGTGGCACACCGAAAGTCACACTCTCTAGCTGGCTCGTGAAGCCATTTATTCTTACACATTGCGTTCTATTAGACATATAGTCTTTAAGTAGTTTAAGAGCTATTCCACGAACTCCTAAATGTTCTAGTTTAGCAAGAAGCAGGGGAACAGAGACCGTGTCGAATGCCTTTGCTAAGTCCAGGAACACGCCTATGGTTTTCTTTCCTCTATCCAGGTTATTAACAATGGTAGAAGTTAGGTGTTTTATGGCGTCGTTAGTTGACCTGTTTTCCCTAAAGCCGAATTGATTGCTTGATAGCAGATTCTGAGATGCAAGGTAACGAGTTAGTCTTTTGTTAATAACCTTCTCAAGTACCTTAGATAAGGAGGGCAGTAGCGATATTGGCCTATAGTAAGAGACACAGTCTCTATCCCCCGCTTTGTGTATAGGAACAATAAGAGCCTTTTTAAGGACTTCCGGAAAAACGCCTTTTGCCATGCATTGATTACATATCATTGTTATGGGCCAAGCCAAAGTTTCCACTCCTAGTTTTAGTAATGAGATGGGAATACCGTCGCAACCAGTAGCTTTAGTGTTTTTTAAATTCAGTATGATAGCTTTTACCTCATCAATGTCCGTTGGTAAGAGGACTAGAGACTTGGTTTTAGAGCGTCCAATGAAGTTAGTCTTAGGTAACCCCTGACCCCTTCTCTGTATATCATTAGCTAAATGACTTCCCACATTTGCAAAGTAACTGTTTACAAGGTTAATTGAGGTCTGTGGATCAGGTTTGAGTTTTAGGAGTTCTTCATTGTCATTGTTTGGGCCAGCGAAATTGCAAACTTCTTTAATTAAAGACCACTGCTTCTTTAGATTGTTTTTGTGTTTATTGATTTCAGACCTTAAATAGTTATTTTTAAGTTTTTTTAATAAATTATTGCATGTGTTACGATACCTTCTGTAGGTTACCCTTAAAGTAACGTTTTCTGGATCCTTGCGAAGCTTTTTATGGAGTAGATCTCTGTTTCTCATACAACGGCACAAACCAGGTGTTATCCATGGTTTTAGGGCACGCTTTCTTCGAGACATTTTATACAATATTGTATGCTTATTCATTGCGTCTGTTACAGCTGTCAGAAAAACATTTGTTACTGTATTGCAGTCATTAGTTGTTAGGATAGATGGCCAGCTAATTTGTTTTAAGTCTTCGATTACTGCTTGATAATCTAGTTTTTTATACGTTTTAGATTTGACGGCGTGAATCTTAGATTTATGTGACAGTGAGATCATAACACTAGAGTGATCCGTGACTGTGGACTCGCAGACGATAGTATATGATAAAGCAAAGGTTTTAATAAAGCAGTGATCCAGACAATTTTCCTTTCTGGTCGGGAGGGTATGCGATGGCAATAATCCATGTGAGGCTAGTAAATCCATGTATCTTGAAGAGTTAGGACTGTTATTATCTAAGATATTAATATTAATGTCTCCTATTAGAATAATATTTCTATAATTCTTTAAGTTATTCAAAATACGATCTAAGGCGATTAAAAAATTATCAATGTTCTTGAATGCGGGCGATCTATAGATCGATACCATTGCGAGCTCATTTTTAATCGTAGAAACCAAGCAATTCATTTCATCCACGTAGCTTGTAGGTTCATAGATTTTAGTTTCTAGATACTCTTTAAAGTAGACCACTATACCACCATTTTGATTGATTGTTTCAGTGGTAGCGTGTGTTTTATAAGAGTTAATTTTGGGTAGTTCAGCGAGTTTAGCTAGCCAGCATTCGGTCAAAATAATAAAATCAAATTCTATATCCAGTCGATTTAGCAAGACCTGAAAATCATCGAAATTATGTTTCAAGCTTCTTATATTTTGAGTCAGTATTTTGTACTTGTTAGATTCACCAAATACAGTTCTGCAGTTTTCAGGAATATCCACGCTGTGTGAGATGCCAACATTAATAGTTTTTTCGATGTCTTCCGAAATATCTACTAAGTCAGCCATATTGTTTGTTGATTATAAAGAAGATTATGTTGGCAGGACAAAGTGGATACTCCCAATCACCGTGTAAAAACAGTGTCATATATGTATATAAATTATGTGTGAGATTAGAGTTTAGTGAGTAATTGTTGTGTGTATTATATGTGTGACGGCACACTTTTATAGGTGTATTGATAATCAGATAAATTAAGGCCTTTATAAAGTTACACATTGACATAGTAATTAAAAAACAAGAGAAAAAGCAACACCGGAACATACCTGGAGGCGACTTATTCTTAACTGGTAGTCAAAGTTTCAAAGGGGGGTTAGTAATATTGTTGATGATACCTTCGATTTGTTCAGTGGACTTAATCAATATAGCTGGCTTTCCTTCCGATTCTTTCAAGAATATCCTTCCATTCGAAACCCAGCAGAACTTGAATTCATACTTCTTTTTAAATTCTCTGGATTGGTACAGCAGTTTCCTGGCAGTTGGAGTCAGAGCTTCTGAGATGTAGACTGGCTGAGTGTCTCCAGATATTTTTAGTGCTTTAGTATTAAATTTATCTTGTTTGTTGTTCAAATTGTAAGATTTGATAGCTTTCAGTGTATTAGCACGCATTTGTACAGTTTGGTACTCAACAAATATTGTTTTGTTTTGGCCAGATTTTCTCCTGTACACTTGGCGTACTTGATCTGGGGTACAGCGTACGTTTAAGGAGCTGTGTAGCTGGTTCACCACCTCAATCAAATTTTCATTGTCAGCGACAGGTACATTCTTGATCTCTATTACAGTTTCAAGCTGTTTTCGTTGTATTGCATCTATTTGTTCCTCAAGGTATTCAATTTTATTAAGAGCAGCGTTATTTTCTAATAGAAGAGTGTCATATTTGTGCTTTAAATCCCTGTATAAAGCCGTATTCTCCTCCAGAGTTTTTTTCAGAATTTCATTTGAAATAATGTTTTCCTTATTTTGGTCTTTAAGCTCGCTTATCATATTGTTTAGATTCAGGAATTCCGAATTTTGATCTTCTTTGAGATTTTTAAACATTTCTTGAATGTCCGTGCGGAGTTGAAGTATTTCCTCCATATCAGGGTTAACCTTCCTCTTTCTGGACGAAACAAAGTCTAAGTCTTCTGTGCGTGAGAGTTCAGGTTCCGATACAAAAGTTGTCGTCTTTGGCGAGCGCAACATAATTGCTTCTGACAATATTGCATATACTGTAACACAGGTCACGAGTTGTTGGTCGCTCGGTGCGTGATCCCGCCTGTCGCAGCCCAAAATCAGCCTTAAAACTTTCACAACAAGGTCTAGTTTCGTATAAACTTCGTAGAATAAATAGTTTATAATATTTTGTGCACGGTACGCTACGTCTGTTCGCTTCGAGTGCGAGCGCGCAATTGAGAGAACTCTGATGGCTGTGCCTCGAAAAAGTTATACAACCCCGCCTCTACATCAGAGAAATCATTAAATTGTTTACCCCGCAGATGTTGTTTCAGGGCTCTAAACAAATAATAATCTGTGGGGCGAGGTCTGAGGAATACGGTGGGTGGGGTATCATCTCTCAGCCCAAGTTCTCCAGCTGCTGGCGAACAGCAGATGCGTGAGGTCGAGCGTTATCGTGTAGTAAAACTACATTGACTAGTCTTCGTCGTTTTTTCTTGATAGCAGCAGATAGCTTGGTGAGCTGGGTTGAATATTTGTCAGCGTTTATAGTTTCATTGTGTAACAGTTCATAAAACAGCATGCCTTTCGCGTCCCAGAAACAGCAAAGCAGAACTTTTAAGCGGTTCTTTTGACCCAGCTTCGGTTGAGTTGGTGGCGTTTCTTCTCGAGGCAGCCAAAAAGCACGTATCGTTCTCGTAATTAATCCATAATTCATCACCAGTAACCAGATTAGACAAAAACTCTTTACGTCGGGGTCGCAGCAAAAGTGATTGACAGATAGCGACACGGACTGCACGTCTGGCGTCTAAGGATGCGCGGTACGCACCGAGCCAAAACTTTTCGATGCCCAAGCTCATGCAGATGGTATTCCACGGCGTGGTGACTGCAGTTAAGTGCTTCCGCTAATTCATGAGTGGTAGCATCCGGATTCGACTGCAGTTTGCGGCGTAAGCCGTCATCATTCACTGCGGGTGGTCGTCCTGAGCGTGGCTGATTTTCAAGGCTCCTGTCTACTGGTTTAAAACGGTCAAACCATCGGGACACCGTCGCATGGCTTGTACTTCCAGCGCCCAATGCAGTGTTGATAGTGTCAGCCGCAGCCCGTGCACTGTGGCCTAACAAGTACTCGTATAAGTATAGTGTTCGAATTCGTCGCTCGTCCACTTTTCTTCAAACTGACCAAACCGAACGCGAGGGCGGCTTTATATACCTGGGGATATCACATCACAAGTACCTAGAATGTTCTACAAAATTTTTGAATATCATCGAAAACAATTAACGTGAAAAAGGAAATGTATAGAATTTTGTAGTGTCTCATTACTTTTGTGCCCACCCAATATTTTATTTCTTCCTTTTTTTTCTTTCAAAATATGAGAAATAAAACGTAAAAAAAATTGGCGATTGGGCTTAACTAAAGATAATACCAAGTTGGTATAAATGTCGCCAAGAATTACTTGGTGTTGCAGCAGAGCATGTACCTAAGCGCTTATAAAAGCTAAAACCATCCTTTTCCTGTTGGTACGAGAATTATTAACCATTCTATGCTGCAGTTAAGTAGCTTGTTACCGCTACTGTTCTGTAAGTAGCTTACCTAGTAAGAAAACCGTTTCCTAGCGATCTTAAAACCACCGATGACATCGCACTATTCAAAGATAGTAACTGAAACTGACTTGTAACAGAAAATCCGTGGGGTAACTTTGATTGTTTTATTTATCAGGAAGCAAACGGTCTAAAAGTATTTACATAAAATAAATGACGGAAGAAATTGCTCAGTAAAACGTTACGACTTGATAAGGCAAAATTTCCCGAAAAGAGCAAAAACATCAGTTTGTACAATGGAGAAATGCCTATGCAAAGGATTAGCACCTGTTGATATCACGCCGGAAGATTCGTTTTTGCGTAAATTTTCTCCGCGTTAGCGCACCCACTAAATTAATCAAGAGAAACGTGGAAATTAGAAATTGTTTGTTTCAGTCCTGTTGGTTTTGCGAAGTTTGTACTTTAAAATTCATGAACTTTAGTAGATCTTTATTTTAAATATTTATACGTATTTTGGGTTCACATGCCTTTTGTTTTCTTGCCGAAAATGTGAGAAGATTTTTTCACATCTGAACGTTAAGAAAACTAGTTTTAGTAGTAAATGAAATATTTAACTTGCTTACATCTGGGCCCGTCACAGTCCAATGCATGAAATATACGACACGGCACTTGTTGTCGATTTTGCGCATTCTTCACTCTCACATGTCCAACTAGTAAGGATAGCTCGTCTACATCATCTGCCAATAGACCTTTGGTCCTTGTACTCGGCTTCCCAATGTCTGATATTTTATAGAACAAGACAGCTACAGAAAGAATTAAATGAAGATACTCGTTTTATGTAAGTTGTAATTTGAGGATTACTTCAACTAGGCCTTGTACAGTCAGAGAAATTAACTGTCAAGCAAATTAACTACCAACTTAAATTATCCTTAATTTCAAATCATAACTGCCGCTCTTTGACATCTGCATGTCGATTCTGTAAAAATCTCACCGTGAAAACTTGCGTGGAGTGAGCTGTCAGTGTCGTCCCACTGATGCTAGGTATTGACTAAGCATTACAATCATAATCGAGATTTTAATAATATTTTTTATGCTAATTCTATTAGATCATTTTATTGATCATTTTAAATAATTTCAAAGCTAGTATTTTAGTTGACAAAACATTACTATTGTGTGGGGTTATGGGGATATTGTTCCCACTACTGGGAAACAGGCCTTCTCTCAGTGAGAGGGAGTGGCCCGTTATCCACCACGCGGGCCCAATGGGGTTGGTAGACGTCACATGTCTTCGAATTTAACAGCTGTATGAAATGGCTACTATAACACGGCAAATAGATGTAGGGTGTCAATTTACAATGTCATAATGTGTTTTTCATTCTTAAAAAATAATTTTCTTGTGTGTGTGTTGTATTATAAAGGTAGGCACTCAAATTATAACCGGGATGTTTCCTTTCAGCCAAGCTGAGCGCCCTGATCGGGGTGACGGAAGCAATAGCCCCGTCGATATACATGCCGGCAACGAGCTACATCTACATGATGACCATCGACCACTTCCCCGGAGCCTTCTACATGTTCGACGCCGCCTTAACTGTGCTTGCTTTAGGATTATTCGGGTGAGATATTATTCAAACTCAAACTCAAAGCATTTATTTCAAATAAACCAATTCAAATCAACCAGTCAGAAAGATGAAGCTAGTTGCCCATTCCAAAGCGTAGTAGGTATCTATGGAGAAGAACTGCACGTTCTTAGAAACTCCAGGGACACTCTTTTGAATCATAAAAAAGTTACAACATATTGGTTACATCATTCATGTTGAAATTATACATGTGAGAACGATGTAGAAAGACGTGTACGTTAAAAGCGTCCGTACAAAAAAAGATAAAAACAAGAAACCAATTCAGAAATGGAAATAAAATAAGCCGTGGCAGCTAAAATATGACCAGTCCCTACTGACGGCGCCCGTTCACGAACATTACGTATAGATCAGCACCATGTAGCTCAACCATTTTAAAGGGAACTTTATTATTCTATGTCATTTTTCTACAACCATTTTTTTTTATTTTTTATTGTTAGCTTTTATTGTCCCGCTGGGCAAAGGTCTCCCCCAAATCCTTCCAGGAACTCTATCCCGCGCCACGTCGAACCAACCCTCGCGGTACGCGTTCAGGTCATCCCACCTTCTCTTTCTGGGCCGGCCTCGGCAGCGCCGTCCGTCTTCAGGCACCCATTGTGTGGAGGCTTTTGCCCAGTGGTAATCGTGCATGTGGCTGATGTGACCCGCCCAATCCCATTTGAGCCGGGCAGCCTTCTTTCCTACATGCAGTATGCCCGTTTTGGAACGCAGCGTGGTTCCAACTTCTACATAATAAAAAATAAAAATCTGTTCTGATAGTCAACGAGCCTAAACCACTGGGTCTAGAAGCATAAAATTTTGCAAAAGAGTTCCTTATATTTACTATAACAAAGGGGAGTACTAAGGAATGATTTATGAAAATTCATTCTCTAAGGGCGCTTTTACACTGTAAGAAAATACGCCGGGCCTACGCAAGAATTCGTGTCGAAACTAGAAAATAACTGTGTACACTGCTCGCAGCGGTGCACGAAAAAAATCTTGTCTGCGCAAGACACGAAGGCGACGCGGCGAACGTTGTTGCGGAGAACGTTGTTTCGTGTGTAGAACAGACAAAATTCTTGTCGTGTACACGAAGAATTTGTCTTGTCTGCCGCAGACACGGTAAATTTTCTTACCGTATACAAGCGCCGTAAAGGATTAACTTCCTGATTTTTGCCGATGTGAAATCCTATCGGGCATACTTAGGTACTACACTTACATATATTTTTCTGTTTTGGCCTTTACATCGGGCTATTGCAATGTCAAAGACTAGCTCTTCGGTCAAATGGTCGCAAAAGACACTGCTAAGTGGGGACCTGGGTTCGATCCCCTGGTCATCATCTGCCTAGCCTTTTCCCAACTATGTTGGGGTCGGCTTCCAGTCTAACCAGATGCAGCTGAATACCAGTATTTTTGATTCATTTTATTATATTTTTGGTATTTTTGGTTGGTACCAGTTTATGGTTCGACCCCCTGGTCGGGCAGTATTAATTGGTTTTTGTCATTGGGAAATTTTCCGTAGCAACTCAAAGTGTCGATTTGCACCCAGTTTATGGCAATACAGTGGCCCCCTATTGGGACTTATAACGTATCTAGCTTGCCTAATATAGGTTTGATATACACTGTCTGCCTACCCCTTCGGGCAACATAGGCATGATCAAAGGCATTGGTGATTCACATAATTTCTAATAATTTGTATTTTTTAATTGATTAACCACGATGGTGAAATGATAACATTGATAAGCAAGTCTTATCTTATTTTGAAAGAGGTATTTGCTTCGAAGTTTTCCTCACAAAGTATATAAACACAAAAGAAGTATAAATAACTATGAAATCATGGTGAAATAGATTGCATTTGTAGGTAAACAATTAGATAAAAAATTAAGCAACATTTGTATAGTTTCGAAATTATTATCTACTATCTTTTGAAAACGAAAACAAGTCTTAGTATAGCGTCTATTTTGATATCAAAGTGCGAAGTAAAAACCCCGTGTACCTACCGTAACCGGGGTTTTTACTTACTTCAATCTTAGATTTACCTTTACGTTGTATTTACGGTGACATTGATGAAAACCTTAAATCGTTCAAGTTACTTTCAGGAGAGATGGTGGGATTGATCTTCTTTATCTATGAATAGAAATATACACATATGTTTCGCAAAACATAGCTTTATTGAAAAATTTTACCAATTATCCTTACAAAATAGAGGAAACCAGCTTTTTGCTCTCAAAGTAAAGAATGAAGATGAATACATTTTAAAATCTATAACCAGCATAAACCCAGACTCCGGACTGCTACGGAGAGTGTTTTGATGAAAAACTCAGTAACACTATGCTTGACTATCCGGTCGATTCTGTAAAAATCTCACCGTGAAATCATAAGTGAAGTGAGCTTGAAGTGAGCAGTGTCAATAGTGTTAATCCCTAATGACAGCTCACTTCCCCTAAGTTGTCACGGTGAGATTTTTACACAATAGCACTGCTGGTAATCGAACCGAGCAAAGAAGTAGCGCTTATTTTTTATTATTATTTTGTTTTTTATTTGTAGCGTGCGTTTTGTTTGTGCAGAATAAACGTTTTTTCTTTCTTTCTTTTCTTTCTTGCGACCACTAGGCCAACAAGGCAGTATATGTGCGTTCAATTCTTTTGGGATTTACGCGTCAATTTTTTTGCGTATTATGACCCAATTAAGTTAAATTGTCTTTTGGTGCAACTGCGACTGTTCCATCACCTTTTAACCCTCAAAAATACATACAGTTTTTATTGCATCGATGATAAGTAAATTAAAACAAAATCTTATTTACCAAACGCATTCACTCGTTGATATCTTATCAAGTTCAACTGTTTTGATAGTATTATCCATTCATGTTTTTGGATTCGTAAATTGCAAACTGAACTGAAATAGCAATGCTTATCTATATATATAAAAGGAGTCTATATTATGTATGTATATTTATATGTATAAAAGGAGAACTGTCTGACTGATTGACATATCAACACACAGCCGAAACTACTAGGACTAGGAATGTGAAATTTTGCAGATTTTGTATGTACGAAAAATTTTATTCCTTGAGTTAGTTAACTTGAAACTTGGCACGAATACTTATCTAAGTAAATGATGAAGTTTGTAATTTGTTGTTTTTTTTAAACTACCCCCCAAAGGGGGTTTGGGGGTGTCAACATTTTTATGGAAGTATTTTAACGCGCAGTCCGATTAACTCGAAACTCAGTATTAATACCAAAAATAAAGAATAGCGTGTATAAGAGTTTTTCGAAAATCTACCCCTGACGGGGTGAAAAGGGGTAGTTAATTTTACTGCGGGGAGGATTTTACTGCGTGGCTTGATTAACTTGAAATTTGGTAAAAACAATCTTTCAGTCAAGTTATGAACACACCTTAAATGATTTTCAAAATTCCACTCATGCGGGGGTGAAAAGCGGGGAAACATTTAATATGAAAAATCATATTCCTTTGGTTAAGAAACTTTAAACTTGCCAACATTTGCCTCAGTAAATAATTTAGCCTCCAAAAAACCCCTCACACACGACTCAGGTCACCCCCTAAATCGTCTGTGAGGGGTTTTTTGAAAGGTAAAAAGCAAAAAGGCTAAAAGGGTTAATTTTTTTTTTCTTAGTTAATGGGTCAGAAAAAAAATTAAGCTGCTGTCGGATTGACTCGAAACGAGGCACTAATACTTACAATAAAAAGTATGTTTTTTAGCGTTTTTCAAAAATTGACTCCTACAGTTGGTAAAGGATAATAAAGTTTAAGGGGTAGATTTTACTGCTACTTCCCTTAACTCGAAAATAGCTCGGAAATGACTTTAAGATTATTTATAATGTAAAAGTACCAAACGCTTTTTTAAAAACAAGCCCTGTCGCGATGAAAAGGGAAGACAGTTTATTTGAAAAATGTTAGTTTAATTTAAAAATTGGCCCTAATGTTTATTTCTCTAAATAAACTACAAAGATCGTATACATTTGTTTTCGAAAACTACCTTTCAAGGGGAAACTTCCTCTTGAAAGATAGTTTTCGAAATAAAATAAAAATTAACACCCTTTCCGGGTATTCATTTTTTTTTTAGGAAAGTGCGAAACCTACGCGGACGAAATTGCGGGCAAAGTGCTAGTCAGTGATATAACTGCATGCGGGTTGAATTGATAAGACTGACATTTGTTCTGCCTCGGAGTAAATATTGTGTCGAATACATAGTTAAAACTTTTGGCGTAAACGATAGGGGCGTTTAGTGACACAAATATTTTTTAAATCAAGAGTAAGCAAGCTGAAGTGGCAGTAGGCTGGCCATGTTTGTCGAAGGACCGATGGCAGGACGAGCAGATGAGTCTTGAATTTAAAACCGCGTATCAGTAAGCGTAGTGTGGGACGCCCCCCAGCTAGATGGCCCGACGACTTTAAAATGGTGGCTGGGACAGACTGGATGCAGAAGGCGGAGGACAGTGTGTTGTGCCGCAGCCTGGGAGAGGCCTAAGACCAGTAGTGGACTGCGTTAGGCTGAGTTGATTGAGGACAAAAAATCATTATACTAGCTTTTGCCCGCGACTTCGCTCGTGTTAATTTAGAATTTGACAATCAATTCAGGTTGTACTCTGCTTGTTGTTTGGACGTTGCACTCATGGGCTCAGAACGGAACATTATTCTAGGACGCTCCTGTACACAATGTTGTATGTCCTTCTATTTGGCGCTAATACGTACAAATTCTGAGCATTGGACACACGCGAACATGCTACATATAGCTGGCCATGGGAAAAACATGGCCTTTCCAAATGCGCCCCTAATACCTGCAAGCTTTGCCCTCTTCCAAGTGGGCCACGGAAGGTTACACCAGGCACGAATATGCTCGTTTGCTGGTAGATAGTGAGTAGAAAATTTAATAAAACAACTGGAAAAAATTGTTACACAATATTTAAATAATGCTGTTTGCAGCCGTAACCTTCTATAACAGCTTTTTATACATCACACCTTATTACCAACAAATAAAAAAACAATACATTTACCCCCTTATTTCTAACTTAGGTAATGATTACCGCCTGTTTAACCATAAGCAGAGAAGCCAGCACATCAAGCTACTACCATCTGTCAGATTTTCAACTTTATTGCTAAAATATAAGGTTCAAAGTTGATTGGGAAAATTTTACAGTTTTGGATAGCTTGATGCGCTGGCGCCCGTACATTCTCCTTTTGAGCAATGCAAAGGCATTTCAAACCATTGTGTCAATAATTTGCTTAAAATTAATGACATTAATCATCATTTAAATTAGAAATTAGGACAATAGAGGCAACCTCTAGCAAAAATGTAACTAATAAGTCAAATGAAAGTGTAAAAAAATTAAACAGTATCAATCTGGTGCATCAAAACATTCAAGGATTTTTAAACAAAGACTTAGAAGTAGAATTATTCCTGAATTGTTACAACGTAGATATTCTTTGTATGACAGAACATTGGCTTAAAAGCCACCAGTTCATGTTCAATTTTAGTAATCACCAGGTTGGTAGTTCATTCAGCAGAGTAAATGCTATACATGGTGGCTCATTAATTTTAGTAAATAACCAGCTTAAATTTAAGGACCGAAAGGACATTGTGAGCCTCTCTGTTGAGCGGACAATTGAAATAGCCTGTATAGAATTGGAGCAGTTCATTATATTAAGTGTGTACAGACCTCCTTCAGGATTGTATGATTGTTTTGAAAAGGTTATGGATGAAGTGTTGCACAAAATCTGTAATACAAACAAGTCCATCATCACTTGTGGTGATTTCAATGTTAATTTGTTAGAAAATTCTGGGTTAAGTACTAAAATCATAAGTTTGTTTCAGTCATACAATCTTGCTAACCTATTTTTGGAGCCCACTAGAATAACTCCTACTAGTGCCACATGCCTAGATAACATTTATACAGATATTATACCAAACCACAAAGAAATGATTAATTTAATAGACTCAGATCATTGCGGACAGCTGATCACTATTCCAAATCAAAACAAAAAAGTTATTAAAAAAGATATCACTGTTAACCCAAAAACAACTAAACGCTTAGAAACATTTAAAACCAAACTCTTAAGTAAATTACCACTTCTGTTGACTAATGATGACCCTAACAAACAATATAATGATTTTTTTAATATGTATTGCACACAATTTGATAAAACATTCATTCCAAAGACATTATCAGTCAATAGTAACGCTTCCTTCAGTGACTGGGCCACCATTGGTATACATAAAAGTAGAAAACGACTTTATGAATTATATGATGAACGGATTTGTATAAACACTGCTGAATTTAATTTATATGTTAAAAATTATTCTAAAATATTTAAAACAGTCTGTAGTATAGCCAAGTCACGTTATTTGAGTTCAAAAATTAAAAATAGTAGTAGCATTATTAAAATGACTTGGAATGTCATTAATAGCGAAACAGGAAGGTCTTGCAACCGAAGTAGTGACTACAGCCTTGCTATTGATGACAATGTAATTAGATCAGATTCTCAAGTCGCCGCGGCCTTTGAAAATTTCTTTTCAGAGATTCCCGTGTCAACTACTAAATCTCTAAGCTCGTCACCCACTGCTGCAGAGTCTTTACTTAAAGAAAACGTTCCAGTTGGTGATTCTGAATTTCACTTCCAATATGTCACCTGTACAGATGTAATTAAAACTTTTCACATGTTAAATGTTAAAAAGACTGCAGATCTATGGGGTAATTCTGTGGATGTTGCTAAGTCAATTATAAACATTGTAGCACCTACTTTAGCTGTTATATTTAATAATTGTATTGATCGTGGTGAGTTTCCTGATCTTATGAAACATAGTAAAATCATACCATTGTTTAAATCGGGTAGTACATCAGACCCTACTAATTATAGACCTATCTCAGTACTACCTACCTTTAGTAAAATTTTTGAAAAGCTCATTTTAAACCAAATGCAAGGATTTTTTAACAAAAATAAATTACTGCATAACAAACAGTTCGGTTTTACAAGGGGTCGTTCAACTACTGATGCCGGAGTTGAACTTTTAGGACATATTTATAATGCATGGGAGGACAAATGCGATGCTTTGGGCATCTTTTGCGATTTGTCCAAGGCATTCGATTGTGTTCTTCATGAAACCTTAATCAGGAAACTTCACTACTACGGAATTCGGAACGCCTCTCTGGATCTTCTTACTTCTTACTTAAGTGATAGGATTCAGAGAGTTGATGTTAACGGAAAAAGGTCACCCGGATCTGTAGTAAAAATGGGGGTCCCCCAGGGCTCAATTCTTGGCCCATTTTTATTTCTTATTTATATAAATGACTTGCCTTACCTCATAAGGGATGATCATGATATAGTGTTGTTTGCAGATGACACTTCACTTTTATTTAAACTCAAACGTCAGCAGCTGGTTACTGACAATATAAATAGTGCCCTCGCAAAAGTAGTTAACTGGTTTAATGTTAATAACTTACTTCTTAACGGAAAAAAAACGAAATGTATTAAGTTTTCGATACCAAATGTTAGACAAGTAGAAACTAGTGTTCTCATAAAGGGTGAAGAGTTAAAACCCGAAAATACCACAGTATTCTTAGGCATAACTTTGGATGCCAAGCTTCAATGGGGCCCCCATATAGATAAATTGTCAAAAAAGCTTAGCTCTGCAGCATACGCCGTTAGGAAAATTCGTGACTTAACTGATTTAGAGACAGCCCGTTTAGTTTACTTTAGTTATTTTCATAGTGTGATGTCGTACGGTATTCTGTTGTGGGGAAATGCCGCCGATATTCAGACAATTTTTATTTTACAAAAAAGGGCAATTCGTTCCATTTATAAATTAAGTCCCAGACACTCCCTCAGAGACAAATTTAAAGAGATTAATATAATGACTGTGCCTTCTCAGTACATTTATGATAATCTTTTGTATGCACATAAAAATATTAATCTGTTTAAAAAATACAGTGATATCCATAATATAAATACTAGGAACAAACACAAATATGTTGTTCCTACAACAAGGCTCAAGAAAATAGGTAGCTCGTTTAGATGCCAATGTATACGTTTTTATAATAAACTTCCTAGCCACATTCAAGAACTAAGCATTAATAAATTCAAATCTTTTATAAAGCTAAAACTATGCCAGAAAGCCTATTATACTGTAAAAGACTATATTGAGGACAAAAAAGCTTGGGATTGAGCTGCTCCAATAGGTCTAGACAGTGAATGTTGTTTATTTTTTATTTTGCTGATTTACACTTTTGTTTTTTTAAATACATATATATTTATATACAGAATGACATGAACATTTACTGTTTAAAGTCTTATATTATTTTAATTATTGTGAATGTGAGGACTATGTGGATCATTGTTTCCGTGTTAATCATGGTCTGGCAGTTTGAGTGGTGTATGCGGTCTACACAAATGTCCTGTCCTTGGTATTGCTCGTCGAATCGTTGAGCTCCTTAAGTTCTGAGTTGAGCTGCACGGTTACTGACGAATGCGTGCACTGACTGCACAGGTCCACTCAGTGTGGTTCTTTCCTCAAAAGACCACTTCAGACACCAATCTACATGGTCCTCAAAGATTATATCCGGATTTTTATATACACATTGACATTGATGAATTTTATATAAACAATGACATGGATATTTACTTTGTAAAGTATCTTATTTTTATTATTATTACTGTGAGTGTGAAGACTATGTGGGTCATTTCTTTTTTTAGGTTTTCCTTCTTAGTTAGTTTTAATCATGATCTGGCAGTTTGAGTCATTTATGCGGCCTACCCAAATGTCCCTTCATTGGTATTGTTCGTCGAATCGTAAGGCTCCTCAAGTTCTGAGTTGAGCTGCACGATTTTTGACAAATGCGTGCACTGACTGGACAGGTCCGCTCAATCTGTATGGTTCTTTACTCAAAAGACCATTTCAGACACCAATCTACATGGTCTTCACATTATCTGACCAAGATTATGTCTGGACTTTAAAAGAGACTGTGACCTCTGAGTTTGTTTCGGCCTTTCTTCTCAGAGTAGTCAGATAGGAAATGCCGACCTCATCTAGTTTAAAAAAATATGATTGACATGTAAAAAAAAAAAATGACAGGTGTTTGTACAAACCTACTTACAGAAAATAAATCATTTAT
The DNA here is from genome assembly GCA_949629135.1 of Eremobia ochroleuca. Lineage (NCBI taxonomy): Eukaryota > Metazoa > Arthropoda > Insecta > Lepidoptera > Noctuidae > Eremobia > Eremobia ochroleuca. Next base: position 10,354,015 of record OX451401.1, on the reverse strand, counting down.
CATTTATCATTTATCATTTATCATTCTTGAAGTTTAAACGTCTCTTAAAAGCAACGTTTAAATATGAGGGTAGATAATAATTAGGATCTTATCTTAATGAGTATGAGACTTAGTAGGTACTTACTCGTTCATACAACGTGAAAGTTGAAATACCAGAAATAGTTTCTATGTTATCTCATATAAAAATTACTTAACAAAATATCTTGACGTAAACAGAGCACTAGGTATACGTATACGCCAGCACATCAAGCTACCACAATCTGTCCTTTAATAGATTTTCAACTTTATTGCCAAAGCATAAGGTTCAAAGTTGATTGGGAAAGACAGTTACGGGTAACTTAAAGTGCTGGCGTCGTCCGTACCTACCCCGTTGGTTTAGGTTAGTTAACTAAAACTAAACAAAAAAACACGTGATTCATGGGTGCTGAGCTTATTGTTACAAATTTTAAAATCTTTTTTTTTTCTGGGCCATAAGCATAAACACAGGAATTCCACCAAAGTCTACTGACACGCACTTTTAACGAAGTTATTTTATAATATAATTAGGCATTTGAAATGAAAATGTAAAAAATTCACATGGTAGCCGGCTTTTATTAAATTTTTTTTTATTTATAATATGGCATCTCGTAGTTGACCTTGAGAGTTCGTGACAATTTAACCGGACTATTACATGATAACCGGCAATGTTTTGAGTGAATTTATACTAAACAAAAGAAACCAACTAAACGTAATACCCGTCAATTCAGTTGTCATGCTGCGTCACTGTTGTACTCTTTAATTTAGTAACGTTATCTAATTCTCTATATTTTTTAAAGGCTTAGAAAACCTGTCTTTTTGGGTTTAGCCGGTTGATCCTGTAAAAAATCTCACCGTGAAATCATAAGTGAAGTGAGCTTGAAGTGAGCAGTGTCAATAGTGTTAATCCGTAATGACAACTCACTTCCCGCTCACTTCACCTAAGTTCTCACGGTGAGATTTTTACAGAATAGCACTGCTGTACAATAGACCGATTACAAAATATTATATTGTTATCATAAATCTAACTAAAAAATGATGCTCAAACAGTTACTTCTACGAGAATAGTTTAAAAATATAATTGAATAGCTTCTGCCCGTGTCTTAGCCGCGTAAAACTTCTTGCTCCCCCGACCCGCCCCGTCACATCGCATCGCCTATTCGAGTTACAACTTAGTTTTCGCTTAGCGTTTTTCTGACTGTTTGCCCGGCTCCTACGTGTATTATAGCGTTCCTCAAGAATGGGGCTAACAAATACAAAAAGATTTTTTCATATCCATCAGCGCCTTCAAACAAACAAACTCTTCAGCTTTATTAATAGCCACCAAAAGTTAGTTTACATTTTTCCATTTCACTTGTGACACACCACATTATGATTTCAAGCTTTAGTGATCCAAATGTTTGAACTGATATAACGATTTTATTTACTAATTCAACACCTTTAACTTATCATAAAAATAATCAAGTAATCGCTTAGCTGCCGGTCGATTCTGTATAAAATCTCACAGTGAAATCATAGGTAAGTTAAGTGAGCACTTAATAGTGTTAATCCCTAGCGAATGACAGCTCACTTCCCGCTCACTTCACCTAAGTTCTCACGGTGAGATTTTTACAGAATAGCACTGCTGATTACTTTTGTTTATTTTAAATCATAATGACTGAAATGGAAAACTGTCAACTAACTTTTGGAAGCCTCTGTATCGATAAAGTTTTACACACTAATAAAAGAGGATACCATCGTAAAAATCGAAAATTTTAATTTGGTTAAAAGTGTTTTTATGCAAGAAAGTGTCATCTATAAAAAATCCTTTTTACGATTTGTTTACCTTTAGTTAACTACCTAAACCAATGGAGTATACATTATTGCTAATTGATTATATATATAATGTTTCCTAGTAAAACCGTTTTACCCTTAATTACTAAACCAGTCTGACGGCATTTAGGATATCCTCGTTACATACATTTAGAATGTAACTTGTAGATAAACCCGTAGAAGTTATGTGCTACAAACTATACGAGAGCCGACGCCCTGATTTTTGGTTTCTAGGGTTCGGGTCGGCATGATTCGGCACAATCGGGCGGCTAAATTAATAATAATAATAATAAAATCTTTATTGATACAAAAACCTTTGACATTTCTTAAGACTAGGGTACATAAGATGGTTAGCTTAAAGGTCATACGGATAAGGTAAACCCTGACTCCTAAACTAGGTGATCCTGTGACTTAGGAGTCAGTGTTCTGCTGTCACTGTGATACCAGAAACCTTTGGAGTTGTGTTCTTAACATTACAAAAATAGTCAGTCATTGACAGTGCAGGTTAACAAAGTATGTATAATAAAAACAACAATGAAGGAAAAGAGATATAAGAAACGAAATATGGTGTGTAGGTATAACTCCACATATACTAACATATTTGTGGAACAACAGAGCACTTACCTAATAAACATATTCCGCTTTCACTTGGTTCTAGTCGATTGGCACCTACCCTCACTGAATCATGTTCGGGTCGGTACGGCACAAATCGAGCTAAGCCGAGCGGCTTTTCCCATTTTACATAACATACTAGCGACCTGTCCCTGTCAGTTGTGACTAGACAAAACATCGAGATTCCTTTATTACATATTTTATGAAAAGTATTAGGAACACAAGCATCCGGAATAAATTCCATAAATTATGTTGAAAACCCCATCAAAATCCGTTGGGTAGTTTGGAAGAACAACTCGGTCATACAGACGCACGAAAGTGACTTCAATTTTATAACCCTAAGTTTTCTTGCGTCGGCACCAGCGCCCTAATTGCGTAACACAATAACAATTTGAATCATTTTGAAGGATATTGCTAATCCATTGCTTCATATCTTTGAATAATTTTTCTGCTTAACAACGTAAATAACGCAATGCAGAGTGTTGAACTGTCAAAATGAAAGCCATTCCTACTGATAGTGTGTTACGCAATCACCCCGCAGCTGTGCGAAAATAGCCTTTTCCTAGTTAGCATTATTGGTAGCGTAGATGATTGATGCGAGACGGTCCAGGTGTTCAATATTGTATTACATCCGACAGATTCCCAAAATAGATAGATATCCTATAAACGAAGGAAAGGGTTGCCAGCTCCTTGCACGATATTGATAACTATTTTGCGTTCAAGAATTGGTACAGACGCCGGGCACATCAAGCTACTACAATCTGTCAAATTTCTTTAACTTACTGATCGCTTACTGATCTGCTTTACTGATAAAGTTGAAAATCTATTGGGTATACCGGAAAGTTCTGTCGGTTTTTGTAAATAAAACTCGTGGTTAGTTCTTAAAGCTATTATTTATATTTTAATCAATTACATATTGTCCCTGATTTTCTACTACACGTTCAGATACACACTCGAGTCCAAAAACACTACACAAATTTGTAGCAGCGGTATTTCCCTTCTGGAACTCATAAAGTATACAATGCCTCAAATGAACTTTATCGTTGGCACTCATTTTGACACTGCGGCTACTCAGAAGTGAATGACAAATTATTGCGCAATACGTGTATTTATAGTCCGTAACCCAGAAATTATGACGCAATATTATTCAATACTTTTAACGTATTGGTATAGAGGAAAATTCCAAAAATTTCTATGTACTACCAAAACCGACAGAACTTTCCGGTACACCCAATAGATTTTCAACTTTATCAGTAAAGCAGATCAGTAAGCGATCAGTAAGTTGATTGGGAAAATTTGACAGTTTCTGGTAGCTTGATGTGCTGGCGTCTGTAGAAACCTTTAGTGCCGTCACAAGTCCGGTTTGTCGACCCTCAATTATGTAGGTTTTTTTTACTAGTATCCTATCCTCAAAGTTTTTCCATCCTCCATTCTGATTATTTATTCTTCTCTACCTACCAAAATCAAAAACAGACATACCTAGGTTTACGTGCTTGGGCAGATAAGATACTTAAAATATACTTATATTATACAGGGTGAATTCGGTGCATGACTTTAAAAGATTTGCTTTATGGGATGTTTATATCTATTTACTGTTACCATGGATTCAGTACATGATACATGTACTTAATTTATGGTAACAGGTTGTGCATCAATGTCCCGCCATCCACCCTGTATTATGTCTGTAAATACCATAACACACCACACCACACCACACGCCTCACACCACACTACGCACCATATCGCGCGCCTCACCACTTACCACACATAACACCGCATTACGTCCTGACCACTATACACGACATCACATGCACTAACTGGGAATAAGTTATATTTTCACTGTTAATAATTTAAACTGCAGCTTTGCTTACATTATATACTTGAATGTTTCTTTTCTTAAGATTAGTAAATATAAGCTAATACAGAAAAATGTACTTGCATTGCATATCACAGTCGGCGGCACGTAACTTGGCAAGGTTTTGCCGTAGTGGGAATAAGTTTGCGCATGTACACTTAGTGCAACAAAAAAATTATCACTTTCGATTGCTTGTAATTATTCTACGGTTATTTCCATAATTTATTTTAAGCACGTCTGTTTAGAAGAAAGTTAAAGAAAGGAGAGGAAAAGGGGAGGACTCTTGCCAAGTTATGTGCCGGCTACTGTACCCCTAAGGTCACAGTACACTATATTAACTCTAATTGGTATAAGTGTACGACAATGATGTGAAAGAGCGGAGCCTTCTAATAAAGGCATTACAGGCCACACGTTTAAATGTAATGTATTTACAAATTGACACAGTAAACTATTTTGTTTAGAAAAAGAAAAGATCTTTTGCAAACTAACGCATGATTACGCACAGTCATGAAACTGACAGAATATCCGCATAATTGGAATACACAAATATTATAACGTGTCGACGAAGAATGATGAAGATTAGCTTTATTAAAGTTTAAATGGCTGTTTCCACATTATTTGAGAGACTAATGATAAGCCTTAGCAAATACTTTCTTATATCTATAATATAATCTCAATACCAATGTCGATGTACGAACGAACAGATACAAAACAAACAATTGAATTTATATGAATCATCTTTTAATTATTTACATTCTTTCAATTCATTCGTTATTTTCCCACTGCTGGGACACAGGCCTCCTCTCTGTGAGAGGGTGTGGGCAGTAATCCACCACGTGGGCCCAGAGCGGGTTGGTAGATGACACATGTCTTCGAATTTTTGGTTCTGGGACATGCTGATTTGCTCACGATGTTTTCCTTAACCGTTTTGAGAGGAGTGGTGTTGGAATAAGGTATACAGAGTAAAGCGCCTGTCTGGGTTCGAACTTACGACCTATTCGTAAGTCACTGCCGTTACCCCTAGGCCACCACTGATCATTCCATCCCCTAAAAGTTTTTATGGAATTTTGTCGGGCACACGACTTAATTATTATAAAACATAATTTTCCTAAGAATGTAATTTTAGATAGGTACAAACAATAAATACATATTAAGATATAAATTCTGTTACAAGTTCCTAACTGACTTGCATTTTGAAAGTATTTTGTTTAATTTTTCTAACAAACTTTATGTTATTTTTACAGATTCATTTACATACTGGTGAGGCGGAGAATGAGATCCACCGTCGCGGATCCGAGTAAAAAGGAGGAATTCGCCAGATCTAATGAAGTGTCTCGGTTTTAACTATTGTTATGTAGATTTAACTAGCGTGAAAAATGATCTAAATGTGAAACAATTGAAGTGATTCTATTGTTTGAGTTTCTTGCCATAATACGACGAGACGGTACAACTTTAAAATATCGCATTCTACAGAGCACCGCCTGATATCGTAGAAAATTTTCGTCGGTTGTTACAATTAAAATCAGGGGGCTTGTGGCTAAGTAATAACAGCCGCACGGGTTGATCGATCAGGTTAAGCTACGCTTGCCGCGGTTGGTCCGTGGATGGGTGACCAGACCATCTGTACATACCAAGACCCCTCTGTGCCTCGGAAAGCAGGTTAAGCCGTTGGTACCGGCTGTAATTCGTGATTCTTTGATAGTCGTTACGGGTCAGCAGAAGCCCGAAAGGTTTGTGGAGGTCAGATAGACAGTCGCTCCATGTAAAATACTGGTATTCCGCTGCATCCGATTAGACTGGAAGTCGACCCCATAATAGTTGGAAAAAGGCTAGGCAGAATGATTTTACAATTAAAATCAGCTGTTTCCCACAAAAGTGGAATAACAACGCGTTTAAAATGTATGGAACACCTGATTTATTTTGAATAACCGACGAAAAATTTCAACACACTGGTGTCGAGAATCAAGTACTGAAACCATGGTAACATTCTGTGCGTCCATTTCCCTGCCAAACTGTCTAATAAATTTTAATTTAGAGTACCTATACTCCATGTGAAATAGGATTAGACATTTAAATAACCCTTTTTTACAGTCCGCTCAACCGATTTTGAATTCTATTGCGTTGGTGGCATGACAAATGGCAGCTTCAGTAGACAGTTGGTACTGTAACCACTTTTTGCTTTGAATGCCATCCTTATGTCTACGGTATAGAAGTTAAAATAGGTTTAAATGTCTGATCTTATTTCAAATGGAGTATAAGATCTGAAGTTATTTTTCTTCTTTACAATGTCGCCTAGATTGCTTGTACTGTGAAGGGAGGAAAAGACTGAAATTACAGATAAATCTTCACTTGACACCTCGAACCTTCTTGTAAGCAGTAAAAATGGAAATAAACTAAGTAAATGCATTTCTAAGCGCAGAAACTGCGACCTGCCGGTCGATTCTGTAAGATCTCACCGTGAAATCATAAGTGAAGTGAGCACTTAATAGTGTTAATCCCTAGCGAATGACAGCTCACTCCACGCTCACTTCACTCGAGCTTTCACGGTGAGATGGTTACAGAATCGCACGGCAGATACTTGTAAGAATTTAATTAATTTAATTACCATTTTATTAATTTAATTTAATTTTTCTGAATTAAACTTTCTAATTAAATAGAAAATCTACCTTTTTAAAACAGATATTGGAAAAGATAAGTATTCCAAAAATAAATGGAGAAAAACAGGATAGATAGAGCTTCTCAAGCTAAAGCAAAAGAGGGATATTAATACGCCATGAGTTCCAGAAATCTCACTATAAACGAGACTTTTTAAATTAGTAGAGTATTTACGTCACTCTACTTCTAATAATTTTATTATATAAAATAAAAAAAAATTACTTTCTCTCAGTGCAATGTTTTCTCAGATTTAACTCAGTGCAATGTTTGATCAAAAATCGTATGTAAATAAAGTAAGACTGTGCTATGCTATATTGTAAATTGTAATTATTAAACAATTATAAAAGGAAATTTCTAAGAAATATACGTTTTGTTATCTTGGATATGAGTCTTATGTTTATTTAGATGAGAAGTTCAATGGTCTTTTATCTGTTTGCAAATACTATGGAGTGATGAAGATTAGCGACAGTCTAGTCGAAATTATTCGTTATGTTTGAGTAAGGCTGTTTGTAATATAAAACTTCTTTGTGTAAACCTTCTTTGTAGAGCATAATTAGCCTATAATGTTCCCACTGCAGGGAGTTTAACATACACACAATATATATATAAAACAATAGGGTTTGGGGTGAAGAAAAAGACTCGTAAAATATACACTTTCGGTGCGCAGCCCAGTTGACGGACGTCAGTTGACCGACTCTTGTCAAAAAAAGAGGCGCGCGTCGAATGTTTTTTTTAATGGTAGCTTCTAGAATGTTCTAGAAGCTTCGACCCACTCTCATTGGCCAGGTGGGAACGAGAGGCGTTTCCGCCTGAAGCGCGTGGATTGTGGCGGGAGCGGTGAGAAATAGCTTCGCGTTATATCAAGCCTCCTCTCGGTAAGAGTGAGTGGGCCACCACGCGGGCCCTGTTGGTAGATGTCACATGTCTTCGAGTTTTTGGTTCTAGGACATGCCAGTTTCCTCACGATGTATTCCTTCACCGTTTTGAGAGCAGTGGTGATGAAATAATTTATACAAAGTAAAGTGCCTGCCAGGGTTCGAAGCCACGACCTGCAACTTGTGAGTCGCAGCCGTTAAAACTAGGCACCCACTGCTCACATTAGACAGGCCTGTTAGTCTAGTGGTCAGTGGCCCTGACTGCTATACGCAAGGTCGTGGGTTCGATTCCCACTCAGGACAAATGTTTGTGTGATGAGCACGATCATTTGTTCTGTGTCTGGGTGTAATTTATCTATAATATGTATGTATTTAGAAATATATATATGTATGTTTATCAGTTATCTAGTACCCATAGCACAAGCTCTGCTTAGTTTGGGACTAGATGGCGTTGTGTGAAAGTTGTGGAATATTATATTATTATTATTATTACATACCGGTCTACAAATAAACCGTTTTGAGAAACACAGTCTTAAATTACGATTCTCTTAAATATTTAAGAGATCGTAATTAGAAGAGAGAGAGATATTATACATGCTCACATATAATAAATTATAAGCCTGTAGTCGCTGTAATCTCAATTACGTCGCTACATGACATTGTGTTTCATTTTGAATTCAAATGTAAGGCTGAAAAACTGAAATGAAGTGATAAATGATAAATGATTTATTTTCTGTAAGTAGGTTTGTATGTACAAACACTTTTACATGTCAATCATGTTTTTTTTTTTTAAACTAGATGAGGTCGGCGTTTCCTATCTGACTACTCTGAGAAGAAAGGCCGAAACAAACTCAGAGGTCACAGTCTCTTTTAAGGTCCAGACATAATCTTGGTCAGATCATGTGAAGACCATGTAGATTGGTGTCTGAAATGGTTTTTTGAGTAAAGAACCACACAGATTGAGTGGACCTGTCCAGTCAGAACTTGAGGAACCTCACGATTCGACGAACAATACCAATGAAAGGACATTTGGGTAGGCAAGTAGTTGGTAGTGTTTTATTTTATCAATTTTATTATCAGCAGTCAAGGTCTAGTGTAGGTGGCAAAGAGGTTTAAATAAAAGTTTAAAAATCCTCTGCTTTTATATGCAGAGGCTTTTCAGAATCTTTTTTAAAGTGATAATAATATACCATTTCTATTTCAATCTGCAATGCAAAATATGTGGAATATTTTGTGCTCCTCTCTAATATTAAGTAGGTAGAACCAACATGCAAAGGGTTTTTTGTTAATTATAATTAATTTTACAGTAAAAGTTTATACTCCTATTCTTTATTTTGAAAACTCATTTCCGATTTCATTGAGAAACCGGGTAGGAAAACTTCTAGGCCCTTTGATCTTATTTTCCACAATATGAGTGTTGCATTGACAATTTTTAGTAATTAGAAAGAGCCCATAGTGAACCACTTATTAGGAAACTTCCTTTAACTAAAGTGTCACTGAAGCAACATAAAATGTTGATTTAAAGAATAGCACACGTAGGTAATCATTAAAATGTTTGAATTTCATGATGACGTCATTATTTTACAGCTGTTTATGAGATTTTGCTCAAATTCATGATTTTATCTCACGAGACAATTAAGACACACACACTGATAAGACACTGTTCTAGTCATTAATTCTAAGCTCGTGACTTTATTAAGCATTTACGTTGAACCACAAGTATTAAGATTTTTATTATTATTTATGTAGGTATACGTACACATAGTAAAAAAACATTAAGAATACATAGAACCAAGCAATTTCTCTAGCGGCTCTTAAATATTATAAAAGTCTTCTTTTCGTCTATGAATTTTTGAGGATTAGCCATATCAGTGGGACCATAATTGTGTCTTTCATTAAAAATACGAATTTAATGAAATTGTTGTTACATTAACAAATCAGCACTCTTATTGCGTAACACACTTCCAATCGAAATCTGAATCATTTAATTATGAAAGTGTTCTTGTTATATAAATTATTAATTCTTCTTCTTATATAAATCATTTCACTAATAGCTTTTCTTAGGTAAAAAAAAACCAATCAGTCTAGCCTTTTACAAAATATCTTAAGTGTGCGAGTGAGTTCCAGTCTTACTGGATGCAGCTGATTCCAGAATTTTGCTTGGAGGACTGCCTATATGACCTCCACAGCCCAGTTACTGGGAAATTTGGTTGTCAGGCTTTTGGGCTCCTGACTGTCACCAACTGTCAAAGACCTATGAATGACAGCGATCAACGTTACGCTTAACGTGCTTTCATAGTCACGGTGTGGACTCAATATAATGGATCACCCATCCACGTAGCGGCAAGCCTAGCTTGACCTTCAATTGACCCATGCGGCTGTTATTATTTAGCCACGAGCTATTTTTAGGTATATGTTAAAAATCGAAATCCTACAATCAAACGAGAACATTTGTTGCAATAAACTCGACCTGGGAATCCTGGGATTATCGAAGCAGAACTCCCAAAAAGAACGGTGAAAAGTAATTTCTTTAAACGTATCTTCCCTAAGGTACGTCACGGGCATACAGCCTAAACGAAAAACGACATGGCCCTAAATTTACTCTTGATAATGACATTTAGAAACATATATCCTTCATATATCATGCAATTTTATTTACTGAACCGATCGTAAAAAGTCTCTAATGTTGCAGGTAGAGTAGGTGATTGGGGTGGTTGATTCGCTACATTTGACAGGAGACCTTATTGGTATTACCTATATTACATAAAGTACCTAGGTACGTTATATGTTTTTAACACGCTTAAAAGCACCTGTAAAACTGCTGGCGATTAATGAAAAGCGAGTAAAGCTAGCAACTAAAACGAGTTGACGAGCAGCGAGTGCGCGACAATAACGAGCGATTACTCGCTGGTATGCGATGTACAGGCGCCAGCACAACAAGCTACCCGAAACTTTCAAATTTCCGCAATCAACCTTAATAAAATTGAAAATCTATTTAAGAAACTTAACAGATTGCAGTAGCTTGATGTGCTGGCGTCTGTACCAAGCGTGACTCGTCGCTGAGCGAATACTCTCTTTGATAGCTCTTGTCGCTACGACAGTCGAGTACTCGCTGGCGATGTGAACAGACAGCGATCAACTATTAATATGTATACGTATCTCTTTTACACGGGATGTACAATCTTCTGTACGTTTCTTGAGCGAGAAAATCGTTGATAGCTAGTCGATTCCTCGTCTGTGGTGGGACAGGTGCCTATTGTTGATACCAATATAACATCTCGTAGGTATTTGCACATGTATTTACCCGCTTTTAGCTTGATAGAATCGTTTTAGGCTGATCATTTGGCAACTTATCATGCAACTTATCTTAACAATTAAGCTTTTCTTTTATGAATTTAATGAATAGCGATTTGCAGACATTCAGTGTTGCCTTAAGGACAAATTCCGGGACGGAGTTCCTCTTTGTAGAGCAATGAAATAAACATTAACAATTAAAGTGGTAAAGGACATTGCTATTGTTGGGGTTTTTTTACTAAGCCTATGCAAAAGATGGCCGGCCAGGCCAGAGTCTGATGTCCGTCACTTTTATCAGAACCGTGAATATTGAGAGCGTTATTGAGAGTAATGGTGGTCCACTGGTAACGGCGGCGACTTACGAATCATAGGTTGGAACCCAGACAGGCGTTATACTTTGTGTAAATTATTTCATCAAAACGGTGAAGGGAAACATCGTGAGGAAACCAGTATGTCAAATTCGAAGATATGTGACAATGACATGTACGAACCCGCTCTGGCCCGCGTGATTGATTACGATCCACTACCTCTTTTTGAGAGGAGGCCCGTGTCCCAAAAAAAAAAAACTCAGCCTATCGCAGTCCACTGCTGGACATAGGCCTCTCCCAGACTGCGCCACAACATCCTGTCCTCCGCCTTCCGCATCCAGTCTACCCCAGCTACCTTCTTTAGGTCGTCCGTCCATCTAGCTGGGGGGCGTCCCACACTACGCTTGCCGATACGCGGTCTCCACTCCAGGACTCATCTGCTCCACCGGCCCGTGTCCCAGCAGGAGGAAAATTAAACACTAAATATGCTAAATAACAAAAACAAAACACTGTATAGTTTTGGGCTTCCACTTTAAGCCCAAAATAAACTTACAAGTGACAATATAACTTCATAAGTGGACAAAACTTTCCTCATCTAGTATAACACTACCTACCTAAAATGTCTTAACAATAGCAACATTAGATAAAGCCTACCCACATCATAAGCGAACAATAAACTAACTCCAAGCCAAAATCCTCGAAATGCTACACTTTCTCTATAAATCAAAGAAAATGATAACATCGCGATAGATACTCGTAGTAGCATTCTCGTCGTTTATAATAAACGCTTTACCTAAAGAACTACCCCTGTCCCATTTGAACAAGACTCAATGTGTGTGAATGACATTGTACTTAAAAATTTCTTGTTGTAAGCGAGATTTTGGGCTCAAATGTTTGCTCTTCTTCGTCGCTTACTTCATTATCTACTGAAGGTCGTGTCCTTGAAAGGCCTTCGTGGCTTTATATGTATGCACGATGGTTGCTTGCGCCTGTTTGCTTTGTGTGTCAATAATTAGCAACTGAAGTTCGTATGAAGGTCAGTCTCTTTAGACTAAACTAAATGAAACTCATGGTCTGAGGAATGTAGTAGATATCTTCACGGATGTAGGTTTGTTGCATTTCAACATTCGCAAGGTACTCCGTATTATTGTTTATTTTTTCCACGCTTCACCCACGTGAAATGAAAGACAATAATTAACCGTTTAATCCGTTTGGGATGGAGTTATTATCAAAGCCACGTTTCGATGATAAAATGTTCAGATTAGTTCACGTCCTGACTAATATTAATTCTTACAAACGTTTGTAATACGAGTATCATCACAAAATGATAAAGTTATTTATGACGTCACTAACCTCCCATTCTCAACACTTACGAGAAAATGATAAGAGCCACCAAATAGGAAAATCCAGAACATCCACATAAGCCTAAATAAAGGTAGTTTCTGACTATGGTACTGTTAGCGCACCCAGTTACTTACCGGGTCGCTTAAATAAAATATGTATCCAGTATTTAACGCGTAATTATTTAAATTAAATCATATTTTACAGAATGACGCACACTGTCTCTATTATTTTCTGTCTTCCAAATTCGAAATAGTGCTTTTCTTTTAATATTTTACTATCTATCTATACTCATAATAAGCTGAGGATTTTGTTTGTTTGAACACACTAATCTCTGGAACTACATATACAGGGTCTCATTAAAATAGATGGACACATTTTAATACAGGGCTCAGTACGTCTAACAAAAGATATCCAAGTAAAAAACAACACTGATTTAAGTGATTTTATTTTGACCTAAAATAATAAATTGCCCGCACATTAGTGTATTTTCGTTAGCTGATTATTATTCTTGTAAGTATCTGATGCGTTTTTCTTATAATTTTTTTTTTACCATTGTCCTTATTTTGGTGATCTGAATGATTTCTAAAAGTTTGTCCTTCTATTTTAATGGGACCTTCTATAACTAACATCACGCTGTGGGAGCGCCTTAGAAGCCAAACAAAAAAAAAAAAGTCAGGCTAAGAGCAAACGAAGTAATAGCGCCGGCAGGCAATGCAATGCGCCGAGGTGGATCCCCCGATCCACCTCGGCGCATTAAAGAAATTTCAAGTGGACGAAATCGCGGGCACAATTCACTCAACTTATATAGGGTGACTGGGAATTAGTGATCGATACTTAAACAAATGATTCTACTCATCATTACAAACAACTTTTACTATCGGACCAAATCCGAAATCGCGAAACAAAAAGCAGCTGTTCCCTACATTTATGTTCGTACGAGTCGTCAAAATGTAGGGGACAGCTGATTTTTTTTTCGCGATTTCGGATTTGGTCCGATAGTAAAAGTTGTTTGTAATGATGAATAGAATCATGTGTTTAAGTATCGATCACTAATTACCAGTCACCCTATAAAATACTCACGGATAATGCATGGAAACACCCTGCAAGCTACAGACTTAATTTCTCAAGCATCTTAGAAGAATAAAGAAACAATATTCCTTTGTAATTATTTACGTTGATATATTAGCCGCAGGCAAAAACTCCCCACGTAATAACTGAACAATAAATCTTCTTCGGGTAGCTGGCACGATTGTATTTTAGATCTTGTTGGCCCAAAACTTCGCCACTTCCGTCGCTGTCGGCCGAAGTTCGGGTCGTCCGAAGCCCGAATTTTTGACAACCAGTCTTACCAAGGGGCATTGTATTACCCATTAACTGGGCTGTGGAGGACAGATAGGCAGTCGCTCCATCAAAATTCTGGTGTTCTGCTGCATCTGGCTAGACTGGAAGCCGGCCACAACATAATTGGAAAAAGGCTAGGCAGATGATGATTCCTGTAGTTTACAATAAAACTTAGATCATCAATCCAGCAAAGTTATTGTGAAGAAACATTCCTCCTGTATTATTCTGAAAAATTAAATGGACTTTTAATCTATTTAATCCTCTCGTTTGTCTACAAAGTGTCCCATCTAATACTTTATTCGTAGATTTTTATTGAGTGATGTGCAAAGAGAGTGATGTTTACATGGGCGATATATTTTTATGTTTCTATTTTTACTGCGCAATAAATGTAAAAACTTTACGCCTATAAAGTTCGGTAGGCATCAATAAAGTGGGCAGACAGCCCAATCTAATATTTCGCCGTTTTAAATTATGTTTAAGAACACACTCGTAGGTAGAAAAGTTTTACAATAACGGCGTCTGGTGAAGACATTCGGATACGAGAGAATCGAGCCAGAACATCGAGATATATTTACTGGAAGATTTCATAAAGAAAAAATTATTACTTATAGAAAAACATTTGAAAAATACAGCGTGTCGCTTGCAATGGTGGCATTTATTTAAGTCGCGTATGAGGTTTCGCGTTTTCATTTTATAAACAAATTTTAATTTCATTAAACGTTATTATTTTTTTACAATTTTCTAAATTCGTATCTTGAAGTAACCTGTACACAGAACTGTAGTCCACCAACGAAATTAAAACAAATAACGTGCATAGAGTAGGCAAATTGAAGGAAAGATAGAGAGCCCTTTGTCAGCGAGTGGCGTTGCCGGTAATTTTCGAATTACGAATTTATTATGTTGTTGTAATTTTTATTATTACTGGCCACTAGTCCTACCCCGTGTATCTACTGTAATGTTGCCATTGTAGCGACACGTTGTACACTATTTTATTTTGAAAAATAGGTAGGTATGTGTTTTTAGTAAAATTAATCGAACCATTCTAAGATTGTCTATAGAAAAAACTTATTTTGGTCAATTTCCTTTCTAACATTTTATAATATCGTCATTTGATTTTTACTCGTTTGCAGACCAAATTAATAATTCCAACTAGGTACCTATTCATTCTACCTCCTTGTTTTGTAGCTCATCATAACACTTTGGCCCATCTCGCATCAAATATTAATGAACGCACCGTGCTCTAGACACAACTCGATCCAACCGCACTCCGGAAACAAGGAAACCTCTCGCGAATTAGTGGTAATTGACTGCAAACACCGGCACGTCCCCAATTTCCTGCAAAATTACCTGTAAACGAATCCCCTTGAGGCCTGAGAAAGATTTTCCATGATCACTTTTATAGGGCAAATTCTTGTGGAGGGACCCGAGTTGATGAAGTGGGTAGGTGCTAATGATCAACAAACCGTGCTTGAACCTTTCGGTAGGTTCATGTATTTATTGAGGTCTAATGTGTAATAGTCCTAGCCCTGCCCGCAAGGTCGATACTTTAAATTAATTAATCTTTACTTATTAACAGAGCGTGCCATCCATACTAATATTATAAATGAAAAAATAGCTGTGTTTGTCCCCCCTTACATTTTTATGCCGGCTAATGACTGACCGATTTGGATGGACACACGGATAGACCATGACCTGGGTTAGAACATAAAATACTTTTTATCCTGGTATAGTGAGTGCCCGTGGAATAATTTCTAACCGTAAAATGAAAGCTAGCTTACTTAGCTTATGAAGTAAGCATATAAATAAATGCTTATCTAAGGGTAACTGTTAAAAAAAAGTAATAGGGAACCAATAAATTGTCTGTCCGGAAATCCATACATTTTCCTTTGCCAGTCATTTCATTTTATTCTATTTCTGTTATATCTCCGTTCCAAGTATTTCCTTTGAGAACAGATCTTTGCGATAGATAGAATTTAAAACGAAAGTTAGTACTGCTGGACGCAGACTATGGTGTAGGTTATAATAGTATTATTAGCATTTATAAAGTTCGTTAAAACCAGTGGGTTTTAAAACTCGAATTTAAATTTCAACTTGAACGACGAAAACGACTGCTGCAAAATGGCCGGGTACTGTAGGTAGGTATAAAATATTCTGTCACATAGAAACTTTTCAAATAAGAAACGTCATAAGACAGAAAAAGTTTATTAGACAAAGTAGACAGTCCCTATATGTATTAATCACTGGGTACGGAGGCAAGTGCCAACGTGTTAGGCTACCTCATTTTTAGTTGATTTAGGGCTTATTCTCCAACGCCAGGTACCTATATCAAACATGCCATTTTATATCGAACATTTCAGCAGCACTGTCTCAGATAGGTAATAAAAACCTGAAACTACTGTGAGGATTGGAGGTCTTCACGGTTTTTAACTTAAAGCCAAAAATTGGTGCCATAAATGTATGTATGTGTGTATGTATGTATGTGGGGTGTGTGTGGGTATGCGTGTAGCTTTAATTCTGGGTAATATCGTAAAATATTATAGCACGTCATATAATGTTTGAGTGCAGTTAGGAACAAGTGACAAGTTCTTTTATTAATATAAGTCAGTTTGGACTGCGGTGGTCTACATTACTGGTTGCATTCTACCGTTTTACCTACTGACGACCACTGCAGACATGACGTGAGCTGTAAAGTATGACGTTATTTTTAAGGCCGTGTGAGCAAAAAAACACGTAATATCACGCCTTTATTCTTCGAATAGTTGGGCAGTGATCAATCTTTTATTAGTACACCGAAACGCCAGCGGTAAATAAAAATCACTACAAAGTGCAAAATAAGTTTGATTCCGGAAGCCGGTGTCTTTGGTTTTGTATTTTCATTTTATGCCACTGACTTCTGAAATACCTAACAGTTTTTTTCCTTTCTCATGTATGTCTCATTTCGATAATGTAGTAAAACTAGTCCGTTTAACCCCAATTTTGTAGCTCAAAAGCTCAATCACTGTAACCGGGGCGTAGCTGTCATCATATCAGCCGTGAGCCGTATCAATGTTACGGCCCCCGGGCTACAGGGCCCCCGGGCTACAGGGCGTCCCGAGCGAAACTTCCCAAAATGTTATCCACAATCTCAAATTCTTATTTATGATATGCCCGAAATTATTTAATATCTACCTAATAAAAATATGAAAAGTAGCGTTATTTGTTTATGGCTTACAAAGGTTTTTTCAAACCACAGGCCTCTAATTCTCAAACTCTCGCATTCATTTATTAGGTATAAGCACAGAAAGTCTAATCTATCCGAGACAGGATGCTCCCATTTTCGAGCTCGCTTCGCTTGCTCTTGTACTCTTTTGGTAAGATCATAATGCTCACGATGCTATTTTATTTATTTGGTAAAAAACTCTACCCTCCTTTTAAGCGACGCCGCAATCGGGTAAAAATGGACTAGATACGCTACTATCCCAGTGCTCCTTTTTTTTCAGACATAATGATTTAAGCCAAACTTTCTATCATCTATTTTCTTGTCTAAATACCTCTACTATTCATTATAGCATTAGGTATATCAAGGCCAAACTTCGGATCATTAAGCTGGATGATGATGCCAAATTTTATTTTGACAGTTCACTAGTCCGTTTCGACGAGCAATAAGTACCGCAGCGAACCGATTTCGAGCTGACAGGCGCTTAATAACGATTGCTAGAATAAATTACTTGATACCGTATGTTGAGTTTATTGCGTAGATCGATGAAGTATTTTGATTTGCATCATCATAAAAATGTGGTATTTGTCGTCGAATTAATGAAGCATGGTAAGAGAATATTTAGGTCGTTATTTTTTCAGGAGTTTGAGTCATGTTTGAATCATGATTTGTATGTATTCATCATCGGCTGCTAGGCATCCACTGCTGAACATGGGCCTCTCTACGCGTCGCCACATCGATCGATCCTGTGTTTCTCGCTTCTCACAGCAAATTTACATGACCTTCAGCAATTGGTACCTATGTAGGGGAACATGGGGCTCAGTGGATAATTTTTTTTTTTCTAATGCTATTTTGGGTTAAACTTCTGCTTTATTGACCGAGGTTTTTAATTAAATATATAAGAGCATGTCTAATCTTTAACATATTTTTTTCAAATGCCCTTTTTTACAGTTTGGTTTACTTTACAAGATCGTTTTTTTTTTTTCATACGGCGAAATGATCCATTGTAACCCATGAATGGGTCACATTGAATCAGGGTTTAAGTTACAGTAGATTGAATGGGATACTAGGAATCATAAGCGTTTAAAATGCTATAAAACTTATTATATTAATTAAATTTCTTTTTTTACAAATATAATAAAATTATCAGTCATTGCTTTAATCAGTATTATCAGTAGTATACTTGTTAAGATTAATAGTACAGAAAATTATGAGAGAAAACCAAATCGGCAACTTGTACTACTTTTGTTTAGTTTTACAACATAAAATACACCTTCTTGAACATGAGTAAATCTCCAGTGGATCACGATCCAACGAACCCCATTACCACATGATTCACTGTAACCCATTTACTAATAACAGAAATAATATTTTTAACAAAATATACATCGCGTATATCATACAATTTAATACAGTTTTATACAAGTAGACACACATACTGCAAGAAAATATGCAAAGACTTTAAACTATCTAAATAACTTTGAACCAAGTAACTTCAAACATTACGTAAATAATTTTTTTCGTACTTACCTACTGACCGATGTGCTGTGGCGGGTCATCTCGTTGTGATTCAGTGACGGCGACTAGTCGGGTGGTGCGGGATAGGGGATAGCGTTAGCGAAGCCAAAGGGTGATGTGTGAGTTTAATAGATACAGAGTTTTAACAAATGAATTACTGTTCCTCGTGATCCACTGATGCACATGTTCCCCTAATTAATCAGTCTGCTGACATGTGCAACGTTCTAAAAAACTGCCTTGGATTGAATCGATAGCAATGTATTGTTGTTTGTTCAGTTGCATATCTTGTAATTTGCAGTATTTTTTCAGTCGGTAAGTATTGGAAGGTAAAAACAACTGATAATGCTTTTAATCATATCGTTTTTTCAAAGAGGTTAGGAGAATACCTAGTAGTACCTTAACAGCCGGTCGATTCTGGAAAAATCTCACCGTGATAACTAAGGTGAAGTGAGCTTAGAGTGAGCTGTGAGTCATGCTGATGCTAGGGATTGACTCTATTGACGGCTCACTCCACGCTCACTTTACCCAAGTTTTCACAGTGAGATTGTTACAGAATCGCACGGCAGGAATGGTTGTCTTTCATTTTATTTTTGTCGCAAATG
Source organism: Eremobia ochroleuca (assembly GCA_949629135.1). NCBI lineage: Eukaryota > Metazoa > Arthropoda > Insecta > Lepidoptera > Noctuidae > Eremobia > Eremobia ochroleuca. Next base: position 10,334,588 of record OX451401.1, on the reverse strand, counting down.
GAGTTTGAATATGAGCTTATCTTTAAAAGATTTTGGTGTTCGTTTTAATAAGATACAGAAAAAAAATCTGAGTTACATATTAAGGAACTATTCGGGAACAGTCTGTTCCACAAACGAGGAGCTTTCAATAATAATATTACTGAGAGCCTCGACCAACACCTCAGGAGTTTCTCATTGCGCGGCTGGGTCAAGGACTTGATTCAGAAAGCAGTACTCCTGGACACGGCACCCATAGTGAGGAGGTTCCTCTGTCTAGAGCTCTGACCACCGGCAGCTTGGAACTTGTTCCTGCCGATGCCGATGGGACATTATTTTTTATAGTCTTAAATGCTTTTTATAAAAATATTTCAAAATGTAATGAATATGTATGTAAATACAAAAGGAATAATAATATTACTAATCACAATCATAACCTCAGCTCACGTCAAATAGGTACACCGTATATTCCAAGCCATCCATTTTTGCAACGATATGTTATCGAACGGGCCCGAACAGGCTCGTTCGGGGGTCGTAAGAGATTTGAAATTACATTTCCGTTCAATTTCGTCCATTAGCACCCTTTGCTTTGCATCAGCGTACCTGAATGCCTCTGCGAGGGACCGCTGGCGAAAATAATGTTATTTCCTCGAGTAGGCGTCCGCAGCTGGAAAACCTCTTTTATAGCAATAAATGCACACATGTACATGTATGTATGTATGCATGTACATGTTGGCTAGACGCTTTTTTCACTGCTCTAAACAAGTTAAAATAACTCTGTTCAAGGCTTACTGTCAGTCGTTCTACACCAGTCAACTCTGGTTCAGGTACACGAGGAGTGCGTATAACACTCTTCGTGTACAATATAATAACGCCTTTAGAGCTATGCTTAAGCTGCCCTGGCGGTGTAGTGCGACTGGCATGTTCGTTGAGAACAGAGTTACTGATTTTCACGGGCTCTTGAGAAGACTCAAGGCATCTTTCCTGACTCGACTGACCCGGTGTAAGAATGGGATAGTGTCTGAAGTCTTTCATGGTGTGTACCTTCTTAGGCGTTGTTAATTTTATTGACATTTTATTTTGTTGACTTTATTGATGCTAACTGGTGCTAATGATAATGACAATGATAATAATTTATAATTTACAATAATTTTATTAATTAATTAATTTATTTATTTATTAATGTAATTCAATAATAATTTGTCAATAATTTTATCAATGTTTCAATAATTTATATAATGTAATGTATTTAATTTAATTTAATTTAATTTATTTTTAATGTTACGATAATTTTATTCAATTTTATTTAATTCTATAATTCTATAATAATACTATGGGTTAATTAATGCCTGAAATAAACGACAAATAAATAAAAAAATAAATAAATGTCTACCTATGCAGCCATACCCTTATCTTTATATTTTCTGGATTTTTTGTGTTATTATGGGATATTCAGGCGAACAACAATTGCAGTGGCCTAGTGGTAACAGCCGCGACATAAGACTAGGTCGTAGGTTTGAACCCAGATAGGCACTTTGTGTAAATTATTTCATCACCACTGTTCTCAAAAATGGTAAAGGAAAACATTTTGAGGAAAACCCGCATATCCTAGAACCAAAATTCGAAGTCATGTGACATCTACCAGCCCGCACTAGCGCCGCGTGGTAGATTAGAGCCCACTCCCTCTCACATAGATGAGGCCTGTGATTCATCATTGGGAACATTTTAGACTGATTATGTATTCAGACGAACTATTGTGCTGTTTATTAATATTATCAGGGTCACACTTCGACTACATTTGCATCTTAATTATTACCTAGCCAAGATATTGGATGCTCAATACGTAACCACTTCTTAGAAATAGTTGCAATAAATGAAGAGATAATCATCTAACTCCTTATCTCAATTTGTTTGGGGTCGAGACAACATGTATATTTCTTCTAAACTTCGCTAATAGTAGTCACGACTTTTCCAGCCTAATACTCTTTCACACAATCCATCCACCGTTTCATGGAAAACTACATGTCAAATTTTTTGTGGATTGGAAAATACTCAGTGAAACTCGTTTTAGAATTCAGTAGGTATCCATATTTTGAAATGGATAAACTCAGTACTCAGAAAATAACAGAAGCACTTAGCAACTCATTAGTTGTATCGATATGTAACTGTCCAAAGTCCTCTCATACAGACATCCTTCACTGGTTCGAAGTTTCCTCAACTCCTCACATAGCAAATACTTAACTCCTTTCAAGGAGAAAACTTCCAAGTTTCTGCCATAAACTTCATGTTCAATTTTATGGTAAGTATCCTACTAGCCTACAAAATACAACGTGTAACGTTAAATGCGCAAAACCTCAGACACCTCAACTGATTTTTAATTCAATTGACCTACTCGTATTTCACAGAGAAAATAAGTCATTAAAAAAATTGTAAAGGTTTTATTTGCTGTTTTAGTTTTACTGGCCATTCTGGTCATTTCTTGCGTCTGCGACGACGCTCTATCGAGGGAGGAGTCGTTACCGGGCCGCTGCGCCGCGCTGACATTGGGTTGCTTGACCTATTAATAAATAGACACGGCAAAGTTTTTAATGAAGATTTTTTGAAAAATATGACCTATATTAAAAAGTGGTTCAATTAATTCCGCTCGTTATTCTGATCAAACTATTTTCAGGTTTTGCGCATTTAGCGTTACATGTTGTATATTATGTATAATAAATGTAATAAATAACTTAGTATAGCATATTTATCCTATAATGTTCCCACTGCTGGGACACAGGCCACCTCTCTGTGACAGAGAGTCGGCGGCAATCCCCCAATACGCGTTGGTGAATGTCACGTGACTTCGAGTTTTTGGTTCTAGGACATACCGGTTTCCTCACAATGTTTTCCATCACCGTTTTGAGAACGGTGGTGATGAAATAATTTTCAAACAGTAATATGCCTGTCTAGGTTCGAAACTACGACCTAAAAAACCCATGCCGTTTCCACTAAATATAATGTCATAAATGTGAAAGTTTGTATGTTTGGATGTTTGTTTCCGACATCCATGTGGGCGAAGCCGCGGGAAAAAGGCAGTAGGTACAGACGCCAGCACATCAAAAATCTGTCAAATTTCTTAAATACATTTTCAACTTTATCGTTAAAGTATAAGGCTCAAAGTTGATTGGGAAAATTCGACAGTTTCGGGTAGCTTGATGTGCTGGCGTCTGTACATGAGCGTTTTATGGCGTATCTAGCCCATGGGGGTATGTAACTCATGTGAGTCGATATCATGTTTTAAGAGGGTAGGGAATTATTTGAATCTAGGTTGAAAGTGTTATGAGAAGTTTTCATGTCGGGTAACGATGTTGGGAACTTGTAGCATGAATGGAGCTTGCCTGGATAGATAATTAACTTGCAGTGGTTGGCTTTTGTGGTCTTGGCTCAAAGGAAAATTTTATACGAGTAAAACTATTGTTAGCTAGTAATACTGTTAAAATAAGGGGCTTGTGGCTAAGTAATAACAGCCGCACGGGTCGATCCATCAGGTTAAGCTTCACTTGCCACCGTGGATGGGTGACCATCTTGACATACTGAGCCGTTGGTCCCGGCTGTCATTCTTGGATCTTTGACAATCCTTATGGCTCGTCTGAAGCCCGAAAGTCTGACAACCAGCACCCTAATTGCGTAACACACTATTACTCTAAATTTGAATCATTTTGATGCATATTGCTAATCCATTGCTCCATATGTTCGAAAAACGTGTCTGCTCAACAACGTAAATAACGCAATGAATGTTTTTGAACTGTCAAAATGAAACCCATTACTACTGATAGTGTGTTACGCAATTGCCCTGCAGTCTTACCAATGGTGTTATGTGTACATGTAAAATACTGGTCTTCAGTTGCATCCGGTTAGACTAGAAGCCGACATAGTTGGGAAAAGGCATATTGAATTTGTATAGTTAAAATATTGACGTCAGACTCACGGGTAGTGAATAAAAATATTTGTTGTTTTTAATTAGTAACAATCATATTCTATGACAATAAAATAAGATGTTAAACAGGCGTGGGTCATTGCTGTAATGATGATATTCACACTTACAGTATTCATACACTTACAGTATCCAGTCAAATAAGACATTATTCACACCATACACCAAACCACACACCATCATCATCATCTGCCTAGCCTTTTCCCAATATGTTGGGGTCGGCTTCCAGTCTAACCGGATGCAGCTGAGGACCAGTATTTTACATGGAGCGACTGCCTATCTGACCTCCACAACCCAGTTACTGGGTAATACGATACCCCTTGGCTTACCAAGGGGTATCGTATTACCAGCCTTAACTGGTTGTCAGACTTTCGTGCTACTGACGACCCGTAACGACTATCAAAGATCCACGAATAAAAGCCGGGACCAACGGCTGAACGTGCTTTCCGAGGCACGGAGGGGTCTTGGTATGTGAAGATGGTCACCCATCCACGGACCAACCACGGCAAGCGTAGCTTAACCTGTTCGATCGACCCGAGCGGCTGTTATTACTTAGCCACAAGACCAAACCACACCATAGATACCAAATATCAAAACTATTATGTTAGATCAAAAATATCGTAACCATCGCCTCTACTACAAAATCTTATCTTACAAGTAATGAGTAAGTATGAAGTTATAAGTAAGTTATATAAATGTCGTTAGCAGACATCGATAACTTGTTAAAGCATAACTAATAGGCTTCCGAGAAAAGTTCATTATTTCCTTCACAAAAGTTAATTTCTATCTCCGCGGAAAAATGGAAGACCTAACTTTATTGTCGGGGGCGGTTTATACTACGTCATTTTAATTTTTTTACGGTATTTTTTTTTTTGTAATCTGTATAATTAGAAAAGTAAAAAAGTGAGAGAAACTACGCTTGATAGAGTACTGCTAGAAATTTCGTTTTAAATTATTCTGGTACTCTTCAATAACATTTTACTTCTAGTTGGTAAGTAGCTTCTGTGTTATGTCTGTTCTCTTAAACCTTTCGTATATCGTATTCGTAGAACACGCGAGACACTATGGCTTTTAAATTATTTCTGTAATTACCTACAGCATTCAACCGGTTAAATGTTATGCTAATATATAACTTTTGTGTATACCTATATTAGCTATAATACCTTTTCTAAATACACACATCAACACGGTCTAGGGATATTTCATACTCAATTAAATAACTCGAAAAGTACTGGCCGCATTGGAATTTTTTATACACCGATTTGTTTGTAATTTATCTCAGACTAATTCCAAATTCAAATTTTTGATAATTCTTTTGTTTCGGTGGCATAAAAATGTCTTGATGGGTAGGAGAGGGAATTTTCATTTGTGCGAAATTTAGAAAACAATACGAATTACGTTTAGTTACAGTTTTTTTTCATTTTTAAACGAAAGATAAAGTTAAAATTGAGGTATTGTAGCCATGCAACGCCGACATTTGACGAGGGCGGAGATGTTACGAGCTGTGGGAATGCTGGAAGCTGGGTCTGTTCAGCGTAATGTTGTTGAGGCCATAGGGACCCACCAAAATGTAATTTCAAAATTGTGGACACGCTATCGGGCCACAGATGAAGTAGCGGAGAGGCACTGGGGGCCAAGTCGCATCACTACCCCCAGACAAGACCGGTTTTTGCAAATTACTGCGCGAGCTCAACCAAATGCAACGGCGACTCAATTGGTCCAAAGGCTGCGAGTGGAACACCAAGTGCTTGTGAGTGACCAAACTGTAAGAAGACGATTGCATGAAAGCAATCTACGCTCTCGTAGACCACTCCGGGTCCCCCTTTACTGAGAGGCAATCGTGGACGACGATTAGAATGGGTTCGGAACCACGTGGACTGGGGCCGTGAGCAATGGTCCAATGTGCTGTTCACGGATGAATCCAGGTTCGGCTTCCATCCAGATTCACGAAGGACGCGTGTTTGGCGAGTTCCTGGACGATGGAGCCGTCTCCAGAACCCTCAGGAAGTTCACCCATACCAAGGAGGAACAATTATGGTTTGGGCAGAAATTCGTCTTGGAGGACGGACGGATCTCGTTTGGGTGCGGGGCAATATGACGGCAGAACGATACGTCCAACAGGTGCTGGGGCCCGTAATCTTGCCCCACAGAACACAAATGGGGCAAGATTGCCTGCTCATGCACGACAATGCCCGGGCACACACGGCGAGAACGGTAGCAGCTTGGTTACATACACACAATGTTAGGGCCTTAGACTGGCCTGCTCAATCGCCAGATCTAAATCCCATTGAGCATGCGTGGGATATGCTGCAAAGAAGAGCTCTGAAGGAAGTTCCTGAAAATCTGGCTACAGAAGATCAACTTTTTGCGCACCTCAGAAGGACATGGGACAATATTCCGCAGCAAGACATTGACAACCTTGTTCTGAGCATGCCGAATCGTTGCCGATGTGTTATGAACATCATGGGCGCTTTCTCAGACTACTAACTTCAAGTTTATAAACACAAATTAAATGATTTTTCTATTTTTTTCAGTTTTTACTCACAAATTAAAAGTTAATTCATATACGGTTTCCGTCTATGCTTCATTTTTTTCCATAAAATCCTGAAATTTTAATGTAAGTACCTTAACCATTATTAAAAAATGGTAGAATATTAAATAACGTATCTTTTAAATATATACATGTCATATAAATAATTAACACATCGATAGTAATTCGCTTTTTTAAAAATATCCCTAGACCGTGTTGATGTGTGTACTATTGTATACCAATGTTGAGTACCTAATGATGCGCTAAAAAGTTTTTAGTAAAAGGAGAGCTTCTTTATGGAAGGTTCTCGGCTCGCTTTCCAAGCAGAAAATGTTATTAGGGTTTTCAATTTAAAAAAGTAAGTAATTTTCTGGGATTCCGGTTGTTCTGGAAAATTTTTTCTCACGAGGCCTAATTTTACGAAAGTTAGATATCTTTTATCCGTGGAATAAAATTGACGTCTGACAGTTCTAGTGTGTAAAAACTGTCAAATATTTACTCTCAAGTTAAGACTTATTGTAGGTACTTATAGAAGTTTGGTGAAATTCGCCCTATATTGTAAGTGATACTTAAATATTTCCTTTAAAAAAGATAAAACTCTCAATAAAAAAACGCCACGAGTTGAACGAAGACGCAATAAGTATAATGCGAGGCAATATAAATTTTCCGGCAGTGTGGCTCGACATCCGGCCCCGCAGCCGCGCGACAGATGCAATATCCACCGCCAACTTAGTTATCGTATCGATTCGCTATATACTTACCGCTTCCTAGTGTGCCAGCTTCGTACAGACGCCAGCATATTAAGCTACTACAATCTGTCAAATTTCTTTAATACATTTTTAACTTTATCACTAAGGCATAAGGTTCAAAGTTGATTGGGAAAATTTGATAGTTTTAGGTAGCTTGATGTGCTGGCGTCTGTACTTGAAGCGATTTACGCATAAATCAAAATTTTCCTAACGTGGTGAATAATAACATTGTCGAAGCGAAACCTACAAATTTCATGGATTTTTTGCGACTTGTTCGCCTAGAACGACCGTCATGTAAAATTGTATGAATTCCAACGATATATACCATCAGCGTCACACAGATCCTTATACCTAGGTAGTCGTGCGAGAACTACTAAAAAACCATAGTACCTAATTATTGTTTTACTCAAACTTTCAACTAGAAGCGGCCACTTCAATCAATATTTCGAAATAAGCCCGTCGAAGTGAAGAATTAATATTGAAAAACTTTGTTTTAAGCTTTCCATCCAGTTTACTTTGATGTTGAAACTTGAAGTTTCTGTGGAGGCGCACTTTAATAGTTATTAAAGTTTATTTAGTGAGAAATATTTCACTTACTCGTATTTACAGTCTTATCATAAGCATGTATATTCCCCCTTTTCTTCTTTCCGTGTGGAAATCCACATGGATGTCCACCACCCTGGGGTGGGTAGAGGGGTCTGTCAGGCTCGTACTGACTAAAACCACACGGTGTTCTACTGTTACCTTTAGCCGGAGTGCTAGAGTGCTTGCGTATTTTGTCACGCTCCCCCGGCCAGGTGTTGGCCCGCATGAATCCATGCGGACCCCATCAGCCTCAGCGGCCGCATACAGCCACTATTCCTCTAGAGAGGCGCGCGTGGAACACAACGCGCCGCGGTCTCGGGCCTTTCACTGTTCAAGCAACAAACTCCCCAAGTCTGTTGCCTGCAGGCAACAGACTTGGCACCCTAAGGCGGCCGGAGATCGTTTCGCGTCCTCCGGCGCCCGGTGCGTCTGCTATGGTTTGAAAAGGAGGTTGTATCCTCCCTCACCCTTTCCGCCGCCGCCGCTTCCTCGCAGAAGGAGGCGATGGCGTCCCAAGCGCTCTCACTTCCGACCATGGACGAGACCACGCCCGGAAGCGAGAGACCGCGACAAGATCACGGCACTACGCTGCCCAAGCAAGGCATTCCTCCAGGGTGTGCTGCGGCGTATCGTCGAGATAGCTGGAATGGTGGCGACCGGGTGCCGGTTCCCGGCCTATGCGGCACAGGTACTTTCATTTCTTTTACATGTCCGGACAATAGCTGAGTCAGCCAGAAAGTAAGGGCGCCATGCCGTCTCTCCAGCCACTGCCCCACAACGGGTCTTACGACCGCTATCGTGGCGTGCCTTACGTATTTTCACTCTATCTATGATGTTTCCACTTACACTGGGACACAAGTCTCCTCTCTGTGAAAGGAAACCGGCTATAATGCACCACGCGGGCCCAGTGCGGGTTGGTAGAAGTCAGAAGTCTTCGAAGTTTTGTTTCTAAAATATTCGGTTTCCTCACAATGCTTAACTTCACCGTTTTCAGAGCAGCGATGATGAAATTATTTTCACAAACTCAAGTGCCTGCTTGGCTTCGAACCCATGACCATCTCGTAGGTCATAGATTTTTGTTTTATATTTTTTTTATTTTCACTTCAAGACACAAACATCAGTGTAGCCTTGGATCTTGTACTAGGAGTACAAGAGCCAGTAAGATATGAGAACGAAGTTTTGTTTAGTGTTGCAATATTTCTATGGTCGGGGCCGTTACCTCTGGGCAACCACTGCGGCTGAATAATGTTTTCACCATCAGTCACAATCACCGTTTTGAGAGCAGTCAATCTGAAAGCATTTATTTCAAATAAAGCAACTACAGGCATTTTTAAGTTGAGTCAAGGGGTCTTTCAGCCTGAAAGATGAAGCTAATTGCCCACATTCCAAAGTAAAGTAGGTACCTATCGGGAAGAACGGGCAAGAAAGTTCACGAACACTCTTAAATAAAATACACAAAGTAGACCGCTTTTGCTAGCTACACACGGGTGTCAAGATCAGTCAGTGTTGCTGCGCACATACGTTATGGAACTTTCTAGATTATGCTAAGTCTGTCTGGGTTCGAAGCCGCGACCGGCAAGTGTATTATAAGCATGATTGTTACTATATTTATAAAGGTTTCACGATAATATTTTGGTGAAGCTCTTACTGTAATTTGAATCTCAATCTCAATCTGAAATAAATGATCTTTATTTTTTATTCGATAAGACAGTGTCTTCAAAGCGAATTATATTTATAATCATTATCACAGGCGATCTTGTAAATAATTGCTCAATTTACGGCGCAATGGGGCTTGAATCCAATTTCTGATTCGCTCCTAGTTGACGGACAGGTATTCAAATTTTATTGTAAATTATTTCGATAAAGTACCTACCCTTATTTACATAACTAGCAGCGCCCCGCGGTTTCACCCGCTTAAGTTTCGATTCCGTAGGAATATCGGGATAAAAAATCTTATGTGTTAATCCTGGTTATAAACTATCTGTCTGCCAAATTTCATCAAAATTGGTCCAGCCGTTTGACCGTGAAGAAGTAACAAACATACAAACACACAAACTTTTGCCTTTATAATATTAGTGTGACTGTTGTTAAAGTTTGGAAGCACGTAGGTAGTGCTTAGTGTTAGGCATGGTAACGTTTACATACAGTTGTTAAATCTTGGTTATTGAGTAAAATATTTTTTTTAAATACGGAACAAACCAAAAGTAGCAGGTAGGTAATAAATATGGAAAAGGGATTATATCCTGTAGGGTAAATATTCTCAAATCGCGCAGATTTGAGAATATTTGGCTCACTTTGATGAAACAGCACAGACTTTTTTCGTACAGTTCTCAGCACTGAAATTACGCCAGCAGGGGCGGAACCAGGGGGAGAGGCTGGGGCTCAAGCCCTCCAAAAGCATCTGAGTTCTTTCGTGACAAATCTTAAAGTGAACTTAATATTATTCTAATTAAAGCATTACTGAAGGGCCCGTGGCTAAGTAATAACAGCGGCACAGGTCGATAGATCAGGTTGCCGCGGTTGGTCTGTGGATGGGTGACCATCTTTACATACCGAGATCCCTCCGTGCCTCGGAAAGCACGTTAAGCCGTTGGTCCCGGCTGTCATTCGTGAATCTTTGTCAGTCGTTACGCGTAGTCAGAAGCCCGAAAGTTTCACAACCAGTCTTAACAACGGGTATCGTATTACCCAGTAACTGGGCTGTGGAGGCCAGATAGGCAGTCGCTCCATGTTTAATACTGGTATTCAGCTGCATCCGGTTAGACTGGAAACCGACCTCGACATAGTTGGGACTTTTCCCAACTAAACAGCAGGTAGTGTAATGTTTTATCATCACCATCTGCCTAGCAAAGGCTAGGCAGATGATGATGATAAAGCATTACACTACCTAAGGTACCATTGTCATCAACTATTCTTAACTTAATAAGTATTATGTTTTCAAGTTTTAAAGTATAACACGTTTTATTTACGTGACTAATTTTGAATAGCGTACCTTTTTTAGTATTTACTATGCTAAAACATACCCTCACCGGGGTCAAGCCCTCCCAAACGACAATCTTGGATCTGCCACTGTACCCCAACATACTAATTGGTAAATATAAGCGTACCTACATAATATAGCAATACATTTTCCTAGCTCACAAGTATTTTCCAAAGAAAATCTTATGATACAATTTTCTTCTGCTACGAACTGTTTCAATTTACGTAAAAAGCTATAAGAAGGAAATTGTGTTAGTTCGGATAATAATAGTTTCATGTTTAGTTTTCTAGATGTAAGTACTTGCACAAAAGTCTTAGGCAAACATGACTAACATAAATGCTAAGTTGGATTTGGAACATGAAACATGGTGGATACAACTTTTGATTGGTTGAAACACAAGTTGAGTAGTTGGATAGTTAGTTGGAAGGCCGCCCATTGTATATTTTGTAGTGGTTAATGTACTTTTTATGTTATGTATTTTTGCGGTGTACAATAAAGTTATATAGAACGTGTAACGTTAAATGCGCAAAACCTGAAAATAGTTTGATCAGAATAACGAGCAGAATTAATTGAACCACTTTTTAATATAGGTCACATTTTTCAAAAAATCTTAATTATAAACGTTGCCGTGTCTATTTATTAATAGGTCAAGCAAGCCAATGTCAACGCGGCGCAACGGCCCGGTGACGACTCCTCCCTCGATAAAGCGTCGTCGCAGACGCAAGAAACGATCAGAATGGCCAGTAAAACTAAAACAGCACATAAAAACTTCACAATTTTTTTAATGACTTATTTTCTCTGTGAAATAGGTCAATTGAATTTAAAATCAGTTGGGGTGTCTGAAGTTTTGCGCATTTAACGTTACACGTTGCATAGATAATTAAATCTTCATTTCAGACCGTATCTAATATTGTGTTCTACTGATTATGCTATTCATATGCCGATGACTTGTGGCGACCGTGTGATGGTGGCGACCGCGTTCCGGAAGGGTGGAAAATCCTCATGGATGTCCGCCGCCCTGGCGCGGGCGGCGGGGTCTGTCAGACTCTTACTGACTAAAAACCACCCCAGTGTTCCCTCTCTCACTTACGCTGGGGGTCGCGGGAACGAACGATACTTCCGCAACCCCCGGCTGGTGCTGGCCCGCCCCTGCGGGCCTCCTCGTGTCAGGGGGGGGAGTGAGATGTTAAACTCCCCCCGCGACGTCTCAGAGGGGCGCGCGTGGAACACTACGCGCCGCTGCCTCGGGTCCTGATGTGTGGGGGGCGACGGACGTCCACAAGTCCGTCGCCCCTGGACCCATTTAGGGGGGCTGGAAGAGGGCGTTATCCACCCTCCGCCGACGCCCGGTGCGCCTGCTGCGGGCTGGGTGAGGGGACGAGATCTGCCCCCTCTCCCTTTCCGCAGCCTCCTTCTGCGAGACGACTGTTTTGCAGAAGGAAACCACCGCGTCCCAGGACTCCTCACTGCCGACCATAGACTCGACCATGGCCGGCAGCGATAGGTCACTGCCCACTCCTGAGATGAGGGCACGGCGCGGCTCCTCCCAAGCGGCACACTCTGCCAGCGTGTGCCGCGCCGTGTCCTCCCGGCAGTCGACGCAGTGGTGACACCGGGCGTCCGGCTCCCTGTTTATGCGACACAGGTACTTCCCGAAGCAACTATGCCCCGAGAGCACCTACGTCGCCCGAAACGACAGGGAGCCGTGCTTCCTCCCGAGCCAGCGCTCGAGTTCCGGCCGGACCGCCTCGATGGTAACGAGGCCGGCGGTAGGTCGCAAAAGCCTGTCCCGCCATTCCGCCACCAGGACCTCGCGGAGTTGAGACCGACGCAGCTCCAAGCGTCGCTGCATCGGTCGCTCGCCCCGCGCCCTCGCTTCCTCGCGCCACCGATACAATGACGCGAGTACTTTCGCAGCGTTGGAAGGCCTCCCACAAGGTTAACCGATGACCTGGTGAAGGCCTCAGGAATCTGCTGGATGCGGGAAGCACGGAATTGGTCGAACTGGCGGTGCTATGGGGAGGCCTGTGAGCAGTAGGGAACATTTTTCGACTGAAGTGATGATAATGATGGCAATGAAACACTAACTACTGCTTCATTCCTTTAATCGACGTACCGTTGAAATAAAATCACGATCGGTACGTATTCATAAATAATACAATTTTAAAAAACATCCAGGCAAACATATAAACTCCTCCTTTTTTCAAGTTGAAAAAAAAATCCGTTGCTGCTATTTATTTATTTATTTATTTAATCTTTTCGCACAAAAGGTACAAAGGCGGACTTAATGCCTTAGGCATTCTCTACCAGTCAACCAAGGGTGGTGAAGAGATTAGATGGCAGGTGCTCTGGTTGACACGACGATGATAAAAAAATAAATAAATAATAATAAAAGGTTATAAACACATACATACGATTTACTATAATATATATTTAAAGTATATAAATATTTATGTGTATATATATCTATAATATATAAATATATACAAATTCAAAGAAGAGAGGTGTTGAGATGACTCTACGCTATTTATTTTGAAAATAACTCTGCAATTTCCGCTTAAATGCATACCGACTAGTGGCCGTCCTGATATCAAGAGGAAGCGCATTCCAAAGAAGAACGGACTGAATATGAAACGAAGAATGAACAAAGTCAGAAGTATGAGAAGGACAAAGTAGGAGAAGGTTCTTAGAAGAACGCAGATTCTTAGCATGAGAAGAACATAGATATTGGAAGTGAGATTACTATTACTTACTTTTTATTTATTACTATTACAATTTGTTAGATTGCTATTTTACCTGTGATATCGTTGTAGTGCAAAAAGAGGTAAAGATTAATAATTTTATAACTTATAATAACAGTTCCTACCAATTTCGGCGGAAAATCTGTAATAATAATAATTCAGCAAACGATTTGCTGATTGCTACGAGTACAAGCCTTAAAGTTAGCAAAATAAATTCTCACAATACCTACTTAACAAGATATTTTCATAAATCAAAGACAAATCTGGAATTTGAACAAATCCTCCTCGAATAATGTCCAGGAGATCGATACTTCTTCAGTTAAAACATTGATCAGAAGGCACGTTTGACAGATTTTCTCGAGAGCAGTACAAATAAAGAATCCCGAATTATTAGCACTTAAGTGCTTTAAGTACCTACCCTATTTTAAAAAGCAGTCAGTTTGAAGTAACATTTCATATGTATTTTTATCTCTGAAAGCATTCTCGAGCGCATTTTATAAGTACTTTTTAAAAGCAAGCGTAAAGTTCCCGCGGGTCGCGGTCGCGGCATTCCCATCATTACGCAATCTCGGGTTTCACAGTCTTTGTTTCGCCACTTAAACCCGGCACTATCCATATTTATTGCGGTATAGAACTGTGTGGTTTATCTGCGAAAACAATCGAATATTTTAAAGGAATTAGTAATCCTCACAGTACAGCCGGTCGATTCTGTTAGAATATCACGGTGAGAAGTTAAGTGAAGTCATTCCAGCTGATGCGAGGGATAATGACTAATGACTGCTCACTTTAAGCTCACTTCACCCAAGTTATCACGGTGAGATTTTTACAGAATAGCACTACAGTACAGTCACGTTGAGCGATTTCAGTTTTGTGGTTGCGGTTTATTGTCGGTTTTCCTGTGTAAACTCGATAGTGAAAACCAAACGAAATGTAGATTCCAGGTTCATGACAATGCATAAATAAGTATAGCATAATCATCCTCTATTATCCGATTTCTACTTGAAAAACCTTAAACAGACTTCGTACCCAAGTAGGCCGCAGCAAGGACAACCTCCACAAGTGAGGGTCATGGAAGGCTCAGATCTCCGGTGTGTATGCCGTGTCTCTCCACAGACAATGGTTCACCTCCCATCTTGCACCGCATGCCCTGTCACCTGCACACATTTGGACCTAATGGCTGCGTCAGCGAATAGTATCCACGTTGCTGAATTTTGGACCCAATAAACAAATTAAAAAATAAAACGGCCAAGCGCGAGTCGGATTCGCGCACGAAGGGTTTACGCATGCCAGTTTCGAGTACTACACACGCGCACCTGACATTTCTTAAGAAAAATAAAGTACTTAATACTTTTGTAAATAATGCGTTAGTATTATTAAATACATTTTTTGTTGAAGAATCATAACATAGAGAAATTGTAAGGGATGGGTACCATCCTCCTTCCAATTTGTCTACAACAAGCAATGATTAATGATAGCCATGACAACGCAGGGAAATCGCGGGCTTCCCGCCTTTCACAACTTATTAGATTTTTTTTTTTTGCTGTAACAAGCTGCAAAGAGACACATACTAAAGGTAAATTAGAAAAAAACATAGGGTAGGTATCCTCAAAAACAGTTGTTGTGCGCCTAGAGACGACAGTACTAATAAAGTAAGCGCGTGGAGCGCAGAACTTCTGTCATCTTCGCCATTTAAAACCGTCAGTTTTCTATACATGATTTGTGTTGTAGTGCGAGTGTAGACACGCTTGGTTTGTATGGAAAGTGCTGACAGTGCTGAATACGGCAGTGGCCGAGGCGTCTCCTTGGTGTGTTCGAGGTTTATTTATGGGACCAATTATTCTTTTCATACCTACTTCTATATCTGTCACTGCCATAGCTTACAGAGCCTCGTAGAGGACCCATAGGTAGACATTATTCTGTGCGTATGTCATGTAGAAAAAAACAATCGTAATTGGCTTTGCTTGATGTAGGTGCTTATGTTATGCATCTATCTACTTTTCCGCGAACATAAAAATATTCATGTATATTTTGCTGCAGCGTTAAACACGGAATCAGTTCTGCTAGATATCGTGTATAATATTTTTTTTTTAATATTTATTAGCTACTATTAATTAATTATTTATTAAGAATTTACATAGTTTAAAAAGCTAACAGTCCTATAATAATAATAATTATGTACAAGTATATAAAAAGGAGGGCAAATAATCAAAGGGCATCAAAAAATTCGTCCGTATCGCTGTCCGAAATAAAGTTTTATTATTATTGCATAAATTATTTAGGTATCATTATTATAAACATCGCAAATACGCATCGTTACTATAAAACGCCAATACAAACATACATATATTTATTTGCTTTAAACTACAGCAAGCCAAGATAAATCAAATGCCATAAAACATAGCGCTTCATTTTTGTACCACGTTGCTTTCTATTTGATTTAAACAAGACTTACCAATCCAATCACAACATATGACACATCCAAACAGACGAAACCAATCTTACATTTCGACGAAGAAAACCATATTTTCAAGTTCCAATCAAAAGGGATTCATGGAAATAGTGTTTTACAGTTTATTTTGTCTGAAAGTATAAGCAATAGCTGCGGAATATTGTTGTAGCAACATGATTTTGTGCTGTTAGTAACATGCATCATAAAAATAATTCATGCAAAGTGCAAGCATAGATTTCCAACTTTGAAGGAAGGATAACGCACAAGCGATACCTATGTATTGCAGCGGTCCATTGGCATACACAGGGCCGTGTGACGGAAAACGCGCTTAAGACAGAGTACCAGCAAGGTGAACAGACGCCATCAAGAAGGCTCGGTAAATGCTGCGTCCAACACAGCATTTACCGAGCGCTCCACACTGCAGAAGACCACATAACTTGAAGACATTGACAAAGGCGAAAAAAAATGTATGCAGTTGGTTGGTTGACTAACCAGTAGATTGGCTGTCAGTTTGTATGTAATCTGGAAACATTAAATAGTCCACCAGACCGTATTTCGGCCATGGCAGCCAATCTCAATGAAGACTAGCCTTCAGTGCGGGAGATATTATAGTGCACAAGTTTGTGCGCAGACACAGGTGCAATCACTCTTCCTTCACTCTTACAGTCCGATAGGACGGCAATCCAACATGACCGGAGAGAGATCAGGCGCATACTTTCCGAGGCACAGGAGTACCACACCGCGAACTTCCATACCCCATAAAAGAGCCGTCTCTTAGAGACGGTTCTTTTAAATTGATATTTTCGGCAATTCGGTGGCAAATTTTGGCTTTGTTTTCAATAGATTCTTCTACATATCCTTCAGCTACAATAGATGATTTCCATTCTCCATGTATCTTTAAAACAGACATGTCCACTCCCGAATCTGCTAAGAGAGTGGCAGACGTGCTCCGGAAACAGTGGCTTGTAAGACAGCGTAATATCAGGTAACTTTAAATAAGTAGCGATTTCCCGAAAATGTTCGTAACTAAATTTTTAGACCTTTGTATCCTGCTTTTGCGTACGACCCTTTCATTACAATCGGTTCATTCATTTCAAAACCATGGCTTGAAAGTTTGTATGAAATGCCGTATGGCGTAAACGCTCTTAAATACAAAATTGTTATGTATGTAAGCAAATACTCACTTTGTCAGGAGATTGGTTTTGTTCGGGAGCGTTATTTAAAAAAGCTTCGACGCTTTGGCAGGAAAACACCTTGGATTTCTTCGGTTTATGCCCTTCGGATTGTCGTTATAGATAAGCTAATAATTTTGACTATATTTCGATTTTAATGTCGTTATTGGTACTAACTGTAGATTTAGCATAGGATATTTACTCCAAAAAGTTGTAAGTTGTTTAGATGTGGTTAAATATTGAAAATAGGCCAATAACACATTTTCCGAAAAAGATTTTGGTCTTTTTGCATTTTTCCAAAGGACGAAATTGTTATATACTTTCATATATTGTTCACTGGATTTTGTAAGTAAGACTTTGTATCACATTTTTAGCGTCGCCATGTTCTCTAGAAATATAATACTTTCTGTATCACTACTTCACGAAGACATACTCATTTTTTATAAAACTAAGTAACATCCTAATTTGAGTAAACAATTACGAACGAAGGCAGAACGCTTTTCACGCGTTTTATTTTTTCACAAACTTTTTTTTTAATTTGTCTCGCGCGCCTTTTACTTTATCATACAGCCTGTCACTTGTTCACACAATATTCGTGATTGATCTCTTTGGTGATTGGAACTTTTACTAACAATATCTACATTCCCAATTCTTATCACTTTTAGTCCCTAGGCATTAAAGAGCTGTTTTAGTCCCTGTTTACGAAGAATACACAATCTCTTTTTGAATAGTTACGTTAAAAACAAAGTTGATCAAACAATGTTGCGCAGCTTTTTCTACCATGGACATGGACACGAGGATGTATCTATGCAACAGAAAGGTACACCTACTACAAGTTTCATGAGCTCAAGACAAACGAACGTAGCAGGAATTTCATTTCGCTTGATCTATTTTTCAGCGGGGCCCAGGAAACACTTCCTTTTTGCCATTTCCTTGTGTGTTGTGGGAGATTTGGAGTCCCTGTATTCAAATATGAATATCCATTTGCTACTAAAAATGACTTCGAGTCGGAAAACACGATCATTTTCTTTCTTTCTTTTTATCAAACAGTTTTAAATGGTTTCCCTGAATGGCAGGTGGATCGTGAGTAGCGGCGCAATCTTGATATTTCTCAGAAAATCCCTTTGGCGGTACTGTAATAGATGCTCTTCCGGATATATTATGTATAGTATTTCAACTTCCATAATGTTATGTCTCTTGTTCTCTGAGAGGCAAATGCGGATTAATTTATTTTCCAAGCTGTCCCTGTTCGTTTTTCTCAGTTAATTCGTTTTACTTATAATACCGCGGCACCATTCGATTTTTGCGGACAATTTTTATCGAAAAAATTTCATTGTTAGTAGCTGTTTATCATTCAATAATCCTCAGAATGAGAGTCAGTACGCACCCAAGAGGGAATCCAAAGTTACAACATCTCACATTTCAGACCGCTCCAAAACCTTATAGGACGACTATTGAATTCTTCTTCATCCTAAAAAAATGTCAGCTGCATGGATGTGAGGGACATGTCAGTCACGTAAGTGAACATGATATGCGATGTGAGTAGGTAGGTACTATTTTTTTTTATTCTGCTTTAGCGCGACAATTGGGCATTTTTTCTTTACTTTCATAAGTACCTAATATTACAGGCTGAAAAATTGCGCCTTGACACATCTAGGCAACGTTCCTGAAACGCCGATATCTTATTTTCACACGAGAACCTTATTTACTGACATCGAACATTAATAAACATTACTATTACGTACGTTATCAGTCCCCTGTCAAATACTATTATCCTCACGTCTGTAGCTATCATCGTTTCGATTGCCATCCACACACACAGAAACACACACACAAACACTCGCACACACACTTACACACACTAGCAGACACCGTTTATCTGTTTTTATTATTATTCTCTGTTAAATTTAATTCCAGTTTTGCACCTAAAAAGTCCTTTATTATTTTGCTTCGTTTAAGACAATCTAAAATTCAACTTATTGTAACTTTAACTCATCTAGATTATGTAAATTATTCATGTAATTAAAAAAGATATTTTATATGTTATTGTTCATATTATCTTAGCTTAGGTATTGGCTGCAACTCTAACATACAACTCTACTTATCTTAGGCCTATTTTTACTTGAAGGTGCAAATAAACTAATTTTTATTTATTTTATTTTATTTTTATTATCACCTTTTTTTTGGTTCCAAAATAAATAAAAACAACCTATTTAAAAAAAAAGACTATCAAAGGCTATCTCATAAGGTATGCGCTGACAGCTAATTTCAGTGGTTCACCCATACGCCCCGTTTACGCAGACAAGGTGTGAATGAGGGAATGAAATATCCACGCCAGGGACGCGCGGAGAGCGTCTTTCATCGTTTCATTCGTTTCATTCATCGGTTCATTCATTTGACAACCTGAAAATTTTAAAAGAAATATATTTCTATACATTATAACTACGTTCCGAACTCCAGTACCTTTGGTAGATTAGGACATAAGCTTCGCCAACTTAGCACTTAGTCTCCCGAACTTTCGCTAAATTGTTCTTCGAAAACGCTCCCAATGACCGCCTGTAAGGTCCCGGGTGTCAGCATTGTGTGGATCGCATGGAGGACACGGTGGAGCGTACGGTGGAGTTCTGCCCGACTTAGGCGGAGCACCGCCGCGTCCTCACGGCCCTGGTCCAGGCCATGATACGGAGCGAGAGTGCATGGGAAGCCATCACCTCCTTCTGCGAAGCAGTAATGCTTGCGAAGGAGGAGGCGGAACGCGTGAGGGAGAGGCAATCTTTGCGCCCTTACGCCCAGTCGCCGCAGCAGACGCCCGCGCGCGTCGCGAGTCAAGAGCAGATTCCCGGCTACCGTAGGCGCAGACTTTCGGACGGCGAGCAATGGGCAGTTCGCCGTCCAGTAAGGACCAGGCCCACCCGGGCCTGGTCCCCGACGGCACGTTGTGTTACACGCGCGCCTCAAAGAGAGGTCAGCAGTAACTGACGGGGTCCGCTGGGGCCGATGCCTGCTAGGGTCGCGGGTTGTTCGAAAGAGTTACGGTGACTCTTGGCACAGGCAACTGAAGAAACACGGGTGGGTTTTAATCAGTAAAAGTCTGACACGCCCTCCCACTTCGCCCAGAGCGGGAGAACTTATTTGATAATTTTCCACCCAAAAAGACTACCCGAAATAGGAAATATCTTCAGATACCTTGCCTGTTAGGTGAATTATTTAGGAGGAGATAAATCACGCGGAATCGTGATGAGTGCTCGGTTGAAACCAAGGGTAACATTTATCACAGCTACCGCCATTAGAGAGTTCCACGTGAAGTAAACAAGAACGTTCCAAAATGTTTTTTTGTATTTTGGTCACGTATTCAAGATGTATTGTCACTATTCATGGAAAGCGCTGTTTTCTAGACATATACATTTTCTTTTTAGAATGCGGTACCTCTTTGCAACAGAGGAGAAATTTGGTAAATATTTAACGTAATTAGTATTGCAGTGTGAATTGCTTTTTAGAACCCCGTCATTTGGATACCATATTATTGTTCGATGAAAAAAATTTCAATTCCTCGTAAAAATACCATGAACAATAATGAAGATAAATATAATATTTTCCAAGAATCAAAAGAATAAACGGTCCCCGTATTCTACTATATTCCTATTTAGAAAATGGAAGACGATCAGCTCGATTAAATGCAGATCTCAATTCAGAATTTCAGAGCCAAATACATTTCGAGACCGTTCATTTAAATAAAGACCAATTTTTTACCAATTTCTGTCGATTTTCCTCTTTCAGAACATTCTGCATTTACTAAATTGAACCAGCATTAGGATATCAATAAGATCGTGGCTACTGGGAGCTTTTAGGGTCCACTTCTTAGGCACAAAATATGCGTCTTGGTATACGCACTACACTTATAATCTGCCTAGTCCTTTCCCAACTATGTTGGGGTCTGGAGCGACAGCCTATCTGACTACCACAGCTCACTTACTAGTGGGCTGTCGGTACCACGATTCCCCTTGGTATAACTGGTTGTCAGACTTTTGGGCTTACCTGTAACGACTGTCAAAGATCTACAAATGACAGCCGGGCCCTACGGCTTAAAGTGCTTTCGGAAGCACGGTGGGGCACTACACTATTGCAGAATGGTCTTATAATAAATCCAACAAATTATAGATAGGTAATAGCCATATTCAGCCAGACATTCCAACTTTTTGGCTTAATAATAAAATGTTCGATACATGGAGCGCAAAAATAAATGTTCGAATAAAATGTTAGAGCCAGCCTATTATTGTATTGAAATGTAAGCCAATATGGGGGGGAATTAAAAACACAGGCACAAAAGAAACTAAAAAAATCTGAAATTAAAATATGTAGGAAAGAAAAGAAAGAAAGAAAGAAAATTGTTAATTCTGTACACAAACAAAACGCACATTACAAATAAAAAAAAAGACATAATATACACATACAAAGTAGTCAAAAGCCTCGTACTCAAGCATATAAAATATTCGTATTGTTGTTTCGTGTATTGTAATGTTGTTAGTCTTTCGTTAGGGGACAGCAGTAAATACTCAAACTTACTACACAAACAATTTAAGAAGATAAGTATTATAGGACTATAATTAATTAAAAATATAATTTTACAGACCAATTATATACCTAGGTGACATTAGGTATATAATTAATTGATCTGTAAAATCATGTATAAAGCTTTTTCCATACTTCTCATACAACGAAAAAATACTTTACAATCCTCTGAGTCAGGAACAGATTTCCAACTATTTAGTTCTATTGCAACAGATTCAACATAATCACGTTGCTACCAGGCAGCGTTAAATTGACGACTAGACAGACACTCTAGGATCCTCCACTATATTATATGGTCTTTACAACAGAACGTGGCAGAAGTTTCACTACAAATAATGTGGAAACCAGAGCAGTAGTGGCCACCACTGCTCTGGTGTTGCTTTGCTAACGTTTTAGATAAGGGGGCTCGAAAGTCGAAACCAGTACACCGATTGCGTAACACACTATCAGCTCAAAGAACTTTGAAGGTAATTGCTAATCCATTGGTTCCTATGTTTGAAAATTTCGTCTGTTCATCACGTAAATAAAGCAATGAATGTTGTTGAGTTGTTAAAATTCATTATCAGTGTAAGTTTGTTAAGCAATTGTCCCGTTGGTAGGCTTAGCAGCATATTTTGCAATAATTGAATCTCATCGCTTTGTAGAATAAACCACTGCTAATCGTGAGGAAACAGCCAAGTCCTCGACCCAATTGAAAAGACGTGAAATATCCACGAACAACGGTACAATATCATTATCGTGTGTGGCTATTGCCTCAAGATTTACGCACCTTGAACCACCTTGATTGTTTAGGATACTGGCGGGGTTGCCCCGTTTCTGTAGTGCGTCAGGGATGTTCGCAGGTGCGTACGTACATAGATTGTTTTTACGCAACAATGCGTAAAAGGTGCGCTTTCCTGGTGCGCAGGGTTTGGGGCGGCCCCAATAGTGTCTTAAGCATGGTTGCGAATCGCATGGACTTTGTATACATGGGTCACTGTTGTGCCGTCTCTCATGGGATGTCGCAACGGTGACCAACCGTTATTTCTTGTTTTTGTTTAATGTCTGTGCTTACTAACATATTCGTAAGTTTTACTAACAATCTTGTTGAGTCTTGGTTACTTCTAATATTCTATTATTATATTAAAAAAAATTAAGTTAAATTATATTATTCTAATAATATTATAAGTAATCATAGTTTTGCATGATAATTAAAATGTTTTTTCACAAAGCATAGCAGAACGCGCAGCTTACCAAGTTTTTTTTGTCTTCTACAAAAACAAAAATTGTATAGTACCCGTTTTTTAAAAGTTTGGTAAGCCTTTACGTTGTTTTGACAGTACCGAGACTTCTGATCCTTCTTATTCTACGTTTATTTCGTTGGAGACGATTTAAAATTGAGGTCAATTACGTGCGGAGTCCCCAACCAATAAAAGCTTGTACCGAAACCAATACGGGTTAATGTTTGTACTATGGAGCTCTTGACCCTTATGGGGAGAATCGCCTCCCAAACGAACACTTGTTTGAAGGAGCTGGGCAATAGCTGGCTATGGTGCAATGGGGGAGAAAAATGAAAGAAATAGTATTGGACGATGTCGGAAGTTACACATACGTACATAAAGTCACGTCTTATTCCCCATGGACCCCCTTGGGGAAAAAGGCGTGAGCTTTGAGGCTGAAATAGAAATTACAGGCTTAAAAAAAACAAACATGTATGTAGGTAGGCATATCGATTTGAAACCATCGGATAATAAACTGGCACAAACATTAACGAATTCGCCACGACACCACGACAAATTGGCTTGTTAGAGCTATTTCATGCAAATGTCTAAGAATGACAGTTGGTAGTAATAATAAAAATAATAATAATAAGAGCCCGCTCGCGGTGCTTAACCATTTAAAAAAAAAAAAAAAAACTTTCAGTAGTACCATCAGGATGGAATTTGGTGTGGACAAATGTGCAGTCATATAATTATGTAAAGCGAGGGAAGATTATGGAATTCGAGAGAATTCAACTCTCGGATTCCATAAACCTTAGATCTCTCTCCTCATCCGAAGTATAAGTATTTGGGTATGTCGGAAACGTTAGGCATCAACAATGCAACGATGCTGACATGACGACTCGTCTTCTTTGCGCGTCCACTCCATTTTAGAAAATGAACAAAGTTCCAGAAACCATTTTTGTTTTTATTTTCTTTAAATATTCAAATTTAGAATGCCCATAATATTTTCCTCGGCTTGCATTCTAAATTCGAAAATTTACCTATGTGATAATGTGACAGAACTTATGGTCTGACTACGTATATGCTTATACTCAGGCTTTCGACTATTTAATTAAGAGAAAGAGTTGACCAAAGACGGATGGATTCTGTGAAAAATAATGTGGCTAAGAAGGAAGTGAATTCTGAGATGACGGCTAATGGAGATGTATGGCAGAAACACGTGCTGCGGCGACCTCAACTAAATTGAGATAAGGGCAGGAGAGTGATATTTATTTTACTATGGCTGCGTAAAACTACGTGAAGTAAAAAATATCTTAAAATGAAATTGTTTATTCTGTAAGTAAATATAATGGAATCACTTTTACACGTTATGTTTAAAAAAAATTCTAGACGGAATCGTCATTTCCTTTTCCGACTACCCCCTTAAGAAATGGCGAAACAAACTTCAAAAGCCTCTTTTGAAGTCTTGACATGATTTCGGTCAGATCGTGTGAGGACCATTAGTGTCTGAAATTGTATTTTGAGGAAAGAACCACACAGATTTGAGTCGGCTTGTCCAGTCAGTACAAGCATTTGTCAGTAATCGTTTAACTGAACTCAGAACTTTTGGACCTCATAAAATCTTCACACTTTCCATGCACGGAGGACTCTTAAAATTTATTTCAACCTTGATTAAAAATCAACGTCGGCTTTGCCATCAGATACCACATAAGTAGATCGCGGACCGTCAGCCAAAATGGCGGCAAATTGAAGATGCGACGAGTTTGTGATATGTAGATTTACCAGGAATATTAAGATTACCAGTGCCTGTGAAAGTGGGAAAGTCTATAGGTACCTAGTTATCTATCTCTGTATTGCATTTTCAAATACTATCGCTACTTGATGGAATTTATTTAAATAACTAAAAATGAAATGCTGTTCGCTGGTAAGAGCATCACTTGAGAAAGAAAAAATGGAGAAGTTGCCCGGAAAATTTGATAATTCGGGAAGAATGAAAACTACAATGTTATGTTTGTTCTTGGGATAAATTCATTCCAACTACGGAACCCTTCATTGTGCGTGGTCCGACACGCAATTGGCGGGTTGTTTTATTTATGATTATTTAAAGCATCATTATTGGGGTTGGTCTCTGACATCTTCAAACGATTGATTGAAACAGAACGACGTTTTAAATTTGTTTAGCAGTAAACGCACATGGCCAAATGTGCGTTTTGTGCACAATATTTCCAAAAATGGCGACAAAAACTGTTTTGTGAAGTAGATTTATTTGGGTCAAGTGTGACAAATTAGGGTTGTGCCTTCACTCTGGGAGTTCCACGACGCACGACGCTACTATGCCGCAGGGGTAAAGAATATGTAGACTTTGGATTGAATGACGAGTCATGTTGGAAACATGACCCGGATAGACAGACGATACAATTTTTTGTAGCCGTCTGTCTGTTTGCGCTTGCGGAAAAAACTGTGTCCAGGTATATATTCTTATTTCAATAAAAAATTATACCAACCTATCATTGCAAAAGCCTCTTGTCAAAAGAGAAGGTACAGACGTCAGCACATCAAGCTACTACAATCTGTCAAATTTCTTTAATAGATTTTCAACTTTATCGCTAAAGTATAAGGTACAAAGTTGATTGGGAAAATTTGACAGTTTCGGGTAGCTTGATGTGCTGACATCTGTACGAGCATTGATCACGGGTTTGTAGGAAAAGCTGCTAAATTAATTTTATCCAATTTTCTTTAAATATTTTTCCATACCGAACAGTCTTTCTAATACATCACCCACAGAACTTTACTGTTACTTATAACCTGCATCATCGCAATGCTGGGCAAAGGACTTTCCCAAAGACTTCCAGCTCTTACAATCCAGCTGTTTTGTCCAGCTCGTCCCGCCATCTTGTACCGTGTCTGGCGCAACGCCTTTTGGCTATATCAGGACTCCACAACATAATGGTTATTCTGGCCCACAGTGCACATACCTGAAGTGAAAACAATAGGTATATTTATATTGATTAGTAATTTATCTATTTATTTGTGTATTCTCCACATTTTTCTAAATATCTAGTCTTTCAACACAAACATTTTATCTGCCCTACAACAGCGACATAGCACCGCGCTACCGCGTCGTAATTACAGGCAATCACAGTTTACTAAGTTTGCTATCGCAGCATGTCCCTAGAGCACTTAGCTGTTTGCTACTCGGTCAACAAGTGCTCCGTATAATGCACCTGCACTATAGTATACAGCCGCTAAATTATGTAACAGGATTCTCTAGAGCCACGGTTCCTAACCCGGGGGTAATTACCCCTGCGTGGGTATAACTGGTATTCTGCGGGGGTAATTAGCTGGTAACAAATAACAAAGATTAGAACAATAAGACCGAATCTAGCTTTCCAGTGCATTTCTTGCCCTAACTGTGTAATCAAATTACAAGTCGGAGCCGCACTTCTATTATAGCGCGCGAAAAGTACTTACGTACCGTATGTGCGAATTGTACGAGTACGATGCACGCCGGCGCCGAGTGCACGGCGGGCGGGATTTATACCGGGTGTCGGAAAAGTCATGGATTACCTTTTACCTGCTGATGGGCCACATTGAACCTAACAATAAAAAAAAAATGACCTACCAATATTTTTTTTTTTTTCACCAGGGCCGATCAAAAATAAGGTGATACTTTTTTTGGTGAAATTTTTAAGTTTGAACCTAAATTTTAGGTACCTATTTAAAAGATGATATCTGTACTTTCTTGTATTCAATCGATAATAGGATGATTCAAGATGAAAATAAAAAAACTTGTACTCAAAAAAGTTTTCATTCGTAGAAATGGCATGGAAAAAACTAATCGAAGGTAGAGATTTTCCAAAATTAATTAAACATCAAAAAACTCGGAAACCATAAGACTTTTAGTATGGTAATTTTTTTTTTATTGGTAGATCCCAATGTGGCCCATCAGCAGGTAAAAGATAATCCATGACATTTCGGACACCCAGTATGTACTATATTCATTGGGTTACCAAACTAACTAATGGGTAACTGATTTAGGGGGGGTAAATCAGTTTTCCTGGCTAAGTCATAGGGGTGACAAGATCGAAAGGGCGCGAAGATTGAAGGGCGGGCGTTTTGGGGGACTGTCCTTTGTAATTTTGACGTTCGAAAAGTGCCGATTCTCAGCCTACTTTGAATAAACGACTTTTGATTTTGAAAAGGTTAGGAACCCCTGCCCTGGAGCTTTGGCTTGTAGAAGTAGATATACTTAGACTTACACACTTTTAAGACTCATGTTGATAATTTTAGCGATTCTTCACCTGTTCAATATTTCACCTAAAAAGACATATCTTTATTTTAAAAGGTTGGTTGAAGTGTAGCCTTATGGAGCGACGACGCACCGTCTCCGGGTTATAGATCTTATATATTTTTAAATATAAAACGCCCTTGATCCGGAAACGGTGCATCGTAAGGCCATGCTTTTCAGAACATAAATGGTTTCTACGATATTGCAATAAAATTGGTAGATTTCCGAAAATTTTAGTGTCTTAACTTTTTTTTAACCAAAAAAATAACACTAATCTCTGGATCTACCAGTCAGATTTGAAAAATTCTAACTAGGACTCTTTGGAGCCAAGCAAAAAGATAACAAGAAAAAACCTAAAACACTAGGCTTTGAAATTATATAAAATGATTAAAAAAAAATTGAATTAGCATAAAGAATATTATTAAAATCTCAATTATGATTGTAAATGTAAGCTTGGTCAATCCCTAGCATCAGTGGGATGACACTGACAGCAAGTTTTCACGGTGAGATTTAAAGAGAATCGACCGGCTGTACTAATTTTATACCAATTTAGAAAGTGAATCGATTTCAAAACAAATGAGCGCCGCTTGATAAATCGGAACTTGGTTAATTAGTTGCGATATTTCCCCTATACATATTTTATAATGAACCTATTGCTTTATCTCTACGCAACACACTAATTGTTTCCACTTCAATCAATCTGCGTAACCTTTTCCCAAAGTACTATGTTGGGGTCGGCTTCCAGTCTAATCGGATGCAACTGAATACCTGGACCCGTATCTTACATGAAGCGACTGCCTTTCTGACCTCCACAACCCATTTACTGGGTAACATAATACCCCTAGGTAAGACTGATTGTCAGACATTTGGGCTTACGACTACCAGTAACGACTGTCAAAGATGTACGAATGACTGGAACCAACGGCGTAACGAGCTTTCTGAGGCACTGGCACAACTTTTATTAAAGTTGATCGGATAAGTAAATATAAACGGGGTTTATTCATAAACTTTGCTTAAAGCTAAGTACTTTTGTGGTCCACTTAGAAGTCCCTGAACCGTCTCTAGATATAATTGGGAAGATATAACTCCAACCTGCTGAAGTGGTGCTACCTCGACGGAAGGGCAGCAGGGTGTGAATTCGTAGTTGTGTCACAAACTACGCTCCATGTCTTATCCTGCCATCTGTGTCCGAAAACTTGCAGTTAAAGTGCGCCTCTGTCCTGCTACTGACAACGCCGTGGAAGTGGCGAAGTTTTGGGAAAACATGATCTGAGAAAAGTCGTGCCAGCGACACGAAGAGGAAGAAGAAAGTTAAGTAAAGATTAGTGACTCTTTAATCATACATGTTTGAAGTTTAAGCGTCCCTTAACTTTGAGCAACGTTTTTAAATAAACGAAAATTACTAGCTGTATTAAATTATAAGTCAATATTTATGCAGATGAAAATTGTTCTAACAAAATCAAACCCTGATTAAAGGTTACAAACATAAATCAATTTCAAGATGTTTTAGGCACTTAGAGTTCGTTTTCAATCCCAGAGACTAATCTGACAGGTGTAATGTCAAACTTATGTGATAAAAAAAACGCAAACATAAAAGACTTAAATGTCAGATTAGTCTCTGGAATTAAAAAAACGAACGTCAGTTCGAAACACGAATGAAACAAATGGAAGACATGGCTTGGGTCTGTCACTGTACAGGCTCAACTTGAGTCCGGACTCAATCCAACTGAATTTGAAGATAGAAGCAATGGAAACATAATAAAATCCACATAGAAAAGTAATAAAAAGAAACTAAAATAACTTTGCTTTTCCTTGTTTTATGTTATTTAACACTAGCTTTATCCCGCGGCTTTCACCCACGTGGAGGTCGGAAAATGGCCCACGGGAATCCTATGTGTTAATCTAGCATCCTGTGTGCGTAACACACTATCAAAATCAATCTGAATCACTTTGAAGGATATTGCTAATCCGTCGCTTCATATGTTTGAAAAATGTGTCTGCTCCAAAACGTAAATAACGCAATGAATGTTGTTGAACTGTCAAAATGAAACCCATTGCTGCTGATATTGTGTTACGCAATTACACAGGCTACATAAAAATAACATGCACTAACACGCCTGTATTTCCTTGTTTTGATATTGGTAAGGAACACCGCCATAAAACATAATGCTCTATTGTCCAGACGCCAGCACATCAAGCTACCCGAAACTGTCAAATTTTCCCAATCAACTTTGAACCTTATGCTATACCGATAAAGTTGAAAATCTATTAAAGTGAAAGATTGTAGTAGTTTGATGTGCTGGCGTCTGTACCATAGATATTAAAAATAATAATGGGCGGGCTATGAACATTCTATATTAATTTCGTGGTCTCTGGTTTGGTGAATCGTCTCCCGTGGTATATATTCCGACATCCACGCGGGCGAAGCCGCGGGCAAAAGCTAGTGATCCATAAAAAAATTGAGATCAATGTGAGACAAACAATCATAATAATAGATGGTTTACCTACTTCAGTGCCGTCTGTATACCTATTCCATAAGACTGTTGGCTCTTCGCCAATACTTATGTGCCAGTACCCTAATAATTTTATTCGAACTTTCAAGCTTCGAAATAAAACTAAGAACGTATAATAAGAATTGTACCTAACCCTGTTCGCTCCAAGCCATCAACTCAGCCTATCGTAGTCAACTGCCGGACATAGGCCTATTCCAGGCTGCGTCACAACACCCTGTGCTGTGCGTCACAATATACAATAATTCTCTTTCTGTTATTTCCGTTAAAAAGGCAGACGATGAGGATACTCAAGAACGACGATGAACTTAATAGGTAGTCTACCATTCCTCAAAGCTATCAAACTTCAAAATATAATTGATTGCCTTTGTTATTATTTTCGTTAAATATTTCAGTACTTCCCATCGTATGTATTTGTGAACATAGCTCATCATAATAAGTCTATAATGTTCCCACTGTTGGGACACAGGCCTCCTCTCAGTGAGAGGGAGTGGGCCGTAATCCACCACGTGGCCCCATTGCGGGTCGGTAGATGTCACGTAATAAATGATAAATGATTTATTTTCTGTAAGTAGGTTTGTACAAACACTTTTACATGTCAATCATATTTTTTTTAAACTAGATGAGGTCGGCGTTTCCTATCTGACTACTCTGAGAAGAAAGGCCGAAACAAACTGAGGTCAGAGTCTCTTTTAAAGTCCAGACATAATCTTGGTCAGATCATATGAAGACCATGTAGATTGGTGTCTGAAATGGTCTTTTGAGTAAAGAACCACACAGATTGAGCGGACCTGTCCAATCAGTGCACGCATTTGTCAAAAATCGTGCAGCTCAACTCATGTCTTCGAACATAGTTAGATGAGCTATATTTTGCGCTTTATTTTGTGACTTGTAACAGTTGTAACCAATTCAATAGACGGTAATCTGACACGCCCTATGCTATGTGACGAATTCACAATATCTAAAACTGTATGTGTTGTTTACTGTGTATGTTTTGTTAGTTAGTCGTTGGAGTGCCATATCAATAAACAAATAAATAAAAAATACACCGAAAAACTACAAAATTCTATTTATTTATTGCTGACTAAAACATGGTAGGTAAAATACAGTCAAATATGCTCACGTCATGGTTAAAATGAAAGGAGGTAAAGGAAAGGAGGTGTTCCTTAGGAAGGGTATTTCACATAATTATCTACGCTGGCCTGGCTGGCTGTCATTCGTGGATCTTTGACAGTCGTTACGGGTCGTCAGTAGCCCGAAAGTCTGACAACCAGTCTTACCAAGGGGTATCGTATTACCCAGTAACTGGGTTGTGGAGGTCAGATAGGCAGTCGCTCCATCTAAAATACTGGTATTCAGCTGCATCTGGTTAGACTGGAAGCCAACCCCAACATAGTTGGGAAAAGGCTAGGCAGATGATGATGGTGATCTACGCTGGCCTATTCGAACTTGTGATAATAACTACGTGTTATTATTTTTTTTTTTTCTAAATAAAAAACATATTAAAGACACAAGAATTATTGAATAAAATATGATCTTTTGTTAGAGACTAGCGTCCATACTCCGATGCCGTGTGTGACGTGTCACCAAGTGGCAAATTTTCAAATTCTAGACCAATTATTTATTGATGAAGGGAGTAGACAGACCTATTTAAATTAATTAACCAAACAAATAGAATAATAAATCAGGTGTAGTGTAATGCGCGTGTAGTGTACAGGTAAAGTGTGAGGAGAGGTAGAATGATGATAAAGTGTGAGCGTGTAGGGTGTTTATTTATTTTATTACTAGGTGCGCCCCGCGGTTTCACCCGCGTAAGTCTCGATCCCGTAGGAATATCGGGATATAAACTATTATATGTGTTAATCCTGGTTATAAACTATCTGTGTGTCAAATTTCATCAAAATTGGTTCAGCCGTTTTAGCGTGAAGAAGTAACAAACATACAAACACACACACACACACACACTCACAAACTTTTGCCTTAATAATATTAGTATGATTACCATGGTACAACGAGCTCCGTGGCATCATAATTTTGTAATGAACGCACACATTTAGCGGTCACTTCTATTTTCCGAAAGCTTGATAATTTATAATAAGTTCAGGCTGGTTTGCGTCCAACCTCATTTCCTTTGTAGTAATTAAGTTCCAATGTGTAGGAAATTAAAATTATGCTGCTAAAACCATGCTCCCTTTGATTTTAATTTATATCGTCATGCTTAGATGAGTGTTTACAAAGTACCCTTTAATTTGTCTAAACAAAGGCCTTTGCTGAAACCAGCTTACCTAATGATTTACAAATGTTTACACAACGTTTTTAAATCTTTTCAATATGAATTGGTTTTGGAAAGCGTTCAAGAACATGCTTTTTGGGGTTCTGTATCTAAACTCAACGGGAGCCTATTACTAAAGGTCCGACCTTCTGTCATAGGACTGTATCTTTTAAAGTTTCAACCCTAATAGGAAGACATTTGAAATTTTCATTGAGTCTGTCTACTATGGTTGCTAATAATAAAAACTACAAGTAATAAATATAAAATAACTAGCGACCCGCCCCGGCTTCGCACGGGTGCAATGGAGAAACACTGATAATTTTAGAGCCATTATTTCTCGTAAAAAGTATAGGATAAAAAATGGTTATTGTGGGTTAACCCTAAGAGATAGAGATATACCATCGCTGACTTTTTTGTAGACCTTTTTAAGGTGTACAATACTGTAGTACATTATTTTGATCTATCTCGACGGGTTCAGCCGGCGTTTACAAATATGTAAGCGCAAAAAAATGTGTTTATTTACGACATTACATTAGAAACCTCTAAAATTACCAGTTTTCCTCTACTATATTATGTATGTATTATACATATAAACCTTCCTCTTGAATCACTCTATCTATTAAAAAAAACCGCATCAAAATCCGTTGCGTAGTTTTAAAGATCTAAGCATATATATGGACAGACAGACAGGGAAGCCACTTTGTTTTATACTATGTAGTGAAGTTAAAAATGACCCTGTACAAGTGTTTTTTTTTTTTTAGTAAAGTATTTAAAAAATATATTATGTAGGTAGTTTTAAATATTTCTTGTGCGAATCTAACACTCACTTGGCCGCTTTTTTATTTGTCATATAAAATCGTGACCTAAACAGTTTTATGACGAATAGGCACTCTTCCATCCTGAGTGGTACATATTAAGGTTATTACCTAAATTACCTGCGATAAACATAAATGTTCCTATTTTTCTATGAAAAAATGACAAGCTGTTATCATCCTAGGCCCGGTTTTTTGATCCGTAGTTAACTCAACCAATTGTTAAAAATTGTAACTAATGGTTAAATTTTGGCCGAATATGTTTATTGATCAATTAGTTAGTTTATCCAATGGTGAAATAATTAACTATTAGTTAAAAATATTAACCACCCAAAGTTGGAGAGTTAACAATATGGCGGATGGTCATCTCAATCACCACAGCTGTTTTGTACAAGTTTTCTTGGTGTCAACTGCTGTCAACGTCGTCTTTCTCAAATATTCTTTGTATTGTTTGTCATGGATTTAAACATATTTCGATATTATGATGTCGGCAAGTTCATCAGACGATGCTATTTTTATTAAGGCCGAAAATTTTCAGACCACGTAATCCACCATTATGGCTAGTGTGATCACGCAGAATAATAATATACCCCTAAAAAACATAACTATTTTTAAGAAATTATTTATCATTACACTGGCAATGGTTAAGCTTAACTATACTTAAAATAGATATTGAAAAACGAAATAGCCCTTTAACTATTAGTTATAATAATAATAATAATAAATGTTTATTTGTACACATAAAAATGAAATCGAACATAAGTACAAGAGGATTCATGAAATACTGTACAAAGGAGTCACATTAAAGGGCGAACTGATGTATCCTAAACTAGGCGAAAAGCCTGTGTTTTAGGAGTCAAAGTTCCTCCAGATACAATGGCATACAACTGGTATTAGCGTCATGCAAGTACTTATAAATGTAACATTTTTTAAACAAACAAAGCCTTAAATTGAAAACAGCATTTTGGTATATTAAGAGACAATTGCAATAAGATTCTCGGTTTCGTCGTATGTTAACTTCTGCAACCAGTTGATCAGTTGACTATAGTCAATCTAACAAATTGTTATACAGTGTTTGACTATGGATCAAGAAACCGGCCCTAAAAGTATCTACCTACTTAGTAATACAACATAACCTCAATGTCGGGTAATAAAATGAATTTCGCAAAAACACAAATTCACAGCAGAGGGTAATAAAATATCATTCACACTTAGTAAAAGATACATTCCACATTTAGATGTTCCATTTGTTGCAGAAAAACTATACTAATAACAAAGCTGACGTGTTTGTTCGTTTGTCTGTTGGAACACACTACTCTCTGGAACTACCAGACAAATTTGAAAAAATCTTTATGCACTTGATAGGCCAATTCTTGAGGAAAGTTAAGCTATTTAACATCACGCTAAGACCCTTAAGAGACGATGAAAAAAAAACGCTAAGTGAAAACGAATAGGCAATGCGACGCGACGCGGTGGGTCGGGGGGGAAGAAGAAATTTCACGCGGACGAAGTCGTATCAAGAGAAGTCGCGCAGAAGCTAGTGTTAAAATAAAGAGAGGCCTACTGAACATTGCTTGGATTATGCTAGTTTAAATTTAGAATAAGATCTTTTTGTTAATTAACAAAATATATGTGCCATTGTACCAAAAACTCAAGAAATCATCTCTTGCGATCTTTTCAACCGATAAAAAATAAAATAATATTTTCGTAACCGACTTTTTCCTAATGATCCGGTGTTGCCATCAACATTGCGGTACCGCACACGTTGTCAAAAGCCTCTTGGTATCATCCCAGCATCTTCGGGTTTGACAAGAGGTCCTCCGAGCCGCCTTGATCTCTCGAGAGTCACTCCCGCCCTCCCGGTGTCAATAATAACGTCGTCAGGAGTGCTAGCCCTCCCGACTCTTAGAAAAATTTGCGAACAAGTGCCCGCTTTGTTATAAGCTTCGGAAAGTGTAAAGTTTGATACTTTACACGTTTTGTCGTCCTATTTTATGATTTGGAGAGTATTTCACCGTTCCAGCATTGCTATTTTTCAGTTTGAAGGGTGATGTACCGGGCTTGCCTGTGGATGCCTCAATAAATTTAGGCCTCCAGCCAGGGCTTAAAAAACTTAAAAACTAATCGACACGCTAAGGGCACCCCCTGTGGGGTATGGACCTCGGCTTAGGGCGTCACTGGGAGAGGGCAGCATGGGAGAGTCTGGATCGGACTTGTTTAGGGACGAATTTAAAACTAATTAAATCTTAAGATTAGCCCTCACGGTACTTATATCACGAAAAAAGTGTCACACTGAAAATAATAAGAACACAAATAAATATTCCATATTATTATATGGCGTGTCCGAGGCGAATACGTCATTACGTTTGTGTGTGTCAGAGATGTCAAAACAAAACAAAAACGCGCCATTCATTCTACGCGGTAAGGCGAATCTAACGATTTAAATAAATCTTTGGTCTAAGGTCAGCAATGCATCGAAATGCCCTGGGTTCTGCATAGACGGTCTGTTCACCTACCAAAACACTCGCCATTGTCTCGTAAGAAAGAGAATACAAAATAATACCTTCTACTCTTCGACCCCTATTACAGAACCTTACTCAAGACTCAAGCATTACTTAAAACTCGTTTAAAGCATTTTGATTAGTTGAAACTAGTCTTAAGTAATGCCTGAGTCTTAGTGAGTGAGTAACCGTATGAAAGTAATAATAATAAAAGTTCTCACTATCGACCTACCAACATACATTAAACAAACTAATAGCGGTACATGAAAATTTACTTTTCTTTCATCATAAAACGATAAACAAAAAAAAATTGTATTTACAAGAAGTATGTGTAAGTGTATGATAAGAAGGTACTGTACGTACAACTGTCGTAAGTAGGTAGAATATAAAAAAAATGTCTAGACACTGCAATTTTGGAGCACAGATTTCCAGATTAAGATGCGCCAAAAATGAATGCATCAATAAAGTTTGGCCTGGCCCGTGCAGTCCCCGGATTTAAATCCAACTGAGCACGCGATATGCTCCAACGAAGGGCTTTACGAAAATCCGAAAATCTGGTGACAGACAGTAAACTTTTCATGCATCTTCGTCAAACCTGGGAATTTATCCCACAAGGAGATACCGATAACCTCATTTTGCGTATGAATAAACGTTGCAGATGCGTTATTAACATCCAAGGTGCTTTTACAAATTATAAATGATTATTTTGTAATTCATTTAACGTTTCATTTAATTTTGTTTCTTTATTTAATCACCAAACATAGAAGTACGTTTTTTGTACAGTGTTAACTATTTTATTTCTACCATAACGGCCATTTTTGTTATAAAGTTAGATTTTTATTTAATTTCCTATTACAGTATAAAATACATGAATAACCAAAATATCCCTAGGTTGTGTTGATGTGTGTACTGTGTATTAACTATTTATTAGTCCAATATTCCTCAAGATATTTTTTACTTCAGCATTAATTTAATTTTTCAAAAAAAAAAAAACTAAAAACCTGGCTTCTCCAATATACAATAATTTTTACACGTTAAAAGATTATTTTTTTAATAAAAAGGTAGATTTATTTAATTTTATAACATACATGTTGTTATTGCTGTGTTTTTAGTTTATATTGTGATTTTTATTTACTTAATCAAGATAATATTTACATAATGTAAGCTAACATTTATAATAATAATACCTACAATGTACATGTTTATGAAAAAATAAGCAAAAGAATCATAGGGCATCAAAAAATTCGTCTGGATCGTTGTCAACAGGAACAGTGCCCAAAAGGCTGGCAGCATTGCCACGTTGTATGGCGATGCTAATTCTTTGGCCAAGAAATAGGCCAGCCCTCTAATCGAGAGTCGACTAACCGCTTGGCGCAAGTGGGCACTCGGACCCCATTACTCTAGTGTTTTAACCCCAAACGGCTCGAACATATAACTCCCAATCAGGTTGGAATATTTTCACGGTTTGTGGTCTTCTGCACCTGCAGCAGCCACCTCAGCATACTCCACCGTGCTAGCAAGATGGGACGGCGCAAGGGTATCGACACATGTTGCATCCCACACCATAGGTCTGCCTAACTTCCAGGGTATTATGGTCTCTTCCCATCGTCGCATGCCAGGCCGTTGGATTCTAAAATAGCTGGCACCCCAGCGGTGACAAGCGCGACGGAAGATGTCATTAATATATATTTGGAGATTAAACGAACTTACCTGAAGTGAAGTTCTATCCAAATTATACGAGTTGCTTCGTCCGAAGAGATTAAGATAACAATGTAGTAATACGTCTAGGGTATCGCCTTTCATCCACTAAGTTTGAATATTTTTTTTTTTTTTTTTTGTCGGTACTTTGTCTTCCTGATAGTTATGCCTGTACCGCCACTCATTTAGTTGAAAGCCTGGAACCTTTTTTAATATTTCACTTTAGGTATGGGGTTCATAGGGTTGGGAGGGAACTAATCTCTTCGGACGAAGCAACTCGTATAATTTGGATAGAACTTCACTTCAGGTAAGTTCGTTTAATCTCCAATTATACTTCGTTGCTTCGTCCTTCGAGATTAAGATAACAATGTAGATTTTGAAAGATGGTGAAATATTAAAACACTGAATTTTTATACTTAGGTACATGTATATTAATCAAACCTTACAAGTAATAAAGTAATTAAATTGTAGTTTTTCTTTAATTAGGGGTAGATAAATTTAAGTTATTAATTTTAAGTAATTAAATCTAACATCGATCAGAGGTTAGGATTGATAAGGCAAATTGATCAGTTTGTTCACATTGAATGTCTCTATGATAATATCTAGCGAAAACATTGGAGCTACCACTCCACCCAGCTGCTTTTCGTATCGTGTCAATATTGACACCAGCTCTATGAGCAGCTGAGGTGGCTGCGTGTCTGGTGGAGTGGGCAGAAAATACTGAAGTGTCAATTCCGCTAATTGATAATATATCTTTTATCCACCGACTGATGGTATTTGTGGTTACTGATTTATGTGGTTTTTTAAAAAGGCTATTGGCATTGTTTCTCAAATGTTTTGTCCTATCAATATATTCTATAAGAGCCTCAGCGGGACATATTTCCGGTCGATCTTTGTAAAATGGAATATTTAAACAAGGTTGAGATAAACCAGGTCGAGATGTTTTTAACAAATCGTTTATCTTGATCAATATAAGATTATCAGTGACGTTCATATTTTCTAATTTGATTTTGCTAATGGTTTGCACCCTGTGTGCAGTTACAAGTATGAGCAAAGTTACGGCCTTTTTGGTTAAATGTTCGAAACTTAAATTATTATTTGGGTACCATTTTGATAAGAATTCTAAAACTATTGACGGGTCCCAAGTGATATTATATTTTGGGGCTGGAGGACGAAGTCTGTAAAAACCTTTGAATAGCCTAGCAACGCGATCATCAGACCCTACTCTCGATCCTAAGATCAAAGACAGAGCGGAGCGATGACTGTTTAAAGATCCGTATTGTAAGCCGGAATGAAATAACTCAGTGAGAAAATACATAATCATCGGAATTGACGCCTCATGTATTTTGATATTGTGAGTCTTACAAAAGTTTACCCAACGTCGAATGGCAACGTCATATTGTTTTATTGACCTTTCAGATAAAGAAGCTATCATAATATCTAAAGATGATGGTGGTACTCCTCTGTTTCGTAACGCCGTCCTGATAACTTCCCTGCAATCAACGTGAGCTTGGGGACACTGTTGGAAATAGACAATAACACTTTATCAGAGGGTCTAAACTGAACTAATTCTGAACAGAGAAGTTTTTGATAAAGTGGAAACCAGGGTTGCGTGGGCCAAAATGGAACCACAACAATACCCTCCGCCTGGTCGTATATAAGTTTTCTTAATACTTTTAATATAACCGCAAAAGGAGGAAATGCGTAGAAACAAAGATTTGACCAATTTAAAGTAAAAGCATTCACAGCGCATGCTCCTGGGTCTCTATTCCATGAGACGTACTTAACACATTTGTTATTCAACCTTGATGCGAAAAGATCAATTTTTGGTTGCCCAAAGGCTCTCACAATCTTTTCAAAAGCATGATCTTTAATCTCCCATTCGGTATCGGGGTGAGATTTTCTAGACTCAGCATCTGCTATTTCGTTATCTTCCGAGCTTATGTATGAAGCGAATACAAATATACCACGAGCTTCACACCACTGCCACAAAGATTTTGTGATTTCAGTTAAATGTGGAAATCTTACTCCACCCATACGGTTGATATACGAAATAGCAGTTGTGTTGTCAACGCGTAGTAACACCTGACAATTTTTTAATCCTTTTGCGAATGTTTGTAAGCCCAAGAAAGCAGCCAGGAGTTCTAGACAGTTAATATGTTTGTTAGACTCTGTGTTACTCCACTGGCCACTGGCGGTCTCCGCACCGCATGCTGCCCCCCACCCTTTTTTGCTAGCGTCTGAAAATATTTCTAGACAGTAGCTGTCCCGTCTAATAGGATTCACTGCGGTATCAATAGATTTTAACCACCAGGAAAAATCGTCCTGCAAATACTGTGGTAAAGACATGTGGCTATCATAATTACTCGTTTTACACAATGCAAGGTATTTGCATCTTTCCATCTGCTTGGTGTAAAGCCAACCGTACTGAATCGCGGGGCAGGACGAAGTGAGGAGGCCTACCAAGCGAGCAAACTGTCTTATTTTACAACGAGATTTCAATTGAAACGATTGTAACTCTTGTTTAATTAGATTTCGTTTTTCCTTAGGAAGGCTAACATGAAATTCTTTTGTATCTATCACAAAACCAAGGTATTTGCAAATATTACTCGGATTCATACAACTTTTTTTTTTTAATGTTAATTATGAATCCTAAGGACTCTAAAATATGTTTTGTCTGTAAAATATTATCTAAGCAATCTTGATAATTATTAGAAATGATACAAATGTCATCTAAGTAGATAGATGACAGATAACCTAATGATCTCAGTAAACAAATTACCGGTTTTAATAGCTTTGTGAACACAAATGGAGCTGTGTTTAAACCAAACGGCAAAACATTGAATTGGTAAATTTGACCCTCGTACCTAAATCGTAGGTACTTTCTATACGTCGGGTGTATAGGTACTAGAAAATACGCATCCTTTAAATCAAAGGTGGCCATGAAACTGTTTCTTGATACTAATTTTAATGTTGTTCTTAGATCTTCAATTTTGAAATGTTCTGTTACGATGTACTTGTTTAGAGACTTTAAGTTTAAAATAAATCTGTTTTTGCCATTGGGTTTTTTAATCAGGAAATAACTAGAAAGAAACTGTCCTTCACATGGTTCACAATGTGAAATAGCACCACTGTTTAGAAGGTCAGTGATGGCCACCTTGTATTTAAAGGACTCACATGAAGTTAATGCAGGTAAACTTGGTTCGTGTAACTGATAGACAGGTTTAGTAAACGGTATCTTGTAACCTCTTATCCACGATAATACAACGAGGTCATTAGTTATCATTTGCCATTGATCATAAAAGTAGGATAACCGACCTGCAAAACGTACCAGGTCTAGCGCCGCGGGGCTTGGCGCTGCTGCAAGCGCGGCTGCTGTCGCGGCTGCTGCTGCACCGGTCGCGGGCGCGGCGCCGGCGCTGTTCTCCTCGCTGTTCCCGCTTGCCGCGCTGTCGGGAACGGAGGCGTCTGGTTTAAAGTCTGGACAGGGGCCTGTCTCGGTCTCTGCGCTGGTGCAGGTCTTCGAACCTGTGTGTTTATTTTAATCTCAGCGCCTGATTTTGATATAGCTTTTGCAGCTTTTAGAGTATCGGTCAGATGTTCGCCAAATAGAAACTTATCGATTTCTGTATTGAACAGTTGATCTTTTATATCTTTCTTGATTGTAGAACATATAAAACTGCGCCGTGTCATGGACTCGCTGTGTTGTGAGTCACACATCAGTCGACCGGCTTCGATCAGTAATTTTATTACCGACTGATCTTTATAACCTGCAGAAAAGAGTATGCTTAGGGCTTCACTTATACAAGATATACTTGCTGCGACCTGCACCTGCTTATTCTCTAAAGCTTTGTCTTTTTTTATTAGCATCTCCGATAAGGCGGCCTTTATCTCTGGATTTAACTTGGGTGCATCAATCTTTGTGCAGTTTTTTGGAACCAGATGCTTATCAAGCAGCTCCTTTCTGGCATCCTTGGTCAAGCCTGTTGTTGCGATGTGTTCCCAGCGAGCAGATAACTCGCATCTAATGTCTGGTCCATATTTTTTATCCTTTGATGGAGTTTCGCCCAAGAGATTCAGAATCTCTTCGTCCAGCTCAGGAAGCGTTACTTCAACAGGTAGTTCCGATTCCCCTGCCTGTACTGCTTCTGTAGCAGGAACATCATGTATCGTCGAGGTGGACGTACCCGGTTGTGGCTCATCTGAGTCAATAATCGGAGATGACGCGACATCACCTTGAACTTCCATTTCAGCTGGGATAGAAAATGTACCAAATGTAGGTATCGGATAGAAAATAGCGCGGTGATAGTCCTCAAAACTATCCACAACACCAAGTTTATAATCCATACCGATATTCAGAATTACGAAATCGAGTGATAACATTTTGTTATGTAGGTACGTGGATATGATCACAACTACCAATGTTCCTAGTATACAACTAGTGGTTTTAGAGCGGCGATAGTCCTTAAAACTACCCACAACACTATGTTTTAGTCCGTACGGATATAAAATGCAATTATTATTAAGTAGGTCATTAACTAAAGTGAAGGCAACATTCCTTTCAAATGTACACAATCACTAGTAGTATATACCCAATGAATTGGGAATCCAAATTTATGTGAAGGTAACATCCCCATAAGATGTACACAACACTATTTAAGATAATATGACATCATGTCAGATTATGATACGGATATAGTCCGAAAAACTATTCACAATATCTTCCGTTTGTAAAAATAACACTTCAGCTTACCTTCATGGTCCGATAGTACCGGCGACATAATAATATTCGTCGACGAGCTACTACTCTCGGAACAACTTCGAACACGCGACCTTCTGTCGCGTTTATTAAGTTTCCTTTCGAGTTTTCGAATCTTCTTTCTTAAATAATCACTGTCGTCGTTTTTGTGACTACGTTTTGGCATCTTTTTGCACAATTCAAATGAAACGAAGAAAATAACGTGGTGATCGGCGACGCACTAAAACGCGAATGAGTGGCGGTACAGGCATAACTATCAGGAAGACAAAGTACCGACAAAAAAAAAAAAAAAAAAAAAATATTCAAACTTAGTGGATGAAAGGCGATACCCTAGACGTATTACTACATTGTTATCTTAATCTCGAAGGACGAAGCAACGAAGTATAATGTTTATATTGTATATCAAAGTATAAATGTCCATAGTATAGTTATATAATATATGGTTTTGTATTGTTTATTAGAGTATAATTAGAATATAAGTTAGGTTTTATACCCACGTGTACCTAATATTGTAAATATTCGTATGCCGGTTTTAGCGGCGGATGTGTCTTGAACTTATCCATAATATATACCAACCAACTTTGTAACTTTCATATCGAACGGATAAATGTCTTTGTTTTTCTCTTCCCCTGACATACGTTATGAAAAAGACACAACAAGCAAAGGGGATATAAAGTTAGTAACTACGTTTGTGTCATACCCACATTAAAAAACAAATTGAAATGATATTACAAGTACCACTGATACATACTTTTAGTATTAATTACTTCAATACCTACCCAGATTAAGTAAGATTTTCTATTTATCAACTCACTAGCGACCCGACCCTGCTTCGCACGGTTTTTTACGAAATGACAAAACATCGACATTTCTCTATTATAGGTATATTATGGATCATATACATACATCAACCTTCAAGGATACAATTTTTAAATGTTATTTGAGGCTATTTTATCATCTTCTCGATGTTATTGTCATAAATAGCAGGTTGCTGTACAGAAGAGTTGGGGAGCAAAAGCAAACGCCAACCCCACTAAAGCTGAAGGACTTCAAATTTGACCTAACAAAAAGTCAGTGGGCCACCGATAAGAAGAAAAGATGGTTGTTAAAACCGCAGCAAAATACATTGTGCATTTTAAAAGAACAACGCGGTCACACAGACACATACGAAAGGCGACTTTAGTATTTATAATATGTATAGTTACAATAATTATAACAATAAGGACGAATTTTTTGATGCCCTTTGATAATTTCCCCTCGTTTTTTGTATACTTGTAATATGTTTTTAAGATTTTACGTTATCTCCGGACCATAGGGTCCCGGACCTTTGGTAGGCATACAAGGGGCCGAAGCCAAATCGGAGAGCCCCTTAGAATCTATAAGGAAAGGAAATGGAGCATAATTCGACAGTTATCCCTGTATGCACTGTGTCCCCAAGGGCAGCCCCCGGTTGGTAAAGGACTATTGTAGGATATACCTAGAATCTAAAATAATTATTGGACTATGCGTTGAGTGACTAAGATGGACTGGTTGACAAGAACTATGGTAAAGCTGCGGCCCCTGTCTGACCAGTGATTTATATATACAGGGATAAAATGGCAAGGGATGACTTGCACACTCAATAATCGGCCCCCAGAAACGGTCGCTAGCACATAGTGACGTAGCGACCAGGGAGCAACATGTCCTGAGATTCTTGAGGAGTGGATAGATATTCCATGGCTAGCAGAACAATCACAGAGCCCGGGAGATGGTCAAGATCCCTAACAACTACTACTTACACTTCTTTCCTCCGAGCACGCTTGCTCTTATGAATCTCCACTCAAGCTGACGAATTAAGGCTAGAATGAGGTGAGCGCTCTGTTCCTCGTGAGTGTTCATTCTTGCCGGTCAATAAAGGTAAGTCAGAGATGAGGAACAAGACTTTTCCCGGGAGATAGGGTTCGTGGGGTCACTACTACCCGAGAGCTCGCCATATGCTGCCCTGCGGGCTTCTGTATCTCTCTTGATCTGTCTCCGGACCATAGACTTGTTTCTTTTTTTTTTTTTTGGCAACGTAAACTCTGCCGGCACAGACCCAGAGTTCAGAAGCGCGCAAGACCCACCACTACGTCTACATAGAGATACAGCGGTGGGGTTATTATTATATAAAGACTGTTAGCATTTTAAATTGTGTAAATATTATCTTGGAGATTGAAATAAAAATTGTATTAAAAAAAAAAACAAGAAGTACCTAAGTGAGAAATGCATCATTAAAAACACATTCCTTTCAATGTGAAGTAAGTTACCATACTGAAAAGTGCTTCTTCACGCAATCGCGTCATCTACAAAATGGAAGACGAACTAAATAGAATGGATGGAATTAAAGAAGACGTTGTGGAAGTCTCAAAAAGTATGACATACTTTTTCGATTACTTCGGCGGGCATGATATTAAATCCGGGAACACGAGTTTAGGATATACGAGTACATATGTTTATAAGTACTATATGTTGACATGGAACACCGCTGGAAAAATTGAGGAGCGCAAGTGATATTCCCCTCACTTGAAAACCCGCTAAGCGCGGAAATTTCTAAAAAGTCAGGCGCTAAGTCAATTTCATCAAGAGGAATAAACAAAAATTGCCTTTGGTGAATACCAGAGGTTCTTATCGCAAATTAAATCATCGTACCACCACACAAGCCGCATCATATTCGTATATTAAAAAAAATGACACCCAATTTTTTTTTTCTGAAACAATGAACATTTTTAACATTGAGCCTAGTCCATCCTTTGAAGACGTGGTCTTGTTTAATTAAAAAAAAAAAAAAAAAGTAAATTTTATAATTTTAAGCCAAAGGGCGAACTACCACTGAATTTTCCCCTATAGAGAGGAGTCTGAGCGGCTCAGTGCAATTCGAGCGTTGACGGGACGCGGCCGCGCGCACTTCGCTCTTCGCCACACGCACGCTCCACGCAAACTTGTAAACTTATCGAGATAATAAAATAATTACAAACATAAAACGATAAATACAAGGTGAACAGTGAGTGCCAGTGATAGTTCTCGTGAAGTTTCCTAACAACCAGTGCCAAGAGGATTTAACGTCTTGAGGTAACAATTGTTTATGTAATTTTGTCTTATATCACTATATGAAGCATCGGACTATCG
Organism: Eremobia ochroleuca; assembly: GCA_949629135.1. Classification (NCBI taxonomy): domain Eukaryota; kingdom Metazoa; phylum Arthropoda; class Insecta; order Lepidoptera; family Noctuidae; genus Eremobia; species Eremobia ochroleuca. Next base: position 10,289,678 of record OX451401.1, on the reverse strand, counting down.
AATCACTCTTGTTATCGAGTGACCCCGGCGACGAGATGTTTATTCAATTCGTTAATACCACGATTTATAGCCTACACTTTGGGACGTGCGAAAATTGTACTTATAGAAGTTCTAATCACTTGTTTAATCAACATAGTTATGTAAGTAGATAATACTATTTAGTTGGCATTGTATTAAAACAATGGGTTATAGCGTTTATAAGTGCTCACTGTAGTAAGGCGTCAGATAAACAATAAAATTAATTAGCTTGCTTACATACTCATAGCATTTACTATTATCATTTTGATAACAATGTATCGTAACAATTGATGATCGTATGAATTAAGATGGAGCAAATCATCTATGACTGAATTCATCAATGAAAATTTTCCTGAATTAGCACGTAGGGTCACCAAACGAGATAAGTAACCAGAGTCATCGGACATAGTTGAAGTTTAGTAAGAAACCGATAGATGTTTTCGAATAAAATTTTATTAAAAATAGAAAACAAACAGCACCCTAATTTCGTAACACACTATTACTCAATTAGAATCATTTTGAAGCATATTGCTAATCCATTGCTCCATATATTATGTTCGAAAAATGTTCTGCTCAACAACGTAAATAAAGCAATGAATGTTTTTGAACTGTCAAAATGAAACCCCTTGCTACTGATAGTGCGTTATGCAGTTATCCTGCTGTTCATTAATCAAATTCATTTTCATTCGAGAACATCCAAGTACGTCGCATCAAATGCTACGCATTATTTTGATTTAACTTCTAATTACGGAACGTACCTACGCGTTTCTATAATTATAAGATAGTAATCTTACATCGTAGAAAAGTAAAGAGCAATGACAAAACCAATGAACTGAAAGCACATTTATATCCAACCACAAATAAATATGTCAAACTTTAGTAAATTGAGTCAAAGTAGGTGGGATACTTATCAGAAAGTTGTTTTTGCTTACAGGATAAAACTACTTAGTCTAAACTTTAGTATGAAAAAGTTATGCTATAAGATAAGTAGGTTCGTTAATGGAATGATTCTGCACTTGTCAAAACATTGCCCAAAATTAAAAGAACACCGTTTGCCTTCAAAGCAAGAGTGTAGGTATAGGCATCTTCTGGGCACGCTCGTTCCATCATAGACCTCATCCATCGCTTTCCATCAGGCGTATCGAGGTCAAGAGCAGGCCAATTTAGTAGATAGCAAAAATTGTATTGACAATGATGACAATATGTTTTATGCCTTATTTGGATGGTGTTAATTCTATGTAGTTCAAACATGGTGAACCTAGGTCATGTCTAGTTCGGCTCAGAATGGACCATCTCATTCTGAGTGAAGACTATAACCCGATGATATAAAACGTGTAACGTTAAATGCGCAAAACCTGAAAATAGTTTGATCGGAATAACGAGCAGAAATAATTGAACCACTTTTTAATATAGGTCACATTTTTCAAAAAATATTCATTAAAAACGTTGCCGTGTCTATTTATTAATAGGTCAAGCAAGCCAATGTCAGCACGGCGCAGCGGCCCGGTGACGACTCCTCCCTAGATAAAGCGTCGTCGCAGACGCAAGAAACGATCAGAATGGCCAGCGAAACTAAAACAGCACATAAAACATTTAAAATTTTTTTAATGACTTATTTTCTCTCTGAAATAGGTCAATTGAATTAAATATCAGTTGGGGTGTCTGCGGTTTTGCGTATTTAACGTTACTCGTTATATACCTAAGCGTTTGCCATTCCTGCCAAAAATGGTGATTATAACAATAACCACCGAAGGTCGTTCATTGTAGCTTGACTGAATAATTTGGCAGGCCCATATTAAGCCGGCGACGTGACGCTTAAGGGAAGATGAAGATGTAAAAATTAATGTTGTATTCATAAGACTGGTACTTGGCCTTATAAGGGCAGGCGGGTAAATACAGTTTTATAGTTTATTTTAGAAGATATTAAGTTCTAATGACGTACTGATGCTCCAAAAGAGACATCCTTATTATGTTTTGTATCCAATGCTTTAATATCAGAGCTGCGCTGAATGCTGCAAGTCTTTATGTGGCGGTAATCACTAACCATTGGGTGGGAGCGATTTGACGTGTTTTTAATTTACAACATTATGAACGTCTAACGAACTCGCGCTTTGCCTACGACTTTGTCCACGTCAATTTCGCATATTCTCATACAAACTTCAACACTTCAATTCACCTCTTTGAGGATCGATCTCCTACCTGTACATGCGTTGCTTTAGGTAACCTGGAAGTCTTTAAACAGACACCTGTTCAGGTGGAGATTCATAGACGTCTCCGTCTTGGAGTTTGAATGTGGTGCTGTTCGACAAACGATTGGACACTTGATATCATGTTTTACGTGTCCTGTCAGCTGCACGTTACAGGAACTGATGGACGCTAGTGATGGCGCCAAACACGTAGCCGAATTCTGGGCCGAGTCCATTTAGATTGCCATCGACACGTTTAGAAGAAGAAAGATCGTTTAAAAGCACGACTAGGTATCCTACTTCAAGGTCCAATGCTGTCTGTAACTAATTCAATACAATATTAGTGTGGACATGTACAAAACTGAGCTTGAAATCACAATTTCCACATTTGCACTTTACTATTAACCAGTAGTATCAACATTGTTGACAAACCACTTCACTTATCGAATCATTTTATTAGGAATCTCTATCATTCTATTAAAACCTGATGTGTTCTACTAAAGATAGCAGCATGAGTAAGCAAGCGTAGACTACACTACACCGTAAAAATGGCTATAAAGAGAGGGCTGAGCTCGTTAACCCAAGTACTTCCCGACGATACAATAAAGTTACTTATTGAAATAACCACACCTTACTTTTATACTGTCTCACTTTGTGAGGACGCTGCTTTATTACCTTCTCAGATGGTCACTGGTGTCACTAATACGTGGGAGTGGATTGAAAATTGATATTAATACATAATGGTTGGTTTTTACGGTAATAGTCGCCTGTTTAGGTGATTGAATAGGTTTGTTGCATATTGGCGTTCCTTTATTTAGGTTACATTGTTTAAGTTTTGGTAGATTAACAAATATGAGCGATTCTTTTGTATGTTTACTGATTGATTCACAAGAATCAAATGGGAGGCAAGCACGGAATTGCCAGGATCGCGGGTTGTTCCAAAGAGTTACCGTGGCCCTTGGCTCAGGCGACTGAAGGAACACGGGTGGATTTTAGTCAGTAAAAGTCTGACACGCCTTCCCGCTCCGCCCAGAGCGGGAGAAGTTATTTGATAATTACCCACCCAAAAAAAAGGCGAATACGGAACAAATCTTCATACACACTTGAACCTCATCATTGAGTGTATTATATTATCGGAGAATATTTATTGTTAGGGAGCACTTCAGAACCACATAGATATAAGCATGAGTAAGCAAGCGTAGACTACACTACACCATAAAGCCAGGCCGGAGCTCCTTATCCAAGTACTTCCCGATGCTACAGTAAAGTTACTTACTGAAATAACCACACCTTACTTTTATAATGTCTCACTTTGTGAGGACGCTGCTTTATTATCTGCATGTCGATTCTGTAAAAATCTCACCGTGAAAACTTGCGTGGAGCGAGCTGTCAGTGTCATCCCACTGATGCTAGGGATTGACTAAGCAAACGTTTACAATCATAATCGAGATTTTAATAATATTTTTTATGCTAATTCTATTGATGATTTTGTATATATTAGCATAAAAATATTATTAAAGTCTCGATTATGATTGTAAATGTATGCTTGGTCAATCCCTAGTATCAGGTGGGATGACACTGACAGCTTAGATGAACTCCACGGTCACTTCATCTAAGTTTTCACGGTAAGATGGTAACAGAATCGCTCTGCTCAGATGGTCAATGCCGGTCTATTCTGTAAAAACCTCACCGTGATAACTTAGATGAGGTGACCTGTCAATAGTGTCAATCCCTAGCATCAAGTGGAATGACAGTTCACTTCAAGCTCACTTCACCTAACTTTTCACGGTGAGATTTTTACAGAATAGCACTACTGGTGTGGCTAATAATAATAATGGAGTGGATTGAAAATTTATATTACGAGTAATAACTAATGGTTGGGTTATTGAATAGGTTTGTTTCATAATGACGTTACTTTATTTAGGCTACACTATGATAACATAACATCACAACACACCTGTGGTTTTCGAAGGGTTAAACAGAACTGTACAGACGCCAGCACATCAAGCTACTATCATCTATCAAATTTCTTTAATAGATTTTCAACTTTATCGCTAAAGCATAAGGTTCAAAGTTGATTGGGAAAATTTGACCGTTTCGGGTAGCTTGATGTGCTGGCGTCTGTACCTGTCGTAAAACCCACATTTTACTAGTTATTTTTAAGTCCCATGTGATAGAGGGCGAGTTTATTTCCATCAACCAGGCATAAATCCAGACTCCAGGCAGACTGAGAAATAAAATAGAATAGAATAGAATATTTATTTGCCAGAAACATGGTATGTGAAAGGACAATTCTTCTGCAATTCTTTTGTAAGTTTACTGATTGATTCAAAGGAATTAAATGTGAGGCGAATAAGGAATACCAAATGTGGGGAAAATTTTGTGAGGCGAATATGGAAGAAATCTTCTTGTTACTTGTTCTAAAAAAAAGTGTACATTTCAAAAACACTCTGTGACTTCGTTTGGCACACAAACTTGAAACTCCTCATTCACTGGACTATCGGAGAATTCCTTATTGTTACGGAGCACTTGAGAACCACAACAGGGATTAAGGAGGGGTATACGTGTCAAGTTACAAATTTTCAGGCTTTATAGTGGGAAATTTTGCATAATTATTAAGATCGGTATATTTTGTATGTGTTCCTGGCTAAATTCTATCTAGCAACCGCACGGGTCGTTCGAACGTAAATCTACGCTTTCCGAGGTTAGCCCATGGACGGGTGACCATCCATTACATGTCGAGTCTCCCTCTTGCCTCGGAAAGCACGTTAATCCGTTAATACCGGCTGCCATTTGTAGATCTTTGACAGTCGTTACGGGTAGTCAGAAGCCTGAAAGTCTTACCACAAGTCTTACCAAGGGGTATCGTATGGCCCAGTAACTGGGCTGTGGAGGTCAGATAGGCAGTCGCTCCATATAAAATACTGGTATTCAGATGCATCCGTCTAGACTGGAAGCCGACCCCAAGATAGTTGAGATGATGGTATATTATTTATGTATACTCGTCAGAAACACGTCGTCAGGAAAAATGGTATTATGACTGTGGAAGAATATAAAGTAACACCAAAGAACGTGTTTCTGACGAGTATACATAAATAATATACCATATATTATTTATGTATACTCGTCAGAAACACGTCGTCAGGAAAAATGGTATTATGACTGTGGAAGAATATAAAGTAACACCAAAGAAACGATGAAAGAAATGTGTGAAAGATGATATGTCTGGAAAGGAGATGACGGGTGATAGAGACGAACGGAAGAAGAAGCCATGCTGCGCCGACCATAAATAAATTAGAATAACGGATAATTGGGGGAGGCCTGTATCCAGCCGTGGACGTCTTTCGGCTAAAATTATGACGATGATGGTGGAGGGATAATTGTGATTATAGCAGCAGGGTAATTGCGTAACACACTATCAGTAGCAATGGGTTTCATTTTGTCAGTTCAATAACATTCATTGCGTTATTTACTTTGTTGAGCAGACCCTTTTTTCCAACATTTGGAGCAATGGATTAGCAATATGCTTCAAAATGATTCAAATTGAGAGTAATAGTGTGTTACACAAATAGGGTGCTGGTTGTATCTTGTTAATGACATAGATTTAAATACTTCAATATCGTACCTACGTGTTTACATACATACCTTTCGATATAAACACACATAGCGGTCACATAAGTACATAAATGCATATCGATGCAACAATTTTAATGACCACACAACTCGGGTGAACGGAAGAGAAATAAACAACAGCTGATTATATTATTACGATACTATGATAGATGTGGCGTTTGGATTCATCCTTACGTCACCCTCATGGGAGGGGCAAGGGCGCGCGAATGAAATTTGTTTTTTTTCTGGGTACTACGCTTCCCTAAACTCAATAAATCTCTGTCTGTCTGAGTGTCAATTCCACCAATAAAACTGAACGCAACCAGCAGGCTAATTGCGTAACACGCTATTAGTAGCAATGGGTTTCATTTTGACAGTTCAACAACATTCATTGCGTTATTTACGTTGTTGAGCAGACACGTTTTTCGAACATATGGAGCAATGGATTAGCAATATGCTTCAAAATGATTCAAATTGAGAGTAATGTGAATAGTGTGTTATGCAATTAGGGTACAGTACATTTAAACTGCTGTTTAAGACTCCCACAGACAGGCGCGACGCGCCGATACGACGCGATTGTGGTAAAATAATTTCCATGAAATTTTCGTAGAAATTGTTCTACTATAATTTAAAGGCTCTCGCCTTTAAATATGTTGATTGCGTTCAGTTTTATTGTTGAAATCCGCCCTCATAGTTCTTTCATAGGAGGTCCATTTAGTTAATTTGCGCGTTTTCTAAATTTATTATTATGTTTTTTTTTTTTTAATCCAATAGATAATCTTTGGCTGCTCTTTTAGTTAAAACTTATAATAAAATTGGTTTTGTAAGGTAGATTATGACATATCTAAAATTTGAAAGTGACAGGACTAAACTAATATTTATCTTCTGTCCTTTTCATAATGAAATAGAAAGAAAAAGATGCACTGAACTTAAATTTAGTTTAGTTTGTGTACAAGGGAATCGGTGCGATTGTTTGTTTTTAACTCATCGAAGGACTTAAACATAACTATTGAAAACCTGTACACATCTGTCTAGCCCTTCGGAGAATCTACGCGTGATGTTATGTTCATCGAAGGCAATGTCTTGCCTCATACAAAACATATCATGTTATAAATTAAATATTTTTATAGTTTCACGTCTGTTTTTCTAACAATATCAATTCGCTCAGATTTCCTAGTCTAGTGCAGTGTTAAAGAATAGTCTATGGCGTAATAGGTTGCTTCCCTATTACTTACTAGTGTTGCACCATTGGCTGTTGGTCCGACCTTTTAAAAAAATATCTTAGGGAATGAGTGTGGGTGGTGTGACATATATATTATATTATGGATATATATTATACTATATAATATATACAGCGTGTAACGGAAGGGGGGTATCAACCCTGAAGGAGGTGAATGTGCTCATGAAACTCATCAACTTTCCCCAAAGAACATAGGTCGAATATGAAAAAAAAAAATTGGCCTTCCCATAGTAAATCAATCAGCTGGTAGTCAGTTTTGTAAGGGAGGGCCAAATTTTTTTTTCATATTTCGACCTATGTTCTTTGGGGAAAGTTGATGAGTTTCATGAGCACATTCACCTCCTTCAGGGTTGATACCCCCTTTCCGTTACACGCTGTATATTACATTACATATTATATTATGGATGAGACAAGGCCCGTCTGCACCAGAAATAAACTGCGTTTTTTGGCTTGTTTGCAAAACACAGCCGACCCTAAGTTAAAAGAAAGCGATAAGGCCGCCTATTGTATATTTAGTGTTTGTAAATTTAGTGTTTGATGTATTTTTTTATGTTATGTATTTTTCGGTGTACAATAAAGTATATATAAATAAATGAATATTTGGGAAAGGGCCAGGCAGATTGATTAGCCTGAAACACAGGTTTGCACAAACCTAGATCGGGTGGGTCGCTACCTAACATTCTAAATCCAAACCATCATTACTTGCACCTATAGTAAAAATATTTTAGGTTTATTTTATTTTTAGGCACTATAATTGTATGGGAAATTTACTTTTTTTTTATAACTGTTTATTAAATTAAATAAATGATTATTGATGCAATGCTAAACAAATTAAAAAAATAATTTTAAAATCAAAATCAAAAGTCATTTATTCTAACAAGGCTGAGAATTAGCACTTTTCGAACGTCAAAATTACAAAAGACAGTCCCCCAAAACGCCCGTCCTTCACCACTTCCTAGTGCTTTCGCTGGGGAGAAGAAATTGCGCAACAAATTCCCCAGAAGCACAGCTGTCTGTTCTCTCTCTGCCATCTTCAAACGGTTGACAGAAACCGAACAATGTTTTAAACACGTTTTGTGGTGCTAGTGGGCCTTAGTGTATAGCAACAGGTACCTATGTGTCCAAAATCAGCTCTGCTGGGACACAGCCTCCTCTCGGTGAGAGGGAGTGAGCCGTTATACACCATTCGAACCCAGTGCGGACTGGTAGATGCCACATGTCTTCGAATTTTTGGTTCTAGGGCATGGCGGTTTCCTCACGATGTTTTTTATCACAGTTCTGAGTGCAGTGGTCATGAAATTAAGTAAGCAAGTTAAAGTGCCTTCCTGGGTTTGAACTTACGACCGAGGCTGATACTAGCGAGCTACCACTGCTAAAATTAAAGACATATATATAAGACAGAAAGACAGAAAGACATATATTATATTTATTATATTGAACGTAGGTTCAATCGAGGTAAGAGACAAAATACCCAAAATGAGTTGAGTATACAGTTTTGTTCAGAATTTTTCGCTCTATCGAATGGTGAATATGAAAAAATTCTAGCTTAAGAAAAATGTCCCTTACTCTAATGATTTTTGGATCCAAATTTCGAATCAGCCCCATAATAACAATGTATCTGAAAAACTGCAATATAGGAACTTGAAATTGTGTAATTATCGCCGCCAATCCACTTCAAATAAGTTAAGGGTCTTCCCAATCAACGAATTACCATTACGTACGTCAAAAGTGTGTACTTCCATTTTCTGTCAAAAATCTCTTTACACTATATTTTTTTCATAAAATTTTTCAACAAGTCCTTTACACTATTTTTTCATTAATAGATTGGATCCAACGTAGAGGTCAATTTAATGTAAGGGACAGGACTACAAGATACCTACTTGGTCAGTAAGGGACATTACTAACAAAATACGTTGTTGTAAGGGACATCTATTTTCTTAAATAGCTAACTCATTTAAATAAATGTTACACACGTAGATAGAGCACTAAAATACAAGTTTATGTGTGAAATCAGACCCGAAAAAGGTTAATAACAAAAAAAGTTATGGGCGATTTAGTCCGAAAAAAAACTTTGTCGGCCTCTCCTGAAAAATCGTATTTTGTCCCTTACCTCAATTGAACCTACGGTTGACGATATGACTACAAAATGTTGATTTCGGCAGGCCTGTAGGTCTAATGATCCTTGACTACTATACGCAAGGTCGTGGGGTCGATTCCCACCCAGGACAAATGTTTGTGTGATGAGCACGATCATTTGTTTTTTGTCTGGGTGTAATTTATCTATAATATGTATGTATTAAGAAATATATATGTATGTTTATCAGTTGTCTAGTACTCATAGCACAAGCTCTGCTTAGTTTGGTACTAGATGGCGTTGTGTGAAAGTTGTGGAATATTATTATTATCATTATTATTTAATAAGTCACATAGGATAAAATACAGCAAAAAACAAGCTTGTATCATCATTCGTAAGTCGGGGCCGACGCCACCGAGCCACCACTCCTAAAATTCAACTTTAATTGTATTTTATTTTAAAAATATAAAATAATTCGGCAAACAACACAACCGACTTAGCTCATCATCGTCCTCTCAAAAAAAAAAACTAGGTCTTCAATTATTCTAAAATCTAAAATAAAATAAATAAAGCTTCCTACTCGCTGCTGTTTGGATACAGTGTGTTAAAAAAAATATAAGGGTTCCTATTCAATTATTCCCTACATACATCCAGAAAATAAATAATACAACATATACAACACAAAGAAAGGGCAACCCAAAGATTGTGATCCCAAAGTTTAGTTGTGTCAGTGTGCCATACATTGAAACAACTAAACTTTGGGATCACAGTATGTTATTTGGAAGTCTGGATATCTTTTGATCCGAGCTGAATACTTGTTTATGCCGACACGAGTCTTACTGTCCGTTGTATTTTAGTACTTAGGAAGAAACGGCATGAGTTACTTGTTTCTGTTTGATATTTGTTATATTTGTATCTGTCAATTCTGATCTAAGAATGGTAGACAATGATTATTCTAGTATCTCACGTCACGTCCAGACGTCGTCGTTGGTTCACGTTCAGACTCTCAAATTTCTGAAATGTAATCAGAATAATTATCTGAAGAGCAATAAATTATTCTCGTAATTTTAAGAACGGTCACTGTCTGATCTGTCTATTTCTGTCTAAAATACCTCCACTTCCATTTTTATAGTAATGGCTCCATCGTTTTATCGATGATTCGGCCAATATCGAGGTTGAAGAAAACAAAGTGTATTCGCTGAGGTTAACCGGTTATACTGCCTTTAGTAAAGTTTAATAAAAACTGGATCTGCAAAAATACCTCTCATTTCCTTAAATTTAGACAAGTATTTGACATTGATTGTCGCTGAGATGAGAATGCGACTAGATTTTGAACGTTTTTAATTACGGGAAATGCCCTTCTGCCGGTCGATTCTGGAAAAATCTCACCGTGAAAACTAAGGTGAAGTGAGCTTAGAGTGAGCTGTGAGTCATGCTGATGCTAGGGATTGACACTATTGACGACTCACTCCACGCTCATTTCACCCAAGTTTTCACGGTGATGTGGTTACAGAATCGCACGGCTGAACTTAGTTATAATTAAACAGAAATGTATGATCATCATGAGCGAGGATTTTCACCATTTATCTAATTTAATACGGCATCACGTCGTAATCAATGAACCGAAACGGTTCTGACAACCGAGCAGGCGATGCGGTGCGACGGGGTGGGTCAGACCAACAAGAAATTTCACACAGGTGAAGTCGCGGGTAGAAGCTACTGATAATAATTATGATTGTACAGACGCCAGCACATCTACTACAATCTGTCAATTTTTTTAATAGATTTTCAACTTTATACCTAAAGCATAAGGTTCAAAGTTGATTGATGTGCTGGCGTCTGTACACTAAACAAATAACAATGGTGCATTTTTCAAAATGCACTAGCATACTCTCTGACTACAAGAAGGGTATTTTCCAAAAAAAAAAAAAACTTATTTCGAGGGCAACAAATGCCCGCCCCGTTATAAACATGGGTTATCTAGTAATAATATCTACACATTAAACTTTATAATATTTACCATCAACTAAATTAAATACAAGTCTGTTTGTAAAAAATAATAATAAATTGACAATACAGCGGTAATAGGTCAAAACCTACGCGATAACTTATTTGTTGTTACCCCAGATACAAAACAGTTTTTTTCCCGGGTGGTGATATTTTTCTCCGTGCTATCGCAACGTCTACACATAAGCAAGTGAATGCCAACACCATACTTCCTCATATTGATTTTCATATACATCTGAGAATGGACTATGAACGTCGGAGGGCCTCCCAAATAACGCTGACTTGAACCGATTTATAAAGAAAAAAGCGGCCAAGTGCGAGTCTTGCTTGCATACAAAGGGTTCGTACTACCGTAGATTTGTTTGTTTCCAACACGTTTTTTTGTAATATTTTTGTTAAATCAAGTGTCTAAATCGGTTCAGAAGAGGTCCCGTTGGGCATCCTTTGTGTAAGGATCCCTAAAAAGGGAAAATTTAATCCGATTTTGGACATACATCAGAATCAGATACAGTCGATACATTCCATATATCAGAATTAATTTGAGCTTCTAGATTTATAAGTCCGGACATGAGTTACATACTCTCCGATACCATTTATCAAAGTTTAACATTCCGGGCGCTTTTACTGGGGATCTAAAATTGGCAATTTTGTTCCATTCAGTGCTGACTGGACTGGGGATGCGCGAGGGTAGGTAGCCCCCGAAATTCAGCTGTTACAAGCGTAGTAATTTTCTTGTTTTACGAGAGTGCCAATTCTCTTAGCGTAATTAAAATTACATCGGACATTTTTTTTATTTTTATTTTTTGTTATTTTATTTTTTTATTTCTCATTAATGTTTACATAAAATTAATCAAGACAGACAGGAGCACTTAAAATAAAAACATTTAACAAACTGATATATTAATGACCCCCATGCCATAATATAGGGTGACTGGTAATTACTAATTAGTGACCGATACTTAAACACATGATTCTACTCATCATTACAAACAACTTTTACTATCGGACCAAATACGAAATCGCGAAAAAAAAATCAGCTGTTCCCTACATTTATGTTCGTACGAGTCGTCAAAATGTAGGGAACAGCTGATTTTTTTTTTCGCTATTTCGAATTTGGTCCAATAGTAAAAGTTGTTTGTAATGATGAGTAGAATCATGTGTTTAAGTATCGATCACTGATTACCAGTCACCCTATATATGACTATTAGACTAGCTAGGTAAGTAATCCTGTTCTGATTTTTTTAATGTAACTTTAATAATAGTTACTATTAATAATAAATAATAAATTATAATTAATAATATATATTAATTATAACAGTACAAAATTGAGGTGTGCTTTTGTCTTTTATGTTTACATTTTTTTTAGTTCTTAATGACTAACTTTAATTTATTTCATGCATTTGATGTATTTGTACTCAAGTAGTACTAATTACCAGTCACCCTATATAACTGAGAGAGCAAAAGCATAAACATAATCAGCCTTTAATGTTGCCACTGCGGGGACACAGGCCTCCTTCCCATGAGAGGGAGTGGGCCGCAATCCACCACGCGGGCCCAGAGCGGGTTGGTAGACGTCACATGTCTTTGAATCGTTGGTTCTAGGACCTTGCCGGTTTCCTCACGATGTTTTCCTTAACCGTTTTGAGAGCGGTGGTGATGAAATATAAGTTACACAAAGTAAAGCGTCAGTCAGGGTTCAAACCTACGACCTACAACTGTAGTTGCAGCCGTGGCTACTACTGCTCCACTTCATGTTGTGGTTTTCAAGTTAATCATAATATAACATGGCAACATTTTGTTTATTCTAATTATATTTACGCACAACAGCTTAGGGCTCTTTCCCACGGCAATATCCCGTTTTTTGCAGGTACGGTTGTTTGCAGGATCCCGTTTAGTAGTGAACGTGTTTAAATATACATATTCACACAAGCATCCTGTTTTCCAGATACTGCAAACAGGATGCTTGTGTGAATATGTATATTTAAACACGTACACTACTAAATGGGATCCTGCAAAAAACCGTACCTGCAAAAAACGGGATTTTGTCGTGGGAAAGAGCCCTTACGCATAATTTTTTTAAGCATATACTCTAACCTAACTTAACCTATTATGTCAACATACAGGGTATGCCAAAAACAATTATGGCATAGTATTATTATACCAAAACAGTTATGCCAAAGTATATAAGGAAAAAATATTATGCGAAAAGAAGGTATCCCGTTATTTTCACGTTTAAAATGTGTTGATTCTCAGCCTAGTATTCATTGAATGCCTTATGATTTGATTGACTCACGAGTTTGTTTCACCTTTTCTTTTCAGGGTGGTATAAGATAGGAAATGTCGATTCCATCTAGCTTCTTTTTGTTTTTTTTTTAATATGACCTGTAAAAGTGATTTCAAAATCCTATTTACAGAATAAACAATTTCATTTCATTTCAGAGCACCTTTTATAATATTTACTAGAAGTCGGTCACTATGAAATATTCACAAAATAGTAATGTTTTGACAATTAAAATACTTGCTTTGAAATTGTATAAAATGATCAACACAATTAGCATCATCAAATATTATTAAAATCTCGATTATGATTGTAAATGTATGCTTGGTCAATCCCTAGTATCAGCACACACTGGCAGCACACTCCATGCTCTCTTCACCTAAATTTTCACGGTGAGATGGTTACAGGATCGCCCTGCAGGCAGCTTGCTTACCTAAGCATTTTTAGAGGCCTCTAAAAATGAGTATTTAAGTGCCTACAGCCTATATTATGCCTAGACCAACAAAATCCACGAGTCACACTTTCATAACAACATAAAATGCTCCACATAACGTCACACTTCACAACATTTAATTAATTAAAGTACAGTTTATGCTAACACTACACTTTATACCGTAATATATAAGTGAAGTGTCTGTTTAGATATCACAATCACGTTATGTCATAAAATCATCCAATCAGTGCAGAGTTTATCGCTGGCCAAAGATATTCCTCGCTCTTGACATTTGTGATATTTAGCGATATTTTTATTATTATGTGGCGACAAATAAATTGTCTTTTGACTGAGATAATGCGTGTTTAAAAAAAATGTAATATACATAAATAATGCATGAGCTGATTATGTTTGTGATTAACCCTGAAAACTTTATGTAAACAAGCGGAATGTGCGTGTTTATTTTTCTATTAGCTTCCCCATTTTTTATGTTTAATTACATAATTAGTCCTCATTCCGTGACCGCACTGGGCTCGCGTGGTGAATTATGGCTTTACAGATAGATAGGAAGCCTGTCTCCCAAAAATGGGAACAGTATAGGCTAACTATAGTCGTGAATATTATTTCTGGGAAAAACTATAATGGAAATGTATTTAATAAGATACGAGTGCTTGTGAATATGATTTTTCTTGACACATTCATATACCTCTTTATTTATAAACGTTGCGTAAATTTAAATTGTGATTAGCGACTGTTTAACCATACATAAAAGTAACTTTAATCATCACTACATAGTATAAAACAAAGTCGCTTCCCTGTCTGTCTGTCCCTATATATGCTTAGATCTTTAAAACTCCGCAACGGATTTTGATGCGGTTTTTTTTAATAGATAGAGTGATTCAAGAGGAAGGTTTATATGTATAATACATGCATAATATAGTAGAGAAACACTGATAATTTTAGAGGTTTCTAATGTGATGTCGTAAATTAACACATTTTTTTGCGCTTACATTGTAAACGCTGGCTGAACCATTCGAGATAGATCAAAATAATGTACTACAGTATTGTACACCTTAAAAAGTTCTACAAAAAAGTCCGTGATGGTATATGTCTATCTCTTAGGGATAACCCACAATAACCATTTTTTATCCTAAAATTATCAGTGTTTCTCTACTATATTATGCATGTATTATACATATAAACCTTCCTCTTGAATCATTCTTATCTATAAAAAAAAACCGCATCAAAATCCGTAGCGTAGTTTTCAAGATCTAAACATACATAGAGACAGACAGACAGCGGGAAGCGATTTTGTTTTATACTATGTAGTGATCAGCATTGCACCCGTGCGAAGCCGGGGCGGGTCGCTAGTCGTTTATAAACGGACCCCTTAATGTTTGTTACATAAATTATAAGCCAGTTTCCAACTCACACCTTAAATAAATTAAACAGATAGGTAATATTTGGGGTCGGCCTCTCTTATCCTTACTTTCCACTGAGCATGATTTTGAGCATTGTCAGCATATAGTACCTAACCATTGTTGTAGTCATTTTTACAAATTAGCACTTAATTACTATTGTACAGCTACAGACCACTTATATAGAGGTATAATCGAGGACGTATTTGTTATCAAAATTAACCTACTTTATAAACACTCGACAGCAAAATAGAAATTTAACGCTAGACATAAAACTGTTAACCATCGCAAAATAATGTTCATTAATTCACATTTCAACTATATTATTATACTTATTTATACAACAGTCGGTCGATTCTGTAAAAATCTCACCGTGAAATCATAAGTGAAGTGAGCACTTAATAGTGTTAATCCCTAGCGAATGACAGCTCACTTTCCGCTCACTTCACCTAAGTTCTCACGGTGAGATTTTTACAGAATATCACTGCTATTGTATAATAAGGGGCGGGAAACACGAATGTGGGTTTATCATACGAAGCGAAGCCGTAAGTGATATTAGTATCACATAAGTGTTTTAATACCTAATTATGTATTGCATACAAGACTATCTACACTCATGATATTATGAATCTTCTATAAAAGGTTCTGAAACCATAGGGTGTTGTACAGTGTTGTAAGAACTCTATGCAAATTTATGGAAAGTTTAAGTGCTGAGTATCTAATACAAACAAACTATTTATAAAATTTTTGAAATACTAATATCGAACAAAAATGGCGGGATACGACGAGAATTCTAATAACCTATAAGCTCTTTTTCAAATTACGGCGCAGCGGTAGTGAAACGCGCGTGCATGACAATGTTCTTTTTTTTTTTTTAATTCATAAAGATACCACGAATTGAGTAGTGAGAATATGGCTGTTTGATGAGTAAGGAAGGGATCGAAAAAGCAAAGGAGTTGCATAATGAAATTTAGTACAACATTATAACACTCGTTTGGATTATATTATGGTTACTATGACATTGGTTGTTTTAATGTTTGCAGTAAGCTAACTATTTCAGAAACTTTTATAGAGGATTTATAGCATGGTGTAGATAAACCAATTAATTTGACATGAACAATAGTTTCAAACCCTACTGTTTAAACCGTGTTATATTACATTATAGGTAACCTAATAAGTATTATACCTCTTTGGAAGGCAAAGGGTCTCACCGGGTTTCCATATGAAATCTGCACTGGCGTCTTTTTTGACATTAGTGTCTTTCTAAAGTTGCTAGGTGTTGAAGATAATTTTAGGACAATTTTGAAACCCCTAGCTTTATTCGTTTTTGGAAAATAGGGTTTACAACCCCTAACCTATAATAGATATTCGAATGAAACCAAAGCGACATTAAAGCTACCAATTAGGTGCACGTTATATATATTTTTTTTTCATAATTTTGCATGCAACTATAGGGCAGCAAATTTAAAAAAAAAATGTAGGGGTGGTTTTTTGTAGCTATTTTTTAAGGTACACCAACCAAATAAATCACGTATAATCGGTAAGTATCCAACTATAATCCGTAGCAGTTACATAGATGTGTGATGGGTGGAATATATTATTTAAAACATTAAAAGTTTTAAGTAGGTAGGCATACTATTGTAAACTGATACAATTGGTTCTGTGCTTCTCGCATCCAGCACATTCCCGGCCTTCACAAGGCCATCGGTCCACTTTACGGGAGGCTTTCCAATGCTACGTCTCTCAATCACTCTCTTTACCTATCAAAAAATTGTTTTATAAAGCACATTAGATGTATGTAAGGGACTCGTGAAGGGACATTAAAGACTACTGGTTGTGGTGGTCTTGTTTTCGTAGCCTTTGCATTTGCAGCAATGACAAGACGCAATCCACGCAATCACTGTCCATTCTAAGGTTGCCTGTAAGAGATCGTAGAAATTGTATGTTTTGTAGCATTAAATGTCTTTTCTGGTGTACAATAAAGTAGGTATATAAAAAAAAATATATAAAAAAAAACAACCGACTTCCAAAAAAACACTACAAAGTGAAAAATAATTTTAATTTTGGAAAGTCGGTGTCGTTGGTTCCGCATTTTGGTTTTTTGACACCGACTTCCGAAATTAAAATTATTTTTCACTTTGTAGTGTTTTTTTGGAAGTCGGTTGTTTTTTTTTCTATAAATTTTTTTATTTTTCACTTTTTAGTTATATCTACCCCAATCAAATTCATATAAACACTACTTGCTATGTAAATATCAGTGACAGGAAGCTGCATCTGCGTTTATAGGGTACAGACGTGATGTTATGTTGTGCGATTGCGTAAACAATGCATACATATGCGATAGCAGCAATCGCGGTTGTTTTACTGGTATTAATTATTATTATAATAAAAAAAAATTATAACCTTTGTAGTGAGTACAGGCGTGATATTATGTTGTGTGATGGTGTAAACAATGCTTAGATATGCTATAGCAACAATCGCGCTTAATCTGCTGTTATTTATTGAAGAGTTCCCCCGATTTCTACAAGATCCCATCATCAGATATTGAAATGGTGACAATGGGACCACACGGGAAGCACCAGCTTTCAAATAAAAAAAGAATCATGAAAATCGGTTTACCCAGTCGGTTATTATGAGGTAACAAACATAAAAAAAAAAAAAAAAAAAATACAGTCGAATTGATAATCTCCTCCTTTTTTTGAAGTCGGTTAAAAATAAATAAATAAAAATAGTTTCAATGATCTGGAAACCAAACTAACAAACAAGAATTAAAAGCAAGCGAAAAAAAAGAGAGCAAAAAATAGAAAAGAGAAAAAAGAGAAAAGGAAAAAAACAAAGAGAAAAATAAATAAAGAGAAAGAAAGAGTATTCTGTTCTATTCTATTCTATCTTCGCTTTTAAAATCAACAGCCAGACACATTTTGTCTACGCACTGAATCTGCGTATCTATTGATGAAGCTACTTCAATTACAGAGTTAGCAAGGGTTATAAAACGCCTCTGCTTGGCTCCTAGCCAGCCACACCAATTATCTATTGGATTTGCAAATTGCATTATAGACGTGACTACATAGTAACCAATATCTTGCTTGTTTAAATAGACAGTTTAATAATAGTACGACCGAAATACCACGTTATTATTTCAAGCTTAAAATGGATATATGCCTAGACGTTGTTAAGACAATATAACAGTTTGATACAATGTTGTAGCTCGATTCTCACTGTAAACATCGAGCCGTACTTATATGCCTACTGTCTGAACCATCTTAGCGTACGTTTGCACACGAACCCGAAAATCCTTTATTAAATCTGAATGATCGAGTTCGTGCCCAAAATGATGTTCCTTTATCACGAAAATGTGAAAAATTACACCGTACCATTGTAAAAGTGTCATGAAGATACATGTCTTTTCTTTAGAGCTTCAGCGATTAAATTGTGATCGAAAACTGTTTTGATAGCAGAATTAAATAAATGTCCACAAACTATTTTCTGATAAAATGAAAAGTGTGAATTCATATTGTTCTATTCTATTACCTACTCGTATATCTAATCCGCTACTGTGTAAACTTAAAAAAAAAATTCGCTCAAAAAGGACGAAGTTGTTCAAAACATCAAGCTGAATGGATGAAATCATAACGTGTTTTTTTTTTTTAGTTTTTTATCAACTAATCTTTGCTAGTCCCCACCAAATTATTCTATTTATTACATTTTAATGAAAGAAAAAGCAAGAGCTGCCTTGCTTTTTCTATACAGCGTGTAACGGAAAGGGGGTATCAACCCTGAAGGAGGTGAATGTGCTCATGAAACTCAACAACTTTCCCCAAAGAACATAGGTCGAAATTTGAAAAAAAAATTTGCACCCTATCATAGTAAATCAATCAGCTGGTAGTCAGTTTTGTAAGGGAGGGCCAAATTTTTTTTTCATATTTCGACCTATGTTCTTTGGGGAAAGTTGTTGAGTTTCATGAGCACATTCACCTCCTTCAGGGTTGATACCCCCCTTCCGTTACACGCTGTATATATAACCTATGGCATTAGGGGTATTGCTCTTGAACTAATAAAATCGTACCTTAGCAACAGAACTCAAATAACTAAAGTTAGTAGAACTTGCAAATACACTAAAGAAGAAAAAAAAATTAGTTCTACCCCTAGGATGGTCAAATTTGGAATACCACAGGGCAGTGTTTTGGGACCACTTTTATTTATTATAAATGTGTAAATGATATGCCTAAGTCGACAACTAATCGAATGATACTGAATCGACTGTACAGCTGTTTACAATAATGAAAATGATATAAATACCAGTCTTGCCTCAATAATTAATTGGTTAAAAAGCAACAATTTAATAATAAACTTAGAAAAAACTAAAATAATCCAATTTAAACAACGTACAAATCAGAAACTTAATACTAAAATTGAATATGAAGGAAAGGAAGTCGAATTGACCACGACAACAAAATTTCTTGGTCTCCATATAGACAATAATTTAAAATGGCAAAGTCATATAGAGTTTGTTTGCAAAAAGCTATCACAATCATACTATGCTCTATACAGCGTGTAACGGAAGGGGGGTATCAACCCTGAAGGAGGTGAATGTGCTCATGAAACTCAACAACTTTCCCCAAAGAACATAGGTCGAAATATGAAAAAAAAATTTGGCCCTCCCTTAGAAAACTGACTACACGCTGATTGATTTACTATGGGAGGGCCAAATTTTTTTTTTCATATTTCGACCTATGTTCTTTGGGGAAAGTTGTTGAGTTTCATGAGCACATTCACCTCCTTCAGGGTTGATACCCCCCTTCCGTTACACGCTATATATGTTAGCAAAAAAAGTTAGTCTTTCGACGTTACTTGTAGCTTATCACGGATATGTTGCTTTACGTTTGAGGTATGGTATCATCTTTTGGGGCAATGCCACTAACTGGGACAAGGTCTTCAAATGTCAAAAAAGATGCATCCGTGCAATATGCGGTCTGCAAAAAACGGAGAGCTGTAAGCAGTCTTTTACAAAACTAAAAATACTCACAGTACCATCACTGTATATCGTTGAAATGGCTCTTTTTATCAAGAAACATCCTTATTTATTTGGAATAGTGACGAGATCACGCAACAGAACTAGAATATTTACAAAACTAAGTACACAATATAAAACTGCTCTTTATGGTAAAAGTACATTTGTCATGGCGCCTAAAATATATAATAAAATTCCCAATGACATTAGAGACTGCAATAACATTCTTAAATTCAAAAATAAATTACTTTCTTAACGAACACTCATTTTACTCAGTTAAGGAATATTTAGACTTAAAATGATTGTACTATGTTTTATTATTTTCTTTCCTCTTTACTGCGTTAAATAAAGCGTTAGTGTCTAAACACACTATGCTGAAGTTACGCGACCGAAGTTCAGCACAATTACGACTGCAATGTTATTTGAATTACTGACGACACACTATGGCGAAATTACGTCGCGTCATAGCGTACAGCCTAACTTCGGTCGGGCGTAAGTTCGGGTTTCGCACCTCGAAAGTAATAACAAGATCACTTTGTTTTGCGTCTGTCTGTCCAACTGTGTAGATAACACGACACGACGCCACGACAGCGCTCGAGACACTTAATACACACACAAAGTTTCGGAACTGAATTTCCGCGTAAGTTCGGCACTTATGGTGTGTCATATCAGCCGAATACGTCGGATTGTAAAATCAGCCGCTGAATTTCGGTCGCGTAACTTAGGCATAGTGTGTTTAGACACTAAATGTCTGATTGAGCGCATTGTGAACTTTATTAATAATTGTTTATTGTTTAATTATTATTTTATTTATAAATTTGTATGCCCATGAGGCTGATCACAGCATGAACTCACTATGTTGTAAGACCTATATTGTAACCTGTGTATCACAAATAAACTGTTTGATTTGATTTGATAAAAATAAAACAGTCACCTAAGTATTTTATTGTAAAGCGTTATGAAAATGTTTTTTTTTTTTTTATCACATTATCAGCAGATACCTACCATTAATCTAATGTTAAAATCTCTATCGTCTGATAAGAACCAATACTCATGTCCCACTTCACGACCCACAATGTCATTGTAACATCGTTTCCATGCCGTACTTCCGACTGCCTCCCATTAGTTGAGGATCAAATGGACGTTTTAAAAACCTTCAAAATACTTCAACGGGTTTTTAGAGTCCACCTATAGAAATTTATATCCTTCGGGGTCTCCTGCTTAAAGCCCATTGCTCAACGCGATGATGGTTTGATCTCCAAGCTTAAGCTCGATACCTGCGCAATATTGAATGTTAAGTGCCTAGGGAGAATAGTTAAGCCCTCGATTCTACTTGTCATGGGATTACCTACACTGCTTCAAGGATCTAAACTCGAATGTCGTTAACAGGGGGCGCTGTTAGTAACATACATAATCAGTATTTAATGTTCCCACTGCTGGGACACAGACTGGCCTCCTCTTTTCGAGAGGGAATGGACTGCAATCTACCACGCGAGCCTAGTGCGGGCTGTTAATAAATGTTTGTAAAAAAAAACATTTAATTCGAGTATCATTGACTCATAATAGAAATAATACACTCATACAGTCACATTACAACACAATGTCACTTGAAATGTATTCAAAAAACAAGATGGCTGCGTTAGTTCCTTTTTTTACCTCACTCTAAAATAACCTAGTACCGCTACAAGGTATTGTATATACCATGGGTCTTATTGGGCATCTAAATGTACAGACGCCAGCACATCAAGCTACCCGAAACTGTCAATTTTTTCCAATCAACTTTGAACCTTCTGCTATAGCGATAAAGTTGAAAGTCTATTAAAGAAATTTGACATATTATAGTAGCTCAATGTGCTGGCGTCTGTACCCAACTCTAACCGCACCCTAATTGCGTAGCGCACTAGCAATCATAATCTAAATCAGTTTGAAGGATATTGCTAATCCATTGCTTCATATGTTCGAAAAATGTGTCTGTTCAACAACGTAAATAACGCGATGAATGTTGTTGAACTGTCAAAATGATAGCAATTTCAACTGTTAGTGTGTTACACCACCGTTAATTACACCACCGTTGCTTTGTTTGTCTCAAAAAGGTAAACACAATGATACAATTGTCATAGTAATGTTTTACTTAAATCCTAGGCCATTGCTAACATTACCATTTCTCTAAACATTTAGAGTTATCCTCTCGTTAATGTGACGTCATCTCCCAACTGAGCCGAAAGGATCCCTTTGTCTATATTGCCGTCGGATTTACTCGCAGCTCATGACGTCACCAACGAACTTTCCACCTCCTTGACTCGTTTAATTAGGGCAAGTGTCCATCTGACACGCTGTTAGAGTACTATTGCCCAATTGTGGGTCCTTAAATCCCCACATGTCACCCTTAAGGGTGGTTCTAATTTCCTGATGGTATTTATTTATGTCCTGTGGGCCTAGCACAACCGCACGAAATAACCGTACCGTAAATTCGAATGATTTTAAAATTGTGGCAAACACGTCGCGGCAGGTACAGACGGAGACATTTACAAGTTACAGTTACGCATCTTAAAAACAATTGTACCTAGAAGAATAAAACAAGAATTCCAAGATGATGACACGGGTTTATTTAAGCACTGCCAAATTGTAAATGTCTTTGACAAGGTAAAATTACGCGTTCTAAGCGAAAATTACCAGAATCTTGGTACAGTTCAAAAATACGAAAGGCTAAAATCGTTGCGTCGTTTGTCAGGCCTACCCACATTTAAGATACCCAAATCTAATAATATCTATGGATCAAGGACGTGGGAATGCATGCTACCGTCTATTATGAATGACTTACCGTCAGAAATCTGCGACAAATTAAATGTGAAGAATTGCTCGAAGGTGCTAAAGAGATACTTTCTGGACTGTTGTACAGTCTAGGAAGTGTCTTTTTGGTACCAATATCAATATCTAACATACTACTACATGCCTTAATTCTGTTAAATGTAGAATCAATATCATTGTGGCACCGAGTTGCCGTGTCTGGCATACCTCTGTTAAACCCGCGATGGTTTGTGAGGTATGTTAAAGTTTCTTTTTTTTATAAGTATTGAAAATGTTTTGAATAATAAAAAAAAAAAAAAAATAAAAAAAAAAAAGATGGCTGGATAAACTGGACTCCTTTAATAAAGATTGGGGCTTGGCAGTTCTGGACAGAGAGAGGTGGAAAGAAGGTAGCGAAGCCTTTGCACAGCAGGACAGCAATGACACTAATGGCTGGAAAAAAAAAAACTCGTTTCGCACACAAACTTGGTTTTAAGACTTTATTCATATCTATGGTGATACTTATTGTGCTGGTCACAAAAATTGAAACCAAAATGATATAGACGAGTTTTATTTTCGATTAAAACAAACGTTTGAATTTACGTCGCGCGTTCGTGCTTGGGTTCTGACCAAATAGAAAACAGGAGGAAGTAGGAAACAAAATTAATCGGAAACGATGACAGCCTATTTCTCGTAACGAGCAAGGGTTGGAGTAGACGAATGGGCAAAAACGCCAACAAATCTATGTATCTATGGTGCTTGAGGTAATTAGGGGAGCTACATAATATTAGCCGGTAATTGCCTCTCTGTATGACAAAAACCGAGGATTGATTACCATACTTCTTTCAGCGCTTTCTAGTATACAATACTAGCTGTACCCCGCGGTTTCACCCGCATAAATCTCGATCTCGTAGGAATATCGGGATAAAAAGTATTATATGTGTTAATCCCGTTTATAAACTATCTGTGTGCCAAATTTCATCAAAATTGGTCCAGCCGTTTGAGCGTGAAAAAGTAAAAAACACACACACAAACACACACACACACACACACACAATTTCGCCTTTATAATATTAGTGTCATAGTCTTATATAGAGAAAAAAAAATGAAAAATGAAAATGAATATTTATATTTAAAATATTTATTCCTTAATTTTCATGAGTGCACCTACTACTGTTTGTCTCTGCATCACCCAAAGGTTGACTGGTTGAAAATGCCTATGACATTAAGTCCGCCTCTGTACATTTATGTGCTTGAAGTATTAAATAAATAAAAAATAACTTTCAGTAAGAAAATGAGTAATTTTGACAACATTTTTTTTTATGCCAATCAATTCTGCTTTTTATAAGCATCAAAAAACTCAAAACAGCTGAGGTATGAGTGCAAAAAAAATCTCAAAAACTTTTCTCATACATTTTGTAGGATATGAGACTGAGAGAATAAGAAATTACAAAAGACTCTGAAAAAGCCACATGTAAAACTGAACATGGTTTCGATCAAGCAACCTCATTCTGTAAGCGTCGAGCCTCCATGACATTCAACAAATACCGACATCCATTAGACCACAATTTGACGACCCATAAAAATATAGTACAGGCATGCAGAGCTCTGACGCAAGCACAATATGTCAAACAGTTAGACTATATGATTGATTACACCTAAAACAACTTTCAATTGTTTTTCGATATTAATTCGTTCTGTCTATTTTTTGACACGTATCGATATATCATGGTGAATCGAATGAATCGACTAGTAATCGTAATTCGATGCTCGAATCGTTTTGGAGCTTTTAGGTCAATCAAAATTGCTTATTGATTTGGTATTGATGGTTAATAAGTCGTTCCAAATGCCTTTCTTTTCGTTGTTTACTTCTTTGATCACAATTTTCTTCCGTTCTTGGCGTTCTGTAAAAGGCAACAATCAATGAATCTGCCTAGCCTTTTCCTAACGATGTTGGGGTCGGCTTTCAGTCTAACCAGATGCAGCTGAATACCAGTATTATACAGGAAGCGACTGCCTATCTGATCTTGACAACATAGTTACTGGGTCACACGACGTGTACCAATTTTATTAGTTTCATTTATTTAATTAATGTTATCAATAATTTTGCAAGCTAGTTATAGCGAATTGTTTTAGAAACTGTTAATAAACCCGACCATCTGTAATATTGTACTACAATTCTTGCAAATAAATTTCATTTCACCTTGGTAAGACTGGTGGTAATAGTAAACTTCTTATTTCTGGATGAAAAGTAACTGTGTTTATTTGTTGTCAGAATCGTTATAGTGAGGCCTTATAATATCTGTGTCAGCTTGCAGGGAAAACATTGTTTGTATACTGTCGTAAGGGAAACATTGACCCACACTAGTTACAAGTTTCTGACGCCGTGTCTTTTCCGCACCCCAAGCTAGGGGCTAGACTTGCTTTATTATTAATTTTACTGTTGTATTTATGTTTGCAAAATGATATTGTTAATATGAATTTGTAAAAGAAAGGAAGCTACTCGTACGTTGTTTTCTGGTAAACTAACGAACTGCTTTTAATGAAATCAGTAAGCTGTTTTATTGCCTAGAAAATGATCTAAAATCTTACAAAAGGACTCTATTTTACTGTGGGTGTATAAATTTTTTTTTTTTTTCTCTAACTGTGATGTTTCGCATATGTGCAGGTAAAATCTGCTTACATAGCACAAAGCATAATCAGCCAATAATGTTCCCACTACTGTGGGGAAACAGGCCTCCTCTCTGTGAGAGAGAGTGGGCCGTAATCCACCACGCGGGCCCAGTGCGGGTTGGTGGATGTCACATGTCTTCGAATTCATACTGGTTTCCCTACGATGTTTCCTTCACCGTTTTGAGAGCAGTGGTGATGAAATTAAATAAAGAAAGTAAAAAAGCATGCCTGGATTGGAACTCACGCTATCACGCAATAGCAGTTCATATGTATTACCTCCCCACAGCATCGATTTTGATCTACATCATACTTTGATGTTGCACATAATCAACCAAGAAAACATTGACAGAACAAAATAAACAAAAGAGCTACAAATAAAACAAATGAATTCTCTATCAACATTTTCATCACATTATAATCTCCATATTCAGTGTCCGTTTGCCAAGTCCTGAGTATAACCTTCTCATTATTATTTTGTACCTACCTACTTGGTCAAATTTCTTCGCGTTCCGTGCCAAGTGTTCGTTTCTTGACAATACAATCGACCGAAACAACCTTGGACCCTGCATAGCTTTTAGGCCACTTTAAAAAGGTACTTTTGTGTTTGAAGAATGTCAGACACACGCAACCGTCCTTTTTGAATAAGTTGAGGACTTCGAATACGAGTACTTTCGCGTCAAGACGTGTTTAAGGCTGAGGCTACAATAGGCAGCGATTTGCGATGCGACTGGAAGAGCGAAACGAGATAAACATGGCTACATCAGATGCTTTCGCTTATGATGTAGCCATACCATGTTTATCTCGTATCGTGCGTATATTCGGCGATGACGTGGCTACAATACACATGCTACACAACGAATTAGCAAGAGGGACTCATGCGCCGACTCCGTGTCTAATGTAGCCGCTATCATAACAGAGACTCAATTTGAATCGGTCTTTTTCTTAGAATGCGATCAAATCATCCATCGCCGTTTACTATACGCATAATGTAGCCACCCGTATATTTAGTAGCACTATTGAACTAGTCGTGCAAGTGAGAAGTTTTCTTATAAATTCGCTTAAATTTCGCGTATATGTTGATGTAGCCGATGCCGTGATTACAGTAATGTTGTTTCTATCGCATAAAGAAATCAAAGATCGCTAGTAATATTTGATGCACGGTGTAGCCATTTACGTGAGCATTCATTTATTTGTTTTAATCGCTCATGTGTCGCAGGTCGCGTCGCGGCCTAATTTAGCCTCAGCCTAAGAGAAGCTCTGATGGAGAAAAACATCGTGAGGAAACTGGCATGTTCTAGAACCAAGGATTCTAAGACATGTAATATCTACCAACCAGCACTGGGACCACGTAGTGGATTACGGCCCACTCCCTCTCACTGAGAGGAGGCCTGTGTCCTAGCCATGAACATTACGAGCTGCTATGCTATGCTGGTGGCGAAAAGTCCGTCGCCAAGGTCAGCTGCAGCCATCTGGTTGGCATTTTATGAGCTTCTTCGTCCGAGTGAAATTTCTTGTTTTAACTTAAATTATTTTTTAGTCTTAAATCTCCTTACCTATAACGTTAGATTGTAATATCATATTTTTTTAAGTAAATCGTTCTGTTCTTCCGTGGGGTGGGGACCTGGTGATTTGTAATACAGGCATTTTACGCCTAACTCAGACACCAGCTCCTCACATTGATAAAAAAACAAATAACTTGTGAAACCTAGAATAAGTTGTTATTGTGAGGAGAAATAAAGAAATTTATTATTATTATTATTACTTGGTAATCTTCTTGCTGTCATTCGTAGATCTTTGACAGTCGTTACGGGTAGTCAGAAGCCCGAAAGTCTGACAACCAGTCTTACCTAGGGGTATCGTATTACCCAGTAACTGGGTTGTGGAGTTCAGATAGGCAGTCGCTCCATGTAAAATACTGGTATTCAGCTGCATCCGGTTAGACTGGAAGCCGACCCCAACATAGTTGGGAAAAGGCTAGGCAGATGATGACTTGGTAATCTTCTTGGCAAGCTTCCCATTAGTGAAA
This sequence comes from Eremobia ochroleuca, assembly GCA_949629135.1. Lineage (NCBI taxonomy): Eukaryota > Metazoa > Arthropoda > Insecta > Lepidoptera > Noctuidae > Eremobia > Eremobia ochroleuca. The sequence goes on along the minus strand of OX451401.1, from coordinate 10,261,915 downwards.
GAATTTTCGGAATCCTATCAGCAGTTCTGAAGATTACTTCCTACAAACAGACACAAATACCTCTTTATAATATTTATTAATTAAATCACATAAACGGTTCAAGGGGACAATGGGATTGTAACCAATAAACCCATTTATGTCCGCAATCCATACACCTAGTGAACGGTTCCTGAGATCCTGAAGTTTAAACTAGGATTAACACTGAAATAGCTGAAATATTTGGTGTTATACGGGACGAGATATTCAATCGATTTACCATTATTATGTGAAATTTCACTGTTTATGTATCGAGGATTCCGATTCGGCTTTTAGATTTTCTTTTGTTTTGTTTGAAGTACTAGAGTTTAATGTTATTGGTTGGTTGAAAATGTTGAAGAAAACTGACATTAAAAAGCGCTTGAAGAGAGCCCATATTCAGCACTAAGCGGATTCGGGGTGAATAAAAAACATGCAATAGGCTATAGCATATTTACAATCATAATCGAGATTTTAAAAACAATTTTTTTGCTAATATATGTATATATATCATCATCTGCCTAGCCTTTTCCCAACTGTGTTGGGGTCGGCTTCCAGTCTAACCGGATATAATATAATATAATAAATAATTATAAAAAATAATAATAATATTATATATAATAATAATTAATATATATAATATATATATATACATATATATTTATATAATAAAACTAGTAAGTATTTTAATTGTCAAAACATTACTATTTTATGGGATTTTAAAATAAAACAGCAAAACAGAAAAAAAGAAACAATAGTAGAAACAGAAACTCAAACAGAATCTCAATGATTTTTTTTCTTTTTTATCTAGACTATAGACCCGACTCGGACTCGGGTAAAGAGATCACGCCACACAAACTACGTGGGATTACATTCTATGGTCCGTTAGCCAGGCACCCACAAAATAGTAAAATTTTGACAGCAAAAATACTAGCTTTGAAATTATATAATATAAATGATCAATAGAATAAGCATAAAAATATTAGGTATTAAAATCTCAATTATGATTGTAAATGTATGCTTTGTATGCTTGGTCAATCCCTAGTATCAGATGGGATGACACTTACAGCTCACTCCACGCTCACTTCACCTAAGTTTTCACGGTGAGATGGCTACAGAATCGCACTGCTGTATGCCATATAACTAAGTAGTAATAAAGTACCTTGTTAGTAACACCTAATTTCGTACAATAGGCACGTACTTAGATGCTGTAATATGCAATACATTAATTTCTATTTTAAAGAGAGGTTACACCTATAAACAAAATGACTTACAGCACGTCATTGACTCCTAAGAGATTACGAAGATGATTCTAACAGTAAAATGGATCTGTGAAGCTTTGACAATATCTCCCGTATACCATCAGTATCTATAATAGGTGCTATAGTCCGTGCCAAAAGTGATGAAAATGTAAACAAATAGATCAGACGTACCGGTGGATGCCAATTTGTAGTGCCACTTACAAATTGTGTGCTTTCATTTGATTATTTTAGTACTTATACCCGAAATTCTAATTTAAAATAAAATCACTGTAAAGATGTTTTTCATTTGACAATTAAGGTTGCTGAAAACCTCAATTTAAGTCGACGAAATTTAAATGGCAATTTAATAATGTAATTCAAACAATAATTATTGGAAAAAGTGGTGAGCTACAAAGTTGAACTATTCTAAATACAGATGTTACTAATTCCCTATAGCGAGAGATTGTGTTTACACTTTCATCAGACACTTTTGGACCAGACTATACATTTACCGCCTCATCTGCGATGCGTAACGATTCTGGCAATATCCGCTTACTGACGGTCTGTGCTTTGATATAGGGACCTACTTACCTAGTAGTCTATGTACATAGGTGGGAAGTGTGCGAATGTGGGAAATGTACATTACAAAATGGACATTTACGAACGTAACAAAAGATCTTTTGTTCACATTTAGCATTTACGGGGCTTTTCATTATCAATGACAGTGACAGCGCCGTCATTGGCCATTCCCTCTGCCGTTTACAAATGCAAAGCATTGGTTCAAACGAAAATCTGCAAGTAGAAAATTGTTTTGAACTATTTTTTTGTTCATTGTTTTTGTTTGTGTGATTTTTGTAATATATCATCATCATCATCTGCCTAGCGTTTTCCCAACTATGTTGGGGAGTCTAATACCAGTATTTTACACGGAGCAAGCACCAGCGACCAAAATGTATGGAACAGCTAATTGTTTTTTTTATAACTGACGGATAATTTCAACGCAGGGCTTGGCTTTAAAGTTCAAAAGCATTCGAATCTGAGTAGGTGTTCCATTGAATTAACCCTTTTTTGTACTTTTATTATTATCAGCATTTTGTGTCCCACTGCAGATCAAAGGAACTCTTCCTCCTACCACTTATCCCTGTATATCACTGTAGGTATTTGGCCAGAGTTTTCTGTAGCAAAATTTCAAAAAATACTTCATAGAAAGACAACATGAAAATGTAACGTTCTATTTTTAAACCTAAAATATTTTTAAAGTATGCTCCAAAAAGTTTTAATATCATTCCCGAAATTCCTTCTGGAATATTTTCGCTTCGCCGTGTTCAACGAAATGTAAAATAAAGATACGAAGAGATATTGCAATGTCGAGCGGTGGCCGCCCACTAGCTTACGAATTTAATTTTATAGTTTAATGAGAATGGAATATGCTGACATGATTTATTGTCTTTTTACAGTTCCCTCTGATTTTGCATCACTGTCAAAATCACAGTGGTCTTGATTCTCGTTATAATAAAGTTACTTTTGCTTTGCTGCCACTGTCAAGAATGTCAAAATTACGGTGATCGTTATAATTATTATGATTGCTGTTTAGTTGCTGCTGTCAGAAGTAATATAAGTGTGACAGAACTGTACAGACGCCAGCACATCAAGCTACTACAATATGTCAAGTTTCTTCATTAGATTTCCAACTTTATCGCTGAAAGTTAAGGTTCAAAGTTGATTGGAAAAATTTGTCAGTTCGGGTAGCTTGATGTGCTGGCGTCTGTACGTTTGTATTACTTACTAGCTGACCCGACAGACATTGTCCTGTCAAAATTTTAATATAGTCTTGAGTTCATACAAAAATATCGACGACGTGCAGTTTTTCAAGAATGGAAGATAAATAGGAAACGTTTCCTAGAAAATATCTAGAATTTTCTAGGAAACGTTTCCTATTTATCTTCCCTTAGAAACCTGATTCGGACTATTAGGAACATTCTATAATAAAACATAGCTAAATCGTTCCACCCATTCTCAAGTGATGCGCTTAGCAACGAACAGCATTTAAAATTAAGTATTAAATTATTTAGCTGTCCCTTTTCAAACGAAGGGGAAGGTATTTTATATAAATTACAAAATTATTATTGATTGAAAACTATGCAGTCAGTTTGAAATAGCTTCAATGCGTACCTCCCCTTAGTATTCTGTGGGTCTATTAATAAATGGTAAGTATGGGAGGTGGTATGGGTATAAATTATTGCTGAATTTACAATTAACCCTAGTTAGTGAAGGGCCTTACGTTGTCTATGAGAATTTAATTAGGTTCCTACCTCTCTAATTACGAGTCACTTAAAGTTTTAATTATTATAATTTAATTTCCTTATTACTTCAAAACCTTATCCCTGTCTATATACTGGGTGTCCGGAAAGTCATGGATTACCTTTTACCTGCTGATGGGCCACATTGGCATCTACCAATAAAAAAAAATTACCATACTAAAAGTCTTATGATTTCCGAGTTTTTTGATGTTTAACGAAATTTTGGAAAATCTCTACCTTTGATCAGTTTTTCCATGCCATTTCTACGAATGAAAACTTTTTCGAGTACAGGTTTTTTTATTTTCATCTGAAGAAATCATCCTACTATCGATTGAATACAAGAAAGTTACAGATATCAACTTTTAAATACCTAAATTTTAGGTTGAAACTTAAAATTTTCACTATTAAAAATTTACCTTATTTTTGATCGGCCCTGGTAAAAAAAAAAAATATTGGTAGGTCATTTTTTTTTTATTGGTGGATAAAAAAGTGACTTTTTGGACACCCCGTATGTCCTTAAGACCAATCAAATATTCAGTAAAAGGAAAAAACATATTTTCCCCAGGAACAAGGAGAATAAACTTTCTAATTTCCTTCCTAATTATGGCAACACTGACAAAGTCGAGTTGCTGCCCAATTATACGACAATAGCTGAAAGCCGTAATCTGTGCTCATTAGGATGCGTACACATCTTTATCTGATGATACGTACCTACTCAAATGGTGAGCTTTATTACAGTCAAGTAAATTAATTGTTGAGCAGATTGTCAGTCTACGTCAATTTGCCGTGCTATAGCCATTTCATACAACTGTCAAATAATGACAGTAGTAATTTAAATATACGGAGAATTTAACCCTACAAAGCATGATTTTTCCTATCGGTGTAAAAAAATATATATTAGCCTGAAAATAAGGATGCCATTTCTCGAAAAAATATTTAGAAAAATCATAATTCAATAGAAACGTATGTTTTTGTGTATGGCGCATCATGCATTATAATTTGAATCTGTGTTACATAGTATAAATGAAATTACAAGTAAAATGACAAATATGAACATGAACTTACCTCTACTAATTATTTCGACACTGAAAAATTCAATTCTATCATTTTTTGCGATTATTATACGCCGCTCGTTAATCGTATTCAAAGTGCCTACCGATTTGAAGAAAACATAAATGAATAAACACAAATGTTTATTCAGATCTATCCAAAACATCTGGTACTAAATTCGAAACTCAAAAACATAATAGTTAATCTCGTCAACACTAGATCACGCTACTTGGATCCATTTTTAAAATATAACACGCTTTTCGGTATGTCCCACAATATGTGGGAGTGGGACACTATGCCCTGTAGGGTTAAGCTGGTAGTCTATTTGCTTAAAAAATATTATAATTTCCCTGACCTTCTTCTTCCTTATTCCTTCATTCAAAATTTTTGTTGGATGATCGTTTTTATTGGTACCTATGTTTTATTTCAGCACAATTGCTAAATATACGCCGTTGCTCGCTTTCCAAAAAACCATCATCACCAGAATATCCTTAGCCTTTTCCAACTATGTTGCATTTTGTATGTACAGACGCCAGCACATCAAGCTACTACAATCTGTCAAATTTCTTTAATAGATTTTCATCTTTATAGCTAAAGCGTAAGGTACAAAATTGATTGGGAAAATTTGACATTTCGAGGAGCTTGATGTGCTGGCGTCTGTTCTATGTCACTGGATTTCTAAAGATTGCAATGAAAAGGGTCTGTCACAGTACATTGACACCACCAACTCACCTTCCAAGTTTAGTTATTCCTCTAATGCTCATTTGCATTTCAAACTGTACGATATCATAGATGTGCACACAGCCTTACATGGCCATTACTGGAAGCCAAATATTTGCGGAACCCCAATAAACCTTGACATAATGTAAACAAGACAAGTGACGTCACTGAGAAGTTTTCGCCTTCATTTGCATAGACGGTGTCAAAGCCATAAGGCGAAAACAACCCCATTATATTTTTGTGACATGTACAGTCACGAGCATGTATACCTTACACTTACATGAGATTCAAAAGCAATTTTCTTCTTCTAAGCGTGTCGATGGAAAAAAATGGAACAAAAAAAAATTAAAATGAAATGGACTCGGCCAAGAATTCGGCTACGTGTTTGGCGCCATCACTAGCATCCATCAGTTCCTGTAACGTGCAGCTGACAGGACACGTAAGACAAGATATTAAGTGTGTCGTTTGTGGCATAGCACCACATTTACAATCCAAGGCGGAGTCGTCTATGATTCGCCACCTGAACAGCTTTTCCTTGCTTTGGCCAATCTGAGTCCGGAGATTAGGTGGGAGATCTTCAGCGGGTGGAACGAATGGTTTGGGTAACGAAACACTGTCTCGCCACATCTTCAGTCTTTCTTTTGATCGTTCGCCAGTGAGTGGGACGACACACTTTAAAAAACTGTTTCGGCTTTTCAAAGTATTGACAGATACCTAGTTTATACTGTTATAAACATAATATTATCTAAACCATACTATAGTGAAATAGGTATTTGCTCAATTTTTTTTTAATTCATGAGAAAAAAGCTTTTGACTTTTGCGTAACTGTGATGCATTTATGCACTGACTGTACTCGTAAGATTTTAGGAAACAGGTTTTCGTAACAGTAATACGTTTGTCAATCCTTATTTGTGGTTGACAGGCAATTCTGTTTATCGGTTGGTTACCATTATCGGATTAAGTCAATGCTAACAAAATATCGGTTCGTCGATCGGTTGGTCCCAACCGATCGACGAACCGATATTTTGTTAAAATCTCACATGAAAACTAAAGTGAAGTGAGCTTGAAATGAGCTCTCAATGGCGTCAATGCCTAGCACCAGATTGAATAAACGCTCACTTCAAATTCACTTCATCTAAGTTTTCACGGTGAGATTTTTTTTAAAGAATACACCATCTGAAGTAAAAGTGTTCAGGATCCGCCTCGGAGAGGTTAGAGTTCTTTTGACCATTCATAGAATTCATACTTATATTGGATTTACCAGTGGTTAAGTTTGTGATGGCTTCATCTCTCATGCACGAGGTTGTGAGTTAAAATCCGAGCAATGTGACTTTTTCAATTCGTATGTACTTTTTAGTCTATTTTGGACATAACACTGACATCGGGGAAGGAAAAACATCGTAAGGAAACCTGGACTTAGGTACAGTTAATTTAAACACGTCTTCTCTTTATTCTTCAAACAAGTCAATATTTGGTTGATAAAAAAAAACGATTTGTTCTAAAATTCAATCGAAAAGATTCTCAAAAAGACTTTTTTATGAAGATAATAAGTAGTTAGTTGACCGATATTGAACATGAAGTAACGATAATACAAAGAAAAGGTGAAAACACATTTCCATATGTCTATTTACTATTCATTCAATGGTAATTTGTGTGACTTTTAACAACAACCATTTAATTATATATCACCATCAATCAATTACAAAAACGAACAAAATGACAGGTTTTAACACATAAATAAATTCCCACCTTCTTCCCAAGGGGTAGGCACGTTTTTCGACATAAAATATGTGACAGTGATCGATGTGATATCCATCAGGAAATTTTAAACCAAAGAGGGTATTATACTACTTACATGAGTCATACATAGTTTTGTTATTCTCATGGAATTAGTAGAACTATTCTATTATACTATATTTAAGTTCCTAAAGGATTACTGGGTTTCTCCATACAGTCAAATAAACTCATAAATAAACAGGCATCAAACGTGATCAATTAGGCCTTTTGTACGGACGCCAGCACATCAAGCTGGTACAAGCTGTCAAATTTCTTTAATAGATTTTCAACTTTATCACTATCAAAGGTAATTGGGAAAATTTGACAGTTTTGGGTAGTTTGATGTGCTGGCGTCTGTACCTACACATACGTTTTTCTAGCCGTGAAAAACTACGGTTTATTTGCCGTGTGTTGGCACGGTATTCAGTGTTGTATGGATGACAATGGAAGTTTGTTATTGACACGGCAGCACTACCGCCATATACCATAGACCCGTGTCAAATACAAAGTCACGCGATTTTTCAACGGCGCATCAAAAATCTCGATTACGATTGTAAATTTATGCTTGGTCAATCCCTAGTATCAGGTGAGATGACACTGACAGCTCACTCCACGCTCACTTCTCATAAGTTTTCACGCTGAGAAGGTTACAGAATCGCACTGCTGATAGGTTTTATTGACATCCGAAAGGCTTCTATCAATCCTTCCGTGTAAGTCAGTGTTGCTGAGATTGGAACATTTCCGAGCTGTCTTGAAAGCATTTACAGAAGGCATAAACCGCCGTGTTCGCGCCAGCCCCAACACCATCCTGAGAGTGTTGGCTGATAGCTGGGACTCTCCGATCTTGGGGCGCTGGATACGACTGCACGCAGACAAATAGACATTCCCCAGGATCGGCGAGCCTCACCCAGCAGGGAGTGAAATGTTTATTATTATTAAAATACTAACGATACTAATCTAATACCTAAGCATCATCTTTGTTACTAACACTAAAATACTAACAAAACTATGGATATTGTAGTCCGAAATAAAGTTTTATTATTATTATTATAAAGATGTGAGGTGAACAGTAGTGGTACTAATGTTCTCAAAACGGTGAAGAAGAACATCGTGAGGAAACCGGCATGTCCTAGAACCAAAAACTTGAAGACATGTGACATTTACCAATCCGCACTGTGCCCGCGTGGTGGATTACGGCCCACTCCGTCTCATAAGGAGGAGGCACGTGTCCCAGCAGTGGGAACATCATAGTCTTATTATACGTACGTAGGATTTGCAAAGATCTTAAGAAATGCAAACTAGTGCAATGTTTCATTTAACATTTAGACGGTCCCATCTTGGCCGTAATGCTACGGTTCCCGACGACAGCGGTAGCCACATAACGGCCGCAGTAACGACCATCAAGGAAGTAATGGCAGCGGGTTTTGACATTAAGGTGTCAATAAACACTCTAGAGAAACACACCAACTCACTTTCAATAACTTTTCAGTGACGTCATTCGACGGTAAATTGCGGACACTATATGGCGGCCACCGCAGTCTTAGAACACCTTAGCTTAAGAACACCAACAATTACTTTTTTTTTTTAATTATAACTTAACCCCACACTAGGATTTATCCTGTATTGTGGGTGCGTTTACCAACATTTACCACCACCACCACTTACCACCACCACCACTCCACCACTTTCCACTTTAGTTTCCTTTTGTAGAACTACTTGACGAACTCCCGAAAACCTACCTATTGTCGGTAATTTAACGACGCAGCCGCGTGTGATCATTTTGATTTTCTTAGTCTTCCGTGCCAAGAAACAACATACATCTCTTTCGAACTAAATCTTAAATGCCCTGTCGTAAATTCGAGTACAACCGTAGACAACATTGTATCAACATTAATTTCAAACAATAGTTCTGCGTTTATCAAACGTCTATTGGAAGTCGTGCGATCATGAAACACGCCTAAACACGGAACGGTAAAGGAAAACGTATTGCCAATGTGTCCGCCAGTGTAATTGATCGGATGATGATTCAACGCACTAGTAACAGAAAGAGATATATTATAGATACAAAACTGTATACCTAGTTGGTTGCTTTTTCAGTGCAGTATTAACTACACAGCAATACAACCGTCGAATGGTCGACTGTCAGTGCCCCTTGTAACATCAATTTTCTCTCTTCTTGTCTCATCAAAACTCGCAGGTATAATCTAGAAAACTGTCGGTTTCTGAACCAGGCTAGCTTGTGGTTTCTTAATAAATTGAGGACTGCAGCCAGGGCAAAAGCAAAAGGAATCGTTTTTGTATCACCATCTAAATAAAATAATAACGAATAATATTAACTAAAACGTCAACGACTGACCTTATTTTAAACTGAACAAAAACCATAATATACAACATTATTTTTAGTATACTGCAAACCTGAATATAGTTTGTTCAGAATAAGTAACTGAATCGATTCCAATAATTTGTACACCATGTTATATTTTGTCCCAAAAATATTTAAAATGGTAACAAGTTGGACACCGAGCGACACTAAGTACATATCCGCAATCATATGCGCACAGCACAGGTCACAGCCGGTCTGCCGGCGGCGCGTGTTAAGTGGTAACCAACTTTTTGTACGGACAATCAGGTAACATAATAAGCTTATAACTTCGTGATTTTTCATGATACAGTTTTGAAATTTTGTACAGACGCCAGCACATCAAGCTACTACAATCTGTCAGATTTCTTTAATAGATTTTCAACTTTATCGCTAAAGTATAAAGTTCAAAGTTGATTCGGAAAATCTGACAGTTTCGGGTTGCTTGATGGTTGCTGGCGTCTGTAGATAGATTCTTTACATACACATACTAGACACGTGTTTCGGGCTTGCCTTATACTAAAAATAATGTTGTATAACAAAATGTTTAGGCATGCTATCGAGAAACATGCAACTAAACTTTAGTTTGATCAGTGCTACTTAGGCTGGTGCTCTTACGTCTAGGTGTGCATCGCCGCTGTCAAGCACATAATCGCTCCATATAATCTATATAAATAAAACAAAGTCGGTAAGGGTAAGGGCGGTTTGTTTCACGTTCACTTGACGCACACGTATACCTCAAAAATGGCGCTAACTATCGTCAAGCCAAAAAATCGTTGTTTCAAATTACAATTACAAAATTATGACCTTGCCATACGTCAAATAATACGACGAGTACATAATCGTTATTATTTGACGTACGTATGTTACGTTAACCAATCGTTTGAAACAATCGGCCCTTAGTTACACCATTTATAACTCAAGATCGGCTGCAACAATTTTATAATCTTTAATTTGTTGGATTTGTTTCTGCAGAATAACTATTAAAACATAGGAAATATTCACGAAAAAAATAAATAATGAAGATAATTCATATTCTGAGGCGGTACGACGTTCGCCCGGTCAGGTTCATTCTCTGTTGAATTATCTACTCCTGTGTTTTACGACGCACGTATTTATGACTGCTGCCAATTGTCCAGCTTATTGTTATTGTATACACTTATTACGTACTGCCGGAATATCAATTGCTAGTCTCGTTTAGTTTGTTGTACCAATACTTTAATAAAGTAAATTATGACTTCAGTAATGAGCTTGTTTGTTGTGGGCCATCTTTAGGGGGGAGAGAGATATTCATAAACGAGGAGGTACCAAGGTTACAGATATTCAAAGAGGCGCTTGAAGTTCATATATGCCAATGTATACATTTTTATAATAAACTTCCTAGCCACATTCAAGAACTAAGCATTAATAAATTCAAATCTTTCATAAAGCTAAAACTATGCCAGAAAGCCTATTATACTGTAAAAGACTATATTGAGGACAAAAAAGCTTGGGATTGAGCTGCTCCAATAGGTCTAGACAGTGAATGTTGTTTATTTTTTATTTTGCTGATTTACACTTTGGTTTTTTTTTTTTTCTTTCTTTCTAAATATCTATTTATATACAGAATGACATGAACATTTACTGTTTAAAGTCTTATATTATTTTAATTATTGTGAATGTGAGGACTATGTGGGTCATTGTTTCCGTTTTAATCATGGTCTGGCAGTTTGAGTGGTGTATGCGGTCTACACAAATGTCCTGTCCCTGGTATTGCTCGTCGAATCGTTGAGCTCCTTAAGTTCTGAGTTGAGCTGCACGGTTACTGACGAATGCGTGCACTGACTGCACAGGTCCACTCAGTGTGGTTCTTTCCTCAAAAGACCACTTCAGACACCAATCTACATGGTCCTCAAAGATTATATCCGGATTTTTATATACACATTGACATTGATGAATTTTATATAAACAATGACATGGATATTTACTTTGTAAAGTATCTTATTTTTATTATTATTACTGTGAGTGTGAAGACTATGTGGGTCATTTCTTTTTTTCGGTTTTCCTTCTTAGTTAGTTTTAATCATGATCTGGCAGTTTGAGTCATTTATGCGGCCTACCCAAATGTCCTTTCATTGGTATTGTTCGTCGAATCGTAAGGCTCCTCAAGTTCTGAGTTGAGCTGCACGATTTTTGACAAATGCGTGCACTGACTGGACAGGTCCGCTCAATCTGTGTGGTTCTTTACTCAAAAGACCATTTCAGACACTAATCTACATGGTCTTCACATTATCTGACCAAGATTATGTCTGGACTTTAAAAGAGACTGTGACCTCTGAGTTTGTTTCGGCCTTTCTTCTCAGAGTAGTCAGATAGGAAACGCCGACCTCATCTAGTTTAAAAAATATGATTGACATGTAAAAGTGTTTGTACAAACCTACTTACAGAAAATAAATCATTTATCATTTATCATTTATCATAATTCTATTTCATGGCCAAGTTATTACCGGGTCCGCCTCTGTGTAAACATCATTCAATTTTTTTTTCTTTTAATGTTACTTACTGAATGATCCAGGCATCCAGCCTATGTAAGCTTGAGAAATATAATAGGTAGCTATTCCACTGAAGCCTGAAATATAGCAACATGAATTCATGATCTTAACAAACTACGACCAAAACAATCCCACTACTCCGTGGTAAAATTTTGGTAATATTCAAGAAAAACTTCCAATTAAAACAACAGTGAAATATTTTTCTCGGTCTGTAGCGATTTTTTTTCAGTTAATCTATACGGTCCCACTGATGGGCAAAGGTCGCTGTAGCAAGATAAAAAAAATATAAATTGAAAAAAAGACTAATTCAATTTAAACTACTCAAGCTAGGTGAACCCCAACAGAAGCAAGATGAAAGAAACTTAAATCAAATTAAGTGAAGAGAAGTGAACAGTATTTAAGCCACGGCTTCACTCAAGTTATGTTAACTTTGTTTACTTAAACATGGACGTGTCTGCAGATGTCAGTTTTCCAACATTTTACTAAAATATTTAATTAGAAGATAGTGAAAGTTTCGATTAAGTTCTTCGTGAACTTACGTTTTAAAACTAAATATGGAATATCTTGTTTTGGTTTTCTGCTTAATACAGTTTCGACATGCTGTATATTTTAATTAGGAGATATTTTGTGCGGAAAATTAGTTTTGAAAAAAAGTTTCCCCTGCAGAACCTTTTAAGAATGATTAAGAATTTCAAAAACATTCAAAGTTTTCTTTTAAAAACAAGTTGAATTGTGGTGTAGTTAAATAAATAATGAAACAATTATTTAATACTTCAAGCACAGAAATGTACAGAAGCGGACTTAATGCCATAGGCATTTTCTACAAGTCAACCAGCGATGCAAATACAAACTGTGGTAGATGCAATTACGGCGAATTTAAATATAAAGATAGAAATTCACATACAAACAACATTCATCGTGAGCAAAGTCAATGCCTGATAAAATACAATACAATTCAAATATATTCAAACATGTAAGATAACATAGATTTTTTTATCTGCCTAAGTACTGCATTTTTTGTAAGTGCTTCGGGCAAACAATGCGCGATTTCCTGTCGAACGAATATCGGACGCCCTCTTTTTAGAGAACGAAAATCGAACAGCCTGTAGCGATACTTTCTTTTGACATGACAAAAAATGTCGCCTTATCCTCATGAGCGTTTTATGTGACTATGTATTGTTCTTTATTCAGGCATCCATCTGCGCTACGAATTAAATTTTTATTTTAAATCACGTAATTATAAATAGTTATTTTTCTTTCATTATCTTTCCAAGTTCATTTAACTTATTCACCAACCATTTAAAGGAATTTGGTAAATATTATGACCGTCCAAAAGATTTAACTCAGAGCTCCGGTTAAATTTTCAATTTAACGTGATTAATTAAATCATTAAACATAATGCATACCATCACGCCTGTATTTTCCGAAGGATAAGCAGAGGTGTGCCTAATATCTACTACACCCACATTATCAATGTTTTATGTTACTGGTTTGGTTTCCGCAATTAGTCCTTCAAGTGGACCACTGTGCATGGGGCATGGCGGCAGTCGGTGGTTATTCTAACCAGCCCACCTCCCTCCAGAAGCTGATTAAATTTCCTCGTCTGTTGAGAACATCTGTGTAAGATCTGGGTGTCCCGGGGATTTCTGACCTAATCTGGGTGACGCCTGTGCACTCAAAGAGCACATGTGCAACGGTTTCTACTCCAACATTTCACCATTTATGTTTGAGTCCTATGTAACAAAGAGCGAGTCTAATGCCATCAACTGGGCGCCAATCCAGACTCGACGCACTGAGAAATTTTAGATGGAAAACACTTTGCCTGCCCGGGAATCGAACTGAGGACCTCAATAATAGCGCTTGCGACCAACGAGAAACATAATCTCTTTATTAACACAGAAACATAACTCAATCTGCCTAGCCTTTTCCCAACTATGTTGGGGTCAGCTTCCAGTTACTAACCAGATGCAGCTGAATACCAGTATTTTACACGAGGCGACAGCCTATCGGCTATACGGGTATATATTGACTGCCATACACCCCTTGGCAAGACTGACAGCCAGACTTTCAGACTTCTGACTACCCGTAACGTCTTTCAAAGATCTACGAATGACAACGGAGGCACGGAAGGATCTCGGTATGTAATGAATGATCACCCATCCACAGACCGACCACGGCAAGCTTTGCTTAACCTTGAAGATCGACCCGTATGGCTGTTATTATTTAGCCACGAGCTATATTTGTCAGCGTCAACAAAAATCATACGAACCCAGTTCACGTTATTTACTTTTCCAATTTGCACGGCAAAACGGACCTTGTCCAGTCCATTCACGACCAAACAAGAAAACCTAAGATCAATATTACGCCTCGTAAATACCTAACAGAACCGACAGAAGGTATTTTATACCCCAGTACCTACATCTGTATACAGGGTGTTTGGTAGAAGGACCGACACAATTTTTTGAGGCATTGGAGATGCCATCTGCTAGCACAAAATTGTTTTATTTTTCATTTTTATTTTGAAATGTTTCATTCCTTACCCCAGTGTTAACTTTGGAAGCAAGTCATTTCATAGAACCAATTGTACGCCAGTACATCACGCTACCCGAAACTGTCAGATTTTCCCAATCAACTTTGAACCTTATGCTTTAGCGATAAAGTTGAAAATCTATTAAAGAAATCTGACAGATTGTAGTAGCTTGATGTCCTGGCGTCTGTACATGAATGTCATACATTCTGTACATTGCAGATAACACCAAAATTGATTGCGCTTTATTACAACCACAAATAAAAAAGTGGTGACGCTATTTCGGGTTATTAAAAAGAAACATATTATTATCTCAATTACCTACAGTGACACTTAAAACAAGCGTTACGGGTGACAACTAGGATAGTTTGACACTTCCTATCCTTAAAAAAATTATGTCGGTAATTCTACCAAACTCCCTGTAGAAGACGGTCGAGAGAAATAAAAACCGATGAAACGTACCACAATACCTTTATATTTCAGATGAAGAGATCAAACGCTGTGCACTTAGATCATCAATACTTGTCTTGAACAGGTCTTACAGAAGATTCATTATTGATAACAGATTTAGTCTGAGCATTCTTTAAATTATTTATGGACCTAGAGAATAAATTGCTAGATCTGCGTTCAATTTAGAATGACAACACGTTTTAAAGTTACAGACAGAAAAAGGGTTATTTTAGGCTTTTCAATTTGACTTAAGTATTATGTAATTTTAATGTATAACACATTTGCTCGTAAAAGGTCTCTTACTGCACCAATTTCAATATCGTAATGTATCTCATTACGTACTGGTGCGTAAATGTAATGTAAAGCGCACGGTTTATCAAGATGCTCCGTCTAAAACGAACGGTACTTTTTTAAATCTTAGCAAAGAGTTTTTATGTCAGAAAAGTGGTCAACATTTTATGAATAAAATTAACTTTGGAGGATAAAATATAATAAATAAACATTTAATTCTTTAATTTAATTAATTTTGACAATTAATTACAACCATTTATCTGTAACAAAAACACAAAAGTATTAATTTACTTTATTAGTGATACTGGCTGTTTTTTGTGCCTTTGCCATAAACAAAAGACGCTGATGCGCGCGCATCACTGGCAACGTAATAATTAATTTTAGAAATTGTTCTAATTTTAATAACCGTTTTAACAAGTAATTAAAGATGTATTCGTTTAAGAAAGTCCGAGTTTTATTTATTTCCTCACTAAATGTGTTATAAAACGTCGTATGACATACATGCGGTTTGATAATTACAGCCTCTGCTTTCTTATAGCCCTCACCTACGGCTCGGGCTAACAATATCGCCTCAGCTGTAATTTTCAACTTACCGCACTTATATCATAATGTACTATTAACAAACTTTTTTATTATGTCATTCGTTTTATTCAATAAAATAAATAAAATGTACCATTGCATAGAAGAGAAACGTGCAGAGTACCTAGACGATACCAAATATTAACGTTTACCTACCTATAACGTGATCACATTAGGGTTTCTTCAGGAGAGCATATTTAAGTATTTTAAAGACTTGGCACATTAAATATGTGTGTAGGTACAGATGCCAGCACATCAAGATACCCGAAACTGTCATATTTTCCCAATCAACTTTGAACCATATGCATTAGCGATAAAGTGCAAAATATATTAAAGAAATCTGACAGATTGTAGTAGCTTGATTGTAGCGTCTGTACTTTAATAGGCTATTTATAATATAAATAAAAAAAAAACTATTAAATAACGCCTCACATTGACAATTATAATCAGCTTGCACATTGACAAAACTCAAATAATATTGCTTAGCACTTTCTATCCCAGAACATGGATATTAACCAACATTATCGGCCTATAATTTTCCCAATGCTGGGCCTCTCGGTAAGGCAGGCCGTAATCCACCACGTGGGTCCAGTGCAGAATGGTAGATGTCCACCAAAACCATGTCCACCAAAAATTCGAAGACATGTGTCTTCGAATTTTTGGTGGACATGGTTTTCTCACGATGTTTTCCATCACCGCTTTGAGAGCAATGGTTATGAAATACATAGTTTACACAAAGCAAAGCGTCTGACTCGATTTGAACCTACGACCTACAACTCGTAAGTCGCGGCTCTAAGCATTGGGGCACCACTGCTCTGCTACTGTAATGTAGCAAGAGTGATGAAACTGAAATTAATTACATCGTAGCATCAAGTCACGACGTCAACTTTTACGACTTATTGCGACTTTACATATTTATCATGAACAATTCAGCTTGAATGCATTTGCATAGCATTAAGTGTCGCTGCTTCACTTTATATTTTACACTTCCACGCTAATAATTAAGGGTTTAATTAAATTTTAGGACGAATATTCATATTGAAGAAGGTAACTAGTAGTAAATATTTATTTATTTATTTTTAGCCGTTTATGTCCCACTGCTGGGCAAACCCCTTCCACCCCACTACTCTTTTTCCACCTCTCTCTCTGTCCAAAGCTGCCAAGAACCAATCTTTATCAAAGAAGTCCAGCTCATCCCGCCGTCTCCATCTGGGCCTAGAGCAATGTTGTTTGCCACTAAGTGGGACCCACTGGGTCGTAAGTTTGACCCACTGATCGTCTGATAAATGTGTTCAGTTGAATTCCATTTAATCGTGTCAGTTTTTTTTTTAAAAGTTGTCCCACACTAGGAATGTTTCCTGTATCGTGGGCGCGTTTACAAACATTTAAACTCACATACACAAACAGCCAGACCCGGAACAACTACTTGTAGGTCATACAAATATTTGTTCCCTGCGGGAATCGAACCCGCGACACGCAGCGCAGCAGTCTTAACCACACCGCCAACCGTGCCGCTTTCAGAGTGACAATAGTAAATAATCAATATTATAAAAGAAAGTGTACAATGTGCGTGCCGCTAAAACTTGAAAAAGGAGTCCCGGTACGATCAAGCGAACTCCCTTGGTCGTGGTCGTTATACAGTGTGTCCGGACATGGACTAGCGATATTCTAAATACTTAAATATAAGCTATTTTAAAGTACTATTACACTATAGGCTTGGGTCCAATACACTTCCCCGCTATGTGGCAGCCATTTTGTTTTTTTTGTTGAAATATGCTCTATGCGAGTACAAAAAAAATCATATATCTCAAAGTTTTAGTCATACTGAGATAAAAATAGGCTTATTCGGAAGGCAATAATATTGTCTACCGTCTGCATTACAAAGCAATGTGTTCACAATTCCATAACTTTTGAAAAAAAATGTGAAAGTCGAAAAAAAAATCAAAAAATTATGCAATTCAACCAATAATGGTTAATTACTACAAAAACAACCCCGAGAACTTTTTTATTTTTTATACTAGATCGACAGTTTTTGAGCTACGCTACAATGCAACATAAAATTCACAACTGTATGTTTAATACTTTAAGAGTTATTGTTGTTTGAACATAGCGTATGCGCAAGCACAAAACGTCTTTGTTAACCGCCAGAGTGTCATTTATGGCATTCACTGTATTCCATCTGAGAGCAGGCGAGAAATACTGTTCGTTACTACCGTGAGTAAGCGAGATAGAACGTATTAGTCCACTACCTGAAACAAAATCAGTTTTAAGGACAAATTATTAGTTGGGTTAGTTTAGTTGTCCCTCGCCCTGCGTTGTGATCGCTATCGCTACTTTCACTTACCGTCCGTGCTGTTTACGTGCTGCGTTAGTGTTTTGTATTTAAAAGTGTGATAAAGTATGGCACAGCGTCAATATTCATCGCAACATATTGCTGACATACACTTTGTGTATGGCTTTTGCAATGGAAGTGCAAATTTGGCTGTACAAGAATATCGACGAAGGTACCCTAACAGGCCTACACCGAGTCGCCAAACTTTTATCGACGTGCATTCAAGATTAGCGGAAAGAGGTATTCAAAGAGCTGTTAATGAACGCAATCGCTTGGTATCGCCCGAAGATGAAGAAGAAGTGCTTAGACTAATAACCAATGATCCTAGACTAAGCGTTAGACGGATTTCAGTGCAACTTCGAATGTCTAAGTGGCATGTATGGAGAATTTTGAAAAGAGAAGGGTTACACCCTTATCATTTTCGACGGGTTCAAGACGTGATCGAACCAGATTTTGCTGCGAGATCTGTGTTTTGTTCGTGGATAAATAGAAATTTGAGACAGAACCGTAATTTTTTACAAAGAATACTGTGGACTGATGAAGCCAAATTTACAAGAGCTGGGATTACAAACCACAGAAACGACCATCTCTGGTGCTCCGCAAATCCAAGGGCGGTGCGCCCAAGCTCATTTCAACATGAATTCTCAGTAAATGTGTGGGCCGGCATAATCAACGATAGGCTGATAGGGCCATTGGAATTGCCACCTACATTAAACGGCGCTAGATTTTTAGAATTCTTACAGACACAGTTTGCGGACAGCCTCATGGACCTACCTCTATCATACCGTCGGCGTATGTGGTTCCAGCTCGATGGTGCACCCGCGCATTTTTCTCGAGCAGTGAGAGAATATTTAAATAATAATCTACAGCCGTGGATCGGTCGTGGTGGTGTAGTAGCGTGGCCGCCTCGCTCACCCGATTTGACACCCTTGGATTATTTTTTGTGGGGTCATATGAAACAAAAAGTATACGCTACAGTTCCAAATACCAGGGAAGAACTCGTCGCAAAAATTATGGCAGCCGCCGAAGAAATTAGATCCGATTTGGATTTAATTAGGCGCTCATCAACCCAGGTGGCACAGAGAGCCGTAGTGTGTCTACAAGCTGGAGGTGGCCACTTTGAGCAACTGCTTTAGATATTTTAATCTTCATTTAATATTGGAAAAAACATTAAATAAAATTCAATATGAATGTTATGTTTTTTTAATGATTTCCTGTTTAGGGTTCCGACAAAGGCCTTTTGTGCTTGCGCATACGCTATGTTCATACAACAATAACTCTTAAAGTATTAGACATACAGTTGTGAATTTTATGTTGTATTGTAGCTTAGCTCAAAAACTGTCGATCTAGTATAAAAAATAAAAAAGCTCTCGGGGTTGTTTTTGTAGTAATTAACAATTATTGGTTGAATTGCATAATTTTTTGTTTTTTTTTTCGACTTTCACATTTTTTTTCAAAAGTTATGGAATTGTGAACATATTGCTTTGTAGTGCAGACGGTAGACAATATTATTGCCTTTCGAATAAGCCTATTTTTATCTCAGTATGACTAAAACTTTGAGATATATGATTTTTTTTGTACTCGCATAGAGCATACTTCAACAAAAAAAACAAAATGGCTGCCACATAGCGGGGAAGTATATTGGACCTAAGCCTATAGTGTAATTGTACTTTAAAATAGCTTATATTTAAGTATTTAGAATATCGCTAGTCCATGTCCGGACACACTGTATAGTGTGGTAACCCTCTATCTCCTGTCCATGAAGAAGGTTCCCGTTTTTACCTGAAGGGCATGCTTTTGAAGATATAAGGGCTGGAATTTTCGCCCTCTAGAAATTTCTAGAACAGTCTAGAACATTCGAGAGTATTCGAGAGCATTCCAGAACATTCTGGAATGTTGTGGAATGTTCCAAAGCAAAGCCGGTTACCCCAGCTAGTAAGTCTATAAAATGATAACACCTTTCACTTGGGTCATCATTAATTAATGACAGCTTTACATAATAATATGCAACAGCCAGCAACTGATCTGTTAGTCTTGTCTCAAACGCTACTGCTAAGCAGGAGGTCCAGGGTTCGATGCCTAGATTTTTGAGCTTATCCATCAGGAATTTCTCAGTAGCAGACTGGAGTTTGGAGTTGTGACCATATGATGTGTGATGTTGTGGCTATATTCTCACCCCCTATTACATGGGAATTAAACAGTACTGGTGAAATATGGGTGTACCACGGATATCTATGGGGTGTACACTTCTGCCCACCCCTTCCCTTTTGGGATGCATGAAGAAGCCTCCTCGTATAGCGCAGTTGGTTGCGCCAGTTACTCAACTGAACGGAGCACTCGGCGCATCCTGGACAGTCACACCCATCATCTTATTTCACTGGCCAATTCCACCCTCCCACTGGAGTCCGGCGTCAAGCAGCCTGCTGTGTTTCATCGATGCGTGGGAGTTCCATGCCGTTGCAGTAAGCCGTTGGTCCTGCACCTGATCTCTCTGCGGTCGTGTCGGATTGCCGTCCCATCGGACAATGAGAGTGAGGAAAGAGAGAGTGCACCTGTACCTGCGCACACGCTTGTGCACTATAATATCTCCCGCGCCGAAGGCTAGTCTCCGCTGAGATTGCTCACTATGGCCGAAATTCGGTCTGGAGGACTTCATATACCTAATAATTTAGTACAACCTATTATTAATTTGATAAAATAAAACAGTCGAAGGTTAAAAATGTAATATCTAAATAAATGAAAAGCAGTTTCCATGCAGATATTTTAACGATAAATATACCACTCTATTGTTCAAATAAAGAAAAACTTGACGTTGCAATTGCGAAACCATCCAATTATTTTGTAGAGCCCGTTTTAACTTAATTTCTTATGTAAGCGTTACACTAAAAAACGAATCCCAAGACCACATTAAAGGCTCGTACAGACAGGCGCGACGTGACGGCGCGACGCGATTCTGCGATATATATCCGTAGAACAATTTCTATGAAAACGCGCGTGACAATTCACACAATGGCGACCTGTCGTGCCGCAATATGGTTGCGCCGCGACTCCAATAGGAACATTTTGTATGGCGACGCGGCGATATCGCAGCGATATTCGCGCAGCGGCCGCGACGCCATACAAAATGTTCCTTTTGTAAGGCGACGCGGCGATATCGCGGTAGTGGCCGCGATTCGCGTCGCTCTAGTGTGAAAGGCGGCGCGATAATATCGCAGAATCGCCCCGCGCACGTCGCGCGACCAGTCGCGCCAGTCTGCACGAGCCTTAAGGCTTTCAAGAAAAACTTTCTAAATTGAGTCTTAAAAGCTATAATGATTGTGACTGTGTTTCTGGTTACTTTGTTTTTCACACGAAAGATCTTATCGCCATAATTTATATTCACATCGTGTTTTTGTCTAAGCATAGGTAGGTATAACTCGCGCTGAGAAAATAACGCGTAGCTTTTCAGAAACTTCAAATACTTGATAGAGACAAGTATAAGAAAACAATACTTCAAAGAATTTTATAACGTACACTTTCGATTTATTTATTTATATTATACCTTATTGTACACCAGGAAATACATAACATAAAATACAATTATCACAAAAAAACATACAATGGGCGACCTTATCGCCTTCTGCGATCTCTTTCAGTAATGCATCCAATGAGGTTCCAGAATTTGTAACAATTTATTTAAAGATGCTAAATCTCTAAACAAAAAAAAAAAACTCCAAAATGGCCACGTCTGTACCGCAATTTTTTATCAATGAATATTGTTCTCAGTCTGAAGGGCAGACTAACAAATTAAGAAATCTAGAAAGAAAATCAGTAACTCGATTTTATCATACATTTAGAATTCTAATCTAGCTTACGTCACACAATCTAGGGCCACAAAGAAAATGTCATCATCGTAAGCTTTCACGGTTCAGAATGTGTGAGAAAATAGAGGTGTATCTCCAAGCGAGAAGCTATATGTTCTGTATCGTAAAATCTAAAACAGAGACTAATCTGACAGGTGTAATGTCAAACTTCTATACTAGAAAATCGCAAACACAAAAGATTGAAATGTCAGATTAATATCTGGTATTAAAAAACGAACTATATTTTATTATTCAACACTTTTGCGTTTAGTCCGACGTTTGTTTAAAGTCAAGTATATAATCTGTCCAATTTAATCTAAATATTAGTCCATTAAATTCCACCGCTGAATATAGACCTCTGGATACATAGCTACTATACCTATTTGAATTTAGAATCTAAGATAATTTTCAAAAACTTATAGGATCTTTTTGTTACAAATGTCCACTCAAAAATCAACTTAGGAAACATTTCGCTAAAGTACATAACTGATTAAGTAGCGATGGAATGTGAGGTTCTAATTTTAAATATTATTCTTATTCTGTGTTTATGTCTTACGGGTCTTCAGTAGCCCGAAAATCTGACAACCAGTCTTACCAAGGGGTGTCGTATTACCCAGTAACTGGGTTGTGGAGGTCAGATAGGCAGTCGCTCCATGTAAAATACTGGTATTCAGACGCATCCGGTTAGACTGGAAGCCGACCCCAGCATAGTTGGGAAAAGACTAAGCAGATGATGATTCTTATTCTGTGTTTATACGACAACATACTGTTTACAAGCATGCCGTTTTCAAAAACATATTTACCATGTTTTTGTACATTTTTGTCTCAATCCACGTCCATACGAGACCGACAAAGTAACATAGGAATTACTGTTCATCCTTCTGGTCCTTTCATTAAATTTTCGATCATTCGTTAGACGAAAGAAAGTTAAGTGAAAGATGCCGAGCACAACAATCCAACATCGTTGTAAGCTCACTAATAAATATTTTTTTTAGGCTGATATCTTCTTAACTGCCCAGGATACGCTGAATAGCCTCCACGAGTGGAGATACTAAAATATGTTCAATATTATTTGAGGATAAAGTACAGTGAACAGTCAAAGGAAATACCCAGAATTTTCCTCTGTTGGTACACGGATAAGTAATCACAGATCGTTATTAGTTTGTCCGAAATGCTGCTCGAAATCCCGAGCACAGTTTTGGTTAAAGAGACTTGGATTAGGTAATATATGCTACCTTTTGTACCCCATTAACCTTCACAGCTCGGCGAATAGCACACAATTGATTAGTCCCCGAATTCGTATGAACACAATCATATTTTACTGGTCTCAAACCGATCAAATCATATGTATTCGTCTCAAACGAAACACTCTTCTATATTGTTCTCAACTTTTCTAGCTATTCTTTCCACCATGATTTATTCATGTCATGGGTATAAACCTCATTTATATGTTAACTAGCTTCAGCTATATATTCAAATATAATCACGATCTGAACCTGATTTTTGCTCTATCATCAAAAATAGGCATATATTTGCATAGTAATGTCACGCAGATTTTTGGCACGGGGTGGTTCGTTAATCGGCTCATGAATTTCACCTTGTAACCTCAGAGTTAGACCTTATGAAAACTACCAATTTTAGTCATACGATTTTTGGAATCAAAACAGTAGGTAGGTGATAACCAATCCAGCGTCAGTCAGTATCTGTCTGGCATTCATGCTAAATCTACTTAGATGACGCAACCGTGGTGGATAGCCATCTCAGCTGCGCCATTAAAGTCGATTAAAACAAAATAAAAAGACACTTTTTAATTTTGTATTTCATCTTTCATGATGCCAATTAAATGTTATTCTTTCTTTCCTAAATCGTTTTAGTTGTAGGTGAAGTTTTTAAGTATCTAATTAACTAAGTATCGTTATAGCTTTATATTGAAGCTTAATCCCACTTATTTTATTATTCCGTGATAGGAAAATAATTTTGCGCCAGAAACAATAAAATAAACAAAAAATTATTGTTTTAAAAACCAAGTCAAAATCAACTACGGTACGTACATGGTAAAGTAATAGAATCTATAAAAAAAAACCCCAAGATCAATCTTCATCCATCAAAAAAATAAAATCTTTCTAAAATTATTTTATGTCTTCATACGCACCCGTTTGTTTTCTCTCGTCTTATATTAAAATAACATCACGCCTTTTTTATGGGGGCTCATGTTTCAATTTGATTAAATTTTGATACCTACTGTATACTACTTTATGTTTTTCTTCTTCATAAGTACATACCTACATGTAAACAGGTTCGTACACAGGTTTTTTATTCAGTACATTTTTGTAAGGTTTGGCTATTTTGTTGCTATAGGTACGCACCATCGTATTGTTTTCATATAGCGATAGTATGTCTAAAGACAGTCTTGTCAGTCTTTCTAAAGTGATCTCAATACAGCCTAAGACACAATTTTTCGAAGTTACAGACCCATCCAACACCCAGTGCCAGTCCGGTGCTTCTGACCAGACAATGCCCCACTTGCTGGATTATCCTAAGTGCCCGTTCACCTGCACCACGGATAACCTAAATAATGCCACTGATGCCGCAATGAACGCGGCCACCCACTGGGCGCAAATTATATTTAAAAAAAACAACGAGTAAGAGTACCATCGACACGAAAAGAAAAAGAAGCCCAAGTCTGAAAGCATACGTACATAATAATTATAACATTGGTACGTACCTACATTATGTTTCTAACAATCTGTATAGAATCTGTATAGTATAATATAAAGCTAGTCTAACAAAAAATGAAACTACATTTTTTTTTACAAATCTTAAATACAATAGGTATACAAGCTAGCACTAATATATAAATATATATTTTGTACAAGTAAATAGAAAAGGAGGAAAAAAAGGTCACTGGGCATCAAAAAATTTGTCGCATCGCTGTCAATGGGAATGTGCCCAAAAGGCTGTCAGCATTGCCACGTTGGGTGGCAATCCTTATTCGTTGGCCCAAAAATAACCAAAAATAGCTAGCATGGAAAACATGGAAAACAATTTTATTTTCTAAAATAAAAGTAGCCTGCGTTATTCTCTATAACTTCAGCTAACTGCCAATGAAAGTCCCGTCAAAATCGGTCCAGCCGAAAAACTGTTAGACAAACAGACACTTCAATTTCATTTATTTGTAGATGGTAGCTGCCGTATCTTGTTACACTCCACAGTAAACAAATATATTTTTGAGGACGGCTCCAATTTGTCGTGTTCACTCAAACAAAATATAATAAGAGGCTGAATCCTTGAACTCTGTGTCAAATCATATAGAAAGATATAATTTACAATAAGGAAATTATTGCAGGAGATTTGCGACGTACGCTTCCATACAGTACCGTATACATTGCAAGGTTCAACTGAGAAATTTTGTCAGTTCATTGACCAAATTCTTGGTTTTACAATGCCCTAGGCTATTTATTAAGTTTGCAACTAAAATAAAACATTTTTATCCTCACAATGACCCGACGAACATAGAAGGGCTGCCGATCAATTCTGTAAAAAATCTCACTATGAAAACTTAGATGAAGTGAGCTGTAACTAGTGTTCATTCAGCAGCAAGTGGAATGACAGCTTGCGTCAAGCTCACTGGACCTAAGTTTTCATGGTGAGATTTTAACAGAACAAATCGACTGGTTTACAATCTGAACAATAATTGGGTTAGCAGCTCAACACCCCTAGTAGCATACTTTTTCTTTCAACTTTTCTTTTACATCCTAAAGACTAAACAGAAAGAGCCATGCGTCATTTTGGGCCCACTTTTTCAACATTGTTCAAAAGTGATGATTTATATGTCATATGAAAGCGCATATAGTATACTTTATTTCATTCCATGGCAGCTAAGTTCAAATCCAGCGCGAAATTAGCGTTTTCGTCCGTTTTGTAAATTAAAAATACGCATGACATGTTTTGTTATGCACATATTATTATTGAATTAAAAATAATAGGTAACTTATTCATTAAAGAATGATAAATATGGAATATAAACGAGTTATTGTTCGATTTTTATTTGTAAAGAACACCCACTTCACAATCACACCATAAAATATTGCACAAGACCAAGTCCATATTTATCATTCTTTAATAAATAAGTTACGTATTATTTTTAATTCAATAAAAAAATGTGCATAAGAAAACATGTCATGCGTATTTTTAATTTACAAAACGTACGAAAACGCTCATTTCGCGCTGGATTTGAACTTAGCTGCCATAAAATGAAATCCAAGAACTTTCATATGACATAGGTTTAATTACTGTTGCACAACTTTGAAAAGTGGGCCCAGTGTTCATACAAAAGTGCCCATGGTCCTTTTCCATGTGCCTGAACATCGAACTCTCTTCTCATCTGTAACACCGGAATACGGCTTTGCCTGACGATAGAAATAGGCATGGTATGGCTCACCGTATCCTCTTAGTCTGAACCCAGTCACCCTTTAGCATATGCGGTCGAGTAGTTCACGCGTGGGAAGGCTTAACAATGTACACTGTATCTAAAAAAAAATAGCAGCTTTCAGGAATCTGATTTTTCTGTTCTTTTGGGAAATTGGCCATAAAAAAAAAAAAAACTAATATGAGCCGGATTTCTTTGGTAACTTTTTTACAAGCTTTTATTTAAATTGCAATGTTTAGGTGTACCTATGTATGTACATAGGTTTGTTTGTTAAGATCAAATCTTACAAGATGAATGAAAACCGCTCCCTTTTTCACTCAAAGTTGAAATTTTACGCGATGATTCTGTTTTTTTTTTTTTTATTTGGATTAGTATGTGAAGATCTGTAGGCCAAAAATACTAAATCTGAAGACATTTTTTACTAGAAATGGACTGGACATGTTAACTGGGAGAAATCAATTGTTCTAATAGAGAGACGCTAGATAACGTGTTTTGTCTAAGGTCAGGCAACACGCGTCATTTAGCGTCTCTCGAACTTGCTTTCGGAAGGATTTTGACTGAAATCTTGCACTATGTTTATTTGCCCACAATAGCTTTATAGCTGTTGTAAACAACTTCATTAGCGCAAAAGTTTTAACCCCTCATAAGTCCTCCTTATAATCCACTTACATAGTTAAAATGTTAGTGTTAGTGCTTAGACCATCAAACTGAACAACTTTCACTATGGGACCAACTCTGAAATCACAAAAAAAATCAGCCGTTCCCTACATTTTGACGACTCGTACGAACATAAATGTAGGGAACAGCTGATTTTTTTTTCGTGATTTCGGGTTCGGTCCCATAGTGAAAGTTGTTCAGTTTGATGGTCTAAAGCACCTCTTAAAGTTTGTAAGGTTAATTTTTTAACACCTTATATATTATAAATTAAAGTCACAGTACGTGTTTGTCGGTGTGTCTGTGTTGTTCTTTTAAACTACGCAACGAACTTTCAAGCAAGAAATGATGCAACTTTTAGATAATTAATTTATTTCGGAAGGTTCGGGTGTCTAGTCTCTCCTAAATACAGCTTACTCCGTAATCTAGCTAGCAGAGCAGTGTTTCACCCAACATTTTATTGTACCTACACCATGTAATTGATAATATGCTTACTTTCTAGGTCCCTCATGTACTTAATTTATTTAGGTACATAATAAATTTCATTATTAATAATAAAAATGTATGTATTATACTTTAATATTAAACTTAGAAATAATAAAGAAATATCAATGTTTTGTCAGGTTCTAAAAACCGTATAAAGCAGGGTAACTAATACATTTTTCAGAATACCAATTTATTAAAAGTTCAAAAACAATACCAGAAATGTACATATATAATTATTATATAATTCCCATCACACAACCTTGTCAAAAAAAAAAAAATCCAAGTTATTTGCCGCCACTAATCGAGCAAAGAAGAAAAAAATAAGAAAATTAGGAATTTCCCAAAGGAAAACAACAAAGGCGAGCAATTTATTATTCAAACGCTCCCGAATCTCGGAACATTAAAACAATATTGACCTAAAACGTGACTTCCCGGACTTATTCCGGTTCCGTACGACAGGGTCGTCACGTCACCGCTCGACACAACGTAATACGAATTAAGTTGATATCTCTTATATGGATTTATGTATTTCACATGTCAATATTTATTTGTGATATGTCTCAAAGTAATGGATTCTATCAATCATTGTTTTTGTGGCTTATGTCGTAGCAAAATATGCTTTTTTTTTTCTCTACACATAGTAGGCTTTAGGAAAATACAAACGCACTTTTTGCATTTTTAATATATCTTGAATATTACCATTTTCCGAATCCAATACACTTATCTCGCTTATAGCGCGGTGAGCATACTCATGCTGTAATGGGCTGTCATTGTGAAAGAATTGTATAAATAAATAAGCACCGCAGCAGCGTGACAAATAAGACACCTAATTATGCGAAACACTTTCAATCACAATCTGAAAGATGGCGACTGAAAGTGCTAATCCTTTGCTTTATGTTTGAAAAATTCGTTTTCTCAACAACGTATAACGTTCTAATGTTGTTGAACTGTCTCGCTGATGGTGGCGCAAGTTTTGGATCATTTAGCTTCCTTCAAAATGGTTGAGCTGAATGGTACTAATCCATGTGTCATGTTCGTGAACTGGCGCCGTTAGTTGGGACTGGCCATCTCTTTGGTGCCATGGCTTATTTTAATTTAATTTAATATTTGTTATTTTTTATCTTTTCATTACGGACGCTTTTAACGTTCTGCACATGAATGATGTAACCAATACTTTGTAAACATATTATTTTGATTTAAAATCGTGTCCGTGGAGTTTCTTGTCCGTTCTTTTCCATAGGTACCTACTACGCTTTTGAATGAGCAATTAGCTTCATCTTTCTGACCGAAGGACCTCTTGACAATTCAAAAGCGCCTGTAATTGGTTTATTTGAAATAAATGCTTTGAGTTTGAATTTGACAAAATGAAAAGCATTGTCATTGTGTGTTACACAATTACCTCGAAAATTGTTAACATACCTGACTACCAATTGTAGGTAAGTAAGCCAGACGTACCTAAGCAAATAATCGTATTTGCGAACGTCCTCTTAATACTTCCCATAATTCTCGTTTCATTAAAACACAAGGTGGTTTACTTCTCATCAGCCGGTCGATTCTGTAAAAATCTCACCGTGAAATCATAAGTGAAGTGAGCACTTAATAGTGTTAATCCCTACCATTAGGGAATGACAGAGCTCACTTCCCGCTCACTTCACCTAAGTTCTCACGGTGAGATTTTTACAGAATAGCACTGTTGATGTGCCAAAACAATAGCATTTTTCGCCACTAACACATCTCTTGACATTTACTATTTGAACTTATGCTAAAGTCGAACGTGAAAAGAGACTTAGCTAGTTTTAGCTCCCCTTTATTTTCACTCCTTCTTTGTTACCCCTTCGGACAGCATTTAAAATATTTCGTTACATCTGTCTCATCTGCCAACTTTTCCCAACTATTTTTTCTAACCAAATGCAGCTGCATACCAGTATTTTACATGGACCGACTGCCTATCTGACCTCCACAACCCAGTTACTGGGTAACACAACACCCCTTGGTAAAGCTGGTCGTCAGACTTTCGGGCTTCTGACGACCCGTAACGACCGTCGAAAATCCATGAATGACAAGCGGGACCAACAGCTTAACGTGCTTTCTGAGGCACGGAGGGGTCTCGGTATATAAAGATGGTCACCCATCCACGGATCGACCGCGGCAAGCGTAACTTAACCTAATCGATCTACCCGGGCGGCTGTTATTGCTTAGCCACGAGCCCCTTTAAAATATTTTATACGTTATTATTCTTTGAAATCATTTCAGTTTAGAATTCATTTTAAAAAAATGTTTATTGAAATAGATCGAGTTTTATAATATAATGTTGTAGCTTTACTAATAGAAAACTATTCATAATTTTTTTTCAGTTAATTAAATTTTCTACTGCTTTTTCAGTGGCATGCGGTCCAGGTTTTAAAAATATTGATTGATCTGAAAATAATATGGAAGACAAAAAACACAGCTATAATTAATTTAATGATAATGGTTTTTGGTTCACAACTGTGTTACTGGTGAAGTAGCGTATCTTGACATTCTGCGACAAAATACTAAACGAAAGCACATGCCTTGTACTCACGTGGCGAAAGTTTTTAGTGGACAGAGTCGCTAACGATGCGTTGAGAGATTCAGTTAGCATAGAGAGCATTTTATGTAATTTAAAAGTTATAGTATTTTAATTGTCAAAATATTACTATTTTGTGGGATTTTAATCTAGGAAAAAAAAAAGAAAAAATATGATATTCTGACTAAGTTTCTGTTTTGCTATTTTATTTTAAACCCCCATAAAATAGTAATGTTTTGACAACTTAAATACTAGTTTTGAAGTTATATGAAATGATCAATTGAATTAGCATAAAAAATATTATCAAAATCTCGATTATGATTGTAAATGTTTGCTTAGTCAATCCCTAGCATCAGTGGGATGACACTGACAGCTCACTCCACGCAAGTTTTCACGGTGAGATTTTTACAGCATCGACATGCTGGACACGAAAGTCGTCGATAATAGGTTAAGCCAATCGGGACAAAAATTTCGCCTTGTTTTCACTACCCAAAATTCAGTAGGTCATGGACTCAAAACAAACAAGCGTGAAAAAATGACTAACGGCTCGTTAATAAGCTACTGATCGCTCGTCTGACGTGCTAACAAGGCAGTCACGATCGCATTCCGACACTTTCGGTTTCAACTACAGTAATCTTTGCATTCTCCAGCGCTTTACAGCGCGTAATGCGATTTTGATGCTTTCGTTTTATTGTTATAGCTCCATTTCTGACGTCAGAGGATGCAGAAGTGTGGAATATATGTATTTGTTTACATAGATAAATATGTAGGTGTTTATAGATTTACATGCTTTTCGTTTATTACTTTTTTGTCGGTTAGGGTCAAACTATGATTGAATTGGATTGCAGGAATGTTTTAAAGTAAGATTTATATTGTAAGATTTATATTCTATTTCATACTTTATTCAATTTATTCTAGATATAAAAATAGCTAAATAGTTAAACCTAACTTTATCTCGTTAATAGCGGCACTATTAACGAGATAAAGTTAGGCTTAACTATTTAGCTATTTTTATATCTAGAATAAATTGTGTAGAATAAATTCTGTTGTTCACAAACTAAACTAAATTTATGTCATTATGAAAACGACAGAAGATAAATTTTAGTTTAGTCCTGTCAAATTAATTAGCGCCTGGCGGAAACTGACGTAATTTTTAGTAGGCAAGTTTTTAATCACGTCTAGACTTATATGGAGTAGTGGCAGGCGCTGATTAATTTTACAGGACTAAACTAAACTTTATCTTCTGTCCTTTTCTTAATGAAATAGAAAGAAAAAGATGCACAGAACTTAAGTTTAGTTCAGTTTGCGAACAAGGAAATTGGCACCAGTACCTGCGTAGTTTCACAAAAAAATATTATTTTCATCCCTCTCTTTGTGACTCAGATTCTAAAAACAATAAATAAGGAATGTCTGCGTCCCTTTCGCTTATTACTTTTAATAAAGACAAATATACAAGCCTCTTGTCTAGTCTTTTATATTTTCATTACTTCAAATACCCCTAGTCCCGGCCACCCTGCCGGGACATCGACGCGCTAACTGAAACCATGAATTCAGCATATGATTCTACAGTGGAATATTTTCGTCAGATATATAAAAAAAATGACAGTTGTTTCATAGAAAAGCGCAATACGCTGTCAAAATGTACACCAGAGCAATTTTTTTTTAATAACCGGCAAAATTTACAACTCAGGTGGGTTCATGTACTGGTAACCGGTTTCGTCACCCTGTATTAGGTATAATTCAGAATGTAAAAAAGTCAATAAAAACGTCAGTGTCTGCTGCTCTGCCCGAGGCATAAAGGAGATTAGCGAGATTGTATGTAATATGGGACCCATTGATAGGGGTAGCGTACTCAAATGTCTCGCTGGTGGTGGCGTGTGTGTTGGATCATTAAGTCCCCTTCAAAATGGTTGAGCTAAATGGTGCTGATCCATACGTCATGTTCGTGAACGGGCGCCGCCAGTAGGGACTGGTCATCTCTTAGCTGCCAAGGCTTATTTTAATTTTAATCTAAGTATTTTCATTTCTGAATTGTTAATTTGTTATTTTTTTGTTTTTGTTTTTATATTTTTTAGTACGGACGCTTTTAACGTGCACGTCTTTCTACATCGTTCTCACATGTATTATTTCAACTTGAATGATGTAACCAAAATTTTGTAACGATTTTTATGATTTAAAAGAGTGTCCGTGGAGTTTCTTGCCCGTTCTTCTCCACAGGTACCTACGCTTTGGAATGGGCAACTAGCTTCATCTTTCTGACTGACCGACCCCTTGACAATTCAAAAGTGCCTGTAATTGGTTTACTTGAAATAAATGCTTTGAGTTTGAGTTGAGTTTGAGTTTGAGTACATAATGGAAACTTATAAATAGTTGAAAAGCTACAGTGGCCTCCACGATATAATTTAAAATAAAAAAATAATCATGTTATCCTGAGGGATTACTTGATTATTTTTTATGATAAGTCATAAGTTGAATTTGTCAATAAAAACGTTATGGTGCACAGTTCAAACATGTGGATCACTAGAATTTCAAATCATAATGTGGTGTGTCACAGCTAAAGTGGAAAAATGTCAACTAACTTTTGGAGGCCACTGTATATAAAACTAACAAAAAAGCAAATGAAAAGTAAGTTATAGACATTGGTAGGATAAAGATCCGCAGAGGTAGAAGATTATAAGCTAAAATGAAACCAAAAATACCTAGGAATCAGAATTGACACTGACAGCCAGCCAATATTGACAGCAACACGTTCTGTTTTGAGTTTGAGTTATCAGTTATCACAAAATAGTCATCATTATATTTTTACGGCCTGTTTTTTTTATATTTAACAAGATTTAAGTATAGAAAAGGAAAACCCTCAAGTAAAAATGTACATAAGTCTAAAAAGGTGAATCTCTTGTAACCATTACTGTAGACTGAAATGTAATTCGAAGCATCTTGCGTTTCGTAACTGCACGTTAGCTTATTTTTAATAAATCAAAATCATTCCTAACTTTTAATTCCCAACCTCTAGTGAATTTTAAACTCTTAAAACTTGTTATTATAATCAATATAAACTTGCACGTGAACGGCGCTTCGTTATTTTTCAAATTTCGTGTTTCCAGCCTCGCCATTCTTCTTTCAAAAATATCTGTCTTGTCACTTAAATTTATTATGACAGTATGCAAATTTCCCGACGCTAGCTTTACCCACTTTTCTGAACGCATTGCTGCACAGTGTTGCCATTTAATCCTATTCCAAGGCGACTAAAATGTGAGACTCAGAGAACTGTCTGTTTATGTTTTTCACTATTTTTACTAGGTACACGAGGGAGAGCTCTTAATTTTTTTTTTTAATTTCCGTTGTGTGTTTTTTACACTACTTAAAAAGAAGGCAGAGTAGTATTTCTTTGAAACTACATACAAGTAGGTACCTACGGCCTATATATCAATCCTGCGGAGTAATTGCGTAGCACACTGTATACTAGTCGCAACTGATGGCGCCCGTTCGCAAACATGGCGTATGGATCACCACCATTTTGAACTCAACCATTTTGAAGGTAGCTAAATGATCCAACACACGCGCTACCGTTAACGAGACATGTTTTCCCACAAATACAACCCGAAAGGTTTTACAGCCTTCTAGATTTATTAAAGTGACCAATATTTATATCATAATGCCTACTAAAGCCAAACAGGCTTATTAAAGGCTAACGGAAAGGTACAGACGCCAGCACATCAACTGTAAAATTTCTTTAATATATTTTCAACTTTATCGTTAAACCGTAAGGTTCAATGTTGACTGGGAAAATTTGACAGTTTCGGGTAGCTTGATGTGCTGGCGTCTGTACCAGCGGATGAAAGCGACAATAGATTACTCGATCCATAGGTTATTACGACCTTTTTATATACTCGTTTACAAGTCAACACGGCGAGAGGACGATGATTCGACAAATAACCGATATCCGATATTCGAACAATAGCCGAAATCCGATACTGAGATTTGTAAATAAATATATTGGACTTTTCCTGTTTACTTACTATTTAAGTAGGCGTGGTTAATGATTGAGAGATTTGTGTAGATAGGGACCCCTCGCCAGTGTTGGGCACAATTAAATTAATTTTTTAATTGTAGAGGCCAACAATTACAATTTTTATTTCAACTAAATTAATTGCAATTAAATTAATTCAATTATTTTTTAATTGTGAAATACAATTAAAATCAATTGCAATTAAATCTGTTAATTGTGGTTTACAATTAATTCAATTGCAATTAAAATTTTATTTACAATTAAATTAGTTGTTTTAAACAATTAATATTTAATTTAACTACGTATTTGATTAATGTAAATATGGCAGAAGTAGTGTTGTAAAAATACCGTATAATACCAAAAGGCTATGTATTAAACAGGTATTTTACCATAACTTACGGTATTATTGGTATTTTATGTATTTTATATTTTGATTCGTTTTTAAGATCCTGCATAATTACGAAGAGTTGTAGTTTAATAAATAAAATATATTTTAACTGTCGATTGTATTCTATATTTTAGAATGACTAATTTTAATTTAATGATTACTTTCATTTATTTATTTATTTGCAAACATGGGTAAGAGATACTTTGTTATAGATATTTTGCTATTATTTATTTACTTAGTAATTAAACTTCACACATATTATTACAGTATTATATTTCCGTCTATTTTCATCATCATCATCATCATCATCGTCATCGTGATCGCCATCGTCATCGTGATCGTCATCGTCATCATCGTCATCGTCGTCGTCATCATAGTCATCTTCATCGTCATCGTTATCGTCATCGTCATCGTCATCGTGATCGTCATCGTCATCGTTATCTTCATCGTCATCGTCATCGTCATCGTCATCCTCATCGTCATCGTCATCGTCATCATCATCATCGTCATCGTCGTCATCGTCATCGTCATCATCGTCATCTTCATCTTCATCTTCATCTTCACCGTCATCGTCATCATCATCATCGTCATTGTCATCGTCATCAATCATCAATCCTGAATTATTCTAGTTAGGTACCTGTGCTACACTTTTACGTAATGTTCTGGCTTAAATCCAGGCTTTACATACCTTTGAAAATATTAAGGAAAATGCTCTTGTATTGTTTGCATTATGTTTTTCAGTTAATGACATTTATTAATTGTTAACTGTAATTGTAAACGTGTATCAAACAATTAACAATTAATCAATTGTAATTGCAAATTTTTACAAGCACAAATAATTTAATTGTAATTGCAAAGTTTTACAAGCACAATTAATTAATTGTTAATTGCGATACGTTACAATTACAATTAATTATTTTAGTTGTTAGTTGCAACTAAATTTGGCAATTTAATTGTTAGTTGTTAATTGCTTTCACAATTAGTTTTTGCCCCACTCTGCCCCTCGCGATATTATTGTCAATAGATTTGGACATTTTGTGGATTTGATATACGAAAATAGGTCAAAGAAATCACGCATTTCAAGAATAATTTATCTAATTTATTTCTTATTTCATCAGCCTTATACCGGCTGACGTTTTTACCGTCTGGACAAAAACAGGGTATACAGGGCGCCTATAAGTTGATTTTTAGTATTATTTGTCGATTTATTGTAATTTTTTTTTTGTTTGTGTGATGAGCACGATCATTTGTTCTTTGTCTGGGTGTAATTTATCTATAATATGTATGTATTTAGAAATATATATGTATGTTTATAAGTTCTCTAGTACTCATAGCAAAAGCTCTGCTTAGTTTGGGACTAGATGGCGTTGTGTGAAAGTTGTGGATTATTATTATTATTATCATAAAAAGTTTACTTCAAATAATTATTAGCATTTATTGATAAGTTAATTTCATTTTAGGTTTTTGAAAAAAAAAAAAATGATTTCTGTGCGATAGGTTTCTACTACGTTCATCATTTAAACCCTGTTTTGTCCAGACGGTAAAAAAAAGTCATCTGGTATATTCGACTCACTTAAAACTTTAGCTCCTTTTAATATCTCTGTCGTATGACCGAAACACACACAAAGTTGTTGTTTGATATCACTATAAAGACACATCGTTTCATCCATCTTAGCTCTCACACCATTTTACAAAAGTTACAATCTTTCACAATACCTAACGTAAACCAAGCTATTCTACAGCATATGTGGTACGTAAATTATAAACTGTCCCATACAAATCTTCAATAATTACTTGACCCAAATGTATGGGACGGCTGATAATTTTTTCGTGATGACGATGTTGGTCTCATGGAGAAAGTTGCTCAGTTTGATGGTCTGTACCACACCCTTAAATATAACCATACCTTTCTGATTCACGCTCTATATAGTACGACTTAAACAAAAAAGAAAGAAAAAGTATATTTTATTGTGAAACGCGCACAAGATTACAAGCTAAACAATAACTAAACAAACAACTACACACAAGTTACTACTAAATTAAAGTCTCCCCATAAAGTGATTCATAGAATATGAGGCACTGGCGCCGATTCACAAACTAAACTAAATTTAAGTTCAGTGCGTCATTTTCTTTCTATTTCATTAAGAAAAGGACAGAAGAAAAATATTAGTTTAGTCCTGTTAAATTAAGATACTCCATAGACAAGCTTAAAAAATACGTCAATTTACGTCAGGCGCTGACTAATTTGACAGGACGTAACTAATATTTATCTTCTGTCCTTTTCTTAATTAAACAGAAAAAAAAGATGCACTGAACTTAAATTTAATTTAGTTTGTGAACAAGGGAATCTATCTCCGACATTGTTTTAATAACCTCAAATACCTAGCTCAGACCGCAATAGGCCCTCTGCGGGCGCAAGATATGCATGTATTATAAACACAAGTACTTAATGTACTTTGGTAATAAGCTCCTCTCAAGCGGAGTGAAACTCTCGTCTCGTCATGTCTTGTAATTGGTCTAATCCAACCTCAAACCTCTGTGATGCGGTATCCGTTGCTAATAGGATAAGAGCAGGCTGCAATATGATGATCAATTTACGAAGAACTTACGTGCGCTCGTAAAGCCCGGTTTACACGTGGCTAGTATTAAGTCGAGTGTTATCTCAAGCATTTGTGTAGGTACAGCCGTGCGATTCTGTAACCATCTCACCGTGAAAGCTTGGGTGAAGTGAGCGTGGAGTGAGCTGTCATTCGTTAAGTGCTCACTTCACTTATGATTTCACGGTGAGATTTTTACAGAATCGACCGGCAGGTGTTTGAAATGGTTTCAAAAGTTTTGTTTGTAAATGTATGACTCTTTCTACAAACATACATATATAAACCTTCTTTCCTTCTTCCTATGGAGGCAGGCAGAAACTAGAAGACGCCACCTGCTACTACGATTGTACTCCTTTTGCTTCGTTTACGTTTATACGTCTGGTCAAACGCGCATGATGGTTGCGAGTATTACGCACCTGCCGGTCGATTCTGTAAAAATATCACCGTGAAATCATAAGTGAAGTGAGCACTTAATAGTGTTAATCCCTAGCGAATGATAGCTCACTCCACCCTCACTTCACCCAAGCTTTCACGGTGAGATGGTTACAGAATCGCACGGCTGCACCCTAATTGCGTCCCACAAGATCCATCACAATCTGAATAAAGAAGGATATTGTAAATCTATTGCTTCAGAATACTCGTACGT
This sequence comes from Eremobia ochroleuca, assembly GCA_949629135.1. Classification (NCBI taxonomy): domain Eukaryota; kingdom Metazoa; phylum Arthropoda; class Insecta; order Lepidoptera; family Noctuidae; genus Eremobia; species Eremobia ochroleuca. The sequence continues at coordinate 10,224,145 of OX451401.1, read as the reverse complement.
CCGAAAAAATTGTTTGGTCAACAACGTAAATAACGCAATGAATGTTGTTTGACATGTTTTAAATGAAAGCCATTGCCATTATTCCGCTGACCTTTCTGAAGAACACCATTAATAAGAAAAGAAGGAAGAAGTCGTCACTCTATGTATGTATGTTTATATGTATACAACGTGTAACGTTAAATGCGCAAAACCTGAAAATAGTTTGGTCAGAATAACGAGCAGAATCAATTGAACCACTTTTTAATATAGGTCACATTTTCCAAAAAATCTTCATTAAAAACGTTGCCGTGTCTATTTATTAATAGGTCAAGCAAGCCAATGTCAACGCGGCGCAGCGGCTCGGTGACGACTCCTCCCTCGATAAAGCGTCGTCGCAGACGCAAGAAACGATCAGAATGGCCAGTAAAACTAAAACGACACATAAAACCTTTACAATTTTTTTAATGACTTATTTTCTCTATGAAATAGGTCAATTGAATTAAAAATCTGTTGGGGTGTCTCAGGTTTTGCGCATTTAACGTTACACGTTGTATAAGGTACCTATGTGTCCTTCTAGGGTGATATTTTTTGGTTACCATAAAAATTCATTTCACTTTCTCGTGTAAAATTGCCATAATAAGAATCAAGTTTTCTTTAGCAGGAAATAAAATTAAGTGTTGCTTCAAAAGGAAAATGGCGAACAGGTGGTTGGACGCACTTTTTAATAAAAGACGTGAAGGATAGGTGCAGAAAAATATACTGCACATTTATTTTACTTTCTTGGCAAAGTAATGTTTCCGACTTAATTTATACAGTTTGTGCCTTACCTACATACTTATAACTCAGCTAGCGAAACATTAGCAACTAACTCTCTCTTCTCTCTCTTCTTGACTTTTATGTAGGTATTAAGAGGTAGGTATAGAAATAAAACTATAATTTAGATATAAGTAAAATAATTACCACATTGAACGCCGTGGTGGTCACCAGTGAGCAACAGCAATTATTTTGTTAATTCTTTGGATAGTAATAATAAATAATTATTTAGACTATTTTGAACCGTGTGAGCCAGTAAACTACAATGTGTAAAAGTCGAAATCGCGAATCGGCGTCAGCCCAGATGGAAAGTATAGTGTGGTCACCGGTGACCATTACGGCGTTCAATGTGTTAAGCATTTTTTATGCATGGTGTAATCGTAAACCCCACCTAAAAATGGCATTGTGCTCATAATTATTACGAACAACTATGGGACCAACCAAAGCAAAACAAACAAATATTTTTTTTTAACAGTTTAGGTCCGGTCCCAAATTATATTTATACAGCCTGACACTAACCTATAAATTGCAAAAAACGTAAGTCAATTAGAGTTTTGCGGGCTACATTGGTGCATCCCTCTTATGTTTGGCAACACGGCATCAATGAGACGATAAATAAGTTTTTGATAATCACGTGTTAGGCTCGTTAGTAAAAACGCATACACGAGCCTAAGTTTGTAAACATACACTCAACAAACTATCACAAAATAAACACATTAGTATAATATATTATTAATACTTCACGTTTGTACAACACGATGTGATACTTCCCTACAAACAAGAGTCGGCTTACAAAATAGATATACGGCTAATTAGTTTATTAGGACATTACTTAGTGAATGACGCCGAAAATATATCTATTAATTAATTAAGTCCGAAGAAGTGTGTCCCGCGCCCTAGTTGCGTCACATCCTGTCTATGTCAATCACTCAGTCGATACCTGTAACAAAATTCATTGCTTCATATGTCTAAGAAACAGAAGGTCAATTCTCGTACTTAAAAAGCGTTCAAATTCAAGTCGTAGTCTCATCTCAGCCGGATAGAGGGGCCCGTGGCTAAATAATAACAGCCGCACAGGTCGATCGATCAGATTAAGCTACGCTTGCCGCGGTTGGTCTGTGGATGGGTGACCATCTTTACATACCGAGACCCCTCCGTGCCTCGGAAAGCACGTTAAGTCGTTGGTCCCGGCTGTCATTCGTAGATCTTTAACAGTCGTTGCGGGTGTCAGAAGCCCGAAAATCTGACAACCAGTCTTACCTAGGGGTATCGTATTACCCAGTAACTGGGTTGTGGAGGTCAGATAGGCAGGCTCCATGTAAAATACTGGTATTCAGCTGCATCCGGTTAGACTGGAAGCCGACCCCAACATAGTTGGGAAAAGGCTAGGCAGATGATGAGTCTCATCTCAGCGACCATCAATGTCAAAAACTTGTCAAAAACGTAGGGAAATTAGACGTAGGAATTTTTGACAGATTGACACAGACTGTGAACGTTCTTATAACTATGGGAGTTGCCCCTCTGGTCTGTTCAATACCTAGTTTACCGCAATGTATGATTAAATTAATTTTGGGATCACATGGTAGTTTCACACTGCATTCGTTTTTGACTGTGTGAACAGTAGGATGTTGACGTGTGATCTCAACTTTTTATCGTAAAATATCGTACAGGACAGAACCGTGTGACGACCGCTAAGGGCCTTTTCTCACGACAAGATCCCGTTTTTTGCAGGTACGGTTTTTTGCAGGATCACGTTTAGTAGTATACGTGTTTAAATATACATATTCACACAAGCATCCCTTTTTCCGGATACTGCAAACAGGATGCTTGTGTGAATATATATATTTAAACACGTACACTGCTAATACAATAATATTAATCTTACAAATATAATTTAAAAATGCGTGATGTTTTGTCAAGTCTTAAAAAACGTGCGAAGCAGGTTTCGCTTGTACAATTAAAAAAAAAAAAACTTTCAGTTTTCGATACACCTTATAAACCGATTCCTCCTTTTGAAATGGATAGGTCAAGTCCAGTCGAACATCGGTCGTATTGCTTAACATTGTCCCATAAATTGTCCCAAATCCCTCGACGTAGATACCCAACAGCCATACCACGGGGACCTTATGGTTGTATCACTAATTAAGAACGGCACTCTGGCCGGAAATAAAGCCAACCCGAAGGCTAGCGCAAATTAAACACCCGACGATTTCCGGCCCCAAATGAGATTTTCGGGAGGCAAACAGCATCCGATTAGAACATTTGAACTTGAAGATAAACAGCTGACATTTAGCTGCCTAAAGTTTGATAAGTATCAGATATCTTATTTGGGAAACTGAGCCTTAGGTATTTATTTAGATAGATGTAGGATTATTTATGGTTTCTGTTAAAGTTTGCTTGTTTCTTTTATCTGTTTTGAATTTGAAGGTTTTCTTAATACGAATTACTTGTTAATATAGTATGATCTTGTTTCATTAGGTTATCGGTACAAAGTGAAAAAAAGGAAAAGAAACACCTCTTCGCCACAAAAATACGTATACCTACATAATTGAATCAATTATTCCGAATATAAAAAGAATAAAAACATATTTAAAACAGTAGAAAAAATATCACTCACAGAACGAAAACTAATACACAAACACAACGGACTATTATAAATTAGAAAGAACTAGCTTAGGCGTGTGTACTTTATGTTATAATTTTTAAAGCATGACTGTGTTCCGTAACAAGATAAGATTCTGTTGCAACCAGATTCCAAAAACGAAGGAATAACTTGAATAAAGGACTAAGTGTATTCAAGTATGTAAGCAACCAGATGATGCGCAAAACTGTGGTATATTGATAGAATAGTCTTTCCTATAAGTTACAGTATTTTCTATTTTCCCCTTTGCGCATTGCAACAAAGCGCGGACGCAACTGACCGGCTACCTACTTTATGAATACAAGATGAACCCTTTACAATGACGAAACAGTCATAAACAATGCCGACGAACCGTTTTACCCGCTTACCGTATTAAATAGAAACAAAAAACTGTACTCACCTTCCCACGTGAGGTATAAAAATCGGAAGAGGTAAATGGGTCAGTTCACCCCGTACGGTAGGGTTAAAAACCTGTCACCTCGTCCCTACTCATACACTAATACTACAAAGCTACGTGACAACACCCTGATTGCTTGGAGCATCACTTAATGTACCTATGAGAGGCTTAAGGTACCTGCCCACCTGATTAGATGCGATAGGAAGATTAACAAGTAATCAGGACACAGAACTTGTGTCAACATATCCAATTATGGCTATATCTTAGAGGCATATATGGTCCCCAGTGAATGGTTGGCTTAAGGTGCGGCCTAGCAATCTATTCGACCACCACCTTTAGATACACCCGTATATTGAGCTTCAATCTTAGAAGCAATCTGGCGTACGAAAGAGATTTTATTTTCTCGTAAACTGGTCACATGTCGTCTAAATTGGAAATACGTGATCGAGTTTCATGGTAATGATCGTCTTTTATGTCGGTTGTAAAATACGCACCATATAATTGAGTCTAAAAGTTATCATTTACGCGACTTAGAGCCGGTGTATGAACCCTTGGGGGCTGAGACACGTGTTTCCTTCTTTTGATTGCAGTGCCAAGGGTGGATACTTGTGCGTAATTTCTTTATGTTTTCTTTTTACTTTAATTCGATTATTTGTTATTTTATGTCATAATTCCTTTATCAAGATGTTAATACCTAATAATAATTAAGTGTTATTTTACTCACTTAGAATGTTGGTCGACCTATTATTGGCGACTGTATAAGTCTGATGCTTTGTTACTATTATTATTCTTACGTAAAGCTGTATACAGAAGCTGTTGGTTTGCCTTTAATAAATAAATAAATAAATAAATAGAACAAACTTTCGTAGATATTCCTTGATATTTTGATATTAGCAAAGAGTTCCCTTGAGACTCAGTCCGATATGCTCGTATTAAAAGACCTGCTTCTGAAAAAAAAAAAAAAAAAACTTGGTTCGTCTGGAAATCGTAACATACATAATATAGGTACCAAAATAATAGACACACTTGTATACAACTCCCTTGGCCCCTGACCCACCGCATCGCATTGCATTCGGCCGCTTGCGCTTCAGCTTTATAATTTATGTATCAGTATAGATACAAATACTCGTACGTAGCGTCGTGTAGAGCTTTTAGATCAAAATAAGAGATTGAAACCAGTGAACGGGCTGGACAGGCCTGTTGGTCTAGTGGTCAGTGGCCCTGACTGCTATACGCAAGGTCGTGGGTTCGATTCCCACCTAGGACAAATGTTTGTGTGATGAGCACGATCATTTAATTTTGTTCTTTGTCCGGGTGTAATTTTTCTATAATATGTATGTATTTAGAAATATATATGTATGTTTATCAGTTGTCTAGTACTCATAGCACAAGCTCTGCTTAGTTTGGGACTAGATGGCGTTGTGTGAAAGTTGTGGAATATATTATTATTATTATAACTATAGAATGTTATCCGTAGTATCTTTAAAAGGTTATTAATAAGTCCGATAACAACACGATGCTACTAATAAGAAAACCGATTTTCAGATAGACTAGGTATTCTAGCTAAGAACTGCAGTGAATTTCCGGCAGTCAGATCTCATGACTTGTAAGAAGTCGTAGTCAGAAGTTTAGGACACAAAGCGGTTCCACTTCTATCATCTAAATACTTGGATACTGACTTTGAATTCCTGATGTGTTCGACAAAGGGACGACGATCATAGTTTCCAAGTCATGTAGAAAGTTTTCTTCGAGAATGTACCTACTGTGAAGATTTTGTCTCCAGGTTTGGATTCGTCTTATTAAATATTCCAGCGAGTCATGCTTATTCGAAGTTATATTATTAGAAGTTAGCTAAGAAGTTTGAAAAAGTATTTTACAGTCGATCGTTAATTATTTTATTTATTAAAACTAGCTGTCCCGACAAACATTGTCCAATCTCATTTGAAAAGGACGATTTGTTTTTATAAACGTATAAAAACAAAAGCAAAACGCTGTGTAAATACGAAACCACGAAAGTACGATGTCGGAAAGTGAAACACAAATTACAATTACATCGAACACGCATGTAAAAGTTTTTAAAAGCAATGATCGTTTTTGCGAGCATAAATTTCGGTGATGAATATTTTAAATTCAGAATGGAGTTGGATTACTCTGCACAAAAAACCTACTGAATTTGGGTTTTCCTAGAGGATTTTTATTCTATTTATTCTCTATGACAATAATTGTAGTGTCAGATAGAATGGAAAAGAAAGTGTACATAAAAAATATCTAGCCTACGAGGGACGACCGGCAGATGTGAAATTTCGAAACTATTTTGTATAGAAAATATGCATGAAAGGATCATAAAAAATAAAAAAAACTTTTTTTTTAAGAAAAAAAACATAAGTAACATGATCAGTCTATAATGTTCCCACTACTGGGACATAGGCTTCCTCTCAGTAAAAGGGAGGGGGCCGTAGAAAATACATATTAATTTAATACTGAAATTAATTTATTTTGTATAGAAAATGTGCATGAAAGGATGGTTTCCTAAAGGAACTAAATATGGAATAATCAAAAAATTATCAAAAAAAATTTTAAAGAAAAAAAAATACTTTAGTAACATAATCAGTCTGTAATGTTCCCACTACTGAGGCCTCCTCTCAGTAAAAGGGAGGGGGCCGTAGAAAGTAAATATTAATTTAATACCGAAATTAATTTCGTAACTCTGCAAGAGAGACGCAAAGTTACGAGCGTGGGGAACGCGCGTCGCCACGCTAACAGCTGGTCTGACCGGAGGAGTTACCTAGATGTTGTACACCAAAAATAAAATGAAATGTTGGTACTTAGACATTAATTAAAATCTCCGATTAATACAATAGAAAAGGGGATTGAAATTTTTTATATGGAGCTTGGCATACCTACCTACATATTCACCATTTTGATTTTTTTCAAAATGGGGGCGACGCATGAAACTTATACATATAAATTGATAGCTGACAGCCGCCGATGAGGTCCGCCGACGGCGAACAGGTAGGTATGCCACGGACCTTCATAGCCGTTTGAAAATAACCTTTATGAGTCCATGTTTAGAAGTAGTAGTTGTATGTCAGTATGGTTTCACTCACTGCATTTTATGATCGTCGGCAGAGTTTGAACGTCCATAGTTGGACAACTCCGATAAAATGCAGTCCTCGTCATAGACTGGTGACAAGTTTGCAAGACGTCATTATACACAAGCACAACGCTGACGCGAGATGATTTATAGATAAATTGTCGCTGTTAGCTGGTCTAAAGCCAATTTTCTAAAATTATAGGTACTTAAATCATGAATCATATTGACAAATTGGTATGAAATCTATCAGATCTAATCAGTATTCGAGTGTCGTTTAATTCGTTTTAAGAGTTCAAGTAGCAACTTGAGCTTTAGCGTTGCAATCATATCCTCAGTTACCAGAGAACCAATCCTCAAATAATAAGTACAGTCGCAAGAATAAATGTCTTACACTTACGCAAGGTTCAAAAGTGGTTTTCTCCTTAAGTATTGATAAAAAATGCATGGCGTTAAGAACATAGCATTTTTGAAACTATACTACTATGTAATTGGTCTTTTAAATGTTTCAATCTTTTTTCACGAGATATCAAATCCCTTATGCTTGCGACTGTACCTATTAAGTCAGTGTCAATTTACGACACCGATCGAAATGATAGCTCTCGTAATTTTCTCCAATTCCTTCTAAAGTAGCTCAGCTCATTTTGACAAGAAACGAAGAAACCGTTTCTCTTTCCCGCCAGCGCCACTAGAGTCGTCCCAGTTAAACGGTGCACCGGCAACGTTTGATACATTTTATTTCTCACCTCTAGTAACATTTTCCTGTACTTGACATGTTTTCAATCGTGTTTGTGCAGGAAGGAGGTTGTTAGCTCCACTCGTATATTTTATTCGAATGATTACAGAGAGGCGATTGTTCGCTTGTTGCTCTGTGCCGGTGTGAATCATTTGTTGTAAACAGCTGAAGAGGGTTCTATTTTTGAGTCAATATAGGTTATATATAAAATACCAGGTTTTAACAATAGTGTTACTGTAAAAAAATACCTGGGTACCCAAGAGAAATACCAAATAGGTAACATTTGCATTACATTTCTTCAAATAAAATATATAAGTAATATGTATTATTGTAATATAAATGATAATGATAATAGAATCTATTAAGTAAATACATTTTAGATAAAAATAATTAATGAGTCTAATGTGACATTCAAACATTTGGCTAAAAGCTTAGCAATGGCAACAATTTGGCCCTCTCTTTCAAACGGGTTGTAAAAACCATTTTGTACTAAAAAGTACATTCAGTTAAAAGCACCCCGCACTTACACAATAATTTGTCACTATCATTTTGTACAGACGCCAGCACATCAAGCTACTACAATCTGTCACATTTCTTTAATAGATTTTCAACTTTATCGCTTAAGCATAAGGTTCAAAGTTGATTGGGAAAATGTGACAGTTTCGGGTAGCTTGATGTGCTGGCGTCTGTACAATAAAAAAGAAATAAAAGAAAAGAATAAACATTTTCCGTTCCAAGTTTAAAAAGCTTGCGGTCAAAATTGCATGCGGCCATTTCCACGATAGCTGGTGAAATGAACGCAGCTAAACGATGAAATTTAAATCTGAATTTAAAATAAATGTGTTACTGCATGGGATAAATACTTAATTTTCAAATGGTTTTAAAATGGCAACATTGATGTTTTGGTGTCAAGAAACTTTGGGCTTAACGACACAGCTTGAAAGCAAAACAACTTGAGTTGCTAAGTTGAATGAAGTTCGCTATATTGTGTTTACGCCTAAGACGGAATGAGTTCGATCTAATGTTCCGTGCTATGAAAACAGGAAAGTTTCGTTTGCAATGTGCCTCGCGGCGTTACTTACTATGAAACTTTGAATATGTAAAATGTATTTTTGTGTATTTTAAGATTGTGACATCAAATTTTAATAAAAATAAAGCGGTTATTTTAGAGATTCATCTGCCTAGCCTTTTCTTACTATGATGGGGACGGCTTGCAGTCTAATCGGTTGCAGCTAAAACCAAAACTTTACATGGAGCGACTGCCTATCTGACCAACGCTGTTACTGGTTAACACTACAGCCATTGCTAAGACTCTAAGACTGATTGTCAGACTTTCGGGGTTCTGACCACCCGTTACGACTTATAAAGATCTACAAATGACAACCGGGACAAACAATGTCTAATAAATAATTTCGTATATAAGAATTTTTGTTATTTTGATCTGTAAGGTAAATAATATTGAAGTAAAGTAGGTATAAAATAATGAATTAATAAAATTTTGTCATTATTTAAAGACTTCTAATGTTAAATATTCTTAAAAATTTTATTGTCCTACCATAAAGTATGCTCATGCCGCCTGTGATACAGGTTTATCCTAATACAGGCATCTAACATTATTATACCTTTGTAAATAATTTCCAAGACTTTGTGTAATAACTAGTTGCGCCCCGCGGTTTCACCCGCATAAGTCTCGATCCCGTAAGAATATCGGGATAAAAAGTATTATATGTGTTAATCCTGGTTATAAACTATCTGTGTGCCAAATGTCATCAAAATAGGTCCAGCCGTTTGAGCGTGAAGAAGTTACAATCACACACACACTCACACAAACTTTAGCCTTTATAATATTAGTGTGATTTTACCAATTTTAATACTGAATAAAACATTAACATTAACATCTAGACACGATCCCTTCGGGTCATTTAGAGATTAACTAAAATCATTTGGCTAAAAAGCCTTTTGACAAAATTAAATACTACAAATAACATACCGAGGTAAGTCATCGTGCTCCTGTCCTTACCCCAATTTATTTGGAATCGGCGCAACATGTTTTTTTTTTCTTTCATATTTCTCTATTAGTCATCATCTCGGTATTCACTCCCTTTCTAACGATATCATCATTCACACAGTCCATCCATCGTTTCTTTGGTCTTCCCCTACTCTTATAGCCATCGACATTCATACTCGATGCTCTCCTTACGACATTTTCTTCATTCCTCCGTATCACATGACCATACCATGACAACCGATTTCTACACAACTTTTCAGTAACCGGTGCCACTTTCAGACTTTCTCTTATGTACTCATTTCTTTTTCTATCCATTCGTGTAACACCACACATCCCTCTTAGCAATCTCATCTCAGCTGCACGCAATTGCCTTTCTTCGTCTCTTTTATGGCCCAACATTCTAATCCACACAAGACAGCAGTAAGTACCTATATAGTAATAATTTTCTCGGCGTGTATTTTTACCAAAATTGTGCGAAACAGAACTCAAAACCGACTCTAAAAGCTTGTATACACTGTCTGTCGACCGTAAAACTGCATGTTATACTATTTACCGTGTGTACTGCAACCAATGCAATGTAAACGTCGTAAACGAAGCGTGAGGGCACGGTTGTGCGCCGTAAATTGACGATTTAATTACCGTAACAGGCAACTGTCACTGAGGAATTTTCAAATAGGAATTGTACCTGCAATTGTTTTTTTTTTAGTTTGCTATTCGATTGATTTTGGCTGTTTATAAAATTTCGTAAACGAGTTTATAAAAAAAATTAAGGTTTTCGATTTTTAACACGAAAATAGGCACGGAAAGTGCTATTAGAAAAATAAAAATCTTGTTGAAAGTGCTATTAGAAAAATAAAATAAAAATCTCCGCCTTTGAATATAAAGCTAAAAATAAAGAATTTAAACGAGTAAAGTTGGTAATTTCTAAACTAAAAACATATTAATTCTAATAAATACTTACCATCTTTTTGTGACTGGTTCACAATCAAAACACTTCAATATAGGTACCTACATAATTAAAATTCCTGATTCATGAAGTATTTCTCAAGCCTCTATATTCATAATTTTGTTATTTTATGCAAATATTCTCCGAACTTGAGCTTTCTTTCAGTCGTTTACGTAAACATCTCGGAAAATGAAGAGTTTATAGTTATTTTAACACAATTGTTTACTTACAAAATTGTGTAGCTTTAATATGATGTTCAAAGTTGTGTTTTACCCAAAAACAACGCTTTCAGTTCAATAGAGTTAATATCAGCCTACCAATGACGAAGCTGACCTGAAGAGCCGAAGCTGCGTGAAATATAAAGTACGACGAGAACCGAGCATTACCGAGAAGAGCCGAACTGTGCATGCTTATGCAGGTGAATCCACGGGGCACAGCTACTTTATTATAGTCTCATTGTATTGTATATGACGCGGGAGGACAGTCTCCATCACCATTAGCACTCATTCTTGGGCTTCTTAACTATGGGCGTCAGTGGGTAGTGTTGGATGAAGAAAACAGATTTGTACACTCAATCAACTAGGCTATAATTACAATTACACTACACATACACACTAGAGGTACACTCGTGTAACTAGGTAGATACGTATCGCAGAACGCGCGATGGTTCAGTGATCCGCACGCGCCGCTTGCTGACCGAGAAGAGAGGTCTTGACTCGCCGGCGCGCACGCCACTAACTCCATCGAGCGCCACCGGATGGCGCTGGCGTACCGGATACGACTCGATTGCGACACGGCCTTCCTGCTTGCACACGTCCTCGTGTGTTAGCTAATCTGCAAAACAAATAGTCCACGAGAGAATATTGTTCCACTCGGTCACTCCTGACCAAATTCTTAGTGACCACGTCGTCGAAAGTAAGGAAATTTATGAACACTGTTTCAAATCTTACTCTTTAATAAAATCAAACATGGTAAAATTGGAAATCGAAAATATAACATTCACTACCCTAGGCCATGTACCATAGTCGTTCGAATCAACCTTCAAAACAAACTGCCAATCTTACAGGAACATTCGAGTAAAACCTCTAACGCCACGGCTCTCCAGCCGACCAGCAATCTCATTGCTTTCATACATCCAGCGCATGGATCAAAAGTTCTGTACGCATATCCATCTAGTGGATCGCCCGTGTGCATCACCCTCTGACTACACACTACGGTCTCTTCAGACCCCGACCTCCGCCAGAGTTAAACGCGCACCGCGCACCCACGGACTACTTGAGTTGCCTCAAGAGACACCGATTTCTACCGGGCTACGACTACGTAATAACCACTGGTACGGTCGAACACAATACGGCCGATAGAATGCTTTACTCGATCTTTTACCACAACTTAATCAGAATCCTCGTCAACATCGACTGGTACATGACCCGCTGGCATCTTCCTCAGCCTATCGTGTGCATATTTGTAGGTACGCTTAGAATTTAAAGATTTCAATGTGTAACGATCACCATCCAAAATCTCTATCACTTTAAACGGTCCTTTAAATTTTGGGTCTAACTTTGATTGATTTCGTTCTTCATTTTCTAATAACACAAAATCACCAATAGCAAACTTTTGAATTTTTGCCTTTGTTTTGTCAAACCGGGTCTTATCATATTCCGCACACTTCTTAATATTTTCTGACGCGTGCTCGCGAATTTCCTCTATGTCTACTTCGGTCTCTACGTCGCTACACATCAACGATAATGGTCTCGCAACTTTCCCTATTAAAAGCTCCAGAGGTGAAGCTTTTGTAACTCGGTTCATGGTACAATTTAAAGCAAGTTGAACATCACCTATAGAGTCCTGCCACGATTTGTTATCGCTAGTCTCTATAGCAGTTAGCATCGATTTTAGGACACTCATGACGCGCTCTACCTGCCCATTAGCGCGAGACGAGCCTGTCGCTATCAGATGCAAGTCGATATTTTTGCTCTTGCAAAACTCGCGAAACTCTCTACTGGCGAAACAACGTCCTTGATCCGCTATTATGCGAGCCGGAGCACCAAAGAGCCCTACACTTTGAGTTACCGCGTGAATACTACTCTTAGAGTCAATGTTTGACGTATGGCAGAGCAGCACGTACTTCGTAAACGCATCGATTAACACGAAAATATATTCCTTCTTATCGTTCTTCCCGCTAAGCTTTCCCGTCGCATCTATATGAACCGTGTGCCACGGGCTCGTTACCTTAGGTATCGGGTGCAGTTCGGCTTGGACTTTACCGGAATGAGACTTCGCGACTTTGCACGTAACGCAGCTATCTACAAATTTTCTAACGTACTGAGACATTCCGGGAAACCAATAAAAATCGAAAAGTTTTTCAGTCGTCTTTTCAGCACCGAGATGAACGATAGAGTCGTGAAAATTATTTACTACCGACCATCGGAGAGCGCGAGGTAAATACGGTAAGCATTTAGACCTACCGTTGCCGTACCGTTGAAGGACGCCTGAACGTAGCACATAAGTCTTGGCTAATTGCTCATCCAGTTGATTCTCCTCTAAATCGCTTATGATTTTGGAAATCTCAGCATCGCGTTGTTGTTCGGCTTGAAGCCAATTGGGTGAGAGTTCAGTAACGTTTATGCGTTTTGGACTTACATGGGACTCTATTGATTTTGAAACAAGTGATGGAGGGTTTCGTGAGAGGAAATCTACATGTGACATACGTTTCCCCTCCCTATAAGTTACGTCAAAATCGAAAGACTGCAGAAAAGACCACCATCTATGCGCCCGGGGAGTCAGTTCCTGCTTCGTTTGGGAAGATTTCAAAGAGTTGCAGTCCGTAACGACGGTAAACTTTCTGCCATGCAGAAATTGCCTGAAGTGTTTGATAGAGTTCACAACTGCGAGGGTTTCGAGGTCATAAGAATGATATTTGCTCTCTGCAGGAGATGTTCTCTTACTGAAGTACGCTACTACACAACGCTTGCCATCAGTCTTGGCTTGGAACAGAATTGCTCCATAACCTAAACTACTTGCGTCTGTGTGTAGCTCAACCGGGAGCTCTGGGTCATAGATAGTCAATACCGGGTCAATCGTCAAAGTAGAGATTATTTTTTGGCGAATGTCTTCGTGCTCTGGTTTCCATGTGAATTCGCTTTTCAGTGAAGTAAGCCGGTACAAAGGGGCCATTTTTCTAGAGAAATCTTGCACAAATTGGCGAAAATATGAGGCAAGTCCTATAAACTGCCGTAGTTGGGTCACCGTTTCAGGAGGGGGGAGAGCCGTTAAGGCCTCTACTTTTTTACGATTGGGTCTGACCTGGCCAGACTCTACCTCAAATCCCAAGAACTCTACCTTCGTCTTGAGGAAGGAGCATTTCTTAAGATTCAAAGAGAAGCCAGCTTTAGTCAGAACTTCTAACACAGTGTAAAGTCTTTGTAAACCTGACTCTACATCGGGAGATATGATCAAAATGTCATCGACGTACACAATCACGTAGTCATGAGCAAGGTCACCTAAAGCATTCATGATGGCTCTTTGAAAAACTGAAATAGCATTTTTTAGGCCAAATGGCATAGTCAAAAATTCATATTGACCTTCAGGTGTTATGAATGCTGTGCTCTCAATCGACTCTTCACTCACAGGTATTAAATGAAAACCGCTAGCGCAATCTAATTTTGAAAAATAATTGGCACCATGGAGACGCGCGATTTGATCAGAGATTAGAGGAAGCGGGTAGCGATCGGAAGCGGTATTACTGTTAAGTTCGCGGTAGTCTATACACATGCGGTCAGAACCATCTTGCTTCTTTACAAGCAGAGCTGGGCTAGCAAATGGAGAGCAGCTAGGTCTGATAATATTCGCTTCTAATAGTGCTTTCACACGGTCACGCACAACGCTACGTTCGTCCGCCGACATCCTATACGGTCGTCGCTGCACCGTGCGATTCGGATCTATCAACTTAATTTTAAGCTGGCCTGTGTTTACTCGCGTCGTAGGCAAACCGGTTATGAAAAATTCGGAAAACTTATTCAGCATTTGCAAAAGCCTAGACTTGTCGTTGCTAGTTACATCCGTCACGATAACAGTTAAATCCGATTTAAACGCGTTATCACTATTATGCCGCATCGAATTTACACAAAGGACTTTTGTTAACGAAAGCTCCGTTGCCGTCATGTTTACAGCAAAACCCTGATTTAAAATCTCACGACCTAACATGATATCACTTTGCAAATATTTGTCGGGTAAAACATGCAATAAAATTTCGAGAGGGTGATCGTTAATCACTACACAACATAAAATCTGTTCCGCACTGAATACTCGGGTTTGACCTATACCAGTCATAGTAACAATATTACTAACACGTTTACCATTAAATTTCGATGCAAAACTTTCTTTTACCAACGAGCATTCAGCACCAGAATCGTAAGTAAAGCGTAACAATTCACCTTTGTGTTTTAATGTGCCCGATGGGGGTTGTACGACGCAGACATCGACGCGCCGCGCCCCACCGTCGACCGGCGCGCTGCCGCCGCTGCCGCCGCCGCCGCTCGTACACCGGACGGCTATGTGACCTGGCTTGCCACATTTGAAGCACACCAAGGGCTTTGATGCCGGCTGCTGCTGCGCCACTTGACTCGACGATGATGTAGGTGTAGGTCTTCGCGTCGTGTCCATCGGCTTGCTTCTGCACTCACTTCGCTTATGACCGGTTTTTCCACAGTTGAAGCATTTAATTGAGGTTATTTTAGATCGCTTGTCATCGATTGTACTCGATGATTCG
The DNA here is from genome assembly GCA_949629135.1 of Eremobia ochroleuca. Taxonomy (NCBI): domain Eukaryota; kingdom Metazoa; phylum Arthropoda; class Insecta; order Lepidoptera; family Noctuidae; genus Eremobia; species Eremobia ochroleuca. The sequence continues at coordinate 10,208,766 of OX451401.1, read as the reverse complement.
CCGGTGGTGTTTATCTTGCGCTTCAGATATGAAAACGCGTTCAGTTCTTGCTGTAATTTGTCCCTTGATCTAATGCTTGTAGTGAACGCCATACGTTGAAGTCGCGGGTCAAACTGTGATATGTGAGCAAGTACTGTTGCTACGGCGATTTCTTCTTTGTCTACATCTTTCCAACGATTAGTCAGCGAAGTAATTAAACGACTTGCAAACGCGGGTAATGTTTCATTATCAGTCGGTTTTTCGCCGTTCATTCTAATGAGGGTACCCGCCAATGTCTCGGTCGAAATAAATCGTGTTGTAAAAAGTACCTTAAATTCGTTCCACGTCATTCCTTCGTAGGCTATTTGAGATAGCCATGTTGATGCTTCACCTTTCAGCGCCTTGCTGACCGCCAGAACAAGTCGACCGCCGCTAGGTGGATTTTCGGAAAAACACAAATCTGCTGTCGCGCACCATGATCTTGCGTCGGTACCGTGTTTTTCAGGATCGAATGCGGGTAGTTCTGCACAGTAAGCTGGTTTCGGTGTTAGCAGCGCCTGAATTAACGCTTCCATGTTCTTATTTTGTTGTTCGAACATGGCGGTCCAGACGTTTGTTTCTTTGTTCTTATCCAACACGGATCCCGCTTCTGATGACGCGGGAGGACAGTCTCCATCACCATTAGCACTCATTCTTGGGCTTCTTAACTATGGGCGTCAGTGGGTAGTGTTGGATGAAGAAAACAGATTTGTACACTCAATCAACTAGGCTATAATTACAATTACACTACACATACACACTAGAGGTACACTCGTGTAACTAGGTAGATACGTATCGCAGAACGCGCGATGGTTCAGTGATCCGCACGCGCCGCTTGCTGACCGAGAAGAGAGGTCTTGACTCGCCGGCGCGCACGCCACTAACTCCATCGAGCGCCACCGGATGGCGCTGGCGTACCGGATACGACTCGATTGCGACATATATATGTCTCTCTCTTACACGGGAATCATGATGGCATTAAACCGTTATAATATGGCACCAGTCCGGACTTTTAATCGGTGATGTAAAACTGATGATCACAGTAGGCTTAAAACATGTTTATACTCGTAAAAACAAAAAAGGTCAAGCAAACAGAAAACCTATAGTTTATGTGCATAAAAATGATAATGGATGAAGTTTTGAGCCTACTTTGTGAACTTTTTTATAGCAAGGTCGATTGTGAAATTAATATTGTCTACAGCAAACATTAAGGCTACGGACACGAACTCAGCGGGTGCGAGGCGGCGGCGGCGGCGTCGCGAGGAGCGGCGCGGCAACACAGACGCACCGGCCGATTCTGTAAAAATCTCACCGTGATAAGTAAAGTGAGCATTTAATAGTGTCAATCCCTACCATTACGGAATGACAGAGCTCACTTCCCGCTCACTTCACCTAATTTCTCACTGTGAGATTTTTTACAGAATAGCACTGCAGGTCTCGAAGCCAGCGGGCAGATCGCGCGCCGCTAGAGCGGCGTAGTGATGACTGTGTTATGAGAGATTAGTGTCTTTGTTCGCAAACGAAATGTCTAAACAGCGACAGTAAAACCTTTTTGATAGAACATTTTGAAATGTCGATCGTTAAAAAGCAAAAAATAAAATGCAGAACACTACCTACGTCAATGCAGACGCGCGGGCACCCGCTAGACCGGTGTCCATCGTTCGTAAGCTTCCCCGCGCCACTGCCTTCGAGGCTAGTTCCATATGTATTGCAAAGCGCCGCTCCACGCGCCCGCTGACTTCGTGTCCGTAGTCTAAGGAGCAACTAAGTCGAAAAAGATTGTATACGGTGATAAACTACAGTTGTTTTTATTTACTTCAAAAGTAACAACAGCAATTGTTTTGTTACTACGTGCGTGTATACGTATGTATATAATTTACTACTATATTTTATATTTTCACACAACTTTCTTTCTTTTTTTTTTTCTTTCTTTTCTGTCCAACCCTTCAAGGGTTATGTTAGGGAGGGAGTATGTTTTGTTATGTGTGTTATGTTTACAAAGAAAACTGTGGTAAAGTAATTTTATTACATAAAAACCACCCTTATCTTCTCTCTTGTTATCCTTATAATGTAAAGGAATAAAATAATGTATCTATTACTTATGGATATTGGTAAAAATCTATTCGGAAATAGATATATACTCGTAAATTCTCTGAAAGAAAAAAAGCTATAAAACAATAATAATAATAAATAACACCAAAGCAAAACAAAACGAAAACAAAACGATTTTCGATAAATATTCCACATTTTTTTTCTCCTGCCCTCGTGGAGGTCGTGTGGAAGTCGTAAGATGCACAATACTTTATATAAAACTCTTTAGGCCCCCGACTCAGCTCGTCTCTGTGCTATTACCCTCAAGCGTTCCAACAAACAAACTCTTCAGCTTCATTATATTAGTATAGAATATAGATTATCGCCAGACGGAGAGTTTTGTTGACATATTCGTTATTATAAGCGCTTATAAAGTCTTAACAGCACAGCTTAACAGGCTTGTCAATTTTAAAGTCGTAGTTTTCGTCTGCAAAGTACTGCGCATGCACATACTTTTAAAGTTTTGACAGTTAACATAAGGCAAAGGCAAAAAAAATCTTCAGCCTACTCATGTCATTAATCCACACCGTATCATATTAGCAGTAGCAGTACATCTATCAAAACATAATGCTGCAACTGTTTACAAGTTTACAATATCAGATATGCAGCCGACTGTCGGGCAGATCTAAACATCTCGTTGGATTCCTGGATCAGAGCCAAGCCCACCATTGTACCGGAGATCCCTCAAAATAGGTACATCAACATTAAATAGTTTTATTGTGATCCAATAGATTTCGTTGAATCAGGTATTATTGGGTTATTTTAAGAGGATGCGATGATCTCAACTTTGTTTGGGAAGAAGAGATATGATCCATATAGTGGTTTGATAAAGTAACTCTCTCATATCTCTGTATATGCAGTCATAGAAACTGTATTTGGAAAGGGTTCACCTAAAATCAATTACATTTGCGCCGAGAATAGACTGTGGGTAGTAGTAAAACTTGTACCAATAAGCTGTTTTTAGGCCAGTCACCATCATCATATTCCTGTTCTTGAAGGTAAGGTTGCTCGACCCAGGTAGAAGTAGGATGCCAGTCCACAGGCACGGCGATCTTGGATTCTCAACACGGTCTTCCGTTGGTACAGACGCCAGCACATCAAGCTACTACAATCTGTCAGATTTCTTTAATAGATTTTCTACTTTATCGCTAAAGCATAAGGTTCAAAATTGATTGGGAAAATCTGACAGTTTCGGGTAGCTTGATGTGCTGGCGTCTGTACTAGTAGATGTATGTGTCTTACGTGAGCTCGAAAAATGGATGTGCGATTAACGCTTATGCGACAAAACTGTACTGCGACTCACCATAGTTCGAATGCACGCTTGTGCGACAAACGATTGCACGATAATAGTTCGCTACTACGGTAGTGCGACAGTACTGTAATTCGACAGTACGTTGCTGCAGTAGTACAGTAGTTTGACACTACCCATGCTAGTAGCTTAGATTAGGTTAGAACTGTGACCACACAACACCAGATTTCCTAATTATGCCCTGTCGGCGAAGTGTCCTGTTGGCGAAGAGTCCGGACGAAGTAAAGTCTTGTCGATCTTCAGTGTGTCGCACAAGCGTGCATTCGAACTATGGTGAGTCGAAGTACAGTTTTGTCGCATAAGCGTTAATCGCACATCCATTTGTCGAGCTCACGTAGTACACTCGGTATATGTCGTCCGGTGTCGACGATGTCCTTCGAGTGCCCTTGATACGAGAACAATGAGCGTGGCTATTTAGCTTCGATCCGACGATTGTAGGTCCTGTCACGGCCGCCACTTTTGTTTATGATAAATTAAACAAAGATTTCTTAATAAACATATAGGTTTAATAAGGCCCTTACAATTTCATAACATTTTTATACGTAATGAATAGAGGATTTTTGCAAGATGAATTTGAACGAATGTGGGAATGAATACAGGAATGAAAGTTAAATTGAATGAAGACTATTGAGCGAATGTGTCGCAGACAACCATGTTACTTAGGGTCGGCGCAACACATTTTCTTCTTCCACTCTCCCCGACACGCTCTCATTCACTCCTTTCCCTAATTCCTCACACAATCAATCCGTGTTTTCTTTGGCCTTCCTCTCAATCTCCATTCATCGACATTTATATCCATCACTCTTTTAGTCACATGCGTTTTCTCCCTATTGTCAAGCCAGTAGTTTTGGCAATAAAATCTCTCATAGTAATTCAATTCAGTAAACTCGCTTTTACTTAGTTGTTCCGTATAAATAAATCACAGTCTTGACATTACAGTATCATAGACAAAATGCAAAATACCATCTGCACAAGTTTGACTTCAAAACTTTACATTGTGGACCATGCTGAATAGAATCCCGTCCGTGGTTTAAATTCTTAACAAAGTGGCGTCGCTTCGTTCATATTATATCTATTGAAAACTAGGTATTGTATAAATTGCCTTTGTTAAACTATGTTCTGGAATAACGTGAGCAAAATTTTGCAGTAGTGAATGACTGCCGAGAAATTAGGCTAGAAAGTAGCCCATTTTTTTATCGTGTACGTTGGGGTTTAAATATCAAGAAAATGGCCGACAATTCTCGTACTGATATGAAATTATCATCATCAACCTATAGCAGTCCACTGCTGGACATAGGCCTCTCCTATTGCACGCCATTCAACTTGATTTTTGGCAAATCTCATCCAGCTGCTACCAGCCATCCTGCGAAATAAAATATGAAATATTGAAACTTAATTGAAGGTACAAACGCCAGCACATCAAGCTACTACAATCTGACATATTTCTTTAATAGATTTTTAACTTTATCGCTAAAGCTTAAAGTTCAAAGTTGATTGGGAAAATTTGACAGTTTCGGGTAGTTTGATGTGCTGGCGTCTCTACATCATGAGGTTTCTTCCCAAATTACAGGATGGCAGGGACATTCATACGCAACCTCTTACCATGGTTTCAGTATGAAATGTAATGAACAGCTGATTATATTTTTAATAACCGACGAAATATTTCAACGCAAGGACATCATGTACTGAATTCATATCAACAGTTTGCGAGTCGATATTCATGCCACCCTGTATAGCTAGTATATCATCTGCCTAGCCTTTTCCCAACTATGTTGGGGTCGGCTTCCAGTCTTAGCGGATGCAGCTGAATACCAGTATTTTACATGGAGCGACTGCCTATCTGACCTCAACAACCCTGTTACTGGGTAATAGGATACCCCTAGGTAAGACTGGTTGTCAGACTTTCGGGCTTCTGACTACCCGTAACGACTGTCAAAGATCTACGAATGACAGCCGGGACCAACGGCTTAACGTGCTTTCCGAGGCACGGAGGGGTCTCGGTATGTAAAGATGATCACCCATCCACAGACAAACCGCGGCAAGCGTAGCTTAACCTAATCGATCGACCTGTGCGGCTGTTATTATTTAGCCACGGGCCCCTCTCCTGTATAGCTACTAACTCTTTTATAAAGTAAGTACATTGTCGTGTTTTATCATATTAGGTATAGTTACCTACAAATTGCAATGCAACGGTTTTATTCTTCTTCTTCTTTGTGTCGTTCGCACGAAAGTTATTCATTTTTTTTATAACTGTCCTCTCTTTATTACCGTCAATGTTTAATTGATTACAGCTAGGTACTGGGTACAGCTAGCACGTCATTTGATGAACACAATTATTATTATTGAAATTTGGAAATCAACGTAATTACATAAAACTAATTGTAACTAAGCACCTGTATACTGAGCTAGTCGGTTGCGCTCTCAAAGCGACACAACTCTGTATATCACACTTATATTATTAAGGCGAAAGTTTGTGTGTGTGTGTGTGTATGTTTGTTACTTCTTCACGCTCGAACGGTTGGACCAATTTTAATGAAATTTAGCACACAGATAGTTTATAACTAGGATTAACACATAGAATACTTTTTATCCCGGTATTTCTACGGGATCGAGACCTATGCGGGTAAAACCGCGGGGCGCAGCTAGAGCTTCATAGCTGGGGAAAGTTTGCGAGTGTGTTTGTGTATGTTTGTTACTTCTTCACGCTCAAACGGCTGGACCAATTTTGATGAAATTTGGCACACAGATAGTTTATAACCAGGATTAACATATAAAATACTTTTTATCCCGATATTTTTACGGGATCGAGACTTATGCGGGTGAAACCGCGGGGCGCAGCTAGTGTTTCATAACTTGCATAATTAGCCTATAATGTTCCCACTGCTGGGACACAGGCCTCCTATCTTCGAGAGGGAGTGGGCCGTAATCTACCACGCGGACCCAATGCGGGTTGGTTGCTGTCACATGTCTTCGAATTTTTGGTTCTAGGATATGTCGGGTTCCGCACGATTTTTTCCGTCACCGTTTTGAGAACAGCACCCTAATTGCGTAACACACTATTACTCTGAATTTGAATCATTTTGAAACATATTGCTAATCCATTGTTCCATATGTTCGAAAAATGTGTCTGCTCAACAACTTAAATAAAGCAATGAATGTTGTTGAACTGTCAAAATGAAACCCATTGCTACTGATAGCGTGTTACGCAATTACCCTGCAGTTGTCATGAAATAATTTATACAAAGTAAACCGGTTGTCTGGGTTGGAACCTACAACCACACTCGTAAGTCGCGGCCGCTACCACTGGGCTACCTCTGGTTCACTGATTTCACTTCACTTTCCCTTTCTTGTCACTACATAGTATAAAACAAAGTCGCTTCCCTGTCTGTCTGTCCCTATATATGCTTAGATCTATAAAAGTACGCAACGGATTTTGATGCGGTTTTTTTTAATAGATAGAGTGATTCAAGAGGAAGGTTTTTATCTATAATACATGCATAATATAGTAGAGAAACACTGATAATTTTAGAGGTTTCTAATGTAATGTCGTAAATAAACACATTTTTTTGCGCTTACATTGTAAACGCTGGCAGAACCCGACGAGACAGATCAAAATAATGTACTACAGTATTGTACACCTTAAAAAGGTCTACAAAAAAGTCCGGGATGGTATATGTCTACCTCTTAGGGATAACCCACAATAACCATTTTTTATCCTATACTTTTTACGAGAAATAGTGGCTCTAAAATTATCAGTTTCTCCATTGCACCCGTGCGAAGCCGGGGCGGGTCGCTAGTATATGTATAATGTAGAATTGAAATCTTATGCTAGGGAAAGGGCAAATAAATTACATATGCAGCAAAAACTGACATCCCTCATTTGTTTTACCCTACAACTCTGTACCTACATTCTTCACAGCTTATTATAATACATGACGTTTCTCTTTCCAGGTGCCCTCGAGATTGCAGTGACTCCTGAAAAATGGCAACATAGGTATGTTATGTTTCACATAATTCAGAGAGCATTTTTAGCATATTTTTACCTTATTTTAGCCTTATGAAGAAGTATTACCACCACAGTGTATGGGTTCGCCAATGCAGCTTTTTTGTTAGAGTATCTAGGATTAGTGCTTCAATTTTTATCAGTATCCATAAAGCTTATATGAAATCTGTCGAAATCTGCTGGTTCTTAGAAGTCATTCTCTGTCACTGTCAAGAAATCCTTCGTAGTTTAGGTAAATCCGGAGTACCTACCTACACGCTCTCACTTCAAAACATAGATTTCCGACCGTATCTTCTAAGTCTTGTACAGAACAAATGAAACCTCAAAATGTCCAGTAAATTGAACATCAATCAACCCAGTTCCTTATACATTGACAAAGTTCCTCGAGGCATTGGGTAGGAACACTAATTTAATAGCCCTGAGAACCTATTTAAAGGTCAATCGGTCAGTGTGCCCTCAGACTGCATTGAGTATATCAACGTAAGTACATCCATACCCTAAGTGGTTTACCGCCAATATTGAATAACCACTTTAAAATGATAATACTACACTTTCGGAGCGGCCATTGTGCTTTGACCCCTCATCGCGGCGCTGCTTGTGAAGATAAACATCAACAAGATGTCAAATTTAATACATTAACATCAGGTTCCTCAATTCGCCGTGTATCAAGATAAACTGGACTCACTTTTATTGAATTGAACAAATGTATTTTTATTGGCTGTTGCCGCCAATTGTTTTCTTGTGACAGTAATGGTGATTTCTTTAATAGGTGGGGAATATGAGAGAATTTTAATGATATAAAAACATAACATCACACCCACATTTTGCCAGATTTGTTTAAGTCCCATGTAATAGGGGATGAGCCTAGTTCAGACTCCGGGCTGCTCCTGAGAAATTCCAGATAGAAAAGCCCAATAAAACTTTGGCCCGGCCTGGGGATCGCTCAGCAGCAGTGCGATTCTGTTACCATCTCACCGTGAAAACTTAGGTGAAGAGAGCGTGGAGTGAGCTATCAATGTCATCCCATACGATACTAGGGATTGACCAAGCATACATTTACAATCATAATCGAGATGTATATGCTAATTCTATTGATAATTTTGTATATTTTCAAAGTATAGTATTTTAGTTGCCTAAACATTACTATTTTGTGGGGTTTTAAAATAAAATAGCAAAACAAAAACTTAATGAGAATCTTAATGTTGTTTTTTTTTCTTTTTTTTTTCCTAGCTGAGTCCTTATATAGCGATGTTTTGACAACTAAAATACTAGCTTTGAAATGATATAAAATGATCAATAGAATTAGCATAAAAAATATTACTCGTACTAAAATCTCGATTATTATTGTAAATGTTTGCTTGGTCAATCCCTAACATCAGTGGAATGACACTGACAGCTTACTCCACGCAAGTTTTCACGGTGAGATTTTTACAAAATCAACATGCAGTAGCGCTTGCAATAACTGGACCAACGAGGTTCATTTTAAGTTAATTTTAATTATACAGCGTGTAACGGAAGGGGGGTATCAACCCTGAAGGAGGTGAATGTGCTCATGAAACTCAACAACTTTCCCCAAAGAACATAGGTCGAAATATGAAAAAAAAATTTGGCCCTCCCTTACAAAACTGACTACCAGCTGATTGATTTACTATGGGAGGGCCAAATTTTTTTTTTTTCAATTTTCGACCTATGTTTTTTGGGGAAAGTTGTTGAGTTTCATGAGCACATTCACCTCCTTCAGGGTTGATACCCCCTTTCCGTTACACGCTGTATATTTATGCCAAATATTAATGAGCACTCTCACACAAGGTTTTCTGCGTGGGTGGGGAAACACTTTAATACCCGGTGTTGCACCCACTGTCTCTATCTATCAAGCAGTCACTGTTTTAATGAACATATATATTCCAAAGAAAGTTAAACACATCATGTTTGTCAATTACACAACTGAGACATCTAAATACTCCTTGAAGAAATATGTCCATCGAGTCACCATCTTACTTCGGGATTTTATCGTTATACCTTACAAATCCCAATATATCAATACAGCAATAAATCGCGGTAGGTATTATATCTCTAATCCACACACTATAGGTATTTCAATTCAAACTACAAATTAATGAGAAGATTACCACTTAAGCCCTATATATTAGCAATACGTATTATAAGGCTTGCCGGGATCTGCGAAGTAATTACGTAACATATTGACAATGGCTGTCTGTCATTTTGACAGTTCAATAACATTCATTGCATTGTTTACGTTGTTGAGATGACGATTTTTTCAAACAAATGAAGCACTGGATTAGGAACATAATAACAAATAACATCACGCTTGTAAACCTCGGGTTAGGCAGCGCTGTAGACAGTACTCTAACATTATGCCAGTTATGTTTAAATCTCATGTAATAGGGGATTCCTTTGGGGTACTGGTCACAAACACTATGCTACAGTTTAACCCAATAACTTCTTGGCATAGTAATAGTTCTTGTTGGGAACGAGAGCGTTTCCACTTATCTAATGGGAGATCTTCGATATTAATTACGTCCATTAATAATGTAAGACAATACTAGTGCGTATTTAGCTAGTAATTATTGTGGCAAATAGGCACATAGCTGACTGTCTGTAATTTCTATTGAATCACAGGCTGTTGGACTAAGGAGACTTAGGATACTTTTTATCCTGATATTCCCACGGGATCGAGACTTATGCGGGTAAAACCGCGGGGCGCAGCTAGTAGTATAATATTCCAAATCGTATAAAACCAATCGATATTTTTTAAATAAAATCAACTAAAACTCTTTGTTGTTGGCCTTTTATTTCAGGCAAGATGATGAGGATTGATGATTTATAAATATTATTATTGATGGTATACAATGTAGACCATCAATAAATTCTAGGAATTATTTCCAAGAAAAAAAAAAAGAAAGCTGTCGGAATACTTCAGAGTTCAAAATGTTACAAGTTGAAGTACGCACTATTTTTATGAAATGCGTCATGGAAGCTGTTGTGGTAAAAGTTATCACCGTATCAAAGTAAGATTTTTATGTTTCCAATGGGCAAACAATAATAACCTCAAATAATTCATATCTAAAGGCGCTCCCTCACCAGGAGCATTCGCCTGTAATGTAACGTAACAGATTCGAGCATTACATCAGTGATGTTACATTACAGGCGAATGCTCCTGGTGAGGGAGCACCTTCAAGGTCACAAGAACTTTCTTCGTGGCAGTTTGAGTATGCACAAGGTTTGTTTTATGCTAATGCAATAATTTGGATAATTTTTGTGTTTGACATCTTTGAAACAATTAATAAGCAAGAGCACCAAAAGCTAAAATGATTATTGTATAGAGGATGAGGCATCTACAAACGTACTAATTACATAGAGATATATGAATCCGCCCTATTTTCGTTTTCGGTTTTCAGCAATTTTCGGTAGCAGATATCCATTTTCGGCCATTCGTTTTCGTCCGAAAAAAATATGTTTCTCTGCAGTGAAACAATTTATTTTTCCGAGATGTATTTTCCCAGAAAAATAAATTGTTCTTTATAGCAAATAAAAACACAATGAAGTGACTGAGAAAATGCTGAATAATTGTTTGTTCTCCCAAGTAATATTTAGATTGTTTGTTAATAATTATGCTTTTGAGAAAAGTATAAAGAAATTTTCGTGCGATTATTACTTTACACGGTTTCTTTCAATGATTAAAACACTGACTCTGTGTTTATTTTACTATTACCAAACAAAAATCTATCGACAAACAAAAAACTTTTTTTTTTCGGACGTCGGCCGAAAAATAAACCATTTTCAGGCGGACTCTACACAGAGATAATGTTAAGAGTTTTTAGCCGATAAGTAATGCATTGTTTGGAAATATTTGCCAAATACAGCCATTCAATATGTAGAAGCGCTAGAGATAACTAAAACATAAAAAAATTCACGTAACAAAAAACAGGACACACTTGTAATTATAATAAAAAAGGTATAGCACACGGACACGTGGCCGTAACAGCTCTTTGTGTAAAACATCCGCTTCTGACGATACCCGTTATGAAATTCACAATTTCACATTAATAAAAAATAACAACGGTTCTGTTGAAGGGATTTATTCTTCAGCTTTTTCGGGAAATTCCGAATGTATTAATTAACTGTGTCGTAAGGTTACTCTTTGTGTTCCATGTTTTCACTTCTGTAGGTATGACGGCCCGTTTTTTTAATTATCAGCTGCTAAGAATTGGTAAAGGGGTACTGTCGCACCATTTAGGTTTTTTTTTTTTTTTTCAAAATCTTTTTGCATAAATGTTTGAATATGTGAGCAAGTAAAAAAAAATATGGATGTCACGTGATCTGCTTTAAATGTTAACATCTCGGAAACGTGACACTTTATGGGACATTCATTATACCTACAGCATTTATGAGAGGCCGCCACTTTGAAAAAAAAAAAAACGCGCTCAGGTAGGTATGCCACGGATCTTCAAAGGCCTTAATTCGAAATAGGTGTATTCTGCGAATATCCAGCTTAAAGCGAACATCAAGCTGGATGTTCGCAAAATTCCGTTGCCGAATGGAAATAAAAATATGCCAGATATAATGTTGGAATGCCATAATGTGTATTTTCGTTCATTATAATATATATTTCGCGTTGTGTGTGGCTTCGCATGACGTTCAGAATCTGAATTCCATGCGTTCGGAAAATGTTATCGAAATTGGAATTATTTTATGGGGATTATTTCTTTTTTATCATCGATAAAATGATATTTCTTTTATGTATCTTTTTTCAGCACTAATCTGTATGGTGTGAATATTAAAAAGTATTCTATTCTATTCTGTCTATGGTTCCTGCGTGTGAATGTAATGCCTTATGTAGTGATTTACGAGGTAATTGCGTAACACACTGTCAGTAGCAGTGGCTTTCATTTTGACAGTTCAATAACATTCAATGCGGTATTTCCTTTACTGAGCGGGCGAATTTTCGAACATATGAAGCATTGGATTAGCATATCCTTCAAAATGAATCAGATTATGATTGATCTTGTGTTACCTACGCATTCAGGGTAACTTTTTACCTACATGAATTACTTATACTGTTCTAAGACAACCGCTTCATGAGAAGTTCAACATTTACAAGAAAAGAGAATTGATTCTAGTTTATGATGATTTCAAATGGTTTGTTATACTTAACTCTCTCAGCTCTGTAAAAAAGTATTTCATGAACAAATAGATAAAGCATTGTTAGCGGCTTATAAATTAAAAAAGATATTAACAAACTTAATTAAACAACCCTTTGTATTGTTCAAAAGTCACAAGTCCATTGCACTGAAAGTTACTGAATTATAAAGAAAGACTTAAGTTATTATAACCAAAGAGATTATAACTCCCTTTAGGCTAGGGAATGCAATCCGGACTATCCGTAATCCGAAAAATCCGGATATCCGCACATTTTCACCAGACTTCCAAATCCGGATTTGAAAATCGAATCCGGATTTTTTGAATAATAAGAAATTGTGACAAAAAAATCTAAATGAGCAAATTCGCTGTTCGCGCGTCGCGTCTCGCGAGTGTAAGTGATGGCGGTGTCGTCCATAAGGTCCCTTTTGAGCAACGTGGTGAAGATCGAGAGTGTGTCGACAAGGCGTACCTTAGGTAGGTAATAGGTAACACGGGCTGGTGTCAAGGTAATGACAAGGCGTACCTTATACTTAGAATGTCCGCAAGGTATACGCTAAGGTCGTACAGGTTTACGCCCCGACCTCGTCACGCCTCGACGATGAGGCGGAGACCATGTATGAGGATATGTCAAATTTCTTTAATAGATTTTTAACTTTATCGCTATTAGCATTAGGTTCAAGGTTGATTGGGATGAGTTTCAGGTAGCTTGTGCTGGCGTCTGGACATACAACGTGTAACGTTAACGTTAAATGCGCAAAACCTCAGACACCCCAACTGATTTTTAATTCAATTGACATATTTCAGAGAGAAAATAACTCATTAAAAAAATTGTAAAGGTTTTATGTGCTGTTTTAGTTTTACTGTCCATTCTGATCGTTTCTTGAGTCTGCGACGACGCTTTATCGAGGGAAGAGTGGTCACCGGGCCGCTGATTTCGTTTATAGCAAAATGTCTCCTTCTGTAGACTGTTCGGATGCTTAGCACCTCAGTTTGATAAATGTTTAAAAATATTTCAGCAACATTAAATACATTCTTTTAATGTGAATGTACGTAAAAAATAAACAACTTTTCATATTAGCGTAGATCAAAAAATCAGCAATCCATATTTACGAATAAAAACATATAAACATATTGTTCTAATATTTGTAGTCTGCTACTGTAGACACGTAAAACTCACACAATTTTAAATATTTCGAACACACCTAATATATTTTTTGGGTTATGTTGGCATCACTGCTTCAAATGTCGCTCATTCGTTCGTAATTTTCTTAAATGGCGTCTGCTTCGGTGAAAAAATACTGCTAATAAAGGATACACAAGATTTTGGTCGTGTTTTGAAGATCTTTTCTGTGTTACGTATATATTGGTAAGTAGATAATTAAAAATTATATAAATCGTAAGCGTTTATGTGCATTAGGGATAGGTTTGCAAAATCCAACATGCTTTCATTCTAACCTCAAAATATTTTAAGATATCTTTTTTCTTTTACATTATGTCTTTCCTGTAGACATCTTTCCTGTAGATGCATGTGTGTACAGGAAATGCTGTTGTCTACAGAAGAGGCGTAAAATAAGTTTCACTCTGGCTGAAACATCTTTTTCTCTGTAAAAGACATTCGTGTGACTGGAAGCATGGATCTTTAAAATGTGTGGAAATGATGTAAATATTGTTACAGTTACGATGCCACGGGCAAGTACAAATAGGATTCAGCTTTCTGAGGAAGACAAAAAAAGGCGCAGCCGTCATCAAAAGAAGCTCGGTATACGTCTTGTACATGCCAAAATGGATGAAGCAGCATTAGAAGAAAGAAGAAGACAGGATAGGGAAAGATATCGATGAAAAAAAGAATAAGGCAAAATTAAAACTATTAAAGACTGCACCCCTAGAGAGCAACGACAAATCAGAAAAATATGGAAGGAAAAGACCAAATTGCATTTCGCTGAGCAGAATACTCCACCGTCGAGTCCTTCATGTTTGCGTATTAATGTTGGAAATGCTATTGTGAAACGCAACGCGTGAATATTAAGAATCGAAAATAAGTACCTAAAAAAAAATACTTGTGATTGAAACTAAAATGGCAAAGTACCGTATGAGAGCTATTCGATCTTGTAATAGAGAAAATAAAGTTTCTCAAAGAAAGTTTAAGAAGGCGCAAGAAAGTATAATTTATTGGAGTTTCTACAGGAAAGATGTCCGTTCTGTGGGCAATTTTTTATCATTTCTTATTTTCTAAAATACTTGAATTTTCAAACTTTATTCTGTCATGTAACGAACGTGTGTTTATTTTGATCATTATAAATTAAGTTCTGTAAACAAATCATAAAACGTGATGACATACTAAGGTGTATGTTCTTATCTGTAGACAATTAGGTCTTTTCTGTGACCTTATAAAAACGAAAATTGTTATTTTTCGAAAGAATATGTAAGACTGATCTATATCGATATTATTAAGAATTATAAGAGACTGTTACACGAATAAAGGTGGATTTTCAAACTCATATGTGAGATTTTATTTTTTGGAAATGATGAATTACATATTTTGTGTTTGACCCAAATTATATTTCATGATGATAGTTTGAATTAAGTAAATAATTTAAAAAAAAATGATTTGATTTACAAGTGCTCTTATTTTAATTTAATCTATTTACACAAATATGACAAACATCATATTAACAAACGAATATGGGTAGATTTGTTTAATTTCATGAAAAATCCGTAAAATCCGGATAATCCGGATTGGACCAACAATCCGTTATTAAAAATCCGGATTTTAAAACAGAACGGATTTGCATTCCGTACTTTAGGCCCAGAATTATAATAAATCTTGAGATTTTCTCACTGCCTCCCATTAAAATTAATCGATTCATCAGTTTGATTGACAATGGTGACCTGAGCAGAATTTAATACTATTGTTGCGCCACTTCTTCTCCCCAGCGAAAGCACTAGGAAGTGCTGAAGGGCGGGCGTTTTGGGGGACTGTCTTTTGTAATTTTGACGTTTGAATAGTGCTGATCCTCAGCCTAGTTTGAATAAATGACTTTTGATTTTGATTTGATGAAGAGTATCAGTCCAGACTTGTGAAATAAAGTCCCAACGGTTTTAAGACAAATCAATTGAAATGAAATGAAATGTTTATTTCTGTAAGTAGATCTTCTAAGACACTTTTACACCTCAATATTTTATTGGTCAGTATTTTAAAACTAGATGGCATCGGCATTTCCTAGCTGACTGACTCCTGAGAAGAAACAAATTCAGAGATCATGGTCTCTTTTAAAGTCCAAACATTACATGGTTAGGATTCTGTGCGAGTCTAACAATGCAGGGCCATGTCTGTAAGGGCCTTTTGAAGAAAGAGCCATTACAGCTTTGGGTTGATCAAACCCAACAGATGGCATGCATGCATCAGTCATCGTATAGCTCAACCCTTTTTTAGGGAGCTCAACAACCCGCCACATGACGCTACCATATCTGTAGGACATATTATGCGTATGCCACAATACTTTTTCCAGTTGACGGATAAAGATTTGTTTGTGAAAATTAAAATAAATAACAATCTAAAGAATGTCTATGCATACTAATAGGTGGGGTACTTGTTATTAAATTAAACTAATTCAGCAATTAATCGATTTATTTAAGCTTATTTACTATTATAGACGACATTCACAGAGTCAACACAGACTTCAAACTAACCAAGCTGATAAATGAGGCAGTATATGTAAACACAGCCTAACCGCTCACCGCCAATCAGAGCCATTCAAACCACACTGAAGTGACATCTAATGAAACTCGCATTCGTTCACACTCCACATCAGCAATGACAGCTCAGTAATAACATCCGACCAACAGTTTTTGTAATTACGCCACCATTATGATAGCAACGTGAAGTGACTGCGAAAGTCCGGTTAAGACAGCAAAATTTGTCTCTGTGTATTTGTAGTTTTGGTATTTTTTGTCCGAAACTTTGACAAAATGTGGAATATATTTTCATTGTATTGAATATTTTTTCATTGTAAAAGTACTTACTCTATTATAGACTTATTTCTAAATCCATGCCTGCCTCGCTGGTCTAGTGCCTGAGCCTGAGGTCCTGGGTTCGATTCCTGAGTCGGGCAAAGTTTTTTTTTACGCTTTTCCGTCTGGAATTTCTCAGTAGTAGCCCTGAGTCTGGATTCTTGCCCAGTTGATGGTAATAGGCTTATCCCCCGTTACACATAACTGATGAAATGTGGGCGTACTATGGGTAGACCTCTGTCTAACCCTACGGGGAATACGAGCGTGACGTTATTTTTGTGATCTAAATCAATACCACAACGAAAATAAAATAACAGTCATAGCTTACGTCAGGGGCCAAATAATTGATTGTACAACTAGTGCATAAAAGAAGCCATTTTAACCTGAGACGTTTATATCCACCCGAGCTGCAGGTGAGGGTGGATAGTTAAATCGAGGGGTAAAATGGCTCGTTTATGCCCGAGTTATATAACTCTGCTTTTCACTTAGATTGCGAGAAAATGAAACAGGCATAAAGAAGTATATAACAATATTTTCACTGTCCAAAAATGTTGCAAAATTGAAGGAGAGAATAGCTAATTCTTGCCACAAAAGTATATAAATGTTTTTTTTTTTTTTCATTTTCAACATGTGTCATTCGACTTGGGTACTTTATACTGCACAGTCATGAAAACGTTTCTTTGCGTTTTTTAAATAATAAATGACAATCTGGTTTTATTAAATTGACGATATAAAACACGGAAGTGATATAAATTAAAGCAAATGAAATAAAATAACAACTTTAATTTGCGACGTTTTATTGTGAGTGTGGCTGTTGGGCCCGATTACCTTAGTCGTAGAAAAAAGAATACATTATGCACTAGAGCATAAAAAGCGACTCTATGTCGCCTACGCACAACATAAATACGAACTTTTAGAGCATGAGAAATGACAAATACTTTCTCTATAATATTTTATTTCCAAACGACACAATATTTTAAAATTCAATTAAGCCAGACTCCCCTGCAATAAGCGAGCGTTGAATATCATTATTTCTATTAGAGTTGAGAGTAAGTAATGCAGTACAGAAATTTAATTTACCCAGAAGCTAAGAGCCAGCGGTTCGCTGTAGCGGATCTTCTCTTAGCCTTCATAATGTAAAATGCATTTTCTTTCGTGTAAAAAGCATTGCATGGAGTGTCTGTCAACTTTTTAGTCTAGATATACTTTTCTTAAGGTGCTCCCTCACCAGGAGCATTCGCCTTTAATGTAACATTTCAAATTAGATTTTGAGCATTACATTACAATACTACCTCCCTGACTGACGAGCATTCGCGTGTAATGTAACATTAAAGATTGAGGGCCGGGGAGCGCTCCGCGGCCCGCCGGACAAATTACAATTGGAGCGCGCTGATGTTACAAGTTGTATCAAGGTATTACACATTGTATCATTACAAGGTGTGCGCTGTAATGCACGATTTTCTTCCCTCACTGATGTAATGCTCGAATCTGTAACGTTACATTACACGTGAATGCTCCCGGTGAGGGTACGCCTTTAGATATTATATTATATAATCCGTTATGTGAAATGTTTTGTCAAGTCGTTAAAACCGTGCGAAGCAGGGGTAGTTGCGTAACACACTATCAGTAGCAATGGGTTTCATTTTGACAGTTCAACAACATTCATGATGTTATTTACCACCAAAAATCCCATTTTTCAGTTTTTATTTATAGTCGCCAGTATTATAATCAGGCTTAGGCTGAAAATGCCTGTAGTCTGAAAATAAATCAGCCTGAAGGTTGTTTACTTCAGCCTATATTTAGAATAGACGCTAGTCTATAAAAAGTATCTCTGTGCACTTCGTTAAGCATTCAAAGGTAAGCAAATATAACCATTTCTATTTTCGTACTTTTATTTTAATATATACCTCACCATCCCTAGACCTGTTAATATTTAATTTCTTCGCAGTTTGAGCGAACTTCGGTATGATAAAGAAAAGAAAGTAATTTTATACCCTGCAGCAGTACAAAAACCGAAACTCGTTAAATTTTACAGGCACTTACATGCCTGGTCTTTGATCAATATATTGTGTTCTACCGTTCAAAGAGGTATGGAAAAAAGTAGTAAAAGCGACGCCCGTTTCATTTTTTTCAATTAAAAGAGTATATTTTGACTTATCAAAGAAAGATTTTTGATTAAAGATTTACAACTTATTTCAAATATAATACAGGCTGGGGCAACGACGCGCAATCTGTAACCATGAATTCAGCACTTGATTCTAAAACCCTCTGGTGTAGACATTTTTCATCGGCTATCAAAAAGAAAACAGCCCAGTCCAGTCTGGTCCAGTTGAAAACCAGCGTCAGGCACCAGTAGTCTGGCATTTTTGCTGAACTGGGCCTTTTTGGCGCAGCCGTGAGGCACACCTTCCTGTTTAATTTCTTACATCGGACTTTACACTTTGTTATTTGATTTTTATTTGTTTTTATCTGATGTATGTCTCAAGTGTACTGTGTGTCTTACAGTCTGTGCTAAATAAATGTATTTTCTTTCTTTCTTTCTTTCTTTTTCAAAACAGATGTTTAAAAAAGTGCTAAACAGCTCAACATCTGCCTAGCCTTTTCCCAACTATGTTGCGGTCGGCTTCTAGTCTAACCAGATGCAGCTGAACACCAGTATTTTACATGGAGCGACTGCCTATCTGACCTCCACAACCCAGTTTCTGGGTACCTAATACGATACCCCTTGGTAAGACTGGTTGTCAGATTTTCGGGCTTCTGACTACCCGTGACGACTGTCAAAGATCCATGAATGACAGCCGGGACAAAGGGTTTCACGAGCTTTCCGAGCCACGACCCTTCTTGGCATGTAAAAGTGCAATAGCTATGCGGTCAAAATGTATGAAAAAGTATTTTTTTTTTTATTCCGGTGAAAAATTTCAACGGGGTCTTCAGATTCATGAACTGAATCCATGATAACAGGTTGCGCATCGATGACCCTGTCAGCCTGTATCACTGTATGTATAGAGAATAATCAGACACTCATTTAAAAAACAATAATACCGGTTCTAACTGGAAAATCTATTGAACCCCAAGCCCTTCGTAGCTACAAGCACAATAGGAATAGCATAGCATTATGCTAGCTAGATATAAAAGCTAGCTAATTAGAAGGATACCTCAGTGCAGCCGCTTCGGAAGCGATTAATCGAGTAACAGCAATTACCGACGTTCTGACATCGCCTGCCCGCACCAATTACGAAGCGTTCTTTGTGTAGCGCCTTCCAATAAACATTAAAAAGGAATCTCGAGCTAGTCAATTAGAAGGAAGGTTTGAAATAAAATGGGAGGTTTTTTTTTTTTTCATGACATTAAACGCTACTTGCCTTGAGTTAAAAAAACCGGCTAAGCGCGAGTCGGATTCGCGGACGAAGGGTTCCATATCATTATCTATGAAAACGGCATAATAAGCCTTTTCCCAACTATGTTGGGGTCGGCTTCCAGACTAATCGGATGCAGCTGAATACCAGTATTTTACATGGAGTGACCGCCTATCTGACCTCCACAACCTAGTTACTGGGTAATACGATACCCCTTGGTAAGACTGGTTGTCAGACTTCTGACTACCCGTAACGACTGTCAAAGATCCATGAATGACAGCCGGGACCAACGGCTTAACGTGCTTTCCGAGGCACGGAGGGGTCTCAGTATGTAAAGATGGTCACCCATCCACAGGCCAACCGCGGCAAGCGTAGATTAACCTGATCAATCGACCTGTGTGGCTGTTATTATTTAGCCCCGGACCCCTCTCGCGGCAGGTTATGGTCCATACCCCCATAAATATAGAAAGCACAACAACCATATGTCCCAAAGTACCCGACTCAAAGAATTGCCTACTAAAAATATGTACGTCAATTTACGTCAGGCGCTGAATAATTTGACAGGACTAAACTAATATTTATCTTCTGTCCTTTTCTTAATGAAATAGAAAGAAAAATATGCACTGAACTTAAATTTAGTATAGTTTGTGAACAAGGGATTCAGCGTCAATATTGATTATTCCACAAGCAACATTGTTGATTAACAATTAGTGTTGAATACTGTGACAAATAAGTAACTTATTGCACAAATAGACGCATTGCGTCGTCCTCTGACTATAAACATTAGTTGTAAAACGTTCTATACCTACATATTCTGTTAATAACTGAAATAGACTAGGCAAAGAATAGCCTTTCTTCTTTTATTTTTTCTTTTATTAAAGTAGAAATAGTGTGATAGCCAATCGGGAAAATGTGTACTTACGAGAACCGATCGCGAAGGAAATCATTGGCGAGCCTATGTGCAACTGTAAGTATAGTCAGTTCCAAAAGTATCTGATAAAAGTGTAAACAAACCGTGTTCCTAACATTGTACCAATATCAATTTTTGTGTTAATAAGTACTTAAGAACTACATAAATATGTTAGTAAACCACTAAAGAGACATACGAAATTAAATTGACACGTGTAGTGCGATCCAGTGTCCAATGCTAGGGTTTCCTAACAGTGCGGTGGTCACATCGTAGCATCCGGCGTCCGCAAATTACCGTCGAATGACGTCACTGAAACGTTATTTACCTATGAAAGTAGGTTGTTGTGTTTCCCTAAAAAGCGTTTTTTGACATCGCAAAGTCAAATCCCGGTGCCATCGTTGTAGTGACAGCCGTCACTGCGACTGTTCTGCGGTAGCCACCGCTTTCCTAGAAATACGTAGGTTTAGGAACGTACCATCTAACCTGTCCGCTATTACTTTCAGAATGCTGTTGGAGCATGTTGAAAGCACGATGCAATAAAGAGGCCGCTCTCTTTCTTATCACGAAAGCCATCAATTCTAGAAAAAAAAAAATGTGAATTATATATGTATGTTTATCAGTTGTGTAGTACTCATAGCACAAGCTCTGCTTAGTTTGGGACTAGATGGTGTTGTGTGAATGTTGTGGAATATTATATTATTATTATATTCGAGCTTCTATAAACATGACCGGTGCACTACAGTATCTCGGCAGTTCAACAGCATTCTAAAAGCGTTATTAGGTATATACTACACGTAGCATCTACTGGGACACAAGCCTTCCTTTCTGTGAGAGGGTCATAATCAACCACGCGGGCCCAGTGCGGGTTGGCAGATATCACAAATCTTCGAATTTTTGGTTCTAGGACATGCTGGTTTCCTCACGATGCTTTCCTTCACCGTTTTGAGAGCAGTGGTGTTGAAATAATTTACACAAACCATAGCCAATGGGCCACACTGCTCTTTATACACACCGCGCCACATGAATAAGACCAGAATATTTTTTTGCTATTAAGAATATGAGACAAAATAAATATATAAGAATGATAAGTATAAACGCCTTTAGCCACCAAAAGTTTAACTATAAACAATCGAACTTCTTAAATACTCAGTGATCACTTTTGACAATGTTGGTGGCAATTATGATGCGTCACTTGAATAACACCATTAAATAAAATACAAAAACTTCAGTCATGAATACTATTATTTAAAAGAAAAGATTGATTAGTAATTAAGGTTTTTCCCCTTCTGTTGATTTAAATTGAAAATCCGAGATGGCATTGAATCATAAAGACTTTTTATGTATTTAATCGGCAGTTTGCTACAACGCTTTTTTATACCCTTCTCGAGATCTTGCTTGTTGTTATTATTGTTTGCCATTCTTATAAAGTTCACGTGACAGCCATCCCCAGACATTTTCTACGATGTTTAAGTCAGGGGAAAGCGATGGCCAGTCAAGAAGATCTCATCTCAGCCTAGCCTTTTCCCAACTATATTGGGGTCGGCTTCCAGTCTAACCGGATGCAGCTGAGTACCAGTATTTTACATGGAGCGACGGCCTACCTGACCTCCACAACCCAGTTACTGGGTAATACGATACCCCACGGTAAGACTGGTTGTCAGACTTTCGAGCTTCTGACTACCCATAACGACTGTTAAAGATACACGAATGACAGCCGGGACCACCGACTTAACGTGCTTTCCGAGGCACGGAGGGGTCTTGTTATGTGAAGATCGTCACCCATCCACGGACCAACCGCGGCAAGCGTAGCTTAACCTGATCGATTGATCCGTGCGGCTGTTATTACTTAGCCACAAGCCCCTCAAGTCAAGAAGATCATCATGGTCTTATTCATGTGACGCGGTGTGTATATATGCTCTCTATAGTACACGAGACAGTGATAAAAGCCTTTCAGCACAGCAACAAGCAGCTACAAATAAATCTTGTACAAAATGAAACAAATGTAATAAAACGGGCTTATTAAGAATTATAGCGCCCAAAGGGAAAGCTCTTGATAATTATATCAAGAGGGCTTCTTTGCCAATTAACACCCTCAGCCTCCCTTTGAGTGGACGCGCCACCTTTTAGCTGTCGAACCAACAAATGCGCACTGACTTCTATTTTCTGTACTTAATTAATTACATCTTTATTTCGTTAGTCGTTTTAATGTATGGGCTTGATGATTTTCTATACGTAGGTACACTATACTTTTTTTTAGAAATAATCAGCTTATAATGTTCCCACTTCTGGGACATCGGCCTCTTCTCTTCGAAAGTAAGTGGGCTGTAAACTACCATGTGGGCCCAGTGCGGGTTGGTAGACGTTATATGTCTTCGAAATTTTGGTTCTAGAACATACGGGGTTCTTAATTATGTTTCCCTTCAACGTTTTGAGAACAAAGGTGAAGAAATTATATACAACGTGTAACGTTAAATGCGCGAAACCTGAAAATAGTTTGTACAGAATAACGAGCAGAATTGATTAAGCCACTTTTTAATATACGTCACATTTTTCAAAAAATAGGTCAAGCTAGCCAAAGACAGCGCGGCGCAGCGGCCCGGTGACGACTCCTCCCTCGGTAATGCGTCGTCGCAGACGCAAGAAACGATCAGAATGGCCAGTAAAACTAAAACAGCACATACAAAATTTTCAATTTTTTTAATGAATTATACTCTCTCTGAAATAGGTCAATTGAATTAAATGTCAGTTGGGATGTCTGAGGTTTTGCGCATTTAACGTTACACGTTGTATATACACAAAGTAAAACGCCTGCCTGTGTTCGAACCCACGACCTACGACTCGTAAGTCGGGGCCGTTACCACTGGGCCGCAACTTTAGTATTCTTTAAAACTCTACCTTAGCATTACGTAAGGCAGCCTGCAAAAATCATAATTTCTTACTTTTTTGGCAAAGAAATTCAGACCGAATACCCGGTTATTAGTTTAATCAAGACATTAGATTAGAAAACCGAGGCTTACAAGTGCTGCGTTCTAGAACGACCGTAACGCATTAATTAAGATGTATAACTTTTGGGACTCCGTAAACTCTCTGTTTTCTCTAAACAAATTGCTTTGAAATCGATAAGTCTACTTCTTAGTATGTAAATATAGCTAAGTCAATATTGAAAGACCAACTATCAAACTGAGCACAGATTGCAAACTGTTTGCTTCAATAGTTTACTTTGATATAGTTTACTCAACAGAAGGCTGCAGTGGTGGCTCCGTGGTAACGGCTGCGACTTATGAAGTGGTAGGTCGTGGGTTTGAGCCCTGGCAGGCGCTTTACTTTGTGTAAATTATTTCATCACTACTGCTCACAAAACAGTGAAGGAAAACATTTTGGGAAATCCTATCATGTCCTAGAACCACAAATTCGAAGACATGTGACACCTGCTAACACGCACTGGGCCTGTGTGGTAGATTAGGGCCTACTCCCTCTCACAGAGAGGAAACCTGTGTCCCAGCTATCCCAGGATGGCAGGGGGGGGACTGATAATGAAAATGTTATACAACAAAGGCAAGAGGTAATTACATATATGTACAGTTTCCAAGAGACGAAAACCATGTAGAATATTGAACAAAAGGAACTCGACTTCTCATTTCTGAAAGAAAAAATCAAATAAAATCAAAATAAGCTTAGAATCAACACTTTTCGAACGTCAAAATTACAAAAGACAGTCCACCAAAACGCCCGCCCTTCACCACTTCCTAGTGCTTTCGCTGGGAAGAAGAAGTGGCGCAACAAACTCCCCAGCAGCACAGCTCTCTGTTCAGATATAAAATACTTAATTGTATACAATACTAGGTATGCTAAGTAATTATCATTACAAGACACAGTAAATTAAATTAAATTATGTGCTGTATGTCAGCTAGCCACGCCAATATACCAACAAAAACAATAAAAACTATACGTTACGGGTAGTCAGAAGCCCGAAAGTCCGACAACCAGTCTTACCAAGGGGTATCGTATTACCTAGTAACTGGGTTGTGGAGGTCAGATAGGCAGTCGTTCCATGTAAAATACTGGTATTCAGCTGCATCCGGTTAGACTGGAAACCGACCCCAACATAGTTGGGAAAAGGCTAGGCAGATGATGATGATGACAATAAAAACTATACGTACTAAAGCAAAAAAATTATAAATAAAATCAAAAATGTAAACAAAAGCTTACTAGCTAAATCAAAGCCTCCATAGGCATAAAAAAAGGGCGTGACAGCTTACATACATATTTATGCAATGCTGGGTTCTGTTCACATAGCTGTCACTTGAAGTCACAAGTGATAAACTAGGACCATCGAAATATAATAAATAAACAAGTTATTACTAATAACAACAATAAAACCATGGTCAGCAAGATGACCAGTCACCAAAAGCAGCACTCGTTCACGAGCATAACGCAAAGATCAGCCATTACCCATATCGCCATATTTGAGGGAAGAAGGCAACCCGACCCCCGACGCTAAGCAAGCAGTGACATCTAAGGGAGCATGACAAACTTTATAATAATCGAGGCAGCTAAACAAAGGAGAACTAAATAATTCATTCGGAATAGATATACGTCAATTATTAATATTCCACAAATATTATTCAATGAGGCAGGCTAAAAAATGAAGGCATGGTTATCCATTCGCAAAAAATAAGGTAAAATTTCGTAGCAAAGTATTCACTGAATTAATCATAGCAGATGAAAGGTAGTCGAGTATGGTTCCCTTTATTATTAATACCTTAAATTGAACATCTTTCAGATAACAAAACATAGTACCTTTGATCCTCATGTTTTACAATACAGTAGTGAAAATAGAAATCGAGTCAGAGAACAGTTAAATGGAGATATTGTTACCAAAGTTATTGATGATTTTTCCGTTTTCTTTTTCAATTCCGTAATTGATTTAGATTGCATATTATTAAAATAAGCCTTTATCGCTGGTTCTGCAATGTTCTTGAAATAATAATATGTTTCTATATTATACCTAATCAAAATTATTTTCTTTAAATATCGACGTTCTTTGCACTCTTATTAAACAGGTTTTTCTTCAACAAAGGTATCTGAAGATTTTTATTTCTCTCTGTCTCTCACCCTATTATTATTATTCATTTATTTCAGAATCAAAAAATATTCCATACATTGTTAGTAAATCATACTTATAACTATGTTAGTATATTATTATTGAATGTCAACATTAAAAATTATACATTATTACACTAAAAACACATACATGAATGAATGAATGAATGAATGAATGAATCCCTATGAATCCACTCTGGACCAGCTTCTCTTTTAATGTCGTCTTCCTAACGTTTCGTTTCTCGTCTTTTGCTCTTTTTTCCATCCTCGGGGACTCTATGGGTTTTTTTTTTCTCCATTTAACTCACTTCAGTCTTCTATATTACCTCTTTATCATAAATGGTACAGACGCCAGCACACCAAGCTACCCAAAAATACCAAATTTTCCCAATCAACTTTGAACCTTATACTTTAGCGATAAAGTTGAAAATCTATTAAATAAATTTGACAGATTGTAGTAGCTTGATGTGCTGGCGCCTGTACTTAAATGTAATAGAAGTTTTAAGGTCAAAAATGCATGGTCTCTTCATACTTAAGCAACGTTTATAAAAAATCCATTGCCATTTTGCGTTTTTTAAGCATACTTTTTATTTCTTTTAGTTTTACTTTTTCTCTTGACTCCAATTACCTGGTCAACAATAACAGTAAATAAGTATATTTTATAACGCTTCTTACTGCGGTCACGACATGATCTACATTATGTAATAGACCAACAATGTTACTAATTATTCAAAAGGTTTAAAGTCATTTTGAAATTCATTTTCAACCAGGTAGGAAGATTATGCAAAATTTAATCAAAGCTCGACGAACTTGACTGGCACATTGGCTTTTAATATTTTAAAGGCAATCTTAAAGCTTTATTGAAGGCACATTGAATACATAGAAGGCACTTTACATGAGCAGAATATTCTACTTTTTTCCTTAACAAAAAAGTGGAAAAACATCGTGAACAAACCTGGACTAATATGACTGAAATCGCCAACCCGTCTTGAGCAATCGTGGTGATCAGAGCTTGTGTATGCGAAGAAGGTTTTTCCGTGCAGTGAGACATTAATACGTTGGTATTATTATTATTATCGTAAGGCTCCTCAAGTTCTGAGTTGAGCTGCACGATTTTTGACAAATGCGTGCACTGACTGGACAGGTCCGCTCAATCTGTGTGGTTCTTTACTCAAAAGACCATTTCAGACACCAATCTACATGGTCTTCACATGATCTGACCAAGATTATGTCTGGACTTTAAAAGAGACTGTGACCTCTGAGTTTGTTTCGGCCTTTCTTCTCAGAGTAGTCAGATAGGAAACGCCGACCTCATCTAGTTTAAAAAAAAATATGATTGACATGTAAAAGTGTTTGTACAAACCTACTTACAGAAAATAAATCATTTATCATTTATCATTTATCATTAAGGTAGTGTAAACACTCAAGCACGATAGCAAATACTTTAAAATAGTTATATCGGGTCTTTCAAAGCCGTGGTTTGAAACAAAGTTGTTTATCGATTGTGATTCAGATTTATGATTCATATTTATGATTCAGATGATATAGATTTTGATTCAGTTTTCACCATCATGTAAAATTTTACATTCAATAAAAAATACATGTGAATACTCGTAGTTTCGATGGATTTTCTACATTTCAATCTTCTATAATATTATTTTTTATCAGTCAATCAATCTCCCCAGCCTTATCCTGAGTATGTTGGGGCGGGCTTCCAGTCCAAGTATTTTACGTACAGCAACTGCCTATCTGACCTCCACAACCCAGTTACTGGGTTAAACGATACGCCATGGAAAGACTGGTGGTCAGACTTTTGGGTTTCTGACTACCCGCAACGACTGACTGTCTTTCTTTTAATATCATCATCTGCCTAGCCTTTTCCCAACTATATTGGGGTTGGCTTCCAGTCTAACCGGATGCAGCTGAATACCAGTATTTTACATGGAGCGACTGCCTATCTGACCTCCACAACCCAGTTACTGGGTAATACGATACCCCTTGGTAAGACTGGTTGTCAGACTTTCGGGCTACTGACGACCCGTAACGACTGTCAAAGATCCACGAATGACAGCCGGAGCAACGGCTTAACGTGCTTTCCGAGGCACGGAGGGGTCTTGGTATGTGAAGATGGTCACCCATCCACGGACCAACCGCGGCAAGCGTAGCTTAACCTGATCGATCGACCTGTGTGGCTGTTATTACTTAGCCACAAGCCCCACTTCTTTTATTTAAAAAAAATATAAATCAATGTGAGGAAGTCTGTTGGTAAACAAGTAATTTATTTAACATAGCTAACCTTCATTTTCCCCTCCCCGTATTTTTAATTTCACTTCTATTTTACTGACCATAATCAGCCTGCAATGTTCTGTTGGGACTCAGGCTATCTCTCGGCGAGCGGGAGTGGGCCGTAATCCGGGCCCAGTGCGGGTTGGTAGATGTCACACGTCTTAGAATTTTTGGTTCGAGGACATACCGGTTCCCTCACGATGTTTTCCTCAATGTTACTCTGAATTTAATTTATGAAAATAATTTCCTTTATAAAATACTTATAGCGTTTCTTTTCAAACTTTTTAAATAAGCCGCAATGCTCCTTTCGTTCATAATCAGTGGAGGAAAAGACTAATTAACTCTTTGAGGTAAAATGCTTGATAAATGAAGTACATAAATGTTTTATAATTTGTATACAATCATCTTCCATCGGCTGCTGTAGGGATTTTGAAAGGTTGAGTAATTTTGGTGTTACAGTCTTCTTGAATAGAGTTGATGAGTCAT